>OV815290.1:27218931-29618931 GCA_929108145.2 Limnephilus rhombicus | reverse complement strand
TTTTGAAACCGATTGATTGTGTTTAATTGTCAGGCCAGACGTTCTCTTCGATCCAAGGAATGAATGCGGACACTCTGGTGTAGACGGCTGGAATGCCGGGTTCTCCACAAATGTTCTGTCCAAAGGAGGTGATACCGATCAGCAGATAGGTGCAATCCACTCTCTCGCTGTTGTATATCTGAAGCGGACCACCAGAGTCACCCTGAAAATAATACATCAAATACTGAAATCCCAGTTGCTTTAAATAGATGGTCATCGGAAAACTATCTGTGATTTTACAATGAAATGTGAAGTGTTTTTGTAAGGTGTGCTATTTATTTATTCACCAAAACATGCAGATAATCTTATTTTTTGTTTCTGCTGTTGCCGGAAAATATCTTTGCGATATTTGATCTCTCTCTAGGTACGCTGAATCATGTCAGAAGTATCAGTCGCAATAAGGAACTCCAGTGAAAAATATTATGGCATTAAAAAATATGTTCGTGCAGACCAATAAACGCAGATTTTGAATACATAAGTTATATTTAATAATATTAAACGCAGAGTTTTAAAAAAAATATTAAAAACTTCATTTTTAAATCGGGTCATAGAAACACACCGTCAAGTTGGTATTATTGAAATGTTAAGTGGTGACGTCACTGAATACTTTAAAGTGATTGTATGGGAATGTAAGTAGGACACAAGCCACCGTTTTAACAACGTTTCATCTTATTCGTTTATTTACATACTGTTTATAGAGATTTAGTTGTTGTGTTTATTGAAACATTATTTAGTCCTAAATAATTCAGTTTCAAAAATTAAGGTATCTCTTATTAGTTTATCTCTATTATTGAAAACATTCAAAAACTACTGCACAAGAATGCTACTCTAGGGAGAATACTTCGAACACTTAATTTCAAAATGGCTCCAGTTGAACAGCTGATTGCCTGATCTTGTAGTAACTTTTCGGGAGTGATGACGTCACACAATTTACTACACATACAGTGGTTCTCGGGGATCTTGAAAAATTTAAACTTTGACAATTATTTTAACTATTAAAACTAACTTTAAAAATAAAAATAAAAATGCAGTTATTTAAGTTAAAAGGTCATAAAAAAAAATAAAAAAAATTGGACTGCAGTTCCTTATTGCCATTTGGATTCTTTCAAGTTGCAGATCTCGATTTTTTGCATAATCAATGTTCATTAGATAACACCTAAAATAATTCAATGGGAATTAGATCGGGGCTTTTCGGTGGCCACAAAACAGCAGAACAGAGCGCCATCTCACTACCGCCTTAACATGGAACATGCTCTCAATAGTGTTAAAATCTATGCCATGAACTCAATTTTTTATGTGAGTCCGAACTGCCTAAATTGGTTTACGTGGTGTACGAACAAAACGGTCAACAAAAGCAATTGCAAGCAACGTTTCGATTCAGAATTGAGGAATTTCTAGACCTATAATGAAAGAGGGAGAGAGCAGTGGTGGACTAAGGGGGGGGGGGGGGACGGAGGGAGCGGCCCGCCCCGGGCTCCTAGTTCTGGGGGGCCCCAAACGCCTCTATGTTCCCTTGATCAAATCCTAAACAAGGCTTCAAGGCACCAGGACAATGTAAAAAAAAATATTTTTTTTAAATTTCGTTTTCTGAAAGATGCCCTTGTTAAAAATGCTCTCAACAAATGTTTTAAATAAATTCGAAAAATTGACGGAGATACAGCATTTTATATGAAACAGTTTGAAACAGCTTGTATGTTGAATTATCCTTCAGCAAAACTTTGGATGCATTTTTCTCATTACAAGTTATTTCTCCTTACAACATTTGGTGAAAGCATTATTAACAAATGCATCTTTTAGAAAATGAAATAAAAAAGTGACAAGAGCTATTTTGGGGTTGGGAGGTCCCATACAAATATCATCTCACACAGATAAAGTAGGAATAAATAAATATAACCTGAACCGGTAATTTACAATTTTTAAAATAAAATTACTACTACTGCCAGTTTCGGACTAACGGGGGGGGGGGGGGTTGGGAAAGAGCGGCCCACTTCCGGCCACATCCGATTTGCATGCTTGTGAAAAGTGTCCATGGCGCAACGTAGGGGAATTTTGATATCTAAATAAAAAAAGAAAAAATGGCGGACCAGCGAATTTTATTTAAATTTTTTATGGAAAATTTTCATCGTTCGTAAAACAAAATAGAAAGGGGCGCTTTATAAAAAAATCCCTTTGTGGTGCCAAAGTGACTGAATTTTCTAACAGTTTAAGACTTGGTGCATGCAAATCAGAGGTATAGTTTGTCTGGTTCCATGCCAACTCAGCATGAAACTAACTCAGAACCACTTCAGAAAGGTCATTAAAAGCTATAAAAATTAATTTTAATATAGACGGTAACCCTAACATAACTTAACCTATTTAACCAATTTTTTAAAATATTTTTTATCATCACTCTTAATGACCTTTCTGAGGTGCTTCTGAGTTGGTTTCATTCTGAGTTGGCCGGTCACCAGTTTTTCTAATACAAGTTTTTCAAAAACAAAGTTTCGCCGAAGGATAATTCAAAATAAAAAAAAAACTATTTAAACGGTTTCATATAAAATGTTGTATCTCCGTCAATTTTATGAATTTTCTCATAAAATTTGGTGAGAGCAATATAAACAATTGCATCTTTCAGAAAATGAAATGATTATTTTTTACAGTGTCCTGGTGCCTTAAAGCCTTGATTCAATTTGATCAAGGGAACATGGAGGCGTGTGTGAAGGCGAACCAGAGGCCTGTGTGAAGTGAATAAAAAACTATCCACGCTACTATTGTTATTTAATGTTAGCTCTACTTTCTTTTTTTTTAATCTCTATCTGAGTGAGCATCCCAGAGACGAAGACTGAACCAACATTCTGTCTTGTCCTTATCACCACTATGGGGGGGGGGGGGGGTCTAACCCCGTCCTTGCATGCTACCACCAGAGAGACGTCGATCCGAATCGTCGTCCAACGGATCGGCAGCGCCACCCCTGCGGAGAGTTGTGGGTCTGAAGGAGACCTTGAACGAGCTAGGGGACCTTCCGCCTTGCCTCCGGAAACCCGACGCTAATCTCCACAGGGTCTTCAGTTGTTAAATCTTCATTCATAACAACACTTTAGTAACACTTGTTTTCACTTCTTTAGTAAGAAGCCAGGTAGAGTATAATTCGCCCATTTGGTCCCCATTGTATAAAATACATTCCGACAATATAGAAAGGGTACAGCACAAATTTCTAAGATTTTTTAACTTTAAGCTGAATATTCCAATTCAAAATGTTAACCATGTCCTTTTGATGAAACAACTCAACTCAATTACGATGTCAGATAGGCGGATCATCTCTGACCTTGTACTATTAAATAAAATCATTAATAATCGCATTGACAACCCTGAAATTCTCGACAAAATAAAATTTTACGTATCGACCAGAAATACGAGGCAAAGTGCTACCTTCTTCTGTGACAATTTTAAAACAAACTATGAGGCTCATACACCTATAAATAGATTACATCATTTTGGCAATAAATTTGGGAGTATTATAGATATGTTTGCAGATTCTGTATTAGTTATAAAACGAAGTCTTTATAATTACTTTAATGAAATGTATGATTTTAATTTTCATTAATTTTATTTTTTTAAATTAATCATTATAATTGTGCACCACGTACCTGCCTAACTATTATAATCTATCTTTGTAGAAGCCCTCTAGGGCGTAAATAAATAAATAAAGCGGCCTACACACGACACTGCATGTAGTGACTGCGGCAGTGACTGCAGAGAGTGTGGGTTTGAGCGAACTAGCGCTGTCTCGTTCTAAAGGCCCTTTAAAAAACGAGACAGCGCTAGTTTGCCAACTCCACACTCTCTGCAGTCACTGCCGCAGTCACTACATGCAGTGTCGTGAGGAGAGCCCATAACAGTTCTTTCTTTGAGGCACTATCGGGAAGTCGGCTAAGGGGCACGGAAACTGAACCTCATCCTCAGTATTTCACGGACATTCGGGAGAATCTGAGAGATGCTGCCTCCGAGGGTGCCAAAATAAAATCTATTGTGATTATCTCTTTTGCATGATGTATTCCTATTTTCAAAAAATGGGTAGGGTAGACAGACTGCCTACATTTGTTTTTACTTTTACCTATTCTTCTACACCTCCCTACATAGGAAAAAAGGTTTGTTTTCCCTATTCTATTCTTATAAGTTACTAAGGGAACGTACCCATACTACGTGACCAATTTTTTGCAATTTTTAACCCCCCCCCCCGGTGACCAAAAACCTAAGTAACCCGCCGCTCATTTGTATGGAGCGTGACATTTTGAAGACCCCTCCCCCCCCCCTAAACGTGTCACGTAGTATGGGTAAGTTCCCTAACATCTGTACAGATGAAGCACTTGCACACTGCTTGCTAACACTGTATGCAGAGACATTGGGGGTTTAGTTCTTTTAATTAAATGTAGAGTCGTTGCAAGAGCCTTGAAGGGGTAACCATCTGTTACCTATACCAGGGCAAGTAAGTGGTGTGCCCTCCAAATAACTAATGTGGCGTCTCTCCTGATTGCACAGATAAGTGTGTCGACTTATGAAGTGATAACAAACCTGACAAGTGTCACGACTCTCATTCCTGTGTCCGTAGCAAGTTTGCGTGGCATTCAGGATCCCCTGCACAAGTTTTGGAGATTCTGCCTCGTAGGTTTCACCGCATTCCTTGAAATTGAATTTCTGCACAGTGGCCTGAAAATTTTTAATTCACCATAAAGACTTGCTTCAGAATTTTTACCAATGTACAATATACTTCTCTTAATCACTTAAAGTTAATTAACTTTTCAAAATATTTATAATGTCACGTTTGAAGATTTCTATTTTGACGCCGAGTTGAAAAATAAATAATTACTAATTACATACAAGTACATACAAGGTGTAGTGTCCGACCGAACTTTTGGTTTCGGTTTCGGTTTCGGCCTAGTTTTGGCCAAAAAACGAGTTTCGGCTTAGTTTCGGTTTCGGCCGCCATCCAGCCGAAACTACGGCCGAAACCGAAACTGAATTAGGGAGGTTTCGTTCTGCGATCGAACATGTTCGGTGCGCCATATGACCAAAGTTTAGAAGAAATAATTTTGTTCTTAAGATGAAAGCTCCTCATTTAGTTTGAGAGAAAACACTTATTTTTTTCATACGTTAAGTATTATTTGCATTAAAAATATTTTGTTATTGTAGGTAGGGAGGTACTTTTTAATTTTAATTGTATTATTGTAGTTCATTAAAAAGAGTATTATTTGCATTTAAAATTGTTATTGTAGGTGGGTAGGTACTTTTTGACAATATGACCAAAGTTTAGAAGAAATTATTTAGTTATGTGGTTAAACACAAACAGCCTTACTAAAAAAAAAACCACAGCACGCCAGATAACCCGTGTTATTGCAGCAACATGAATAAAACAAAAATACACTAAAACACGATAACATTACTAATAAGATTTGGTCTTAAAACGTACTGTAAATCCGGCAACAATGCATATTTAAGTACTAAATTGTTTGTTTTCCTTCATAACCGCTAGGTGGCGCGGCGGCGCGGCGCCTGCGCGTTCGTTGTTCGCGCTCGAAAAAGTCGCTGGAAGCGCGAAATGTATTTCTGTGTGTGCGAAATGATTTTTGTGTGTGCAATATTACTTATGTGATGGTTAATTTCTATTAATATGAATAATTTACTCTTTTATTTATATAATTGATATATTTACCGTGTTTTTTGTGGTTTTTCATAAGTTTTAGTCAAGTTGTAAAACAATAATCGTACTTTGAAAATTGAAGTGTCAAAAACTATTTTATATGATACCTGAGAATTCAAATTTACATTTAAAGGTTTTATTTTACGATAATTTTATGAAAGTGGTGTTTTTTTTTAAATAATAATATCTAATACATGTGTGCCTAAATGCATCAAAGAAATTAACGTCTTTAGAGATGCAAGAAATCTGATATAAAAGACGGTATAATTTTTAGGTTAGTTTTTTAGCAATAAAAAAAACTTTGAAATTTTTTATTATTTTTTTATTGTATACACGATGAAAAAGTGAGGCAATAGTTTCCTTCCAAATTTATTACATAAAAGGACTGTGTTTTTTAAATTTTGATTTTATTTAAATTTCTCTACATTTTGGTCAAAAATGTTGTGGGAGGAAATTTTTTTCCATTTTTTTCCGAGTTTGAATCTTAAAATATGGCAGTTTTTGAAAGCTAAAGTGTATTTCAAATACACAAATATAAAAGGTAATTTTATCTAGTTTTCATAAATGGTATTTGTTTTTACGACACCTTCAAAAATAAAAAATATATAGAACATTCAAAATACTATGGAAAAATTACAAATATCGTTCGGACATCAATGGTTAAAACAGAGATAAACTACCCTCTCAGGCCGTGGAAACCATGTGTATTTCTTTCAAAGAACAAATTTTTAATTAGTAATGTTTTCACATCCGCGGCCGTTTGTCAATTGAATAAAATTTTCACTGGATTTTTTAGTAAGGCTGAAAGTGTTTGTTTTAATTTTATAACAAATTATTTTGTTCTTAAGAGGAAAGAGTATTTTTGTTTAGTTTACCTAAACAAATTAGGTTTAAAAAAAGTAATTTGGTTTTCTGCCTTTTATTTTATGTTATTTGTTGATAATGTTCAAATGGGTAATACCTACTATTTATTTTTATTAATATTATTTACGAAGCGATTTAAGATTATGTTTTCTAAAACCGTAAATAATTTTTTTGAAATAAGGAGTGATAATTATGCTGTTTATTTTTAGTTCGAATATCAGAGACTGAAAGACTAATATATGATTTAAAAATAAAGGCTGATTTATTGAGATAGACTATATTTTTCCCACGAAAACATGACCTTTTATGGAAGTTTCGGTTTTGGTTTCGGTTTCGGCCGAACCTGAGACCGAAGCCGAAACTCAGTTTCAGTTTCGGTTTCGGCCGTAAAAACTAGTTTCAGTCGGACACTAATAAGGTGTAACCGAGGGATTTTAACCCGCAATTCCTGAGAATATTTGGTGTAAAAAATAAAGTTGTCATTTTGGTGTCCGAAGATTTATTTTTACTATTAAAAACAAAAAATATTTTCCCAAAGCTATAGGAATTAACTGAATGTGAGCGATACGCGCGGTTTCGTGTGGTAAACATGCTGTTAGAACGAGACGTAACGCTTATCAAGTGTCCGCTGGGCCAGTGTTCCGCAAAGTGTGTGCCGCGGCACAGTGGTGTAAGCTGTGTGCCTCACTGCAAAGTTACATTGTCACAAAGTAACTTTGCCCCCAGGCTGCACCCGCTTAGGCCGGCCACAAACGTCTGAACTATCTATCAGGTCGGTAATAAAATAGGCTAGGCGGACATGACATTTCGCTCACTTAAGGCGCAAACTACACGAGCGGTTCTCCCGCCGCGGGAATCCGCAGCAGACACAATTTACTATGAGCGTTGTATGGCGCAAACTACACGAGCGGTTCTCCCGCCGCGGGAGCTCGCGGGAGATATTCGCCCGCCACATGCAGCGGTTCTCCCGTCGCGGGTAACCGCCATGTTCAAACTACACGGGCGGTTTCCCGCGATTGCGTAAGGATCGGGCGGTTTTCCGCGGCGCGCGGTAGAACCGCTGTGTAGCATGGCGGGAAACCGCCACCCGTGTAGTTTGATATGAGCCGCCAGCTTTCTCGAGCGGTTTCCCGCGGCGGGAGAACCGCTCGTGTAGCTTAGGCCTAAATGAGCTCAACCAAAAAAGGCAAGGCAGTAGATAATTCTGATATTTTAAAGTCATCGGATAAGATTGAAAAGTGTCGCGCTAAGTTGGTGTTATAGATCAGCCGCGCTACTAATGGTAGTAACGAAATGTTCCCAAATATCATGGCTGCTGATTAAAAATATGCAGGCTTTGACAGTGAAACACAGCAGAAAAAATGAACTCATATTTTCCTAAGTATGACCTGCAACCTATGGACTGGGTACGAAATCCATTCTCAGATAGCATTTCCATTGGGCACTTACCGATCAACGAGCAGAAAGAATTCATGAAGCTAAAAACTGATCAGACTTTAAGTAAAATTTTCAGACACGGACCTAGCACATTTTTGGCTGCATATAAAAATGAGTATCCACTGATTTTAAAGCGTTCTATTGCAACTATCTTTCCATTTGCCACGACCTATTTGAGCGAATTGGGGTTTTCAACTCTCACTGCGATTAAAAAAAAAGATAAATTTTTAAGATGTGTGAATTTTAAAATGGGCATTCCTAGTGAATGCCTAAATTATGATAACGTAATTTGTTCATTAAAGTTAATAAAATTATCTGATCGTAGAATCATTTCCGATTTAACCTGTTTGTATAAAATCATTAATTCAATGTTTGATACCCCTGATTTATTATATGAAATCTCTTTTCATACTCCAGGCAGGTCAGTTACAAGACAGTACCTACCATATTATTGTAGCAATTTTAAGTCAACAAGCCAATATTACACTCCTATGCGACGGATTCAACAGCTTGGAAAAAAATACTCCGATGTTGTTGCTATATTTAGTACAACAATTTTATTATATAAGCATCACTTATTGAAGTTTTTTTCATCACATACGGAAATATTTTGATAAACCTATTAAAATTGACTAACACATTGGCAGTATTTTGTCGGCTGAAAGAAAAAAAACTATTTCGGATTTTTTATATTTTGTACCTACATACTGTGTGGTTTAAATTCAATACCTAATATTTTTACTTTGTATTTATTTTTGTATAAGTGTTTTAAACAGTAGTTTCCTGCACTATTTACTATTTATTTATTTAATTAATAAATAAAAAAAATAAAAAAAGTAAATAAATAAAAAAATAAAAAAAAAAAAATAAAAAAAAAAATAAAATAAATATATAAATAAATAAATAAATAAGTAAATAAATAAATAAATAAATAAATATGAAAATATTTTTATTGCTTTTAATAGAAAAAAATGTCATCGGACACCAAAATGACATGTACATTTTTACTAAATTAAAAATGATCAGGAATCGACGGTTAAAATCCCCCGGGTACGTCCTGTTACACCTGTATATGAAATTCACTCGATAGAAAAAAAAATCACAAACTATGTTACGAAAATTATAAAAACCCACACCTTTTATTGTTATTTAACAAGTTTAAGTTATGAACCAAGTGAATGTGTTTCTTTAAATACTGCTTAACTCAAAAGACAAGAATTTTTTTCTCTCTTTTAAATAAGTCGTATTTTACCCATATTTCGCAAGTCTCTTATTTTTTTAAGAAAGCCCTTACACTTAGTGCAAAGGGAAACCAAAGGGAAAGATTCTGAATCCCACATACTAATTCACTCTCTCAATTAATGTCTCTGCAAATTGGATTAACCGGTAATAAATCAATTTAGACACCTTCAAAAATTGACATAGAATATATTAAATAAGTCGTCCGTAAGTGATCTCACCACAGTTTGAAAATGACTTTACAAGTTGAAACAGCTGTAACTAAAATACATTCTAAAATACTTGCAGAACTCGATAATAACATTATCAAATTTAATTTTAATTAAATTTCTAAAAATTAAAATGGAGTTCTACGAATTAAACAAAAAAACAATTAATAAGTCTCTTATTGATTATTGTAATAGTTTTTTTTATATTTAGCGCGCTCTCTCTATCATTTGTGTGCACACGCATTCCTTTCAAACCATCTACAGTAATCTTCTTCTTCTTTTCTAACGTTTCAGCGTAACGCATTACTTCAATCTTCTCTCTATTTGATGAGGTGGGTACCATTATTAATACAAAAACTCGATATTTGGCAATCACAACTTTTTTTAATCTTCGTAAATTATTATAATAAAATTATAAACTAAAAGCACCAAAGAATAATTAAACTATACCTATCTTCTTCGTTTATCTAATTTATTTAATTTGAGTGACAGAAGAACTGTTTTCGATCGAGTATTTTTATTTAAAATCTTGCATAATAAAATTAACAGCCCTGAAGTCTTAGCGCTCATAAATTTTAAGGTACCAGCCAGAAACCCGAGGTCAGTACTATCGTTTTATTTTGGCAATACTACGACCATGTCCCATTTCAATATACCAATACACAGAATTCAAAACTTAGGCAATATGTTTTCGCACGTAGATGTATGGAATGTGTCGCTTATAAAATATAAGTATGAAATAATAAATCATTTATTACCTTTAAGATAAGTTATTTGCATGTATTATATATAAATATATTTTTTCATTGTGAAAGTATTGTAATATTTAAATATCGTAGCATTTATTTTCATTTTGTTATCTGAATATCTACACATGTCTTTCTCAAGTATTTCTTTCTGTTTTACAAACTCACTAGAGCTGTATTTTTCATGTTGTGGCTATAAACTATGTTATATTATGTAAAGCCGAAAGGCGTTAATATTACAAATAAATAAATAAATGAAAAATTATTTTTTATTGCTCTATCTTATTACTTACTATAAGCTAGGCTAAACAATATTAAAACAAATTATGGCTTGACACTGTGTACACGTTTTAGGAGCTTGTTTAGTTATATTGAGGTTAGGCTAGGTGGTTTTTTCTTCACTTGACTTCTTTTGCTTCACTGTTCTATTTTGTCATTGTTCTGTCATGTCTTTGTTCCGTTTTGTCACTTTTCTGTTTGGTCACTGTTCTGCTTTGTCTCTGTTTTGTTGTGACGCTGATCTTTTGTTACTGTCCAATTTTGTCATTGCTCTGTTTTGACACTGATACATTTATTGTTGCTATTCTGTTTGGTAACTGTTCTATTTTGTCACTGTTCTGTTTGGTCATTGTTCTGTTTAACTCTGCTAAACTTTGTTCTGTTTTGTCCTGTTTAATTTTTTTCACCGTTCTGTTTGATCACCTTTATGTTTTGTCACCGTTCTATTTTGTTGTGTTCTGTTTTTTGCGGTAAAAAAACTGTTTTGTCTCTGTTCTGTTGTGATACTGATGTAATGCTACTGTTCTGTTTTGTCTCTATTCTGTTTGGTCACTATTCTGTTTTGTCATTGTTCTGTTTGGTCACTTTTCTGTTTAACTCTGTTAAACTCTCTTCTGTTTGTCACTGCTATGTTTTGTCACTATTCTGATTTGTCTCGAAACACGTAAGCATACCTTCAGCAGATTGGCGGTCATATCTCCGCGGGTCTCGTTGGCTCCCCATCCTGACACCAGAGCCAACTCGTTGTTAATCGGTTCCCCGGTGTGAAGACAGATAGGTCTGACGTTCTTTGAGAATTGTACCCTGAGGGGAACAAATACAAATACAAATACCAGCGCCCTTGAGGTGATTTTTCACAAAAACGGCGCTATATAAATCATCCAAATATTATTATTATTATTATTTAAAGCACAAATCATAAACCTTACAACAAATCTACAATATTAATTATTAGAAAAAACGATGTTTTGGAAATGTTCTAAGAATTCCAAAAGACCAATCTCTCCATAAAAAAAAGAGTGTGCTTTAGACCACACAACTGAAGTAAAACTTTACTAACTTATAAAAGATCAAACGACATTGTGGTGACATATGACCATGGGGTGACCTATGACCCTGGGGTGACCTACGACCGTGGGCTGACCTAGGACCCTGGGGTGACCTACGACCGTGGGGTGACCCAAGACCTTGAGGTGACCTATGACCTTGGGATGACCTATGACCTTGGGGTGACCTACGACTTTGGGGTGACCTACGACCTTGGGATGGCCATCCTTATTCTTATCCTTATCACTCCCCAAGTCAAGCGTGCGTAAAGGCCCGACCGTTCAACTCGCCATCGATCACCGTTCACATCGATTAACATTCGCATCACACTTTTCGTAACAATCACCACTTTTCGTAACGCACCCCCCCAAGTCGAGCGTGCGTAAATAAGTTTTACTTCAATAATGTCCGAAATTTCAGATATCAGAAAAAAGTTGGCGGAAGCATCTTCACGGGTTGTGTGCTAGGAGATACTGCAATAGACGGAGACCACGGAATAAGCTAGGAGTATGGACCCTTAGAGGCACCTCATAGAAGCAATAATTTCTAGGGCGTGTTTCACCATCCTCCTGATAGTTTATCCATGTGAAAACGTATATCAATAAATAAATACTCAGAACAGGTAAAAAAAAGCCACTATTCATATAATCAAGTATCAAATATTAAACTCAGACTTTATTAATTAATAAATCGTGTTTAATTAATCGAAAATGTACGTGAGGATGGTGAAATACCTCCTCAATTTCTGATGTTCTTACACATTACAAGCAGATGAGTTTCGTAATTTTATTGGGGTGGGGGTATTTCTCCTAGCTCCGTCGCTCAAAGGGTTGAAAATATTATTAAAAATCTTTAAAGAATACGCAAAATCGGCCTCAGACAAGGGTGCCCTATGTCGCCAATCCTCTTCACTATATTCATGGAACGAATCAGATGAAACAGCCAAACACCAGATGCAGCACTGGTAGGCAATACTAGAATCAGTTCCCTACTATTTGCTGACGACATCGCGAGATTAACGACTTCACAGGAGGGACTGCAAGAGTGGATTAACAGTTTCAACGAAGAGTGCACGGCGGCGGGAATGAAGATGAGTACCTCAAAAACAGAGGTTATAGAAAGGGACCAAACTCAGTGCAACATACTCGCTAATGGGACTCAGCTAAAACAGGTGGACAGGTTCAAATACCTTGGTGTCGAATTCTCCAGCGATGGTCGGTAAGACGGAGAAATTGATAGAAGAGTAAGTGCGGCAAGCAGTGTATTGCGTCCTCTCTACAGCTCAGTGATAAGAAAAGCCGAGCTCAGCATCAAGACAAAGATGGCAGTGTTTAAAACGCTCACTTACGCCCACCGGACATGGATGCTAAATGTGCGAACACGCTCTAGAATCCAAGCTGCCGAAATGAGGTACTTGAGAGGAGGGGCAGGGATTATGAAATGGGATCATATACATAAGAAACTCGACGATCCGAGATGATCTAAACATTGAACGACTGCTACTCTTCATAGAAAAATCGCAAATGAGGTGGCTTGGACATATACTAAGAATGTCTGATGACCGAATTCCGAGGAAGATACTGAGTGCGATTCTAGAGGGTAGACGTCCAGTGGGCCGCCCCAGACACAGTTGGGCGAGGCAACTCCAGAAACCGTGTGAGGAGAGGATGTGTCTACCATGGACTGAGGCCATGTAGGCCCATCAATATAATCAGCACAAGACAGGGACGTATGGAGGAGCCTAGTCGATGCAATGGGCCCCGACCCCAATAGGACAAGGGGATGATGATGATGATGATGATGAATACGCAAATGACCTCAACATGATATACAACCCTAAGAATATGGAGCTAATCGCATTCGACAACAGAACAAATCCCGAGAGATGTTCCGCGATAAATTAATGAGGTAAATATAAATATTTCTAAAAAATTTAAATACTTGGATAACATCATTACTAAAGACCTCTCGGATGATCGTAATGTTGAACGACAATGGAGAAGTATCAGTATACTGTCTAATATGATTGCCTGAAGATTCTTTCAAATGCAGCAATAATGTAAAAAAGATTGTTGAATGAATTTTGTACTAGCCTATATAAGTTGAAACATGTTGTCACTGCCGAATCAGCTCGATGGAACGTCTCCCAATCCAATATAGTCAAATCTGCAGAATTATATTTAGATACAGAAGGTATCCAACAGCAGCGCATTGACAGTGTTTACGGTACTGGGACGGCCCCGCCACATTCTCATACTGATATAAGTAACTTATGGTTATTCCTTCAAGGCTCTCGCAAGGACTCTATTTTTGAAAGAACCATTCTATATATAAATAAACGACGCTTGACCTCCAAATGTCCCCGCATACAGTGTGAGGAAGCAGTATGCAAGTGCTTACAAAAATAAGCGGCAAGAAAGTGTAAGTAGTAATTAGATATATCATAATTGTTTAAGTAAAACTTCTTTACGCACGCTTGACTTGGGGAGTGATAAGGATAAGGATAAGGATAAGGATAAGGATAAGGATAAGGATAAGGATAAGGATAAGGATAAGGATAAGGATAAGGATAAGGATAAGGATAAGGATAAGGATAAGGATAAGGATAAGGATAAGGATAAGGATAAGGATAAGGATAAGGATAAGGATAAGGATAAGGATAAGGATAAGGATAAGGATAAGGATAAGGATAAGGATAAAGATAAGGATTAGGATTAGGATACGGATGGTCACTCCAAGGTTGTAGGTCATCCCAAGGTCGTAGGTCACCCCGAGGTCGTAGGTCACTTCAAGGTCGTAGGTCAGCTCACGGTCATATTTCACCGCAATGTCATACGTCACCCCTAGGTCGTAGGTCACCCCGTTCGCTACTTTTGGTAACTTAGCAGGGATAGCTGGGTTCATTGGGCGAGGTTTGTCTAGTGGTTTTACTTCAGTCGTGTGGTCTAAAGCACACAGTTTTTATTTTGAAAGAACGATTCTATATATAAATGAACGAAGCTTGACCTCCAAAAGTTCCCGCATACAGTGTTAGGAAGCAGTATGCAAGTGCTTACAAAAATACGAAACAGCAAAGTGTTAGAAGTAATTAGATATAACAAATGGCCGCTCGTTTGGACGTGGTCTTTATTCCTGAAGAGCCACTATTCTGACCGTAAGAAGAAATAGGACAAAATAATGAAAAAAGATAATATAGCTGTCTGTAGGACTGCGAGCTTCTGCAAATAAGAGATAAAAAAAAAAGAATAAGACAGTAGTTGTTAAGATGTGCTAATCCGGAGTACCTAAGCATACCACCATTCGGCAGGCAGTCCCCGGGACAAAGTGCATAGACTTCAGAATGACCGTGTACGAAACCCGTCATCCTCGCCCTTAAGCCAGTTTCTAGGTAGTGCCTAGAAGAAAAGTAACTGGGAAAATGAGGTGGAAACCCGAAGACCCTAAGGATAAAAACGTCGAGTCACTAGAGGCAGGGCGGATAGTTGACGGGCTCGGTCGGTCATTCCTCGGACTTGCATCTGTCCTGGGGTGAGACACAGGTGGCTGGCGAAAAAGCATTACCGTCTAGCATTACCGTCTAGCATTACCGTCTAGTAGCCGAACCATAATGATACTGGGACTGAATGGGTTTTAATGAGACACTGGGTCACTTGAGCCAGTATGCGGCTAATGGCCTTCAACAACACGTTGGTGAACGCAGACTTCGAGCACTGTGAGCACTATGCGTCACTCCTGAGTGAGCGCTGGGCCCGAGCTCACTTGTCTAATGGCACAAATGTGTTGAACTTGGACATGCCTTAAACAGATTGAATAAATAACCTTAGCATCAGTGTTATTATTTCTAACAATTCTCCTCCGCAATATGTAAAATAAGATGTCATTGAAGAAGAAGATAACAATAATAATCTAAACGAAAACATGAAAGAGAACAAGATACAGAAAAGCAGAAAAAGACAACGGTTACAACTGGGACTTGAACCCAGACCTCAAGTTTAACCGGGACGCGCGCGTTAAGCCTCGGTTCTCCCAATTCCTACCGATTTCTTACAAATCTCCCCTAAACATTTGAAGTTTTTAAGCTCTTAAAAAATATATATGTTATTTTTGAACATAATATCTAGACATTTATCGCGCCGGAACGCAAATTATAGAAAATTCCCTCGATAGAAAAAAATCACAAAGTATGCTCCAAAAATTATTATTAACACATTTGTATCAGTTATTTTACAAGTTATATGTATGAAAAAATTGACAGCGTTTTTTTAAATAAAACTAAAGATAATTATCGCGAAATTTTTGCTCTTTTTCAATAAACCGTGATTAATTAAATATTTTAACAACAGGCGCTTACGTTTTTTAATTCTAAAGATAATATTTACAGGCCATCTCTATCTAACGTGCGTGTAACCTATGTGCCTTTCAAATATTCGTCATTCGCTGTCCAGACAGCTCGCCACACAGACCTGTCGACCTACGTTTCGTGATTTGTTTAATATACACGTACGTAAATAATAATATTGTTTTGCGAAAATGGGAAGACAACAACAAAAAAGTCGTATTTCTAAGTGTAAACATTATCTCCAAAATCGAGAACGTATGATGGAATGTATAAGGTAAGAAGAAAAAAATAAAAATTTGATTTTATTAATATAATACATACTCGTATTATTTACTATTATGTAATATTTATTATAAAAATAACTATTGCCACCTTCCATATATTTATCCGAGACGCTGTCCAGGATACAAACCAATTTTTAGAATGATTGTTTCCAATAAAAAGGGTAATTGCCGTAATATGGAAAAAGAATTGGTGAATTTACTGAAGACTTGGCTTACTGAGAGAATTAATTTATATTAGCTTACAATTACATATGACAATACATGATGAGATAATGACTATACATATATTATTCTAAAGATTTTAAAATTGTTATTTACGTTTTCATAATTTTTCTTTTCTCTATATTTAGGTACAATTTTGAATTTTTATTTTATATTATTGTAAAAATATAACTAGTGACTTTTAACTCACAGATCTTTAACGTAAAGAACCCGTTAGACAAACAGCTAAAAAGTTAAAAATAAATAAAAGAGTGTAAAATAAATAAATAAAAAAGTATTTGAAGATAATAATGTTAATTAATCTTAATTAATTAATCTTCAAATACTAATTTATTTTTTGCTACTGGCATTATACTTAGGTCTCTGATCCAAAATTTAGGCGTATTAGATTTGTCAAAGAATTTATATATAAAAATTCAAAAATCGGTAATTTTAAATACATGTAGGATTACAAAAGATTTTTAAAATATTTATATTGAGGGATCAGTAGGATTTATAGGTTCAATTAGGAATTCCACAGAGCCGAACCCTCTGATATGAAAATATCTGGAGTCGGTGAATTATTTTCCCATCTGGTCTCTGGTAGGTTGACATGTTGTTCTTGTATTGTTTTGTAATTATAATACTTATATAGTGCAATTGCATAACGTGGATTGACCAGATGATCATTTGGGAACTGTGTGAAAGGGTTTAGTTTTTCCTGTGGGGAAAATTAAACCCGGACATTTAAATCTGGTGCGTATACAATTTGAAATATGACGGTTTGACAGAAGGAGGCAATAGCGTAATTAGTTAACGCGCACATCCCGGTTAGACGAGAGGTCTGGGAGTTCGAGTCCCAGTTGAGAACATTGTCAGTGTCTTGTTTTCTTTCATATTTTCGTTTAGACTGTTATTGATATATTAAATTGATGTGAATAACCTTCAAAAGTTATAAAAAGAGAGTTTTTCATAAAAAAAATTAAAAGTAAGAACTGAACTAGATCAATTTGTCGGTTAATTAGAAAACTTACTCTCTGTTCAGTTTCAATAGTCCAATGTCATTGTATTTACTGATTCGCCTGTACTTGGGATGTTTCAAGAGCAAATCAACAGTGTAAAGGTTTTCTTCTTTTGGTGGATCCCTGAGGTTCCCCCCACCAAGACGAACGAGCTTAGCATGCCTAGAACAAAATCGTCTGTATTAATTATCTTTTTTTTTGTTTTTCCCGTATGCGTTCTTAAGACCATCTGCTTATAGAGAAACTGAAAAAAAAAACAGTTGATGGCGCAATCGCAATCAACCTCTTGATATTTTTATGATCTGTCATATACGACGACCAGCAATGCTGGTCGTCGCGGCAGTCGCGTTTCAGTTGCCTTGTTGACAGGTTTCCATGGTAGAGGCTCACGACCTGTCAAGTTTTGTCATATCAGATCAGAAAAATATCAATTTTGTTTAGGAGGTTGAATGCGATTGCGTCGCCAACTGTTTTTTTTTTCAGTTTCTCCATGAACGGATGGCCTAAGTCATTTATCCGATTGCGATGAAACTTTGGGGATTTGATGTGCGCATTCCCGCGATGGTTTCAATTTATATGATAATGAGCTCTGGCGTTATGATTTTTTTCATTACAATTCATCCGATTACGAAAAAACTTTTGTAAATTATTGTGCGCATGCCCGTGAAAGTTTCCATGTAGACCTGGCGTTATGAAATTTGTATAAAAAATTGCAATAGAAAGCGCGTGAATCCTTTGAAAAATGATTGTATTTTTTATAGTTTAGTGGTAGGGTGGGAAGGAAGCTGAAGGGGAACGAGGACGAATGGGAAACGACGTACAGCGATACAATTTCTTTAGTTACGCATTCCGGGAACACGCTAGTTTATTTATAAACTTTAATACATTATCTCTACACATTATAAATTAAAGTCCCCCGCGTCGTCTGTCTGTCTGCCTGTTCACGATAAACTCGAAACCTACTGAACGGATTTTTATGAGGTTTTCACCAATAGTGTTTTGTGATGAAGGTTTAGGTATGTAATTTGTCAAGGATTTGTGTAAATTGTTTGACACGTAACGATAATAAAATTGTTAGAAGTGTCGGAAAAAGTCAAGCCGCCTGGTAGCTTTCATAGAAAACGCTGCCTAATCCTTTTGGGATATAACAAAACAATGCATGGTGGGATATTCCTCTTTTATAGATCTACAAAAAACTCTACATATTATAAATTAAAGTCCTCCGCGTCGTCTGTCTGTCTGTCTGTCTGTTCGCGATAAACTCAAAAACTAGTGAACGGATTTTCATGCGGTTTGCACCAATAGATAGAGTGATTCGCGAGGAAAGTTTAGGTATATAATTTAATAAGGTTATGTGTTAATTGGTTTAAAAATAACGATAATTGTTAAAAGTGTCGGAAAAAGTCAAGCCGCCTGGTAACTTTCATCGAAAACGCTGTCTAACCCTTTTGGGATATAACAAAACAATGCATGGTGGGATATTCCTCTTTTATAGATCTATAAAAAATCTCTACATATTATAAATTAAAGTCCCCCGCGTCGTCTGTCTGTCTGTCTATCTGTTCGCGATAAACTCGAAAACTACTGAACGGATTTTCATGCGGTTTTCGCCAACAGATAGAGTGTTTCGTGAGGAAGGTTTAGGTATGTAATTTGACAAGGATTTGTGTAAATTGGTTGAAACATAACGATAATTGTTAGAAGTGTCGGAAAAAGTTAAGCCGCCTGGTAGCTTTCATCAAAAACGCTGCCTAATCCTTTTGGGATATATCAAAACAATGCACGTTGGGATATTCCTCTTTTATAGATCTACAAAAAAGTCTGCAAAGTCATATCTTTTACGGATAGGTTACTATACCCATTCTATCTTCTAAAAAAATGGTCACGTACATTGCGGTAATTGAAAAGTTATTTAGACGGATACAGTACATATTAATCCTTATTAACTTAAATACGTTAGTTACCCCAAGCATTTCATGCAAATTATTACAATCTTTCACACCATCTCTACGTATTATAAATTAAAGTCCTCCGCGGCATCTGTTTGTCTCTTCGCGATAAACTCAAAGACGGCGGTGGTTATAAAGGTTGGATAACAATCCAGTAGATGACGTTGTGTTTTATTAGCCACAGCAACGCGTGGCCGGGTCAGCTAGTATTTAATTAATAATAAGACATTTACAGGATTTATAGTATTGTTACAAGAAATCATCACGTTACGCGGCTGCCAATGTCATGGTGACCAATAGAACATAGACAGAGTGTAGACATACATATTATATCGTCGCCTTGCTTCGTTTTGTCCAACAGACCATTAGAAAATTTTACGGGAGGAGAAAATTTTCTTCAATTATTTTAATGAAATATTATGCTAGGTGTTTAAAGATCTTATTAGTTGAAACAATTCCTATTTTTTTTTAAGGCGGAGACGGTTTATCATTAGTTCCCGTGAGTACTTAGGCCATGGACCCATTGGACTTTCTCCCATTTTGGTTCCATGACAGTTCATCCTGCGACAATTCATCCGGCGACAGTTCATCCTGCGACAGTTCATCCGGCCGACAGTTCATCCTGCCGACAGTTCATCCTGCCGACAGTTCATCCCGCCGACAATTCATCCTGACAATTCAACCTAACCTAACCTAACCTAACCTAACCTAACCTAACCTAACCTAACCTAACCTAACCTATTAGTATAACCTATATGTATAACCTATAAGTATAAGTATGCCGTATTTTTTTATTCACGCATGCTTCTTCGGAGAGTCGAGATTATTGTTAGTAAAAATATTTTTACAGCGGATTTCCACTCAAGATGCCTTCAGATATAAGTATATCGATTTTGGTTGTACGGCCGTACATCCTCTTTGCATACTTACTTAATAAAAATCTTCTAAATGATCAGGCAGGATGAATTGTCGCCGGATGAATTGTTGGCGGGATGAACTGTCGCAGGATGAACTGTCACAGGACCTTTTACCTCAATCCTTTAACAATAACCCAGTCCCTTTAATACCAAGGCAGGACATTGGCACCATAAGTGAATTGGAGTCTCTTCATCCTCTTCACATTTTCTATATCTATTGGTGCTTTCCACTCCCAATAGCTGCATGTGTCTCCTGAGATGGCTGTGTCCCATTAGTAGGCTGTCCCATTAGTAACTATCAGTTCCCTCAGCGAGTTTCTGTCCATATCGAGTAGTTTCCTGGTCCGTCTGGGGTCGGGTCCGTTTATGAGAACTTTGGATTGCCTCATTCCGGGTGCCCTCTCGCATTCCTTTCAGTGCTGGGATTTGACTTCTTCTTCACTCTTAATTAAAACCAGAATTGTGTTCAGAATGTATTAACGAATGAATTTCAGCTGTGTATTCATCTGCTGATACATTTCGAAAGAGACCATTATTTTATTTGAAGTGCAGTTATAAAATTCTGCAGACTATGTATGTGCTGCCAGAATCAAAGAGAAACCATTTTCATATTCTGAGTGCAGATTTAATTTAAAGCAGTACAGAATGTAAAATTCAAGTTGAATTCATCTGCTGACACATATCGCAGGAAAACATTCTGTTATTCGATGTTCTGTTATAAAATTCTAGTTGCAGACTATGTAATGCCAGAATAAAAAAAAAAATCATTTTCTGAGTGTAGTTTTAATTCACCGCATACAAACTGGTTTTGTGTTCAGAATACAATACAACGATAAATTAAATGATGAGTTGCAGATTCATCGTGCATCGAGTGAAGCTTTACATAATGGTGTAAAATTCTGAGAAATTGATTTTTGCGTGCGAAAGTATTATTTGGGGACTCTAACGCAGAATCAATCAATCAACTTTGGAGTAGAATTTATAAACATGATTTTCGTTGAAAGAATACTCGTCAAATGTGATTGTTAAAAAAATCCGACTCGTATCTATTTATATAATAATAGTCGTAATAAAAAAATAGGATTTCCATATACAACCCACCCCCCACCGCTTGAAGTAACCAAGTAAGGGGGTGGCGAAATTTGTCTCCGTCCCGATGTTCTGAGTGAAGTTTTTATTCACCACATACAGATTTAATTAAAACCAGTTTTGTGTTCAGAATGTAAGTGCCGGTAGAATCAAAGAAAAACCCTTTTCATGTTCGGAGTGTAGTTTTAATTCACCGCAAACAGATTTAATTAAAACCAGTTTTGTGTTCAATAAGTAGTATAACAATAAGTTGCCGATTCGTCGTATACCGAGTGAAGCTTTGCATTTGAGTTGCATTCCATATGTATGTGTGATGAAGATGCAAAATTCTATTAAAGGCATACCATTCTCGATTTCTGAGAGCAGTTATATATAAATTTGTAGCAGAATTTAAAGCATGATTTTATTGGAAGAGTACTCAGCACATGGGATTATAAAAATTGGCATAAAAAATAAGATATCTATCCCCCCCCCGCCGAAAGTAAGAAAAGGGGGGGGGGGGAGGGGGGCGGCAAAATCATCCTCCTCCCCGGGCGGCCGAAACTCACGCTACGCCACTGACAAGATGGCTTTCATCTCAGCTTGAAACACAGTGCAGTGTATTCCTAGAGGTATACTGGGTAAATAATTCTTAGATAACTATCATTATTTTTAATTTAAATGTTGAGATTGAACAAAAACTACAATGGTCTATTGGACAAATAAGAACTGAGGCGACAAAATACAGCCTTACTAACAATTCGCGCATATTTTAAACAATTAATAAACAACGTTAAAAAATATGACCTTACTAATAGAATCGAAAAATAGAACTTTTATTAAATAATGCGTGTCTCCAGTGATCTACCAGAATCCTACGACTATAAAGCACTGGTTGACAATGATTCTAACCTAACCTAACATTTCATATTCCTATAAGCATCCGAAGGGGTCACAATACTCTAACAATGGAGGTTAGCTCAAGGCTCACATTCTAATTATTTATGACGAATTCATTACCATTAGAACTTTTTTTCAAACCCTACCATCAAAATATTTTACGTAAAACGGTTTTAAAATTTTATAAAACGTTTTTCAACAATAAATTTAGTGGTAAGCACCAGATTTTATTTTTCTAGACGATGAATTAATAACTTTCGTAGGGATTGGTTTAGAAATATCTGAAATTTTACTAATACGTTTATCAGAATGAATTAAAATATACCCTGTGAAAGATCAAATTTCCAGACTTGCTGGGGAAAATTCGATCTTCAGCCCGTCCAATATGCCAGCCAATACAATACAGGCATTTTTCACTTACGTCGCGTCGTTAAGATTTCCACATTATTTTAGAGTATTTGCTAGGGCAAATTTGACAGTAGGTCCGTCCAATACACCGGGGTTGCGCGTCACATATTTGTGAACACGCCTTTATGACTTACGTCGTTAAGATGCTGACCATATTTTAGGGTGTTGTGTCGCCTGAAGCATAATTGTACTTCCACACCACAGCCAAACTTCAAACTCCGAACTTAGTTCGGTTGCCTGATCGTGTGGTGGCTGCTGCCAACCCTCCAACTCCGAATTCCGAACTCCAAAACGGCGGACGTGGAACAGCTGATTCGTCACCGTATCTTATCAGTTGCCTACAATTGTGGTGAAGCTAAAAAATAATTATTTCAAACAATTTTTATACAACTCTCCGTAATAATATTGCGCAGACTGATGTGTTGGGCCAACTCGCACAAACCAGCCATCGCCAGGGCCAACTCGAACTTCCAACGCACGAATTACCCCTCCATATAATCGTCCAAATGTTTGAAGTTGGAAATTGGCCGCAGTGTAGCTTTTCCATAAAATTTGCTACCAACACGTCCGGTATTTACAAAGATAAAACATAGAAGCTACTTCGGGCATTTTTTACCGAGCGCTGCCGAAATATCCCGAATGGATAACGCGTCGGGTATTTGAGCACGAATATGCTCACAGGTCATAGAAGAGTGGAGGACCCTGGTTCACCAGGAAAATTGGAGTACGATGACGATTCTTAACATTGAGGAAATGACTAAAGAAGTAAAAGAAGCAAGGACGCAGTCCAAATCTTACCGATCCGTCCTATTGTTGAGGCAATGTGCGGCTGTGAGGACCCACCATTTACTTATGAGACTACCATCACAATTCCAGGAGAAGTCCTCGGGAAACTTGGGGTCTCCGTTGCCCACAGCAGCCTGCAAGCAATCGTGGAACTTTATTGATGGTCAAACTCAATCTCCTCGAGGAGAGACTCGAGAGTCTTTAAAAATATATATTCCATTGAAGAAGATGATAATAATAATAATCTAAACGAAAATATAAAAAAAAGACACAGAAAAACAAAAAAAAATAATGGTCGCAACTAGGACTCGAACCCAGAACCTCTCGTCTATGCGGGACGTGCGTTTACCAATTCCGCTATTGGGCCCTACTGTCAAACCGTCATAATAGCCAATCTAATATTTAAAATTTTAGAATTAACAATATTATCTTCAACTAAATTATTTTCCATATCATAGGCAGCTACTCTTTTTACTGGAAACAATCATTCTAAGATTTGGTTTGTAACCTGGATAGCGTCAAGGATAAATATATCCGATTTTATTTATATGGAACTATTGACTTTTTATAAAAGTCTAAATGAATATGCAATTATTGTAAGAAAAACTCTTTTATTATAACTTTTGAAGGTCATCAATGTAATATACGAGTATCATTGAATAAGAAGATAATAATAATAATACAAACGAAAATATAAAAGAGAACAAGACACAAGAAACAAAAAAAGACGAGAGGTTCTGGATTCGAGTCCCAGTTGCGACCATTATCGTTATCTGTGTCGTGTTCTCTTTTATATTTTCGTTTAGATTATTATTATTATCTTCATGTTACATTGATGGGAATAACCTTCAAAAGTTATAAAAAGAGAGTTTTTCTTATAAAAATTGAATATATTATATTCCTCTTGTACGTTAAAAGATATTATTATTTAATTTATTCTTCTTCTTCGTGTGCCCTGTCAGGTCCCCTCGACGTTGGCAATCACTCTGGAAAATGTTTCTCTGTCTTGTGCTGCCCGGAATAGCTCATCCACACTTCTAATACCGATCCACTCTCATACATTTCGCAGCAAAGACATTTGTCTCCTACCAGACCCTCGGCGACCCTCTATCTTACCTTTTAATAAGGTCCTTACATATGAAATTGGCGTTTTGTATGAGGGTCGATTTTTTTTAATAAAATATATTTATTTAATCAAAGTATGTACCATTGGTATCTATGCACTTTTGCCATCTCATAGGTAGTTCATCGATTCCTTTACTAAAAAAACCATTCGGACGGGAAGCAATAAAATCTTTGAAGGTGGTTTGGACTGTCCCATCGGAGTTGAATTTTTTCTCTTGCAAGAAGTTATCCAAATTTCGAAAAAAAAAAGTATTCTGTTGGGGCAAGGTCCAGAGGGTACGGTGGATGTTTTAGACATTTTTAAAATCCCTTCATTATTGTGCCGGTTGAGTAATGCAATGCAGCAGTCAACGCGCGTTTGTTGATTTGCTTCACTCAATTCGTGAGGTACCCACCTTTCAAGCTTTTTCACCTTCCCAATTTACTTCAAGTGGATTTAAACAGTTTTATCACTAACACCGCAGCCTGCAGCTAACTCGGACGTGGTTTGCGATGGATCCGCTTCCACAATAGCCTTCAATTCTTCATTATCAACTTTGGTCTCCGGCCATCCACGGGGCTTGTTCTGCAGGTGGAAATTTCCAGAACGAAAACGTTGGAACCAAAAACGCACCGTGTTTTTTTTTTGCGGCACCTTCGCCAAACACTTCATAATCCTTCGAGCCGTTTCTGCAGCACTGGTGCCACGGTGGAACTCGTACTCGTAAATAACGCGTTATTTCAAGTTTTCCATTTTGTAAACTAAGTGACGCAAAGAAAAAAAAATAAGGAAAAAACAAATGAATTATAATTTTCGAAACACAAATACACGAGTAAATAGCTGTATAAATTTGAATTTTGAATTCCTAACCAAAGAGAAGATATTTGAGATCAAAGTTGCCAGTACGGCAAACGCCAATTTCATATGTAAAGACCTAATAATAAGTATGTGACCCAGATATGAAATTTTCCTGACTTTTACCAATGTAAGCAGTTTAGTGTTTAGTTTATAAAAACAGTTAATTTATGAACAAGTTCTGCTATATAATTATCACGGGCTCAATGACTTTCTCACGGCAATAACTCATGATCTTTAGTCAGATTTAAACAATGAAGTAATAAGTAACTTCGGTCCAATTTTATCATATTTTTAATGATTAATGACCTTCTTCCTTAAGTAACTGCATATTTTATTTTATTTTTAGAGTTAGTTTTAATAGTTAAAATAAATGTCAAAGTTTTATTTTTTCAAGATCCCCGAAAACCACCGTATGTATAGAGAATCGTGTGACATCATCACTCACGAAAAGTTATTTTTATTTTCAACAGGTGTTGTTATTTTGAATGACAGCATAAATATACCAAACCATCCACTATGACAGTTATATGGAAGAAAGTAGGATACTATTCAATAAGTTAAAACAATATTTAAGTGGAATTATTTATTTATTATATTATATAATTATATTTTTCAATATTATTATGGGAGAGTGATATAAAAATTGTTTGAAATTATAATTTTTTGGCTTTTAAGAATCGAAATTAATATTAATGGAAACCAAAGCACCAAACTGATAAGGGGAACCCAAACGAGGATTTTGGGATTTACTGAATCCAATAGGTCCCCGAGTAACTACCCATTTAGCCTCTTGAGCTCCCCTACTATCCCCTAAGATCGCGCAATCGAATTGGCTCTAGAAGTAGCATTAAAGCAATAAGTTTTTCATCATTATTACCTGTCTAGAAATAATATAAATATATTAGCAGTTAAAAACCCACTCCGCATGTTTTTGCTGCTAGGTTTTTCGGCTTCACCCAGTTTGAGTGTTGGTGACCATTTTATAAATCCGATATGAACTGGTTCCAAAAATTGTCAGTTCCTCATATCCACAGGGATCCAGTGGAGGTTATCCACCACTTACCCGCCCTGGTAAAAGTAATATATGGTTACTCCTTCAAGGTTCTCGCAAGATTCTATTTTTTTTGTTAAACGAAGCAACGTTTATTTATTTTGAACCAATCTAGACCTCCAGTGTCCCTGCATACGTTGTTAGAAAGCAGTATGCAAGTGTTTAACACAGTGATCCAGTCACAGCTAGTCGTCGAGACAAAGTAACAGTGACAAAGTAACCGAGACACGCAATGACGATTCACAACTCGTCAAATATTGCCCCCAATCTTTCCATATCCGGAAAGTAACTTAAATTCTTTAAATCGATAGTACTTATACCTAGGGGGAAAACGTCCAAATGCGAGCTGCTGACGGAAGTGGCGACATATTTTGACAGATTCTTGAACTCAAAACCGGATTACAACGGTAGCTTTGCTTGAAATTTCACGTACACAGATGTTATTTGTGGCACGGTGCGTAAGGCGTGGCGTCAGACATGCAATCAAAGTCTGGTTCTGAAATTCAACCACGCAGACGGAAGGGTATTAATACTGTTTTGTGGGTAGAAATCTGGGGATCAATGTGTCTAGGTGTGACGGTCGTATGAACCCATCCCTCCCACTGCAGTGTAAGGCGGTGGGTCGAAAGAGTTCAGCAGGAGAGGACAGATAGACAGACAGACGGACAGACAGACAGACAGACAGACAGACAGACAGACAGATAGACATATAGACAGACAGACAGACAGACAGACAGACAGACAGACAGACAGACAGACAGACAGACATACAGACAGACAGACAGACAGATAGATAGTCAGTGGTCATATTTACCATGTGGGGGAATTCTGACTCGGCAGTCTCTACACCCCCGACCACCAGAGGAGCTGCTGTATGACCACACTCGTGGACTCGATGCCATGGGGATCTGAGCGTAAACCCCTGTAATTGGCAACGATATACGCTTTCGGCCAAGTCAATGCATTCTGAAAGAACGGATCATTATTAATTGAATATATATATATTTCCGACAAACTATAAAAATACAATTCTTTCACCTATTCATAAATCTGGAGATCCACAACAAGTAACTAACTATCATCCAATTTTTATAACCTCAAACATGGGAAAGATTTAAAAAAAAAAATGTGATAACCCAATTGCTCAGTTTCCTAGAAAGTAATAAAATTAAGTTTATGAAATTATAAAAACCAGTTCGGTTTTATGAAATCACTCAGCATACAAGATGCTATTGCTAATGTTACCTCATACATCAACGAATCATTGGATAAAGATGAAAAATGTGCAGGTATATTTATTGATCTCAGAAAAGCCTTTGATAGTATATCCCATGAGATTCTACTACAAAATCTGAATAATATAGGTATAAAAGACAACGCGATTAAATGGATTTCGAACTACCTCAAAAATCGACCGCAAGTCGTAAAAATAAATCAGATTTAGCGATAAAGAAATATCAGACTTTGGAATCCCGCCAGGTACAGTAATCGGACCAATCCTTTTCACCATATATGTTAATGACTTTTTTTTTCAACCACTACATGGCCAAATTATTTCATAAGCCGACGATACGGTACTGATAATAATTAGCGATAAAACTTGGGAAAACGTAACATTTAAAGCCACCGAAGACATAAATATTCAAAAGAATTTCTTCGACGTAAATTTACATCACTAAATAGTGATAAAACATTTGTAATTCCATTTGCAATACACAAAAATGATACCCCTAAAAAAATTGACATCATCATCCATGATAATTCCAAAACACATAATAAAAATTATTGTATCCCAAACTGCACAATATTAAAAACAACAAACACAATCAAATATTTAGGAGTTATTATCGATAAAAATTTGAAATGGAAGGAACAAATTTGTCAAGTTGTAAAAAACATAAGAAAATTGATTTATATATTATAAACAATTAGAATTTTTTTAACTGTAAAAAACTTATATTTAATATATTACGCTTTGGTTCAATCAACTTTACAATATGCTATCATTGGCTGGTAATCCGTATACAAAATTAATCTTTCCCCAATTGAAGTTCTGGAGAGGCTAATAATTAAAATCGCATTAAAAAAACCTTCTGAGTACCCAAAGGATCAATTATTTAAAAATTCCAAGTACCTTCATTCAAAGATCTGTACAATAGAAATGCATTGATTCAAATTGTAAAAGAAAAAGAAAAGTATCAATTTATAACTGAAAACCGTACTAGACATATATATTTATTTTTTTTCATGCCCAAAATTAAACACTTCCTTCGCACAAAATTATTATACTTACCAAGGAAGACTTTTTTCAATCGACTACCGGATGAAATCAGAAAAATTAACGTTAAAAGCCAATTAATAACCACTGTCAAATATATTTTAAATATAATCAGCCTTACTAAAAAAAAACACAGCACGCCAGATAACCCGTGTTATTGCAGCAACATGAATAAAACAAAAATACACTAAAACACGATAACATTACTAATAAGATTTGGTCTTAAAACGTAAATCCGGCAACAATGCATATTTAAGTACTAAATTGTTTGTTTTCCTTCATAACCGCTAGGTGGTGCGGCAGCGCGGCGCCTGCGCATTCGTTGTTCGCGCTTGAAAAAGACGCTGGAAGCGCGAAATGATTTCTGTGTGTGCGAAATGATTTTTGTGTGTGCAATATTACTTATGTGATGGTTAATTTCTATTAATATTAATAAATTACTCTTATATTTATATCATTGATATATTTACCGTGTTTTTTGTGGTTTTTCATAAGTTTTAGTCAAGTTATAAAACAATAATCGTACTTTGAAAATTGAAGTGTCAAAAACTATTTTATATGATACATGAGAATTCAAATTTACATTTAAAGGTTTTATTTTACGAAAATTTTATGAAAGTGGTGTTTTTTTTAAATAATAATATCTAATACATGTGTGCTTAAATGCATCAAAGAAATAAACGTCTTTAGAGATGCAAGAAATCTGATATAAAAGACGGTATAATTTTTAGGTTAGTTTTTTAGCAATAAAAAAAACTTGAAATTTTTTATTATTTTTTTATTGTATGCACGAGGAAAAAGTGAGGTTATAGTTTCCTTCCAAATTTATTACATAAAAGGACTGTGTTTTTGAAATTTTGTTTTTTTTTTAATTTCTCTACATTTTAGTCAAAAAAATTTTGGTAAGAAATTTTTTTCCATTTATTTCCGAGTTTGAATCTTAAAATATGTCAGTTTTTGAAAACTAAACTGTATTTCAAATATACAAATCTAAAAGGTAATTTTATCTAGTTTTCATAAATGGTATTTGTTTTTTACGACACCTTCAAAAATAAGAAATATATAGAACATTCAAAATACTATGGAAAAATTACAAATATCGTTCGGACATCAATGGTTAAAACAGAGATAAACTACCCTCTCAGGCCGTGGAAACCATGTGTATTTCTTTCAATGAACAAATTTTTAATGAGTAATGTTTTCACATCCGCGGCCGTTTGTCAATTGAATAAAATTTTCACTGGGGTTTTTAGTAAGGCTGTAAATCAAAAAAATAAAAGTTTCCGACTAATCTAATCTAAAGAATAACTTATAACTCAATTTTGAAGTGATACTCCATTGGATAAGTTTTAAGATTTTCACGGCCAAAAGCATTTTCGTTATTTGTTTTTGGGGTGTTATGCCGTGTTGCGCTACCTCCTTCTTTAGCCAACGTTTCGGACATAATTGCAGTGTCCATCATCAGGGCAGATCCGGCAGATCCGGTAGATGTGTAATTTTTAGTCGTGAAGTGTGTGCTTATTTACTTCGAAGCGATACCGTGTCGCCAGCACCACTAACTAAAAATTAAAAATTACAATACACTAAAATTACACTGACAAAATTACACATCTACCGGATCTGCCGGATATGCCCTGATGATGGACACTGTAACGATGTCCGAAACGTTGGCTAAAGAAGGAGGTAGCGCAACACGGCATAACACCCCAAAAACAAATAACGATGATACTCCATTCTTCAAATAAGTTAATTTTTCTTTTGTTTTTAACAACTAATTACAATAATTCTAGATACATTATCTAAATAGTAAAATTGTTTGATGGTAGATAAATACTTATAATTACATAACACCGAACTTACAACTTATTGTGTTTTACCTTCAAATTGTAATTTAAGTACTTTTTTTTTTTTTTACAGTGAATACCGCACAAGAATCTCAACTGCTCCCGTCTGGAGCCAGTGAGACTATGGCATCCCCAATTGGGGTATGTTGTGAGGCTGAAGGTAGTGGGGAGGGGAAGGAGGTGGGGAAGAGGAAGGTTGGGAAGTACCTGGCTATTCAGATCTGGTCACCAAACACGGCTAAAGCCATTTTCAAGCAACGTTTCAATTCTGAATGGTGGTCTTACACCAAGGTGATACTGATAGTATCTTCCACTCTGGAACATGCCGCAAATATACTAAATATTATTTTAAATGAATTCGAACTCGCGACCTCCGGATTGTGAGTCAAGAGTCTTACCCACTGGACTACGGAGGTCGTCAATATATTATAGCATTAAAAATGTACACTACTCTTCCAGACACAAGCTAATGCTTCCATGGAAGAGTGGTATTAAGATATTTGAACATGAACATGTATGCAAATTATTACATCATCTAAATGTACATTATATTTTATATGTTAAAATAAGAAAAAAAAAATAATACCTCTCGGGAAGAAGGATCTATGCAGGGTGGGACAGCACCTACCCGAAGGATGTTTCATGTGTTACCGTGCTGTTAGAATGAGACGCAACGCTTATTAAGTGACCCGCTTGGCTATAAACGCGCTACTCTTTTGACTACTCACGAAAGAAGGAAAAATGTAAAAAAAAGAAAAATGGAAAAAATAATTTTAATTGAAAAAATATGTCATCGGACGGCAAAATGGCTCCAATATTTTTATTCCAAATATGATCGATCATGAATCTCTGATTAAAATCTTACGGGTAGGTGCTGTTTCATGTTACAACCCTGTAAACTGTATAGTAAGGCGACTAGTTTTATTTATTTATTTATTATACGCCCTTTTTCGCGGCTTTTACAAACATTACATACGACTAATAAGAAATACACAGCATTCATTGTACATAACTGAACTGTCTCAGTAACAATATTTTATATTTGTTTAAACATAAATTGAAGATGTCCACTTTCTTGGTATAATTGTCTGCCTTCATTAGTATTCTGGGTAAAGAGGAATACATATGGTAGTTAATCCCAGAATTTCTGCACTGAAATTAATCCTGACTTCTAGTATTACGTAGTGGAATCCGGAAGCTTATCAATTCTAGCAATACCGGACTATCAACTAAATCATTTAGAATTTTATACAGGGTGTTAAGGGACGTACTTGACTTACTTTAACCAGTGATTCCTGACATTATTTGGAGTAAAAAATGTAAATGAAATTTTGGTCTCCGGTGACTTTTTTTGACAACTTTTTTTTTTTTTTTTTTCAAAATTTTTTTTCAAAATGAAACAAAAAAAAATTTCTTCCGCATGTCTTCACTGGTCACTCAGCCGGGTGTCCGATGAACCCCTTATCCCGCCTCCAGGTTTTCAACAACTACCATTTTTTTATGTTTTTGTAGAAAAAAAATAAAAATAAAACATCAAAAATGTCACCGGAGACCAAAATTTCGTTTACATTTTTTACTCCAAATAATGTGAGGAATCACTGGTTGAAGTAAGTCAAGTACGTCCCTTAACATCCTGTATAGAAATACCAAGTCAGTGAAAATTCTTCTGTCGGACAATTTAAGCATATTCATATCATTTAAAATAGTGTTGTAGTTCAACATAATTGCTGGAATACCCATTTTAAAATTTAGAAAACGTAAGAATTTGTTTTGTATTCTTTCAACAGCTTGTACATGTATATTATAATGTGGATTCTAGACGGGAGATTTGTACTCAAGTTGACTTCTAACAAAGGCAAAATATAACAGTTTAATACACTTTGTATTGTTAAAATTTCTAGTTAGCCTAGTTATAAATACCAACATTTTTAAACCCTTCTTAGAGATTTCTGTTATATACTTAACAAATGAAAGATTTGATTGAAAAGTCATGCCCAAGTCTTTAATTTGTGTTAATGTCTCGAGAGTATTGTTACCAATGTTTTAATTAAAGATCACTGGATTTTTTATTCGAGAAAATTTAAATTTAAAAAATTTGTTATTTTGAAATTCTCTGATAGCGATAAAAGGGTGCCAAATGGGTTCAAAACGACGTGTTTAAAATTTTTCCAATTTCTGATACGATCTTTGTCCTCCGGATTCATTATTTATTTCAAGTGTATATAAATAAAAGTTACTATGAATCCTTCAAACAATATTTTTTGTTATCTTCCTTGGCAAATGTAGTAGGTATATATTTACGAAATCATTTACAAAAGGTCGCAAGATTGAGTTATGCAAAATAATGCCAAAATTTGAGAGTAAGAAAGATTTTGCTGGTATTTGATAACACTGCCTTAAGATATTTTGAATTATATTTGTTTAATTAATAAATTAAAATGTTCCCTTTATTTTGTGTTTTATTGAAAAACTAGATTTTTCCCGCGGCTTCGCTCGCATGGTGTAAGGGGGGTTCCCACTCCACCTCCTTCACCTCCCTCCCCCCTCCCCCTATTTCCCCCCCCCCCTCCCACCTCCCCCCTCCATCCCCTCCCCCCTCCCCCTTCTCCCCTCCCCCTCACCATCATTTCTCCCTCCCTCCCGCTTTCCATACATTCAGTTTTCAAACCTCGCGTGCTACCAATAGCATTTTTTATACAAATTTCGTAATGCCAGAGCTCACCGGAAGTTTTATAAAAATCTTGTCCTGACAAAAACGAACACACAAAAAAAAGAATCATCCAATTTGTTGCAGTCGTTCGAAAGTTATGCACTTAGCAACACATTTAGCGATTCATTTTTATACATAAAAGATACTTAATTTTTAATAGTTTATCTAATATTTTTTTAAAGATTTAACAAGGATGGGTTTTTCTCTATTATGTGAAATTTCAAAATCAATCCGGAGGAAGAAGATGATATCCAAATATAATTTTAAAAAATTACCTGGTTATACGTCTTCTTTTAACACCCTTTTATTACTGTTAGACTAATAAAAAAAAGATTTTTTCCCATACAGTCGTAACCCACCCTACTGTATAGTATCTAGGTACATTATCGGCCTCTTAAACTGCTGTGAACATTTATAATATCTTTTAAACCTCAAATAAAAACAGTTTGACTGAAGAATGAAGCTTCCTCCCCAGGAACTGAAGTCAATACCGCCAACAGCCAAATCCCAATTGGACGGTAACGAATTTTCATCAATCAAAATGCCATCCAATTTCAGAGAAATGCGTATAAGTCCGCGTCAGTATGAGTGATTACCACCAAAAGTTGACAGATTGCATTGTCATCTTCAACAAGCCTGTTTGCCGAGAAAATGGGTTAATTTCTACTTCCAAGATGATCATTAAATCATAAAATTTAAATCCAAATAGATGTCATTGAAGAAGAAGATAACACTAATAATCTCAACGAAAATATGAAAGAGAACAAGACCCAGAAAAATACAGCCATTGCCACCTTCCGTCAAACCATTATCATAATTGTCAATCTCATATTTAAAATTTTTTAGAATTAACAGAATTATAATATACCAGCAGACCCGGCCACACGTTTCTGTGGCTAACGAAACACAACGCCATTACCCAAACTTTATAAAATCCACACCACCCGCTTGCCAGCTACCCGCTGCCCGCTGCCTGAATTGAATATTTGAATTTATCGGCTTTTCTCTACTATAATAAGCATGTATTATACATATAAACTAATTAACTCGCCACTAATTATACAATGCTTGCAATGCAACACTGGATATTTGAAAAGGGAAAATCAAATACCTACTTACTCTGGGGCATCTATTTTCCAATTTCTTCCGTAAAACGAATTTCAAAAGTGACTATAGTACGGCCCGCCAGCCGTTTTAAATCGCACAAAAATATGTTTTCTTTGAATTTCTCGGCTTTTCTCTAATATAATTTACATGTTTTATACATATAAACATTCCTCTTCAATCATTCTATCTATTGGTGAAAACCGTATGAAAATCCGTTGTATAGTTTAAAAGATCAATGCGCACATACATTTTGAGCGACTTCATTTTATACTATGTAATGATTACATTGATGGCAATAACCTTCAAAAAGTTATAAAAGAGAGTTGTTCTTATAAAAAATTGAATATTCAGTTTGACTTCTAAAAAAAGGTCAATGTAATATGTTCCATAAAAATAAAATCGGATGTATTTATCCGAGACATTATCTAGGTTACAAACCAGTTCTTAGATTGTTTCCAATGAAAAAGGTATGTGGAAAAGTTGGTTCAAGATAATATTGTTAAATCTAAAATTTAAAAATATAGAATTGACAATTACGAGGGTTTGACGGAAGGTGGCAATGGTTGAATTGGTAAAAACGCACGTCCCGGTTGAGAGGTTTTGGGTTCGAGTCCCAGAAGTTGTAATCAAAACTGAGATATTTTTTCGATATTTATTTATTTTCGAGAAATCGACAGCTTACATTTTCCCAATTTGCACGTGTTTGTAGAGCCAAAATAAAACCAATTATGGATTTCCTCCTTGTGACTTTATCTCTGATTAAATAGCATAATAAAAAAATTGAAATATAATAAAATTTATAACAAAGGAGTATGAGACCAAAATTTTTATAAAACAAAAGATTAAGTATATACATCAACACGTGACTCCAAAGACAAATACTACCTATGGACAAAGACATTACCGTAAGTTGACTCCAAAACTTTTAGATTTTATTGAAAAAGATATTAAAGATATTCGAGATATTGATTTAGACAAAAAATGATAAACTAAAACACAAAATTCATACGTCGATATTCAACAAAGGCATTGTATACTGCGGGCAGATAACTTATACAATATAACAACACACTAAACGCCTGTATTTTTCTCTTTTCCTCTCTAATATTTATTATTATTTCTAAATTTCTTATTATTCTTATATAATCATTATTTTTTATATTTCTTATTAATTATTTATTAATAATTATTATAAGCAATAGTTATCAGCCTGAAACACTCATCCACATTGAAAAAATCTTCCGAGAAAAGATACATGACGCCAAAGGAACATGAACCCGTGTCCTTCTGATTGCCGGTCAGCTGCTCTCCCAATTGAGCTATGGCGGCTTATCTTGTACCCGCCAAATGATTCAATATATACTAGTGTTTCATTCAACAATTACTTGTCCCGTTGGCGTCTTGTATCATTTCTAGGAAGATTTTTTCAATGTGGATGAGTGTTTCAGGCTGATAATTATTGCTTATAATAATTGTTACCCTTTGTGCTATGCATAAAAATCTTGTCTTAAACGTTAGTTTAACCATAAAATATAAAAATGAATTATTTATTAATTATTTATTATATTTGTCATTTCTTTTTTTTTCTTTCATTCTATTTATATTTTCAAATATAAATAAAAAAATCTTATTATTTTCTTACAAGATTAAGTAATCAACATTTGATTTGATTAAATTCCTGATTAAATTGATTAAAATCATGAAATTCCTGCCACCTTGGAACAGGCTCAGGCCGAGTGAGGTGGTGTATACCAAAAAAAAAATGTGTATTGTAGTTCAAACTGTAAAAAAAATGTATTTTCTGCTTATCTTTGTAAATAAATAATTAATAAATATATATATACATTGGTAACCGTTAGAAGACATGTTGTACATATAAATCAAATCATAACAGATTTTACACAATTTCACTATCGTATAATAAAAAGAAATAAAAAAAAACTAAAAAAAGAATGTTAGATCACGTATGTCTAACCTGATTTTTATAAAATTTAAAATTTCTAGAAATATTTCGCTTTGTTATAACTTTCTCTGGGTTTAGTAATAATAACTTAAAAATGTAGCAGAGACACTGTGAAAGAAACTTCTTTAGTCCCGTTAGAGTGATTTGAAATTCGGATTTTTTTTTTTTTTTTACATGAGCTCCACACAGGAGGCCCTGAGGAAAATAATTTCCCTCAGGGCCTATTTCATCTTTGAGGATGCTGTGTGGAGGGTTTTTTTTAAGGAAAGGAAGGAGAGGAGAGTTCTGGGAAGGAAAAGGGTTTAAGGGGTGGGTAGGAATCTGGGGTTCAGTATGTCCTGGTCATCCGCCTCCAAGACCTAGACAAACCTCACCCCATGAACCCTGGCACCCCTGCTAAATCACCAAACGTAGCAAACCACTTGGCAACCTATGGCAGAGGTGTTGGTTATCCAATAAAGGTTCCCGGGGCGGCGGTACCCATTCCCGCCTCCCAAATTGCCAACGGAAATGACGCACTAAAGCACCTGCGAAGCATCAAACTGCGCTCATGGCTCCTATAGGTTGAGATATAAAACGGAAACGAAGATAGGTCTGCGCTAATTGGCTGCTTTGTTTTTTTACGGGTCGTCGGAATATAATGCGTATATTGGCGCCTCGCCGAGCGCGTCTCACGGCGCAGTGGTATAGTGCGTCGCAAATCTCAACGGTCAGAGAAATCCAACGGACGGAGGTTCAAATCCTACGAAATCCAAAAAAAAAAGTTTTTGTAAATCAAAATCCAATCTTCAAACCACTTTTAAAATAAACAGGCGAAAGAAAGCGACATCTAGCGACTTTCTAGTTTCACTTCTATCGCGTATGAATTACACACTCACATTTTTTTTTTAGCAGACCGTACCAAAACTGCTCGCGGGCAGCACCAAAAAGCTTCGCAGGCCGCAGCCGAAAGCATGAATATGTTGTAAGAGCCTACTTTTTTCGTTAGGTACTCACTCTAGATTTTTATTTTTTGCAACACTCTAAACCAAACCTGGCAACGCCCGTGCCTTAGTACCAGTTACATGGCGGATCGACCTTTTAGTTTATGAATAAAAGGTTTGCTCACGCCGAGCCGTGAAATCATATTGGTCTAGTAAGCCACGCCCAATTGTGCCTGGTTGAGTTTTTTTACATGTAGTAGTAGCCTTAGCGCCTTTTACTATCTCTTCCTTCCTCTGCGGACACACCTAAAACCAGAGGGAGGCGTCTACTAATATCTTCAGGAATTCCAAAAACAGAACATATCTATGAGAACCAAAGTGAGGACGAATATCTACAGCTCAAACTGCTGACTAATATCTATGAGAACCAAAGTGAGGACGAATATCTACAGCTCAAACTGCTGACTAATATCTATAAGAACCAAAGTGTGGACGAATATCTACAGCACTGGCAGAGGTTGGATTTGCAATTATGTATAGCATATTGGAAGAACGTAATATTGCGTATGCAATAAATTAAGTTTAAAAAACATAATTTATGTATGTATATAAAAATCCCTAATATCGGACTATTGGACACATTTAGCTGATTATTGAGGATTTGGGTTTTTGTTTTAGCAGCTTTCTTTATTTCGAGTGCTTCTAAATTATTTAGTCTGTTACCACGACCATTTCTATGTCAGTTAGGTTAGGTTAGGTTGTGGTTCCGTGTATTTCGAAATAAATAAATATCTTTGTATTATGACCTCCATGTTTGTTCAATAAATTATTGTCCTCGTAAACAGCAAAATACGTAATATTATGCAAAAACTTCATGTACGTACTTTAAACGTTTAAGCCTTTATGTAATTAGTAATTACGTAATTGAAGTAATTTATGCTTTTCCGTACAACCTCTTGCTCAGCTGCCCTCTGAATATATTAGTCCAACTTACGCTCCATAGATATTAGTCACCACTTAGATATTCGTCCGACCTTAGCTCTGTAGATATTAGTCCTCACTCTGAAGTTCATAGTTATTAGTCCAACTCCAACATATGAGCTGTAGATATTCGTCCGACATACAGGCTGTAGATATTAGTATCTGGAGTCAAACCAGAGTAGTTACTACTTTCACTTACTATCCCAAGCCTTCTGACCCGTTTTCTGCACTTTGACCGCATCGGGCCGCAGGGCCGGGCAAGTCGGGTAGTCAAGGCCGGCAGCTCTAGAGATCCTCCTCAGGAACAGCGATGGAATAGTGCCACTTGTCGCTGGACTGTTGAAACTATCCTGGGAAGTGTCGCAGCAGACTATAGACACGCTTCCCTCGTAGAGACACACCTAAACAAGAAAAAAAGTGCTTTTGAATGGCACGTAAAATGCAAAATATAAACGGATTTTCACTCAAAGAGGTTGTCTCCGAAAATTTAATTTAAATAAAAATTACGCTTGACGAAGTATAACGCCTGTAAAATGAGTTTTTCGAAAACTGGTACAATAAAATTTTAAGCAACCCCCGACACTGAGCTGATGACCTTGGAACGCCTGAACAGATTTTCATGAACCAGCTCGATCACGTCAGCTTTCAAACAAAAAAAACGCATCACAATCGGTCCATTCGTTTAGGAGCTACTATGTCACAGACAGACACATACACAGAAAGACAGACACACAGAACGTCAAACTTATAACACCGCTCCTCCTTGCGTCGTCGTGGGTTAAAAGTGGGAAGTTATGAGTTTTCAAAGTGAACTTGGATAAAAAGTATTATATGGTGTCCTCATACGTGGGATGATTCAGTACATGATGCTATAATATCAAAATAATATATATAAAATTATGACGAATGACAAATGACTCGTGACGAATGACTCGTGACGAATGACTCGTGACGAACGACGAACGATGAATGACGAATTATGAACGACGAATGACGAATTATGAATGACGAATGACGAATCACGAATGACGAATGACGAATGACGAATGACGAATGACGAATGACGAATGACGAATGACGAATGACGAATGACGAATGACGAATGACGAATGACGAATGACGAATGACGAATGACGAATGACGAATGACGAATGACGAATGACGAATGACGAATGACGAATGACGAATGACGAATGACGAATGACGAATGACGAATGACGAATGATGAATGACGAATGACGTATTATGAACAAAGAACGATGAACGATGAACGACGAATGAAGAACGACGAACGACAGATGAATGATGGATAATAAATGATGAATGATGAACAAATATTATTATATAGGGTAGGTACCTGTGGACGCTTTCCAAATCTGAGTTCCATCTTGGCTGATTTGCAGTCTTTGAGAGATACACACACTCCCGAATCGCCAGATTCTTCTAGAATGCACGTGCCTCCTAAAACCGTATTATAAAACATTTAGATATTTATTAAAAAAATTGGAATTGGAATTTTTTGTTTTTCCGAAATTTTCGGTTTTTTTGGAAACTCAACTCGTCGCTCACATTATAACACTGTATCTCTAAACAAGTTTCCAGGCGGAATAAAAAACCGTTTGGTTTTATAAATAAAAATAGCACATCTTTGAAAAAAAGGGCCACCTAATATTATAGATATCAGTTATTTGGAGAAGTAATTTTCATTGGAAACATATGATTAGGTATTTTAAATGACATTCGCGGTGTAAAACATTAAAAAGGTTCTTATGCGAGAAATTTATAATATTTTTTTCATCTTTCTTCAAATAATAAAACAAAAATAATTATAAGAGTATTAAAAAATTAAAATAATTTTATAATCAAAACTTTTATGTTAAACGTTTACTGCTTTTAAAAAAATGTGAATACCTCACAAGAGTCCCAGCTGCTTCCGTCTGGAGCCGGTGAGACTATGGCATCACCAATTGGGGTATGTTGTGAGGCTGAAGATAGTAGTGAGGGGAAAAAGGTGTGGGAGAGGAAGGTGCGGAAGTACCTGGCTATTCAGATCTGGTCACCAAACACGTCCAAAACCATTTCCAATTTAATGTTTCAAAGACCCAATCACGACCCAAGACGGCTGGCGTAGTCGAACTCGGCGAGGGCAAATAAATTTTATTTGATTAATTTATGTTATTTCACAAATAATACATTTAAAATAATATTTAGTATATTTGCGGCACGTTCCAGAGTAGAAGTTCTCTCTCAGTATCGCCGTGGTGTGTGACCACCATTCAAAATTGAAACGTTGCTTGAAATGACTATAGCCGTGTTTGGTGACCAGATCTGAATAACCAGGTACTTCCCCACCTCCTTTCTCTCCACAAAATTTTCAGCCTCACAACATACCCCAATCGGGGATTGCATAGTCTCACAGGCTCCAGACGGGAGCAGCTGAGACTCTTGTGAGATATTCATTTTAAGAAAAAAAAATCATGTCTGATTACGTCTGAAATGGATCGACATGAGAATCTAGTCTCCGACAATGTCCCTTTGTAATTTGGGACCGACAAAAAGTATGTCGTTCAATGACGTACCCGAAGACGATTTGGTACTGGCATCAAAAACGATCCTTAAACGAGTTGTAGAACTGGTTTCCTTGATTATTCCATGATGGGGTATGAAATAGTTACCAATAATTGGCGATTGAGGTGAAATATATTGAGATTTGAGATCAGAATCTCTATTCAGTCTCCTTTCTAAATGCTGGAGGCGAGACAATGCTATATCATATGACTTTTCCAATTTTTCTGGGCTTTCCTTAAATGGCAACGATACGACGTATCTCCCGTCTTGGTTACGGTAGGTACTTTCAGTGTATAATTTTTCACAACGAATTTCATCAGGCGATTGAATTTTCTTCAAAGCTGGAACATTCTCAATTTCCCAAAAACATTGATGCTTTTCATCAATATTTTCCTCCATTGACGTGAAGAATGAATTTATACAATTATTTGATGGTCCAACATTTCCCATCAAAATCCAACCAAATGTAGTTTCTATGGCTATGGGCTCATTTTCTTTGCCCATCACTTTTCCTGAGCATAATAATGACGCAAAAATATCACTTCCAAGCAGTATGTCAATGGCTGGTGGTAGGTAGAATGTTGGATCTCCCAATTTGAGACTTACGATGTGTTCCCAATGATGATCGACGATACGATTTGATGGCTTATTCGAACAAATGTTATTTAAAATAAGGAAATCTGTCATAAAACCAGATTCCTTCGAATCGACAGGACGACATTGTGTTCTTATTAATCCGTTACAATTAATTGTAGTAGTATTTCCAATGCCTATCACGGTAAGTGGTTGTTTTTTAAAACGAGTAAAACCGAATCTTTTCATACAATTTTCCAAGTGATCAAACGTTGGGATATTCTCCGAACTGTGTTGAATTTCAAAATCAATACGCAATTCTTTTGTTAATTTACGTAATACAATATGTAATAAAAGAAAACTCCATTGGCGAACTGGAAAATTCAAAGCTTCTAAAGCAGCAAGATTTTCTTTCAAAATGGAAATAAATTGTCTCAGATTATCCTGAGCTTTTACAGGTAAATCGACAGAATTAATTCTACGTGTCTATCAGCGATCAAACGTATGTTTTCGAAACCGTTCCTTTAAAAGATGATATGCAACAAAATAATTTTCTTCAGAAATCGGTAAATGTTTAACGTGTGTTAAGGCTTCACCCGAAAGGCTACTTAATAAATAATGCATTTTTTGAACCGAATTTAAAGCATTATTAGAATCGATCAACGAATTAAAGGTATTTATGTAATTTGTCCAATCTGTTGATATTCCAGAGAAAATAATTAATTTTAATTTTGGCAACGAAACATTATTGGCCATTGAATGATTCGAATCACTTTCCGAAACTTCCGGAAATAATTGGTTATAATACGACTGAATCTCGTAATACATATTTTGGATTTCAGGATATTTTTCTTGCTAAACCTTAATTTCCGCTTCATCCTTCTTATTTGATTCAATTAAAATATGTGAAGCGACCAAACTTTCCTTAATATCAGATACATCCGAAAAACGTGCTTTGAATATATTTTTGTCAATGATATTCAACGATGTTATGGCTTTGATGGCAGAAGAACGAACACTTTCCATATCTAACAGCGCTAATTTGTACTTAATAGTGTTAGCCGCCATTATGAATATTTTAAAAACCAAAATAAATAATAAAACACTGTCAAACGTCAACTTGTAAACAAAATGTTCGCTGTGATCAGCTGTCAAATGCGAATAGTCCGCGATCTACTTTACCGACACGTATCACGCGCTTGCGGCGAATTGTACGAAGTACCTACTATCTACGAATTCAAATGTTAAACCGCCCAACGACTAATAATACCAATTTAAATTAAAAATGCTAATCAATATTCACGATTGAATGTGCAATTCTGAAACAGCTTTATAAAAACCGGAAAAAGGTCAACGAATGGAACGATCTTAATTCAAAACACAATTTCTACCAAAAAACGACAAAAAAACGAAATTTACCCGGCGAAATGGACCAAAAATGTCACGGCCGATACCGCGACACAAGAATGTGACTGTAAATCCTTTTTTTTTATGGTGAATAAAGACCAATAATTGTGTTTTGAATTTTGATCGTAGGAAATAGGAAATGAGAGGAAGTCTCTTACCTTTGACGGCTTTTTGTGGCGTTTCAGGATCGATCCTGGGTTCCCAATATATCTGCACAACACCAGGTTTTAAGCCACGACACTTTGGTTTGATAAAAAATGAATTTTTGCTAATATTTGCGATATTTCAACGAGCAAGTTGTGGACCCATGTCACCACGAAATTCCAACTGCCCAAGTAGGTAATGTAAACTTGGGCGACAATATTGTTCAATTTTTCCACATGTAGGTATTCCTGTATTCTTTTCCTGGTAGAGACTTTGAGGAAAGGAGGAAAAGAAAGGAATACATGATTGATGAAGGACTTGGGGAATATGGATTTAGTTTTTTAAAAGACTGTTTCAGAACCAAACACTCTGTTTTCTGCATTAGTTTGCCTTAAAAATGAAACATTATATTTTATCGGTCCGTTGGGGGGACTACAGGATTTATAAGGGATTGTTGTATATTCTTTGCCAATAAAAGTATCTTAGACCTTGGAGTTCTTGTTGAAGATAAAAGACCAAAAACTTTACAATATTGAAGTACTCGATAAACAATTCCTTTGATAGTTGAAATTCAATGCGCGTGGTCGATGGTTGCGTTTTAATAGGTGGCACGTGAGCTGTTTGAAAAATTAATGTAACGGGTATTGTGGAGGAGGGGGGGGGGAGGGGGCGAGTGGCGCGTGCGAAGCTAGTAAATAATATGTTCTTTAATGAGCGTATTTTGATAGCAAAGAAAGACAGAGATCCTCAATTCCCGGTTGCGATCGTTATATTTTTATTTTTCTATGACTTCTCTGTTTCATGTTTCGTTTAGATTTATAAATATTATATTCTTGTTCAATTATATTTTAAAAAAACTACAATCAGACTCGAATTACTCGAAAACGAAAGTTTAAATCAAAAAAGTTATATCACCAGACTCCAAATGTGAGTGGACTAAAGTTTCTCGCTTGTACCACGAATTTTAAAATACCCTGTATCAACATAATTTTTTGTCTACCTTGCGCTGTCCCAACTCATTGCCTAGGTAGGCTGTTGGGGTCGGCTCTTCTCGTTCTCAGGTTGTAATTTCTTCTGTTCTGAGTATCGCCTTCATCCAGGCCGTTTCTCTGAAGAATTTTGGAGCATTGAGTCATCCAGGAGTTCTTCGGTCTTCCTCTGGATGACTGTCGATGAAGCTTCATAGACATTGCCTGCTTCACTGTGTGGTCTGATGGCCTCTTATGTGCCCATACACGTAGAGGTATCGCTTTACTTATCTAATAATGAGATACTGGCCCAATTAAATTTTTTTGTACCAGAGCCTCACTCTCGAGGACGTAATCACAACCTCCTATATAGTAGAGCAAGCCGCACTAATTTGTTTATCAACTCACCTGTGGGGAGAGTTACGTGCTTTTTGAATACAGTGGATAAAGAAATAGATTAATTTTTTTGTGTCCTATAGCGCATTTGTAAGTTTTTTGGCATTGCATATACATTCACTGCATAAATGGTACAATTATAACGTCTTAGGCTATATTGCCTGTAATTGTTATAAATAAATGTACAAATTATATATAAATAAATAAATACCATCTCAACTGTCGTTCCTCCAGCTTACTGTTTATGTCTGTGACACTCAGGCTACCACGAATGCGTGAACTTTTGATCTTATCTTTTAGTGATACTCCTGCCGACCATCTAAGCATTCGCATTTCTGCTGTTTCGAGTTGCCTAGTGTAGGAGTTGTACATAGTCCAGCATTCTGAGCCACACATTATTGCGGGTCTTACAATAATCTGGTATACCCTGTGTTAACATAATTATTGACTGCAAACTGAAAAGTGAAGGTTGCATAGATAACCTGTACTTTATCGTAATTGAAGACATAACACATATAAACATTTGTTGCATATTGGACAGCATGAGCGGGTACAACGCGCCTTAACTATGGACATACACAGGTACATTACAAACATGCATTTTAACAATAACAACACAAAATCAACTCACCTTTTTTTAAATTTCTGCGCAATACCGAACTTTGCAATCAAAACCACAGTTAAAAAAAATGCAACCGACAACATTTTTTCAGACAAAATAAAACAATAACAAAATCAGAGTGTGCAGTTCACACGTGGTTGAAGTGAAAACTTCAGAAAACCAAAGTAGACAAGAGTGGGGAGACTACGAAGCACTACATAAAATGGAGACCGGTTGTTCTATCTAATTCTTTCACAGGCTAAATCCCATAGATGTATGTGTGTCTCTTTTTAGTGTCGCTATTTTTCGCTTCATCGAATTTCAAATCACAACCATGAGAAAGAAGTTTTCCCTTGAAAAAATCAAAGTGTGCAGTTCAAACGCGGTAGAAGTGTGTTGGTATTATTGTTTATGCTCGTATTATTTATTGTCTCTGCACTTTTCTATCTCATGGTCTGTGGTACGCTTCCTGTCATTGGCACTTGTAAACTGAAGGTCAGCTCATTATTAATTATTATAAGCAATAATTATCAGCCTGAAACACTCATCAACATTGAAAAATCTTCCGAGAAAAGATACTTGCCGCCAACGGGACTTGAACCCGTGTCCTTCTGATTGCCGGTCAGCTGCTCTTGACCACTGAGCTATGGGGGCTTATCAAATACCCGCCAAATAATTCAATATATACTAGTGTTTCATTCAACAATTACTGCTTATTATATATTTTTATATTTTTTTTAGAAGGACACGGGTTCAAGTCCCGTTGGCGGCAAGTATCTTTTCTCGGAAGATTTTTCAATGTTGATGAGTGTTTCAGGCTGATAATTATTGCTTATAATAATTGTTACCCTTTGTGCTATGCATAAAAATCTTGTCTAAACGTTAGTTTATAAATTAAAAATAATAATCATTATTAATTATTCACCACGGCGACATAACAAAGAGGAACCTTCAGATAACTAAAGTAGACAATAGTGAGGAGACTACGAAGCACCGCATAAAGACGAGACCGATAGGCTACGAAGAACCGCACAAAGAGGAGACCGATTGGTCTATCTCATTCTCTCGCAGGCTAAATCCTATAGATGTATGTCTCTTTTTGATATCGCTTTTTTTCGTTTCATCGAGTTTTAAATCACAACGGTGAGAAAGAAGTTTTCTCTTGAAAAAATCAGAGTGTGCAGTTCAAACGCGGTAGAAGTAAAACCTTCAGAAAACTAAAGTACACAAGAGTGGGGAGACTACGAAGCACCGCACAAAGAGGAGACCGATAGGCTACGAAGCACCGCAAAAACGGGAGACCGATTATACTAGCTCATTCTCCAGCAGGCTAAATCCTAAAAATGTATGTCTCTTTCTTGCGTCGCTATTTTTCGTTTCATAGAATTTCAAATCACAACGGTGCTAAAGAAGTTTTCACTTCAAAAAATCAGTGTGCAGTTCACGCGCGGTAGAAGTGAAACCTTCAGAACACTAAAGTAGACAAGAGCGGGGAGACTACGAAGCACCGCACAAAGAGGCGACCGATTGGTCTATCTCATCCTCTCTCGAGCTATATAGCCCGAGAGAGAATAGATTATGTGTTTTTATTTTTTTAGTGTCGCTATTTTTCGTTTCATCGGGTTTCAAATCACTTCAAAAATTTTTAACAATTACAGCAAAAAATCTACTCACCTTTTTGTAATTTCTGCGCAATACCGAACTTCGTAATCAAAACCATGGTTAAAACAAAATATGGAACCGACAACATTTTGTGACACAAAATAAAACAGACATAAAAAAAACAATGTCAAAAATTATTATCGGTCTGCAATAATATTTTCTTTATATAACTTAGTACATTTTGAGATGATCGAATCACGTCCCGTTCGGATATAAGAGACGACCTTCACTGCAGTTCCACGTAATGAATATTTCTGCTTGTTAGGTAATTATTCAAAAAAGTTGTTTTGCTTTGATTTGAGCTCAGGGGCGTGACGAGTTTGCGGCAGTTTGGGCAGCTGCCCTGGGTCGGACTTGCATGGCATTGTAAAGACTTCTACTTACGTTATTTTAATCTATATATAAATCAAAATATGCTTGCTTTGTATGTACATGAGTTGTCTATGCGATGCTAAACCATTCATCCGATTGCGATGAAACTTTTGGGATTTGATGTATCTTAACTCATTGTTTAGGAACTCTGTCAATAAATAATATCCATGTCCAGGTGCAACTATTTTTTTGATTAGTTTAATTGTGTACCCTGATCATACTTGTATTAAGCGAAACCGGTCGATATTAATAAATTAAATTAAATTTCGTGATTGCCAACAAAGTAATTGTTTAGTTATATTAAATATGTCAAACCACAAAGTAACAAAAATAATAATAATAATAATAATAAATGAGAAATATGTTGTTTTAATCATCTGGACTAGATGGTAGAATATTCCATTCTAATGAATACTGAAAACAAGTTTTTCTACATACCTACTCTCGTCGTAAAATATACTTTTCTTTCGTTTCATTTTATGCACAGGACGAGGAAGACATTTAACATTAATTACATTTATGTGATGTAATAATATATTATCGTTTTAACTATAGGTATATATATATAAATCCAAATATGTTTGCTTGGGTAAATGTATTTATATGAGATAAGCTGACTCTAAGAACTTCATACCCCCTAAGAATCAATAACTGTTGTGTTAACTTAGTAGCTGAATTAAATTCAGTTTTTTTATTAAGTTAAAAATTACACAATGAAGCAAATATAATAATAAATAATAATAATATTTGGATGATTTATATAGCGCCGTTTTTGTGAAAAATCACCTCAAGGGCGCTGTACAAACTTATAATACATTTCTAAAATCTAAAAAACTACAAGCTAGGCAAACAATTATAAACAAATTATGGCTAAAAATTGCGTACATCGGTTCATTGATCACCGATACGAAAATATGTGTACAATATTTTGACCAATGAACGCGATGCTGCCTAAAATTTAATGAAAACACGACCATACTTACCTGGGACGTCGCTTGAAATTAACACTGTATATTGTCCATTTAAAGAAATTTAGATAGAGTTCGCACGCAGAGGACATTATTGTAAACACATGTTATTTAATCCTGAAAAATATTTTAATATTAATATGTAATGTATTCTTTGACGAGTGTATTTTGGAAAGTAAAAGCAACATATAAAGGTGGGAGGTGCAGTAGTACCTATAAGGATTTGATCTTACTAAATGTGATTCGTCAAGAGACAGATTGATGTGTAAGGAATCGAGTTATTTTAATTCAGCAAGAAAAGTGTGATTAAGACATATCATAGACAATACAAGTATGATGCTCTCAAATAGGTATATTTAAATTACGGGTATGAGAGCCCAAAAAGGAAGGTTTTGAGTTTGGACCTAAACTCTGTTGGGCTTGTTATGCATCTTAATTCCGGAGGGAGTCTATTCCAAGCCTTAGGCCCAGATACTCCGAAAGCACGATCTCCACACATAGTATTTGGCTTTCGTTTAGGTTCTATTAGTCTGCCTTTAGCAGATGAAGTTGCTGATCTAAGGGTTAATTGTCTCGGACCGGTATTTTCCGGGACGCATAATTCGGATATGTAAGGTGGGGCCATTTCGTAGATTGATTTAAAAACCATCCAGCACAATTTGTACTGGATTCTCTCAGGGCACTTGAGTCAGTGAAGGTTACGAAGGTGTTTTGAAATATGCGAATATTTAGAAACCCCAGTTTAAATAATTCAAAAATATCGATGAGCAATTGCCAGAGTTTTGTTTTTGTCAGTATTAGAGATGGAATTGTGTACGGATTTATAATTTTTGTGATTTTCTTACCTTTCTCTTATCCTAATTTTTTTAAATTATTATTTTTTAAAATTATTAATAAAAAAAATTCTTACTTTTCCTTATTTTTTGAAAATTGTGTTTCATTTTCTTTATACGTGAGAGGGAAATTTATTATAATCATTGTATTTTTCCTTTGGAGGGGTGCAGATATACATACGTTCTTCTTTTGTCCCATTTAGTGTGTAAGAAAGAGGGACAGCAATAAATGTTTAAGAACGAAAGCAAAACAATCAGCGCATTGATATTTGAAATTTTTGAATTTTTGGAACTCACTAATACTCAATATTATACTTATCATAATATTTCTATAGCTCTTTCAAAAGATGAGCATTCGTTCCATGCAAAATGTATGAGGAAAAGAATTTTCTTCGTAATTATTTTTTTCGTTAATTTTTCCGATGTTTTAATAGCTCTTCTTCTGCTATTCGGGGCGGAGATAAATCCAACAAGTCAAAGATCATAAAATCGTCCAGCTGTTCTCTTATAAATGGTGAATAACCCCAGACTCTCTGAGCTTAATACTCAAAGATGTGATTATGAATCTACTTGGCGGAAAATGTATCACACAAAATAGCAATCCGACAACTCCAGGGAAAATAACAGATTCACCAACCTTGTATGTAATTCTTTGCAGCTTGGGGGGCCTCCGTAAATTTGTCCATTCTTTTGTAAATTTAAAACATGCACAAATTAGTAAGTTGTTAACCATACACAGTTACATTAGATTTCACAATTGGCGACAAGTGGCGACATCTCTGATCCATTGTAGCCGTTTTTAGCAGTTTTTAGAAAAATTCATTTCGGTGTCTCTGCTAATTTAAAGAGTGCGTCAATCACCATTCTTGTGATATAAATGTATTTAATTATTTTTTCAAACCATCAAAACAAACATATTATAATGCCTAACCAAATTATGTAACTAACCCGACTTTGTTTTATATATTAAGATGTCTATGTATTGATATATTAAGCAAAGGAAATGTTTGAAAATTTCAAAATACCTTCTTTCCATCCTCGCAAAGGTTTCTGGATTATTACAAACACATGACAATAAATCTTTTAATCATTACAAAAACTCTTACGAAGCTGTCAAAAATGTCACAATTTGAGAATGAAATTTTGCCAAAAAAATGATTGTACAAACAAAATTCAATTTTTGAAACTCTTTAAATTAATGAATTTATTTGAAGTACTCACCTATGGTACTAACCAAAATCGAATACTTTGAATCAAATAAAAAAGGTTAGGTACTAAATTTGATTGATTGTTCTTATAAAGTACAAAAATGAATGTTTGTAATAGAAAATTTGTAAAAAAATTGCAATACTTGGCACGCGAGCTGTTTGAAAATTTGAATGTACCGGGACTAGAGCATGCAATACCGCAGTATATATTCAGTACCGCGATATTGCGGTATCGGACATGTAATACCGCAAAAATAATAACAAAGACCGTGTAACTTCTGAACTAATGAAAACTATAATCCGTCTTATAGAAAGAGAATCAGTTTTTTTAAATAGTGTGATATCTTGCTTTTTCGTCAGTGATTGTAGTTTTTCGATGTGGTCATCTTCGTCAATTAAGGGCCCGCAACCCGGATTTCTACCGATTTCTTACATATTTTCCTTAAACACGGTAAGTTTTAAAGCTCTTAAAAAAATATATGTTATTCTTGAAGATAATATATTGCCTTTGCACGCGCCGAAACGCAAATTATATAAAGTTCCCTCGATAAAAAAAAATCGCAAAGTATGCTCCAAAAATTATTATTAACTCGTTTGTTTCAGTTATTTTACAAGTTATATGTATGAAAAAATTCACAGTGTTTCTATAAATGCTTTTTAAGATAATGCCCGCGAGATTTTTGCTCTATTTTAAACGAGTCGTGTTTTATTAAACATTTTCGCAATTTTCGCATCGATTTTGTCGCTGTAAATGTTAGCGCTCTCCTCTAACATTTGTAATTTCGTATCTCTCCATCTTCTTCTTTTCGGGCCCGGTTGCAGAGCCTTAGGTTGAGGTTGTAGCTTCTACCTTTGTAGATTGGCTGCGGCTCGTAGTTGGTGTTGCGCTAGGACAATCAACCTCTTCTGATATCTCACCAGAGTTAATATTTTTAGCTCCTATTCCATGCTTAGTACGTAAATGAGTATGTAGTCCGCTTGTTGATCGTCCACTACTTTTAATAATAACTGGACAGTGTTTACACTTCACTGATCTATAGTAGGTACATATAGATTGCAAAAAATGTTTCCACGCTATATTAGAACTTTTGAAGTCTTTGAATTCAAAACCATCAATTGTATTGATTTTTTACAATTCCCCATTTCCATCATCCATCACCCTTCCCCCTCCCACCACCCGCATTTATTTGAAGTACTCCCCTAATAATTTGAATCCAAGATAGAATTATAGATATCTTACTAATCGTGCCACCTATTGCAATTTTTTATACAAATTTCATAATGCCAGAGCTCTGAGCTATAGCCTATTTGTTATTCTGATGTAAGAGCTATATTATTGTTAAGTTTCATTGAAATCCATTCAGTAGTTTTTGCGTGAAAGCGTTACAAACATACATACATCCATACAAACTTTCGCCTTTATAATATTATAATTAGGTAATTGTCACCCGTCAATATTATCTAACAATTTGCGAGGAGGGTTTGGGTATCGCCGCCCCGGGAATCATTTATTGGATAACCAACACCTCTGCCAAAGGTCACCCCAAGTGGTTCGCTACGTTTGGTAATTTAGAGCCCGGGTTCATGGGGTGAGGTTTGTCTGGGTCTTGGTGGCGGTTGCGTCTGCCCACCAGCTGCATGGCAGGCCGGATCGGGAGAGAATGGTTGAGGGAGTCCCTTTACTTCACCAGCCGTACTCTCTCAGAACATCTCCTTGCACTGAAGTTGGAGGGATGGATTCATACGTCCGTCACTCCTGGACACCTTGATCGCCAGATTCGTACCCATCCCTCATAACATTTTTTCCCCAGAACTTCCTCTCCTTCCTTTCCTCAAAATACCCTCCACACAGCATCCTCAAAGATGATATAGGTTCTGAGGGGATTATTTTCCTCAGGGCATCTTGTGTGGGGCTGATGTAAAAAAAAATACGAAAAAAGTTAGAACATAGGTACGTTCTTCTAGATTGCTCCATGAAGACGTGTTACTATGAAATTTAACATAGTTGCTTCTCGCACTAATTTTATGTTTAACTCTTGTCTCCAGAGATTTTGTATAAAAACATCGCTTCTTTTAAAAAACGTATATGTATGCAGATGCAAAAATTCTTAAATGTTCCAGATTGTTAACAGTAACAAATTTAATACCCATCTGTAACTACTTTCGTAGTACCTACTTACTTCTTTATATATATAATTGCTGTGTACCTTTTATATATATTTTTTTCATTATAATAACAAATTTATGTACATAAAAAGTCTTAAATGTTTCAAATTGTTAACAGCAAAAACTTTTATACCCACTGCTCTGTAACTACTTCCATAGTACTCAATTACTTTTTTGTATATGTAATTGCTGTGTACTTTTTATTTTTATTTTTTTCATAATAATGTGGCGGCCACTTGTGCCGCATTAATTGCGCCGCTACTGAACTCCGACCGAACACGCTGGAAACTACGAAATACCTACAGTCAGTTTCTACGGCCGCGCCGCCTCGTAAATGATAATTCCGCCACTTACGCGAAAGGCCTAGAACGTGTGGCTGTACCATACAAGTGCCCACAGAAGGTTCGAGCGATTTCTCAGCTTTGCGTGAATTCACCCAGCCTTGCCTACCGTGAGAGTAATTACTCGCCGCGAGTATATAAGCATGCGCTCGCTCGCTGAGTACCAGTTCAGTCTTCATTCATCGGACGAGTAGCAACACAGTCCGAGCAGTGCCGCGACTAAGTACGTGCCTGCGCCAGGCATCAGCCCGCGCAGTCAGCAACAAGTGATTTACACATATCCAGTATGACACCAGTAACACTTTCGAGGCCTCCACCTTCAACTACCATCTCGGCATGAGATGTCAACCAACCAGCAACCGGCAACGAGCCAGCAACCGGCAACAAGCCAGCAACCACAACCAGCAACCACAACCGGCAACGAGCCAGCAACCAGCATCCTCATCGCCTCTCAAGGTTCCTTCCTACGTCACGTGTGTGTGTCGACTCTAAGGCCACACAGCTGCCATACCTCGTCAACACGACGACGGTCGACCGCCTGGACCAAGGTCACTTCTATACCGCCATGGTGTAGAGCAATACGCCGGCTCCCTGAAGACCAGTGATATTCACCGCCGTAATCTCCTGACCTTCTTCACTCATCATCACGCAGCAGCAACACCAACGGCACCACTTCACTCCGCTCAGCTCCGACCTCGCTACGTAGCGCAACAATAAAGACTGACTCACATCACTGACTGACGCCTTTCATTTCTCGTCCCGTCTCTGCCGATACGGCCCGCTCCCTCAATAATAACTATTAATAACAAACTTACGTACATTTATAATAGCACAAAAAAAATTTAACTTTACCTACTTTTATATTAACCACTAACAAATGTTTTACACCTCTGCCAACCGGTTTGCCTCGAGTATGTTTGTAATCATGTTTTGCGTAATATTGTGACAATAATTTCTGAATCTACTGTAGCCTAAGCCCAAATACGATTCTGTTGGTTGAACTCCTTTGTTAACAATTTACTTATCGAATACTCATACCTACTTGTGTTGTGCCAACTTATGTCTGCCATACTCTGTTTATTATTATATGTACTATATACTTGTTATGATTTTACACACTTGTTTTAATGCTCCAACACAATTTACCTTACATGTAAAAGCCATCAAGACGTAAATAAATAAATGACCTCTGCCGGGTTTTACATTTTTGCCTGTTATGGGTAGTCACATTTTTACACTGAAAAGTATTTTAATAGTACTATTCATTGATGATGACTAATGACAATAAATTATTCCTCTCACGTCTTAATTCCAATCTAAAAATAACTTGAATGTAATTTCATAACACAACTCCCCATCTTGATGTAAACTGCACAAGCATCTAGAAATGCACGCAAAACCAGCGAAGATCGTTGATTTTGTGACAAAAGTATTGCCGTAATTTGTTACTTTGCTAGAAATACATATTAGGTCCTTACACATGAAATTGGCATTTTGTATGGGAGGAACATAAAGTCGGTTTTTTAATATAATATATTTATTTAATCAAAGTATGTACCATTGCTATCTATGCACTTTTGCCATCTCATAGGTAGTTCATCGATCCGTTTACTAAAAAAAAAACACTCGGACGGGAATCAATAAAGTCTTTGAAGGCGGTTTGGACTGCCCCATCGGAGTTGAATTTTTTCCCTTGCAAGAAGTTATTAAATTTAAAAAAAAATGGTAATCTGTTGGGGCAAGGTCCGGAGAGTACGGTGGATGTCTTAGACATTCCAATTGAAGCTCCTCTAATTTGGTAGCCGTCTGTTGTGCAGTGTGTGGTCTAGCGGTCAATGCGCGATTGTTGATTTGCTTCACTCAATTTGTGAGGTACCCACCTTTCCAGCATTTTCACCTTCCCAATTTGTTTCAAGTGGATTAAAACAGTTTTATTACTAACACCGCAGCCTGCAGCTAACTCGGACGTGGTTTGCGATGGATCCGCTTCTACAATAGCCTTCAATTTTTCATTATCAACTTTGGTCTCCAGCCGTCCACGGGGCTTGTTCTGCAGGTCGAAATTTCCAGAACGAAAACGTTGGAACCAAAAACGCACTGTGTTTTATTTTGCGGCACCGTTGCCATACACATCATTAATCCTTCGTGCCGTTTCTGCAGCACTGGTGCCACGGTGGAACTCTTACTAGTAAATTTTTTATTTATTTTTATTTATTTATTTATTTATTTACTATAGATACATACAAAAGAAAGTACAAAACACATATTAGGAAGCTTTGCCTGTCCAACTAGGAAAGTTTCCCGTACCAGGACAGACAAATTTACAGGTTTAGTTCATATTATACATACATAATTACATAACAAAAAAAATGGAAAAAGAACCTGGTAGCATAAAGTATATTCGGATTTGCGGAATTAACCTGATAACATATAATATATTCAGATTTACAGTGTATGAGATAAGTAGGTAATAAAGTTAGTAGCATTGAAAAGTCAAAAAGTGTAAACCAAGTATTTGATAACAAGTTGGAGGAATTACAACTAGATTCACAATATAGAGAGATGAAGTTATGTGTTTAAAAGTGTGAACTTATAATACATAGTTCACTTATAAGAGAAATACTTAAAAATTTACAAAATTAGATATAATTTATGTATGTAAAAATATATATTAAGTTGTTTTTTTATTATTTATTTATGCGCTGTAACTAATATGTAAACAATTATGTGCAAACATGACATTATCTTTACTGATTTAAAAACATGTTTTCAGAAATTTTATATTATACGACAATACGAATATACACCGCGCTCATGTCTTGTAGTACTCCTGCTAAAATACGAAAACAATAACTATGAAATACTAGTGCTTCTTTGGTAAAGGTATAAGTAGTATATATAAGTAATTGGTGCATTAATTCGTATGTCATACAAGTTGTGATAAGTATTGTTTATTTATTATAAATCATCACCGCTATAAAGTACCAAGATTCACACAGCTAGTCTTGATGTTAGTGAGCGACGTGAGTATATTACGCCTTACGTGAAGCACTAACAGTGAAATAGCGAACAGTATTCAGGGGCACAAAACCATAAATCTCAGGTATAAAAATATCACAAGGATGTCGAAACATTGTGAAGCCATATCAGATCTCAATGAAGTGTGGTGGGAGTTTTGGTCTAGTGATCAGGAAAGTTAGGTGATTTTGGTGATTTTGTTTTGAAATAATGCGATATTTCAAGTTTTCCATTTTGTAAATTAAGTGACGCAATGAAAAAAAGCCATTAAGAAAAAAAAAAAGAATTATAATTTTCGAAACACAAATACATGAGTAAATAGCTGTATAAATTTGAATTTGGAATTCCTAACCAAAGAGAAGATATTTGAGATCAAAGTTGCCAGTACGGCAAAACGCCAATTTCATATGTAAGGACCTAATACTTGTACTTGTAAGTTATAATAATAATAAGAATATTATAAAATTTGATTTTGTTAAAATCCGCACCATTATCATTATACTTCTAAAACACGTACGGTCAGCGTAAAATGTACGGGGTTCTCTTCAGAACATCTGTCGAAAAGTCAAACCAAATGATTAGTTCGCATAGAACAAACAATAAATCTAGAGATCGTTAAATGTCAAATTCAAAAATTCGCCTGAAATCGAAGTAATGCCGTATAAAAAAAATAAATCAGTGTGGAATTTTATAAAATTCATAGGAACATTTTCGGAGATGGGACATTTTTATGTAGTGACGTCACGAGCCCAAATAATCGATTTATTTATTTAAAACTGAAAAAACTGTACATTTCAAAAAAAATTTAATAACATTTTCGTAATCTTTGTAAAAAAATCTATCCACACGATTTTTTCCAAGTCGTTATGAGATTCATGCAAGTGGCCTATTATTAAAAAATAATCTTCCCCAATCTACTAAGAAAAAAAAACGTTTGTAAATGCTTTGTTAAAAATGCTTTTATAATTATTTTTATTTGAAATCGCTGGTACCCGGAATGCGTTGCTATGACATTTAATGAAGCATTTTTTTCCCTGCATGTCCTTTCCCATTCGTTCGGTTCCCCTTCCGCCACCCCTTATTCTCCCGCGTCCCCTTCCCCTATCGCATTCCCACTCCGACTCCCACACCTTACGTCTCCCCACTCCACTCTCCACTCTCCACTTTTTTTTTTTTTTTTACATGAGCTCCACACAGGAGGCCCTGACGAACACATAATTTCCCTCAGGGCCTATGTCATCTTTGAGGATGCTGTGTGGAGGGTTTTTTTAAGGAAAGGAAGGAGAGGAGAGTTCTGGGAAGGAAAAGCGTTTAAGGGGTGGGTATGAATCTCAGGTTCAGTATGTCCTGGTCATCCGCCTCCAAGACCTAAACAAACCTCACCCCATGAACCCGGGCACCCCTGCTAAATCACCAAACGTAGTGAACCACTTGGGGTGACCTATGGCAGACTTTCCTAGGTCCCGCGAACCCCCCTCCCGTGTTCCTCTCCCCCCTCCCAGACTCCCCTCCATATGGGTGAGAAAGATGCAAGATAGTGATTATGATTACTTTTGTCCTTTCGGTTGCAGATACCTATGTATGTGCATCGCTTTTCACATTATTATTTAGTGTATAAAAAAGAACTGCAGCATTATTGGGATAATAAAAGTATGTGTGTTTCCTTTTCGTGCCGTTGATGTTTTTCTGTGTTTTTTGTTTTTTAATTTTATTTGTTTTTTTTTTAATTGGCACTAAACAGGAGGCCCTGACAAAAGAAAAATCCCTCAGGGCCTATGTAATCTTTGGAGATGCTGGGTGGAGTATCCTTTTAGTGAAAGGAAGGGGAGGAAGTTCTGGGAAAGAAAAAAGTATGACGGGTGGGTAGGAATATGAGGTCACTGTGTCCAGGAGTGACTTACGTATGAATCAATCCTTCCTACTGCGGTGCAAGGCGATTGATCGAGAGAGTCTGGCTGGATAGGTCTAGCTTAGGATTAGGACTTCCTCAATCAGTCTCCCCCGATCCAACATGCTTTGCAGTAGGTGGGCTAACGCATTCACCGCCAAGACCTAGGCAAACCTTACCACATTAACCCGGGCTCCTCCGCTAGTTCACCAAAGTAGCGAACCACTTAGGGTGGCCTGTGGCAGGGGCGTTGATTAACCAATAAATGATTTCAGGGACGGCGGTGCCCAAACACGCATCCCAAATTATGACGTCGTGCTGTAACGGTGAGAATCATGAAAGCGCCTATTGGAATAAAAATATTAATTTTCTCTCTATATTTAGTGTCATTATTTTGCTCGAACCATGTTTTAGTACGTTTAATTTTATTTGTAGTGTCGTCTGCATAAGATATATCTCCGACTGCATGGTAATTATCATAATTATTTTATAAGTGTTTTCATGATAAATTATAATTAATGTAATTATTATAATTTGTAAGTTATTCACTGCTGTAACGTCCACTGATTGTTAGGCTCGTGTTTATTCCGTCTGTAATCAATTCCACCTTTATCATGATTTATTTTTGGGGTATTACGCCGTGTTGCGCTACCCCCCTTTAATAAATAATTTATTGTCGTATCTATATTATTTTGGTACAATTTTATTGTTAGGTCAGGTGAGGTTAGGTTAGGTTAAGTTAGGTTAGGGAAGGCGGTTTGACGGCCAGCGTGGTCTAGCGGTAAGGCTCTTGACTCGTAAGCCGAAGATCGCGAGATCGAATCCCGGCGTGTGCAAATAAATTTTATTGATTAATTTGTGTTTTTTCACGATTAATAAATTTAAAATAGTAGATAGTTTATTTGTGGCACGTTCCAGAGTGGAAGATGCACTTAGTATCGCTCTAGTGTAAGACCACCATTCAGAATTGAAACGTTACTTTTTTTAACATTAACTCCAAACAGGAGGCCCTGAGGAAAATAATTTCCCTCAGGGCCTCTGAGATTCTGTGTGGAGGGTCTTGTTAAGGAGAGGAAGGAATGAACATTGGTCTTGAAGAGACCCATGTTGTAGGAAGGAGGAAACATAGAGGTCGGCAAATCGTTCCACAGCCGAGCTGGTGAACACAAGAACGAGTCGAAGAAGCGACCCTTTCTCATGTGATAAATGTCAACCGTGTACATATGTTGGGCACGCGTTTGGCGTGTTTCCCGACCATGCACCGGGGCCGAGGCTAGTTCCTCGGAGCATCTTTCATTGTAATACCGGTATGCTCTAAAGATGGCAGTCGGTCTGTTAAGATGGGAGAATCTATCAAACGAACCGCCCGTTTCTGCACAGAGTCAAGGTTTTCTTTTAGGTATTTTGGAACTCCAGACCGGCTGTGTAATAAATTTATTAGTTTTAAACAATCATACTTTTATTTCTTACCCCAATAACATAAAATCATCTCGCTTTATGGTGAATTTAAACTTGTCTGACATGTCGTATTGTGACGCGTCAGAACGGTATCGATTTCAAAATTTGTATGGTGAGGTTTATATTAGTGTGTCGTTATGTGTCATGATGTGTTATGTCGTATGGCATCAGAAGCAATCTGGATTTTTATCAGAGTGACAGATCAGACAAGTGTGTACGAGCCAGTTTTGTGTTGTGATGACGGTATTGATTCAAAATATCGTCAAAAAGCGTCAGAACATGACACATAGATCACGTCAGAGCACATCACGGCACGAAACGTCAGACAAATATAAACCCACCATAGTAACCTTTGTTTTTTTTACATTTTTGACAATATGGTCGGGATGGAAAGGGTAACTTACTAAGATATGAATTATTTATTACACACATATAAAACTGAAACAAAAATTAATGTATTTAAAAAAAGTTAATTGCTTTGTTTTAATTTATAAGATTTATAGAGGTTATCATTACATAGCATATGTATAATGAAGTCGCTCAAAATGTATGTGCGCATAGATCTTTTAAACTACGCAACGGATATTCATGCGGTTTTCACCAATAGATTGAGTGATTCAAGAGGAAGTCTTATATTTATAATACATGCTCATTATAGCAGATAAAAGTCAAGAAATTGAAATATTCAATTCAGGCATCGGGCAGCGGGCAGCTGGCAAGCGGGTGGGTGGATTTTATAAAGGTTGGGTAATGGCGTTGTGTTTCGTTAGCAACAGTAACGTGTCAAAATAAAATACAATTATAGTATTTAGAAATAAAAAATTATTTTATTTTGTGACATAAATGTGAGCTATCTTTAGATGTTTATAAATTAAAAAAAAAAGTAATATTTTTTAGAGCTCTACTAGTTATGTACGCGTATTTTTTTTACATTAGAACTAAACAGGAGTTCCTAAGGAAAACAATTTTCCTCGGGGCCTCTGTCATCATAGGATTGCTGTGGGGAGGGTATTTTAAGGGAAAGGAAGGAGAAGTTCTTGGTAGAAAAAAGGTATGAGCGGCAGGCAGGAATCTAGGGGGGCAATGCGTCCAGGAGTGGGGTATAAATCGGCCCCTCTCATTGCATTACAAGGCGACGAGTTAAAAGGTCTCCCTCAAGTAATATTTCCCGATCCGGCCCGCCATGCCTTAGGTTGGCAAACGCATGAGCCGCTAAGACCTAGGGCATACCTTACCTCATGAACCTTTATCAGAAACAATTCGAAAAGCGTGATTCGAACGGTAATTGGTGCGAACGGTGATCGATGGCGAGGCGAACGGTCGGGCCTTTACGCACGCTTGACTTGGGGAGTGATAAGGATAAGGATGGTCACCCCAAGATCGTAGGTCACCCCAAGGTCGTAGGTCACCTCAAGGTCGTAGGTCACCCCAAGGTCGTAAGTCACCCAAGGTCGTAGGTCACCCTATGGTCATATTTCACCCCAATGTCATATGTCACCCCTAGGTCATAGGTCACCCCGTTTGTTACATTTGGTAACTTAGCAGGGATACCTGGGTTCATGGGGAGAGGTTTGTCTTGTAGTTTTACTTCAGTCGTGTGGTCTAAAGCACCCTTGTTTAGGATTTGATCAAGGGAACACGGAGGCGTTTGGGGGCCCCAAAGACCAGGGGCCCGGGGAGGGCCATCCCCCCCGAGTCCGCCACAGCCAATCACCGCTCTTTCCATATTCCCCTTCCCCTTACCAATTACTCATCTCTTGCCATCCCTGTACTCCCACTTCAACCCTTAATATATTGTTATTATCACATAATTTTGAAATATTTATCACTTTGAGTTGTTACGTATTTTGTTTACCCTGACGAAAGAACGGCTGTGCTGAAACTGGTTGTGATTTCAAAATGTAATGGTTTAGCTGTAATTCTAAAGGATGTTTTTTTAGAGGTTTGGTTTTTAAACTGGCAACATTGTTTTTTTTTACATTGTCTTTAACTATTATTTTTGCTTGTATTACTAACCTGATTTGTTGTATTATGTTTTTTTCCTGTTAAGCACTTGCATACTGCTTTCTAACAACGTGTGCAGGGGCACTGGAGGTCGAGATTTGTTCAAAATAAATAAATGTAGCTTCGTTTATCAAAAAAATTAGAATCTTGCGAGAGCTTTGAAGGAGTAACCATCTGTTTTATACCTGGGCGGATAAGTGGTGGATAACCTCCACTGGCAACATTGTTTTTACAGACCATCAATTCGACAGTTGACAGTGGATTTGTAGACAGACGTTTTGTCATTCCACCATGACTGACGTCAGAACAGCGCTCGCAAATTGTGCAAAATTTGAACAATTGGTGAGCGCATAATTTCACGTAATGGACCCGTGAACTGGCCTCCACGATAGATTATTTTCTTTGGGGGTATGTGAAATGACTCCAGATACTAATATCAAGAATAGCCAAAGAAACATTCTACCAGAATAAATGCGATGAGATAAATGACGACCTCAAGAGAGGAAATGTAGAAAGAGCTCACGCTGCGGTGAAAGACTTCTTTGGGATGAGAGTTGGAAAGGGTAATGCAATAGAAGGAGAAGACGGCAAAATACTTTTCGAAAATCACCAAATAGGAGAGAGATGGAAAAGATATCTCGAAATGCTGTACAATGCAAAGGGAAATAATGACAACGAAACATTGATAGAAAGAGAAAATGAGGTAGACGCAGATGATTTGGGAGATCCAATCACTAGAGAAGAGTTTGACCTCGCACTGAAAAATCTCAAAAACGGGAAAGCACCCGGAATCGATGACGTTCCGGCTGAACTAATTAAGCCAGCAGGAAAAGGAACTATAGATGCCCTGTTTAAAATTATACAGACAATGTATAAGACTGGAAAGATACCAGAGGATTTCGAGAAATGCCTAATTGTCGCATTACCAAAGAAGGTGGGCACGACGAAATGTGAACAACACAGAACTCTTAGCCTTATATCCCATGCCTCAAAAATATTGACTAATATCATTCTAAAAAGAATCGAACCAAAAGTAGAGAACATCCTTTCCGGAGACCAGTTTGGCTTTAGAAGAGGTGTAGGAACCGGAGAAGCAATATTGTCGCTACGAATACTACTAGAAAAAAGATTAAAAAGAAACCAAAACACATTCATCGTATTCATAGACCTGGAGAAGGCTTTCGACAAAGTAGAATGGAAAAGACTCTTCGAGATTCTGAAGAGAATTGACATCAAATATAGAGATAGACGAATAATCCAGGCGCTATACAAGAATGAGGCCGCTATAATTAGATGTGACAATGATACAAAAGAAGCCAGTATAAGACAAGGGGTGAGACAGGGATGCTCTCTGTCACCTGTTCTTTTTAACGCATATATACAAAGTGCGATTGATGACTTGAGGGAGAGAATGAGTCACAGAAAAGGTGTAAAGATACACGGGCAAAAGGTTTGCTGACGATATTGCTTTGGTTGCTGAAAGCGAAGAAGAACTGCAAGAGGCCTTAACAACCATGCAAAGCATTCTTCAAAATAATTACAACATGAGGATAAATAAAGACAAAACAAAGCTGCTGACTGTAGGCCGAACGCAACATCAGATGAGAGTAGAGATGTCAGGAGTTCCACTAAAGAACACCAAGGAGTTTGTGTACCTCGGGAGCAAAATAACATGGGACGGTCGGTCTAAGAGCGAGGTCGACAGCCGTATACACCAGGCTAGGCTTGAATTCAATAAAAGGACGAAAATAATAGAATCGAATAATATATACCTGAAACTGAGAATACTCCTCATCAAGACCTATGTATGGAGTATCTTGATGTACGGCTGCGAAACATGGTGCTTATCCGAAAGAGATAAACGGAGACTAGAGGCTTTTGAGATGTGGTCCTATAGAAGACTACTAGGAATTTCCTGGAGAGACCACATCACAAATGAGGAGGTTCTCCAAAAAATCGAAGGAGGAAGGCACCTGCTCAGGACCTTGTCCGAAAGGCGCGCAAGATGGATCGGCCATGCAATAAGACAAGAAGGCCTCTTGCATGCCATAATGGAGGGTATGACCGAGGGGACAAACGCTAGGGGACGCCCACGCCGAGAGTACCTGGAGGACCTGCTGGTGGACGTGCGCTGCTTATCATATGCAGAATTCAAAAGAGCCGCACAAGACAGGGAAGAGTGGAAGAAACGAATAGATGAAATTGCTGCAAACCAATCCCAGGATTGAAACCAGAGAGAGAGACTAATATCTACAGCCTCTATGTCGGACGAATATCTACAGTTCATACGTTGAACTAATATCTACGAACTTCAGAGTGTTGACTTATATCTACAGAGCTAAGGTTGGACGAATATCTACGACGGTCCCAGTGTTGACTAATATCTACAGAGCGTAGGTTGAACTAATCAGCTAAATGTGTCCAATATCCGATATCAGGGATTTTTACATACATACTTATATATATTAAGTTTTTTAAACTGCAAACGCAATATTACGTTATTCCAATATGCTATACATAATTGCAAAGCCAACCTCTGCCAGTGCTGTAGATATTCGTCAAAACTTTGGTTCTCATAGATATTAGTCAGCAGTTTGAGCTGTAGATATTCGTCAACACTTCTCATAAATATTAGTTCGACTTTTTCAGTTTTTGGAATTCCTGTAGATATTAGTAGACGCCTCCTGTGAAATCACTAATCTTTGCTGATAAACCAGAGACGTTGAACCATTTGGAAGTCAACATTCGCCGTGTTATTGCCGATATATGGCCCCAGTTGCTCGATATAGTTGTCGAAAATTGGACTTCACGGTTGCGTTTCATTCGAGCCAGCCAAAGATATTGAAATATAAGTAGATGTGCTATCAGCAGTTTTGAGCCAGCCATGGCGCTCAAATGCCCGAAATCATATTTAAACAATAATGGCATAAAATTATCTATTAAATAAAGTCAAAATTGTAGACATTAACTATGTTTTAATGAGTTTTTTTCGTTTTGAATTTGTATACCTCTAAAAAAACACCATTTTATGCGTCATTTCGTTGGTAAAAGCAGGTGTGATTTCACCCTTGTGTAATGTGTGTGTGTAAATATTTATTTCAAGAGCAGTCAAGTTGTCGGATATGCAAATGACATTAACATTGTCGGAAGATTAATTTCTGCCATTAAGGAGGTCTTCGACCCTTTAGAAACAGCGACACTGAAAGTAGGACTGCGGGTTAATGTTGACAAAACGAAAATGATGGTACAGAGCAGGAACCCTTCACACAGAAGAAGAAGTAGTACACCATTTAAAGATAACTACTCATACGAAGTGGTCTATTAATTCACCTACCTGGGCTCCAGTCTGAAAGAGAACAATGAGGATCCAGCAGAAATCAGAAGGAGAATCACAGCAGCCAACAAAACATACTACTCTTTGCTGCTAGTGTTTAAGTCACGTAGCGTCCACAGAAAAACCAAAATAACCATATATGTATAAGACCATTGTCAGAATGGTATTGGAATATGGTTGTTAGGCGCTGACACTGACGGTAAAGATGGCTGAAATGCTGGATACTTTTGAAAGAAAAGTTCTGAGAAGAATATGTGGACCCATGAAAGAGGGCGAACAGTGGCGCAACCGGAAAAATAAAGAATTGAATGATGTATATAAAGCCCCTAGCATCTCAGCACATATGAGACTCCTCAGGTTGAGATGGGCTGAGCATGTACAGAGAATGGCAAATAGACGCGTCCCAAAAAGAATTTTGACTGAAACCCAGGTGGAAAGAGAAAAGTGGGAAGATGAGGTAAGGGGGATGCAGCACAGCTTCTCCAGGTACCAAACTGGAAGTCAGCCGCTGAGAACAGGAGGAGTTGGAGGAGACTATTGCAGGAGGCCAAAGCTCGTTAAGGGCTGTAGCGCCATCGAAGAAGAAGAAGTAATGTGTGTCCTGTATTTTTGTTTATTTTAATTTTTGCTGTATGATTTATTTTTTCTTAAAAATCTTCAATGTCGGGCCTCGACCGAATATCGAAGATTTCTGGCCATACGGTGTCTTCAATCCAACTGATATATGGCGAGACTCTTGTATAGATGGCAGGCATGTTTAGTTCTCCGCAAATCTTGCCGTAAGACGTAATTCCAAAGACTAGATAAGTGCACTCTACCCTATCGTTATTGTAAATCTGTAATGGACCGCCGGAATCTCCCTGAAAAGAAAAAGCAATGTTAAAAGTTTGTAACAATTATTATAAGTAATAATTATTAGCCTGAAACACTCCCGAGAAAGGATAAACGCTGCCGACGGGAGTCAAACCCGCGTCCTTCTGATTTCCGGTCAACTGCTCTTTTCCACTGAACTACGTTGGCTTATCTCCTGCCCAACAAATAAATCAATATATACTAGTGTTTCATTCAACAATTACTGCTTATTACATTTTTCCACCTGCAAACAACCAACTTTAGTTTATATAAGAAAGGTATTTGCTAAATCTCCCACTAGATGGCGTCGAGACAAATTATGTCTACATTTTTGGTGAAATACTTTTACTTGTCAAATATTAATTATTACTAGCAGTCAAAAGCTAGGCTCTGAGGGCGACTGTTAGTTTGGCTTCGCCGAGTTTGAGTAGGAACTGGTTCCAAAAATAGCCGGTTCCTCGGTTCACTGTGATCCAGTGATAGCTAGTCACCGAGACAAAGTAACCGTGAAAAAGTAACCGAAACACGCAATGACACCATAATATGTAATATACTCGTATATTAAAATTATTTATTTTTGCTGCCATTAATCTCTCTTCATCCACAGGCTTAATTTATTTTCATCCCACTATTTTTTTATTCCACCTCTTCTAAATTTAGCATTATTTGGCATATTAACTTTTTTGTATTGTAGCGCGTCATCGTGCAACGCGCCACTCACTAATGTATTCTACTCGACCGTAATGCGAACAATTTCGGCCAGTCAAGTAGCGAGGTACTTGTCACGTTACTTGTAAAGTTACTTGTCAACTACTTGCCAAGTTCGAACAAGCCATTGGAGCCAACGAAAGAAAGCGGACAGACATCCTCGAAATGTGGTGCTGAGGAAAAATGCTCAAGATTCCATTGACAGCCAGACGCACAAATTTGTCCATTCTGGAAGAGCTAGACTTCCACAATAGGCGTTCAACTATCTGCCTACAACATATTTTAAGATACTTTAAACACTCTGCTCACCAAACTGAAGACTCCAATTTGGAGAAACTCAAAATCATTGGCAAAGTGTTTGGCAAAAGAAGTCACCAATGCGCTGGGGTGACCAAGTATCACTGGCGTCCGGTTCTAGGGTGTCTTTGTCCTCTTCACACAGCGCAGGACCATGAAGAGTAGAGGAGCAATGTCCTCAAGGAAATTGGAGTAGAGGTCACGATCCTTTGCATTTTTTATTACTTAGTTAGCAATAATTTTCGGGCATTTCTGGGCATAATTTTCTTCTCTAAATTAAACGTTATATATCATATAAACACAATCTGTAATAAAGGAACGAAAATGCTTGACTTCATTCTTCGAGGTTCTAGAAGTTTTAGGAATATTTCAACCCAAAATTTTTTGTATACATCCTTAGAACGTAATCAAGTCGAATATAACTCCTCGCTCTGGTCCCCACATTTTAAAATGCATTCAGATTCAATCGAAAAAATTCAACATTCTAAGACATATTCATCTTAAACTGGTATTCCCATTGAAAACATAAATTACAATAACTTGATGAAAGAATTTGAATTAATTAAGTACGGGTTGTTTCAAAAATTTTGACGGATTCATCAAATATTTGAAGTTAATTTTCACGTTTTGTGTATGTAAGTTCTATTTAAGTTCTGTGATCATTTCAGTTTTATGAAGCAACTGGCCTATAATTATATTATTATAATAACGGAACTTACAGAAATACGTGAAAATTAACTTCAAATATTTGATTAATCCGTCAATTTTTTTTAAACAACCCGTCCTAGGACTCTCGAATCGAAGAATTATATCCGACTTAATATTTTTGTTCAAAATAGTAAATGTTTGAATAGACAGTCCTGATTTTATCAAGCTTATTGAATTTCATATTCCCACGAGAGTCACTCGTTCTAAAATCATGTTTAAATGCAACAATAACAGGACTGAGTATACGAAACACTCGCTTGAACCTAGATTACATGAAGTAAGGAATAGATATGCAGATGTGCTAGAGGGAGATAGTGGCGGCCGCTGCCCTGAGAATGCACTGAAAATCCGTACCTACCTACTTATGGCAAAAAATATTTATTAGAAATTTTTAATTATTAATTTATTTTCAAAGAAACTGTTATTTCCTTTTATATTCAACACTGGGTGCATTCATTTTTGTAATAAAATTATATATTAATAAATTAGGTTTTTGATATTTAATACCATCAATACAAAAAAAAAAAACAATGACAATTATCACGTCACGGGTCAAACGCGTGCCGCTAGACTAGTAGACTGATCTATGATCTTCCTTGAAATTCCATTGTATGAGTCTCACCTTGGGTCATGGTTCGTGGTCAATCGGTAAACTTCGGCAAGGATTTGATTGTGTTGAGCGGGTGGCACACGGATTCAAGCCAAATTCTGGTACAAATAGCGAAATCGACGAGCTTTCGATGTTTTAAATTTCCCGTACAAAAACATGATTTGGTTCGTTTGCGAAGCGAATGCACACGGCCGATACGAGGGCGCGAGGAGAGCCAGAGGAGAGTAAAAGCGTTCTCCCTGATGAAATTCGTAGCATTATATTGGTAACTAATATTTTGAAATGATGAAATTAGAGATTCTATAGATTTAAATTAGAGATGTGTATAAACTTCAGTAAGAAGATAAAGCAAATTTAGACTTTATAATTTGCCAGTGCTGCACAAGAACACACTGTGCGACCAGCCGCCCTTGGTGGTAGATCTATTTAACTGCACGGAAGGTAGGAACAAGAGAGCTTTGCTATAAAATCTTTTCAATCAATATTAATTATATTTGTACTATAGATTTTTGTATGTAATTGTATCTCTGGTGTCATTTCTCATTCAAATGCCACAATTATTTATTTTACTCTTTTTTATTATTTATAATACTTTTCCTATGATTTTGTGACATGTAACCAGTGCTTGTGGTGTATGTATACCGTTGATATTAAATAAATAAAAACTGTTATTTACATTGCAAGTGTCCCGTACCAAGGTCCTGTGGCCGTAGCACATCTGGGTTGTGTTTTGAACGCCGTATATAAAAGAACGTCTATTTGGAGGGTTTTTCTTGCTGCAGTCACTGTAAGAGAATTTCTCCAACGTTGTCTGAAAAGAAAAAAATAGTTCATTGTAAAAAAATCGATAGATTTTTCTACTAAGATTACGAAAATGTTACTAAAAGTTTTTAGAAATTTATCGTTTTTTTTTAATCTAAATAAATTCGTTATTTGGGCTCGTGATTCCGTGAAAATGTTTCGTCTCCGAAAAAATTCAATTAATTTTGTAAAATTCCATACTGATTTATTTTTTTATATAGCAACACTTTGATTTTCGGCAAATTTTTGACAGATGTTACGAAGAGAACCCCTTACATATTATGCCGTTTGACGTTTTGACGAAAACTTCCGTTGAAATACCTCAAAACCACATATAACTGCCTCTACTAACGACATCTAATATTACAACAATAATACTATTTGAATTTAACTTTTGTTTTCTTGATTAAAAGATTGCCGCGGAATCTTGGAAGTAGCAATTAACTTATCGACATCCGATCACAAATAGACTCGTTGTCGATAGCAATGTAATCGATTAACTTTTGGAGGGTTAAGGCCGGTGACAGTGCACGATCGACGGTCGGTGCGTACGGTCGGTCCTGACGATACGCATGCGTATGGTCGGTCCTGACGATCGCATACCGCTGACCGGACGTCGTATGCGAAATGGACGCGTTTACAAATAGTTTAATTGCTGCTTATTATCTTCGTAGACGTATTAGGAACAGAAGATGTAGATATTACGTACATCCGATCGTCGCCCAAAGAGCATTTCAAGGGGAATTCACTCGTCGGTCGACCAATGGTCCGCATGCGCACGCACTCGATCGACGATTCTCGTACGCACTGCGTAGCGGTATACGCATGCGTACGGTCGGTCCTGCACTGAACGATTTATGAATTTTTATACAAATGACAAGCGCGACCGACGTACGCACCGATCGTCGGTCGAGCACTGTAACCGGCCTAAATGGTTTTCGGGGCGGCGGTACCCGTATTCCAAATTAAATATAACGTATCTATAATCCAATTGGGAATTAGTGCCGTTGATGGAGTTGTGGACTCCGGTTCCTGGGTAGGGAGGTTCAATTATTCTGAGACAAGCAAAAAAAAAATTAAAAATATTTGTAAACAGTTAAAAAAAATGTTTTTTACCGCAAATTATTTTTTTCACGAACAATATAAAACATTTTCATGCCCATTTTCCCCGAGAAAAGTAAAAAAATGAACTGTACCTTGAGAAGACGCTCACTGCCATTGGTTTTATTCCTACTGGTCATTCCCCAACCAATTACTATCCCCCTGTCGTCTTGTATTTCCTCTCCCGTGTGGAGACAAGCTGGTCTTACTTGCCGCGAGAAAGGGACCCTGGAAGCAAAAAAAAAACATTTTAACAAATCTAACAAACTGCTTACATACCTCGAGAAGAATAAAATTATTAACGACCGTCAATACGGATTCCGGCGGAACCACTCGTGCGGTGATCTTCTCGCGTATGTGACGCATGTTTGGGGGCGGTACTAGGAACGTTTCGGTGAAACCCAAATGGTTGCACTAGAATTATTCAAGACCTTTGACCGGATTTGGCACCGAGTACTTACTTATCAACAAACGGCCTTCTGTCAACAGATTGTTGACTTTTTGTAGTAAAACTTCTTTACGCACGCTTGACTTGGGGAGTAAGCTGGTGAATGCGTGACGAGAGCGTTACGAGAAGTGTGATCGGGCGAAGTGAACGGTCGGGCCTTTACGCACGCTTGACTTGGGGAGTAAGCTGGTGAATGCGTGACGAAAGCATTATGAAAAGTGTGATCTGGCGAGGCGAACGGATGTTGAGAGGGAGATATAAGTAAGTGAAGTTTTACTTCAGTCGTTTGGTCTAAAGCACACTTGGTTTTTTGAGGGAGAAGTCGATTCAGACGGTAGCCGATGGTTTCACCTCTTCCTCACACTCGATAAATGCTGGCGTCCCACAGGGTTCTGTTTTGGACTTTGTTTTTGTTGCTCATCAAATGACCTTTTGTCATATGCACCAATTCATTGCTACGCGGACGACAGTACAGTCCATGATACTTTTTGTTTGAAAAGCCCCCAAAGGGCTCAAAAACTCCAACGGCTCGAAAGGCTTTGAAACTAAGAATGGACGGTTACCTCGAGAGTGTTTTTTCTTGAGGTAAAAATAATCTCGTTGAATTTAATGTTTCAAAGACCCAATCATGTCTGATTACGCCTAAAAGGGATCGAAATGAAAATTTAATCTACTTCAACGGAAGAAATCTTCTGAAAAGGCCCTCCATTGATATGCTTGGTTATGTCATTCTCGAATTGAATATGGAATCATAGGGTGGGGATCTGCTGCAAATACGTACCTACACAGCCTGAATACGATTCAAAAAGGAATCATAAAGACCATATTGAAAGTACCAATTAGAACGCCTTCAACTGAAATTTTCAATAACTTTGACGTACCAAATGTACAACAAATATATTCCAAAAATATATTATTGAAGCTCTTCAAAAATAATGAATCCTCTACTAGACCGTGTATGCATAACACTAGATCGAATAAAAATGATATAAAAAATATTCCAAGTTATAAAACCACATTTGGACAAAGAAACTATACATACTTTGCAACAAAACTCCATAACATCCTCCCCCAAGACATAAAACTAATAAAAAATCCAATTGAATACAAATCAAGAATAAAAATATGGCTTAAAGAGGTCAATGAGAAAACCCTAGCGAAGACGCTAAAAACGACATAGAAGACAAATGAACTATATTTGAATAACTTTAGTCCTCCTCGGCACAGGACCCCCTAGTGAGGAGGACTAAGAAATACAATATTTTGTACTTAATTTCACATTTCATTTTGTATGTAAAATTTTTCTATATAGTCGCTATAATAAAAAAAAAAAAAAAAAAAAAAAAAAACTCTAGGTGACCAGCTCAGATATAAGGGCTCTATCGAAGCCAGAGTAAAGTTAGTCTCTCAAAAACTAGGCGTACTGTACAGGGCCCGCAGATACTTTAATAGTACACAACTGCTAACCACAAGTGTACAAATCACAAGTGCGATCCACGGTTGAATTTGGCAGCCACCTCTGGTCTGGAGCTCCAAAATACCTGAAAAATATCCTCAACTCTGCGCAGAAACGGGCGGTCCGGTTGATAGATTCTCCCATCTTAACAGATGGATTGTAATCTTAAGAGTATAGGCGTTGGCATTAGTCAAATGAGAACGGGTCGCTTCTTCGACTCGTTCTTGTGTTCAACAGCTCGGCTGTGGAACGTTTTGCCGGCCTCTGCGTTTCCTCCTTCCTACAACATGGGTCTCTTCAAGACCAATGTTCATTTCTTCCTCTACTCATAAAGACCCTCCACACATCATCTCAGATGACATAGGCCCCGAAGGAAATTAATTTCCCCAAGGCCTCCTGTATGGAATTAATGTAATAAATAATAAAAACTCACAAAAATACCCACAACGCAAAATTACTACACTTCATCGATATCCAAATTGATAGATTTGCCCTAACACGAAATCAGGGTATCATTTCGAGGAGCTGGGGACAAACCGCTTGACAATATCTTTGCACACCAAAAACAACGTTAGGAGAGGGGATAGGGGTGGGTTGTACCGCTAAGCCTCACCTTATATACGCTGTTTTATTTTATAACTGACTAACTAACAAACCATCACGCCATTTCCTCGCAGGGGTAGGCAGAGAGGACGGCCGCCAAACAACTCGATCTTGGCACACATTTCTTGCCTCGTTTACATTCACACAACGTCTCATACACGAGGTGTGTAGAATCACATGCAGCATTCTCCACTTTTTTTCAAAAATGGACTAATGATGCAACTTTGTTAATGATTCACTCTTTTACCTAGAAAAGCAGTTATTTGGCATTAAAACCAACTCTTTATGCTTTAAAAATCCATTTTAAAAACTGCGTTAGTATCAAAGGCAGCAATCTCTAACGCACTTAAGAAACAAAACCAACATTCTCCAATTTGACCAATGGTAAACCTCCATTTGATCACGTGACATCATGGCCGCCCATACAAAATTGTATAGTCGTGTGTTGAATCTGTCGCTCTAATTTTACTGTTTTAAATAGTTCTGAGGGAATTTAGAAATAAAAACAAGATGCCTGTGTGATTATGGACTCTCACCCTTCATCCGTGCCAAAGAAAAACGCAAGGAAAAAGTCAAAGAATCCAGAAAAATGGAAAGCAAAAGTAGTCAAAATTCTAAGATGAGCTGTCATAAAATACCGTTTATTTCAGAGGCGTGGAGTGGCAAAAGATTTTTTTAGGTGTTAATTAAAATTCATAAATTAAATTAATATGCATAAACATGTTTTACTTGTATAATTAAATCTAGGATTCATGCCTTGCACATAAACATTCCGAATTTTTTTTTTTATTATTTATTTATCTATAATAAAATATGTTTACAATGGTTTTATTTGTATGCCTGTCTCACTAGGGTATACCTGTGTCGAGACAGGCGTACAGGTATATAAATGAATATAGTAATTACAAGGATATTTCAGGTAAAATACATATTATAAATAGAATTAAAAAAAGAAGGGTGATTGGAAGGGTAATAAATCTTTTAAAGAGAGTTATTTTATAATTGTTGGAGATGGAGTAATGAAATAAATTCTGCCTAGTCTATTTATAGGTTAAATTTGACAGGATTCCATTATTTTCATTTGTTTTATATGGGTTAGGTTGTATGTGAATGTCTATGTGTATGTCTATGTGTGATTTATTTTACAGATATTTGTGATAGTGTGGCGTCCAATACTTATAATCCATTTTTTAATATCTTGTTTGAATTTTGTAAAGGAGTCACTTTGTCTGATGTTTTGTTGGTAGTGTATTGTATAGTTTGCAAGCTATGTATTTAGAGTGTCTTTGCCCGAAGGTGGTTTTGAAAAAAGGAGTTTGGAGAAGTTCGTTGTTTTTGGCTCGGGTATTGTGTATTGTTTGTGTAGCTTTGTATGGTGTTTTGTTGTTTTTGTATAAATTAAGGAATACGGATCTTGAGTAGAGCTGTTTTATGTCCATAACGTTGAAGGAATTGAAGATAGTATCAGTGCTGGTAGTAAGCGGCATTTTAAGAATTATTTTTATGATTAGTTTTTGTGCTTTCATGATGGGATCAAGGGCATTGGAATATGCATTACCCCAGGCTAGAATTCCGTATTCGATGTGAGATTGGCACAATGAGTAATATACTGTTTTTAAAAGTTTTAGGTGAAGGAAATTGCGTGTTTGTTTGAAAAAGTATATAGATTTTCGGATTTTGTTTGTAGTATTATGTATATGTTGCTTCCAATTCAGGTGTGTATCGAAGGTTACTCCTAAATATTTGATAATGTTTACTTGCTCTAGGCATGGGCAGTCACAGTTTCGGTTTAGAGATGAATTTTTACATTTGTGTATTTTTAATGGCGGGGCTGGGTTTGACTTTGGGATATTGGTGAGACTAGACAGTAAGTATTTGGTTTTCTGTACATTTAGAGTTAATATGTTCGAGTCAAGCCAATATTTTACCTGTTGAATTCCTTCCTCCGCTTTGGAATATGCGGTAAGCCAATCTTTTGTTTGGAAGAGTAGGACAGTGTCATCGGCGAAACTGACAATAGTGGCATCGATATCTAGGTTGCATAACTCGTTAATATATATTAGGAAGAGCGTTGGACCTATAACACTGCCTTGAGGGACCCCGTAACTAATGGGCAAATTCTGGCTCTTTGTGGTATTGAGTTTAACGCATTGGGATCTGTCAGATAAGAAGCTGGAGAGGAGGCCTAATTCTTTGTTCCTAATACCTATATTAAACATTTTGCGTTTTAGTTTGCTGTGTGAGATTGTATCAAATGCTTTACATAGGTCGAGAAATACCGATAGACATTTCAAGCCCTTATCCAGGTAGCCAGAAATATGGTCAGTGACCGTGGCTATAGCATCATTGGTGCTTTTATGTTTTCTGAATCCAAATTGCCGCGGCGATATTAAGTTATTGGTTTCCAGATATTCCATGAGACTATTATTGACGATCTTTTCGAATACTTTTGAGAGGGAATTTAGCAACGTAATAGGACGATAATTACTAATATCAAGTTTGGAGCCAGTTTTAAAAATAGGGATAATGAGACCTTGTTTTAGAATGGTGGGAAATAGCCCTTGGCGGATGCTAATATTAAGTAGATGCGTTAATGGTTGAAGTATGCCAGGGGCAATTTTTTTAAGAACATTGTTAGATATTTCATCAATGCCGGTTGATGAAGAGTTTTTGAGCGAGTTTATTACTATAGAAACTTCTTTCTCTGTAATCGTTTTAAGAACAAAGCGGGTTGGGAAATCATCATTGGTCGCGTGGTCACTTGGACCAAGCGTATCGTTATTTATTTGGATTTTTTTTGCTAGTTCCGGACCTATGTTTGTAAAGTACTGGTTTATGTAATTGACAATTGTGTTGGGGTTCGATGTAAAGTCTACAGTGATATCTTTGATATTGAGAGAGTTTAAGGTGTCGGTGGCTTTATTTGAATTGGTAGCTTCCTTGAGGACTTTCCATATTTTTTTAGGGTCATTGTTGCATTCGGAAATTTTTTTGTTGTAATATAGATTTTTGGCATTTCTAATGACTTGTGTGCAGATATTACGGTATCTTTTGTAGAAATTATGGAGTGTGATATCATATGGGTTTGTGGCACATTTTTTGTGTATGGAATTGCGTTTCCGAATGCAGTTGATTATAGTATGGTTTATCCAAGGTTTGAGAGGTTTGATCCCTTTAGGAATGGTGTTTGTGGTGATTTTGGTGTTTTGGACAAGGATATCTTGTAGGTAGGTAGAGAAGTAGTTCCAGGCCTCCTCTATGTTAGTTTTGTTATAGAGTGTGTCCCACGATTTGGAGTTAATCGTTTTGTTAAGATTTTCATAGTTAATTGTTTTCTTCGTTGTTTTAGTTGGAGGTTTGCTTTGTACGTTGTGTTTGGAACTCATTGTGAAAGAGGTGGCGTAGTGATCTGTAACTGATGACATGTGGATTTTGGAGGTGTATTGGTTGGTGAATTACATGTTTAGTGTTGAAAATTTTGCGAGTTTCAAGCCAATTTTGATCAAGATAATTAACCTTCATTATTTTTCTTCTTTTTTTTTAAATTTTCTCTTTTAATATTATTATTTTTTGAAATGAAAGCTTCTTTAGCACCATTGTAATTTGAAACTCGATGAAACAAAAAAGCGACATTAAAAATAGACAAACGCATACATCTATAGGATTAAGGCTGCGAAAGAATAAGATAATAATTGATCTCCTCTTCGTGCAGTGCTTGTCCCCACTCTTGTCTACTTTAGTTTTCTGCAGGTTTCATTTGTACCGCGTGTGAACTGCACACTTGTATTTTTTTACATTAGCTCCACACAGGAGGCCCTGAGGAAAATAATTCCACTCAGGGCCTTTGTCATCTTTGGGGATACTGTGTGAAGGGTCTTTTTAGGAAAAGAAGGCGAGAAGGTTCTGGGAAGGAAAAGGGTATTGGGTGGGTGGGAATCTGGGGGTCAGTGTGTCCAGAAGTGACGGACGTATAAATCTATCCTCCCACTGCGATATTTCGAGAGATCACAGCTGGAGAAGTCAAAGGACTCCCACAACTATTCTCTTCCGATCCGGCCTGCAATCCAGCAGGTGGGCAGACGCATCCGCCGCCAAGACCCGGACAAACCTGACCCCATGAACCCGGACATCCCAGCTAAGTCACTAAACGTAGCGAACCACTTGAACAGAGGTTTTCGTTATTTGTTTTTGGGGTGTTATGCCGTGTTGCGCTACCTCCTTCTTTAGCCAAAGTGCCAAAGCAAATGTTTAGGAACAGCGTTGCAGTGTCCGAAACTTTGGCTAATGAAGGAGGTAGCACTACACGGCATAACACCCCAATAACAAATAACGAAAATACTTTTGACTGTGAAAATCTAATTATCTATGGCAGAGGTAGATATTGTTTATCCAATAAATGGTTCCCGGGGTGGCGGTACCCATACACACCTCCCAAATTCAATACTGTATGAGTATATTACAAAATCTATTTTAATTTTAATTATACTAAAATTAAAATCATAATAATAATCACAAACTTCCCTGTGATTTGGTCGGTCCATTATTGTGACGTAATATTTATTTGTCAGTATCAAAGTCAGATCTCCACACGTGTGAGAAACAAAAGCAGCATTCTCCTTAGATGAGTATCAAATGCAGCAATCTCCATAATTAAATCAGTTATAACTAATCAATCAATACAATAAACAAATTCTACTTTGGAAATTATAATAGATAAGCAGTTTCCCCTTTTGAATAAAATTATAAACTTATAAATACGTGAGAATTGTTGAAATGAAACGTTTTTTTTGGTTTTCTCAAAATAACGTTTTTTGGAGAATGCTGCCTTTGATTCTATACCCCTCACATGATCTTCTATTATTCCGACTCTTGACATGGCCCGACTCAATATCTGATTCATTTGGTCGTGCCATGTCTTTCTTGGGCGTCCTTGACTTTATTTTATTTTTTTTATAAACAGAAACAAACAATACATTAGATAAATTGGTGAAAAAAAATTACAATTTATAAGTATATTTCATGGTGGGTACCCATTATGTTTCGTTATAGTGTCTTATTTATGGTATGCATATTAAATAATTACCGGGTGATGTATGTAGTGGTAAGGTGTATGTGAGTGTGTGTGATGGTGTGTGTGTGTGTGTAAGTATGTGTATATGTATGTATGCGCATTGAACAATTTATATTAATAACATGATGCTCTTTTTAAATTTAGGCAGTGAATCGGAGAAAATGTCGATGTTAGAATTTAGACCAATATTATTGAACATGTGAAGAGCACGATTGATTGGCCAATTAGATGCTGCATTTGTCTTGTAATAATTAAGCGTGTGGAATAGTTTTGTATGGTGTGTACGTCTTAATGGTATGTTAAAATTAACTAAGGGAAGAAGTTTGGTACAGTTAATGACTCAATGCTATTATTTAAAATTTTGTGTATAAATGTCGAATCAGCTATTGCTCGCCTTTGTTGCAAAGTTTGAAATATGATTTCAAAGTTATTGTTGAATTTGAAGGTAAGATATTTTATAAATTTGTTTTGAATATGTTCTACGCTATCTAAATATGTATACTTTGTACTGCGGTTTCCAAATTGGCGAAGCATATTCCAGTGTACTTCTGACAATTGCAAAATATAACATTACTATTGTACGCGGGCTACTAAACACTTTACTTATACGAAAAACAATACCAATCATTTTATATGACCTGCGAACGATTGAGTCGGTGTGCTTATTAAATATAAATTTGTTATCAAGGTAAACACCTTGAAATGAAATGAAAATGGTGAAATGCATGAAATCATGATGAACTAACAGCTGAAAACATACTGTTCGCACGTTGAAACTTTTAAAATACCTTTCCAAACTATTTTCAATTGATTACCATTAATAACATCGACAGTCCTCATCGTTCGATGAATAAAATGGTACACACTGATAAAATTAGGAAATTTACGTAAATTTTGGTAAGAAAGAAGTTTGCAATTGCAGGCGGCTTGTGCTTCGACTTCGCCCAGTTTAAGTGTTGGTGATCATTTTATAAATCCGATAGGAACTGGTTCCAAAAACAGCCGGCAAAAATAAACTCAGGCGATCCAGTTACCAATTACCCACTGGCGCAATCATGGTCGAAAAATGGACGGCGTTTATTTTTCTGTGATTGACAGCGGTCCAATATTGGACCATGTTTCCTACCATTCGTTAAGTATTTATTGTAATTATTTAAAATATTTCCTTGGCCAGCCATGATTGAAATGCTTTTTCTAATATGACCATAGATGTCGCAAATACGAACTTTGTAGACTATTTTATAACGATGTTAAAAATACTTTTTTTTCCGCCGAATTTCTGATCAGCAGTTTACGGTTAAATTTAAGACCATTGTTTGCCGGCGACCGAAGTAGATCTTCAATAATCTCATGTCTTTCGTTTGTCCCTTTCTAACGAAATATTGTATTTGCGGTGTGTAGCGGGGAGGCGGGAAGGGAAGATTTCTATGTAGTGGTATTTAGTTGCAGCGCTAGCGAGCAAAATATGGTGTTATAGAGTTTTAAAGAAAAGGGCGCGTAATTATTATGTAACATCATTTTATCGGTGAATACGAGGACTGATCTTTTTGTGTAGTGCCTTGAAATTAACGGAGATATTATATTGTTATAGGAGATACGGGAATCGGATGCATGACGTAAAATTGTAAATAAGTAAAATTGAGCGTTAAACAAAAAAAAGGCATTTATTTCTATGCCCAAATACTTGCACGAAGACGGTGCAATGCCCCTTTTGTTGATAATATCTATAGCGACACGTCCTATAATATGGGAGACTCCCGACATATTTCGTAATGGTGTTAGTGTGTCCGGTGTCCCGCGTTTCGACGTGTACACAGTAAAAAACGCGAGAAACCACCGAAACAAAATTTTAATTTTATATGTCAATATATTTTCGTCAAGACGAGAAATCACCCTTTTGCTTAGTTCATTCAATATTAGCTGAGACATGTATTGTTAGAAGAGCTCCGGAAAAAATAATGATGATATTATACAATTCTGCAAGGAACTCTACGAAACATCTATGTATAAAAATCAATGTATGTTTGCTTGTATGTATGTTTGTTCCATACGCGTTGCTAAACCAATCATCCTATTGCGATGCAATTCTGGGGATTCGATGTGCGCATGCCCGCGATGGTTAATATATATAGTGGTGAGATTTTTTTTTAATGAATATTAAGAGAATTTTAGAATTTTAGAAATATTATTAGAATTTTAAGAGTCCCAACTGCTCCCATCTGAAGCCAGTGAGATGCCTCACGGCATCCCCAATTGGGGTATGCTGTGAGGCTGAAGGTAGTGGGGAGGGGAAAGAGATCGGGAAGAGGAAGGTGGGGAAGTACCTGGCTATTCAGATCTGGTCACCAAACACGGCTAATGCCATTTCAAGCAACGTTTCAATTCTGAATGGTGGTCTTACATCAGGGCGATACTGAGAGTATCTTCCACTCTGGAACGTGCCGCAAATATACTAGGTATTTATGCTTTAAGTGGCACGCGAGCTGTTTGAAAACTGAATGTATCGGGACTGAATTTATGGAATGCGGGAGGAGGGAGGGGAGTTAGCAGGACGGGAGAAGCGGAAGATGGGAGTGGAGAGAGGGAAGACAGAGTGGGAAAACGTGAGGAGAAGGGTACGAGAGAGAGGAAAGGGAACGGGACGAATGGGAAAGGACACGCAGGTAGAAACAATGTCTTTATTAAGTGACATTGCAACGCATGCCGGGAACTCGCCAGTAAGAAATAAAATATTGTACCTTTAGAAAACTTAAATTCAAAATAATAACAATTTCAATTCTCAGCGAGTTAATTCCAAGGAAAAGTTTATCAATATAATGTCGTAGAAGACGTAGAATATTTTTGGAATAAAAAAAAAAACAGCAATAAAAATGCCTATAAAAATTTGAGTGTTAATACTCATTTTGGGAGAGAGGTATGGGTGCCGCAGCCCAGGGAACCATTTATTGGATAACAAACACCTCTGCTACAGCTCACACCAATTTCATGGCAGGCCAGATTGGGAGAGACTGGTTGAGGGATACCTTTTGATTTCTCCAGTAGGGCTCTCTCGGAACATCGCCTTTCACCGCACGGGGAGGGATAGGATCATTCGTCCGTCACTCCTGGACACACTGAACCCAGATTCCAACCCACCCCTTCTACCTTTTTATGTATCAAAACACAATTAAAAAAATATGCTGTAAACCTTAACTAAAAAAAAAAATAATAATTAAAAAAGTATATACATATACACACATATGTTTCTCTTATTCTTAATATAAACTAAATTTTAAAAAAAAAATATCAAAATAACCTAACCAATAATACTTCCTCCCGTACACACAAGCATTTGCTTATTATGGGAGAACATTTAAAAAAAATATGTATATTTGTATTTAAAATATTGTATTAAGTTTTTTCTTTTTTATATAATTTCATTATATTTATGTATCTATTGTATGTACTGTACCAAAAAAAAAAAAAATTCCCAGAACATCCTCTCCTTCCTTTCCTAAAAATACCCTCCACTCAGCATCCCCGAAGATGACATAGGCCCTTATAGGGGAGAATTATTTTCTTCTGGGCATGTGTGGAGCTATTGTATAAAAACATAATCTTGTCCTTTGTTAATATGTCAGATTTGAAAGTCAAATAATATGTGTAACTTCACATTCAATTATTCTGTAAAGTTCCAAAATCGGCGTCTCGGAATTTACTATGTATATATATATTTGTTTTCTATACATACGCCTCAGGGATCTCTTTTTACAGCTTTTTTTAACAATAGCTCCACACAGGAGGCCCTGAGGAAAATAAGGGGTCTTTTTAGGAAAGGAAGTTCTGAAAAATAAAAGGTTAAGTATTGCGGATGATTAGGAATCTGTGGGTCAGTGCATCTAGGAGTGACGGATGCAAGAATCCATCCCTCCCACTGCGATGCAAGGCGATGTTCAGATAGAGTACCTACGGCTGGAGACGTCAAAGGGTTTCCCTCAACCATTCTCTCCCGATCCGGCCTGCCATGCAGCTGGTGGGCAGACGCATCCGCCACCAAGACTCGTACAAACCTCACCCCATGAACCCGGGCAACCCTGCTAAGTCACCAAACGTAGCGAACCATTTGGGATGACCTATGGCAGAAGTGTTGGTTATCCAATAAATGGTTTCCGGGGCAGTGGTACGCATACCCGCCTCGCATTCAGTCTAGGTACCTACTTTCATTCTCCTGCCAGTTCCCATGCCTCACTGCCATAAATACCTAGGTACGTAGGTACCCCGATATCGTAGAAAATATTTAAAAAATCTAAGCTGAACTGCAAAAAATGATAATCTTACTACCTACCAAGTAAACACAAATACGTTGAATATGGTTCTCGATTTTTTCGGTAACGATTCGAAAACGATTCTAAAACAACGAACACCTGCATATTGTCAACAAACAAAGACATAGATACACCCATTGTTAATGTATGGCGATTGAGTTATGTACGTATTAGTTTGTCTGGCGCGATTTTACTCATTCCCCCGACCCGCGCAAGCTCCCCCGTACAAGCTGCCCCGTCCGGCTGGCAAATGAGTGGATGAGACAACAACAAAAAACCTAAGTAATTTTACTACAAATCTGCGCGTATCTAAATTCGGTTTTTTACACGAATAAAACTGTTTTCAGTGCATTTTATCGTATACTTCATCATATTCCTGACTCAGGATGTGAGGAGTTTTTTTTTTAAATTGCGTCCATATGCCCAGAAAAGAATTCCAAAGTTGCCTCCTAAATTCATGGATAAATCGTCATCTTTTGGGGCCTATATTTTATAACTTAAAGCAAAAATCGAAAATCGGATTCACATCCTAACTGTATACATGCCTAACTTATCATTTTAAAAAAAGAAAAAAACAATTAATTTGATATTTTAGCCGTAAATCCAAAACAAAATTTTGTATGAAACAGGCCACGCATGCGTTCCTCTTAAGTCCCTTTCCATAGATAAGCACCTTTCATTATCAAGTATACTACAGACAACATACGAAAATCGAAAAGATTCTATGTTGACTCTCACGGCAGTTTATAGTAACAAACACGCAGGATTCACACGGTTATAAACTTTACGATTTTTTTAATTTGTTTTTAATAAATCCTACAAAAATGAGATAAACGGTAAAATACAGGTCAATTCATTGGCTACTGTAATAAATTTTTATGTCTCTTTCTTAAAAATCGAAGGTATGATTTTTTTCAATGTTGGCGAACAATTTAAAAAATCATCTTTTGGGAAATCTCGAGCAATCGAGGCAAATTAATTTATTTCGCGTGATCGCTCCAATGGTTACCCAGACGAAGTAATCGCGACAGGCGATGACGTCATATATAATATATAGATGCGTGGTATCTATATTTACAACTGCCAGTAACAATAATCATCATATTACCATCAATCTATCCATACCCGGAGAGATCAATGAAATTACAAATCCAATAGTACTTAAGTGGCTGATTTTGATATTATTGGCAAATTGCTTGAATTCTGTTCAGTCGCTAGGCTATTAAGGCTCCGCAACCGGTCTCGAAAAGAAGAAGATGGAGAGATACGAAATTACGAATGTTAGCGGAGAACGCTAACATTTACAGTGACAAAATCGATGCGAAAATTTTGAAAATGTTTAATAAAATGCGACTCGTTTAAAATACAGCAAAAATCTCGCGAGGGTTGTCTTAAACAGCATTTAAAGAAACACTGTGAATTTTTTCATACATATAACTTTGTAAAATAACGGAAACAAACGTGTTCATAATAATTTTTTAAGCATACTTTGCGATTTTTTTCTATGGAGGGAAATTTTATAATTTGTGTTTCGGCGCGGGCAAAGTCTAGATATTATCTTCAAGAATAACATACATTTTTTAAGAGCTTTAAAACTTACCGTGTTTAAGGGAAATATGTAATAAATCGGTAGAAATCTGGGTTGCGGGCCCTTAAGGCTCCGCAACCGGGCTCGAAAAGAAGAAGATGGAGAGATACAAAATTACGAATGTTAGACGAGAGCGCTAACATTTACAGCGACAAAATCGATGCAAAATTTTTGAAAATGTTTAATAAAATGCGACTCGTTTAAAATAGAGCAAAAATCTCGCAAGGGTTGTCTTAAACAGCATTTAAAGGAACACTGTGAATTTTTTCATACATATAACTTGTAAAATAACGGACACATACGTGTTTATAATAATTTTTGAAGCATACTTTGCGATTTTTTTTCTTTCGAGGGAATTTTATAATTCGGGTTTCGGCCTGACGAATGTCTAGATATTATCTTAGAAAAAAAAAAAAAACTTTTTTATGAGCTTAAAAACTTCAAATGTTCAAGGGAGATATGTAAGAAATCGGTAGAAATTTGGGTTGCGGGCCCTTAATAACGTCAGATGTAAAAGTTGACGTTGTGTTGCTAGGGCTAGGGCCTCGTACGAAAACTTTATGACGTATTCCTCAAACTAAGAAATATTCTACATAAATCTATGCTACTGAAGGTTTACTATGCATTAGCCCAATCAGTTCTATAATATGGAATAATAGGCTGGGGAGGAGCGTTAAAAACCAACTTAACCCCACTTGAAATAGTACATAGAAGACTCATCAAAATTATTCTAAAGAAACAATTAGACTATTCAACCCAAAAATTATTCGATGAATTCAAAGTAATACCACTAAATAAAATTTATCAAAAAAATGCATTACTTCAAATTCACAAAGATAAACTAACAACAAAGTCATTTAGCACCGGGCCGAGAACCTTAGGACAAATAATAATCCCTAAACTAAATACAACAACAGCCCAACATCATTACACATACTCAGCCATAAAATGCTTTAACGAACTTCCTAAAGAAATTCAATCTGAAAGGAATTATGAAATTTTTAAACAAAAACTTACAAAACATTTTTATGTTTGTGCCAATTATATTTCCACTATGAAGAAAAAAACGCCAACTTATATTTTCTCTATGTTTGAAAATTTTACATTATGTACAAAAAAAATGCCTACTTATATTTTCATTATGTATAAAAATGTTCCATTATTTACAAAAAAATGTCATCTTATTATTCATTTGTTATAAAAAAAGTAGTTCTACATACATCCAAATTGTAACAACTGTTAAGTATTTATAGTACTGTCAATCTGATAGTGCTCCCTCTGTAAACACGAGAATTTCTCAATTAGGGAGGTATTGTTACCACTAATATTCTATATTATATACATTGGTTAATTATATATTATATGTATTGGTTAATAAAAAATAAAAATAAAATAGTATGACAAAATATAGACAAGACAATGGGACAGGTTCGTGAAAAATTTAGTAGAGGAATAGCGACATTTTCATACACAAAAAATGGAATTCATAAAGGAATCACCAAAAATTGCTGAAATACATCAAACAGCTACATCAATTATCTTAAATCCACAATACCAATTAACTCGATTATTGGTTTATTTATTGAAAATATCGCATTGTCAAAAACAGTCGGACCGCAAAAAAATGTCAAAAACATAACAACAAAACTTTTGTTTTTCAAATATCACTGAATTTTTAAGTTTGAAACACGTTGAATGTATTAATAATTCAATATTTATTACACTGATATACAAATATGTCAGAAAAATCCACTAAAAAACAATAAAAAGCCGCATTTTACAGTGAGGCATTTTGACAGATGAACTTTCTAGAGAAATTAACAAAACATGAATTTTTGAATGACCAAATGTCTTTAAAGGTAGATTACACTGCCATCTGTTGAATTGTAATAGAAGTAGTATCTTTCCGCCTACGAAAAAACGTTGAAATTGAACGGCGGGCTTATTTAAAATATTAAAAAAAAAAAAAAAAGCACCTAGGGAAAATTTTCTGAAATTCAGCAGCCAAGCAGACTTAGGTTTTGTAGGTGGTGTTGAAATTCAGCAAAAAGCGTTCCAGTGGTTTTCTAAAAAAAAATTATATATCTGTACTATTATGTATCTATGTCATAACAATAATTACAATAACATTAATATGTATAATCTAAAAACAAACTTAAATTATCCGTCCCTTTTGTGCGTCGTCCGGTTAGTAAGACTAAGTATTGCCGGTACCTTGGGGGTCGTTATATCCGGATTCTTTGTACTTACTTTCTGTCCAGTTTTAACAAAGCGATATCATTGTATTTGGCTGATCGCCTGAAGTCCGGGTGCAGCACTCGTTCCGTCACGTTGTACATGTGTTCTTCCTGTGGTTGCTCGTCAGCGTCCACTCCACCGAGTCTCACGTACGACACCTCGCTGAAAAATACCGACATCATTAATGCAAACAAATTAATAATTATTTTTTAACGTAATGTATGTAGGTTTGGTTTTAGAATGAGAATATGCTTAGTTCTTATCGGGATGTGATTTATCCATTTCCAACCTCTCCCTATCCATAATTTTGCTGGAAAACTATTTGCGATTTGGAACGAAGGTAAGAAAATAGTGCAAATTCGAGTGCATTTGTTTTGATTACAGAGCATGGAATGGGACTGACAATCTTCAAAAATCAAAGCGGTGATTGTTACGAAAAATGTCGATCACCGTTCGCATCAGTGGTGATTGATGCGAACGGTGATCGATTGTTAGTCGAACGGTCGGGCCTTTACGCACGTTTTAAGACTTGGGGAGGGATAAGGATAAGGATAAAGATAAGGATAAGGATAAGGATAAGGATAAGGATAAGGATAAGGATAAGGATAAGGATAAGGATAAGGATAAGGATAAGGATAAGGATAAGGATAAGGATAAGGATAAGGATAAGGATAAGGATAAGGATAAGGATAAGGATAAGGATAAGGATAAGGATAAGGATAAGGATAAGGATAAGGATAAGGATAAGGATAAGGATAAGGATAAGGATAAGGATAAGGATAAGGATAAGGATAAGGATAAGGATAAGGATAAGGATAAGGATAAGGATAAGGATAAGGATAAGGATAAGGATAAGGATAAGGATAAGGATAAGGATAAGGATAAGGATAAGGATAAGGATAAGGATAAGGATAAGGATAAGGATAAGGATAAGGATAAGGATAAGGATAAGGATAAGGATAAGGATAAGGATAAGGATAAGGATAAGGATAAGGATAAGGATAAGGATAAGGATAAGGATAAGGATAAGGATAAGGATAAGGATAAGGATAAGGATAAGGATAAGGATAAGGATAAGGATAAGGATAAGGATAAGGATAAGGATAAGGATAAGGATAAGGATAAGGATAAGGATTAGGATAAGGATTAGGATAAGGATAAGGATAAGGATAAGGATAAGGATAAGGATAAGGATAAGGATAAGGATAAGGATAAGGATAAGGATAAGGATAAGGATAAGGATAAGGATAAGGATAAGGATAAGGATAAGGATAAGGATAAGGATAAGGATAAGGATAAGGATAAGGATAAGGATAAGGATAAGGATAAGGATAAGGATAAGGATAAGGATAAGGATAAGGATAAGGATAAGGATAAGGATAAGGATAAGGATAAGGATTAGGATTAGGATTAGGATTAGGATTAGGATTAGGATTAGGATAACGATAAGGAGAAGGATAAGGATTAGGATTAGGATAACGATAAGGATAAGAATAAGGATAAGGATAAGGTTGACCACCCCAAGGTCGTAGGTTACCCCAAGGTCGTAGGTCACCCCAAGGTCGTAGGTCACCCCAAGGTCGTAGATCACCCCATGGCCATTTTTCGCCCCAATGTCATATGTCACCCCTAGGTCATAGGTCACCCCGTTCGCTACGTTTGGTAACTTAGCAGGGATATCTGAGTTCATTGGGCGAGGTTTGTCTTGTATTTTTACTTCAGTCGTGTGGTGTAAAGTACACTATTTTTGTTTTTTTTAATCTTAGCTCCACAGGTCACGTTATTTTTTTAGTGTGGAGGGTCTATTTAGGGAAAAGAAGAAAATAAAGTTCTTGGAAGTAAACAAAAGTGGGTGGTGGAGATAGGAATTTGGGGGTCAGTGTGTCTGGGAGTGACGGACGTATGAATCCATTCCTCCTAGTGCGATGGATCAAGGGAATCCGATTGGAGAGGTCAAAAAGTCTCCCTCAACTGGTATGTTCCGATCAGGGCTGCCATGCTGTTGATGGGTAAACGCATCCACCACCAAGACCTGAACACCCCCCCCCCCATAAAACTGGGCACTCCTGCTAAATTGACAAACTTGGGGTGACTTAAAGGGGTGTTCGTTATCCAAAAATGGTACCTGGGGCGGCGTATCCATACCTGCCTCCAAAATTTTTTTTTGGTATTTTTCATGTACGAGTAAATAATCTTATTTTTAAACATAACTGCTGACGTGAGTTTTTTTTACGTATACTAGGACGAGGGGGCCTGGGTGGCCTGTTACATTAAATGTTTAAAAATTAGAAATTCATGAAAATTCTGCTGACAAAATTTATTGGACAATTTAAATATATTTAAATAAAATAAAATACTTTCTTATTGTAAAGTAACTTATATTATTGACAATTTGAAAATTATGTAATAATTTTGGCCAAAAATCAGAAATCAGTCTGTTTTATTTATTAAAACTAAATTAAAAAAAAAAAAAACAAAACCAAATTTTCAGGTTGAGGTTTGTCTAGGTCTTCGAGGCAGATGACCCCCAGATTCCTACCCACTCCTTAAACCCTTTTCCTTCCCAGAACTCTCCTCTCCTTCCTTTCCTTAAAAAAAACCCTCCACACAGCATCCCCTAAGATGACATAGGCCCTAAGGGAAATTATTTTCTCATGTAAAAAAAAAATGAACTCACTTTTAATGTAATATTTCAATATAGTGTCTTGAATAAACCATATATATAAAACTTCAGTAAGTTGTATATGTTTATTTTTATATAGTAAAAATAAACCTTTTAAAAATTACGTAAGTACTGACGATGGTTCAGAGAGGCCCGCAAAAAAATTGAAATGTATTAACTTACAGAAAATTAACATTAAAAATTTTAAACTTACGGCTCTTGCGTCACTAAATTCGAAGCTACTGGAAGCGGCGTACGCGTCGCGCACGGGGAAGGGAGTATTTTGATATTATTATTGTTGCAAGGACAGAGCGGCCCCCACATCAGCAAAAATAAGGAACTTGACAACAGCTGAATGAATACTCGTTTGTGAACTTCAAAAATGCAAAGAATTGTGGCTACCTTTGAAGCTTTTGGTAGGTTATTATAACATTGTTGTCCTTTATAAACCATGCTGTTTTGTGTGCACGTATAGTCTGTCAATTAGGATTAGAAAATATTAAAAGTGGAACTACAAAATTTGCAGGCTGGCAACACCAACTTACTGTAAAATATTCCTTTAAGACGCAATGACACTGAATATGTAGAACACTGTAAATCACATTTAAAAAAACATTTTTTTGTTCTTAGAAAAAAAATTAAAATCGGAGAAGCACTATTATTAAGGTCTACTTATGAGAAAAAATTAATTTACTGGTGTTTTTCAAAGTAATTTGCTTTCATTTAAATAAATTTGAATTAACGTAGGCAGAAAGGACGAATCAATGGTGAGTTTAGTTAAAATACTTATAGATCTGAATAAGTTTATTGACATTTGAAAATTAGATACATAATCTAAAGCCCGGGCAATGCTAGATACTTAAGCTACCATTAAAAAAATGTGAGAAATTTCTTAACCGTGCAAACAGTGTTGCCAGCAAGATCTCATTACTATACATTCGCTTAAAGAAAGTGTATTACCCAGTTACGTCACTGAATAACGGAACTCTCACATAAAACAATGCATTAAAATATTTTCTATCCCGAAAATGTGACATAAAAAAAACTTATATAACAAAAAAGGTTCTACCACGTTAGGTCGCCACTGTAGCGTATTTAAAAGGGGGCTGCTCAGATTACATTAACATATGTATAAGATAAAGGTAAATATTAGCCAGAGCATGAGACATAATAAAACTCTCAACTTTAAAACAAGATTTATTAATTTACAATCACATCGTGGGTGTTATCTAATATTGCATAATTTAGTTAATTTATGAGAGATTAAATCTACAGGCCGTGCCTTATCTCGAAGAGAGAAGGTATAAGTAATATAAGTTAATGTCACATATTTCTATTAAAAACGTATAAAAGCAGTTAAATGATTTTGCGGGCGCCATCCTAATATTTTAGTAGACTAGGAAAACTACTGAAGCTAAGATTGATAGATAAACCATGGAAATAATTATAACAATATAGTTAAACTACATTACGAAAGATCGCCGTGTGTTCCCATTGTTCCAAGTGTGAGCTCCGTGACCGGCTACCCAAGCCGCTCGTCAAGTGTTGATAAGTCCGCACCTGCTCGCTTCCAGAAAGTAACTCCTCTCCTGAGGCTTGTCCAATCCAAACTGAAGCTTGCGGTTCTCTTAGTATTAGCGAACCCAGATGCTTACCGCGTACCAACATCAGGAACAAAAGGCGTTGTTGACATTATTTAGGACGCAGCCGGTAGCTACCCGCTACACTTTTTGTTTGTTAAAATTTTTGTTTTTGCTTATGTCCAATAAAAATATAATATATCAATGGTTGTGACGCAAAAATTTAAGATATTTAATTAAATGTAGACAGAATCTAAAAATCAGAAAAATATATTGGCTCCACTGGGACTCGAACCCAGGACCCTTTGCTTACATGGCAAGTGCTCTACCAACTGAGCTACGGAACCTATATCCAATTCGGTCACTTTTAACTGTGTCATACTTCAACTAAGAACTACCAACATTATCTTCATTTTCTTAACGCACATATTATTGGCTGCTATCTTTATATATGATTGAAAGATTCAACTCGAACTAAATGCTGTCTAGAAAGTGTCTGGATAAATTTTTATCCTCAGTTGGGAGAGCACTTGCCATGTAAGCAAAGGGTCCTGGGTTCGAGTCCCAGTGGAGCCAATATCTTTTTCTGATTTTTCTGTCTCCAGATTTTCGATTGAGTTTCGCTAATATTGTCTTCATTTAATTAAATATTATTGTTCGGGCATATTTGTACCTACACCTATGTTTTCCTCCCGTCTTACCTGCCTATCCTGATATATCCATTTTTCCATTGTCACCGGTTCAAGATTGATTCCTAACCGCGAAATCAGTACAATTTCAACACCCGCGCGGTACTGACAGCCAAGCACTTTGGTCTCGTCGCCATATATTCGAAACCCGGATCCGCGCAAGATACGTGTCTACAACCGTGGATTTTTCTTTAATGCATGAGTGGAGACCCCGGGACATCACCAGCAAGGTAGGGTCATCTTTTTTTCGGTGGACATCCCATTTTTTCCCCTTCATCCCTTTTCATTCCATCAGTGGTGGGTAGAAATTTCGAACTCCGCGGAAGAAAATAACAACTTCCAATAGCTATCGAAACAATTATAATTTGAGGTTTTACTCATAAAGTTAAAAATTAAAAACAAATAACAAAAATGTATGCTTTACCTTCCATAATTAGGGTACAGACAATGTGCTGCAGTCATGACCCACTGGTCACTGATTAGGGTTCCACCACACTTCCAGATAATGGTGAAGGGTCTTTCTTGGCCTGGGTAACCCAGGGCAGCCTGTAAACACATGATTATTTTAACACTGAAATGAACATTTGGCAAAGCTGAGCTTTTAAAAATGTTGATCTGCAACACTTAGTCTCAGCGTGGCAGACGTTCGCGATAGAGCTTCCGCTCGCCGCACCCGCCAGGTGTGAATTACGCTCTATAAATAGATTTTTGTGCGAAGAACAAAACCCCGGCAGAAAATCATTCTCAGCTGTTTGAAGTGTACGAAAAACAGTGTATGAGTGCGCAAATGGTGCAGAGAATTCAAAAGCGTGCCAGACTGCCATCGGTTTTAGATGAAAAAATTGCCAAAGTGGAAAAAACAATGCCTGCAAATCGACGGGTGACGGTTCGGGAGCTCTGTGATATTATCCTTGACGTCAATAAGACCACTATTGGCAATATTTTGATAAAAAATTTGGAAGACCACAAAGTCTGCCCAAGGTGGGTCCCAAAATGCTCACTGAATATCACAAACAACAACGGTTTATAGCAGCCCTCAGATTACTTGAGTGCTACGACGACGAGGACGAAGAATTCTTGAATTCAATAGGCCACTTGCATGGATTTCATAACGACTTGGAAAAAATCATGTGGATAGATCTTTTTACTAAGATTAAGAAAATGTTAGTAAAATTGTTTGGAAATGTACACTTTTTTTAAATTTTTAAATAAATAAATCCATTATTTGGGTTCGTGACGTCACTACATGAAAATGTCCCGTCTCCGAAAATGTTCCTATTAATTTTGTAAAATTCAACACTGATTTATTTTTTTTATATGGCATCACTTTGATTTCAGGCGAATTTTTGAATTCGTTCACTAGATTTATTGTTTGTTCTCTGCGAACTTATTATTTGGTTTGACATTTTGACAGATCTTCTGAAGAGAACCCCGTACATTTAATGATTTACGGGGTTCTCTTCAGAACGTGAAGATGATGTCGGTACGTGTTTTAGAGGTATAATGATTATGGTGCTGATTTCAACAATATAAAATTTTAAAATATTCTTATTACTATTATAATTTACAAGTACAAGTATATTACATTCAATTTAGTAATATAGACGCTGTATATTATAATGATTTATGGTCAATAAGATGGATCAAGAAAAAAATATTTATGAGATGTAATATTTTTGGTATGCCTCGTTATTCTCCTGTGCCATTCGTGTGGAAAACTTTTTTTTTTTAAATGATTTTCGGCTATGTAATTATCACACACCTATAAAATTATGTCCCGTCTTTCCGGTTTTTAAAAAATGGTCTGATTTTTTGGATTGAAATTTTCAAAAAATCCCCAGGGTTACAAAAATACGATTGAAAAAAAAAATACAGAATGTCTTAGAATATTTGCCTAAACCGGATTTTTATTTTTAAATGTGATGCAAGTGGCCTATTGTGACTGAGGACGAGACCCGGGTACACTTCACGACCCCAGAGACAAAGCAACAATCTAAGTGGCATCATTCAGATTCGCTGCAGCAAAGTTTAAAAACGAATTACAGAGGGTAACTCACACCTGGCGGGGGCTCCGTCACGAATGGTTGCCACGCTGAGACTAAGCGTCACAGAGGGTGCAACGTGGTGGCGATTTGACAAAGGAAAACCAGGCTACACGCCAGTATTGCAGGATTCCACGTAAAATCATTCCTCGCGATTGCAGCGCCTTGGAGACCTTATTTTACGGACAGACCTAGTATATCCCATTTTCCGATGTGGCGTTTTAGTCACTCTTCCTTTCCAGCGTCGATGTAATTTGAGAGCATAATCTTCAGTTGGTTGTCCTCTGACTGCTATAGAAAAAGTTAGATATTCAGTTTTGTTGATTTTAAGTGTAAGTAAGTTTTTTTGCAAACCCGTGTTCAGCTTCTTTGTAAGTGGTTATCCAATCACTTTCATTAAATGAAAAGACAGTGTTATTGGCAAAACCAATAATTTTTCCTTTGGTGTGTAAGTTGCAGATATCATCATTTATACGTATGTATATCTATCTTCATCATCATTTAGAGAAAGACTCCTTCGAACACCTCTCACCCCAGAAGATAGGTGGAAGCTTGAGTGGCAATCAGCCAACGTCAAAAACGCCCACCTCGTGCAAGACCCCACTGAGAGACAGCCTGGGTTCTCATTGCCTCGCAAACTCTGGACTGCCATCAATAGGATAAGGTGCTCCCATAGCCCTTGTGCTCACATGATGCGTAGATGGGGCGTTTAAGAGTCGGCGACGGAATGCGGTGCGGTGCAGACCACCGAACATGTGGTCAACGAATGCCCGCTCCATTCATTCCCCGGCGGGATTGATGAGGTCCACAGGGCAACGCCTGAGGCCCTAGACTGGCTCGCAGACCTAGATGTCCCCCTCTGACCCCCCACCATACGAAAGAATAAGAACCCTAAGTAACCAGCTCAGGTATGGGGCTCCATCGAAGCCAGAGTAAAGTTAGCCTCCCAAAAACTGGGCGTACTGTACAGGGCCCGCAGATACTTTAATAGAACACAACTGCTAACCTTGTACAAATCACAAGTGCACCCCACGGTTGAATTTGGCAGCCACCTCTGGTCTGGAGCTCCAAAATACCTGAAAAATACCCTCGACTCTGTGCAGAAACGGGCGGTCCGTTTACTAGATTCTCCCATTTTAACAGACGGATTGCAATCTTTAGAGCACAGGCGTCGGGTGGGAATGCTATCCTTGTTCTACCGGTATTACAATGGAAGATGCTCCGAGGAACTAGCATCATTGATCCTTTCGGCACCGGTGCATAGTCGGGAAACACGCCAAACGCGTGCCCAACAATTGTGCACGGTTGACATTTGTCACATGAGAACGGGTCGTTTCTTCGACTTCAACAGTTCGGCTGTGGAATGATTTGCCGGCCTCTGTGTTTCCTCCTTCCTACAACATGGGTCTCTTCAAGAGAATGTTTATTCCTTCCTCTCCTCAAAAAGATCCTCCAAACAGCATCCCAGATGACATAGGCCCTGAGGGAATTCATTTTCCTTTTTTTTTTTACATTAACTTCACACAGGAGTTAAAAAAAAAAAAGTGAGCTGCTTGAAAACTGAATGTACGGAATGCGGGAGGGGGGAGGGGAACTGGGGTAGGAGGAGGGGAACTCAGGAGGGGTGGTTCGCGGGACGGGAGAAAGGGAGGGTAGAGTGGGGAGAGGGAAGGTGGAGGAGGCGGAGTGGGAACGCGAGAGGGGCAGGGGATGCGGTAGAGGAAAGGGAGGTGGAAGCGGAATGGACAAATGGGAAAGGACGCGCAGGGAGAAACAATTTCTTTATTAAATGGCATAGCAACGCATGCCGGGTACCAGCTAGTCAAAAACAATAAAGATTCCAAGACAAATAAATTGTATGTAATGTTTCTTCAAAGTTAACAATCTGTAGTACCTAATTGGTTCTAACTTACCATGTGAGGGAACTCTCCAAATATGGCATCGACTCCTCCAATGATCAGCGGTGTGGCTGTATGAGAACACTCGAATCCGCGGGTCCAACGAGCGTTGATGGTAAATCCGGCAGGCACGCATGGGAACACACTTTCAGCTAGATCGATGCATTCTGAAAGTTTACATTATGACTTGTTTATATCTTGACTGTTCTAGAACGGGAGACCTTCCTAGTTGGGCAGTCATAGCTTCATCCAACCATCATCATCATCATCATCATCATCATCATCATCATCATCGTCATCGTCATCGTCATCGTCATCGTCAGCATCATCGTCATCATCATCATCATCATCATCATCATCATCATCATCATCATCATCATCATCATCATCATCATCATCATCATCATCATCATCATCATCATCATCATCATCATCATCATCATCATCATCATCATCATCATCATCATCATCATCATCATCATCGTCATCATCGTCGTCGTCATCATCATCGTCACCGTCACCGTCACCGTCACCGTCACCATCACTATCACCATCACCATCACCACCGTTATATCAGGGGTCGGAGTGGTTATATGTAATTGTTTTAGTTCTAGTTGTACTTACTGTCCCAACCTTTCCTGCCCGTTTTTTTTAATTTCACCGCGTGCTCTTTCAGTGGCGTATTTCGGCATATGTCTCGCTGGGAAATGGGGGATCTCATCAACGGTGTTGGGGGGGGCCTCGTGACCCTAACGGGGCAGCAAACTATAGGTACGACTCCCATGTACTGACATATCTGAAATCATACCAAAACTATTTACTTGATTTTATTTATTTATTAACTCCCATAATAAAAATTGTGCTGTATTTAAGCATAGAATACCAAAACGATCGTAAAAATTACGACGGCAAAATGACGATTCCTGGAAAAAACAATGTTCGCGTTGTTTTCGCGCCCCCCGCTTCACTATACCTTCCTAATGTGTTCCGTCAGTGTGCCACGCGCTGTCATTGTGGTCGAGTGTCATTTGTGTGTTGACTTATAGCAAGTGTGTCGTAAAATTTATGAAAGTTTAGAGTTTTCGATGGTTAAGTATTCTAGGGTTAATATGCATTAAATAAAAGAGTCATATATTGTTTTATTGAATGGAAGCATGGACGCTTACTGAATAACTAATTAGGCGACTTGAGGCATTTGAGATGTGGATCTACAGAAGAATACTTAAAATAAGTTGGATGAACAGGGTTTCGAATGAAGATGTTATGGTTCGGATGAATAAAAAAAAAATAAGTTATCAAACTTAAAAAAATCCGAAAACTTCAGTGTCTTAGACATGTGATGAGACATCCAGAGAAGTATGAGATCCTGCATCTCTTAATGCAGGGAAAGATTGCCGGAAGACGAGACCTCATGGCTGAAAAACCTGAGACAGTGGTTTGGCCAGTCTACCGTAGAGCTGTTCCGGGCCGCAATAAACAAAGTCCGCATATCCATCATGATAGCCAACGTCCGTTGAACGGACAGGGCACAGCAAGAAGAAGAAGAATAAAATACGTAAGTGAACTGCTTCAGGAACAACAATTTGTATTTGTTTACTTAAATTAAAGACGACCTCCTAGACGACCTCCGTAGTCCAGTGGGTAAGACTTTTGACTCACAATCCGGAGGTCGCGGGTTCGAACCCGGCATGCGCAAATAAATTTTATTTGATTAATTTGTGTTATTTCACAATTAATTCATTTAAAATAATATATAGTATATTTGCGGCGTGTTCCAGAGTGGAAGATACTATCAGTATCGCCCTGGTGTAAGACCACCATTCAGAATTGAAACGTTGCTTGAAAATGGCTTTAGCCGTGTTTGGTGACCAGATCTGAATAGCCAGGTACTTCCCAACCTTCCTCTTCCCCACCTCCTTCCCCTCCCCACTACCTTCAGCCTCACAACATACCCCAATTGGGGATGCCATAGTCTCACTGGCTCCAGACGGGAGCAGTTGAGATTCTTGTGCGGCATTCACTGTAAAAAAAAAAAAAAAAGATATTTACTGACTTCGTATAATAAATTATTACCCTCCATTTATTTTATTTCTAGCCAAAGACGAAAACCTTTTTAAAATTTTTTTTCACATTAACTTCACACAGGAAGTTCCAGAGTGGAAGGTGCTCTTAGATAGCATGGTGTAATACCTTTATTCAGAAATGACTCGTTGCTTGATCATCTTGGTGACCAGGTCTGAATAGCCAGGTACTCCACCTTCCTGTTCCCCACATCCTTCCGGTCCCTACTACCTTCAGCTTCACAACATACCCCATCTGGAGATGCCATAGTCTCACCGGCTCCATACAGGGAGAAGTTGTACGGTATTCACATAAAAAGGAGGCCCTAAGGAATATAATTTCCCTCAGGACTTAGGTATGTCTTCTTTGGTGATGCTGGGTAGATGGTCTTTTTGTGGAAAGGAAGGAGTGAACTTGAAGGGACCCATGTTGTAGGAGGGAGGAATCACGGAGGCCGGCATATCGTTCAATAGCCGAGCTATTGAACTCCAGAACGAGTAATAGAAACGGCAAATGTACAAATGAGAGCGCGCATTTGGCGTGCACCGGTGACGAAGGAATCGATGACACTAGTTCATCAGTAAAAATGCATCATCAACCTTTTTTAACTCAGATACTTAAATTATATTTTTAAAAGAATGTGTAATATAGAAAATATAAAAACCATAAAACTAGTTTATGATGCACTAGTACATTCATCTCTTTCCTATGGAATAATTGGCTGGGGTGGAGCTTACAATAATCATGTAAAACCTTTAGAAATTGCCCAAAAATCAATTATTAAGATTATGTACAAAAAAATAAATCGTATCCCTCCAAACAATTGTTTAAGGAAATAAATATTTTGGATCTTAGACAGATCTATGGTCTTCAATGTCTTAAATTTATTTACATGCGTCTAAATAACTTTCTAAAAAAATTGAATCGTACCAGCCAAAGACGTGGCACATGTGAGTATGCAGTACCCCACTGCAAAACTAGGTTGTACCAAAGGCATATTAGTTTTATAGCTCCAAAAATGTATAATTTATTATGTACAACCTTTAAAGAGAACATATTTCAAAATCTCCAATCTTATAAAAAATACACCAAAATTTTGCTAAAAAACACTGAAACAGATATTTTTTTCTTATCAGTTTAAATAAAGCCGTTAAGTATATCTATCATTAGACAGCTTTTAGAGGAGATATATAATATTGTTTGCTATTTTTTTGTTTTTTATGTTTTTAAATTGCACTTGAAACATCTATTCTTACAAAACTTACAAATATGATAATAACAGTGCAGACTGTTATTTTTTTGTAGTTTTTAAATGCATTTATTTAGTTACTTTTTTTTAAATGTCTAATTTATGTACACTTAAAATATTCGTTATAACCATAGAAATAAAAATAAAAGTAAAAAATCAATATTATACCCACGCACAGGCATTGCCTTTGTGGGATTTTTTTGTTCATGCATTTATTATATTAAGCTTTTTTATATACTTTTCATTAGTTCATGTATTTATTATATGTATTGTATCAAAAATTTTCAATTAAAAAAAAAACAAAACTTCAAATATGCAAAGTAATAGTTGGTTAAATGAATCATTTGGGTAAATGCTGATACCGTTGTCACACCTGAACACAAATTACCTGAGGATGTATTCTTCTTTTGAGGTCTTCTTTCGCTGAAGCGCAGTCATTGATGTTCTGACATACACCTGCCTCTCTAGTCCTTTGTAACGTGCATGCATCTCCTGGAAACAAACATTTTTTAAATTTATTTTATTATTTATAAAATAACGTTACATTAATAAGGGCCGTCTGTTTCAACAGAAAGCTAAATCGTGTCCTAAAGTTAAATTTTAACTGTCAGTTAAAGAAACAAGGATGTTAAATAGGACCGCGCGCTGTTTCAAGTGTATTTTCGCTAAAGTAATAGTTGTCAGTGTGGCCAGTCTAAAAAGAAGAATATTCCTCGGAATTATCTTAAAAAACGCATTGAAATATTTTTTGATGCGGCGACACCGTAAACTAAATCCTAAAATCAGAGCAACTGTCAACATATCCGGTTGTATTTTGTTTCGCATCGTAGGATCTGACGGCATTGTTCCGATAAAAAAGTATTTGTATGAATATACAGGACATTTAATTTTTGCCCAAACCTTGTTATTTAAAATTCTGAATAATGACCTGGGTACCTAGCATGGTCGATCGATATAATATGTTTTATCGAAAATGTCGGAAACTTGTCATCGCTCCCGAGCACGACTGCAGGCCGCTAACGAACAAATAACAGTTCACGTCAAATAAAGTAGGAACCCTTAGTCGTTGTGAACTGTTGTTTGTTTGTTAACGGCCTGCAGTCGTGCTCGGGAGCGATAACAAGTTACCGACATTTTCGATAAAACCTATATCGATCGACCATGCTAGGTACCCTGGACTCGCCAGAGCTCACCATTAAAGTTAAGCTTAAATTAATAAAAATTCATATCCCATCATATATCATATCTGATCTTCAATTACAACATTGATAACAATACTCTGGAGACATTAACACAAATTAAAGACTTGGGCATCACTTTTCAATCTAATCTTTCATTTGTTAACCACATAACAGAAATCTCTAATAAGGCCTTAAAAATTTTGGGATTTATTACTAGGCTAACTAGAAATTTTAACAATATTAATTGTATAAAACTGTTATATTTTGCATATGTTAGAAGTCAACTTGAATACAATTCTCCCGTCTGGAACCCATATTACAATATACATGTACAAGCTGTTGAAAGAATACAAAACAAATTCTTATGTTTTCTTAATTTAAAAATGGGTATTCCAGCAATTATGTTGAACTACAATACTATTTTGAATGATATGAATATGCTCAAATTGTCAGACAGAAGAACTTTCACTCACTTGGTATTTCTGTATAAAATTCTAAATGATTTAGTTGACAGTCCGGTATTGCTCGAATTGATAAGCTTCCGGATTCCACTACGTAATACTAGAAGTCAGGATTTATTTCAGTGCAGTAATTCTGGAACTAACTACCATATGTATTCCTCTTTACCCAGAATACTAATGGAGGGAAACAATTATACCAAGTCAGTGGACATCTTCAATTTATCTTTAAACAAAAATAAAATATTGTTACCAAGGCAGTTCAGTTATGTACAATAAATACTGTATATTTCTTACTATTCATATGTAAATTAACAAATAAATAAATAAATAAATAAATAAATAAATAAATAAATAAATAAATAAATAAATAAATAAATAAATAAATAAATAAATAAATAAATAAATAAATAAATAAATAAATAAATAAATAAATAAATAAATAAATAAATAAATAAATAAATAAATAAATAAATAAATAAATAAATAAAGAAATAAATAAATAAATAAATAAATAAATAAATAAATAAATAAATAAATAAATAAATAAATAAATAAATAAATAAATAAATAAATAAGTAAATAAATAAATAAATAAATAAATAAATAAATAAATAAATAAATAAATAAATAAATACATAAATAAAAAAAAAAATAAATAAATAAATAAATACATAAATAAATAAATAAATAAATAAATAAATAAATAAATAAATTAATTAATAAAACAATAAATAAATAAATAAATAAATAAATAAATAAATAAATAATGAAATAAATAAATAAATAAATAAACAAACAAACAAACAAACAAACAAACAAACAAACAAACAAACAAACAAACAAACAAACAAACGTACAAACAAACAAACAAACAAACAAACAAACAAACAAACAAACAAACAAACAAACAAACAAATAAATAAATAAATAAATAAATAAATAAATAAATAAATAAATAAATAAATAAATAAATAAATAAATACATAAATAATACAATTTATTTTATTTCATTTGCCCACGTGTAGAACTAATATTAGAAAAAAATCCTCAATAACCCTTTAATGTGCGTAAAATGTAATACAAAATTTTACAATACAGACATCTACCCTTCAGAAATACCGAATAGAAGCAACGCGTACGATCCAAAATTAATACAAGAGTGTGGAATGTAACAGGAACATCTCCTATCCTTATCCTGTTTTCCTCTTCCTCTCCTCCTCAGCTGAAATCAATTTTAAGACATAATAAAACCATCTCCAAGTAACTCTAGCATAGGAGACGTTTTTGGCTTGACTTAGTTTAATTCTGTAAATATGTATCTCTATATTTTTATGTTTAAACTATTTGTCTCTCACAAGTCTTTTAATATAATATGAAAGAAAGTCGGGTTAGTTACACCATTTAAAACTCGAGAACGGCTGGACCGATTTTTATGATCTTTGATTTGTTGGTTTTGTCTCCGCCCCTTATTGCAGAATAACTATTAAAACAACGAAAAATTCATATATAAAAAAAAATATGAAGAAAATTCTTTTCGTCAAACATTTTGTATGGAACGAATTCTCATCTTTTGAAAGAGCTGCGGAAATATAATATTGAATAGTGCGTGAATTCCAAAAATTCTAAAAGTCAAAATGTCAAGGCGCTGATTGTTTTGCTTTTGACCTTACACATTTAATTTGGGAGGCGGGAATGCTGAATGATAACCAACACCTATGCCATAAGTACCCCAAGTGGTTCGATACGTTTGGTGATTTAGCAGGGGTGCCCGGGTTCATGGGGTGAGGTTTATCTAGGTCTTGGAGGCAGATGACCAGGACATACTGAACCCCAGATTCCTACCCACCCCTTAAACCCTTTTCCTTCCCAGAACTCTCCTCTCCTTCCTTTCCTTAAAAAACCCTCCACACAGCATCCTCAAAGATGACATAGGCTCGAAGGGAAATTATTTTCATCAGGGCCTCCTGTGTGGAGCTTATAAAAAATAAATATGTCTATAATGCTACCCCTCTTTCTTACACACTAAATGTGAACAGTCGAAAATGGGACAAACGGTGAACGTATGTGTGCACCCCTCCAAAGGAAAAATACCGAAATTACAATCAATCTCCCTCAGACGTATAATAGAAAATAAAACGAAATTTTAATGTGGAAAAGTAAGAAAATCACAAAAGTTATAAATCCGTACACAACGCCATCTCTCACCATCATCCCTATGACAAAAACACGGACAGTTGCGCATCGATAATTGCTTCATTGCGTAATTTTTAATTTAATAAAAAAACAGAATTTAATTCAGGGGCCGTCCAAAAATTACGTCAAAACTTAAGGGGGAGGTGAGTAGAGAAGAGTACAAGGGTGATGGGGAGGTCAACAGCTCTATGACGTCACATGTAAAAACTTAAGGGGGAGGTGAGTAGAGAAGAGTACAAGGGTGATGGGGAGGTCAACAGCTCTATGACGTCACATGTAAAAACTTAAGGGGGAGGTGAGTAGAGAAGAGTACAAGGGTGATGGGGAGGTCAACAGCTCTATGACGTCACATGTAAAAACTTAAGGGGGAGGTGAGTAGAGAAGAGTACAAGGGTGATGGGGAGGTCAACAGCTCTATGACGTCACATGTAAAAACTTAAGGGGGAGGTGAGTAGAGAAGAGTACAAGGGTGATGGGGAGGTCAACAGCTCTATGACGTCACATGTAAAAACTTAAGGGGGAGGTGAGTAGAGAAGAGTACAAGGGTGATGGGGAGGTCAACAGCTCTATGACGTCACATGTAAAAACTTAAGGGGGAGGTGAGTAGAGAAGAGTACAAGGGTGATGGGGAGGTCAACAGCTCTATGACGTCACATGTAAAAACTTAAGGGGGAGGTGAGTAGAGAAGAGTACAAGGGTGATGGGGAGGTCAACAGCTCTATGACGTCACATGTAAAAATCAAAATTATTAAAACGAACTACTGTTTTGACTATTTTTAGATGTAAAATTGCAAAATATGTGTCGTCAAATAAGGGGGGAGGGGTCGCAAAAATGTGGCGATGTATGAATCACGAAATTCGTGTGATGTAATTTATGGATGGTCCTTAATAAGTTGACACAACAGTTATCGATTCAGAAGCGGTACGAAGTTCGCCGGGTCAGTTAGTAAATAAATTATGTGAATTATTATAATATTTTGGTCGCTGGTGCGAATGTTATTGGTTTCGCGACAAAATATCCCCCACAAACTATCCTACGGACAAAACATTCTCCGACAAAATATCCTGTGGACAACAACCCTTAACAAAATATCTACTAAAACCTAACCTAACCTAACCTAACCTAACCTAACCTAACCTAACCTAACAAAAAATAAGACAAAAATAATACAGACGACCTGTAAAAACAATAAATTATTGTTCAAAAATAGTAAATTGGGACAAAAACAATACAAACATCCTGTTAGACAATAAACTATTGTTCAAAAGTAGTAAAATGTAAAATAAGGTTAGGTTAGGTTACGTTTTAGTAGATATGTTGTTGGAGGACGTTCCTTCCGTAGGATATTTTGTCCTTGGGATATTATGTCGAGTGATATTTTGTCGGAGAATATGAATATTTTATATTGTGTCGGGGATAATTTGTAGGAGTGTATTGTGTCGGAGATATTTAGTTGGAGTATACTGTGTCGGGGATATTTTGTCGGAGTATATTGTGTCGGGGATATTTTGTCGGAGTATATTGTGTCGGAGATATTTAGTTGGAGTATATTGTGTCGAAGATATTCTGCCGGGGTATATTGTGTCGGGGATATTTCGTTGGAGTATATTGTGTCGGGAAAATTTGTCGAAAATTTGTCGAAAATTGTGGCGAAGATATTTTGTCGGAGTATGTTGTGTCAGGGATATTTTGTCGGAGTATATTGTGTCGGGGATATTTTGTCGGAGTATATTGTGTCGGGGATATTTTATCGGAGTATATTGTGTCGGGGATATTTTGTCGGAGTATATTGTGTCGGGGATATTTTGTCGGAGTATATTGTGTCGAAGATATTCTGCCGGGGTATATTGTGTCGGGGATATTTCGTTGGAGTATATTGTGTTGGGAAAATTTGTCGAAAATTTGTCGAAAATTGTGGCGAAGATATTTTGTCGGAGTATGTTGTGTCAGGGATATTTTGTCGGAGTATATTGTGTCGGGGATATTTTGTCGGAGTATATTGTGTCGGGGATATTTTATCCGAGTATATTGTGTCGGGGATATTTTGTCGGAGTATATTGTGTCGGGGATATTTTGTCGGAGTATATTGTGTCGGGGATATTTTGTCGGAGTATATTGTGTCGAAGATATTCTGCCAGGGTATATTGTGTCGGGGATATTTCGTTGGAGTATATTGTGTTGGGAAAACTTTGTCGGAGAATATTGTGTCGTGGATATTTTGTCGAAGTACATTGTGTTGGGGGTATTTTGTTGGAGAATATTGTATCGAAGATATTTGGTCGGAGTATATTGTGCTGGGGATATTTTGTCGGAGAATATTGTGTCGGAGATATTCGGTCGGAGTATATTGTGTCGGGGATATTTTGTCAGAGTACATTGTATTGGGGATATTTTGTAGGAGAATATTGTGCCGGTGTATATTGTGCTGGGGATATTTTGTCGGAGAATATTGTGTCGGAGATATTTTGTCGAAGTATATTGTGTCGGGCATATTTCACCGCAAAACGCATCGGAAAACGTATGGTACCAATGTTATTAGTTTTACATACCATGAAAATAGTCCTGCGCTGTACACAGTGTACACCCGGATATAAAAACTGTCACAAATACAAAAATAAAACTAGAAAACATTTTTTTTTAGCATAAAACTAAAGCTTTGCACAATTTTATTATTTGGCAAAACTATTTTGACAATTTAATGTTTTTATGCGACATAAATATTATGCACAAAAGTGCCCACTGTTATATATTACTTCAACAACTGTGGAATATAGTGTTACCATCAATATAAAAAAATTAAAATCATGTTTTTTTAAAATCTTCGAAATTTCCCCAGATTCTCGAAAAAACCACAATTAGAGTTTGTTGTTTTGACAATAAGATTCTTGGATAGCAGTTTGATGGGACAAGTTCAACACTCCCAGCTAGAAACTAGTCATATGTATATGTGATTTATGTGATCTTTGTGATCTATGTGATATTTGTGATCTATGTGATATATGTGATCTACGTGATAAATGGGATCTATGTAATCTATATGCTCTACGGGATCTATGTAATCTATGTGATCTACGTGAAATCTGTGTGATGTACGTTATTTGTGTTATCTATGTGACGTGTTTTATGCAATGCGATTCTCGTAATCTACATGTTCTATGTGATCTACGTGGTCTGTGGGATCTATGTGATCTTTGCATACAATATAAGTGATCCATACTGTTGCATGCGATACATGCTATGTTTGTGACCTATGTTACCCATTTGATCAATGTAATCAATATGGTCTATGCGATAATTATGATCTTAGCGATAAAAGTGTTCTGTGTCATCTATTTATATACGTGGTTCATGCGATCTGCGTGATGTATGTGATCTATATTATATTTATGTAAATTATGTGAATCATGTGATCTATGTGGTCTATGTGATCTATATTATCTATGATCAATGTGACATAAGTAATGTACGTGATCTATGTGATTTGAGTGATCAGTACATTGATATCTATGTAATTTGTGTGATCTATGTTATTGCGTGATCTGTGCAAGAGTATACCGAAAATATTACAAACGCAAAATCAAAATCCATGGAATTTACCCATCAAGACAATACTGAAAGTTCCGCTTAGAACTCCGACAGAAGAAATATTTAATAACTTTCAAGTCTTCAATGTACAGAAACTTTATTCAAAAAATATTTTATTTAAACTGAAAAAAAAACATATATGTATACTCCACTGCCCAACATAAATACTCAACCAGGGCAGTAAGCAATAACATCCTGGTTACTCCCAGTTTGAACACATCTTTTGGACAGAGAAATAATAAATTCCATGCTATGAAATTATACAATGCTCTACCAGATCAAATCAAAAATATAAAGGAAATTAATATATTTAAAACAAAAGTAAAAACATGACTGATGGATCAAAGTGATAATAAAATTACAAATATCGTGAAGACGATATAAAGACAATCCATAACCAAATACAAATATTTAAAAAAAACTACAGGCCACCTCAGAACAGGAAATCCTAGTGAGGAGGTCTGTGAAAAAAAAAAGAATCTATACTTATACTATACATTATACATACATGTACAAACCTTGCTATTGAAACTAATAATAAATAATAATAAAATAAATAAATTGACTCTTTCCCAAATCAACAAACTTAACCCACTGAAGAGATTAATTAGAAAGAAATGTGTTTTAGACGCTTTTTGTGCTCGAAGATAGCTCAATTCCACAAGATCCAGACTTGAAAATAAAAACAAACTCTGATCTTGTGAAAGCTTTTCTTGCAATCGCGCGTTGAAGTTTTTTTATGTGAATACCGCGCAAGTTTTGTATTAGTGAACGCCAAACCGCTGGATGTAATCTGTTATAATAGATTACCTAGTTAGAGTGTAATTAGAAGGAAGTTTGTACAAATATATTATAAATGTGCACAGCACTCTTAAGGGGATTTTTCCCAAAAAGGCGCTACAAAAGTCATCCAAATATTGTTATTATTATTAAGAGTCCCAAATGCTACCCCAGCCAGTGCGACTATAGCACCCCCAGTTGAAGTATGTTGTCAGGCTGAAGGATAAGTGGACGTAAATAAGATGTGTAAAAGGAAGGAGTGGAAGTACCTGGCTGATTTGATATCAAAACACAGCTAAAGCCATATCAAGCCACGTTTCGATTCTGAATAGTGAAATTCACCAGACGCGTCTGCCCCGATGACGGACACCATAATGCTGTCCGAAACGTTGGCTAAAGAAGATGATAACGCAACACGACATAGTACCCCAAAAATAAATTATTTACTTATACATAATACGGTATGAGTATTTTATTTGTAACCCTGCAATGTTTGATTATCTACACAAAAAAACTCAACTTTTACCTCTATCGAAGAAATTAATGTCCTGGGCATAACTTTCGACTCTAAAAACTTTTTAAACTTTATATCCCATATAAACACAATCAATCACGAACAATGAAAATGCTTCGCTTCATTCTTCGAAATTTTTGGAATATTTCAATATTAAAAATTTTGGTACATCGTTAATTCGTAGTCAAGTCGAATATAACTCTTCGATCTGGTCCCCCCTTTTTAAAATTCATTCAGATTTTATCGAAAAAATTCAACATTTTCTCGGTATAAAACATAAACTACAATAAAAAAAAACATAAACTACAAATTGAAAACATAAACTACAATAATTACCTACTTGATGAAAAATTTAAATTTATTAAGAACTAGCTGGTTCCCGGCATGCGTTGCTATGCTATTTAATAAAGAATTTTTTTCTCCCTGTGTGCTTTCTCATTTGTCCCGTTCCCCTTCCGCCTCCCCTTCCTCTCCCGCGTCCCTTTTCCATCTCGCGTTCCCACTCGGCCTCCTCCACCTTCCCTATCCCCACTCCACACCCCCCTTTCCCCGTCCCGTGAACCCCCCTCCCGAGTTACTTTTCCCCTCCCGCGAATCCCCACCCGAGTTCCCCTCCCCCCTCCCGCATTCCATACATTCAGTCCAGGTGGATTCAGTTTTCAAACAGCTCGCGTGTCACCTATTGCAATTTTTTTTATACACATTTCTTAATGCCAGAGCTCACCAGTAGTTCTATACAAACCTTGTCCTGATAATAACGAATACAACAAAAAAAGAATTATCCAATTTGGTGCAGTCGTTTGGAAGTTATGAGCGTACATACATTTCGTAGATTCATTTTTATTTATATAGATAGATTACGAGTATATCCGGCTTAATATTTGTGTTCAAAATTGTAAATGGTAGTATAGACAATCCTGATTTAATTAAACTCATTGAATATCATATACCCACGAGAGCCACTCATTCTAAAATCGTGTTTAAATGTAACAATACCAGGACTGAGTATTCGAGAAACTTGCTTGTACTTAGGTTGCATGAAGTGAGTAATAGAGACGCGGATGTGGTGGATCTATTTAACTGCACGAAAGGTACATAGAGGGCGATGCTATCAAATCTTTTCAATCAATATTAATTTTATTTGTATGCAATTGTGTCTCTGGTGTCATTTCGCAATCAAAGGTCGCAATTAACTGTTATACTCTTTTTTAAAGTGAAAACTTCTTCAGTACCGTTGTGATTTGCAACTCGATGAAACGGAAATGAGCGATACTTAAAAGAGACAAACACATTCATGTATAGGATTTAGCCTGCGAGAGAATGTGATAGTACATACCTAATCAGTCTCGTATTTGCGCAGTACTTCGTAGCCTATCATTCTCCTCTTTGTGCGGTGCTTCGTAGCCTCTCTACTCTTGTCCACTAAGGGTTTTGCTTCTACTACGAAGATATTGCATGCTCTGCCGTTGATATTACATAAATAATAAAAATTTAAAAAAACATAGTGAGTAATTCATACGCGGTAGAAGCGAAACCTTCAGAAAACTAAAGTCGACAAGAGTGGTGAGAATACGAAGCACTTTCTTATCAATGGATGGATGATTTTTTTTCCATATTTTTGTCATCGAATTCCAGTACACCTTTTCCTATACATTTGGTCATCTTATTAGTATTTGTGTTTTCTTCTTCGGAGTCGCTAGATGTTGCTTTCTTTTATGTTTTCTTTTGCCTGCTCATTTTGTAGATTAAATATTGATTTTACAAAAATAAAATAAAATACATATTTTTTTTGGATATCGTAGGATTTGGGCTGAATTTCTGCAGATTCCTTTTTTTTACACAAGCTCCACACAGGAGGCCCTGAGGAAAATAATTTCTTTCAGGGCCTACGTCATCTTTGGGGATGCTGTGTGGAGGGTTTTTTAAGGAAAGGAAGGATAGGAGAGTTCTGGGAAAGAAAAGGGTTTAAGGGGTGGGTAGGAATCTGGGGTTCAGAATGTCATGGTCATCCGCCTCCAAGACCTAGAAAAACCTCACCCAAATGCTAAATCACCAAACACAGCGAACCACTTGGGGTGAACTATGCGTGTTCAGCAGTGACGGACGTATGAACACATCCCTCCCACTGTGGCGCAAGGCGATGTTCGGAGAGAGTACAGCTGGAAAAGCCAAAGGGACTCCCTCAACCATTATTTCTCAATCCGGCCTGCCATGCAGCTGGTGGGCAGACACATCCGCCACCAAGACCTGGACATACCTCACCCCATGAACCCGGGAATCCCTGCTAAATCACCAAACGTAGCAAACTACTTGGAGTGACCTATGGCAGAGGTGTTGGTTGTGTTCAATAAAGGTTCCCCGGGCGGCGGTACCCATTCCCACCTCCCAATTTGGACGCTTTATTCCACTGCACTAAAGTATTATATTGGAGTCGAGTACCTGTGAATAATGTAAGTATTTAATTGCTAACTCATCCTAAACACGCACGCTAAATCCTATAGACGTATTTGTTTTTCTCTTTTTAGTGTCGCTCGCTTCTGTATCATCGATTTTCAAATCACAACGGTGCTAAAAAAGTTTTCTCTTTAAAGAATTTTTATATGTCGTGGGTATTTTTTAATATTTTCCCCAGATGTAGGGAAGATTACCCAGCTATAGCAACACTGAAGCGAGTGAACAACGGATAACCTTTTGGCTTGAAGATAAAATTAGAGTCATGAAACTGGTAAAACCCAATGAATATGGAAAATACCTGAGAGAAGGACTTGGCATCCCGATAAAAACAATCAATTTGGGAGGCTGGTGTGGGTACCGCCGCCCCGGGAACGATTTATTGGATAACAATTCTGCAATCCAAAGTGGTTCGCTACGTTTGGTAACTACAGTGGGGTGCCCGGGTTCATGAGGTATTGGCGGAGGATGCTTCTGCCCACTTACTGCGTGGCAGGCCGGATCGGGAGGAACTGGTTGAAGAGACCATTTGGCTTCTCCTGCAGGATTCTCTCAACCCATCGCCTTGCACCACAGTGGGAGGGACGAATTCGTACGTCCGTCACTCCTGGACCCGCTGACTCCCAGTTTCTTATCCAAATCTCATACCTTTATCTTTCCCAGAACATCTACTTTCTTTTCTATAAAATACCCTCCCACAGCATCCCCAAAGATGACATCAATAAAGAGCTATTGTAAAAAAAAAATCCCGTCAAACGTTATACAAAAATGGCGGCCAGGTTGGAATCAATATTTAAAGTTTTCAAGGCCAAGTATTATCGTTATTTATTTTTGGGGTGTTGTGCCATGTTGCGCTTCTTCCTTCTTTAACTTACGTTTCGGACAGCGTTACACATGAAACATGACACATGACACATGACACATGACACATGACACATGACACATGACACATGACACATGACACATGACACGTGACACGTGACACGTGACACGTGACACGTGACACGTGACACGTGACACGTGACACGTGACACATGACACATGACACATGACACATGACACATGACACATGACACAAGACACATGACACATGACACATGACTCATGACACGACACAAGACACATGACACATCCTAACAGATGACACATCTGCCCTGACGTTAGACACTGTAACGCTGTCCGAAAAATTTGCTAAAAAAAGTAGATAGCGCAATACGGCATAACACCCCAAAAATAAATAACGAAAAAAATATTTTTACGCACCAGATTTAAATGTCCGGGTTTAATTTTCCCCACAGGAAAAACTAAACCCTTTCACACACTTCCCAAATGATCATCTGGTCAATCCACATTATGCTATTGCACTATATAAGTATTATAATTACAAAACAATACAAGAACAACATGTCAACCTACCAGAGACCAGATGGGAAAATAATTCACCTACTCCAGATATTTTCATATCAGAGGGTTCGGCTCTGTGGAATTCCTAATTGAACCTATAAATCCTACTGATCCCTCAATATAAATATTTTAAAAATCTTTTGTAATCCTACATGCATTAAAAATTACCGATTTTTGCATTTTTATATATAAATTCTTTGACAAATCTAATACGCCTAAATTTTGAATCAGAGACCTAGGTATAATGCCATTAGCCGAAATAACAAATGTTAATATTTTTATAGTCCGAGAATGCCAAATTCTTTAAATCTCATTTCCTTAAACTGTGTATTTTCTAATTTTTTCAGAAACAGTTTTTTGAATATTACAGGAATTTGGAATAGCAACATCAATGATATAAGTTATTTTTTTAATTTTGTCATGTAAAACTAAATCAGGTCTATTATGACTAATTGTTCTGTCTGTTAGTATAGTTGTTTTATCATAATATATTTTCTAAAAATGAATTTGGTTCATATTCATAATATGGTACTATATTACGGCAGTCAATCAAGTTATGTTTAATTACCAAACTTTGGTGGATTATTTTTAAAACCTGATTGTGCCTAAATGTATACTCGGACGGCACTAATATAGAACATCCCGATATAATATGTTCTATAGTTTACTAAACTTATCATTTAAACCGATATAACCATTTTAATGTGACGCTATTTTTGTATAAATAACCATTTTTACAAAATGTTTGGTATGTATGTAGATCGTTACTCTTGGGGTATTTTTATTAATGTATTGATAAAAGCGTGACATGAAAAAAATATTCTTCATTTATATATTAAATGTATATATTAGTGATTGACGCTTATAATTTATTAATAACATCTTTATAATTACACTTCCACTGACCATTAGACAGCTCACTAATCACGTAAAATACAAAACAGATACCAAGTTTTGGATCACTACCAAAGACAGAACATATATCAACAATATTTTTAGACCCTCCTAATGCATGCCAACCCATTGATGCGATGCTGACTGTCCTTGTATTTTTACTTTAATTGTAAATAACATTGTTGTTGTTATCCTTTATAAACTATTTATGTTAAAATGCGCCTGCTCTTAACACAGGAACTCCTAGAGAGACAGGCACAGCACAATTACCTATGTAACATAAAAAAAATTAAGATTATAATAAAATAAAAATTATAAGATAATTGGTTGCCTTGTACGTGGAGTGTGTGTAAATAATATTAAATACGCAGATGACATGGTTCATCTTGCACCGTCACTTAGAAATTACTCGAAGTATGTGGACACTTTGCAAAAGATCGTAACCTTCTATATAATACATACATGCAAGTCAATCGTTATGGTTTCCAAATATAAAAACGAGCTGACCCAAACACCCGCAATATATATAAATATATGTATATTTTTTTTAAACGAATACCGCACAAGAGTCCCAACTCCTACCGTCTGAAGCCAGTGGGACTACGGCATCCCCAATTGGGGTATGTTGTGAGGCTGAAGGCAGTGGGGAGGGGAAGGAGATAGGGAAGAGGGAGGTGGGAAAGTACCTGGCTATTCAGATCTGGTCACCAAACACGGCAGAAGCCATTTCAAGCAACGTTTCAATTCTGAATGGTGGTCTTACACCAGGGCGATATTGAGAGTATTTTCCACTCTGGAACGTGCCGCAAATATACTATATATTATTTTAAATGAATAAATTGTGAAATACACAAATTAACCAAATAAAATTTATTGCCACGCCGGGATTCGATCCCGCGATCTTCGGAATGCGAGTCAAGCGCCTTACCGCTGCACTACGCCGGCCGTCAAGTATAATATGGGTAGATGGAAGGAAAATGGAAGTTAGTCATAGTGTAAAGTATCTGGGACTAACCATCACGGTTCCATGACAGTTGGTCCGGCGACATTTGGTCCGGCCGACAATTTGCCCGGCTGACATTTGGTCCGGCGACAATTGCTCCGGCGACAATTGGTCCGGCCGAAAGTTTAGAAGATGTTTTCTTCAAGTAAGTATGCAAAGAGGATATATGGCCGTACAACCATCGTATTCGAAAAGTCGTATTTTGCCATTCGTCAGTACTCATTCAGAATTGTAACGTTACTTGAAATGGCTTTAGCCGTGTTTGATGACTATATCTGAATAGCCAGGTACATTTTCCACATCTCTTTCCCCTCCCCACTACCTTCAGCATCACACCATACCAAAATTGGGGATGCCATAGTCTCACTGGCTCGAGACGGTTGGGAGCAGTTGGGACTCTTGTGTTATATTCAGATATAAAAGTTATATTAAATGGAATCTTTAGCGTTTTTTGCTAAGCCGACTGCACGTATAAGTATGTCGTATTTTGTGATTGCCGCATACTACTTCGGAGAGTCGAAATTATTAATAAAAATAATTTTACAACGGATTTTCACTCAAGATGCCTTCAGATATAAACATATTTATCGACTTTGGTTGTACGCCCGTATATCCTCTTTGCATACTTACTTGAAGAAAACATCTTCTAAACTTTCGGCCGGACCAATTGTCACCAGAACAACTGTCGCCGGACCAAATGTCAGCCGGACGAACTGTCGGCCGGACCAAATGTCGCCGGACCATGAACATATGAATATATCTGGACCTGCCCTATGTGATAAAAACGTATTATTTCCCCCTCCCCATGGAGCCGGCTATAGCTTCGCCTTGGAGCCAGCTTACGAGTGCGTCGCTTGAATCTAAAAAATGTGATGTCATCATTTTTGTCCTGACCAGCGCGCTGGTCACATCGCACATTTTACGAATAAAAGTGAGAGCTTGTGCTATATATTATGCCCTAATATATATGAACGTAGCGAATGTGGGCGTTTCTCCAGTGAGTTGCAGGGGTAAGTAAATTATGAAACATTTGTAAAAGTGTCTCAACTAAACACGGCAACAAAATATTCCCGTGTGAAAAAGGGCGAACTTTCTTTTGCCGATTTCGACTACGCAAATATGATAATAACGTGGCAGGCAATTCGCGCTCCCATGTAAAAAGGTCTATTCATTAAAAAGCAATTTTGGTTTTAAGAACTAAATGGTGATATTATAATGCGAGATGCCTATATACTGTCAGATTGATTTTTTAACGAATCACAGTCATCTTCCCCTCTTCACCCTCCATAGTTTGGTTTTACCCCTCACCTGTAACTTCTGGTCTATTAAATTTGGATTTCTATGCGCCGGACCAACTGTCGCCGGACCAAATGTCGCCGGACCAAATGTCGGGTCAACAACCATCACAGACGATCTAAAAGACATCGAGGATATGGAAAGGCTAAGATCAGGTATGCTCTCAAGATATGTCACATAAATATTATGTGACTAGTGCAGTTCTTGCCTATTTGGTTATTTTGTCAATGGTGTTTTTTTTGAGACTGGTAATTTTTTGGGAAAGAGAGATTCTTTTTTGTTTATGGTCACTTCCTCCCGGGCAGCGATGGGCTAGCTGTTCGTGAATTGGTCACTCACCTTTTAAGGTGTTTCAATTTCGTTAAATCATGTGGATTTAAGTTGATCTTAACTTAAAAGGCGCGGGGTGTTTTTTACGTAACACGAGAAGTTCGTGTACGGTATTATTTTAAGTGGATAATCCCACTTTTTCCGGTGTTGGCAGTTGGCCATTTTGTGGAAATGTTTTCTGGAAATGAACTTGTAAAGGGATTGGTCCTTGTGGTGGCAGAATAATATGCCTTTATGACCCCGCGTCGTGAAGTCACGGATTGTTGACAGTTCTACCGAAATACGCAAGTCTTGGTGACCAGTTGGGGCCACGTGCTTTTTTTCATGGAGCTTGTTAAGAAAGCCCGAAGCTAAATACACTCCTTGGAGGCGTAGCAGCCTTCTTCCTAAATAGAAGGATGACCTAGGATCTCGGGATTGCGCGACGTCCCCGGTTAAGGAGGCTGGAAGTGTCTTCTCGTCTTCTCTCTACGAAGCAAGTTCGCGGTCGTCATCCGTCGTAAAATTCGTTTAGTTAGATTAGCGTGTTCAGGAGTCCATCTGGTATGTTATTGTTTTGTATTATTAAATTTGCACTCTCATGTTTGTTTTTTTATTGCATACAATATAGTTTTATAAAATTCATCTTCTTTTTATTTTCTGATTTCTCACCTACTTGACAGAAAAATACCTTTCCCATAATCCTGAGCTCTGGTCTCTGCTCTGCCGTATAAAATTACACTACTATTATATTGTACCAGAACATGATCCCGTTTCAGTGGCGTCCAACGTTTCAGTGGCGCTCAACGTGTAAAATCAATTATTTTCGGTGCCCGAAACGTAATTTTCTGTCTTGTGGGGTGGATTTTCAGAATTTTTGCTGATAATATTAGAGATGAATCGGTGTGTGTGTGCATATATTTGGTTATATATCTATCTTGTTGATATAGAGCTTGATTAACTTATCGCTTCTTCATCCCGTCAAATGACATTAACCGGTCTGCAGAGACACTGTGTGTCGTATTATTGTTATTAATTATTGTTATTACCGTCAAATGACATTAACCGTTCTGCAGAGATTCTGTGTGTCATTCTGAAAATACACCTCATTGTGTGATGATCATTTAGTTGTGTGTCACTTAATTGCTATTAAAAAATTTAATTCTGAAAATACATTTCATTATGTTACATTCTTTTTCTGTTGAATATTATTGTTTGTTTACCTTTTCGTAAGGCATGTAATTATAGTGACACCAACTTTAAGTGTTGCCATTAAGATAATGTTAAACACAAAATGCATTCATAATATCTCTAGAGGTGTTAACCGAATTGTTGTTGGGAACATTTTTTCTGTTTACTGGCAATTTCATTTTTTCTGTCAGCTGTCTATTTTTCATCTATGTAATGCTTTATCGGAGATCGGAGCCGAGCTGTCAATTCTTGTTGACATTTGTCAGGTTATGTGCTTTGTTTACCTAAAAAGGCGCGGAAGTTCATTAATTACTGAAACGTATCATGTTCGTATAAAATGTAACCTTGCGGCAGAGCAGAGACCAGGGCTCAGGATAGTGGGCCAAGTAGTTATCTGTCATGTAGGTAGGGTTTTCAGTCAAATAAAAGAAGAGGAACTTTATAAAAATGTATTGAATCCAAACCAAAAAGCAACAAGGAAGTGTACAAACTTCGTACCAAGGTAACAAAAGGAAATATAAAAAATACACATACCAGATGGACTCCTAATAGACACGCTAAACTAACTATACGGAAATAACCCCGGTAGACGAACGCGATCTTGCTTCGCAGTGAGAAAACACGAGACGGGACGGGAACTCCAGTCTTCCCATATGGGAACGGCGCGGAATCCAGAGCACCAAGGTCGTCCTTCTAATTGGGCAGGAGGCCGCTATACCTCCAAGGAGCGCATTCAGCCACGGGCCATCTCGACGAACTCCAATAAAAAGGCACGTGGCCCCCAACAGTATCCAAGTCTGGCGTATTACGGTTAGCAGACCGTGACTTTGCGACGCGGGGTCGTGAAGGCATATTATAGTAGCCAACACCAGAAGCAATTCACTTCACGATTCCTTTTCCAGAAATAATTCCACAAAACGGCCAACCAGCCACATCGGAAAAAAGTGGGACTTTCACGTCATCCACTATAAATAACTCGTACACGAACCTCGCGTGTTACGTAAAAAACACCCCGCGTTCTTTTAGGTTTAAAATCGACTTAGATTCTCATGATTAAACGTAAATTTAAACACCAGGATGGTGAGTGACCAATTTCCGACCCAACTGCCCAAGTTGATCGGAAGGAAGTCCACATAAACAAAAAGGCACTCTCTCTTTTCCAAAAATTACCAGTGTCCAAAAAAAACACCATAGACAAAATAACCACCTAAGCAAGAACTGCATTAGTCACATAATTATTTATGTGACAATTCCCCCCTTCCCACGAAAATGTTTGCCCTCAAACATGAAAAGCTAAGTCCACAAACTAACTAAACTATGAGTCCATCAGGTATCTAGAAAAATGATAACAAAAACATTAATTAGTAATTAAAATAACAACTTAGAACTAAATTTCTTAAAAGTAAATTTCTTAAAAGTAAATTTCTTAAAAAACAAAATTTCTTAATAATAAAGAACAAATAAGAAAAGAAAGGCACGAAAACAAGGAGTCAACCATCATCTACTAAATTAAACAAAGTTTTGAATTTACTTTAAAAAAAAAGGAGATCTGTTGTTTTCATGTCAATTTAACAAGATTTATATTTATAAAATACTCAACATTTTATATTTTAAGAAAAAACACAACCAAATAAATTGTAGAAAAGAAAAAAAATTTGATCACTTTTCCTTATACAGGAAATAAAGGCCAATTTGGCTTCACTTTTTAGGGTTAAACAGCCCTCACTCGCACTGAATTTACGCTATATTTGAATAGCAAAAAAAAAGTAACCTATCTAACTAAGTCCATCCGGTTTAACATTCTTAAGATAAAACTTAAAAATAAACAAATACTTAAAATTAAAGAAGCCTAAATTAAGAAAATATCTATATAAATATACATTTTTCAATCAGAACAATGGAGTTCAATGTTGGCAAAACTAGGACACAAGAAAATACTTTTCTGTGTTATAAGTAATATAGAATCAGTATACAAACTGTCTATCAGACGTGGACAGAGTAGGGATCTTACATTGGATCATCTAACTGTCATTATTGAACCAGGATTTATAATTCCGAAGAAATACCTATATGTAAAAAGGTCGTCAAACTAGAATAATATTTAAATTATCCAATTTTCAAAAATCAAATCAGGTCAGGTTTTATAAAACAATAAATACCTGCCAATCAAGGTGGTCAGATTAGGATTTACATAACACAATACCTATCTATCAGATCATGACAAAAGTCAATTGATACTTAACAGCAAAACAGAAAGTTAAGCTCGCAGCTTAGGATATCCAAAAATCCATTAAACAACCTGCATCAAAAACTCAAAAGAGTGACATTGTTTGTAAAAAAAATGAGACCACGGTAATACCCAAGCTGGCATCCCTTAAAAAAAAAACACTCCACGAGTGCACAAAAGTCAGCATTTCTTGTACAAACAAAACAAAATGTGTGATCAACTATGGCTTTCAGTGAGTTGACACTATTCGAGGTGTGATCAATTCAAAATTTTAATGAATGACACTAGTAATACTTAATTTAAAGTTTAATAATGATACTAACAGTAAGATATTAATGTTTATATTATTTAGAGTTAAAACTATACAGAACACACTTTCCTGTATTAGAGGCAAAGCGATAATTCCAAAGGAATTAATTATTAGTTAAGCATGCCAAAGCAGTACTTTCCTTGTTAGAGACAGAAACAACTTTCTTATGAACTAAGATTTATATAAAGAACTTATAGGAAAGCTATACCATACTTAAACTTATGAAATACAAAATATCAATAATAAAACTAACAGAACTTTTGTGCATCAGAAAGGTGCTCAAGTCTCTGAAACACAAAATTCCAAAATATTCCTTCTCAAGTTCTCTGGAGGTTCCATGGGCAATGGGCAATAAAAGAGCCTCCAGTGGACTAAAGAAAGAAGGGCATAAACTTAAAAATAATAGCATTACAACTTAATCCGTTATACAGATGGAACATAGTATAAAAAGAAGAAAAAAATCAGTGTGTGTATACGTACGTGAATCAGTATGTTATTACCAAAATATTCATACTTTTAATAATGCAAAAAGCTCGAAACTAGTATATGTTATTATTAACAGAGAAGGTAAAGTAACGAAGGAAAGAAAGACTTAACTAACAAAATTTGGGCGCCAGTGACCACAAGGATCACATTCCAGTTTACCGAGGGTAAATAAACGGTTTATCGTCAATGAACTAGAATTAAGTGTCTGTACTGAGCACAAGATTTGGAGGTACCAAACTCCAAATCATGAGACCAGAACAATCACAAAAAAAACAAATGTAATTAAATGAAGCAGTATGAAGGTTTGGTATTCCCTCATGCCACCGCATAAAAAAGAAAATATTTAAAAAAACTTAATAGTTTTTAATATATCTAATTATATGAAGGTAGTATTATTCTAATACTAATATATGCATAGTATTAATTATAAAGATAAGTATACCTATAAATAAATATAGTTAACTATATATAAACGACTACTTACCTATAAATAAACTAGGATTTTAATCAAAATATACTTATGAGGTCTAAAATCCTCGCCAAAATTTGTCATTAAAATATATGCGTCCATATTGTGTAACTGACGACGACCTTCTGTCATCCTTGTGCACAGAACGCAAAAGATCGTTGGAAACAATTAGGTACTTATGATTAATGTCTGTCACAAGTCATCTGATGTTTACAAAACAAAAGTAATGTATTTTATAATGAACTTCCGCAGCTTTGTAAGTAAACAATGCACATAACCTGACAAATGTCAACAAGAATTGACAGCTCGGCTCCGATAAAGCATTACATAGATGAAAAATAGACAGCTGACAGTAAAAATAAAATTGCCAGAAAACTGAAAAAATATTCCCAACAACAATTCGGCTATCACCTCTAGAGATATTATGAATTAATTTTCTGTTTAACATTATTTTAATGGCAACACTTAAAATTGCTGTCAAAGTAACCTGAAGTCTCACAAATCGGTAAACAAACAAAAATATTCAACAGAAACAGAACATAACTTAATGAAATGTAATTTCAGAATTTAATTCTCTTAATAGCAATTAAGTGACATGCAGTATCTCTGCAGAACGGTTAATGTCATTTGACGGGATGAAGAAGCGATAAGTTAATCAGGCTCTATATCAACAAGATAGATATATAACCAAATATATGCACACACACCGATTCATCTCTGATTTCTCTAAAATTATCAGCAAAAGAACTGAAAATCTACCCCACATGACAGAAAAGTACGTTTCGGGCACCGAAAATAACTGATTTTACACGTTGGAAGCGCCACTGAAACGTATCATGTTCGTATAAAATGTAACCTTGCGGCAGAGCAGAGACCAGGGCTCAGGATAGTGGGCCAAGTAGTTATCTGTCATGTAGGTAGGGTTTTCAGTCAAATAAAAGAAGAGGAACTTTATAAAAATGTATTGAATCCAAACCAAAAAGCAACAAGGAAGTGTACAAACTTCGTACCAAGGTAACAAAAGGAAATATAAAAAATACACATACCAGATGGACTCCTAATAGACACGCTAAACTAACTATACGGAAATAACCCCGGTAGACGAACGCGATCTTGCTTCGCAGTGAGAAAACACGAGACGGGACGGGAACTCCAGTCTTCCCATATGGGAACGGCGCGGAATCCAGAGCACCAAGGTCGTCCTTCTAATTGGGCAGGAGGCCGCTATACCTCCAAGGAGCGCATTCAGCCACGGGCCATCTCGACGAACTCCAATCAAAAGGCACGTGGCCCCCAACAGTATCCAAGTCTGGCGTATTACGGTTAGCAGACCGTGACTTTGCGACGCGGGGTCGTGAAGGCATATTATAGTAGCCAACACCAGAAGCAATTCACTTCACGATTCCTTTTCCAGAAATAATTCCACAAAACGGCCAACCAGCCACATCGGAAAAAAGTGGGACTTTCACGTCATCCACTATAAATAACTCGTACACGAACCTCGCGTGTTACGTAAAAAACACCCCACGTTCTTTTAGGTTTAAAATCGACTTAGATTCTCATGATTAAACGTAAATTTAAACACCAGGATGGTGAGTGACCAATTTCCGACCCAACTGCCCAAGTTGATCGGAAGGAAGTCCACATAAACAAAAAGGCACTCTCTCTTTTCCAAAAATTACCAGTGTCCAAAAAAAACACCATAGACAAAATAACCACCTAAGCAAGAACTGCATTAGTCACATAATTATTTATGTGACATTACATTATTTTTTTTTGTTTTGTAAACATCAGACGACTTGTGACAGACATTTATCATAAATAACCGTCGATCTTTTGCGTTCTGTGCACAAGGATGACAGAAGGTCGTCGTCAGTTACACAATATGGACGCATATATTTTGATGTCAAATTTTGGCGAGGATTTTAGACCTCATAAGTATATTTTGATTAAAATCCTAGTTTATTTATAGGTATTTATAAGTAGTCGTTTATACATAGTTAGCTATATTTATTTATAGGTATACTTATCTTTATAATTAATACTATGCAGATATTAGTATTAGAATAATACTACCTTCATAAAATTAGATATATTAAAAACTATTAAGTTTTTTTAAATATTTTTTTTATGCGGTGGCATGAGGGAATACCAAACCTTCATACTGCTTCATTTAATTATATTTGTTTCTTTTGTGATTGTTCTGGTCTCATGCTTTGGAGTTTGGTACCTCCAAATCTTGTGCTCAGTACGAACACTTAATTTTAGTTCATTGACGATAAAACGTTTATTTACCCTCGGTAAACTGGAATGTGATCCTTGTGGTCACTGGCGCCCAAATTTTGTTAGTTAAGTCTTTCTTTCCTCCGTTAATATGCCTTTCTGTTAATAATAACATGCACTAGTTTCGAGTTTTTTTTGTATTATTAAACGTATGATTATTTTGGTAATAATATACTTATTCACATAAGTACACACACTGATTTCATACCTTGTTCCATCTGTTTAACGGATTTAGTTGTAATGCTATTATTTTTAAGTTTATGCCCTTCTTTGTTCAGTCCACTGGAGGCTCTTTTATTGCCCATAGCCCATAGAACCTCCAGGGAACTTGAGAAGAAATATCTTGGAATTTTGTGTTTCGGAGACTTGAGCTACTTTCTGATGCACAAAAGTTCTGTTAGTTCTACTATTGATAGTTAAGTATTCATAAGTTTAAGTATTGTATAGCTTTCCTAAAAGTTCTTTATATAAATCTTAGTTCATAAGAAAGTTGTTTCTGTCTCTAACAAGGAAAGTACTGCTTTGGCATGCTTAACTAATAATTAATTCCTTTGGAATTATCGCTTTGCCTCTAATACAGGAAAGTGTGTTCTGTATAGTTTTAACTCTTAATAATATAAACATTTGTGTCTTACTGTTAGTATCATTATTAAACTTTAAATTAAGTATTACTAGTGTCATTCATTAAAATTTTGAATTGATCACCCCTCGAATAGTGTCAACTCACTGAAAGCCATAGTTGATCACACATTTTGTTTTGTTTGTACAAGAAATGCTGACTTTTGTGCACACGTGGAGTGTTTTTTTAAGGGATGCCAGCTTGGGTATTACCGTGGTCTCATTTTTTTTACAAACAATGTCACTCTTTTGAGTTTTTGATGCAGGTTGTTTAATAGATTTTTGGATATCCTAAGCTGCGAGCTTAACTTTCTGTTTTGCTGTTAAGTATCAATTGACTTTTGTCATGATCTGATAGATAGGTATTGTGTTATGTAAATCCTAATCTGACCACCTTGATTGGCAGGTATTTATTGTTTTATAAAACCTGACCTGATTTGATTTTTGAAAATTGGATAATTTAAATATTATTCTAGTTTGACGACCTTTTTACAAATAGGTATTTCTTCGGAATTGTAAATCCTGGTTCAATAATGACAGTTAGATGATCCAATGTAAGATCCCTACTCTGTCCACGTCTAATAGACAGTTTGTATACTGATTCTATATTACTTATAACACAGAAAAGTATCTTCTTGTGTCCTAGTTTTGCCAACATTGAACTCCATTGTTATGAGTTGAAAAATGTATATCTATAAAGATATTTTCATAATTTAGGCTTCTTTAATTTTAAGTATTTGATTAATTTTAGTTTTTATCTTAAGAATGTTAAACCGGATGGACTTAGTTAGATAGGTTGCTTTTTTTTTTGCTATTCAAATATAGCGTAAACTCAGTGCGAGTGAGGGCTGTTTAACCCTAAAAAGTGAAGCCAAATTGGCCTTTATTTTCTGTATAAGGAAAAGTGATCAATTTTTTTTTTCTTTTCTACAATTTATTTGATTGTGTTTTTTCTTAAAATAAGAAATGTTGAGTATTTTATAAGTATAAATCTTGTTAAATTGACACGAAAACAACAGGTCTCCTTTTTTAAGTAAATTCAAAACTTTGTTTAATTTAGTAGATGATGATTGACTCCTTGTTTTCGTGCCTTTCTTTTCTTGTTTGTTCTTTATTATTAAGAAATTTATTTTTAAGAGATTTACCTTTAAGAAATTTAGTTCTAAGTTGTTATTTTAATTACTAATTAATGTTTTGTTATCATTTTTCTAGATACCTGATGGACTCATAGTTTAGTTAGTTTGTGGACTTAATTTTTCATGTTTGAGGGCAAACATTTTCGTGGGAAGGGGGGAATTGTCACATAAATATTATGTGACTAGTGCAGTTCTTGCCTATTTGGTTATTTTGTCTATGGTGTTTTTTTTGAGACTGGTAATTTTTTGGGAAAGAGAGATTCTTTTTTGTTTATGGTCACTTCCTCCCGGGCAGCGATGGGCTAGCTGTTCGTGAATTGGTCACTCACCTTTTAAGGTGTTTCAATTTCGTTAAATCATGTGGATTTATGTTAATCTTAACTTAAAAGGCGCGGGGTGTTTTTTACGTAACACGAGAAGTTCGTGTTCGGTATTATTTTTAGTGGATATGTAAATCCCACTTTTTCCGGTGTGGCAGTTGGCCATTTTGTGGAAATGTTTTCTGGAAATGAACTTGTAAAGGGATTGGTCCTTGTGGTGGCAGAATAATATGCCTTTATGACCCCGCGTCGTGAAGTCACGGATTGTTGACAGTTCTACCGAAATACGCAAGTCTTGGTGACCAGTTGGGGCCACGTGCTTTTTTTCATGGAGCTTGTTAAGATAGCCCGAAGCTAAATACACTCCTTGGAGGCGTAGCAGCCTTCTTCCTAAATAGAAGGATGACCTAGGATCTCGGGATTGCGCGACGTCCCCGGTTAAGGAGGCTGGAAGTGTCTTCTCATCTTCTCTCTACGAAGCAAGTTCGCGGTCGTCATCCGTCGTAAAATTCGTTTAGTTAGATTAGCGTGTTCAGGAGTCCATCTGGTATGTTATTGTTTTGTATTATTAAATTTGCACTCTCATGTTTGTTTTTTTATTGCATACAATATAGTTTTATAAAATTCATCTTCTTTTTATTTTCTGATTTCTCACCTACTTGACAGAAAAATACCTTTCCCATAATCCTGAGCTCTGGTCTCTGCTCTGCCGTATAAAATTACACTACTATTATATTGTACCAGAACATGATCCCGTTTCAGTGGCGTCCAACGTTTCAGATATTTTCACTTCTGCAGTCCAAACGTAAAATGAATACTGTTCAACGCTTTCTGCACATCGCTATACTCGCCTGAACTGTTAGGTTGAGTACACTGCGTCCCAATAGCATAAGCTAAAAGTCACCTACAATAACGCTTATCGCCAAATTTTGCCCCTACCGAGATAATGCAGTGCTACGGAATCGTTCCTGGAGGGACAACTGCAGAGTTTCAAGCACTTCACGGATAAATTTATGGCGCAGACTGCGCCAATCGAAGAATGCGATCATCACCGCCATGACTGCCTGGATGAAGTTCCCACTGATAGCCCTCTGGAGACGGGAGACGGTGAAATACCCCCGTAAACGGCTGCTTGCATTAATGTTAGTGTTTAATTTTTTCCCCAGTTTTATTTCTCATAATTTTCATTCAAATTAATTTAAAAAAAAAAAAAAATATATATATATATGTATATATATATATTTATGTGTTGTTTTTTTGTCTTTCTTTTGTTATTTCAAAATATGGAATGTATTGCATTGCACTACCTCTGTATACATTCTGGAATAAACAATTATTATTATTTAATTAAATGAAGACAATATAAGCGAAACTCAATCGAAAATCTGAAAACAGAAAAATCAGAAAAAGATATTGACACATCTGGGACTCGAATGATGTGTCAATATCTTTTTCTGATTTTTCTGTTTCAGATTTTCGATTGAGTTTCGCTTATATTGTCTTCATTTAATTAAATATTACAATTTGAGGTTTAACTCATAAAGTTAAAATAAAAATAAAAAAATTATTATTATTCTTACCGCTTCGCCGAGTTTGAGTTTTGGTGACCATTTTATAAATCCTATTGAAACTAGTTCAAAAAATAGCCGGTTCCTCGGTTCAATTGTGATCACTGTCACCATCATCAATTTTAAACTCAAATGTGTTACCTATTATATAATATATGCATTTTTTACGACTTTATGTCCGGGTTAAATCTTCCCCACAGAAAAAACTAAACCCTTCCACACACACTTTTCCACAATTGATCATCTAGTCAATCCACGCTATGCAGGTGCACTATATAAGTATTATAAATACAAAATAATATAAGACCAACATGTCAACCTACCAGAGACCATATGAGAAAATAATTCAACAATAAAATAATAATATAAAAACGCATTATCTATTTTATTTTTTTATTTTATTTTAACTTTATGAGTAAAACCTCAAATTTTTATATTTAATTAAATGAAGAAAAATAAGTGAAACTCAATCGAAAATCTGGAAACAGAAAAATCAGAAATTGCACGGCAAGCGAGAAGTCCTGGGTTCCGAGTCCAAGAGGTGTCAATATCAGTAAAATCAGAAAAAGATATTGACACCCCTTGGACTAGAACCCAGGACACAGCCTCAAATATTACAATTTGAGGTTTACTCATAAAGTTAAAATATAAATAAAATATTCATCCTAGACTTGCAGAAAAGTCAAAAGATGTCGCATATTAAATAAAATGGATAAATATTTATCCAGACACTATCTAGAGAGCGTTTAGTTCGGGTTTCAATCTAGCAATCATACATAAAGATAGCAGCCAATAATATATGCGTTAAATAAAATGAAGATAATGTGGGAGGCTCTTTGTTGAATTGTGAAACAGTTAAAAATGACCGCATTTGATATCAACACCTTGGCGTAGTAGTTAGCGCTTTTGCCCGGAAAGCGAGAGGTCCTCGGTTCGAGTCCAAGAGGTGCCAATATCTTTTTCTGATTTTTCTTTTTCCAGATTTTTGATTGAGTTTCAATGAAGAGAATTTTTTGTTTTTTTTTACAGTGAATGCCGCACAAGAATCTCAACTGCTCCCGTCTGGAGCCAGTGAGACTATGGTATCCCCAATTGGGATATGTTGTGAGGCTGAAGGTAGTGGGGAGGGGAAGGAGTTGGGGAAGAGGAAGGTTGGGAAGTACCTGGCTATTCAGATCTGGTCACCAAACACGGCTAAAGCCATTTTCAAGCAACGTTTCAATTCTGAATGGTGGTCTTACACCAGGGCGATACTGATAGTATCTTCCACTCTGGAACATGCCGCAAATATACTATATATTATTTTAAATGAATTAATTGTGAAATAACACAAATTAATCAAATAAAATTTATTTGCGCATGCCGGGTTCGAACCCGCGACCTCCGGATTGTGAGTCAAGAGTCTTACCCACTGGACTACGGAGGTCGAGAATGTATGAGGCGTTGTATGAATGTAAACGAGGCAAGGAATGTGTGCCAAGACCGGGATGTTTGGCGGTCCGTCCTCTATGCCTACCCCTGCGGCGAAACGCCGTGATGGTTAGTTAGTTACTAGGGTTTTTGATTTTGTACTACGTTTTGAAAACATTTAGTAGCTGGAGATCCGACATAAGATTATCACTAATTGTAAAGAATAATTCAATTAATATGTTGTTAATCCAGTAACTAACGAACTAACAAACCATCACGCCGTTTCCCCGAAGGTAGGCAGAGAGGACGGACCGCCAAACTACTCGGTCTTGGCACACACTCTTTGCTTCACTCACATTCATGCATCGTTTCATACATACTCTTCTATTATTCTGACTTTTCACAAGGCCTGACATAAGTATCTGATTCACTTGATCGTGCCATGTCTTCCTCGTGCGTCCCCGACTTCTACAACCATTCACATTTGCTTCATATATTTTTCTTACACTCTTCGTCATTCGACTATTTGCTTACACTCATTCTTCGTCCATTCGCTCTACATGCCCAAATCATCTGAGGGTCCCTTTTTCAATGTTACTCATTATGCTTACATCAGCCTTACGTTATTTGCGGACATCCATATTTCTCATACGATCAAACGTGGTTTTACCACACATACGCCTCAGGTATTTTGAGCTCCATGCCTCACTGCCATTCATCAGGTTAGGTACCAGGACTCCATCGTGGACTGCTAGCTTCTAACATCAGCAATAAAACACAAAACATTTTTACAACTTTCAAAACATTTTATTTTGGTACATAATGTGTCTTCACAGTTGGTGAAATACAAAACGAGTTCGTTAAATCCTAGCAAATAAATTGTTCTTGATCACATAAAAAGTGGATCACACCATGAAAAAAGTTATTATAATTTTTTTAATGGTTTATTTAAGCAACGCTGTGTTAAATTCTTATAGCATTCTGTGTTCATTTGGAAGTAATAAATCATTGGCAATTTTAATGTTAAAAAAGCAGTAAGACTGGAAGCAGGTTACCTAATCTTAATCTTAATATATAAAACAAAGTCGGGTTAGTTACACTATTTATAACTCGAGAACGGCTGGACCGATGTTGATGATCTTTGATTTGTTGGATTTGTCTCCGCCCTGGATAACAGAATAACTATTAAAACATGGCAAAAATTCACGAAAAAGAAAGTTATGAAGAAAATTCATTTCCTCATACATTTTGTATGGAACGAATTTTCATCTTTTGAAAAAGCTGCAGCAATGTTCAATGTTGTGTTAGTTGAAGTTTGCGTGAGTTCCAAAAATTCGAAAACGTCAAATGTCAATGCGCTGATTGTTTCGCTTTTGTTCTTTAACATATAATGCTGCCTCTCTTTCTTACACACTAAATATCAACAGTCGAAAATGAGACAAACGGTTAACTACTGTTTTGATTATTTTCAGATGTCACACTAGGTGGGAGGGGTCTCATAAATGTGACGATGTTTGACAGGGGGGGGGGGGGGGGGGTAAAAAATAAAAATCATGAAATTCGTGTGACGTAATTTATGGATGGCCCCTAAGTAAGTGGGAAAGTAAGAAAACCACAAAAATATAAATCCGTACACAAGGTCGTCTCTGATACTGACAAAAACAAAACACGGACGGATCGATAATCCTTCATTGTGTAATTTTTAACTTAATAAAAAAACTGAATTTAATTCAGCTAATACATTAACACAACAGTTATTGATTCTGAGGGGGTACGAAGTTCGCCGGATCAGCTAGTTTAAGATAAAATAAAGAATATTCTTCAATTAAAATGTATGAAATAAAACCAACCCGCAAAATCTCGCCCACAGGAAGAGTTAGTATACCATGCTGTCGTCATAATGTATAAAATTATTTTATTTTTATTTTTTATTTATTTAAACGTCCAAAGGTTTTTACATAATATTTTATAATAATGAATATGTATTTTTCAAAAATTACAATGAAAAAAAGACAAAATACAGGTAACATAAAATAAAAGAAACAAAATATAGGTTACACAAAATACAATAGACATGAAGTAGGTAACATAATTGGTACATGTAGATTTAGTAATTGCAGAAGTTCACGCGAATTTAGAGTTTAATAATTTTAATAAAAAGGTTAGGTCGTTTATTTTTCGATCGTTTTTTAGAGTTTGAATATTTAAAGGCAGGTAATTTGTTAAGTTTAAAATTTACGAAACGTAAAAATTTTGTTTTAAATTCATTCAAAATCATGAATATGAATTTTGTAGAAGGGTGACCAGATTATGGAGTTATGTTCTATTAGGCTTCTAACAAGGGATATGAACAACATTTTAAGGGCTTGTAATGATTAAAAAAATTATTTGTTCTATAAATCCTATTGTTTTCATACCCTTATTTACAGATTCCTGAATGTGGACCGTGAAGTCTATAAGTTGGAGATATTATTAATATTATAGGGTATTTGGTTTTACTAAAGTCATATTATAGTATTTTGGTTCATCACGAGTTGGCCTATCAGCCCTCCGAGGGTAGACTTTAGGGACATCATTGGAAAAGTGATTTGTTTTAGTTAGATATCCTCAGGGCCAGACGATTCTCTCAATCCAGGGTAAGAATGGGGAGATTCGAGTGTAGATGGCTGGAAAGCCGGGCTCTGCGCAGATAATCCCATTGGATGTAATTCCTATGATCAGATAGGTGCATTCAACTTTATCCCTGTTGCTTATCATGAGAGGACCTCCCGAATCTCCCTAGAAAAAGAAAAAAAAGACTTTATTAAGGAGAACGTATGGGCGGCCCATTTCTGCACGTTTCATACATATTTTAGATTTGGATTTGAGAACAAAATACCCAACCAAACTGAAAAATTATTTTTGTTATCAAAAGGTATATCAAATATCTAGTTAGGATGTGAGCTACTTTATTTATTTTTGCTTTAAATTAAAAGATATAGGCCATTAAAGATTTGAATGTTTCATTATTTTGGACGCAACTTAGGCAATTATTTGTGAGTAAAAGAAAAACTTTAAAAAAATAATTTTACTATATTTACTTTAAAAATACAATGAAAAATAAAATAAAAAAATTTCATTCAATCACAAATAATTGCCCAAATCGCCTCTAAAATCCAGAAACATTCAAATATTTAATGGCCTTTATCTTATAATTTAAAGCAAAAATAAATAAAATAGCTCACATCCTAACTAGATATTTGATATACCTTTTGATTACAAAAATAATTTTACAGTTTGGTTGAGTATTTTGATCTCAAATCCAAATCTAAGATTTGTATGAAACAGGCAGAAATGGGCCGCTCATGCGTTCCCCTTAACCGGAACCTTCAGAATCCACCTAGAAAGAAAATTATGACTTTATGAACAGAGTAATAAAAATATTATATATTTTTTATTATAAAAATCCACTAAGCTGCTTTGTAAGAATGTCAATTTCACAATAATCATTTTAACACTAAAGTAACCATACACCATAATATAGAAAATCGATATAGAAGAATAACATTACAAAGACATTCAATACACAGACATATATAAAGAATTGCAACATCCTTATAGGCACACAACATACTCAGACACACTCATAGACATATATTAGGGCTGTCCGTTAATAAGGTCTCAAAGGTGCTGTGTTCGCGAGGAACAATTTTACGCGAGATCAAGAAAAATTGGCAGGCAGCCCGGTTTCCCTACGCCAAATCCCCACAAAGCTGTACTCTTTACGACACTTAGCCTCGGCGTGGCAGCCGTTCGCTGCATAATTAGATTTTTTGTGCGAAGAACAAAACCCCAGTAGAAATTCAATCAATTCAGCGTGCCGGACGGCCATCGGTTTCAGATGAAAAAATTGTCAAAGTGAAAAAAAAACAACGATTGAAAATTGACGGGTGACGGTTTGGGAGCTCTGTGATATGATCCCTTATGTCAGTAAGACCACTCTTGACAAGATTTTGACAAAAAATTTGGGAGACCACAAAGTCTGCCCAAGGTGGGTCTCAAAATGCTTACTGAAGATCACAAAGAATAACGGGTTGAAGCAGAGCGCAGATTCCTCGAGTGCTACGACATCGATGGCGAAGAATTCTTGAACTCAATTGTGACTGAAGACGAGACCCGGATACACTAAACGACCCCAGAGACAAAGGAATAATCCCAGTGGCATCATTCAGATTTGCTGATGCAAAGTTTAAAAACGAATTACAGAGCGTAACTCACACCTGGCATGGTATGGTGGGTGCGGCGAGTGGAAGCTCCATCGCGAATGGTTGCACGCCGAGACTAAACGTCACAGAGGGTATAACGTAGTGAAGATTTGACAAGGGGAAACTAGGCTACACGCCGGTGTTGCAGGATTGCGCGTAAAATCATTCCTCGCGACCGCAGCGCCTTGGAGACCTCATTTTACGGACATCTCTAGTATGAAATTAAACGCATGAAACCAATTAATACTAATATAGTATACAAAAGACTTGATCTATTATCAAGTTTTTCTGCCTTTTTTTGAGTTCAGCGGTGCAGTTTGATTATCTTTTTATATTATGCATTGGCAACTGATTAATAAATGATTTGGCGAAAAATAGCGACCATGTCAAGAAGATACCAAACAAATAATGGACTTTGAGAACAGTAAGAAAAGAGTTGTCGGAAAAGGGGCTACATTCAAAACATATTGAACTCGTGATTAGCCAAAATTAAAATACCTTTTTGGACAGGGCGACAGAAACAAATTTGGCGAAAAACAGGGATTACAACAGGCAATAAATAATAAACTATGTGAACAGGAAGAAAACAGTTATCAGAAAAAGATACACATTCCAAAGATTTTGAGCAACGTCCAGTCATGATTTTAGATAAAGCTTAATAATCTTTATTGACAGAGTGCACACAACTTTGCGTACCTGACAGGTGTCTTGCTTCTTTTCATTGTGACCGTAGCAGATCTGAGTGGAATCATCCACGCCCCGCCTCAATGACTTCTTGGGCGGATTCGTCTCCTGGCAGTCCTGGATCGAGAACTTCTCCACAGTTGTCTGGAAATAAACAAATAAATATTTTGTGCTTGTGCGTGTCAAAATACAATTTAACAAAATTTCTTCGTCTTAGTTCGTATTTGTCCAACATGCCATTGGAAAATTTTAGACGAGGAGATGGTTTTCTTTCATTATTTCAATGAAACATTATGACAGGTATAAGATAAAGCCATTTCTGTAAAGGAAAAGGTTTCACTAGTTAACCCTTCGAATAATAAGAAAATAATTTTCTGTCAACTTTTGCCTGTCAAGGTTTGCGCGCAAAATTCCTGGTTCATCCCATGCATTTTAAATGTTCCTATTTATTGTTTTTTTTAAACGCTTTTGCAAAAACAAAAATTCTTTAAATGAAGATAAAATAATCTTTCCGATGTGTTTATTAGAAATCAACATTTTTGTTTCTAAATATTAAAATTTTAATATTGGAAATGTAAATTGGCTAAAAAATGCACACCTGCAAATATTTGAATTAAAGTAATTAAAATAGAATAAATCCAAAATTTTAAATACAGATCCCTTTTCTAAACAAAATTTGTAATAAAACTGTGACCTCACATTTTATCACTTTCATACAATTTTATTTAAAAATTAAATGTGTGATACGTCACAAATTGGTGCAAAATTAAATCGTCACTTTTGATCGGGTTTGTAAAATATCTGAACAACCTAGCTCATATAATTCTAAGACAATGAGAAGAATTATTTCATCCCGTTTCTACCATAAAAGAAATCACAAATATTCGCATGACAGAAAGAGAGATATCTATTTTTTAATAATGCACGTTCGCTCTGGGACAATCTGGGTCTCCTGTTATTATAAAGGCATATGATGTTTTGGGACAACTTGGGTCTCCTGTGATTAGACGGGTTTTAAAATAATTCTTAGTTAGGTGATTAACTATCTTTTTTTGTACCTTATTTTTAAGTTTAAAGTGAAGATTGAATAAAAACTAAAATGGTCTGTTGGACAAATAAGAACTGAGGCGTAGAACGGTTAAAAATTGAAACAATAAGCAAAACAATTCCGTAGGATCTATTTGTCTATATGGGCCAACTCATATTTTGGTCTCGTAGAAATGGTTGTATCTCCCTTCAGGGCCGTAGCTAGGGGAGGGGCATTAGGGGGCAATGCCCTATCTTAAAATACCTATGCCCTACCTTAAGAAATACCATCGACTATGATAATATACTAGTAAACTGTTTGTTCATTGTTTGACATGATTGAAAAAAAAATACTACCTTTTAGTGTAGCGTAGCGACATCTAACTAAACAGCTTCGAATTAACCAAAGAATCATATTATATCAAGTCTTTATTCCGCCCATAGATGGAATTGAAGTACCTAAGTGGTGAGAGACTGTGCGCGTATTGCAATCACTGCTTAGAGGGAATTCCCAAACAGTTTGGGGATGTTATTCAACCGTTGAGTCGTAAATAAACCAATCCCTAGATCGATATCTTCGGGCCTTCTCCATACTAAACGGTTTGTCATCAGATCAAGCACTTGCATACTGCTTGCTAACAACGTATGCAGGGACAATAGGTGTCTAGTTTTAGTTAATTATAATTGTAGGGTCGTTCTATAAAAAAATAAGAGTCCTTGTTAAATAGTAACCTTCTGTTACTTACACCGGGCGGGTAAGTGGTGGATAACCTCCAATTCACTTCGAATAAGATAACGTTTTCCTTCAAAATGTGTCAGCAGATGAATCCACAACTGGAAATTTGCATTCTGATCACAAAACTGGTTTTAAATTAAGGGTGAATCTGCTTGCGGGTCCACAGATTTAATTAGTATTACTCTCATTTAATGCGTAGTATGGTTTTCCTACGAATTACGAATTTTGTGGAATGGTTTGAAATAAAAATTTTAACTCCACTCGAAATATTAGAACGGTTTTCTTTGAAATGTGTCAGCAGATTAATCCGCTACTGGAATTTTGACAGATCATTCGGAACATGAAACTGGTTTTAACCCAGGAGTTAATCTGCTAAATCCTCGGCTTAAGCTCAGATACTACACCCAGAACAAGAAAGTGGTTTTCCTCTTACTTTTGTACTTGGAACACATGGATGGTTTGATGATCCATTGGAACACGTGACGATCCATGAAACTTTCTTAGAATTGTTGCGCATCGGCCACGGACCTCTTTCAATTATTTTCACTGAATATTAGTCATAAAAAATCCAAGCGCAAAACAAAATTCGACCGGACGGTGTTGCCAGTCGCTGCAGTTATCAAGATGACATTATTATATATTCATTTGAAGAAAGGGGATTCCCCAGGTTTGTCACAGAATAAGTCATGAAAAATTCCGTGCCCATTTCAATCGGTCTGAATCATATATGCAACAAAAATATGAAAAAATTTGAACAAGATATTATTAATATTTATTGTGAAATTTTGCCGCCGCCCCCCCCCCCCCCCCCCAGCCTGACCCAGATCAGATCATTTTACTTGCGCCCTACCTGTAATTACCGCTGCCCTATCTTAAATTCAACTCTAGCTACGGCCCTGTTTCCCTTACTATCATAGTGAAAAATATGATATAAACGGTGTTAGAAAGAGAAAAGACGACGCTTTATATTCAAATACAAAAACTAACCACAAAAGAAGTAAAATGTACACCTTTATGAAACCAAAGTTTCGAATCGCATTTTGAAATAAATTTATGAATTTTTTTATAAATTATTTTTACATGGAACGACAAAAAAGTGAGATGATAATAACGTTTATAAAACGGCTACATTTGTCTTATAAAATATGTATGTGTTAATTTTTTGTTAGCCATTTTTAAAACTTTTTTTGTGTATTTGAATACCTACAGAGCGTCGTGGTGCCATAGACACTGGATTTTCGAACAGTGCATAACAATCGGATGTATAGTTTTTTTTAACATGTTGTCAACCAGGTTGAAAAACGTGTTAAAAAAGTTCAGATAATTCAACAAACCAACAGTTTCAAACGGTTTCACATAAAATGCTGTATCTCCGTCCATTTATAGAATTTCATTAAAACATTTGGTGAGAGCATTCTGAACAAATGCAACTTTCAGAAAAGGAAATAAAAAAAAAAATACAAAAAACTTTTTACAGTGTTCTGGTGCCTTAAAGTCTTCTTTAGGATTTGATCAAGGGAACATGGAGGCGTTTGGAGGCCCCCCCCCCCAGGATCAGAGGCCCGGGGCGGGCTGCCCCTTCCATCCCCTGCTTAGTCCACCACTGATACGCATTAAAGGTCTCGTCAAACAGAAGGCGTTATTAACGTCACGTCGCGTACTTTCTATTTGAACGGCTTCGGCGTTAGGCAGAGCGTTAAGGCAGAGCGTAGACCCGATTGATTTATTTCAATTCCAATGTCCTCCCACAATCTTGCCTTTACACGAACATTTTTATACGCACTGTTCCTCATTTCATACAAACAAGGTTGTTTTCGGATACATTCAAAACTTTTCAATATTCATTTTTACCACTGTCAAGGTGTCAAGCAAGAAGCCTGAAGTTAAACAAAATTTTGTCAAAAAATACAACGCGATGCCCTAACGCCACGTTAGAATATCGCGTAATGCTAACGCACTCGTTCTGTTTGACTTGTCTACGGGCCGTCTGTTTCAACAGAAAGCTAAATCGTGTCCTAAAGTTAAATTTTAACTGTCAGTTAAAGTAACGAGGATGTTAAATAGGACCGCGCGCTGTTTCTAGTATATTTTCGCTTAATTAATAGTTGTCAGTGTGGCCAGTCTAAAAAGCAGAATATTCCTCGGAATTACGTGACAAAATGCATCGAAATATTTTTTGATGCGGCAACACCGTAAACTAAATCAGAACAACTGTCAAAATATCCGGTTGTATTTTGTTTCGCGTCGTAGGATCTGACGGCTTTGTTCCCATAAAAGTATTTGTATGATTATTTACAAATAAATGACGACCTATAATAATACATATAATATACAACAGTACTCGCTTCGGCAGTACATATACTAAAATTGGAACGATACAGAGAAGATTAGCATGGCCCCTGCGCAAGGATGACACGCAAAATCGTGAAGCGTTCCACATTTTTAACCGCCACCCGTAGAGTTCAATCCCACGCCACAAAATGTGAAGTCTTCTTCAAAGAATGGCGCATAAGCATAAACCCATCCAAAAGCGCAGCCTGCGTCTTTTCAAGAAAAAACTCCATCCGAAGGCCTCCCAACATCCAGCTTTTCGGAGAAAACGTCCCCTGGGTAAAACACATTAAATACCTCGGCGTCACCCCAGACAGTAGACTCACCTGGAAAAAACACATTAGCCAAACTCTAGCCTCAGCATCAAAAACTTTTGGAGCCCTTTACCCAATGCTATGCAAAAGAAACAAACATCTATCAGTTAAAAATAAACTCCTCATCTACAAAACAACAATAAGACCCAAACTCACTTATGCAGGCCCCATCTGGGCAAACGCCTCAGACTGCCATATGAAAAAACTCCAAATCTTCCAAAACAAAGTAATTCGTACAGCCCTGGGCGCTCCCAAGTGGTTGAGAGTGTCCCAACTCCACAAGGACTCAGAAGTCCCGTTACTAAAAAACCACATCGTAAGTCTCGCGGAATCTTTCTACGCGGGAATTCCCACCCATGTAAACCCGTCTATCAACTGCCTCACCCGATACGACGTAAATGAAATCTCCAAGCACAAAAAACCCAAACAAATCCTCCGTAAAAATCCTCCCCCCCTATTGCAGCCATGTCTCCCCCTTGCAAATAATTTTTTCACAAACACCTAATTTCCATTTTTTTGTACAAACATAATTTTTAATTATATCTTCATGATGAAAGAGAAAGGGGCTTTTTTGGCCCGGAGCTCTGTATGCCAGTATATCAAAAGTCAAAAAGTATAATATACAATATGAATGTAATTTACTTTCCAGTAGTTGTGATATCTCCTTGAATTTGAAGTGTCGAATATTTTACGAGATCTTCAATTCAATTTATGGTAAATTTTGGGGATCGCTGGCAACGGTCAATACGCACTTTTTTTTGAAAAAATCTTTTGATTCACCTTAATTACATTAAAAAACAACTATTTGCATTGGGGGAAGTGGAAAATATTTTTGTGTAAACATGGTTTGTGATACAAAAGAAAGTGCCCCTTTATAACGCCTACTCGCGTCAAGGCAAGAAAAACATCCCAGTTTTCAAGTAGTTTAGCGGCTACGCTAGGTTTGTGTAACATGGTTTGTGATTCTGGCGTACAATCTCACAAGACGAAAGCTAATTTTAATTTTACGTAATGAAATTTAGAATAAAATATTTTCCACTTCCCCCAATGCAAATAGTTGTCTTTTAATGTAATTAAGGTGAATCAAAAGGTTTTTTTTTAAAAGTGCATATTAACCGTTGCCAGCGATCCCCAAAAATTAATCAATTTATTTATGGTATCGAAAATATTAGAAAAACATACATTATAGCGTTTTCAAAATACGTTTGTAAGAGTATTACATTAAACGTAAGTAGTGTACAAACTATACTAGCGATATTAACAAAGCTTGTCTTTTAAAGGCAACTTTACTCGCTAATGTCGATATACGAAACGAGTCTAACCTGCTACTCATGTTGTATTTTTGTAATGTTTATGATTTGAAGATCTTGTAAAATTTGCGATACATCCATTAATAGAGCTTGTCTTTAAAAGGTAACGCTAAATATGTCGATATCAGAATTGATTCTGTTCAACAGCAAGATTTTTTCGACATGCGGTGCCGCGCCAAAAATTCGAGATCATCCCAGATAACCATATTATTGACGCGGGGTCGAAATGTTTTGGTTTTCGCTGGAAGACATATTGGATCACTAATTCATCGTCATTATCATCCTCTTCTATAATATTTATCATGATTACTGATTAGTATATTAGTAATCAATGTTGAAGCACCCATTTTCGTACGACCGTACGTACGATGTTGCGTTCCGTACGATGTTCCACCAGAACTGTCAAATATGCCAATATGGCGGAGTAATTTTAAAATAACTATCGGTTTTCGGAAAGTAAGTTCAAAAGTTAAAAGTAACGTAAAACAATCAGTCAAATTGATTGAAAAACGCATTTTGCTGAAATTTACTTTAGTAACAGCGTTTTGTTTTATTTTTACTTTAGCGAGCGTTGAAACAGACGGCCCTAGATATATTCAGTACAACACAACGCAGCATTATAAAGCGGCGTTATTAACGCCTTACCGCCGCGTTAATAACGCCTTCTGTTTGACGAGGCATTAAGGGCAGGTATATTTATGCCGCTGTGAGTTCTTTGGAAACACATAAGGCGAATGAAACTAGAGTTAAAATTTACCTTTAATAACTGGTTGCTTTGTCGTCCACTTCTTGCGACAGCTCCCCATCCAGAAACAGCTGCTTTGCCATCATTGACAATACCTCCAGTATGAAGGCAAGCTGGTCTTATTGTCTTGGAGAATGGTACACTGGGTGAAGTAACAGGAAATCAAATTATTTATACGGTTGACATTTTGACAAATGGGAACGGGTCGTTTTTACTAAAAATGGACCATGTTATGCAGAAAGCGTCCAGCTCACAAATTGACAATCTTGGATACAAGTATTCTCATTAATTTAAAAAAAAAAAAAACGAATGTGCTTCAGACCACATGACTGAAGTAAATCTTCTTTAGCTCCATCTATATATACAGACAATAGGCCTGCACTGTGTCTTAGATATACAACATAACAGAAAATGTGTGCTCGCACCTCTCTCCCTTGCTCCTACAGTAATACGAAACGTAACTCTCTCTCTTTCTATATTCACTAACTTATATCTCCTTCTCAACTTCCGTTCGCCTCGCCCGATCTACTTTTCGTAACGCTCTCGTCACGCATTCGCCAGCTTACTCCCCAAGTCAAGTGTGCGTAAAGAAGTTTTACTTCAATAAAGAATCATTTCTTTATTGTTTGTTGTAATGTCCAAAATTTTGATTATTTCATTACACCTCTGCCATAAGTCACCCCAAGTGGTTCACTACGTTTGGTGACTTGGCAAGGGTTCGTGGAGTGAGGTCTGTCCAGGACTTGGCGGTGGATGCGTCTGCCCACCCGCTGCGTGGCGTGCCGGATCGAGAGAGACTGGTTGAGGGAGGCCTTTTGACCTTTCCAGCCGGACTCTCTCGACACATCGCCTTGCACCGCAGTTGGTGGGATGGATTCATACGTCTCTCACTCCTGGACTCACTAACCCCCAGATTCTTACCCAACGCTATACCTTTTTCCTTCCCAGAACTTCCTATCCTTCCCTTCCTTAAAAAGACCCTCCACAAAGCAATCCCTAAGATGACATAGACATACTGTACTGCCCTGTACACGTCAGAACTGTGGACACAATACCCAGCAGCGCAATAGGACAAACTGAGGGTGTGCTACAATAATGCATACAGGCAACTTATGCAACTACCGAGGTTCTGCAGTGCCTCCACGATGTTTACCGAGGGGAGGGTGCACTCATTCCCAGCCCTACTTCGCCACCGACTAGCCAGCTTCTGGAGCAGGATACGGACTTCAACCAATATCATTGTCGTGGCTGCATCCGAGTGGCTCAGTTCCCCATTAAATGAGCGATGGATGCAGATGATGAGGCGACCTCCATGATGGACGATCCCAAAATATCTTTTTATTTTTAATTCTGTCTACTTATTATTTATTTTAATTTTATGCTTATTTTTTGTTATTTGTGTGATGAATTTTGTTTTCATTTTATGCTTTAATTAGGTATTAGGCTACCTAATATTTAAACTATTTTTTTTTTCTTTTCTTTTATAGTTGTTTATGTAATATGGCAGACTGGGATTGCACTACCCTCCCAGTCTTGCTGGAATAAAAACTTAAATAAATAAAAAAATAAATAAATAGGCCCTGATGGAAATTATTTTCCTGTCTGTATGTCACCATTTTTCACTTCCTCTGATTGTATGGCCTGACCACGCCCACTTTAGCTTTTTTATTGTTTTTGTGACATCTTTTGTTCTTGCTTATTTCTTAATAGTTTTGATTTTTAATTCTATCGGACAGTCTTTTCCCTAACAGACTTCTTTCCATGGAGTTTTGGCAAGTTTCGAGTTTCTTATTGTGAATTTTTGTGAGTGCCCAAGTTTGGCAACCATAAGTAAGTACAGGAAGTATGCAGGTATCAAAAAGCTTCCGTTTAATAATTAATTTTCCGGAGTTAATGTAAAAGAAAACTTAAATCTTAAAAGTTACCAGTTAGATGGTTTCAGAAAATTTAATAGCACCTTTAATATCAGCTAATTATTAATGTATTTTTAAATGCGTTGAAGCATAGACCCGGCTCTGCAAGTTTTTATCCCCTTTATTGTCGAAAAAGTAAAAAAAAAAGCGGAAATGCTCCAATCTGATGAAGATAGTGTGTTGCAGAAAAATGTTAATGCAGAACTGTTATTATTTCAGAGAATTAAAACGAAGTACTTACTCCCTGTCTAACTTCAGCAGTGCAATATCATTGTATTTGGAAGGCGGGTGGTAGTCCTGGTGTTGAATGCGCTCAATGACTTCAAAGTGGGTTTCCGGCTTTACTGGGGAATCAGCGTCACCTCCGCCGAGCCTTACGTAACTGATTGTCCTGGAAAAAAACATTATTACAACATTCTTTACGACCAAAAAAACAAAACAACAAAAAAACTTCTTCTTCCTTGCACTGTCCCAACTCATTTCCTTTCTCAAGTTATATAGTATTGTGCAAATGAATGGAATAATTGTCAATTATTATGGTAAAACCATTATTTATTGCCTGTAAAATAATATTTTTTACATAATTATACAACAACCATTATGCAAATTAATAGGAAATATCTCCCCCAATGGCTTCAGTCATTGCTTTCACTCGTTTTGGCATGGACTTGCTAGTTTTGACAATTTTCAGAGATTCTTTCATCCCGAAATCAAACCTGAAAGAGCGTTTCTGCCATTTTTATTCTTATTGTGCCGTCGATTTTGCATGCCCTTTCTTTGCAAATGGCCCATAAATTCTCAATGGGATTTATATCTGATGTATTCCCGGGCCAATCTAAAACAGTTATCTCCTTTTCCTGGAAATATTTCATATTCATTCCAAAACGAGTGAAAGCAGTTATTGAAGACATAAGGGTGATATTTACTATTAATTTGCATTACGGTATGTGTAATTTTGTAAAAAATATTATTTTACAAGCAATAAATGGTTTTACCATAATAATTAACCATTATTTCCATTAATTTGCACAAGACTATAGCTTTTCCGGTTCTGGATATCGCCTTCATCCAGACCGTTTCTCTGAAGTATTTTGGAGCATTGAGTTATCCAGGAGTTGTTTGGTCTTCCTCTGGATGACTGTCGATGAAACTCTATAGACCCTGTCTGCTTCACTGTGTGGTCTGGTGGTCTCCGTCTTATGTGCCCATACCATCCCAACTACGATCCCCAGCTTACTGTTTATGTCCGTGACACCCAGACTACCATGAATGCATGAACTTTATAACAAAACAACACAATAAAAAATACAATAATACTCTGAGAATAACCATTTCTTTTGTCAAAATTTGTTTCCATTGTTTGCCCCAAAACAAACGTTGATTTCTTGGAATATATTTACATACTCCTGCAGAAAGCATTTATTTTATTTAAAAAATATTATAACTTTCATGGAATTTTTATTAAATTCACTAAAAAATAATATGTAAAAAAATAAAATCTGTCTGTCAAAATGGGAAGTTGCCAGCTCTTTCGAAGCACAGTTAAAGGCACTTTTTATTTAATCATTGAAGACAAGCGAATCTCAAACGAAAAATTAAAACAAAAATCAGACAAAGATTTGGTCGCATATAGGAATTGAACCCAGGACCTTGACCAGAGTAGATCAGAGCCCCGGCAAGTTCTAGTAGAGCAGATCAAAGACCCATTGGAAGGGACCCCACCACTTTCCCAACGGCGTTATAAGAAAACATATGGTTTCCTCCTTCACCGCACACGTCAAGAATATATTTTATTGAACGAAGCTACATTTATTTAAACGAATCTAGATCCTCTAATGTCCATGCATACGGGGTTAGAAAGCAGTATACAAGTACTTACATTAACATAATACAAAAGAATAATAAATCTGGCAGCCCGTAGAATAATTAAATAAAAAGAAAAATAAGAGCTGCGCCCGGTTGAGGAAACCTGGACTGCAGGCCGTTAATACACAAATAACAATTTATGTCAAATAAAGTAGGAATCCTTAATAGTTAAGTGTCAACTGTTGGTTGTTCGTTAGCGGCCTGCAGTCGTGCTCGGGAGCGAATACAAGTTACCGACATTTTCGATAAAACCTATATCGATCGACCATGCTAGTGCCCAGACCTGTAATAGACGGAGGCCGCCGAAGAAGGACAGCCGTATTGCCAAAGCGGAGGGTTTACAATTTTATTTATTTTGATACAATATTTTACATTTAATAGTAATCCAGTTATATTGATCTCACTTACCCGTGCTGAGGGCTCCATTTTATAAAATAAAGTTAAACAAATAAAAAATATATTTACATAATAAACTAAAGACATATATAAAGTTATGTGTTAATGTTAAGGGAATGTTTTATGTTATGATATTTTGGTAATACTGCCTTTTTGGTTCTTTAATCCATTTTGTAATTTGAAATCTTAATTTATTTTTGTTTTCCTCAATTTTATTTCAAGTGTTAGACTGTTGAATGCTTTTACAGCATGATATTAGAGTGTATTTGTCCAAAGCTTGTATTTACCATCCGAGTTTTTATGTTTTCTTTGTACGCTTGTCTAACTGGTCTGTTAGTGATAGTTTTGTGTTTGTCGACATTTGTTTTTTTGGTCAAAAATGTAGTTTAGTAGTGTTTTAACGTATAATTGGCGTATATCTAGTAAGTACACCACAACTGTTGAATATTTGGTCTGTGTCAGTCAGTTTATGTTTTTTAAGTATTTTATTTTTGAGGTCGTTTTCTTTGCGATTTCTATATAATCGATAGCTTAGTTTGTTGCTCCCCCCCCAAGCAATTATTCCATATTCTATTATTGATTGACAAAGAGCAAAATATATTGTTTTCATTTGTTTTATTTTATAGATGTTTCTTACGTTTAGGAAAATGTGTAATGTTTTGAGGAGTTTATTTGTGATTTTATTATTTTAATTTTATTTCTATTCGGACAAGAATTGGGCAAGGAGAAAAAAATGGTTTTATTACAGGACTTACAATCTGAGACAATGCGCAGCCGTCAGGACCCACCGATTGCTGATAAGACTGCCACCGCAGACCCAATTGATTCCTCCATCACTTGAAATTCCCAAAGCGGCCTGGAAGCATCATATTATTTGGCTTTGGTTTTGAATTTTCACGGCCAGAAGTATTGGATCGTATTCATAAAACTGAAGGTAATGCTTGTAAGAATAAGGTAGAAGTATAAGGTTTAGAGTTGAAGAAAAGGGTAGGAGTATAAGCATTTCCTTTTTTTCGTATTCATAATGATTACCTTGTACTTGCAAGAATATCCTCCAAGAATAAATAACAGGTTGTTGGCATGTTGGCTTGTGACTGTGGAGAGGAACCAACCTGTTTTCGATGGTTTGTTTATTTACGGCATTTCTTTCTTATCGATGTTATTTAAGTACAGTACTTGATGATGTATTCGTCAAGCAGCAAAAGATAATGCTAAGACCGGAACTGCAGTTCACAGCAGATGAAATTGCCAATGCCCCCGTGATTTTGGAAAAAAAATTGTAATCACGAATAGGTGTTGATAAATGCTGCTTGTAGTGTTAAATCTTTCTCAGTTCCACAACATCTGACATTGTTACAACTGATCATTACACGACTGAGTCTGATACTGACCACACTCGAAATTATTGAAGGATATCCTTTTTATTTAGAGTAAAAGGTAATGTTTATGAATAACCAAAGACTTTTTGTGAAGGATATGCTCATACCTACTCTATAAGTATAAGGTTTCACTCGGAGCATTATGAATGCGAGCTGAAGGACTTCCTTTATATTCTGCAAGTATGAGCATAACCTTATTTTTATGAATACGGAGCATTGTCGCGGTTATTGTCTGTGTTGCTACCTCCTTCTTTGTCCAACGTTTCAGACAACGTTGGCCAAAGAAGGAGGTGGCGCAATACGGCAAAATACCCCAAACATTCATCACGATATTATTTTATTATATTTTCTTTTTAATTCTTCTATCAGACATATTAGGCCAATTCAGATAATTTATTTGTTTATTCAGACATATTTGCAAGTAACTCGACAATCAATCATGCTTTTCATATGTTCAATAATATTGGTCTAAATTCTAACATCGACATTTTCTCAGATTCACTGCCTAAATTTAAAAGAGCGTCGTGTCAATAATACATTTTGTTCAATGCACATACTTCCAAGCATACATACTCACACACAGTGGCGTAGCAGGGGCACACAGGGGCGAATGTTACCCCCCGGGTCGTAGTGTCAAGACCGACCGTCACAGAATTCGGGGCACTCCACGGGAAGCCATAGAGTTACGAAAATATAATTAACAGACCATGTTCATGTGTAAGCCTATCTTCGTCGAGTGGCACCCCCCCAAGCTCAAATCTCTCAAGAAAGGCATACCTACTTACAAATACATGTTGCATCGGTGGTTCAATTCATATTAAAAGAATATAGTTTTAATTTGTGTTCATATACCATGTACGCGCGTTAACAAATAAATTCATCTAAGACTTTGAAGCATAAATTGCATAACCAAGGTTTGGGAACCTTTTAACCGTTGGGGGCCGTATTTAAACGTATGTTGTGTCACCGGTGTGAGGGGGGGGGGTGGTCAGATTCCTCAAAATGATGATATGACAACATTTTACCAAACACCGATTTTTTCCTACCTGCCACGAATAAAAAAATTGAATTATGGGTGACCAGACGCCATGCACATAAACTTTGCAATTAGAAAAATATAACTGCTACTTCTCGGGAAGCGAGAATGTTTTCCCTTGTATTGCGGCAGTAGAGGAGTTCGCATCTTCAATTTTTACGTCACGTTTAGAATACAAATTTCGCAGCAGAATTTTGCGGAAACTGATGATCAACTGGATTTTTATACTTCACTAACAACATAAGAACGGTTTTCTTCGAAATGTGCTGGCGCTAATTTGTTTATTGTTACGTTGTTGCACTCTGGCAACTACCGATTGTTTGCCCTCTACCTCAATAGTTCAGTAGAATTTATAACACCTCAAGAGACACAAGTGCTTTTCAACCGCATCGCCTTTTCGATGTTAAAACCGCAAAAATCTACGCGTGATTATCGCCGCTACAAGCTAATCATTTAATATGCTAAAATATTGCTTGCTTACTACGCGTACGCCATTCACCCCACAAAGCAAATACCACCGCTCCCTTCACCATCTTTTCAAACTAACAATACTTACCTGGTTACATAAACTCATAAACATAGCGAATGGGGACTCAGCAGTTTAAAGATATTGGTAAATCGCATCATCCAATACATAACCACAGCCGCATCATTTGATCCCTCGAGCCGCATATTGTTTATCCTTTTTGCTGCACTAAAAAGCGTCAGTATATCAAACCGCAACTGAAACTTTAACTGTGCATTTGCAACACAAAATTGGTTTTCTCTTGAATGAATCTTTGAACGAATCCCCGGCTTTAATTATTAATGGATAGGTAACGAAAATGGTTTTCCGCCAACTTTTGAAGCACATTGAAGCACTGAAATTTCATAAATTGCACTCGGAGCACGTGAATGGTTTCCTACGAAATGTGTCAGCCAAAACCTACAATAATTGGCATTATTTTATCGTTACATTCAAAACAGGTTTTAACTGAAGCATGCGAGTACAGCTTAGCAGTTACATACGGAACAAGTAAATGTTTTTCCTCAGAATTTTGCAACACGTTTATTTATTTCTATATTATATTACAGTTTTTACCTAATTATTAACTTTATATAATATATTTTGAAAACATTTTTACATATTACCTACATGTTATATGTTGGGAGCTGAAATTGTTGGTTGGTTATATTGTATGTTTCGTGAACACATCACGAGGAGAATCATAGAATTATTAGAATCATAGGTAGTCTCAAACTTTAAAAAGCTAAAATGAGAAAACCAAAACCAAACATTACCGAAACATTGAGAATACGTCTTTTCACAGCATGTTTTTTTTAATTTTATTTATTTTAGGGAAAGATGACAGCAAATCTGAGATTATACAATAAAACAATAGTAAGATAGTTAATTAAGCCAATTATGAACTTTCCACTTATGATAGTGAATGAATAATAAAGTGTGACATGGTAAGGGTGTTTTCTTAAATAAAATTATTTTTTTACATCATATGAAAGGGGAGGGGGGGGTGAGGAACATAGAATTAGGATTAAGGGCCCGCAACCCGGATTTCTACCGATTTATTACATATTTCCCTTAAACACGGTAAGTTTTAAAGCTCTTAAAAATATATGTTATTCTTGAAGATAATATCTAGACTTTGCCCGCGCCGAAAGGCAAATTATATAAAATTCCCTCGATAAAAAAACATCGCAAAGTATGCTCCAAAAATTATTATTAACACGTTTGTTTCAGTTATTTTACAAATTATATGTATGAAAAAATTCACAGTGTTTCTTTAAATGCTGTTTAAGATAATGCCCGCGAGATTTTTGCTCTATTTTAAACGAGTCGTATTTTATTAAACATTTTCGCAATTTTCGTATCGATTTTGTCGCTGTTAGCGCTCTACTCTAACATTCGTAATGTCATATCTCTCCATCTTCTTCTTTTCGGGCCCGGTTGCAGAACCTTAAGAGGCAAAGGATGGGAATATATAGGGATTAAACTTTCTAGTTTGAGTCATGTTGCTTAGTAAGTTTTCATTTTAAGTCATGTAAAGTCTCGTTAAAAATGTCAATGTGGCAATAATTTAAGTTAAATGAGTGTGTGGATCTATAGATAAATGAGTTCTGTTTGGAGTTGGTCTTGCAAAGAGGGATATTAAAAGTAAGTGACTGTCTGCTGCTGCGATTCGGATTGGAATGATAGGCGTTGTAGAAGATCAGGACTATCAATTAGGTTATGTGTAATTTTAAATAACAGAGCCGAATCTGCTATATTTCTTCGGAAAGTTAACGTCTGCATATTGAAGAACTTTGCAGAGTCTTCATTACTAACGTGAGATCTATTTTGAACACTTTCGATTCTATTTTTGTTTATTGCATAGCCTGGGTTCAACACTTGAGATGCGTATTCAAGGATACTACGAACGTATGAGAAGTACAGTATTTTGAAAGTAATAAGATCTTTGAATTGTTTACAGGAACGGATTATGAAACCAAGCATAGAAGATGCATGAGTGACTATGTTAAAAAGAGGTTAAAATTCTTGAATGGTGGGAATTTAATTTTTTTTTTAAGCCCTTTAAAATTAGAAGAGCCGAGGGAAGTTTATTCCAAATGAGCGGGCCAGTTACACCATAATAGCCATATCATAGTTAACGACTCGATCTGACCTAGAAAGTTAGATTAAACGATTACTAATATTTAAATCTGCTGACCTTAAAGTAAGCCGTCTGTCGCTTAATTTTTGACGGACACAATCATAGTTCCGATATATAATCCATGTACGCGTCCCCGGGTTCGATACTACACCCATAACTCGAGAATGATTTCCCTCCGCTTTTTGCAGTAAAGAGATTCCGACATTATCAATAGCAATTTCTTTCAAGCACGTAGTTTTTTGTTAAGCTGGCAACACTGCGCGTAGTTTTCTTTTGAGCCAAGCGTTTTGACAGTCTACCGAGGACGCTTGAAGCAAGCTACGTGCTGGCGGCGAGCTTGATGCGAGTTGATATATTTTTTTAAATTATTTATTTGGCTATCACTCATTAAAGGTGATTTTGGCCATTTCTTGAAATTAATTACATTTTCCAAACAATCGCAGAATCATAAAATAGGACCCCATGTACATTAATAGTTAGCGTTCTTCGACATAAAAGAAAAGATTTTTTTCAAAATTTGTTACATTTTTTACGCATCATGAAACAATTCTATTAATTAGATAAAATTAATATAAAATAAGAATTAATTGTTTTTGTGTTTAATTTGTAGAAATGCATCTGATTTTTCTCTTAAATTAATGTAAATATTATTTACATTAGGTAATTTAAAAGTAAAATTAGATGCATTTCTACGTTTTTAATTATTGTTTTTGTGTTTAATTTGTAGAAAAATCAGATGCATTTCTACAAATGAATCCCTGTTTCCCTTGGTCACGCTATAACTTCAGAACCACTTTACCTATTTCATTCATCTTTTTTTTTTAGTTTTCTAATACTTTGTAGAAGGTTCTTCCGGAAAGAAAAAGTAAGAAAATTGGAGGGAGGGGAAGGGATTGAAAGTTTTTTTTAAGTCTTCCGATACTTTGTGGAAAGATCTTACGGAAAGAAAAATTGACGTAAGTAAGGCTCTTGACTCATAAATCGAAGGTCGGGGGATCGAATCCCGGCGTGTCAAATAAATTTTATTTGATTAATTTGTGTTATTTCACAATTTATTTCTTTAAAATAATAAAAAGTATATTTGCGGCACGTTCCAGATTGGAAGATACTCTAAGTATCGCCCTGGTAGACCACCATTTAGAATTGAAACGTTGCTTGAAATGGCATAAGCCGTGATTGGTGACCAGATCTAAATAGCCAGGTACTTCCCCACCTTCCTCTTTCCTATCTTCTTCCCCACCCCACTACCTTCAGCCTCACAACATACCCCGATCGGGGATACCATAGTCTCACTGGCTCTAGACGGGAGCAGTTGGGACTCTTGAGCAGTATTCTCGGAAAGGGACTCGGGATGTCAACGGGGACGCACGGGAAAGGACATGCAGGGAGAATTAATTTATTTCTTTGAATGGTAGTGCAACGCATGCCGGGTACTAGCTAGTATTATTTATTATTAAGTTCTGCAAGTATCTTTTTTTCTCTCATTGTTTAATAATATTGTAACTGCTATTAATGTTATTAAGTATTCAGTTCTGCAAGTATTTTTTGTTTTCTTATTGTTAATGATGTAACTGCTTTGACTGATTTAAAATATTGTTTAGGTCTTGTGAACATCTGAGAAATAGGTAATAAATAAATTTCTTTTTCAATTAATGTTATAATAAATATTAATTATAATATTTATTCATAATATCAACGGAAATATACAACAATGCTTCGTAAGTACGATCATCTATTTTGAAAAAATGCGTGTAAGTAATCATTTGGTGCCGTGCCTGTAATACGCTTTGTAAATGCTTAAGAGTAAAGCGGGATCACAAATTGTACCATTCTTGACACCAAATTCGTTTATTTTTATTAAAATACAAAGATAACCCAAGAGCTAAGAATGCTTTGTCTCCGTTATATTCCATTTTATTTCAGCCGCACAAAATTCACTGTCAACCATAAATAAACCAAACAAACTATCGAAAATCACATCTAGGCATACACAAATGCTTGCCAGAACGCTTGTAGACTATCAAGCGGCTTGACGGCCAGCACTTAAATTTATTTTCCGTTATTGTCTATGAATGCTTGCCTCAACAGCTTGATGCGCGCTTCAAGCCGTTGAGCCAAGCCTTAGTCTATGCCTAGACGATTTTTCATTCGAGAGGCACTTGAACATATTACTCCTTTGTCTATGGCTACTTGTCATTTTCGGTAGTTGAAAGTGATTTTTGTGCGAGATGGAATCTAGTAAAGAAAAAGAATTATTTGTTATGTTATAATAAATGTGACAAATTAATATTTAAATATAACATTGACGTAATAACATTATTAAATTATACTTACATTAATTTAAAAGAAAAATCCGATGGATTTCTACACATTAAAAACAAAAACAATTAATACCTATTTTGTAATAATTTAATCTAATTTTTATAAACGTTTTACGTGATACGTAATATCTAAAATCACCACTCAGGTACTTATTTCTCTATGATTTGTTGTCTACGCTCAAAAAATATAAATTCGCTTCAAGCGTTGCGCAATAACGTAGATTATTGCGCAATGCTTGGATCAAGCGTCAAGCCACCTCTGGAGACGGTCAAAATGCGGTCAAAACTCTAGCCATAGACAAAAAACTACGTGATTGAGCCAAGCCGCTTGATAGTCTCGCTAGACCCTAAGTATGCACGTATAATTTTATAACTGCACCTAGAACACGAGAATGGATTCCATAGAAGTACGTACCTTGACTGGAATATCGTACATCTCTAGTGGATATGTCAAATTAATGTCAATCTGTCAATATTCGGCGTCTGTGTCTCTTGTGCTTCTAACCTATTAGTAAGTTCGTCTTATTTTATTCCAGACTTAAGTATTTAACCCGATTCCTTTTAATAAATTGCATTGTTACAACATATTTTGTCTTGTACTGTCAACATACTCAATATCAAAAATTGACGTCAATAAGTGTGATTTTTTTTTCGCATTTAAATGCATGGTAATTATCGGTTCGGACTGGCCACGCTTATTTATTTATTTATTTATTTATATCTATATATTACAGTTTACACCTTATTGTTAACATTTTTACATATGTAATATATTTTGAAAACATTTTTACATATTAATATTACATTTCATTATGTTGTGTGTTAGGTAGGTTTGAGAAGGTGAAACTGTTGGTTGGTAATATTGTATGTTTCGTGAACACCTCACTAGGAGAACCTGTGCTGAGGTGTTTACGTCTTTATGATTAAGTGTGACAGGTACAGATATGTGTTGCAGTAGAAAGTTAGTTTTTTTTTCGTTTTTTTACATTTTAATGGTAATTGTACATAGATTACTTAGAAGAAAAAAATATATATATAAGGTATATATGTATATTATATGGACATATGAATAGTTGGTAAATTCTTGATAGACATGTTTATTTATTTTACACTTGTTATAGTTTGGTTAGGGATTAAAGTATTTCGAATAAAGTGAATATCTTGGTTTTTGATCCAGGCTGTGATATGTTTTTGTGGATGTTTGTAGATGTTATTACGAATAATTTTTAGAAAAAAACTTTAGATTCGCCTTAATTACTATAAAAGGAAACTTTTTGGCTTTGGGGCGGCGGAAAATAATGCATTTTAATTTTCAATTGCATAAAACCAAAATTCTCTTCGCGAACCGACACAGCGAAAATCCGCGGCCGTACCTGTCACTGTTATGTTGGTATCTTTGATAAATTAACAAGAACTAATACGACTGTAGCCGACGTCGGCTTTCAATTCCTTCCCCTCCCTCCAATTTTCTTACTTTTTCTTTCCGGAAGAACCTTCTACAAAGTATTAGAAAACTAAAAAAAAAGATGAATGAAATAGGGAAAGTGGTTCTGAAGTTATAGCGTGACCAAGGGAAACACGGATTCATTTGTAGAAATCCATCTGATTTTTCTACAAATTAAACATAAAAACAATAATTAAAAACGTAGAAATGCATCTGATTTTACTTTTAAATTACCTAATGTAAATAATATTTACATTAATTTAAGAGAAAAATCAGATGCATTTCTTGAAATTAAACACAAAAACAATTAATTCTTATTTTATATTAATTTTATCTAATTTATAGAATTGTTTCATGATGCGCAAAAAATGTAACAAATTTTGAAAAAAATCTTTTCTTTTATGTCGAAGAACGCTAACTATTAATGAACATAGGGTCCTTTTTTATGATTCTGCGATTGTTTCGAAAATGTAATTAATTTCAAGAAATGGCCAAGATCACCTTTAATGAGTGATAGCCAAATAAATAATTTAAAAAATATATATCAATTCGCATCAAGCTCGCCGCCAGCACGTAGCTTGCTACAAGCGTCCTCGGTAGACTGTCAAAACGCTTGGCTCAAACGAAAACTACGCGCAGTGTTGCCAGCTTAACAAACAACTACGTGCTTGAAAGAAATTGCTATTGATAGTGTCGGAATCTCTTTATGATATGACCAAAGATTCGGTTCACATTTTGGATCGGAGTTACCCGCCTGGCTACAAGCGAGTATCAAAATGACTCAGTCCTGAGAAGCGATGTATCTTTTGTGGACACGGGAAAGATTCCATTCGGAATCGTTTGTCAAAATTGGGTGATTTTCTATGACTTTCAATTGCTTTTTCAACGGGTGTCGTTGGTCGATGACAGCTGCGCTAATTTTAATTGGTTTAAAACACGAAATACACTAGTTTCAAACACAGTTTATGGAAATTGCACTTCATTTCAACAATTACTACAAGAAAAAACTATTTACGTGCACAAAATAGGTTTTCAATTTCGGCAAACCAAATAATTCATGCGTACTTAGATTGAAACGAAACTTCGCAAATGTCAAACTCAAGGTACACAAATTTAAACGTACATTAATTGAATAAATAATCATTTACACTTATATGAGCTATTTAAAAAACTCACACGTGGTAGAAGTGATACCTTCAAAAAACAAAATAGACAAGAGTGGGGAGACTACGAAGCATTGCACAAAGAGGAGACCGATTATTCTCATTCTCGCAGGCTAAATTCTATAGCTGTATTTGTTAGACTTTTTTAGTGTCGTTATTTTTCGTTTCATCCATTTTCAAATCACAACGATGCTAACAAAGATATTGGGTCTATGTAAGTGAACCTTGGGGTAGACCGCTTGTAACCACGATTTTGTTTGATAGGTAAGAATTATTTTTGCTAAGAGAATCCTATTGGTTGGGTAGCTCTTTATCCATTTTAATAATTTACCATCGATGTCAAATTTGAAAAGTTTATTGAGAAGGTTTTTTTTTTATTACTACGTAAAATTTTGCAAAATCCCTGTGTATTGGGGTTGATTTGGATTTTATTTTCGAGTGAACATGATACAAAATGTTCGAATAGGGAGATTTTGTTACAGGCCTTATTTGTTTTTAGCTGAGATCAATTAGCATCACAAAACAGGTCGCTGTCACAGCAGTGCCATGGATCTTCCCAACCCAGAGAGTATTTTCATCAAGACTGAACCATGGTCGCAGGAAGAAAGCCCAAATGAAATGGAGAATACGAATAATCAAGTACACCTCCCGGATGTGAAGAAGGAATGTTTGCAGTATGCTGAGAGTGTTCAGCCAACTAGTAAGTTGTATTGCATATCACAGAGGTATTTCAGATGGATGCAGTCAGAACATTTGTTTGTTTTCTACTTCCCCTCTTGTCTTCAATCGGTACTTTTGATTTTTTTCTTTGAAATATTGCTTTACATGAAACTGTCTATCACCACTTTAATCGCTTATTTCGGATATATTTAGATAAATTTATACAAAACCGAACTAACTAACTAACTAACTAACCATCACGCCGTTTCCCCGCAGGGGTAGGCAGAGAGGACGGACCGCCAAACAACTCGGTCTTGGCACACACTCTTTGCCTCACTCACATTCATACATCGTCTCATACATCTCTTCTATTATTCTGACTTTTGACATGACCCGACTCAGTATCTGATTCACTTGATCGTGCCATGTCTTCCTCGGGCGTCCCCGACTTCTTCTACCATTCACATTCGCGTCGTATATTCTTCTTACACTACTTCCTTCGTTCATTCGCTCTACATGCCCAAACCATCTGAGGGTCCCTTTCTTAATCTTACTCATTATGCTTACATCGGCCTTACATTCTTTGCGGATATCCACATTTCTCACACGATCATACATTGTTTTACCACACATACGTCTCAGGGATCTCATTTCAACAGCATTCAGTTTACTTTCATCCTTCCTCTGCCAGTTCCATGCCTCACTGCCATACATCAGGGTAGGTACCAGGACTCCATTGTGGACTGCTAGCTTCGCTTTTTTTGACAGTTTTTTATTAGCGCCAACGGCATTCAGTCCACCATTAATGGAGTTACCGGCATTCACCCTTCTTTCAATATCTCTTTCAGCCTTCCCATCTCTCGTAAACATACTACCCAGATACACAAACTCATCCACCTGCTCCAAATATTCATCATTCACAACTATGTTGCATACTGTTTTCGTACTCTCCCTTTCAAACACCATGACTTTAGACTTACTTACATTCATCATTAGCTCATTCTTCATACATACTTCGTTCATCCTAGATACGAGAGACTGTAGATCTTCCATAGTGTTAGAAATCAGCACCGCATCATCAGCATACAACAGGCAACATACTTTCAGATTACTCAATTTCGCGCCCAATCCCACCTCTTTCAATTCTTGCATACAATTATCCATGTATAGATTGAATAACCATGGTGACATTACGCAGCCTTGCTTGACACCTTTTGTGATGTCAAACCACCCCGTAAAACCACCGTTTACCCTAACACACGCAACGCTTCCCTCGTACAGAGACGCAATTGCCTGTATGAGATTTGTATTCACTCCATACTTGGACAAAACCTTCCATAGCTTTTTCCTGTCGACTCGGTCGTATGCTTTTTGTAGATCTACAAAGGCGCAGAAAAGTTTCTGGTTTTTCGCCAGAAATTTCTCAGTAAGCATACGCAAGGAGAAAATCTGGTCCATGCATCCCTTTCCACTCATAAAGGCACCTTGCACATCCCATATTTTATCTTTTGTTTCCATTCTTACCCTTTCAATCAATATTCTGCCGTACAGCTTGCCGACTGAACTTAGCAGGCTAATAGCCCTATGATTTCCACATTCCATACGTGACCCTTTACCTTTGTATAACGGCATGATTACAGCCCTTCTCCAATCTAATGGCGTGTAACCCTCCTCTAAACACTGGTTAAAAAGTTTGCACAACCATGTGAGAATAATATGGCTATCTCCTTTAAAGTATTCGGCAGCAATATTGTCGAAACCAACAGCCTTACCATTCTTCATGCATTTTATCGATTTTTTTATTTCATCCAAGCTGATTTTGATTGAATTCACTCCGTCATCGTTCATACCCGATTCACTGCTGGCCTCACTATCACCCGGATTGCTTTCGAAAACCTTTCATCCATCTCTCTTTTATTTCTTCCTCATTCGTCAACATTTTTCCATCTTTCGATTTTATGACTTTCCGGCTTCCGTTCTCTGAACCACTTCGGGACCTTTTGACCTCCTTCCAAAACAGTTTAATGTTTTCTTGGAAGTGTTTTGTCATTTTTATTCCCTCTTCCTCTTCCAGGCGTTTCTTTCGTTCTTTCACTCCAACACTTACTCTTTTCTTACATCCCTTATAAACTTCTTTCGCTCTATCTCTCTCTTCGCTAGAATCAGTGCCAGCCGCTATCAGACGTAACCATGCTTTCTTCTTCTCTGAGACCAGTGCTTTGATCTCGTCATCCCACCATGCATCACCTTTCTTCCTACCTTGCGTACTTATTCCACATACATCTCTAGCAGATTCACAAAGACTCACCTTTATGTGGTTCCATGTTTCATCAATGCTTAGACCGTCCATTTCCTTCTCATCCAATCTCATCTCTGCCAAATTCTCATACTCACTTCTGACATTAGCATTTTGCAGTTTTTCTACTTTGACTCTTGTTGGAGGAGTTGATATCGTTTTCACTTTAGAGCGCCAGCTGCGAAAGAGGTTTACTCTCGACACCACCAGAAAGTGGTCAGTTTCAACCTCTGCCCCTCTGAAAACTCTGGTGTCCTCGGTAACGGCTCTCAACCTAGAGTCAATTACCACAAAGTCAATTATCGATCTTTCATTTCCTCTTTCCCACGTATATTGGTGGACACATTTATGATCGAAAAAAGTATTCGATACAAACAGGTTCCACTCTAAACATACTTCAAGTATTCTGTTCCCATTGTCATTCGTTCTTTCATCCCCGAACTTACCTAAGGCTGAATCAAATCCGTCACGTCTAATTCCCACCCACCCATTCAAATCTCCCGCCATTATAATCCTTTCATTCGAATTTTTTAATCTCATTACGTCGTTCACACCAGTCCAAAAATCATCTTTCACTTCGTCGCTTTCAGAATTAACAGGAGCATAGCAAATAACCAGAAACACCCTTGTCAAACCAATTTTGAATCGGATCCACATTGTTCTCGGACTTACACATTCATATTGCGACATACATTCAACCATTCTGGGAGACAGTAACGCTGCAACACCCTGACAAGCCCTCTCTGTATCTGGTCTCCCAGACCAGATGACAAGTCTATCGTTGTGCTGCATTGTACCGCTCTCTTTTTTCATACTCTCTGTCACACAAAGTACGTCCAAACATTTACTATCCATTGTTTCACATAATTCATTCATCTTTCTTTCCATCCCTCCTCTGATATTCCACGTACCAATTCGACATTGTTCCCGTTCCGTCCTCCTCTTTGCGCTACCAAGGGGTTGGCGATGTGATGGGTAGCGAGCCTCATCGACACCTCTGTCGGCCATTCCCTTCCTCCACGGACTACATATAAAACTACCTTAACCTCATAAAAACACCGTTACACGTATTCAAACCTACCTCTATAAATATACAACTCGTAACAATAGTTAAAATTAATACAAACAATTTACTGCACTGCACTAACAACTTAATTAAACTAACACTAAAAGAAAAAATATATAATGTCTTATCACCGTTAATATTTTTGTATCATCGTAAAATGTTTATATTTTTGTAAAGTTTTTATATCCTTGTAAAATGTTTGTGTCACATAATGTCTTATCACTGTAAATCGCTCCCTCTTAGGGAACGCAGTATGCGGGCTCCGAGGCTCCGACCAATGTCATCCTTCTCGGTGCGTAGGGCGATGGGACAGGAAAGGCGGTGGGGGCGGGGTGTGTAGCTCAGAGTGCAGAGGCCACCTGATCACTCATCTTATTTCTCTTTCTTTCTGCGAAAGGCCGCTTCAGTGGCCGATGCAACGAACAGGTCATAATTTAACCTACTGCTTGACGGCGGCAGCGGGGGTGCAGTGTGGGTGCGGGGTAGGCGAGGGGCACCCCTGGGTTGTCCAACAGCCGAAGGGATGGTCACATCTGGCGAGTGTTTGATGCCCGTCTGAGATTTTAGCTCAGAGTTTAGACACAGCATTTAGACTGTATCTTATAATTAACCACATTGTTCAGTACACAAAATTAAAAACTCGTCGCACAACCACAGTATTCACATAAAAAATATTTTTAATGCACTTAGGTAATTTTTACACGGTGAGGAACATTTTTTGATACTTTTAAGGGCTCATTTTATGAAATATCCCTTTTAATTAGTGAAAAATAACGAGACCGACCAAAACACGCCAGGCTGCTCCGAGAGCCTTTTCATTATTATGCAACGAGAATTTATACCCGCTAATCTTTTACAAGTAGTTTATCAGGAGGAGCTTCGTTGAATATAGAAAACAATCCAAACATTACTGCAAACTAGGTTTTGCCCGTTGCAGAGGCCACTAACGGGTTAAAACACTGCGAACGCGGACGAAACGAGCAGGAGTGTGTGTTAAATTAAATATATGAAGAAAAAACGATGTCTGAATGCGGATGAAGCGAGGAGTGAGCGCCTACAAAGGGAACAGGTAGTCGACCGCTCCCCCAAAGTTTCATCGCAATCGGATGAACGGTTTAGCAATGCATAATTTCTTTTTACTACAAATAATTCTAAATATAAATAGCACAGACCCGCGACCAATTTTTAACTCAAAACTGGCTTGTCTTTTACAAGTATTATCAATTTATTGTAGTTTTGTTATTCCAGGTAACATTCATGTGCAGATTGTATCAATCAAGACAGAACCAGGATCACGAGAACAAGATGGAGAGGCAACCCCTTATTCAGAAATAGACGTAGATCTGCCAGATGTTAAAAAGAAATGCTTTGAGCACTATGATCATGTCACTGAGTCTGAAGGTAAAATCGGTATTCATTCGTTTTAATAATTCTCTTTTCATTATAGATACCTACTTTTTGAGCTTTATCCGCCATCTTTTTCAGGTGTGCTTACAGACCCGAAGACGTATTCTGTTGAAAAACCTCATTCGTGTTCCCACTGTAACTACTGCTGCTCAAACAAATCAAGTTTAACAAGGCACTTACGCACCCATACCGGAGAAAAACCTTATTCATGTTCCTACTGTAGCTATTCATCTACTCTAAAGGGAAATTTAAATCGTCACTTGCTTACGCACACTATAGAAAAGCGTTACTCGTGTTCCAACTGCAGTTATTCAAGTTCTCGAAAGAAACATTTAATAAGTCACATTCTTACTCATACTGGAGAAAAACCTCATTCATGTCCGCATTGTTACTACTCATGCTCAGACAAATCAAGGTTAACGGTACACTTACGCATCCATACTGGAGAAAAACCTTTTTCATGTTCCTACTGCAGTTATTCAAGTTCTCAAAGGGGTAATTTAAATACTCACATTCTTACCCACACTGCAATTTGGGAGGCGGGAATGGGTACCGCCGCCCCGGGAACCTTCATTGGATAACCAACCCCTCTGCCATAGGTCACCCCAAGTGGTTCGCTACGTTTGGTGATTTAGCAGGGGTGCCCGGGTTCATGGGGTGAGGTTTGTCTAGGTCTTGGAGGCGGATGACCAGGACATACTGAACCCCAGATTCCTACCCACCCCTTAAACCCTTTTGCTTCCCAAAACTCTCCTCTCCTTCCTTTCCTTAAAAAAAACCTTCCACACAGCATCCCCAAAGATGACATAGGCCCTGAGGGAAATTATTTTCCTCAGGGCCTCCTGTGTGGAGCTCTTGTAAAAAAAAAAACACTGTAGGAAAACCTTATTCATGTTCCCATTGTAACTACTCTTGCTCAAAAAAATCACGTGTAAAAGTGCACTTACGCATCCACACTGGAGAAAAACCTTACTCGTGTTCCAACTGAGTAATTCAAGTTCTCAAAAGATAAGTCACATTCTTACTCATACTGGAGAAATACCTCATTCATGTTCCCTTTGTAACCTCTCCTACTCAACTAAGTCAGCGTTAACAGTGCACTTACGCACCCATACTAGAGAAAAACCTATTTCACTTAGCTAATGCAGTCATTCATGCAGTTGTTCATGGATACTTAAAATGTTACATCTTACTCGTGGGAGAGAAAAAACATTATGTTGTTCCTGTTGTAACAAATAAACAAATTTTATAAACCATGCACTCACTCAGTGGAGAAAAAGCTTATTCATGTTCAAACTGCAACTGTTCGTGTTAACGAAATGGTGTTTGAACACTAAGGCTTTCTACACTGTACTTTGTGTACTCTTTTCAATACGTGGTATACATTCATCTGAATTTTGCAGCGAAGATTATCTAAAAATCAACGTTAGCAAAAGACAAACAAGCAGAAAAGATACATTAATTCTGCCCCGGTGTACCTTCACACACCGGCTCTTCCTGCAGCTAAAATAAAAGACTTCATTTCAATTTTGCTTCACCAACTCATTGCGAGCCACTATCATCATTTTAAACAAAATTAAGTGTTTCCACTACCAGTGAAGCTAATCTATTTACAGCTAATGATGTTTATTAGATTTAAAAAAAAAAATTATGACCGCTGTGTAAGAGGTAGAAGAATTTTTTTTGTTTTATTTGTTGTTATTAATAAAACTAAGTTTAAAAACTAAAATTACTTTTATTTTCACGAGATTATGACTGATTCATAATACTGCTTTGGGTCATAAGTTGAAAATTTAATGGCACAAATTAATTTGCCTTAAATACCCACAAAATGGGAGAAATTTTAGAAACTTAGATTTGCAATGAAATTGCATACCGGTTTCTCAAGTTTTGTAGAAGAATATTTTTTAATTTGTTAATAAACTGATTTGATACACTCAAACGAAATATTCAAACTGCTCTCCTGAAAAAAGAGGTTTTTGGAGTTCTGCCATTGTTATTCCCGGGTGCGATTTGATCCCTCGAGCCGCATCATTGGATCCCTCGAGCTACATCTTTTGAACCTTTTCGCTGCACTAAAATGCGGCAGCAGATTTAACCGCAACTGCGATTTTAACTGCGCATTCGCAACACAACATTGGTTTTCTGTTGTGTGAATCTTCTGACGAGTTCCTGGATTTAATTATTATTAATGAATATAAAACGAAAATTGTTTTCTGCCAACTTTTGAAGCACGTAGCCTAAATTCAAATTTCATAAATTGCACTTGGAGCACGTAAATGGTTTCTTTCGAAATGTGTCAGCAGATTAATCCACAATTTGCATTATTTTATCGTTACATTCTGAATACAAAACAGGTTTTAACTGGTAAGTTTTAAGATTTTCACGGCCAAAAGCATTTTCGTTATTTGTTTTTGGGGTGTTATGCCGTGTTGCGCTACCTCCTTCTTTAGCCAACGTTTCGGACATCGTTGCAGTGTCCATCATCAGGGCAGATCCGGCAGATCCGGTACATCTACCGGATCTGCCGGATCTGCCCTGATGATGGACACTGCAACGATGTCCGAAACGTTGGCTTAAGAAGGAGGTAGCGCAACACGGCATAACACCCCAAAAACAAATAACGAAAAAGGTTTTAACTGAATTATGCGAGTACAGCTTAGAAGTTACACGCGAAACAAAGAAATGGTTTTCTTCAGAAGTTTGCAACAAGTTAGAATCATAGAATCAAACTTTAGAAAGCTAAAATGAGGAAACAGAAACCAAACGTTGCCGAAAAATTGAGAATATGTCTTATTACAGTACTAGCAGAACCGGCCACATGGTGCTGTGGTTGACGAAACCTTTATAACCGATGCCATTTCTTAAATCAAATCCACCCCACCCGTTTGTCAGCCAGCTGCCCGCTGCCCGCTACCCGCTGCCCGCTGCCGCTTGGCCAGATATATTATGTATTTCAACCAATTTTTACAAAAGCTTGAAAAATTATATATGTAAAGGAATACCTACCTAGAAATGTATAGGGATTCCTTCTGATGGCGCTAGGTACTACATTAATGTAGACTTTTAGGGTGACCATAGTTTTGAGATCTGATTTAAAATAAAATAAAATAAAGTTTTTTTTTTTTTAAGGATTAAGTTGTGAATAATAAGTATATAATTTAACATGCTGTAAATTTGGCAATAGGAAGATGAACAAAAATGGTTCAAACAAAAATAATATTATTTTAGCTTATTATTATAAACGTACTCATTTAGCTAATAATTTAGAAAGTACAAAGTAGAGAAAATCAATTGGCAATCCTCGACTAACACAAATAATTTAAGATCCTTCTTAAAAGTGTACAAGGAATTAGATGACTTTATATGTTCTGGAAGGCTATTAAATATGAGTGGAGCTTGATAAAAATAATTTCTTTGACCAAAAGAAGATTTAGTTTGAATTGCCATTAAGTTCAGACCAGAGCCAATTCTCGTAGTACGAATTTGCTGTGTTCTTTCTGCAAAATTAATATTATTAAAAAATCTACAAAGCGTTTGTGTAATATATAACTGTTTTACGTTCATTACATTACATTCCTTAAAAAGTAAATGAGTTGGATATTTAATTTTTTTCTTGAACATAACTTTAAGAATCATTTTTTGGGCAATATTAAGTGGTTCTATATAAGTCTTTGGGCAGGATCCCCAGCACACAATATTATAAGAAAGCAGAGACTGGATTATTGCAAAATAAACAGTTTTTATTTTTTCTTTGTCTAGTATATGTCTCAGTTCTTTAAAGATATAAGTAAGTCTCCTAGTATTATTTACTAACATATTAATATGATCATTCCATCTCAAAAATTTATCTATTTTTACACCAAGGTATTTGATGCTGACTACATTTTCTAAATGGTTGCAGTTACATGTTTGAAAACAATTGTGAATAATCAAGTTGTGAGTTTCAGAAGGCTGACTTTTACTTGAAATGCTAAAAGTGATAAATTTGGTTTTTTGTGCATTCAAAATTAATATATTATTGTTTAACCAACTATTTACCACTTTTAAACCTATATTACTTTTGTTGAAAGTTTCATTCCAAGTTTTACCCTCAAATATTAAGGCAGTGTCATCTGCAAAACTAACAACGTTACCAGGAATATTCAGACTACATAAATCATTTATATAAATAAGAAACAATATTGGCCCAAGCACACTACCTTGCGGGACTCCAAAGGAGATTGATTTACCATCGCTTAACATCTTATTTATTTCCACTTGTTGTGTTCTGTCACTAAGATAAGATCTGAACCAGCCCATTGCTGTATTATTAATGCCTAGCCACTGGAACGATTTCGGTCGAAAAATCGACCACTTTTATTTTTCTGCGATTGATATCGGTCGAAAAATCGACCGATTTTTCTACCATTCGTAAAATATTTATTATAATTATTTAAAACCTTTCCATGGCCAGCTATTTGTTTTATCGAATAGCTGATAAAATATTCTTTATGTCTATGACCTTATCGGTTGTCTTTGAAGTGTTATTTAATAAGATTTCGCGGTTTTCTAAGGCGTCCTGTCAAACAACAAAATAAAACTTTTGACTATTTCGACGAATTATGGTCTCTACCTAAAATGCCGTAAGTAATTCATTTATTGGGTTTTTAACGCATAATTATATATCTGTGTTATCATGATTGAATTATCTATCTTTGAAATGCGTTTTTAATTCGTTTGTTCGTAATATATTGTTTTGATGGATGTTTTTGTGTAAAAATGCGTCGACTGAAGACGTCATCTGTTTTTGATTTACAATAATTTCATAAATACTGCACTCGCGCATTTGAAATATAGTTATTCAATCAGAGTGATTCATAACAAAGAGATAAATATAAGTTTTATTTGAATTGGTTCATTATTAATACAGATATTTGCTGTCCAATTATTTAATGTCATATGTCAAAAAGTCTGACTTTTTTTAGATGTAAAATGGTGTAAAGCCTTCGTCGCACAATAAAAATTTGGTTATTTAGTTGTATAATCAATTAATTTGTTTACTTTTACCAAATTTGTGCAGAAACAGCTATCGTCCAGGGAGAGGGAGCACTCCACGACCCAGGTTTAAATAATTATTTTAAAAATTTTTATTACTGCAACATTTAACAAAATTTAAACATTTAAGTACTTAATTACATTAATTGTTTTCAATTTAAAATATATAGAGTGGTGCTGACTGCAAGAGGTGGCAGAGGAAGAGGGAGAGGTGGGGTACGAGCTGCAGATGGAGTACCAGCTGGTGCCGGACTACCTGCACGTGGACGTGAGAGTCAACGCAGAGCTGCAATTGCAGCCTCGTCTGGAGTGTTAGTATTTTTTAATGTTTTTTATGAAAGTACTTTGCTGTGGCCGTTGAATTCATCATATATTTGTATTTATTTAAACGGTGACCCTGCTTTGCTACTGGTGCGAGAGGATCGCGTCAAGGCCCTAAAGGCTGTTAGGGCCCTGCCTGCTTCCTTCCGGCTACAGTGAGTTCCACTGTTACAGTGAGAGTTGGTAAGATCAGCGCTCTGTCCATTTGGCACATTCAGTGCATATTGTATAGAGTTCTAATTTTATTCTTTATTTACATACTGCACTTACTATTTCACACGTGAATGAGAACAATTCATATGATTTATGTATATGTTTTCAGAATTACTTCTCCGGAGAGAATAACGTGTCCTTTTTCACAAGGGACACCTTCACCATTGCCAAGACCCGTTCCACCACCGTGGATGTCCACTCCCGCACAGACCCAATCAATGGCTCCCAATGCACCAATTACGCCAATCCAGGCAGCATCTCCGGAGCCGTTAGCTGGGACATCGCGGAGTGGGGAACTCCAGTGTGGGGAACTCTTCTCTCCGGAAGCCGGCTACCACAGCGAGCTGTGGGTGGACGTGCCGTTCTACCAAGAATTGTCGGCGTTTGGGAACGGTGAGTTTATTTTTTGAAATGTCATACCAGGGGCTCAAAATAAAATCAATTATCTATATTTTATATTGATGTCCCTAGCACAGTTTCACTGTTGGTATATTGGCAGGAGATAAGCATAGTACTTAAAAATTCCACATAACAAACATACAAAATGTACTGTAATCCAAAAAGATATGATGTACCTACATTCTATGCAAGTAAATATGTAGTTACTAACGTAAAAAGTCTGAAATTTGAGTTTGTTTTGGCTAATTTTTGTTCGATAGTAAGAACTTCGCACAGCATTGTGAATACCGACATCATAGTTTCACACATGACAATGCATAATATATTTGTACTTGAGTTAATGTCCTGAAACGTTAAGTGCCTCCATACATGACGCTACTTACAAGCTACTCGATCCTCGTGAGCGTATCATATGCGCCGATCGTAAGTACCCCCCGTACGATTTTGCTGGTAGCACCGTGTACGGGGCGCTATGCGACGTCTGTCGGTATCAAATCAGTTTCACGCAACCGGCGCGGCGGTGCTGAACGCACGCGACGCGTTGCATCATTTGTGTCTGATACTTTTCGTTTGACGTTTGACAGAAATGGCATCGGAACATGAAAGTAATGTTAGATTTGTTCTGGAAGTAGAAAAAATGCATGTTTATGTAACGATACTTTACCAGAATACATAAGAAAGGATTTAGTGGAGATGGCATGGATTGATGTTGGGAAAAAGTCATATGACATCGTGTAAACTCCACGGCTGCACGTAAAAAATGATCAAGTTCAGTATATTCCGGATAGCGCCGTGTACGGAAACCAGCATTAAAGAGTGGTATATATGCAGAGTACTTGTGGTTTCGTCACAATCATATAGTTTGTAAGTATCTCCATGAACGGAGGGCCTTACATTTCAAAACATTGGCATTAAACAGGGATTCTATCTTTTTTTTCTGTAACGGGTATTGTAGAATGAGAAATGAGACATGCCGAACTCCTTTGCGAGGGTTACATGTGATTCACCGGCTTCGAAACGGTGTATTACAGCACTTTTTTCATCAATTGAAAAAACACTTTCGCTTCACGGGACTCATTGTGTCGAGCTTCCTAGTCAAAAGCGAGGCTGTATTGGTAGTTGGGTTTTGTAACCGGACAAATTATCATTAAAATAGGTCGCTTTAAGTAGTTGGTCACTTTAAACAGATATGTTTTCCTACTAAAAGCTATGAAACCTTACTAGAGTTTCCATTATCGTCGCTTAAAACGGTAGACCGTTAAATGCAAAGTCATTATATCCGAATTCTACTGTAAATTTGTGTTTTCTATTATTTCAGAGTCAGACATGGGCAGAACCGACAACGTGGACGAGGCAGCTCTCTATCAAGAAGAGTCGGTACTTGGAAACCGTGAGTTATAAAACTAACTAACTTACCTGCACGCCATTTCCCTGCAGGGGTAGGCAGAGAGGATGGACCGCCATGCAACTCGTTCTTGGCACACACACTCTTTTCTTCATTCCATACCTACCTGACTGTGCTATTCTGACTCCTGACATTGCCCGCCTCAAGTATTTGATTAACTTTTTATTTTATTATTTATATGAATACCTCACAAGAGCCTCAGCTGGAGCCAGTGAGACTATGGCATCCCCAATCGGGGTATGTTGTGAGGCTGAAGGTAGCGGGGAGGGGAAGGAGGTGTGGAAGAGGGAGGTGGGAAAGTACCTGGCTATTTAGAACTGGTCACCAAACACGGTAAAGCCATTTGAAGCAACTTTTCAATTCTGAATGGTGTCTTACATCAGGGCGATACTGAGGGTATCTTCCACTCTGGAACGTGCCGCAAATAGACTATATATTATTTTAAATGAATTTTGTGTGAAAATAACACTAATTATTCAAATCAAATTTATTTGCCCATGCCGGGATTCGATCCCGCGACCATCGTATTGCGAGTCAAAAGCCGTACCAGAGGCAGTGGGTAATCGTAATATAGACACGTTAAATTAATTTGGGTTTTCTGTTGTTTCAGAAATGGATATGGACAGAATGAGCGACGTCGACCACAAAGAGAGCGATGAGGATACCTTCTACATTAAGGCGGGTCACGATTGTATGGGTGAAAAAAAAAACTTGTTTTGGTTTGTCTGTTAGTGATAAAAGGGGGTTAAATGAAGCTGTAAAATCACGTAATTTTTTTAATAATATTTGGATATCATCTTCTTCCTCCGGATTGAGTTTGAAATTTCACAAAATAGAGAAAAACCCACCCTTGTTAAATCTCTAAAAAATATTAGATAAACAATTAAAAATGAACTTTTTTTCAATAAAACACAAATTAGAGAGAATATTCTGACTTATTTATTAAAAAAATATATGATTATAATTAACATTATCTCAAGACAGTGTATTCAAATACCAGCAAAATCCTTCTTACTCTCAAATTTCGGCATTATTTTGCGAGACTCAATCTTTGCCCTAATAAGACGTTCTCTTGCAGACTTGGTACATAAAGTAGTCGAGGCTTCAGTAACAGTCTTTACAGCTCTTTCAACTGCTTGAGTATGACATGGCAGACGCAGAAGAGGCAATTTACCTTCTCCCCCCTGTGCTACAAATAATTGAAGATCTTCATCCGATATATTCTTCAGTATTGGGGGTTCGGTTACATTTTGCTGCCAATTAAAAAGGTCGTAGTAATATGATGCATCGACGTTTATGTTTGGAAGTTGGAACAGCCTTGTTTTACTTAGTTTCTTACTGCGTGCTTTTAGAACACGACGCGCAGCTAATTCCCGGATATGCTTGTGAGGGTCAGTTAACATTGCAAGTAGTAAATTTTCGGGGTGTGCGAAGTAACTGTTTCTTTCTATGACTGGATCAATTATAGTTTTTAGTTCAGGGGATGTTCTAGACGCTGAAATTAGCTGCCATAGGTGACGGGCTCCATCTTTACAGGTGGGATGGGTTTTAATACTGAACCAAGTCGGAGCATAAACTTTAACAACGTACGTTGCTAAAATAATAAGATTCTCTGTGGGAGCTTCCGTTGCAACATAAAGACGAAGAATTCGGTTAGCACGCGTAAGCCATCTGGCATGAGACATTTTTCCAGGAGATTTGTTGCCTAAATCTTCAGGTAATTCCCCCACCGTAACTGCAGATACGATTTTATACAAATATAACTGATCTGTACTTAGGTCTTTAGTTAATAATTCAGGCAACTCTCCGTCAATTTTCTGAAAATGAACAATAGGCTTTTTTTCACAGTTTTCTAAAGCTAGTCCTATTGTCCCTGAATATGTTTGAGGTCCAGATGTCTTACAGTCAAGATGTGTGAACAAATGACGAAATGGTAACTCGTTCATGTGAAGCAAGCAAATTATCCATTGCAATGGTTTATCCAAACGTTTTTCAAGCAAACGTATTATACCTCCATGTTTTCCAACGTTCACGTTCGTTCCGTCACATCCAATAGCCATTAATGGTTCAAATGGTATTTCTTCCTTTAAAAAATAATTGACAATTGTTCTTTCTATAACTTTCGACGTGCCAGAGTTTGGTGCAATTTAACCCAAATATATTGAGTCTGGCTCTTTTATCATTGAAATATGCTCTTCAATGATTAGTTCTCTGTAATGCCTCCCCCCTTTTTCCCTGATAATTAATGTTTTATCTTTCCGGCCATCAAAATATAATGCGGGTATTTGTAAAACTATGTGTTGTGCCTTAATATTTTCCCTTGTTTTTTTTCGTTCTCTGCGAAGTTTACTTTTGTCAATAACTGGAATATTAGACTTGATGTCATACAGAACTGCTGAGGCAATGGCTGCCGCTGCTCTATCCGAAACTCCATATCTATCACAAGTTTTTGACAGTGTAGAATAATCAATAGTGACCGCAGCCTGCTTCTGAGAGGCATTTGAGATACAACATTTGGTTTGAAAACATCATTGCAATCGGATTCATTTGATGAAGAAGACGTGGAAATATCGATTAGGTAGTTGGCTTACCTGTGCTTTCCTTTTTAGACGTACGCAAGGATTTTTGCTTCAGAAATTTTCTTTTCAACGCAGTTTTCATTTGTTTTGTTGTAGCGGTATCCACATTTCCTATTATCATTTTTCGTGTAGTACGTTGGTCACTAATGAAACTCTGTTCATTTACAGGTATTTTTTTATCTTTAGGACAGTCACATTTACTGAAATCTTTGCATTTGCAAGACGAAATATCAAACAGCACTTTACTTCTGCGACGGAATTCCTCCATTTTTTCCGGTATTTTAGGATGTGACTTAAGAAGGTTTTTGCATTTAAAATGATATGACCTCAATATGCGTTCTACTCGCGAGTGTGTAGCGATGGGAATAGAAGCCTTTCTCCATATTTCTTCAATTCGTGCTGTCACAGTACACTCTATTTGCTGAAATTTGGGTTCTAGTTTGGTCTCTTGATTTAATTTTATTTGATGCCTGGTCCACTCAAAAAACTTCATAACATCACAATAAGTTGGTAAAACATTGTCTTTAACGTCGCAAATTTCACCAAAAATGGGACTTTTGACCTACCGCTTAAAGAGCCGTAGCGATACTGACTCCAAACTCCGACGTCGGTTGCGCAGAGTCGCTGCGCTTAGTGCAATCGGTGCTTCCCCCGCCCTCACCTCGAGCCACTAATAATCAAAACTCGGATTTTTTGTAAATGAATTCGTAAATACGTACCATATTTGCCATAGAATATTACAAAAAATATAGTATAAAGGATTCGTAGTAACTTTTATACACACTAGAAAATACCTCTAAAAATGAAAATTTTCAAAACTTTGAAGTGAATCCGGAGGAAGAAGATCGTATCAGAAATTAAAAAAATTTTAAACACGTCGGTTTGAACCCATTTGGCACCCTTTTATCGCTAACAGAATCTAAAATTATCATTTTTTTTTAAATGACCCACCTTATTCTACATGCCACCAATACCTTATCATAATATTATCAACGTTTCACCTAACTCCGCTATGGCCATAGACTTTAGTAGACAAGACCAGGTAGATAGTGAGGCAATGCATGCGATTCTGCCGCCTGAAGGTTACTCTTTCGATTGGTCCAAAGATATCTCACGTTTTACTGGGATAAGGGAGACATTCACAGTTACGCCAGGACCAACTTTCAATACCGACGAAATGGGCAAACTTGTGAATGCCTTTCTTAAAATCTTTGATGCAGATGTCATTGAACTGATCACGAGAGAGACCAACAAGTATGCAGATCAATGGATTGCGAAAAAACAATTTAAGCGCCATGCGCGTACCAATAAATGGGTTCCCACGAATAAAGAGGAAATGTATGTATTCTTGGCAATTTTAATGTATCAAGGTATTAGTCCCCTTCCTGTTGAAAAAGACTACTTCTATTAAAAAAAAACTCACCGCCATGCCTTATTTCAGCCGAGCCATGGATTATAATCGTTTTCTTCCAATTAAAAAATTCCTTCACTTCACCAACAATAAAAGTCTTTCTTCTGATGTACCGTTATCTGTGCGAAGATTACAAAAGATTCAGCCCGTCTTGGACCATCTCTCAAATAAGTTTGAGACTTTATAACTGCCCGAGCAAGACATCTCACTGGATGAATCCTTACTCTGCTATAAAGGCCGTTAGGGATTCGTCCAGGTGATCAAAACCAAAGCGGCCAGCGCGGGTATAAAGTCTTATGCTACGTCCAGACTGAAGCCAACCTTCCAACTCCGAACTAAGTTCGGAGTTGGAAGGTTGGCCCATCGTGTGGTCGCTGCGGCCAACCCTCCAACCCCGAATTCCGTACTCCAAAATGGCGGACATGAAACAGCTGTAGCTACGCTGTATCTTTTTCAGTTGCCTACAATTATTACGTACGTATAATCATATAATTATATACACGACATGTTTTCAAACAATTGTTATACCACTCTCCGTAATAATATAGTCATTTTAATAGTACGCGGCACGGTGTGGACAGCTGCGGCAGGCTGGTTCGTGTGAGTTGGCCGTCGGGATCGCCTCGAAGGCGATCCCGGGCCAACGCGAACTCCAACCTTCCAACTCGAACTTCCAACGTACGAACACCCCTCCACACGATCGTCCAAACGTTTGAAGTTGGAACGTTGGCCGCAGTGTGGGCTTACCATTACGAGCTTTGTGAGTCCAAGACTGGCTATCTTTGGAAATTCCAAATTTATACGGGAAAGACCATTTCCAGACAGGCTGAATCGACAAATCCAGACCAGGAAAACATGACGGAAGACATAACGGAAGACATAACGGTAGATATGACGGACGACACGACACTGATACTGAGTCTCACTCTACATCGAGGCACAATGACATTATGTATTGATTTTCTTAAATTATGAATAAACCAATATAAATTGAATACATTTTTATTATGATAAAGTGTGTAAACAATGTTTAAATCAATATACTGCTCTTTCATTGTAACTATTGTGTTTCCTCCGTCCTACAACATGAGTCTCTTCAAGACCAATGTTCATTCCTTCCTCTCCTCAAAAAGACCCTCCACACAGCATCCCAGATGACATAGGCCCTGAGGGAAATTATTTTCCTCAGGGCCTCCTGTGTGGAGTTAATGTAAAAAAAAAAAAAAAAACTAAAACTGTGATATTAATTTAATTGATTTAAAAGAATATTAAGGCTTAATAATTAAATAAATCAATTATGGGTTCCATCAATTATTTTCCCCTCCACCATTTTTTTTCGATACCTTTGCTTTTAGATATAAAATTATCACAATGATATTGTTTGCCATTCGACGCTCATACAAAGGTTTGATATATATACAATTTTATCATCATCATCATTTTACATATACTGATTTACCCTATGTAGATTGACCTTAAGGTAGCTGTCAGAAGTGATTTTTCGTCAAATATTGGTGGATTTCATCAACTTGCAAAGTATCCCTCTGAAATATTGGCAATGTGTATATCTATGATATATATTTCATTTTAAGCCTTATTTCCTTGTTTTGCACGTTATATAAAAACATGGTTACAAATCTCCAGTTCTAATTTACAATTATTGAAAAAGTATCACCATGATTTTGACATCGTGAAATAGGCTATCTGTATAATTCATCAAATGAATCAAATAAAGCCAACACGGCAACTATCCTTATAAATAATTGTAGGCAGTTAATGTATCTTCCTAATGTAATACCAGTTTTTGTGGTAAATTCATTAAATATTATAATACAGTGATTTCAATTTTGCACGTCACGCACTCAAATTTTACAAAATCATTTTCCGACCAAACTTTTGAAGAGATCATAAACATCCAAAAAAATATTTTTCTATTATATTCTTGCATCTGTGGTTATCAAACAGGCCATAGAGAACATAAAAACGTAGAAAATATTCAATAAAGATATTTAAAACTGCTACTGGCGGCAATTTAAAAACACAAATTTCGCGCATTTATAAAGTTTAAGATTTTTTAATAATTTATCTATGAATTCTAAAAATATAGGATAATTAGTAAAATGTAGGTGAATTCATTGGCTGTAAAGCACTACAATCAGTTTTATGTCTTCATGTTAAAATTCGGAGGTATGATTTTTTTAATGTTGGCGGAAAATATTCAAAATCGTCGCCAAAAAACCGCGAGCAATCGGAGAAAAAAGATTTTTGACGCGCGATCGTTCGAGTGGCTAGATGATAATTTTTTAAGTAGCAATTCGTGGGAAACGGTGTCAAATGCTTTTGATAAATCCATGAACACCGCTATGGCTTTGTTGCCATAGTCCAGCGCTCTTGTAACTTTGGTCAATACCTTTAAAACAGCATCACTCGTACCTTTATTTGCTCTGAAACCGAATTGATTGTCAGAGAGTAATTTGTATTTTTCTAAGAATGAAACTAATCTTGACTTGGCAAATCTTTCTATCAATTTTGAGAGAGTATTGAGTAAAGATATTGGTCTGTAATTGTTAACCTCTAGGTGATCCCCACCTTTGAAAAGAGGTACAACCTTAGCATTCTTACAATGAGTAGGAAATATGCCACTCTTAAAACTAAGGTTAACAATGTGAGATATGGGACCAGCCAATACAGAAACATGCTGTTTGTATACCATGATACTTAAGCCATCAATACCACAGGAAAAAGACATTTTTAATTCATTTATCACTTTTGAAACTTCATAAATGCTAGTAGTTTTAAATTCAAAGCTCTCTCCTGAAAATTGAGTACAAGGTATAAAATTGTTACCAAGACACATTTCGGTAGTTTTATTTGCACTGCACAATTGTTTTGCGAATCTAGGACCAATATCACTGAAGAAGCTATTTACGTGATTAGTGATTATATTTGGATTCTCTTCCATTGAGATGATATTGTTATTGATTTTTATTTTTTTTATAGACACTTGCTCCTTTTGTATATTTACAGCCTCCTTTATAATCTTCCACTGTTGCTTGGTATTTCCATTGCCGTTATCCAGTTTCCTTTGGTAATATGCTTGCTTTGTATATTTTATAATTTTTGTACACCAGTTTCTATATCTTTTGTAATAATCCAGCAGTTGAATATTATTTGAATCTGCTCGACATTTGTTGTGTAATTTGTCTCGGGTTCTGAGACATTTAATAATTCCATTATTTATCCACGGTTTTAAATATTTCATATTATGCTTTACACTTCGTACAGACGATCAACTTTCCACATGCATTTTTAAACATTTTATGAAATTTTCAGTCGCTAAATTAACATTTTGCGATGACAGAACTGACTGCCATGATTCTTTCTTTAATTTGACTTTCAAAAGATTGTTATCGATGACGGTTTTCAAGTTTTCATTATCTTTTGCTATTTTATTTAGTGTAAAGCTCATAAATCTCAGCAATATCACATCATGGTCTGTTATGTCAGTAGTGAAGACAGCTCCCTCTGGTTCAAATTTAGATTTTACCATTATGTGATCGATGCAGCTTGAAATGGTAAAAGAAACTCTGGTAGGTGAAATTATGATTGGCTTCAAGCCATGAAAAGCCAAAAGACAGAGGTATTTTTGAGTTTTCATATCGCTCAAATCCAAAGTATTAATGTTTATGTCGCCACATAAAATGATCTCCTTATTTTTTATAGATGTAGAGTCAAGCAGTGCACTCAGTGATTCAAGGAAATTATCTATATGAGCCAGGGACGGAGATCTATAAACAGCTATTACACACAAGGTACTCGATATCTGCATTTTTAAGCAGTTTGCTCCAGGGAAAACAACTTCCTCAACAGTTACGTGAACATTTTGTTTTACATAGGCAACTACACCATCATTTTGCAAATAGTTATTATTTGTGTTGTAAACTGCGTATCCGGGGATGTTAGGTATATTGGTAAAATTTTTCAGCCAAGCTTCTGTAAAAACAAATACCTCAGGACGATGCTCGATACTATCCAGCATGGTTATGGTTTCATCAAAGTTTTTGTTTAAATTTCTAACGTTTAAACAAAGTAATGAAAATTTGGAATATTTTAAAAAGTTTTTGCAAGTTAATGAATCTGTAATGGTTAAATTAGATTCTGTATTATCAATCAAGTCAATGTATTTTCCAAAATCGATATCCATTTAAATGATGAAAATATTTTTCGGTGTCTTTCACTATTAAACTTCTATTATAACCTATTGAGGTCATCTTCGTGTTTGATTTCCCTGATTTTTTTGCTTTCTTCTTCTTTCATTAGAATTGCTCCATTTTTGTACCAAATATATTTATATTTTAATTCTTTTTCCTTTGTTTTGGCTTTCCAAAGTAGTTCCTTATGGTAAGGAGATAATGACTCTCCTAGGAATATCATGTTTTCACGATTAGAAATTATCTTCTTATTTGCTAATAATTTTAATCTGGTTTCTGGGTTTTTCATTTTTAGGATAATTTTTTTTGGATGTCCTGGTCTTCTGTCATATTGCCTCATTGCCGAGGCAATATCGTCTGAATTTATTTTGATATTAGCACTTTCTATCAGTTTTATAGCGGTTATTTTGGGATGTTCTTCAGTCTTTTCCTCAATGCCTGTAATTTCAATACAGTCATCAAGGTTCGACTGTTCCAAGCAAGCCACTCTGATTTCCAGATGCTTAATATTTTTATTTTTAATTGCCAAATCATTTTTTAAACGTTCAACTTCTCCTTTAACCTCATTCATGGAGTCTAAGCGGGTAATGATGTCGTAATATTTTTGACAAATAAATTCGGTTTTTTTTGAAATTCTAACAATTTTTTGTCAATGTTTTCGAGAATTTGGGTTTTTATTGTAAGACACATCATTCAGATATATATTCCATGTATATAAGTGTCTCCAGGTTTGACACTGGACCCAAATCTCGAAAATAATTTCCTTCCGATTCTTGCAGCAAGTACCTATGCAAGTAGAATTTTATAACTGCACTAGGAACACGAGAATGGTTTCTTCGAAATGCGTCAGCAACTGAAATTTTTTGTGCAAACTGAACACCGAAGATTTTATTTTGAATGAACGGTTCTCGTGTTCTGAAGTTGAAATTTGTTATGGGGTTCATTCATCACGGAGCACCAAAAGTGCTCGCAGGCTGCACCAAAAAAACCCGTGGGCTGTTAAAAAATCTTTAAACGTTGGCGATTTAAGCGCCCTTGAGGTGATATTTTTCACGAAAACAGCGCTACAGAAATTATCAATTTATATTTTTAATGTACCGCTCTGCAATAAACTGCCAAAAGAACCATCGTCCAGTAACGGACTTGACAACATAAACAATCAATATTTGCTTCACAAAAGGGATCAATACGAATTATCGTTAAACGACACACTTTCGGTGAAACCAAAACTTATAGTGAATGAAACTAAATGTTGATTTTTTCTGGGTCACTAGTAGGTTATTTCAAAATGTCATACTATTGTACCAGACTCTTAAGACTCCCGGGCTTAATATACAGCATATTTAATATGCAAATCACAGAAACGTGTTAGTAAATAATATTTGATTAACGGAGAGGATCCGAATATTACTTTCTACATTTTCTCAAAACATGGCAAGTAATTGTAGATGTCTGACCGGACGAGTAGGGAATAAATAGGTTTCCTTAGTTTACCCTAGAAAGATAACCTACGCCTCAGAGGCGCCCGCGACGGTAAGAAAACGCTGTCTCTTTCTAATGAGCGCGCGCATCTAACTGTCCTTTTTTGTTAGCTTAGTCGTCGGTGCACAGCGTCGCGGGACGGCCGTTTTTACGCGGTAAGTACCAGATTTTTGCCGTTATGACCAGGTAATGCGCTCCGAAGGCGCATGGTTATCTTTTGAGTGACTTTTAGTAAAAGTATAAATTTGTTTATACTTACATTACATGTTTATTATAGGTATTTTTTTGTTGTCTAAGCATGAAATTTTTTTACCTTCATCATGACGAGCCGAAGAATACCATTTGATGATGCAATATTGAGATTTATGGCTGAAGAAGAAGATAACGAGCATGATGGACATCAGAAAAGTGGGAAACAGAAGATCACGTGACTGAAGATGAAATGCAGAGTGACGATGAAGATGAGTTCATCGATGATGAGATGCCAAAAGAATTGAATCGTTCACAAAATGAAAATATTATAACTCCACCAGTATCTTCAGAGCCTGGTGTGACCCAAAGGCTTGGTGGACACATTCGATCAAATGTGTTCCTGTATGTCATGTTCAAGGGAAACCAATAGGTGGCCAATGGCTATGCTTTATGGCATACTAAACATGGCACTCGTCAATTTTTATGTCATAATATACTGTCACAACGTTCTAGCGAAAAATGAAAAGCCTCTAAATAGAAGGGAATATATGAAAAAGTTAAGCACTCGAACGACGGAAAGACTCGAAGCTCCTACTTTGCTCAAGCGTGTGCGAGACAATATCACCAATATTCTTCCGAATTCGGATGTGCAGAGCTCTAGAGATAATGAAGAAGAACCTCCAGCCAAGAAAAGACCGTATTGCAGCTTTTGCTTAAGCAAAAAAAAAGAATGTCAAAGATGACTTGCAAAAAACAGTTTGCGGCGAACACAAAAAAGATGTTTGCCTTGAATGCCTCTAAACCAATTTTTTAGCCAATTAATAATAGTTTTGATTAATTATTTTGTAGCTGATTAGTAAATTAAAATAGTTTAATTAGTTTTATAAAAAAAATATATAAATTTGTGATTGTATTTTCCTGTAAACAGAATACGGTTAATTTTGTTGATTTTTTCTGGAGGTTTTTTGATGTAAGTTTAATGTTTAAAATCAATCAATAATTTCACTAAAAAAGTTTTTTTATTATTAGTTCATTAACCACACATTAAAATATTCAGCTAAATAAATACATTACGTATATATTTAATAAAAAAAAATCATTAATATATTATGCGCCTCTGCAGCGTATGGTTATCTTTTATGTACGGCAGAATAAGAGCTCGTTCACATTGAGCATGTTCATTGAGCATATAAATATAAAATATCATAGCACGCCACATATCGCTCTCCATACAATCCCTTCAGACCGTTCACACCTGAGCGCTTTATGCGCACATCAACCATAGACAATGCACATCTTACGCCGTAACCGCTCCTGAGGCGATATGCCAACAGTTAAGCGCCCCCCACTCCGACGAAAACAGGAGAAGGGGTCATTTTAATTACGGAGCTGCCAAGACCGGTGGATGACAGATGTCAAGTTGATAGATTCAGTACGAAAAATGCGCACTCCGTGGCCGCTCGCTAATTCAACTGACCCCCTCTCCTACCATAGGAAGAAATATTTTATCTGCGCCGTGTGAACGGCACGAACCATAACCGCTCGCGGTTCAACAGATACCTGCTAGCGGTTATATTAGATGTCTGAACACCCCTTAAGGTTACCTATCTTTCTAGGGTTAATTAAGATTACAATATTTCATTAATACATAACATTTATTACAAGATAATATTAACGGAAATATTTCGGGAATACTGGGAATGCCCAAGGAATAGAATACACGAAGGAGTACGATGACTAAAAGCCTCTTGTTTACCCAAGAGTCTTGATGGCCTCGATGCACACGTCAAGCGGCTTGAGCGTAGACAACAAAATTACGTACTTGCCGTCAAGCCGTTTGATCGAATCCGAAACCAATCTTATGTACCTAAGTAGCAAAGACACTTTTTGCCAGAGGATATCTTGAATTTTCCACATCCCAAGGGAGGGGAGTGGTTTAAAAAATACTGAGTAAATTCAACCGTTTCCTCAAAAAGTCTAAATATTTTGTTGAACAACTTTTATAACAATATTCCACCGATAATTCATATCTGCGGTTCCAGTGACAGCAAAGGAACTGGTTCTTTGTGACCTTGACTGGAATTTCGAACATCTCTAGTGGATATGTCAAATTAATGTCAGTCAATACAAAATTCGGCGTCTGCATCTCCTGTGCTTCCCTGCCGCCAGTACTTTATTGCTTCTGTCTTTCTAAAGTAACATTGTGTGAACTACGCTACAATAGTGTTAAATTGATGGCACTTACCAAAGGTTTTGGAATTGACCGCCTCCTGCTTTACGACCGCTGTCACATTTAAACCAATCGATTAGTAAGTCCGTCTTATCCTATCCCCGACTTAAGTATTTAACTCGTTTCCTTTTAATAAATTCCATTGTTACAACATATTTTGTCTTGTACTGTCAACATACTCGATATCAAAAATTGACGTCAAAAAGTGTGATTTCTTTTTCGCATTTAAATGCATAAACCCATATTGTTTAATTTAAGAAAACATTTGCAATTTGATATTATACATGTACTACGTAAATGAAACAACTGCTGCGATCCACGCAAAACTACAATGTAAAATTGACAGCTCTCCATTTTGTGTGACATGATACACGAGAATGTCTCAAATGCGAAAATATTACCAATTGAATTCCCATTAGCTACAAGCGAGAATCAAAATGACTTAGTCCTGAGAAGCGATGTATCTTTTGTGGACACGGGAAAGATCCCATTCGAAATCGGTTGTCAAATTTGGGTGATTTTCTATGACTTTCAATTGCTTTTTCATTGGGTGTCGTTGGTCGATGACAGCTGCGCTAATTTTAACTAGTTTAAAACACGAAGTGCACTAGTTTAAAACACAGTTTATGGAAATTGCATGTTAACAATTACTACAAGAAACAACTATTTACGTGCACAAAATAGGTTCTTAATTTGGGCAAACTAAATAATTCATGCGTACTTCGATTGAAACGAGACTTCGCAAATGTCTAATCCGTGATACACAAATTTAAACGTACATTAATTGAATAAATAATCATAATATGGGCTATCAGAGTGTAATTCAGAGTGAAAATCAGAGTGCAATTCACACGCGGTAGAAGTGAAACCTTCAAAAAACAAAATAGACAAGTGTGGGGAGGCTACGAACCATTGCACAAAGAGGAGACCGATTATTCTCATTCTCTCGCCGGTTAAATCGTATAGATGTATATGTTTGTCTTTTTTTAGTGTTGCTATTTTTCGTTTCATCGAGTTTCAAATCACAAGATATATGCTGAAACAATGGCTGCTAAATAGAGATAGTTTATATTAATTCATGTGTGTTAATTGTGATAATCTGTATAGTTATAGTAATAATATTATGAACGTATGTTTAAATTTTAACTGAACATTAACATCCTGTTGACAAACTGCTTTATTGTGGTTTAACGGGATTGTACCTTGAAACAAAAACAAAAAAAAAATGCTAAAAAGGTTTTCACTTCAAAGATATTGGGTCTATGTAAGTGACCCTTAAGGTACACCGCTTGTAACCTCGATTTTGTTTGATAGGTAAGAATTATTTTTGCTAAGAGAATCCTATTGGTTGGGTAGCTCTATATCCATTCTAATAATTTACCATCGATGTCAAATTTGAAAAGTTTATTGAAAAGGTTTTTTTTATTACTGCGTAAAATTTTGCAAAATCCCTGTATATTGGGTTGATTAGGATTTTATTTTCAAGTGAACATGATACAAAATTTTCGAATAGGGAGATTTTGTTACAGGTCTTATTTGTTTTCAGCTGAGACCAATTAGCCACTCAGAACAGGACGCTATCACAGCAGTGCCATGGATCTTCCCAACCCAGAGATTGTTTTCATCAAGACTGAACCATGGTCGCAGGAAGAAAGCCCAAATGAAATGGAGAATACGAATATTCAAATCCACCTCCCGGATGTGAAGAAGGAAGGTTTGCAATATGCTGAGAGTGTTCAGCCAACTAGTAAGTGGTATTGCATCTCACAGAAGTATTTCAGATGGATGCAGTAAGAACAGCTGCTTGTTTTCTACTTCCCCTCTTATCGTCAATCGGTACTTTTGATTTTATCTTTGAAATATTGCCTTACATGAAACTGTCTATCACAACTTTAATCGCATATTTCGGATATATTTAGATAAAAATACATACAAAACGAAATTTTGGTTATTATGCAACGAGAATTTGTACCCGCTAATCTACTACAAGTAGATTATCAGCAGGAGATTCGTTGAATATATAAATCATACAATTGATTGGCCTTGGCATTGGCCTTTGATACAATTGATCATAGTAAATTACTAGAAACTCTTGAACACATTGGAATTACAGGAAACCTACTTAAATTATTTGTTAATTACTTTGAAAATAGAAAGATTTGTGTAAAAATTTTAGATCATTTAAGCAAAAAAATATAACATTTACCACAAGGGTCCATACTAGGCCCTACCTTGTATATTATATATCAATGAAATTTATTTTCTCTCACGTAAAACATTATGTTTATGCTGACGACATTGCATTAGTTATTTCACATGAGGATTTATTAATTGCAAGTACTTTACTGCAAATAGACTTTGTCACTCTTCAAAAATGGTCACATGATGTAGGTTTAATAATGAATGCTAAAAAAACAAAGCTTATGCACATCAGATCCCCTCATCCCAACATCACCATAACTCCTAAAATTGTTTCTCCTGATTTTAATTGCATCCATAATTCTGTGATACAGCCATGCTAATGTAAAAATATTGAACTAGTCTCTAAATACATATATCTAGGCTTAACAATTGATTGTAATTTTAAATGGGATATACACATACAAAAAATTTGCACACGGCTTAGGGCTATAGTGAGCAAACTTTATAGACTAAAGTTTTTTGTTCCACTAAATACTCTTAGATTAGTATATCTGTCATTGGCGGAATCCCTAATAAGATATGGAATAACCACATGGGGACATTTAACAAAAACAAATCTTCTTTAGGTGCAAAACGTACAATATTCTTTGGTAAAATTATTATTAAAAAAAACTGAATACGAACAACGACATAATATACTGAAATCATTACTATACAACTCTGTAAAGTTATTATCTGTTCGTGCTATATTGTGGCTTAAAATTGCGAGTCAGCATACATCTTAATCTGAATATAATAAACTAGCGGTTCATGTTCATAATACAAGACTAACTGCAAATGATGGACTTATAATTCCCAGATACCTAAATAAATACGGTCAAAGAACTCTAGAATACCTTGTTCCAATAATTTACCACATGTTACCCAACGCAATAAAAAGCTGTGAATAATTCACAGCTTTTTATTGCGTTGTGTAACGTAACTAAATTATTTAGTTTCAGAAGGAAATGTACGCTAAAAAATTGGCTAAGTGAAAGAACTTTTTTGTACTAATTTCTGTTACTCCGCTTTTCATTTAATGTTTTTTCCATACAAAAATTACTACAAATAATTCTAAATATAAATAGCACTGACCCGCGACAATTTTTAACCCCCCATTCTGTTGTCTTTTGCACGTATTATCAATTTATTGTTGTTTTGTTATTCCAGGTAACATTAATATGGAGATTGTACCTATCAAGGCAGAACCAAGACCACGAGAACAAGATGGAGAGGCACCTCCTTATTCAGAAATAGACGTAGATCTGCCAGACGTTAAAAAGAAATGCTTTGAGCACTATGAACGTGTTACTGAGTCTGAAGGTAAAATCGGTATTCGTTCGTTTTAATAATTTTCTTGTTTCATTATAGATACTTATTGAGCTTTATCCGCCATCTTTTTCAGGTGTGCTTACAGACCCGAAGACGTATTCTGTTGAAAAACCTCATTCGTGTTCCCACTGTAACTACTGCTGCTCAGACAAATCACGTTTAACAAGGCACTTACGCACCCATACCGGAGAAAAACCTTATTCATGTTCCTACTGTAGCTATTCATCTACTCTCAAGGGAAATTTAAATCGTCACATCCTTACCCATACTATAGAAAAACCTTACTCATGTTCCAACTGCAGTTATTCAAGTTCTCAAAAGATACATTTAATAAGTCACATTCTTACCCATACTGGAGAAAAACCTCATTCATGTCCCCATTGTAACTACTCGTTCTCAGACAAAACAAGTTTAACGGTACACTTACGTACCCATACTGGAGAAAAACCTTATTTATGTTCCTACTGCAGTTATTCAAGTTCTCAAAGGGGTAACTTAAATACTCATATTCTTATCCATACCGGAGAAAAACCTTATTTATGTTCCTATTGTAACTACTCGTGCTCAGAAAAATCACGTTTAAAAGTGCACTTACGCATCCATTCTGGAGAAAAACCTTACTCGTGTCTCCATTGCAACTATTCCTGCTCACGCAAGTCACATTTAAATGTGCACCTACTCACTCATGCCGGACAAAAACCTTATTCATGTTCCTATTGCAGCTTTTCTTATTCTCAAAAGGTGTCTTTAAAAAGCCACATTCTTACTCATACTGGCGAAAAACCTTATTCGTGTTCCCTTTGTAACCTTTCCTACTCAACTAAGTCAGCGTTGACAGTGCACTTACGTACCCATTCTGGAGAAAAACCTATTTCACTTACCTAACGCAGTCATTCATGCAGTTCTTCGTGGATACTTAAAATGTCACATTCTTACTCATGGGAGAGAAAAAACATGTTGTTCATGTTGTAATAAATAAACAAATTTTATAAACCATGCACTAACTCAGTGGAGAAAAACCTTATTCATGTTCAGACTGCAACAGTTCATGTAAACGAAATGGTGGTTTGAAAACTAACACTTTCTACACTGTACTTTGTGTACTCTTTTCATTACATGGTTTACATTCATCCGAATTTTACAGAAAATGATGAATTATGAGAATTTTTTACTCTACTCGGAACGTAAGAACGTTTTTCTTTGAATTGTGTCCGCCGATGAATCCGAAAATGGAAATTTAACGGAGCATTTGGAACACAAATTGGTTTTAAGTTGGTTGAATATTTTCACCAGCTTTTAATTTTGAATGCACCTTGACTTCTATTTTTACAATACATGGTTAGAAACTAGAATTTCATTTATTACACTTGGAATACGAACATAGTTTCCGTCGAACATGTCAGCATATCTGGAATTGTATCGTTACATTCTGAATATAGAACTGGTTTAACTTAACTATATGAGTCCCTAACTAGAATTACTAAATTATATTCTCTTATCAAAACCAGTTTCAAAAACAAATGTGGCATGTTTTTTTTTTAATTCAATTGGAAACTTTCAAACAAATTCGAATTTAATCTGGAATTTGAAAAACAAAACCGGTTTTAATATAAGATTGAATATGTGTGCGTCTCCCCACCACACTACACTCTGTACTCGAAAATGGTTTTCTTTCAATTTTTGCGGCACCATAGTCTGCAACTAAAATTTCGTAACTGCATTTGGAACACGAGAATGTTTTCTTTCAACATCGTCAGCACCAGAATCTTTTTAACTGTTAATTTTTTCATGGATTAGGTTCTTAAAAATGAATTTTGTTACCAGTCCATCTTAAATTATAAAGAACATAAGCAAGCTTAAGTTATAAATGTACTTATTTTTCATTAGTGTGCATATTTATTTAACTTTTTTTAATTAGAGTTAATTTTTAATGAAAATTAAACCGATTTTTTTAATATAACGTCCAACTCGAATAAAAATATAATTCCGTGACCAAATATCATGTTGATTTTTATTTATTTATTTCTCTTTTGTATTTAATTTATCTTAAAATGGTACATTTTAATATATTAAAATTTTTATGTATTTTAATAATTTATACTGATCACCCATTAAAAGCATTTGCTTGTTTTTATTTTAATAACATGTTTCATTTTAGTGCTTTTTTTATTCATTTAGGAGATTGCAATAAAGTTATATTCTTGTATAATGTATTTTTGTCTAGTTTTCTTTTTTATTAAGTATTCTTTTTTTAAATGTATTTGTAAATATTGCAGTACTTCGTAAATTGTATTTTTTAAATATTTTCTTACTTACTTAAAAAATTCATAAACAAAAACATTTATTACCACGTGAGTTGTTTTTGTTTTTTTTTTTTATTTTAACCCCCCTCCCCCTTGTTAAGCTTTGGTTGGACCCCCCCTCCCACTCACGTGAGATTTATACTACAGTCGTTAAATTACTACATTTATTTTTATGAAAAAATAAAAATATGTAATAAATTTTTCAGGTAAACTATAGCACTAATTACAATATTCAATTTTTCACAAAGCAATCAGTGGGTAGAATTATTTTATATTCCGTAGACAAAATCAAAAAGACAAAAATTCTAAAATCCACCCTAAAGGGCTTAGATGAATACCAATCTACCATAAATGAAAACCCATGGATAAAGTGCTTAGATAAATACCGATCTACCTTCCCAAGCACACCATCCACGTGACGGTTCCACCAACCTAACATTGATTTCGACTCTGAAAATGAGCATATTCTATTAAATTCTGAACTCATACACGAGAATCTGCGACTTAAGCAAGCTCTCATACAGGGACAGAAAGCTAGAGCAATGGATAGATTACAGAGAACCTACACTCCCTCCTGGCTAAGACCTAAGATAATCTCCATTTAGCAGCATTAATGGGAGCCTGTTAATAGGGATCTCAACTTCTACAAGCCAATCCAGAGATGTGGCTGCCAACAAGGCAAAAAATAATACGATGATGTGACTGCTTCCAAGGCCAGAAACCATTCCAATATTGGGAATATTAATATAAACGAAAACCACCCCAATATTGGGGATGTTTTCTCAACGACCCAAAACAACCCATTGGGCCTATTTTTGACATCAACCAATCCAATGTTAGGACTGTGCCAATAACCTCAAACCAACCCAACGTTTGGGCTGCTACCGCTACGGTCCAAAACCAACCCATTGTTGCTACTGTGCCTATTTTTGACATCAATCAATCCAATGTTGGGACTGCCCTAATAACCTCAAACCACCCCAACGTTAGGGATGCTACCCCTTCTGTACAAAACCAACCGATTGTTGCTAATGAGTTAATATTGCAACCTATTTTATTTTCATTCCAAAGGTGGGAGAATTTGTAGCTAGTTAAATATTAGGTTTGCTAGTCCGAGGGCCCCCTGAGCTTGGGGGCCCCGGTGCCCAGCACCGTCTAACATCTTGGTAGCTATGCTACTACATGCAAGATGGGAGATAGAAAACTCTGTGCTGTCGGTGACGGCGATAACCATCGGAAACATAGAAATTAATACTCTCCCTGAAAGTTTTCAAATCATCCACGAGTTAGTCTAAAGATATCTGTAGCAATGTGCACATCCCTTCTGACTCTTAGATGGTTCTGTAGCTGAGCAACGAACAACCTTAAAAACATAATTCAAATTCGATTTTACAGACTGGTATCACTGAGCACCGCTCCCTGGTCTAATGATGCGATACGATTCAAAACCATTCTGGTTTCAACGTTCGTTCCGACCTACTGCTTTTCCTCTAGGCGATATAATTATAAAATCTGTGCCATCGTATTGTAATTCAAAGTTTCTTGCAAATATATTTGACTCGCGTTAATCAAGAGTTATTATTGAAAACCTCCACAAGACACGCTTCCAGTTTACAAACATGGCAAGGACTGAAAACTGCCAAACCCTTTGGATAATCTATATAAACATAATCCACCTCCCTAAAGTTTATTTGATGGCAATGAGCAATGAACATACCAAAAAGAAAGTCTGCAGGTGATCCACTAGTAATATTTTTAAGTTGATTTAGCTTACCATATGAGGGAACTCCCCAGGCTCCGTGACGTTTCCTCCGATTATTAGAGGAGTGGCCAAGTGGGCGCATTGGTTACTTCTGCTGAACCTCGGAATGAGTGAATACGTATCCTGTTTACAAGGATACACACTAGAGGCCAGGTCTATGCAGTCTGAAACAAAGAAAATAAGTTTTCGATTGTAAAAATACTGAACTCCAAATTTCACGCCAAACAAAAACCTGACTTGATTTATTTAAACAAAAAAAAAATTCTGAATGCTCCACTGCAAAACATAAATACTCAATCAGGTACTCAACCAAAATAAGTTATATTATTATTGCCAGTTTCGGGGAGTTAATATTAAGTTTAATATTTTGTAGTGGAATAATTTGTTGGGTTCCGCGCGTTTTCATCCCACGACAAAACATCCCCCGACAAAATATCCTGCGGACAAAACATCCCCAAAAAAATATCTACTAAAACCTAACCTAACCGAATCTAACCTAAACTAACCTAACCAAGAAATGGGACAAAAACAATACAGACAATAAATTATAAAAAAAAGAAAATAGTAAAATGTTAAAAAATAGTAAAATTGGACAAAAATAATACGGACATCCTTTAAAGACAATGAGTTTTTGTTTTAAAACAGTAAGATGGGATAAAAATAATACAGAGATCCTGCAAAGACAATAAGTTGTTGTTAAAAAATAGTAAAATGGGACAAAAATAATACTGCCATTTAAAGACAATGAGTTTTTGTTAAAAATTGTAAGATGGGATAAAAATAATACAGACATCCTGTAAAGACAATAAATAAGTTATTGTTAAAAAATAGTAAAATGGGACAAAAATAATAGCCATTTAAAGACAATGAGTTTTTGTTTAAAAATAGTAAGATGGGATAAAAATAATACAGACATCCTGTAAAGACAATAAGTTATTGTTAAAAAATAGTAAAATGGGACAAAAATAATACAGCCATTTAAAGACAATGCGTTTTTATTTAAGAATAGTAAGATGGGACAAAAACAATACAGACATCCTGTAAAGACAATAAGGTATTGTTCAAAAACACTAAAGTGGGACAAAAATAATACAGGCATTCTTTAAAGACAATAAATAATTGTTAAAAAATTGTAAAATGGGAAAAAAATAATACAGACATCCTGAAAAGACAATAATTTATTGTACAAAAATAGTAAAATGGGACAAAAATTACACATGTATATACATTAATTACGTGAGCAGTTTTTCTTCCAATCTAGACCCCCCCCCCCTTGGTGAGATAAATTTGGGCCACTTCGTATATTCTTTTCATGTAACGTGAAATTTGCTGGACCCCCCCCCCCCCCTTTTAAGCTCACTTAATTAATGTATACATGCCCCCATACTAGCTTGTGTCGCTCTCAATAGGAGAGAAAAAACATGGCCTTATTTTTAAACGCCCGGGCTCTCAAATGTTTCGTATGATCTGTAGCTATTAAAAAACGTAAAAATAAATGAAATTATTGTTCACTATTAATTAGCCCGCTAAAATGGCTGGAAGTTTTGAAAATAAATAGATTTCGTGATTTGGAAAAATATAAAACAAAGGGTCCATATTCGTTATTTGTTTTTGGGGTGTTATGCCGTGTTGCGCTACCTCCTTCTTTAGCCAACGTTTCGGACATCGTTGCAGTGTCCATCATCAGGGCAGACCCGGCAAATCCGGTAGATATAACACGGCATAACACCCCAAAAACAAATAACGAAAATGCTTTTGGCCGTGAAAATCTTAAAACTTATCAAAGGGTCCATATTTTATATTTTGTACCAAACTTATTTTTTATTCCATAACTGCAGTACAAAGAACGAAATAACACAAAAAAATAATTTTGATACATATGTGATGTGTTGGTTAAAAATATAAAAGGGGAAAATAACACATTTTCTGGATAAAATCGGAATTCTTGTTGATTTACTTGTATTCATAAACATCTTTTTTTTTCATTTTTGTCAGCTACATATACGCATTTTTTAATAACAAACAAAAGTTAAAAGGTTTAATTATTAAAAAAAAAAAAATTTAAAAGATTTTTAAAGTTTGTTTTCTGATTTCCAATGCATTTTAGCGGGCTAAAAACCATTTAAAAAAATTTAAATTCAGTTCTCATTTTCTTTGTAAGACGCAACTTTTGAGACCCCGGGCGTTTCTAAATTCTAAAGTTGAAATAATTGACACACCCTACGCCATACATCCTCCAAAGACAATTAGTTATTGTTCAAAAATAGTTAAAAGAAAGAATTCAGCGTAGTAGACACTTTGTTCTTTACATATTATGTTGATGAATATTTTGTTGGGGGAAGAAACGCGCATTTCCAATTTGTTGAGTGATACCTTAAATTGTAATATACTCATATAATTATTAAAGTGATACTTAAAATAATTCATATTATTCTCTTTCATAGATAGCGTGAGTTTAATTATTTAAGGGGAAAACACTTTTTTCAACTTATGCTTTAAAATATTAAAATGAATTCATTGTTTGCACCCGTACATACGCAATATGAACATGAAGCAGCTTTGTTGGAGGTATGGTATGGTATCGGCAATTAGATCCAATATTGTTTTTGCACGTCTTTCTTGGAAGAATTGGCTTTAAACAAAATTATTTATTCGTATACGTATTGCATATTTCCGAGCGCAAACAAATCGACAAACATCTAGTCTGTAGTTAGAAGTAAGATTGTAGTTATCTTACTATCCTTAATATCCTAACCTAACCTACTTCCTACTTATAATATTATAATGGCGAAAGTTTGTATGGATGTATCGATGTATGTATGTTTGTTACTCTTTCACGCAAAAACAACTGAATGGATTTTAATGAAACTTTACAATGCTATTACCGAATAACTCAGAGATGGAATTATGAAATTTGTATAAAAAAATTGCAATAGGTGGCACGATTAGTAAGAAATCTATAATTCTTTATTCGATTCAAATTATTAGGGGAGTACTTCAAATAAATGCGAGAGGGGGGGGGGGGAAGAGGGGGGAGGGGGAGAGGAAGATGGGGGGGGGAGGGGAGGTGGAGGGAGAGGGTGAGGGCGGGAGAGGGTGGGAGGAGGGAGGGGTGGGTGAAGGAGTTGGAGTGGGAACCCTCCTAATACCGTGCGATGGAAGCCGCGGGAAAAAGCTAGTAATATTATAAATGCGAAAGTGCGTATGTTTGTTTGTTTTTTTTTTTTTTTACAGTGAATGCCGCACAAGAATCTCAACTGCTCCCGTCTGGAGCCAGTGAGACTATGGCATCCCCAATTGGGGTATGTTGTGAGGCTGAAGGTAGTGGGGAGGGGAAGGAGGTGGGGAAGAGGAAGGTTGGGAAGTACCTGGCTATTCAGATCTGGTCACCAAACACGTCTAAAGCCATTTTCAAGCAACGTTTCAATTCTGAATGGTGGTCTTACACCAGGGCGATACTGATAGTATCTTCCACTCTGGAACATGCCGCAAATATACTATATATTATTTTAAATGAATTAATTGTGAAATTAATCAAATAAAATTTATTTGCGCATGCCGGGTTTGAACCCGCGACTTCCAGATTGTGAGTCAAGAGTCTTACCCACTGGACTACGGAGGTCGTCGTTTATTACGCTTTCACCACCAAACCGATTTCAAAAATTCTTTCACCAATAGAAAGCTAATTATCAGCGAGTAACTTGCGCTGTATATAATGGTAACTTCAGGCGTTATGAAATTTGTATAAATGAAAATGTGTGTAATATATATATATTCTAGCGGCACATATATATATTCTTCCGGCAGGAAAGGCTGGGGGAAGGTGTGGTTCACGAAGAGGGAAGAGACGTGGGAGGGGGCAGGCGGGAAAGGTGGAAGGGAACGGGGACGCACGGGAAAGGACATGCAGGAAGAATCAATTTATGGCATTGCAATGCATGCCGAGTACCAGCTAATAATATTATAAATGCGAAAGTTTATATGGATGTATGGGTGTTTGTTACTTTTTAACGCAAAAACTAGTGAATAGATTTTAATGAAACTTTACAATAATATAGCTCATACATCAGAATAACATATAGGCTATAATTTATAAAGCTAGCTAGGAACGCGACGCGGGAGGGGAACAGGGACGCACGGGAAAGGTGGTGGGAGAAACAATATATGTCTTTGAAAATGGCATTGCAACGCATGCTGGGAACCAGCTAGTATATAATAAGTTTGTGTAGCGCCCTTTAGGTGATTTTTCAAAAACATTATTATTATTATAATCTAAAATATAAAAATGAATCGCTGAATGTGTTGCTAAGCGCATAACTTTCGAACGACTGCACCAAATTGGATAATTCTTTTTTTGTGTGTTTGTTATTGTCAGGACAAGGTTTTTATAAAACTTCCGGTGAGCTCTGGCATTATGAAATTTGTATAAAAAAATTGCTATTGGTGGCACGCGAGGAAGCGGCTAATGCTATGGAAAGCGGGAGGGAGGGATGGGAACTCGTGGGACGTGGGAAGGGGGGGAATGGAGTGGGGAGAGGGAAAGTTTAGGTAACGGAGTGGGAACGCGAGAGGGGAAGAGGACGCAGGAGAAGAAGGGGAGGCGGAAGGGGAACGTGACGAATGGGAAAGGACACTCAGGGAGAAACAATTTCTTTATTAAATGGCATAGCAACGCATGCCGGGGACCAGCTTGTTAATAATAAATGAGTAATCACGAAATAGTAAAGATTTTACTTTTAGGATGGGTTGGGTGAAGTAAAGTTAGTTTGGTTGATTTGAAGAAAATTATTTTATAATTCACTCACAATCCCAAGCTTTCTGGCCTCTCTTCTCCACCTTAACATGTTTCTTGGTCAGCGGCGCGCAGTTCCCCCCGAAGTCTTCGTAGGCTGTAGGCGGGCTTGTGGCGGAGGCAGGTGTGACTCTTTTCGGCTTGGTCGTGGTGGGCTCCTGCGTACGGCCCGGGGTGTTCGTTTGCAGTTGGGAACCGCTCGTGCAGCAGACTACGGGGGCCGCGCCCTCGTAGCCGCAAGTCTAAAGTAAGGAAAGTTTGTGTGAAATGGGTAAATTTCAATTTAAATGGTAACACAGTTCATTCAAGAGATCGGAAGAATAAGTTTTTTACATGTTAATAAAAGTTAAGGATGTCAAAGAAAGTAAAAAGGCTAATAGAGGTTAAGAAAAGTTAATAAAGATTTGAAAACATTGAATAAACCTTGAGGAATTTTACGGAAAATTTAAAATTTAAGAAAAGTGAAGAGAAGTTAAAAAGTTTAAGAATGATTAATAAATGTTAAGGAAAGTTAAGGAATATTTAAAAGCTTAATACAAACTCAGAGAGGATAAGAAATGAAAGTTAATTAAAGTGAAAAAATTAAGAAAAGATAAAATCTAAAAAACGTTGGAAAAAGTGCAAAAGGTAAGGGAAATAAGGAACAAGGAAGAAAATTGTAATTAAGTTAAACACGGCAAAGAAAATTTAAAAAAAGTTAAGAAAAGTTGAAACTTAAAGAAAAGTTTGGAAAAAATAAGAAAAGTTTAAAGTTTTAAAAAGAGAAGAAAAAAAGAAACAAGAAAACAATACTTCCAACACAAACTTAAGTAACCTAATCATACTTATTATTTCGAGATGTTTTGGTTTATCCAAACACCGAGTAGAACACATCTTTATACACAAAAAATGTGTCATGCCTGTAAAATTGCTTTGAAGTATCTAATTTAGTGAAATTATTGATCTGGGTATAATCTTTGACAGCAAACTAACCTTTGTTTGCCATATCAATAATAATATTATTAATAAGGCCCTTAAAACTCTTGGATTTTTTTTAGAGCTGCAAAAGACTTCAATAATTTAGGAATATTTATCATATTATATTATAAAACTCTTGTCAGATGCCAACTAAAAGTATAACTCTAAGTTATGGTCTCCATTTTACAATATTCATTCCGACAGCATTGGAAAGATTCAACATAAGTTCCTGAGGTTTATAAACTATAAATTGCACAGGTATTCCTGTAATAAATACTGATTATAATTACTTACTGGATAGAATGTCCCTATTAAGGCTTTCAGAAGGAAGAATTACCACAGATTTAATATTATTACATAAAATACTGCATTAAAAAATGGACTGTCCTGACTTACTTCAATTAATCAACATCCATATTCCCAAAATATATTGCCGACATTTACTACCCTTTTACTTTAACAACGCCAGGACACTCTTTTATTAAAATTCCCCGATTCCAAGACTTCACAATCTCGGAAATAAATATTCTGGTCTAGAAGATATATATCACCTTAGGAATAACCAGTATAAACATTGTTTATTTCAATACTTTTATACATCTAGACACAAATAGTCGTGAATAATTTCTGCAATTTTGTGTAAAATGCAGAAATTATCCAATATTCTTTTTTTATGTTAGACTTCTTATCATTTTTACCAATGAATTTTATTTCATATTATATGCTTTTGGTTGTTACTTTTTTTTCATTATATTATATTATTTTCATTATTGTTTTAGTTATAAAGCATTTAAAAGTACTGTGTTACTTATAACTTATAAACAAGATAAAGCCCATTAGGGCGTGTAACAAATAAATAAATAAATTTAATAATCGTCCCACGAATTGAGATAAGTTGTGAGAATAAAAGAAGCGGTAAGAGATAGAAGAAGAGAAAAATTGGTAAATATCTGGTTGATCAGATCTGATCACAATACATCGCTAACAATATTTTTAAACTGCAGCTTTCCAATATTTTTCAACATATTCACCATCCAATTCTATCATAAGAACCATCTATTGGATAACCAACACATCTGCCAAAGGTCATCCCAATGGTTCGCTACGTTTAAGGACTGAGGTTTGTCTAAATCTTGACGGCACATGTGTTTGCCCATCTACTGCGTGGCGGATCGGATCGGTAGAGATTGGTTGAGGAAGATAATTTGACCTCTACAGCCGGTCTCTCTTAATCCATCGCCTTGCACACGGGATGGATTCATACGCCCTTCATTCCTGGGCACATTGACCAAAAGATTCCTATCTACCTCTTATACCTTTTACCTTCTAAGAACTTCCTTTCTAAAAAATAAATACGCTTCATACAGCGTAAGATGACATAGGCCTTGAGGAAAATTGTTTTCGTCAGAGCCTTCTGCAAGGAGCTAATGTAAAAATAGGATGTTCCTAAATTGAACCGCTTGTTATTTGCAAATACTACTCGATCGCTTGGGAATGTGGCCAACCTGTCACAGCATTTGGAAGTCTTCATCTTTATCGAAGTGCTAAGCCCCAAGCCATGTCTTCGGGGTATGATAAATTTAACTTACAATTTTTTTTTAATAAGAAACACAAATTATGAGTATAATACCTGAGGTTCTCTCCCTGCCCTTAGTGCCTCCCTGGCCCTATTGCAGTTCCTAAGGGGTTGGCACACCCCCAGCTCTCCAGTTGGTGCAAAGGTACATGCATCACCTGAAACCAAACAGTCAACATATTAACAAAATCTGCTTTCTACCAAACCTAACCTAAACTTATCTAATCTTTTTATTTTAACAGAGTAAAACCTCAAATTGTAATATTTCATTAATTGAAGACAATATAAGCGAAACCCAATCGAAAATCATGAAACAGAAGGGTTCGAGTCCCAGAGGTGTCAATATCTTTTCCTGATTTTTCTGTTTCCAGATTTTCGATTAGGTTTCGCTTATATTGTCTTCATTTAATTAATTATCTAATCTTACCTAATCTTTGTTGAGTGTTATGTCGTCCTTTTATGTCAAAATTCATTTTCTATCTGTCATTTAAAATTTAAATTCATCTTGATACAGTTCCGTCTATGGACTATTTTACTTTCAATTTAACATCTCTGTCGCATTTTATCTTAATTTCTCCAACAAAATTTTCTTTGTGTTATTTGTCCCTGCTTTACGAGAAGCGAAAGTGTCAAGTCTCGAAACCATTTGTCATCAATTCTTTTCTTAAAATCTATCATACCATTTCTAAAAGCCTTGCAGCCAGCTTCTAAAATTATTTAGCGTTATTGATAGTTTATCTTAACTATTTATACGCAATCAACCAATCAATCAAACGTTTTATTCAGAGTATAACCTTCAAATTTACTTTGCCCTCAACCCCTTTGTTTTTAAAAGCGAAAGAAATCCCAAATTGGATCTCGATTTACGACCGACTGAAGATCTCCAGAGACCTCAAAGGGACCACACAACCTAATCTAAACTTAACGCTGTTTACTATACTGCCTCTTGCTTCGAACATCGTCTCATGCACACTATTCTGTTATTTTGATTATTGGCAAGGACAGGGTCAAATATATACATCCACTTCATCGTGTCATGTTTTTCTCTGGCATCACCTACTCCTTCTGCAATAAACCCCGACTGCCTACAAGAGCTTTCAACTATTTACCAACAACGTATCTTAAGATACTTTGGACATGATACTAGTCAAACATAGGACTTCAACTTGGAGAAAATCATAGTCACTGGCAAGGTGAAGGCAGAAGAAGGAGAGTAAGGTCACCAATGCGCTGAAGTGACCTTGGTGCTCGCAGCTCTCCATGCAGCAAAGAATCACGAAAAGTGGAGGAGCCTTGTCCACCGTGGATATTGGAATAGGTGTCACGATCCACAGCAAAAAGGAACCGACTTGTGAAGAAGAGATCTTTCTCGGGAAAATCCGCGGGACGTTCATCGCTAAGATGATATTAATTTTATTATTAGAACAACTCTCTTTTTATAACTTTTGAAGGTTAATAATAATCTAAACGAAAATATGAAAGAGAACAAGGCCCAGAAAAATAAAGAAGATAACGGCCGCAACTGGGAGTCGAACCCAGAACCTTTCGTCTTACTGGAACGAACGCCTTATCCAATTGGCCACTGCCTCCTTTTATTAGACCGTCATATTTGTCAATCTCATATTAACAAAAAATAACAATATTATCTTCCAGTAGCGAAGCTAGCAGTCCACAATGGAGTCCTGGTACCTATCCTGATGTATGGCAGTGAGGCATGGAACTGAGTAAGATTAAGAAAGGGACCCTAAGATGGTTTGGGCATGTAGAGCAAATGAACGAAGAAAATAGTGTGAGAAGAATATATGACGCAAATGTGAATGGTAGAAGAAGTCAGGGACACCCGAGGAAGACATGGCACAATTAAGTAAATCAGTTACTTGAGTCGGGCCATATCAAAGGTCAGAATAACAGAAAAGAATTTATAAGATGATTGTATGAATGTGAACGAGGCAAAGAGTGTGTGCCAAGACCGAGGAGTTGTTTGGTGGTCCGTCCTCTCTACCTACCCCTGCCGGGAAATGGCGTGATGGTTATTTAGTTAGTTATCTTCCACTAATGTTTTTTTTCTTCATATTATTATTATTAGGGGTTTGAGTCCCAGCTGTGACCGTTTTCTTTTTATTTTTCTGTGTCTTGTAATCTCTTTTATATTTTCGTTTAGATTATTATTGTTACCTTCTTCTTCAATGATATATTATATATGTTATTAAAAATTACATCCATTGCCGGCCTCTCGTGCACCGGTGATACGGCAAAAATTAAAATAAAATAAATAAAAAATTGATGCGATTTTGACCCTTATCTATAAAGAAACTGTATCCAGAACAAGGTCAGAATCGCTTGCGCCAACAGTATTCACGATACCGCTAAAAGTTGCATTCACCTGGCAAGACCAGAGTAATTTGAAATAAATTATCTGTGGAGTTTTTTGGTGGCATTTTACCGCGAAACGAGCTGTCAAAGTCAGTCGATTTTTGGTCACGAAAACTTCGATAAACCTATCAATTCATTAAATAAACACAAGTAATGTTATTTTGGTAATTATCGGTTCGGACTGGCCACGCTTATTACGAATAATTTTTAGAAAAAAACTTTAGATTCGCCTACTATAAATGGAAACTTTTTGAAAACCACTAAACTACTTGAAAACTGTGATGTTTTTCTTGCCTTGACGCAAGTAGGCGTTATAAAGGGGCACTTTCTTTTGTATCACAAACCATGTTACACAAACCTAGCGTAGCCGCTAAACTACTTGAAAACTGTGATGTTTTTCTTGCCTTGACGCGAGTAGGCGTTATAAAGGGGCACTTTCTTCTGTATCACAAACCATGTTACACAGACAAGCCCGCTAGACAAATTTCATAATTACGCGCCTTATCCCACGAAGTCGGCTACAGTCGTATTAGCTCTTGTTAATTTATCAAGGATACCAACATCACAGTGACGTGTCGGTTCGCGAAGTGAATTTTGGTTTTATGCAATTGAAAATTAAAATGCATTATTTTCCGCCGCCCTAAAGCCAAAAAAATTCCTTTTATAGTAATTAAGGCGAATCTAAAGTTTTTTTTCAATTCAATTCAATTCAGTGCCGGCAACCCGGGCGTTTATTTATTATTTGTTATGTACAATATGATTTTTTTTCCTTACCCTCCTCACTAGACAAAGTCTGTTCTGAGGCTGGTAACTAACAATTTCTAATTACATAAAAACAAATAAGTGGTAAAACAAAGAAAAAAAGAAACATATATATTATAGTAAAAATAATAATAAAAAATAAGAGGAAAATCAGAATTTAAAAACAGAGTAGAAAATAGAAAATATATAATATTAGATATTATTCATCTCTCTTCTTTCCTTGACATTCAACCAGTTTAAAAATCTTTTGAAAACCCAGTTCAAATTATTAGATGCGACGTAGGTCTTTGTTTGGGCTACAAACTTATTGAATATATATGGTGCCAAGTAAGATTCATGTTTTTTTGCAAAATTTGATTTGATATATGGTACTTGTAGTTGATTGTGTGTGTTTGCTCTTGTGTATTGCGGGTGAGTTATGAAGTGTGGTGATATTTTTATGCAGTTTTTGTAGATGATCTTGTTTATGAATAGTTTATTTATGTCTAATAGGTTATTGTTGATCATTATCTGTTCTGTCGGATGTTGACAAGGCTTTCTTAACATAATTCTGATTATTGTTTTATGATTAATTTTAAGTGATTTGAGGTGAGTCTCTGCTGCTGCTCCCCATACTGAAATACCATACATTAGAATACTTTGACAGAGTGCATAATATATATTTTTTAGCTGAGGTAGTGACATAATGTTTCGAATTGTTTTGAAGATGTAAGAGACTTTCCGTATTTTTTTTGTAATTAGGTTAATTTGGAGATCCCATTTTAAGTTATTGTCAACAGTTAAACCGAGATATTTAATATTTTGCGCATAGTCAATTTTGTCACAAACACAGCGTGAGTTAGTTAATGAGGTTAGTTGTTAATAGTTAATGAGTTAGTTTTTCTAAAAATTATTCGTAATAAGCGTGGCCAGTCCGAACCGATATTTACCGTTATTTTTATCGATAGTTTATTGTACAAAGAATGTGTTTCGGTAAATAAAATAAACGATAGTTTGAAATAAATGCAAAAAATATTACTTTAAAAGTATTCTTTCCGAGATTTCATACGATATATGGGCAAAATATCCTAGCTAACGAAGGGTTTTAATGGTTAACAAACACGTGTAGGTAATTATTCAATTCCTTGGAAAAACTTTTAATAATAATGATTCATAAATTAACTATTCTTGCAACAGCTCAACAACGCAAGGTCACCGTGAGAGTTATAAAAGAATACAATAATTTTGTGTCGTCACCACTGAAGATATATACATGTCGAAGTGTATCGTGGAGCGTCTTTTCAAGGAGAGGAAGAAGTGACATGAACTTTGGGACTCGTGTTATAGGAGGAATGAAACACAGAAGCCGGCAAATCGTTCCACAGCCGAAGTGTTGAACTCAAGAGTGAGACGTAATAACGACTTGTTCTCGTATGATAAGTGCCAACCGTGAAGATGTAAACAGTGGCGTAGCTAGCATGGGCGGCACCCGGGGCAGATAACATAACTAGAGAATTTCTGAGAATATGATGTATGGACGTGAGGCATGGAACTGGCAGAGGAAGGATGAAAGTAGACTGAATGCTGTAGAAATGAGATCCCTGAGGCGTATGTGTGGTAAAACCATGTATGATCGTGTGAGAAACGTAAAGATCCGCCAAGAATGCAAGGCGTGTAACGTTACGTAACACCCAAGTGACTAATTTTAGGTAAAAGTCACAATTAAGTTGCGCAAACTACTGGAAAGTCGCTTAAAATAAAATAAAAATACATCGAGGGATTCCCCGTACAACATAAACGAAAAGGATTGCCAAATTATAAGATTTTAATTCCCTAGTTTTTTTATTTAAAAAAAAAAATAGGTTCGAACCCCCCCCCCCCCCCCTTACGTCCCAGAAACGCATAGTAACATTTTACCAGATCCCCCCTCAAATTGCGTTACGTAATACTTGAACGGCCCCTATGTCGCCTCAAGTGGTTCGCTACGTTTGATTTGCCAGGGGTGCTCGAGTTCATAGGGTGAGGTTTGTCTACGTCTTGGAGGCGGATGACCGGGACACGCTGAATCCCAGATTCCTACCCACCCCTTAAACCCTTTTCCTTCCTAGAACTCTCTTCTCCTTCCTAAAAAAGTCCTCCAGACAGCATCCCCCCAAAGATGACATAGGCCCTTAGGAAAATTATTTTCCTCAGGGTGTCCTGTGTGGAGCTAAAGTTAATTTTTATTAATTTTTATTTAAGGTCGAGATATAGATTATTCTGAGAAATGAGAACTTGCGAAGGCCAAATGATTTCTAATATCAAGTAAGTTCAAAAGGTCGCTGATAATAAATTATTACATTAATTTTTACGCGTGGATCGCAATATTCTCAACATAAACGAAGAAATGTATACAACGTTCTGGGTCAATCACTAACAGATTAGATACGGAATAACTGTATGGGAGTCCACCAAAAAAAGTAGGTAGCCCTAACTGCCCTAGTGGCGTAGCTAGAGAGGGGGGGGGGTGGGGCGGCCCGCACCGGGTGCCACCCGATGGGGGGTGACACCCGACCGTGGAAAAAAAATTACGAATGTAGAATATTGCCACAAAAATATTTTACACATGAATACGGTCTGTTTCTTCAAAAAATTCTGTTGTTTTATTTTCGTTCCTAGCTCTAACTTTTGCTCAGTTGGGGATTTCTCTGAAATATTCATAGGTTGACACATGTGTCATTCTCATTTCTTTCGTACATTGGATTGATATAACTCGTGAAGGGAATTATTAACTTATCGTAGAAAGCAAACACTTTGTGGCTTGATATTATATAGAATGAAACAAGTACTTTGTTTAAAAATCACTTTATTTTTATTTATATTTGTCGACCGGTTTCGGTTGATCTCAACCTTCTTCAGGACAATAAACATATAAACTAAATTATTGTACAGAGTTAAGATTCTAAGCAAGGGCGGATCCAGGATTTTTTCTGGCGGGGCGGCACAAGGGGCGGACGGGTAAAAATATCAACAATTACTGTTACAATTTACAAGTTCAAGTATGTAAAGGTTAGTTTATGAAAGTGTCAAAACAATAGAAAAATTCAATGCTTAGTAAAGACAGTTTTAGCTTATAAGTTTTTACTGTGGAATCTCCACAGTACACAAAAATACTTTCTGGGGGGGGGGGGGGGGCACGGGGGCACGTGCCCCCCTCAGAAGTAAAATAAATAAATAAAATCCTAAATCCGCCCCTGATTCTAAGGTTAACACAAAAGAAAGAGAGAGCATATGAGAGAGGGAGAGAACATCAGATACTTTTAACTTGATGCAGTGTTGGTAAAAATTAATATTAATAGACAATACTCTGTACTTAATAGAATATATTTTATAGAATTTTGCTTTTTCAGTCATACTCACTGATATTAAATTATCGTAGAAAGCAAACACTTTGAGGCTTGACATTATATAGAATGAAACAAGTACTATATTGTTTATTATATTGACGTGATTGGTGAAAAAGTTGCTATTCTGTTAGTGTTTTCAAGTGTTGAAAGACGTCTTTCACAAAACAAGGTGAGTGGATAAAAATAATTGATAAACCTAAAACCGACTACATAAAAAAGCAGAATCGATCGATAACTGACTGAAAAAAATGATTAATCATCCGTATGTTTTATTCTTTATTTCATTTCGTACATAAATAAATAATTAAGGAATAATAAACAATTTTGTGGATTTTCAAATATTTTTTTATACATTTGACTATTTTTTATTTTATACTAGCTGACGCGACGAACTTCGTACCGCCTCAGAATCAATAGCTGTTGAATTAAATTAAGTTTTTTTTAAATTAAGAATTGCACGACTAAGCAATTATATTATTTATCGATGCCCAACTGTCCGTATTTTGTTTTGTCAGTACGAATCAGAGATGTCGTTGAGAACGGATTTATATTTTTGTGGTTCTCTTACTTATCCATTTACTTACGGGAATTTTTGAAAGGAAGCGGGTACAGATGCCGCCGCCCCGGGAACCATTTATTGGATAACCAAAACCTCTGCCACAGGTCAACCCGAGTGGTTCGCTACGTTTGGTGATTTAGCAGGGGTGCCCGGGCTCATGGGGAACTTTTGTGCGGGTCTTGGCAGCGGATGCGTCGGCGCGAGGCCGGATCGAGAGAGACTGGTTGAGGGAGGCCTTTGGTCCAGCTGAAATCCAGCTGGATTCTCTCGACCAACGGGTCCAAAGAGTCCGGCTGGAAGGGTCAAGGTAAAAGGTCAATTCCGGTCAAGGCAATGGCCTTGCAATGCAGTTGGAGGGTTGGATTCACTTCCGGATACACTGACCTCCAGATTCCTACCCACCCCTCATGCCTTTTTCCTTCCCAGAACTTCCTATCCTACCCTTCCTTAAAAAGACCCCCAACACAGCATTCCCTAAGATGACCTAGGTCCTGAGTGGAGCTTACGTAAAAAAAAATGCGTTTCATTTCAGAGATTTATTATTATTGTATTTTTCCTTTGGAGGGGTGCAGAGACATACGTTCACCGTTTGTCTCATTTTCGACTATTGACATTTAGTGTGTAAGAAAGAGGGGCAGCATTATATTATTAAGAACAACAAAAAAAACAATCAGCGCATTGACATTTAACGTTTTTGAATTTTTGGAATTCACGCACAGTTAAATATTATATCTATCACAATATTGCTGCAGTTCTTTCAAAATATGAGAATTCGTTCCATACAAAATGTATGAAATTTTTTTTTTCTTTATAACTTTCTTCTTCGTGAATTTTTGCGATATTTTAATAGTTATTCTGTTATCCGGGGCGGAGACAAATCCAACAAATCAAAGATCATCAAAATCGGTCCAGCCGTTCTCGAGTTATAAATAGTGTAACTAACCCGACTTTGTTTTATATGTATGAAGATAATATAAGATGAAGTCGAAATTTGCGTTTTGAATTTTTCAAATTCAACTTTAATGGGGGGGGGGGGCACCATGTTCTTTCTTGGGGTGACGGAAATCATTTGTCAGGGCCTCCTGTGTGGAACTAACACAAAGAAAATCTTCTTAGTGTTCACTTGTAAACAGTGGCGTAGTTAGCATTTGTGGCACCCGGGGCGGATAATCTGATGTCCGATAATCTGATGATGATGTGATGATGTGATGATGATGATTTCCGTGACATCAGATTATCCGCCCCGGGTGCCACAAATGCTAACTACGCCACTGTTTACAAGTGAACACTAAGAAGATTTTCTTTGTGTTAGTTCCACACAGGAGGCCCTGACAAATGATTTCCATCAGGGCCTATGATATTATCTTGGGGGATACTGTGTGGAGGATATTTTTAAGGAAAGGAAGGAGAGAAAGTCTAGGAGAGGAAAAGGGGAATGAGGGGTTGATAGGAATCTGGGAATCAGTGTGTCCAGGAGTTATAGATGCATGAATCAATCCCTCCCACTGCGGTGAAAGACTATGTTCTGAGAGATTCCTGCTGGAGAAGTCAAATTTTCTCCCTCAACCAGTCACTCCCGCTACGGCCTCCGGACAATACCTCCACAAACGTCATCCTATGAACTCGGGTGTAAACGGCCAACTCAGAAGCACCTCAGAAAGGTCATTAAGAGTGATGATAAAAAATATTAAAAATTTGATTAAATAGGTTAAGTTATGTTAGGGTTACCGGCTATGTTAAAAATATTTTTTCATAGCTTTTAATGACATTTTTGAGGTGTTTCTGAGTTGGCTTCATTCTGAGTTGGCATGTCACACCTGATAAGTCATCGAACGTAGCGAATCGCTTGTGGTTACTATGGCAGAGGCATAGGTTACCCAACGAATGGTTCCTGAGGCGGCGGTACCCATACCTGTCTCTCAAATTATATGGTATGGGGCTCAAACATGAAAATTAACGTTTGTCAATCAAAGTATAGATATGTTTTATAGTTCCTACCTTTGTAGAGTTCCGCATTTATACCAACAGAAAACAAAACTGACACTAGAACAACTGAAAATGCAATTGCCATTTTTCAGATAAACTCAAAAACCACTACCACCTTTTTGACAGTTGATTTAACAACAAAAAATCACTTTTTCGGCGTCACCACCGGCCAGAACATCCGCTCACGGCGGAGTTAAATCACAACTATTTGACTATATTAAGAGTGGTCACGTAACTGGTCTGTACCCGGCGTTGCCAAGAATTTTATTTTGATTAAATTATTACATTTTTTGTATAATCATTTGTTTAATATCTGTACGTTTTTACATTAAGTATTACTTTTTTACATATTATAAAGTGTTGTAAAGGAATATAAACAAAGTCTTTCCTCAACATAAAGAGACATGGGTCTTGTTTTTGGTGAGGGAATTCTTGCTCAATTATACAGGGTGTTAAGGGACGTACTTGACTTACTTTAACCAGTGATTCCTGACATTATTTGGAGTAAAAAAATGTAAATGAAATTTTGGTCTCCGGTGACATTTTTGATGTTTTTTTAATTTATTTTTTTTACAAATACATAAAAAAATGGTGGATGTTTGACAGTTGGAGGCGGGGTTAGGGGTTGGTTGGTTACTTGGCTAAGTGATCAGTGACGACATGCGGAAGAATTTTTTTTTGTTTGTTTTTGAAGAAAAAAATTTAATAAAAAAAAAAAAAAATGACATCAAAAAAGTCACCGGAGACAAAAATTTCATTTAAATTTTTTACTCCAAATAATGTCAGGAATCACTGGGTAAAGTAAGTCAAGTACGTCCCTTAACACCCTGTATGTAGGTAAAATAATGTAAGTAAATAAATAGTAACATAATATAGCATATATTGAGTAAGTAAGTAAGTAAATAATAAAAAAAGATAAGTAAGAAAAACTCATGATATATCAATTAATAGATTTGAAGATTTAAAAGAAATAATCAAAGCATTTTGCATTGCTTTTGCGTTGCAGTGTCCATCATCGGGGCAGATCACAGATAGGGCAGATCCGGTAGACACATCTACCGGATCTGCCGCATCTGCCCTGATGATGGACACTGCAACGCTGTCCGAAACGTTGGCTAAAGAAGGAGGTAGCGCAACACGGCATAACACCCCAAAAACAAATAACGAAAATACTTTTGGCCGTGAAAATCTTAAAACGTAACCAATCTTATATAAAAAAAATCGTGTCGTGGTGTTTGTGGTCGCACTCCTCTTAAACGGTTTGACCGATTTTTATGAAACTTTTTATCTATATTTAGTAAGTATGAGAATAGGTTTTAAAGTATATTTCATACCGCTAGGTGATTAGGGTGTCCCTACCCAGAAAAAAAATTGTTTTTTTTTTTTTGACATTTTTTAAAATTATTTTTTATCATCAAAAAATACCTATAACCCCAAATTATAAGCCTCCTACCCCCACCCTCCCATTTCTTAATTAAGAATTTAGTATTTTTGTATAAACAAATTAAACCGTCTTTCTTATTTCAAACAGAACGAAATTATTTATGTTGTTGAATGACAGATGGCGCTACGTCCACCTCATTGAACTTTCACCCACACATAGAAATAATTTATGTAGCAGAGCAACGTTTACCGGGTCAGCTGGTATATTATAAAATAACGTGTATTATAATGTGTGTGACACTAAGACTCAGAAACGAGTTCCGGTACGATCGAGGGAGTTATATGGTGTGGTAGCCCTCTATCCACCATCTATGAAGAAGGTTCCCCTTTTTAACCGAAGCGCGTGCTTCTGAAGATATAAGGGTGGAAGTTTCGTCCTCTAGAAATTTCTAGAACAGTTCAGAACATTTGGGATTATTCGAGAGCATTCCACTATTTCCCGGAATATTCTGCAATGTTGTGGAATGTTCTGGAATAGTCAGGAACGTTCGGGAACATTTCGGAACATCCAAGATCATTTTGGAACATTCCCGAATTCTCTCGAATGTTTTGGAACATTGACCATTCGAAGTCTTTGTTGTATGGGTTGGGCTACCCATTGGTAGGTTGGAATGGGTACCGCCGCCCCGGGAACCTTTATTGGATAACCAACATTTCTGCCATAGGTCACCCCAAGTGGTTCACTACGTTTGGTGATTTAGCAGGGGTGCTTAGGTTCATGGGGTGAGGTTTGTCTAGGTCTTGGAGGTGGATGACCAGGACACATTAAACCCCAGATTCCTACCCGCCCCTTAAACCCTTTTCCTTCCCAGAACTCTCCTTCCCTTCCTTTCCTTAAAAAAAACCCTCCACACAGCATCCACAAAGATCACACAGGGCCTGAGGAAAATTATTTTCCTCAGGACACAGGAGTGTGGAGCTCATGTAAAAAAAAAATAATAATCTTATATTAACTCCCTGAGCGAAGCCGGGTACCCCAGCGAGTAATAATACTAGCTGGCGTACCCGGCTATATATATGTGTCTATACAGGGTGTCCGGGGATAAAATTATTATTATTAATTAAATTATTATTCTGATATCTAGCTGTTTTTCTTTGAAAGTTTGTAGTATTGAATTTTTTTTAAACAAGTATATTGTGTCTTTGTATGTACACTGATTATTGAAAAGTGTAGAAAATGATTTTTTTTTCAGGATTACTGTAAATATCAATCTTTGAACTATTTTCAGAGAATTAAAATAACATTATATGTCCCTCCCCAGCCTATAATACCGTATTGTAATATAGAATGAAGAGTAACAAAGTACTTCTCCAAACTTTTCATACATAATTTGTGGCATCATTATAATATAATGACAATCAAATCACTTTGCTAATAGTAGGGGCAATACGTGTTCCTCTGGACATTTCTCAGTTTTTAGTCAACTTTTTTTTCTTCTAAACTATTAGCAATTTATTTTATGTTCAAAAAGTGAAGGCTATTGCCATCTAGCGGCATATTTTTGTAACTTTTTTAAGGGCTAGACGATAAAGCAGATTTCTGGAATCTGTATCGTATTTATAGATTAACAATGTTGGTTGGTTTTGTTTTTGTTAGTATCTGAAAATGTGGTTATAAATAGGACAATTTTTAGTTAAAAACACTCTCTTAATTACGTGGATCTCCTGTAAACAGCTAGCATTATCCAGCAAGTGGTCGAAGTGGCCAAATTCAGTGTTGTTTTCGGGTCGGAAACAAATTTATTGTAAAATGTGCTTGTGAATAAACGAGAAGAATTCCTCCTTGAAGCCAGATGTTTTTCTTGAAGTCTTTCTGCTAAATTACCAATTATAACAATGACATATTTTGGAGGTCAGATAAATGATCAATTGTAATCTGATTTTTTATTTGCTACTTTTTTGTATATTGCGAAATAAACGCAATTTTAATTGTGTTAATTAAAAATGTTTTTTGTCCAGAGGAACAATACCCTGTATGTTCCTCTGGTCGCTGTGTAATGTTCCTCTGGGCAGTACTTGTTCCTCTGTACAGTGAACAATAAATGTTTTCTAAGTCATAAACACAATAAAACAATAACAGGAATACATAGTTTATTTAAATAATAGATCAGTTGCTATAGTCTATAATATTTTTCTTGTCATAATTTTTTCTAGATTATGTACTGTCATCCTAGGTTGGTAAAACCTATTTTAGAGTCATCTATTTTTTTATATAGTTGACAAAATATTCACAAAAAGGACTACAGGGGTAAAACGAATGGCTTATTAGTCACGTGCCAAGTATTTTTTCCTGATTTTTGCCTACACAATTTCGCCAACCATAACAAAACAAGATTTTATTGTAAAAAAGATACATTTATTTATGCCGCGTTTTCCAACAAATCGTGGTTAAGGAGGTGTTCCCTCGTTATTCCCAATTTACTTCGTGGCACTAAAATATTAATTAACAGTTAAAAATCCTCAATATTAATATATTCTATGTCCAGAGGAACAAGCAAAAAAATGTCCAGAGGAACGCGGGGTGGCCATTTTTTACAATTTCAAAAGATTCTCATTTTGAAGTTATGTTATTAGAAAGATAAATACCCTCGCGGTTTCTTGGATAAACATGCATTCCAAAGTAGAGTTTAAATAATACAGACTTTTAAGTCTTTACAGCATAAAGTCACTCAATAAAAACCAAAAAAAAATACTTTTTTTTATTGGTGCCCTTTTTTACTCATTTAAAGTACGCTCTAGCGTGTTTAAATTGCACTTTATGGAACGCGCGTTTTTTAAAGTTACCATGGCAACATCAACAAATCAACAAAATGTGAAGTCTAAATGTCAACTTTTAACTATAAATCTGACAGGAATATTTTAAACGTCAAATAAAACAAACACTTTGAATACATACGCCTTCTTAGCAACGTCATCCTTGCTAATTGCCTTCATGAATGCATGCACTTTCACAAATGATTTTAAATCAACCCCTTTATTTATCCTCAACAGACATTGCAATTTCGAATGTATGGCCCACATAGTCGATGCTTTGTACTGTTCCGACATTTTCTGAAGGTAAGCAAGCACAACTCGTTCATCTACATCTACTACGTTTTGCTCCTCCATCCATGTTATGAACCTTTTATATTCTTTTTTATAAACGTCTTTGGATTTTTCAGGTATTAACCGCGATTCTGCTTTGGTATTTAAATTATCAATGTTAGAACTCATTTTACAACACACAATAACTAGTAAAAACTGTGATGTCAACTATTAATCTTATGTGACAGATTGCAAATTAATGTTTGTGTTTTTCATTTCCATGACAACAAGATATTGTGATGTCACATCACGAATTCATTAATAGTTCTTATTTCCAAATTTTTAATAATAATATCAATATTTATGTTTTCAAAGTGTACCAATAAAAAAAAATAGTGTAAAGTATTCGTGGATAACTGGTCTTTAAAACACTTGCTTTATTTCGAGCACTCGGCTACGCCGTCGTGCTCGAAAAATCGCGCGTGTTTTAAAGACCTGTTTATCCACTTATATTTTAATATACTATTTTGATGAAAAAAATATAATCATCGTCTCTCATTTTAGCTTTGACAGGAGAGAATAGAGATTAAATCAGTGTTTTCAACTTTAAAATGCGCATTTGTTGGTGGTACTTAATTAATACAAAAATTGATAGTTTATGGAATAACACTACTGTTCAGAGGAACAATCGTCCAGAGGAACGCGTATTGCCCCTAAATTAAATATTATAAATAACCAAACATTTTTTTAAAAACAGCCATCTTTTAAATTAATTTTCTTATTAATACTTACTATAATTATAATTTTTTATTTTGTTATTTAAACTACCTGTTTTTATTGTTTGTTTTTAAAAATATTTCATTATCTACATGCAATTTTATGTATCCTTAAATAATTTTTGTATTTAATTTTATATAACTATTTTTATGAGATTTTTTTATGTAAATAATCAACTCTTTTTTTAGATAAGTTTTAAGATTTTCACGGCCAAAAGCATTTTCGTTATTTGTTTTTGGGGTGTTATGCCGTGTTGCGCTACCTCTTTCCTTAGCCAACGTTTCGGACATCGTTGCAGTGTCCATCATCAGGGCAGATATACGGCACCACAACCTAACCTAACTGACATAGAAATGGTCATGGTAACAGACTAAATAATTTAGAAGCACTCGAAATAAAGAAAGCTGTTAAAACAGAAACCCAAATCCTTAAAATTCAGCTAAATGTGTCCAATAGTCCGAAATTAGGGATTTTTACATACATAAATTAAGTTTTTTAAACTGCATACGCAATATTACGTTATTCCAATATGCTATACATAATTGCAAATCCAACCTCTGCCAGTGCTGTAGATATTCGTCCACACTTTGATTCTCATAGATATTAGTCAGCAGTTTGATCTGTAGATATTCGTACGCACTTTGGTTCTCATAGATATTACCCGATTTTTAAAATTTTTGGAATTCCTGTAGATATTAGTAGACGCCTCCAGTGAATGCTGTGGAAATGATATATAAAAAAATATAATTAATGTATGTATATAAAATCTCGTGTCACGGTGTTTGTGGTCCTCCGAAACGGCTCGACCGATTTTTATTAAATTTTGTATGTATATTTGATATGTATGAGAATAGGTCGTAAAGTATATTTCACACCGCTAGGTGATTAGGGTGTCAATATTCAGAATTTTTTTTTTTTTTAATTTTTTTTTTTAATATTAATTCTCACCCTCCTACCCTTACCCTCCCATTTTTAACAATGAATATGTCCGTTACTTTTTTAATGACATGACATTGAATTGAGGAAATAAATGGTTGAAAATAAAAAAAATGAATCCGCTCAGTGGTTGAGTGGGCATCGCGTTTGGGTCCCACCCAGGCGTTGGCTAAGTCCTCCATCACGACTCAAGCAACATTTTCAGTTTACTGTTGTGGTAGTAGGAGATTTTCAAATATTGTTCGGTTATTCGTAACCCGGGAATGTCTGTCTTTCTTCAAAAAAAATCCTACGAAACCCAAAAAAAATATATATATATATTTTTGTGAAATCAATATCTAATCTTCAAACCACCTTAAAATAAACAGGCAAAATAAAAAAGCGACATCTAGCGACTTTCTAGCTCCACTTCTACAGAGTGTGAAATAAACACTATGATACATTTTTTATTTTTTTTACGTGAATACCTCACAAGAGTCCCAGCTGCTCCCGTCTGGAGCCAGAGAGACTATGGCATCCCCAGTTGAGGTAAGTGGTATGGCTGAAGGTAGTGGGGAGGGGAAGGAGATGAGGAGAGGAAGGTGGGGAAGTGTCTGGCTATTCAAATCTTGTCACCAAACACGGCTAAAGCCATTTCAAGCAATCTTTCAATTCTGAATGGTGATCTTTCACAAGCACGATACTGAGAGTACCTTCCGCGCTGGAGCGCGCCGCAAATATACTATTTATTATGTTAAATGAATTAAATGTGAAATAACACGACTCGATTCGATTCCGCGATTTTCGGATTGTGAGTCAAGAGCCTTACCCCTCGACCACGGAGGTCGTCAAATATATTATTGTGTAAGTATATTAGCAATTCCACGGAGAGATCTTTCTTTGTACGTCTTCGACGATCGTCTTCTTGACATGCGCCAACCAGCCGTTTTAGCAGAGTTCATTAAATTTGAAATGTCGTAGCAAATGAGACCCCCCCCACTCTTAGCTCCACCTCCACCGCTCGGTACTTTAGGCGCCGCTACCCGAATTTCTACCGATATCTTTTTTTTTTTTTTCCATTATTTCTGGCTTTCACCCTTCAAGGGTGTTCTAGGCCATCATTTATAATTACAGAGAAAGGAAAGGAGAATTTATATATTAATTTTATTTAAATGTGCAAATTTCAGAATTTTATGGAAGATTGGAGTAGAGTTCAGACTTAGAAGAGATGAGATGTTAAATGGAGGAGAGGCAATTTTTGATAACGCTTGATAGAAGAGAGGATATTTATTTAGAGAGGGACAATCAAAAAATATGTGATCTAAAGTTCCCACATCTAGACCACAGAACGTACAATCTGGGGAGTCAAGCACATGAATTTTATAAAGGTGAGAAGGAACGGAACAATGTCCGATTCTCATACGAATAAGTAAGGAAATTTCTTTTTTGGAAAAATGGGGGAATTTTTGAAACCACGGTTTTGATGGGATAGTCCTTTGTATTGAGGCGTAGCGGGCACCCTTGGATTGACTAGCAATGTTCCAATACTCTGTCCAAACATTGTGGGATCTATCTTTGATGATGGAAAAAATATCAGACAGGGGAATATGATTTACGAGGGTAACGGTAGGGTTAGACGCTCCTTGTTTTGCCAAGGAATCAGCAATATCGTTACCCACTATGCCAACATGTCCAGGAATCCAAATCAGAGTGACAGTTTTTCCAGAGCTTTGAATGGAGGTTATCAATACTCGAATAAGATATACAAAGTGATCATCAGGATGAAGAAGAGGACTTGTTTTAAGTTTTTGGAGGGAACTGAGAGAGTCAGAGAGGACAAGAGAATGTTCAAAATTATTTTTTATTATATATTTGAGAGATTCAATAATCGCAATGCACTCGGCAGAAAATATTGAAAATTGGTTTGAAATTGAATAAAATATTCTTTCATTAGAATTATTGTGGTAAACGTTAATACCAATACCACAGTTCGGAGAGTCCGGAGATTTGGAGCCATCAGTAAATAAAAGAGAAGAGTTGGGCCATTTAGAAGAAATAATGTCATTGAACATATTATTGACAGTACGGGCTGGGAGATTGGAATGACTTTTAAGGATGCCGATCCCTTCTAATATCGTTGGGGATAGGGTGACGTGACTATATTTTAATTTGTACAAAGGAAGAAGATCATTTTTGATAATTTGAAGCTCTGAGAGAGAGCGAAAATTTTTACAGATGGCAGGGAGAGGTTTAGTTCGAGCTCTGATTGTAGATGAATGTGTTGAGTCGTTGAATAACGAGACTCTGGGAATAATCTGATGACTTTTAGAATTTAAACATTTAAGAACAAATTTGTCAGCAAATAATTGACGCCTTAAATAAAGAGGAGGATCAGAACATTCTACTTGAAGGGAATTGATGGGCGACGATTGCATCGCGCCAGTTATTATTCGCAATGACTTAGATTGAATTTTGTCTAATTTACTGAGTGCATTTTTGGATGCAGTACTAAAAAGTGGGCAGGCATAGTCGAGATGACTTCGAATAAGTGCATTGTAGAGCAACTTAATGCAGATAGGATGAGCACCCCACCAAACGCCAGTCAATGATCTGATAATATTTAAATTTTTTTCACATTTAGTAACTATATTATTAATGTGGGAAGACCATTTAAGTTTCCTATCAAATGTTACTCCCAAAAATTTAACTTCGGAAGCATTGGGGATTGGAGAGTTTTTAAATAAAATTTGAACAGGGGGGTTATTATGACGATTTGAGAAGGTAACACACTGACTCTTTTGTACTGAAAGTTCAAGACCATTTAAAGTAAGCCATGTGCAAAGGGCATCCATGGCTTCATTAAGATATTTGACGGCGGATGGAATGATTTTGGATGATAAGAAGAAAGCTATGTCATCTGCGAACTCAACAACTTTTACTTGAGGGGGAATGGTGACATGCATATCGTGTGTGTATATATTATACAGTAAGGGGGATAATACATCGCCTTGGGGTAAACCCTTCCAAATTGACCTACTCTGAGGAGTAACATCTGGTAGCTCAATGAAAATTTTCCTATCGAGAAAAAGATTAATAATAGATTGGACAAACATGAGGGGTAAGCCAAGGCCTAAAAGTTTTTTTTTAAGAATTGGGATGGAAACATTGTCAAAGGCGCCTTCTATGTCTATAAAGACTGCAAGACATACTTCTTTGTTAGAAATGGATAAATTAATATCAGTGCTGATGATGGCAAGGTTATCTTGTGTAGATTTCTTTTTCCTAAATCCAAATTGGGATGGAGAGAGAAGATGATTACTCTCGACAAAAAATTCTAACCGGTTTTTAATTAATTTTTCATAAATTTTACTAAGGGTGGATGAAAGAGCAATTGGCCTATAGTTGGATCCAGAATTGGGTGATTTGTTAAATTTTAGAATTGGGATGATTATTTGAGAACTCCAGTCATCAGGTATTATGCCAGTCTGGAAGATTTTATTTAAGATGCTTAAAAAGTGATTTAGAACATTATCATTACTATTTTTGATAATGCTATAAGGTATACCATCTCTGCCTGGAGATGAGTCCTTGACTGTTGATAAACAATTTTTTAATTCAATTAAAGTGAATGGAGAGTCAAGCCAATGATCAGACATAGGAGTGTTGTGGATTGGAGTTATTTCATCTAAGTTAGGTACAGAAGGGGGGGCAATTTTGTCCAAGAACTCGTCTATCCATTTAGAATGAGAAGCTCGAGGAGATGTTGGACTGAAGGAGGATCGAAATCTTCGAATCATAGACCAAACTTCCGAAATTGGAGTGTTCGGAGATACTGAACTGCAGAAGTTGTACCACCCGGATTTTTTTTTTGACCTCAATACCCTTTTGGCATTGGCTTCGGCATTTTTGTATATGAGATAGTTCTCCATAGTCATATTGTGACGATAGGAAAGAGATTTAGCTTTCCGATTTCTCACTACTTTGGAACATTCCTCATCCCACCAGGGAGTTGGAGGGAGTTTTTTGAGAGATTTGGTTTTAGGGGGAGGATTTGATTTATTGATTGCAGTTACGAGCATTGATTTGAAGTTATCGTAGTCATCTTTGACAGATAATGTTTCGGTATAGGATAAATTTTGTATAAACTTATCCATATGTGAGTTAAATTCGTCCCATTTGGTGTGTTTTGTTTTAATCTTTGTCGAAATATGGGACTTGTCTGAATGGAAAGAAGTTTGATAAGTGATGGTGATCGGGAAATGATCACTGGAGCAAGGGTCGGGGGACACCACCCACGAGGAGAGAGGTGCCAGATTAATAGAGCATATGGAGAGATCCACTGCACTGGGGTTTGTGTTGGGGCGAGAGATTCTAGTAGGAGATCCGTCATTCAAAAGAAAAAGGTTGGATTCATCTAGGAAATCCATCACACTTCGACCGTCTCGATCACAGAAAGCAGAACCCCAGACGGGGGAATGGGCATTAAAATCACCCAATAAAAAGAAAGGAGGGCTTAGTTGACGGACAATTTGCAACCACGCTTGTTTATTGAAGTGCGATGTTGGGGGAAGATAGATAGAAACAAAGGAAGTGTCCTTTATTTTAGCTGCAACCATTTGAAAGTCAGCATTGGGGGGTTTGATTTTATTTATTGGGAAAAACGGAAGGGATTTTTTAATAAAAAGGGCAGCACCACCGCCCGTACCTTCCGGGCGATCATCGCGGAGACAGGAGTACCCTCCCACATTAAAGTGGGTGGATGGAGTAAACCATGTCTCCGAGACAGCAGCCACAGAAACAAGGTTTGAATTTAATAGGTTAAGAAGGTTTGATTTGTTAGAAATAGCACTGCGGCTATTCCACTGAAGAATTCTGACATCTTGAAGAGCCATTTTGAATAAATGATTTTAATGTGGAAATAATAGAAGCAGCGTTGGACGGTAGATTAGTTTGAGAAGAAATTAGGTCAATTAGAAGCATAATAAGAGTTTGAATAAATGAAGAATTATCTTGGGAGAGTTGTTCAGAAAGCTTTTGATAGTTTGTTGAGGATGAATTATAATTGTTTGCGCACCCATTTGTGGCGTGTGAAAGAGGAGAACCATTGGGATTTAAGAGAAGTGAGTTGTGTTGTTGCTGATCGTATCCAGGAGCCTGTTTAGAGATAGGGTTTTTGTATGTGAATTTTGTTGAACGGGAAGATGTTGAGGAGGAGGCGAGAGGGTTGGATGAAGAGTTACTGGATAAAACCTCGGAAAATGATTTTTTGACAGGCGGGAATAATTTAGAAGCCTGCAGAAAAGACAAGTTCTCAGAGGCCATAGAAATTTTTATATTTTTTTGGCGAGATTGTTCGGGGCAAGAAGAGTTAATGGCGGAATGAGCGCCTAAGCAGTTAAAACATTTAGGTGAAGAGAGAGAAGAACATTGGTCAGCCGAGTGGTTTTCTCCACATTTGAAACATCTGGGAGGGGATCTGCATGCAGCTTTGGTATGACCAAAACGGCAGCAGTTGTAACATTGAGTGGTGGGATAAGTGTACATTTCAACTGGTAAGGAGTTGAAAAATAAATAAATATGGGAGGGAAGAGATTGTCCTTCGAATGTGATGACGACAGATTGGGAGGGCTTCCAGGAAACGATGCCCTCAGAGGTGTCCTTATAATTTAGCCTCCTGGCTTTTATGGGATTGCCGATATGTTGGGGGGTTGAAAGTGAGGACAGGATTTCTGGAATGGACAGATCGGTCGAGATACCCCTGACCAGGCCCATTCGAGTGACATTGAAAGTTGGGATGTACGCCTTGAATTTAGAATTTGATGAAATAAATATATTTTTGATAAAGTTGTTGGCGGCTGAACCTGACAGGAAGAGAGATTCGGAAGCGACCCTCGGCTTTAACACCTCCAGGTTTAATCGAAAGGTTCTTGTTATTTGAAAGAAATTTACCAAATTCAAGAGGATGGATGGTTTTACCTTGTTCAGTTTTTTGCGCATATACAATGTAGGGGCCACGGGAATGAGTAGAGTAAAAGATTGTTGGAGGAGGTTGAGGAAGAGTTGGAGGGGACTGAGAAGACAAAGGTGAATCATGTTTTTTTGGGGAAAGGGGACTAAATTTTCTTTTTTTAATTGAGGTTAGGATGACAGATTCATTGTCTGAAATGTTTGAATGTTCTGAAAAGTCTATTTTATCTGAAATGTCTCCATCTGGAGGGTCAGGAGGGGGATCTGGGGGCTTTGTAAGGGGTACAGGAGGGAAATCCTCCTCCATTGTTCAAAAAATTACAGCTAATATAAAAAGTGACAGAAGTAAAAAAATTATATAAATATCTGAAAATGAGCAGCAAGAAGTGACTCCTGGAAGATCAGGGGGGAGAAGATTCCAACACACTAAACTTTTTACAGCCAAAACACAATAAAAAGATTGGTTTAAGAATATTTTTTGAAAGAGCAAAACAAAAGAACTGATGACAGCCAAATGTTATTGTTGCCTCATTAGGCTTTATTCTACCGATATCTTATTTGACGACCTCCGTAGTCCAGTGGGTAAGACTCTTGACTCACAATCCGGAGGTCGCGGGTTCGAACCCGGCATGCGCAAATAAATTTTATTTGATTAATTTGTGTTATTTCACAATTAATTCATTTAAAATAATATATAGTATATTTGCGGCATGTTCCAGAGTGGAAGATACTATCAGTATCGCCCTGGTGTAAGACCACCATTCAGAATTGAAACGTTGCTTGAAAATGGCTTTAGCCGTGTTTGGTGACCAGATCTGAATAGCCAGGTACTTCCCAACCTTCCTCTTCCCCACCTCCTTCCCCTCCCCACTACCTTCAGCCTCACAACATACCCCAATTGGGGATGCCATAGTCTCACTGGCTCCAGACGGGAGCAGTTGAGATTCTTGTGCGGCATTCACTGTAAAAAAAAAAAAATAATAATAAAAAATATATCTCCCTTAAACATTTGAAGTTTTTAAGCTCTTAAATAAATATACGTTATTTTTTAAGATAAAATTCCCTCGATAGAAAAAAAATCGCAAAGTGTGCTCCGATAATTATTATAAAAACTTTTGTTTCAGTTATTGTACAAGTAATAGTTGAGAAAAAAATCACAATGTTTCTTTAAATGATACTTAAGACACCTTCCTAGAGATTTTTGCTGTGTTTTAAACGAGTCGTATTTTATTAAACATTTTCGCAATTTTCGCATCGATTTTATCGCTTTAAATTCTAGCGCGTTCCTCTAACATTCGTAATTACATATCTCTTCATCTTCTTCTTTTTGAGCGCGGTTGCGGTGCATTAAGAATACCTTTCACTACAACTGTGCCAAAATTGGCTCCTACATTAATTATTTCTTCTATTTTTCCTTCATTGCCTGGACTAAAAAATAAATCGAGATAAAACTATGCATAACATTTAGAATTCCAAGTAGTTTGTAAATACTGTAACGTCTGCACAAGATGTTATCTGGGTACCAGTTTGTGATTCACTGTGATTCAACCGGTTGGATGTGGTAGATCTTGCAAGGCAGGTCATCAGACAAGGTCACTTTGTGCAAATAATCAGCCCGTTCTACACGATAACACAAAGAAATCTTTGAATTTTTATTAGTAACCTGAAATTCAATCTTTTTAAGAATAACACTCTCTTTTATAACTTTTGAAGGTTATTCCCATTAATGTAATTTATCATTAAAGAAGAAGAAAACACTAATAATCTTAAGAGCGTTTAACCAGCCAGCGGCCGAAAACCACTCGTCGAAAGTTGTTCTTACGATCGTGCAGGGCGGTTACAATAAGAAATATTAATTATTCTCCGTACCAGCTTTTAAAAATTATAACTCCATATTTATTTATTTATTTATTAATTAATTTATTTATTTATTTATTTATCTATCTATCTATCTATCTATCTATCTATCTATCTATCTATCTATCTATCTATTTATTTATTTATTTATTTATTTATTTCTTTATTTATTTATTTATTTATTTATTTATTTATTTATTTATTTATTTATTTATTTATTTATTTATTTATTTATTTATTTATTTATTTATTTATTTATTTATTTATTTATTTATTTATTTATTTATTTAATTATTTATTTATTTATTTATTTATTTATTTATTTATTTATTTATTTATTTATTTATTTATTTATTTATTTATTTATTTATTTATTTATTTATTTATTTATTTATTTATTTATTTATTTATTTATTTATTTATTTATTAATTTATTTATTTATTTATTTATTTATTTATTTATTTATTTATTTATTTATTAATTAATTTATTTATTTATTTATTTATTCATTTATTTATTTATTTATTTATTTATTTATTTATTTATTTATTTATTTATTTATTTATTTATTTATTTATTTATTTATTTATTTATTTATTTATTTATTTATTTATTTATTTATTTATTTATTTATTTATTTATTTATTTATTTATTTATTTACTTATTTATTTATTTTCCATGTTCTCCGTAAAACGGTTTTTCACCAATACATTATGGAGAAGATTACAAATTAGACAAAAAGTATAGCAAAACACATAAAGAGGTCAGTTTCACTACTTTGTGACATACGTCAAAAGATAACTGTTAAACTGCCTGTAGGTTACGTTAAAAATTTCGATGGTCAATGCAGACTCGTTGAGCAGTTCAGTCGCTCTTTTGACTGGCGCGTTCTGATAGGCAGAAGTCCTCGCTTTTGGAGCATAAAAAAGGGTATGGGACCTTCCACGAGTATACTTGTCTGGGACATATAAGTTAATCTCTTTCAAAATAGGTGGATTGTGTATAGTTCCAGAGATTATCTTAAAAAAATTTTTTCCTAAAAATATATATCGATTTTATTTCATTCCAATTTTAAAACTATTTAAATAATGTACTTTTTGTAATTATTTTTTGATTATAAGTATTTATCATTTTTCAATAGTGTCTAAGTTAAATAAGGATGTTAAAAAAATCTGAAATATATTAGATTGTAAGTGCGTAAATAAATATACAAACGGACCAATTTTCATCAAGAAACACATGCACGTATATTATATTTTTTAATGATTTTATTTAAACTAAAATTAAAATTCTAATACATGCGATATCCAGATAATGTATTGATTTATTTTACTGCATGATTATATGATTTGAAATGGGTGTGGTATAACACAAAATCTTTTTTTTTTAATTTAACAAATCTGCCAACGACCTATGGTATAAACTTATTTTACTAAAAATTAATATTTTTTTCTAAAAATTTAAAGCATGCGAATGCTAGATATAAGAACAATCTTTCGAAATCCATTTATAATTTTTTGTAGAAAACAGTCAATACGTCTAAAATCTGATTTAAAAATGAAATATTTGTGGTTTTCTCTGGTAATACCCTCTTAACGAAAATATGAAAGTGAACAAGACACAGGAAAATAGAAAAAACGAGTGTGCTTTAGACCACACAACTGAAGTAAAACTTTTGCTCCATCTATATGATAGTAAGAGAGAAAGAATATGTGCGCGCGCACTGTTCTCTCTTGCTCCTACAGTGAGATATAGACAATAGGCCTGCACTGTATTTTAGATATACGAAACGTAACTGACTATGGAGACAAATAGAGAAAGAAAATGTGTGCTCGCACCTCTCTCTCTTGCCCCTACAGTAAAAGATATACGAAGCGTAACTCTCTCTCTCTTTCTGTCTTCATTATCTTATATCTCCCTCTCAACTACTGTTCGCCTCGCTTTTCGTAACGCTCTCGTCACGCATTCGCCAGCTTACTCCCCAAGTCAAGCGTGCGTTAAGAAGTCTTACTTCAAAAAGATATTGATCGCAACTGGGACTCGAACCCTGAACCTCTCGTTTAACCGGGACGTGCGATTTTACCAATTCAGTCAATGCCACCTTCCGTCAAACCGTCCTAAAAGTCAATCTCATATTTTTAATTTTAGAATGACAGTTATTATTTTTTGCAACTTTTTCCTTTTCACAGGCAACTACCCTTTTCATTGGAAACAATCGTTCTAAGAGTTGGTTTGTAACCTAGATAACGTCTCGGATAAATATATCCGATTTTATTTATGTGGAACACGTGTCGTCCTTTTTATAAAAGTCTAAATGAATACGAGAGATGGGAAGGCTGACAGATATATCGAAAGAAGGGTACATGCAGGCAACTCTATTAATGGAGGACTGAACGCCGTTGGCGCTAACAAAAAACTGTCCAAAGAATCGAAGTTAGCCGTCCATAATGGAGTGTTGGTACCTGCCCTGATGTATGGCAGTGAGGCACGGAACTGGCAGAGAAAGGATGAAAGTAGACTGAACGCTGTAGAAATGAGATCCCTGAGGCGTATGTGTGGTAAAACCATGTACGATCGTGTGAGAAATATGGAGATCCGCGAAGAATGCAAGGCTGATGTAAGCGTAATGAGTAAGATTAAGAAAGGAACGCTCAGATGGTTTGGGCATGTAGAGCGAATGAAAGAGGAAAGGAGTGTAAGGAGAATATATGACGCAAATGTGAATGGTAGAAGAAGTCGGGGACGCCCGAGGAAGACATGGCACGACCAAGTGAATCAGATACTTGAGTCGGGCCGTGTCAAGAGTCTGAATAATAGAAGAGAATGTATGAGACGATGTATGAATGTGAGTGAGGCAAGGAGTGTGTGCAAAGATCGAGTTGTTTGGCGGTCCGTTCTCTCTGCATACCCCTGCGGGGAAACGGCGTGATGGTTAGTTAGTTCTAAATTAATATTCAATCATATAATTTTTGACGGTTATTCCCATCATTGTAAAATGTCATTAAGGTAAAAGTTAACGTTGATAATCTAAACGAAAATATGAAAGAGAACAAGACACACAAAAATATAAAAAAACATAATATTATAATACATGTATCTCTTTCATATTTTCGTTTAGATTATTAGTGTTATCTTCTTCGTCAATGATAAACTGAAATTCATTTATTTTAAATCTTCGTAAATGAGATTTTCGTTATTATTGATCAAGCAATTTAAAATACCGTTTTTGTTGTTGTTGTCTTTAGATCCGAGCTATTTCTGAACCCCTAGCACAGTCGATCGATAAGGATTGATAGGATAACTTTCGGTAAATTCTCATCGTTCCCTAACATGATTGCAGATCGCGAGATCGCTAACGAACAGTTCACAATGACTAAGTGCTCTTAATGTATTCAACATCAACTGTTGTTTTTACGTTACCGATCTGTTCGTCACTTCAATTGGATAGGGTTCTAAATACACTTCACTTTGTTCTGAGATATGTGGTGTCTAAGATTTGCAAAGACATGCACTCATTATCTATTTACCAATTTCCGGGTTTGAGATTGAATCTTGCGTAAAGTAAATTAATCATATTTTAAATTTAAATAGAACTTATACTTACCATTTTAGAACATACCTAAACATGCAAATACAACCTTGTGCAACCAGTTATGGTTACACAAGGTTCTACATAATTACTTTTCCCTACTGCAATTCCTAGCTAGGGCCAAGTCCTATTTAATTGTAATTATTATTTTTATTATTTACTAACCCAGAGAAGCAAAAAAATGCTTTTTTTATTATGAAGTACAATACACTTTCTTTAACTTTTTTGTTTTTTGCTATACACCACCTAACTCGGCTGAGCCTGTTCCGAGGTGAGAGGAATTTAATGAATTTAATCAATTTAATCAGCAATTTATATTTTATATCTACGGGTGTTAAGGGACGTACTTGACTTACTTTAACCAGTGATTCCTGACATTATTTTGAGTATAAAATGTAAATGAAATTTTGGTCTCCGGTGACATTTTTGATGTTTTTTTTTTTTTTTTTTTCTACAAAAACATAAAAAAATGGTAGTTGTTGAACTGATGGAGGTGGGGTAAGGGGTTCGTCAGACACCCGGCTGAGTGACCAGTGACGACGTGCGGAAGAAATTTTTTTTTGTTTGATTTTGAAGAAAAAAAATTTGAAAAAAAAAAAAAAAAGTCGTCAAAAAAAGTCACCGGAGACCAAAATTTCATTTCCATTTTTTACTCCAAATAATGTCAGGAATCATTGGTTAAAGTAAGTCAAGTACGTCCCTTAACACCCTCTATAATATAAAAAAATAATTATATAAGAATAATAAGAAATTTAGAAATAATAAAAAATATTTGAGAGGAAAAGAGAGCGTTTAGTGTGTTGTTTAGTTGTTACATTGCATAAGTTATCTGCACGTAGTATACAATGACTTTGCTGAATATCCACGTATGAATTTTGTGTTTTAGATTAGCATTTGTCACACGAATATCTTTATTATCTTTTTCAATCAAATTAAAAAATTTTGATGTCAAATTACGGTAATGTCTTTGTCCGTAGGTAGTATTTGTTTTTGGAGTCATGTGTTGATATCTGTGTCTTGTGTCGTAATGGGTAGTATGTTTACGAGAGATGGGAAGGCTGAAAGAGATATTGAAAGAAGGGTGAATACCGGTAACTCCATTAATGGTGGACTGAATGCCGTTGGCGCTAATAAAAAACTGTCAAAAAAGCGAAGCTAGCAGTCCACAATGGAGTCCTGGTACCTACCCTGATGTATGGCAGTGAGGCATGGAACTGGCAGAGGAAGGATGAAAGTAAACTGAATGCTGTTGAAATGAGATCCCTGAGACGTATGTGTGGTAAAACAATGTATGATCGTGTGAGAAATGTGGATATCCGCAAAGAATGTAAGGCTGATGTAAGCATAATGAGTAAGATTAAGAAAGGGACCCTCAGATGGTTTGGGCATGTAGAGCGAATGAACGAAGGAAGAAGAATATACGACGCGAATGTGAATGGTAGAAGAAGTCGGGGTAGACATGGCACGATCAAGTGAATCAGATACTTGAGTCGGGTCATGTCAAAAGTCAGAATAATAGAAGAGAATGTATGAGACGATGTATGAATGTGAGTGAGGCAAAGAGTGTGTGCCAAGACCGAGTTGTTTGGTAGTCCGTCCTCTCTGCCTACCCCTGCGGGGAAACGGTGTGATGGTTAGTTAGTTAGTTAGTTTAGTGTCGTAATTGTGTTGTGCAGTATGATGGTTTAGTTTGTCCTATTGGTAATGTATAAATACAATTTGATGTACAGTTATTGTATGTTCAATACAGCAAAGTCCTTAAATAACTGTATTGTCGAAAATCTATGTTTTTTTGTAATAACTTTAATTAAGGCTTTTTGTGCTTTTTTAGGGTCCATATTAGTTTTAGCAGCACCATCCCAGATTATAACCGTGAGTGATAATTAATTGGGTTAGTGCGTAGTATATCGTTTTTAGAGTCTTCATTGGCATTATGTTTCGTATGTTTTTAAAAAATTATATTAGTTTTCTAACTTTACCCGCAGTTTTATTTATTTGTTTTATTTTTTCCATTAAAAAATGATAAACTAAAATAGCCAATTATTACGAAAATTTGTCTTTTGAAACCTAAAAACCTAAGAAAATGGTAAGGCGTAGTTAGAACCCTATCTAAATGAAGTGACGAACCATAATGTGCCTCGTATTTACGATCAACTGTAAGATCCAAACAAAATAGACAATGTAAGTGATGATAGAACCTTGTAAAGTGAATTATTATTGAAAATGCTTGTTGTTAGAACTTTGTCATGTATATTTACAAAAATACAACACATATTATTATAAGCAATAATTCTCAGCCTGAAACACTCATCTACATTGAAAAAATCTTCCGAGAAAAGATACATGCCGACTCGAACCCGTGTCCTTATGATTTCCGGTCAAATGCTCTGACCACTGAGCTACGTCGGCTTATCTCCTGCCCGCTAAATAATTCAATATGTACTAGTATTTCATTCAACAATTATTGCTTATTACATTTTTCCACTAACTTGTAAACAATCAACAATATTTTTATATGAGAGATGCATTGCAAGTGCTAAATCTCTCACTAGGTGGCGTCGAGACAAATTATATCTACATTTTTTGGTGAAATACTTTAACTTGGAATACAGGACCATACTTACCCGGGAGGTCACTAGAGATTAACACTGTTATTGCTTTCCTCATTTACAATATTTTAAAATCATATTAATTACTGTAGAATACAATAGGTAAAAACCATTCAATTCTTTTGAAAATTACGTTTTAAAAATCCCATACGGTGGGAAACCAAAGACATTAATTTGCAATGTGAGTGGATAATTAATCTGGGAAACGCATGCAATACCATTTTATCGTAGATAATTTAGCAGTTCACAAAGTAGTTTCGATACTAACCCTGATGTGTGGATAGCAGTGAGGCATGGATCTGGCAGAGGAATGATGAAAGAGATTGAAAGCCATAGAAATGTGATCCTTGTGACGTATTTGTGGCAAAATGTTGTAGCATTAGCTCTACACAGCAGGCCCCGAGGAAAATAATTTCCTTCAGGGCCTATTTCATCTTAGAGGATGCTGTATGGAGGGTTTTTGGAAAGGAAGAAGAGGAAGGTCTGGAAAGGAAATAGATCTGAGGGATGGGTAGGAATTTGGGGGTCAGTGTGTCCAGAGTGACGGACGTATAATTCCATCCATAAAAGACAGGTTAAAAGACCTCCCTCAACCAGTATCCCTTGATCCTGCCCACCAGGACGTATCGGAAAAACCTCACCTCATGTATATGAACTCGGGCACCCCTGCTAAGTCACCAAAGGTAGCGATGGTTCCCTGGGCGAGAGTACTCGTACCCGTCTTCCAAAGTGAATAATTCTGATGTTTAAGATTAAGAAAGGGACGCTTAGATGGTTCGGATACAAAGCGTCTGTGAACAAAGAAAGGTAATAGTAGAAGAAGTCGAAGACGCCCGAAGAAGACATGACACGATCAAGTGAATCAAATACTTGAGGCCGGACATGTAAAGAGTCGGAATAAAAGAAGATTACGTTTGATACAATATGTTTATTTAAGGGCCATTAACTAGCCAAAATAGCGACACTAAAAAGAGACAAATACATACATTTACAGTATTTATCCTGCGAGAGAATGAGATGGTATAATTGGTCTCCTCTTCGTGAGGGTTCCGCGTCTTTTCATCCCGCGACAAAATACCCCCTGACCAAACATCTATCAATGGTTCTTGAACTAGACGCTCATTTGTAGATACTCACCTCAGCATCTAGTCCAGTTTATGATTTAGACTCACTATCACAGGAGGTAATATATAAAAATAATAGTAATTACGCGGTATAACTTTAGTCATTTATTTATTTTAAACTTGCGACAATATTATGACTTGGCAAATTATAAAGAGCTATGTAAGAATCACCACCCAGAAACAGATCACCATCGAGAATGAAAACGGGCTTCTGAAAAAGTGCCAATCACTCCGTTTCCAATCTTCGGTGTTGCACGCCCAGAAAATATCTTTATGGCTGTCAAGTTATTTGTTGAATGTAGGTACCGCCACACATCCTTCGACAAAATATTTACTAAAACCTAACCTAATCTAACCTAACCCAACCTAACCTAAGCTTACCTAACCCAACCTAACGTAACCTAACCTAACAAAAAATGGGACAAAAATAATACAGACACCCTGTAAACACAATAAATGATTGTTCTAAAATAGTAAAATGTAAACTAAGGTTGGGTTAGGTTAGGTTAGATATAGTTGGGTCACAATGCTTTCCATTGTAGTATTTAGTTGTTTATTTTTTGTGACGCGTTTGAGCGTTAATGCATATCACCAATTCACAAATTAATAGGGGAAAAGTAAAAGAGTTTTTATATTCTTCTCTAGTCGGTTGTCAGTGACCTCTACTTCAATTCTCATGCTGGTCAAGGCTTCTGCACTAAGCCAAGGACACCCTAGTACCAGACGCTAGAGATACTTGGTCACTCCAGCACTGCGGTAACCTTCCTCTGCTTCTCCTGCCAAACACTCCTGGCCAGACCATGAATTTATCCAAGTTGCAGTCCTCAGTTTGGCGAGAAACGTGTCCAAAGAATCTCAAGATAAGTTGTAGGCAGACAGTTGAAAGCCTATTGTGGATGCTTAGCTCTTCCAGTTTGAACTGTACGTCTGACTATCCATGGAATCCCGAGCATTTTTCTTCTGCACCACATTACAAGCACGCAAAAATATCGTCTGGGGGGAGCACGTGACCCCCCCAGACGATATTTTTGTATACTGTGGAGATTCCATCACAGTACATACTTAGAAGCTAAAACTGTCTTTATTAAACATTTAATTTTTCTATTGTTTTGACACTTTCATAAACCTTCCTGTAGTGAACGTATGTCTTGCAGTATGAAAAAAGACATGTGTGTATGAGTGAGACAGCATGCGGAACGTATAAAAGGCGTGAATGTTGTCCATTCGTCCTCTCTTGTTATAAGCTTCCTAAGAAGAACCTTGTACAGTATTCTCGGATTAAATACACATAGTCTACCCACGTCATACATACACCCCATACTGAGATCATCATATCTGAGGAATCTGGATCCATCATAAAGGAGTCCAGAAGTAATGGGATAACCGTCCACGGCTATTACACTTCCTATAGGTACATACTTGAACTTGTAGAAATAAACTTGAAGTATGATACTTCAAGTTTATTTCTATCAGTAATTGTTGATGTTTTGCCCGTCTGCCCCTTGTGCCCGCCCAGAAAAAAATCCTAAAAGTAATTGTTGATTTTTTGCGCGTCCGCCCCTTGTGCCCCCCCCCCCCCCCAGAAAAAAATCCTATTGATTTTTTTACCCGTCCGTCCCTTGTACCCCCTCCTAGAAAAAAATCCTAACAGTAATTGTTGATTTTTTTGCCCATCCGTCCCTTGTGCCCCCCCCCCCCCCCCTTGAAAAAAATCCTAACAGTAATTGTTGATTTTCTTGCCCGTCCGCCCCTTGTGCCCCCCCCCAGAGATACAGCTAAAACTGCTGACTTATATCTATTTATTTATTTATATTTTATTAACGCCCTAGTGGGCTTTTACAAGAAAAGAAGCAAATATATAATTAACAATATTAATTACATGTATCACATAAACAATAAAACAAAATAAATATGAATGCAATCGACTCGTTAGGTAAAGAATATTACAACATAAAAAAGAAATGAAATGAAATAGTACAAGTTGTACTTATAAAAAACTAAAACAATTCAGCTTTAAATATTTAAACATATTATTAACAATAATCATAAGACTTGACATAGAACAAAGTGTAAATAGAACTGCAAAAATATTATAAAGTAAGTATACATTTTACTGGTGAGGTTTAGATGAGAAATTTTTTTATGAGAAAACAAAAAAAATAATAAAAGTTAATTATTAGTAGATAGAATCGAGATTAGTTGATTTTTGAAACATTCAAAACTGTCAACACTAAATATATTATATTACATCTATATATTCGCAGTATTTATTCGCAAGGTTATGGATTCTTGAAATTGGTGAGTATATAGAGTAATTAGTGTTGAGTTTATTGTTGCATTTAAAAATATCTTTACTACGAGTTTGTCTAGCGGGTATGCTAATGCAAATTAGTTCCAACAAATTAGGGCTGTCAATTAAAGATTTTATAATTTTGTATAAAAATAATAAATCAATTAACACTCTTCTATCTGATAATTTAAGAAGTCTGGTTTCAGCGCGTAAGTAATTATAATTTATAAATTCGATTGGAATTTTCATTTTAAAATTGATGTACCGAAGAAATTTGTTTTGTACCTTTTCCAATGATTGAGAATGAACATTGTAGTATGGTGACCATACAGAGGAATTGTATTCTAATCTGCTTCGTACTAGTGAGCAATACAGATGTTTTAATGTTAACATACTTTTAAAATTTGCCCCCATTCTCAAGATTAAACATAGTATTCTCATTGCATCGCTTGTTATTTCATCGATGTGTACATTGAACTGTAGACTCTCGTAGAATATAACACCAAGATCACGAATCTGCGATACACGAAGAAGATTAACACCATTCATATCATAAGAAAAGTTAAAAGGATTTTTACCTCTGTAAAAACTAATAATCTGGCATTTACCAATATTTAGTTGTAAATCATTGACAGAACACCACGCGCATATTTTTTTCAGGTTTAACTGCAGAATGGCGCGATCGTTATGGTTTCTAATTGTTCTGTAAATCTTCAGATCATCAGCAAATAATAGGACTTTGACATTACTAAAAATATTAACAATATCATTTATGAATAAGCAAAATAATATCGGGCCCAAATGAGATCCCTGTGGTACCCCACTCGAGGCAACAAATGCATAAGAAGTAAACGAATCAACTTTGACCGCTAAGTACCTTCCCAATAGATAACTCTTAAACCATTTCAAAATACTCCCTCTCATTCCAAACCACTTCAGTTTTCGTAATAAGAGTCTGTGGTTAACCTTACCTTATCGGCCATGAATATGCTACAGCAGGACTTCATAGCATTACTAAAATGGTCTCACGACTCTGGCTTAGTTATAAATGCACAAAAAACAAAACTAATGCACATAAGATCGCCTCATGCCAGATATGCAATAGCACCATCAGTAGTATCCCATAACTTTGACTGCATACACAATAACTGTATACAGCCCTGCGCCTGTGGAAGTATTGACCTAGTCAAAGAATATGTCTACTTAGGGGTGACGGTGGATTGTAATATGAAATGGGATATCCATATTGTTAAGCTATGTAAGCGCCTTCGAGCGATTGTAGGCAAACTTTATAAACTTAAATATTATGTATCCATCAAAACCATGAAACTAATCTATTTGTCCCTGGCTGAATCTAATGTGAGATATGGTATAACGTCTTGGGGGCACTCATGTAAAACAAACATCCAACATGTACAGTCAATTCAAAACGCTATGGTCAAATTACTCGTCAGCAAAGCAGTTTATGACCAGCGGCAAAATATCACAATTATGTATAAATCCATAAATGTGTTACCTATTGTCACATAAATATTATGTGACTAGTGCAGTTCTTGCCTTTTTTGTTTTTTTTTGTCTATGGTGTTTTTTTTGAGACTGGTAATTTTTTTTGAAAAGAGAGAAGCTCTTTTGTTTATGGTCACTTCCTCCCGGGCAGCTATGGGCTAGCTGTGCGTGAATTGGTCACTCACTGGAAAAGTGTTTCAATTGAATTATATCATGTAAATCGAAGTCGATCCTATCTTATAAAGACGCGGGGTGTATTTTACGTAACACGAGAAGTTCGTGTACGGCATTATTTTTGAGTGGTTATGTGAACCCCACTTTTTCTGTTGTTGGCAGTTGGCCATTTTGTGCAATTTTGTTCTGGAAACAAACTTAAAAAAGGATTGGTCCTTGAGGTGGCAGAATATGCCTTTGTGACCCCGCGTCGTGATTTCTTTTAGTTAGGTTAGAGTGTTCCGGAGTCCATCTGGTATGTGATTTTGCTTTGTATATTTTTCTAAATTTGCACCCTCATGTTTGTTTTTATTGCTTACAATATAGTTGTATAAGATTCATCTTCTTTTATTTTCTAATTTCTCACCTACTTGACAGAAAAATACCTTTCCCACAATCCTGAGCTCTGGTCTCTGCTCTGCCGTATAGAATTACACTCATATCATATTGTACCAGAACTTGATTCCCTTACAGTGGCGCTCAACGTGTAAAATCAGTTATTTTCGGTGCCCGAAACGTACTTTTCTGTCTTGTGGGGTGAATTTTCAGAATTTTTGCTGATAATATCAGAGATGAATCGGTGTGTGTGTGCATATATTTGGTTATATATCTATCTTGTTGATATAGAGCTTGATTAACTTTACATTTCATTATGTTATGTTCTGTTGAATATTTTTGTTTGTTTACCGATTTGTAAGCCATCGGTTTACTTTGACAGCAATTTTAAGTGTTGCCATTAAAATAATGTTAAACAGAAAATTAGTTCATAATATCTCTAGAGGTGATAGCCGAATTGTTGTTGGGAATATTTTTTCAGTTTACTGGCAATTTTATTTTTAGTGTCAGCTGTCTATTTTTCATCTATGTAATGCTTTATCGGAGCCGAGCTGTCAATTCTTGTTGACATTTGTCAGGTTATGTGCATTGTTTACTTAAAAAGCCGCGAAAGTTCATTATTAAATACATTACTTTTGTTTTGTAAACATCAGATGACTTGTGACAGACATTTATCATAAGTAATTGTTTATTGTAATTTTAAATATTTACGGCTTTCTAAGGTGGTTTTAAATAAATTATAAATGGCTTTGTCGTTATTGAAAATCAATGACTATTTATCGAGTTCATACGTACAGGGTGTTTGGTAATTGACGTGTTACAAATAAATAATTAATTATAACAGTTTGGTTAATCCTATTTTTACATTTATTTTCATATAATTATTTGAGAATAATAATTTAATTATAAATTAAATTAAAAATTTTATTTATTCTTTAAAAATGGCGATTTCCGATATTAATGGGGTAACCAAGGAAGAAATGATAAAATTGTTAACGGATCGTAACATCGTTCCGGAAGCTACATTATCAAGTATGCGCGAACAGGCTCGCTCTTTTAATAAAAGTTTGAAAGAGGGGAGTGCTTCCAATATGAATATAGGTGATGATAATACAGGAAGTGGTTCCAATATGAATATAGGTAATGATAATACAGTTAGTTTAGAAAAGACTACAACCGTAATTAATAATTATTACCAATCGTCTTTTCCTCCAACTTCTTCTTCGTCCGTTCATTCTTGGGATTTAAAATTTTCTGGGTCTTCGGATGTCAGGAATTTCATTTTACGCATAGAAGAATTATCCAGATGCCGGAAGGTGGAGTTGTCCTCGGTTGTTACCTCTTTCCCTGACCTCCTGGAGGGAAGAGCTCTTTCCTGGTTTAGAACTATTTTTGATGACTCTTTGTCTTGGTCAACTTTGAAAAAGCTCCTCATTTCTCGTTTTGACGTTTGTACCAATCAAACGGAAGCTTTAAAAGCCTTGTTCGCTATGAAGCAAAAATTTAACCAGGCTATAGTGGATTATGTCGAAGATGTTCAGTTAGCAAACTTAAGGTTGGATGTTCCGCTTTCTGAGGAACAATTGGTGGACTTAGTCTGTGACAGTCTACAACCCAAATACGCTTTGGCCATTGCCTATTTCTCGGAAAAGAGCCTTTCAGCTTTAGTAAGTGTGTGCCGTAAATTTGATAAGCTTTCAGTATACAAACCCGCACCACAGTTTAATTCATCTCCGCGGGTTCCATATTCTTAACCGCCGTACCCGCCACGAGCTCAAGGCTCGCACTCTCCCCGTGTTACTTATAATCAAGCTTCCTTTTCTCCACGAGCGTCTTCTTCTAGTTCTGCTTTCAATAGTTAGAAAACTTTTAATTGTTTCTATTGTAAGGAACAAGGTCATACGAAACAATTTTGTCAAAAATGGAAAAGGGACTCTCTTAAGCATAATGTCGCGAATAAATCTAATTCAAAAAACTAACCGACGATCTTTTGCGTTCTGTGCACAAGGATGACAGAAGATCGTCGTCAGTTCCTAGTAATATATCTAAGTTTACCACGCACAACATGGACGCATGTGTGCCATTAGCTGATTGTGGACGAGATGTTAGACCACATGTTAATATTAAAATTAAGGATTTGGTTTTTTCAGGACTTTTAGACAGTGGAGCATCTGTCAGTTGTTTCGGGGGTTCTGTTTATAATTTTTTCATAAGTTTAGGGTATAAGTTAAATAAGTTAGATTCCTACGTTACCACCGCGGATGGCAAACGTCAGGATATAATTGGTACTATGCGAGTACTAGTATTGTATAATAATATTAAGAAATATATTAAGTTTTTCGTTATACCGTCGCTGTCCTCTTCAATTGTTTTGGGAGTAGACTTTTGGAAGCAATTCGACGTGGCCCCTCAGTTGTTTCCAAAAGTTGACAGCAATGTTAATTTTGGGAAGGTTGTCGGTGAGGTTCGCAAATTAACATCAGCTTCCTTGCTGTCCCCCAAAGACAATCTCAAATTAAATTCGGTTATAGTTAAGTTTAAGTCAATTTCTTTCGAAGAACGTGGTTTAGGTAAAACCCATTTAGTACGTCATAAAATAAATACAACAGGGGATCCTATTAAACAGCGTTACTATCCTTTATCTCAAACTCGCCAGAAACAATTAGAAGCACAATTAAAAGAAATGTTGGATTTAGGTGTTGTCCGCCGTTCCCGTTCAGCTTGGTCAAACCCAGTTTTGATTGTTCCTAAGAAGGATGGTTCTGTCAGGTTTTGTTTGGACTCGAGGCGCTTGAACAGCGTCACATTGGCAGATTCCTACCCCCTCCCTTACATTTCACGTATTTTAGATAAACTAAGGGGTGCTCGTTTTATTTCATCGATAGATTTGAGCAAATCATTTTAGCAGATTCCCTTAGATAAGGAATCCTGTCCTAAAACGGCTTTCGTTGTACCAGGCCATGGTCTGTTTGAATTTGTGAGGATGCCGTTCGGTCTTAAGAATGCTCCTAGCGAATTGCAGCGTCTTGTGGATGCTCTTTTTGGTCCTGAGTTTGACGAGAACGTCTTTTGTTATCTCGATGATTTGATTGTTATTTCGGAAGATTTTGAGTCACATTTGAAGATTTTGAATAAAATTTATGAACGATTAAGAGATGCGGGTCTAACAGTTAACCTCAAAAAATGCGAGTTTTGTAAAGAAGAGTTAAAATATCTAGGTTATATCGTAGACGCGAAGGGTCTTCGTACAGACCCCGTTAAATTAGAATGTATTCGTACTTACCCTACCCCTAAGAATTCGAAGCAAATTAAAGCTTTTATAGGTCTTTGCGGTTATTATAGGCGTTTTATCAAAGATTTCTCTACTATTGCAGCCCCGTTGACAAAACTCACTGGTTCTAGAATGGGAATAAGTAATTTTTCTTGGACTCCAGAAGCGGAAGACGCGTTTAAAAAAATAAAAAAAGCTCTAACTTCTGCTCCCGTTATTAGTTGCCCTGATTTTTCTTTACCCTTTACTATCCATTCCGACGCGAGCAACGTTGGGATCGGCGGCGTGCTTACTCAGGTGTTTGACGGTGAAGAACATCCTGTTTCTTTTTTCTCTAGGTGCTTAAATGTTCACGAACGAAATTACGGCGTTACGGAGCGCGAACTCCTTGCGGTATTAGAATCAGTCAATCATATCAGGCCTTACGTAGAAGGAGTTCATTTCACAGTGGTGACGGATCACTCCAGTTTGCAGTGGTTGGTTTCGTTGTCCAATCGAACTGGTAGGCTTGCACGTTGGTCTACGCGTCTTTCCCAATATTCTTTTGATGTGGTGCACAGAAAGGGTAAATTAAATACTGTTCCAGATGTTCTTTCTCGTAAAGACGATTTTACTGTTGCTGCCATAGATTCTTCGCCTACAACTTCGGATAGTTGGTATAGTAATTTGTTTTCCAATTGTATGAATAATCCCCAACGTTTCAATAACTTCCAAATTAAAGATAATTGTTTATTTCGACATTCTAAATCTCGTTTCGCTCTGCAAGAGGATACAGCCTGGAAGCTGGTTGTGCCTTTTGAAGACCGCAACGCTATTCTAAGTAAAGAACACGAATCTATTAACTCTTGCCACCCCGGTGTATTCAGAACGTATAAGAAAGTTCAACTCCGTTACTTTTGGCCGGGTATGTATAATGACGTCAAAAAGTTTGTTAATAAGTGTAAAACGTGCAAGGCACATAAAATAAATACATCTGCGCCGGCTGGTATTTCTACGAATCCAAAAATAGTCAACAGACCGATGCAAATGTTGTCTATCGACCTGGTTGGACCTCTTCCACGTAGTTACGCGGGTTTTATGTACATTTTATCGGTTGTTGACGTTTTTTCCAAATATACATGGATTTTCCCACTCAGAAATGCTACTACTAAAAGCATTGTAAAAAATGTTGAACAATTTATTTTTCTAGTCCACGGTGTTCCACAAACCCTTGTGTGTGATAATGGTAAACAATTTGTTTCAAAAGAGTTCAAACAATTGTTGGCTGATTATAATGTTCCTATGCCTTTTTATAACGCCTATTACACCCCGCAAAATAATGTAGTTGAGCGGTATAACCAAACTATCGGGACTGCCTTGTCTATCTTGACCGAGTCTGACCATCGTAATTGGTCCAGATTTCTGCCTCAGATTCAGTCAGCCTTGAATAATACTGTTAATTTTGTAACAGGTTTCACGCCTTTTTTCCTTATGCACGGCAGAGAACAAATTGTTGACGGCAATTTACACAAAATTAATGTTTCTTCTAGTGTCGTGGACGTACCTTTGGATCAGTCTAGAGCCGAATTTGCAAAAAAGTTGGAAGACTTAGTTCCTATTTACGAACAAGTTTCAAATGCATTAATACAGGCCTTTTAAAAGAATGCCCAACATTATAATTTACGCCGTAAATCCGTGGTTTATAATGTAGGTGGTGTCATTTGGAGAAAGAATTTTGTTCAATCCAGTGGTCCGGATTACTTTTCCCATAAGTTGGCACCTAGATTCGATCGTAATGTTATAAAAAATAGAGTCTCGGATTTAGTGTACACATTGGCAGATATGCAAGGTAGAACTGTAGGTAATTTTCACGTGAAAGATATTGTTCGGATAGATTAGTTTTTTTTCTTTAAGGAGGCCAATGTTGTAGTGTGCAGGCCTACCAACCCTTCACATTATTACATTTGTTTCTTTTGTGATTGTTCTGGTCTCATGATTTGGAGTTTGGTACCTCCAAATCTTGTGCTCAGTACAGACACTTAATTCTAGTTCATTGACGATAAACCGTTTATTTAACCTCGGTAAACTGGAATGTGATCCTTGTGGTCACTGGCGCCCAAATTTTGTTAGTTAAGTCTTTCTTTCCTCCGTTAATATGCTTTTCTGTTAATAATAACATGCACTTGTTTCGAGTTTTTTTTGTATTATTTAACGTATGATTATTTTGGTAATAATATACTTGTTCACATGAGTACACACACACTGATTTCATACCTTGTTCCATCTGTTTAACGGATTTAGTTGTAATGCTATTATTTTTAAGTTTATGCCCTTCTTTCTTCAGTCCACTGGAGGCTCTTTTATTGCCCATAGTCCATAGAACCTCCAGGGAACTTAAGAAGAAATATCTTGGAATTTTGTGTTTCGGAGACTTGAGCTACTTTCTGATGCACAAAAGTTCTGTTAATTATACTATTGATAGTTAAGTATTCATAAGTTTAAGTATTGCATAGCTTTCCTATAAGTTCTTTATATAAATCTTAGTTCATAAGAAAGTTGTTTCTGTCTCTAACAAGGAAAGTACTGCTTTGGCATGCTTAACTAATAATTAATTCCTTTGGAATTATCGCTTTGCCTCTAATACAGGAAAGTGTGTTCTGTATAGTTTTAACTCTAAATAATATAAACATTAATATCTTACTGTTAGTATCATTATTAAACTTTAAATTAAGTATTACTAGTGTCATTCATTAAAATTTTGAATTGATCACACCTCGAATAGTGTCAACTCACTGAAAGCCATAGTTGATCACACATTTTGTTTTGTTTGTACAAGAAATGCTGACTTTTTTTTAAGGGATGCCAGCTTGGGTATTACCGTGGTCTCATTTTTTTTACAAACAATGTCACTCTTTTGAGTTTTTGATGCAGGTTGTTTAATGGATTTTTGGATATCCTAAGCTGCGAGCTTAACTTTCTGTTTTGCTGTTAAGTACCAATTGACTTTTGTCATGATCTGATAGATAGGTATTGTGTTATGTAAATCCTAATCTGACCACCTTGATTGGCAGGTATTTATTGTTTTATAAAACCTGACCTGATTTGATTTTTGAAAATTGGATAATTTAAATATTATTCTAGTTTGACGACCTTCTTACATATAGGTATTTCTTCGGAATTGTAAATCCTGGTTCAATAATGACAGTTAGATGATCCAATGTAAGATCCCTACTCTGCCCACGTCTGATAGACAGTTTGTATACTGATTCTATATTACTTATAACACAGAAAAGTATTTTCTTGTGTCCAAGTTTTGCCAACATTGAACTCCATTGTTCTGATTGAAAAATGTATATCTATATAGATATTTTCATAATTTAGGCTTCTTTAATTTTAAGTATTTGTTTATTTTTAAGTTTTATCTTAAGAATGTTAAACCGGATGGACTTAGTTAGATAGGTTGCTTTTTTTTTGCTATTCAATTATAGCGTAAATTCCGTGCGAGTGAGGGCTGTTTAACCCTAAAAAGTGAAGCCTTGGCCTTTATTTCCTGTATGAGGAAAAGTGATCAAATTTTTTTTTCTTTTCTACAATTTATTTAGTTGTGTTTTTTCTTAAAATATAAAATGTTGAGTATTTTATAAGTATAAATCTTGTTAAATTGACACGATAACAACAGGTCTCCTTTTTTTTTTTTTTTTTAAAGTAAATTCAAAACTTTGTTTAATTTAGTAGATGATGGTTGACTCCTTGTTTTCGTGCCTTTCTTTTCTTGTTTGTTCTTTATTATTAAGAAATTTAATTTTAAGAGATTTACCTTTAAGAAATTTAGTTCTAAGTTGTTATTTTTATTACTAATTAATGTTTTGTTATCATTTTTTAGATACCTGATGGACTCATAGTTTAGTTAGTTTGTGGACTTAATTTTTCATGTTTGAGGGCAAACATTTTCGTGGGAAAGGGGGAATTGTCACATAAATATTATGTGACTAGTGCAGTTCTTGCCTATTTTGTTTTTTTTTGTCTATGGTGTTTTTTTTGAGACTGGTAATTTTTTTTGAAAAGAGAGAAGCTCTTTTGTTTATGGTCACTTTCTCCCGGGCAGCTATGGGCTAGCTGTGCGTGAATTGGTCACTCACTGGAAAAGTGTTTCAATTGAATTATATCATGTAAATCGAAGTCGATCCTATCTTATAAAGACGCGGGGTGTATTTTACGTAACACGAGAAGTTCGTGTACGGCATTATTTTTGAGTGGTTATGTGAACCCCACTTTTTCTGTTGTTGGCAGTTGGCCATTTTGTGCAATTTTGTTCTGGAAACAAACTTTAAAAAAGGATTGGTCCTTGAGGTGGCAGAATATGCCTTTGTGACCCCGCGTCGTGATTTCTTTTAGTTAGGTTAGAGTGTTCCGGAGTCCATCTGGTATGTGATTTTGCTTTGTATATTTTTCTAAATTTGCACCCTCATGTTTGTTTTTATTGCTTACAATATAGTTGTATAAGATTCATCTTCTTTTATTTTCTAATTTCTCACCTACTTGACAGAAAAATACCTTTCCCACAATCCTGAGCTCTGGTCTCTGCTCTGCCGTATAGAATTACACTCATATCATATTGTACCAGAACTTGATTCCCTTACACTATTAGAGCTCTTTTTTGGTATAAAATCTGTATGCAACATATCTTAGATAGCCCATACAAAACAATGGTGGATCACATGTACAATACTAGGCTTACACAAAATGAAGGGATGATAGTACCTAGATTTTCTAATAAACATGGCCAGCGAACTCTTGAACACATTGTACCACTTATTTTTAATATGCTGCCATATGATTTGAAAAAATGTTGCTCGACACCTAAATTTGCACTATTGTTTAGAACATGGCTATTGGAATCAGATTTTATGTATTGACTTGACTCCTCGTGCATTTTTAATTTTTAATTTTTTTTTTTTTCTTTATACTTATTTATGATTTTATTATGTTTTTTATTAAATTGCAATATTTTTTGCTTCTATTGTAAAACATTGTATCATGTATCATGTTGTTGTCCACACTATTTTCCTGCCGACAAGCTACTTGCAGTAGCTTTGCAGGTGCAATGTAAACAAGAAAAAAAACTATTTTCTAAAAAAAAAAAAAAAAATGCCTTACTGAAATCAGTATATATGGAATCAGTTTGATGTGATGAAGTCAAGGCATTAACAATGTCATTCGTGTATAATATTAAATTGGATAGGGTTGATCTTCCTTTGATAAATCCATGTTGAAGCGGTGAGATGGTTTGATTGATTTGGGATATCAATTTGTCTAGAACCAGGCTTTCAAAGAGTTTGGGTAATGTAGACATGGTGCATATTGGCCTATAGTTTTTTACGTCGCTCTTATTTCCTTTTTTAAAAATGTTTGTCAAAAGACTAAACTTCCAAAGGTCAGGGAACACACCAGATGAGAGTGACTTTGTAAATAACTTGTGTATGGGATACGATAATGTATGCATACAATTAACTAAGAATCTGGGTGGAACTTTGTCAGGTCCTGCGGATTTGCGGGAATCGAGACTCTTCAGCTTGGATATAATATCATCTATGGTTAGAGTACAATCAGATATATCAAGAGTCTCAACTAAATTAGAGCAAGAGATATTGCTATCAACATTTGCATTAACATATACACCGCTAAAGAAATCAGCGAACAGATAACACATTCCTGAAGATTTTGGGATAGTTAAGAATCGAATGACATAATACTAGGTATACAAGTACTGTTTTCTTTTTGGGATTTAACATATTTCAAAAAAAATTTGAGTCGTTCATGATAGAGCCTTCAACATCACGTATGAAAGTTTTGTAACATTCTGCAGAGAGCTTATTGCAGTCTCCCCTCAATTTTTGAAACACGGAATAATCGATAGCCAGGCGACTTTGTTTGAATTTCTTATGAGATATTTTTTTGAGGTGTATTAAGTCTATCAGTTCTTTTGAGAACCAATTTGGGGTATTGAGTTTCCCTGTAAGCCGTAAAAGGTACAAATTTTTCAATTGCAGAATTAATAATGGAGTAAAAAAAGTTATGGTGTGCATTGATATCAGCCTCGCTATCCAAGAATGACCAGCGATCTGGTTGAGATAGTTGGAAATTTGTACATAGTCTGCTTTTTTGAAATTTCTAGTTTTTACTATCCTTTTTTCAATAGGAATTGGTTTGAGGTTAGACATGCATATTTCTAGTGGTGGATGTTAAACATCAACAGGTAACAGTATTTCGGTACTTCTTGCAACACAGATGTCAGACACATTTGACAATGCCAAATCCAATGTACGACCACCAATATTATGAATACTATTACACTGAGTTAGTCCTAAGAAGAGAGCCATATCTCTAATTACACGAATATTAACATTAGAACAATAATTGTCAGAATTCATATTACACCAATCGTATTGAGGCAGGTTGTAGACACCAACTAGAAGTAATTTAGTGTTTTTTTAGCAAAGATTGATTCAACCTCGTCACAGTGATTGCTGTAGCTTTGGACGTCAGAATTTGGAGGTAAATATGCACATCCCACTATTAATTTACCACTAGAAGTGTTCACTTTGACAAAAAGTTGCTCTATGGATGGGTTCTTCGTGGATATTTTTAAGGAGCTGAAATTTTTTGAGACAGCTATGACCACTCCGCCACCTCTTGATTTGGCACTTGTTTTGGAGTTTCTATCCATACGATAAATATTAAAATTAGGGAAGCCTAATTTAGCCGAATTAATTCCTGAATCGAGCCATGTTTCCGTTAATATGAAAATATCACTGGTGATAGTTGCCGCCGAAGTCAATTATTTGGGAAGTTTTGTACGGACCCCTCTTACATTTTGATAATAGCATTTTATTTTATTTTGCTTTAGTTTTTTGACGTACAATCAATAATTATGGTATGGAGTTTATATATTTGATGGTGATATGGTTTTACCATTGTTCTTTCTGGTCTCAAGTTGTTGGCGTAAGTCTAGAAGTTGGGTCCTCTGCAACAGCGTTTGATCACTTCTGGCCTTGACACCATTTTTCAGTTTAGCATTATTGGTCAAGATCTCACGTGCCGAGATAAAATCCTTAAATTCGACCTTAATTGGTCTAATTTTGTTTGGTTTTTGTAGACCCAGTCTGTACATCTTTAACATATTAGGTATAATTTCACTGTTTACATCGCCTATTGCTGAGATAACTTTGTCGTTGTCCATTGTTATAGCCGTGGTTTTTGATTCAGATAAACTTTCAGGAATATTGAATAGAATTATGTTCTTCGCTCTGGTTTTCCTATGCTCAGCCTCCGCGAGCAAATCATTGATTGAAGAGGTATTATTAGCTGGCGGTTGAGGTTTGTCAATATTATCCGTTCGTAGGATTCTATTTTACCAACAAGAATCCCCACGTCACTCCTACATCTGTCATGTTTCCAGAGACGGCGGAGAGAAGAGATAATATTTTTGTCATCTGATCTCTGGTTATTTTGAGCGCAGGATCAGTTATGGCTTTGTGAAGAGCACTAAGTGATTCAGTCGCATTATTTAAGGATAACACAGCACTGTCGTTGTTATTCATTGTAGAAAAATAAAAGTTTATTTGTTTAATTATGGACAAGAAATAACTTGTGACAACCCTGTCGCATTAAGTGGAATTACTGACACAATCACGTGCAAATACGTAGCTCATTCGACACACACATCAATTGTAGTGCACTGGTGTTGTAAATAATGTCACTTCTCACAGTGTAAACTTTGTAAGTTTAAAGTTATTATAATTCTTGCACAGTTGAGTTTAACACCAACGACTTCGATTTGCAATAGTTACTAAAGTGCACCGAGAAGTTAGAGTTTTTGTAGTGATTTATTCCGTATTATCAAATTTATTTAGGAGCGTTAAAACAATCGACCGTTATCCTTAATATTGTTGTTGTAAGTGAGAACCAAAGTGAGGACGAATATCTACAGCTCAAACTGCTGACTAATATCTATGAGAACCAAAGTGTGGACTAATATCTACAGCACTGGCAGAGGTTGGATTTGAAATTATGTATAGCATATTGGAATAACGTTATATTGCGTATGCAGTTTAAAAAACTTAGTTTATGTATGTATTTATGTAAAAATCCCTAATATCGACTATTGGACTCATTTAGCTGATTATTAATGATTTGGGTTTTTGTTTCAACAGCTTTCTTTATTTCGAGTGCTTCTAAATTATTTAGTCTGTTACCATGACCATTTCTATGTCAGTTAGGTTAGGTTAGGTTGTGGTGCCGTGTATTTCGAAATAAATAAATATCTTTGTATTATGACCTCCGTGTTTGTTCAATAAATTATTGTCCTCGTAAACAGCAAAATACGTAATATTATGCAAAAACTTAATGTACGTACTTTAAACGTTTAAGCCTTTACGTAATTAGTAATTACGTAATTGAAGTAATTTATGCTTTTCCGTACAACCTCTTGCTTAGCTGCGCTCTGTAGATATTAGTCCAACCTACGCTCCATAGATATGAGTCACCACTGGGACCGTCATAGATATTCGTCCGACCTTAGCTCTGTAGATACTAGTCCTCACTCTGAAGTTCATAGATATTAGTCCAACATATGTGCTGTAGATATTCGTCCGACATACAGGCTGTAGATATTAGTATCTGGAGTCGCGGTGGGCAAGTATCGCCTGGACTTTAAAGAAAACGAAACTATTAGAAGAGGAAGGGAGAGAGCAGAGCGAACACATTAAAATTGCAGTAGGTACAGTAAAATTGAGATATCTGAGGTACCATGACCATTTTAGATTGCTGAGATCCTATTATGGATAAAATTAATAAAATTGTAGTGGATTGGTGTAACTGTGTATTATATAGAGTTAGTAGTACGTACTAGACATGGGCAAAATTAAATGACTGAATTAAACGAATAAATTCAATCTTGCGACACACTCGATCTGATTCTCAATTTCAAAAGGTATTGATTCTTTATTCCTTACCTTTGGCTTTGTATCCAACGTTTTATAAGGGCACCATAAATATTTATTTTACTGTTCAATTATGTGTACCGTAAACAATTTAAATATTATAATTTTTGTTGTTTGTTTTTGGGGTGTTATGCCGTGTTACGCTACCTCCTCCTTTAACCAACGTTTCGGACAGCGTTACAGTGTCCATCATCAGGGCAGATGTGTAAATGTTAGTGGTAAAATGTGGGCTTATGTACTTCAAAGCAATATCATGTTGCCAGCTCCACTCCACTGCGAGCTGGAATTACAGTATACTTGAAGATGGTTTTCTGCGTTTAGCTTTGGTGTAGCCGTCAATTACCGGATACCAAGAACTATTGAGCTTAGCTCTGTTGTCTCTATTAACCACTCAAATTTACACATCTGCCCTGATGATAGACACTGTAACGCTGTTCGAAACGTTGGCTAAAGGAGGAGGTAGCGTAACACGGCATACAACCCCCAATACAAACACCAAAAATACTTTTGGCCGTGAAAATCTAAAATCATATCTAAATATAATAATGTTTTGTAGGTATTTAAATATTATTATATAGGCGGCGCGACGTGAAGTTGCCTAAAGTAAAGTACCTATCCGACTCCCACGCCGTTATTCAAAAAACGCGTGTAGATATGTCATTGTAGTCCCCGGCATATTACGAGTAAAATACGGCAGCGAGTCATCCGATTCAATTCCGAATTCCGACCAACGCTATTCAGTATTGTCCCCGTCAATCAGGTCCCAAGTCCCAAACCATGTCCGAATCGCTTTATTCGGGAAGTAACATTATGTTAGCGTATTTTTCAGTTGAGACGAAGACTAGTTCAAACGAGTCGATCTCAGATCCCGGGTATTACCGAAACGCTAACTTTACTAGGTCTGCAGCTCGCGAGTCACTGTAGACACTAGTCAAAAGTTACTAATTCATTCCTCAATGCCCGCCGCGAATCCGCCCACGCGGTTCATACATTCCTCTCCGTGGGTCAAGCCGTCAATTTCATTACATAGTTGGTTATTTTATAGATTTATTATAGATTTTCAAAAGTAAACAAAATGAAAGGAGCTGTCGCGCGTCTTTAATACAATTTTTTAGAACGACTTAATTCACCAAGTGTAGTGATAACTTCTTTAGTACCGTGGTGATTTGAAACTCGATGAAACGAAAAATAATAACCATTAAAAGTGTATTCGAATAGCATGGCAAACACATGCATCTACATGATTTAGTCTGCGAGAGAATGAGATAGTGTTATCGGTCTCCTCTTTGTGCGCTGCTTCATAGCCTTACCACTCAAGTCTACTTTAGTTTTCTGAAGGTTTCACTTTCACATATAACATATATTTTTTTGAATTAATTGAATTAAATACATGAATAAAAAGAATCAATTCAAAGGCCAGGGGAATCAGACTGAATCGATTCACTCCTGGGAATGAATATGCCCAATACTAGTACGTACGCAGAGGTAGCGTATCTATTCAACTGCACTGAAATTTTCGTTGCAATTCAACGATTATTAGATTTATTGACGGGCGGCATAGTCCAGCGGTAAGGCTCTTGACTAGCACTCCGAAGGTCGCGGGATCGAATCCCGGCGTGGCAAATAAATTTTATTTGATTAATTTGTGTTATTTCACAATGTATTCATCTAAAATAATATAAAGTATATTTGTGGCACGTTCCAGAGTGGAAGATACTCTCAGTATCGCCCTGGTATAAGACCACCATTCAGAATTGAAACGTTGCTTGAAATGGCTTTAGTCGTGTTTGGTGGCCAGATCTGAATAGCCAGGTACTATCCCGTCCTTCCTCTTCCCTATCTCCTTCCCCTCCCCACCACCTTCAGCCTCACAACATACCCCAATTGGGGATGCCATTGTCCCACTGGCTCCAGACGGGAGCAGTGTTGTGCGGTATTCATGTAAAAAAAAAAAATTATTTGCAAACATATACGAACATCAATTTCTGAAATGTTTGTAACGCGTAGCGTCTCTATAGTATATCTCTATGCCACCTGAAAAACTTGTATACATCTCAAGTTTGTCCAGTAGTAGTTGAATTTGGAAAATTTCAGGGTTAACTAACTAATAGAGGTGTAACTAAGGAATACTGATGTTCTGTTGATTTTATAAAAATCTTTCATAGGTCCATGTCTATTTTTCGACCTTTGTATATTCAAGTTCAAGGAGTCTGCACCGTTCCATACCATGACCGTACTATGAACGTATCAGTCACGAAATAAACACGCTACGCCCTACTATGTCCACTAGAACGTGCTAACACCGTATGATACCCGTACGTAACGGGTTCAGTGACCGTATGATACCCGTATACACCGGGGTTAGTGTCCGTTCCATCCCCGTTCAATAGGCGCTACCCGCTACCGCTCCTTCAACCCGCTAGCGCACTTCTGATAGAACTGAACTCAAATCACGAACTGACGGAGTGGCAACGCGGTTGGATGCATAGAGCGGACCGGCACCTGCAAAATATTGTAATCGAGAGTTCGCCGTCAGTCCGGTCATGGTATGCGACGGAGTTGGTAGGTGACGGGACGGGCTAGTGGGCAGCGTTTCATACTGATCGAAACAAAGGATATTTTTTTGCATGCCCCGCTACGGTTACGGTCATGTTATGTAACGGTGTAGTGGGCAGAGTCCCCAAGGGTTAAGGGTTAGTCATTGAACTTATCACAATACAATAGCTGCTATCACAATAGGTTGAGAAAAACAATAATGAACTCAAAACAAATCAAGAGAACTAACCATTCCGAGGACGAAGATGATGCGGTCAATGGCACTTGAGCGGGCCCGCAACCCGGATTTGTACCGATTTATTACATATTTCCCTTAAACACGGTAAGTTTTAAAGCTCTTAAAAATATATATGTTATTCTTGAAGATAATATCTAGATTTTGCCCGCGCCGAAACGCAAATTATATCAAATTCCCTCGATAGAAAAAAATCGCAAAGTATGCTCCAAAAATTATTATCAACACGTTCGTTTCAGTTATTTTACATTATATATGTATGAAAAAATCCACAGTGTTTCTTTATATGCTGTTTAAAATAATGCCACCGAGATTTTTGCTCTATTTTAAACGAGTCGTGTTTTATTAAACATTTTCGCATCGATTTTTTTTATTTTTATTGTACAACAGACAGGTTAGTCCAATTATGGTACAATTTTCTACAACTAACAATACATGTATATAGTTTTTTTTAAATATGGTATGGTAATATCAAACACATCTATATCCGCTGGTAGGGCATTAAGCAATATCATACCTCTTGTCATGCTGTGTTGAGCCATGACATCTGTCCGACCCTGCGGTATGTAGAATAGGGCGTGGCTACGAGTTCGACAGTATTTGTCAGGAACGAATAAGCCACAGCATGACAGGAGATATGGACAATCAATAAGGTTTTTTATTAATTTTAATTCGAATACCAATTTTAGTATCCGGCATTACGCCTGGTCTTCAGGCTTTGATAATTTGTCTCCTTTAGCAGTTCCACGTGATGCATGAATTTCGGATATATTCCGTATGATCATTGAAGCACCCACCACTGTCCCGCCCCGGTATAGGCGACTTATTGTCGCCCCTTCGGAGCTCTCGCAAGAATCTACTTTTTTTTATAAACGACTCTACATTTAACATTTGTATAACGAATCTAGAGCTTCAATGTCCCCGCATACGTTGTTAGAGGGCGGTATGCAGGCGCGCCTACAGGTTATAGTCACTTCTACAATTCTAAAGCCCATGGAGGTAATCAGCCTCATGGACAGTCAAACGAGTTGTTAGTAGCCTCAACCAAAAATAAAGTAAAGAAAAAAGAACAAAATATACAGCAACCGTCGTGAGTAATAAGCTCACGACAGCGGATGACTATGGTCAATCCAGCGGGCGGTGCCGAGCACTGTTCAAAAGAAAAAAAAAAGAAAAACAGATAACAGAGAGTATATACAGTGAAGAAGTGGTATTGCCACACTCTGTCAACCGGCAGTCCCCGAGACAGTGAAGAAGGATGAATGTCCGGCCTCCCGAGAACCGGCGGCGTCGTCCGTAAGCCAGCTAACCGGTGGTGCCTAGACGAGAGTAAATGGAAGTCAAGGATGAAGACCGTCGATCACATGTAAACATAACTTAGGAATTTTTTTTGAATTTGTTCAATCATATTTATATATTTAAGTTGATAAGGTATCCAGACAGTACTAGCGTACTCCAGCTTGCTTCTGACCACTCCGTTGAACATGGCGGTCATTGCTTCTATGTTACTGAATTGTTTTGAATTGTTTTTGTCGCTGTAAATGTTAGCGCTCTCCTCTAACATTCGTAATTTCGTATCTCTCCATCTATTTATTTTCAGGCCCCTTTGCAGAGCCTTAAGTCAAGTTAGGTTTCAATATATATTTTGTTGAAGGATGTTTTGTCCGTATGATATCTTATCATTGAAATATTATTATCATTGGATATTTTGTAGGAATATATTGTGTCGGGGATATTTCGTCGCGGGGTGAAAGCGCGCGGAACCCTTTGCGAGGTGCTTCGTAGCCTATCGCTATCGGTCTCCTTTTTGTGCAGTGCTTCATTGCGTAGTTGCCGTTGTTAGTTTTCTGAAGGTTTTTTAACATTTAAATATGCATGAATTCCATACAATGAGATTAAGAGGGAATAAGCAGACACAAGCGGAAATATGTCATTTTTAAATAAAATTCTAGACGTATTGATTTCTTTCCACAAAAAAGTATATTTAGATCGATTTCGAAAAACTTTTATTTTATCTAGTAAAGGTATGTTTTAAATTTTGAGAAAAAATATTTATTTTTAGTATAATAAGGTTTTACAAAAGGTCGTTATCAGATTTGTAAAATTTTCAAAAAAAAAATTGTATTATACAATACACATTTCAAATAATAATACAGTAAAATAAATCAATAAATTATCTAAGAAATCTGCTTTTCATAAAATCATTTATAAAAGATCCACGCACGTGTTTTTTGACGAAAATACTTCAGTTTGTTTATTTATTTACGGTCTTACAAACTAATATATTTAGGATTTTTTTACATTCTTATTTTGCTTAGACATTATTGAAAAATTATAAATACTTATGATCTAAAAATAATTACAAAAAGTACATTTCATTTTAATACTTTTATCATCACGCCTTTCAGCATTTTTGAATATAGGTATAAATTAAAGCAAATTTAGGCTGAAATAAAATCGATATTGAGTTATCATTTAAAAATGCTGGTACGAAGAATAATTAATCTTTCTCATCGGGACCGCCCTGTACAGTTGCAAGTTTACAATCGAAAGACCGTCTTTCGACGAAATTGGAATTCTCGGCCGCTGTTTAATCGCCCTTAAGAAAATCCGGGAATACATGAGGATTTAATCCTCATAGCTACAGTGGGAGCCTGACGCATTTGTTCAATCGGCTACTAAACGGTTATGTTTATCTATTTATTTATTATAGACAGATACAAAAGAAAGTACAAATTACATATTAGGAAGCTTTGCCTGTCCAACTAGGAAAGTTACCCATTCCAGGACAGACAGGTTTAGTTCGTATTATTCATTACATAATTACAAAGCAAAAAAATAAAAAAGTAACCTGGTAGTATATTATGTTATTAAATGTTATCAAAATTTGATTTTTTAGAATGCCGGTCATAAAATGAAATTAAAATAATTATTGTTATGAACTAAATTATTATTATTATTATAAGCAACTAGCTGACCCGGCCATGCATTGCTGTGGCTAATAAAACACAACGTCATCTACTGGATGGTTATCCAACCTTTATAACCACCGCCGTCTTTGAGTTTATCGTGAAGAGACAGACAGATGCCGCGGAGTACTTTTATTTATAATACGTAGAGATGGTGTGAAAGATTATAATAATGTGCATAAAATGTTTGAGGTAACTAACGTATTTAAATTAATAAGGCTTAATACTGTATCCGTCTAAATAACTTTTTAATTACCGCAAAGTACGTGACCATTTCTTTAGAAGATAGAATGGGTATAGTAAGCTATCCGTAAAAGATAGATATATGCCTTCGCGGACTTTTTTGTAGATCTATAAAAGAGGAATATCCCACCATGCATTGTTTTGTTATATCCCAAAAGGATTAGGCAGCGTTTTCGATGAAAGCTACCAGGCGGCTTTACTTTTTCCGACACTTGTAACAATTGTAGTTATTTTTCAACCAATTTACACAAATCCTTGACAAATTACATACCTAAACCTTTCTCACGAAACACTCTATCTATTGGTGAAAACCGCGTTAAAATCTTATAAATATTAGTTTTCTAGTTTATCGCGAACAGACAGACAGGCAGACTTTAATTTATAATATGTAGAGATAGAGATAATTACTAGCCTGAAGCACTCATCTACATTGAAAAAATCTCCCGAGAAAACATACATGCCGCCGATGGGACTTGAACCCGCGTCCTTCTGATATCCGGTAAACTGCTCTTTAACCACTGAGCTACGTCGGCTTATCTCCTACCCAGAAAATAATTTAATATATACTACTGTTCCATTCAACAATTGAAATTTTTTTATTAAATAATTATTCTTAATTAGCGGGAAAAACGTCAATAAAAATATACTTTGATATCTGTTACTTGAAGCAAAACACTTTTCTTAATATGGAAGTATCTACTTATTTAGTTTTGTTAATAATAAGGTGATTATGCGATACACTCTGTCCTCTGTTTATATTTATATAAATACGATTTAAAATGGAAATTCCGAAAATACTGTAAATTCCAAATGAAGCAATAAATTTTGTTTATAAATAAATGTTAAATCACTTAACCTATGAAAGATAATACGAGTACAAAGGAATACGTTTCTTGGAAATAAGCAGTAAATTCTGCGTAAATGGGTCACATAGGAATTAATATATTTTACCTCAAATACGTGATGCTTATGAGGAAAGGTAACGCGGCCTTTTTCAAACAAAACTTTAATTTCGATTTGAGGCCAAAAGACATTATCAAACTGACAACATATTTTTTTTATGAAAAGGTTTAGTAAATATCTATTACGAATATCATTTTAATATTAAAATAAAGCACATTAAAGTATTCAATTATTTATAATTTTTGAGTCAGCTATGTCAATTATTTGTTCAGAATTATTTTTTAAAAAAAGTTTGCTGAATTTATTTAACAAATCTTCATCATCATTACATAGTATAAAATGAAGTCGTTCAAAATGTATGTGCGCATAAATTTTTTAAACTACGCAACGGATTTTCATGCGGTTTTCACCAGTGGATAGAGTGATTCAAGAGGAAGGTTTATATGTATAATACATGCTTTTTATAGTAGCGAATAGCCGATAAATTCTAATATTTAATTCAGGCAGCGGCAAGCAGGTGGTGTGGATTTTATAAAGGTTGGGTAATGGCGTTGTGTTTAGTTAACCACAGCAACGTGTGGCCGGGTCTGCTAGTAAGTAACATATAAAATTAATTTTTATAACGCAACAGATGTCCGGGTTTAATTTTCCCCACAGGAAAAACTAAACCCTTTCACACACTTCCCAAATGATCATCTGGTCAATCCACGTTATGCAATTGCACTATATAAGTATTATAATTACAAAACAATACAAGAACAACATGTCAACCTACCAGAGACCAAATGGGAAAATAATTCACCGACTCCAGATATTTTCATATCAGAGGGTTCGGCTCTGTGGAATTCTTAATTGAACCTATAAATCCTACAGATCCCTAAATTAAATTAAATAAATTAGAGAAGGCATTTTGTATTATTATTATTTCTTAATTACACAATTTATAACTCAAGAAAGGCTGGACCGATGTTAATAATCTTTGATTTGTTGGTTTTGTCTCCGTCCCGAATAGCTATTAAAATATCGGAAAATTGACGAAAAAAAAAATTAAGAAGAAAATTCTTTTCCTCATGCATTTTGTATGGAACGAATTTTCATCTTTTGAAAGAGCTGCAGCAATATTATGATAAATACTAGCTGACCCGACGAACTTCGTACCGCCTCAGAATCAATAACTGTTGAATTAAATTAAGTATTTTTATTAAGTTAAAAATTACACAATGGAGCAATTATCGATGCCCAACTCTCCATGTTTTGTTTTTGTCAGTATCAGAGATGGCGTTGTGTATGAATTTATATTTTTTGTGATTTTCTTACTTTTCCACTTACTTACGGGAATCTTTGAAAGGAAGCGGGTACGGGTGCCGCCGCCCCGGGAACCATTTATTGGATAACCAACACCTCTGCCATAGGTCACCCCAAGCGGTTCGCTACGTTTGGTGATTTAGCAAGGGTGACTTTTGTGCGGGTCTTGGCGGCGGATGCGTCTGCCCACCTGCTGCGTGGCGGACCGGATCGAGAGAGACTGGTTGAGGGAGGCCTTTTGACCTTTCCAGCCGGATTCTCTCGACCAATGGGTCGAAAGAGTCCAGCTGGAAAGGTCAAGGTAAAAGGTCAATTCCGCTCAAGGCAATGGTCTTGCACCGCAGTTGGAGGGATGGATTCACTCCCGGATACAATGACCTCCAGATGCCTACCCACCCTCATGCCTTTTTTCTTCCCACTTTTTTACTCAACGGAGGTGCATATGGTACCACCCAACGATTGTCAATGTCAATGTCTACGTTACTGATATTTTTAATGAATGATTGTCCGCCATTATCGGTATTTCTTCGACGATATATTGCATATCAATTATTAACCAAAAAACACGTACTTAAAAACAACATTAGATTCTACCAAGATCAATCGCTTCTCCAGAGGAAACAATTAACTGAATTCAGAAATGAACTTGAAAAAAGAAAGGCTTCGGGCGAAAATGACATTACAATCAAATATATCAACAATAGACCTACCATAACGAAAATACATCCAAAAAACTAAAAGATAAATTGAAAATATTCTATCAAAATGTTCGAGGTCTTAGAACTAAACTTCAGGATCTAAAATCAACCCTACCCACTTTGAATCACGATTCTTACGCCTTCACCGAGACATTGCTAAATAATAATATCAACACTTCAGAACTAGGTTTCTATAATCATACAGTGTACAGAAAAGACAGAAATGAAAAAAATAAATCCAGGGGAGGTGGAGTGTTAATATCCATAAACAACAAACTTCATTCAAGAAAACTTAAATGCATCTATACACATCTGGAGCAACTTTTCATCATGGTATCCACCAAAAAGGAAAAAATTATTATCGGCTCCGTCTACATTCCCCCATCTTCTGACGCTCAACTATACAAAGACCACTACCATGAAGTTGAAACGATCCGGAGAAGATTTCCTGGCGCCACTATTATTTTGATAGGAGATTACAATCTGCCTAATATTGCATGGGACGTAGAAAACAACAAAACTTCATGCACGGACAACATCCACCACGGTTCTCATGATATAATCGAAATGTCAAATTTTCTTAGCCTCCGACAGTTAAACTGTGTTTTGAATATAAATTCTCGTCTTCTCGATCTAGTATTTTCCAATTTCCTGTCTCGACACAGGTATACCCTAGTGAGACAGGCATACAAATAAAACCATTGTAAACATATTTTATTATAGATAAATAAATAAAAAATAAAAAAAAAATTCTTTATCAGTAAAAGTGTCCGCATCTGTTGAATCTATTCTCCCGGTTGACAAATACCACCCACCTCTAATAATTGAATGTAACAGTTCAATAACTAAAAAACATCCATCTGCATCAACTAAGTTGAACTTTTTCAAAGCAGACTATAATCAAATCATTAATCTTTTATCTTCAACCGACTGGAAATTTTTGGACACTGAAGAAAACATCAATGTAATGGTTGACAAATTTTACTTAATTCTAAATAATGCTATTGATTTATTTGTACCCGTTTCAAAAATGTATACGCATAATTACCCAAAATGGTTTAGTACCGATCTTATTAAATTAATTAGAGACAAAAAAATCGCTCATAAAGCTTACAAATCATCACATGATCCTATTGATTACGCAAAATTTTGTGAACTAAGAACGAGCATCAAAAAAATTTCCAAGTTATGTTACAAAAAGTGCATCGATAACTGCGAAGAATTGGCTCTTGCCAACCCTCAAAATATCTATAAATTTTCAAACCTACTAAACAATAATGACTCCGGTGTACCCTCTAATATGTATTTAAATAACAAAATGGCCGATAATCCCCAAGAAATCGTTAATTTGTTTGCTGAATTCTTCAGCAAAGTCTACGATTCTGCAAACAACTCTCCATTATTCAACGCCACAACATCTAATGATAACCAAATCGATTTCAATCAATGTATATTTGAAGAAAGTGATATTAGAAATAAATTAAAGTCCCTAGACCCGAAAAAATCGGCTGGTCCCGATAACATTCCTACAATCTTCTTATCTAAATGCTTATCAATCTTAACTTATCCTCTTACTAAACTTTTTAATTTGTCAATAAAAACTGGCATCTTTCCGAATAAATGGAAAACAAGCTTTCTGTCTCCAATTTTCAAGAAGGGTGATAAATCCGATATATCCAACTATAGACCTATCTGTATCCAGTCGTCGATCCCGAAAATATTTGAATCTGCTCTGCTCTCTAAACTATCTCCTGAGATTAATAAAGTAATTTCACATAGACAACACGGTTTCATGTCAAAAAGGTCTACTCTCACAAATTTGATGATCTATCAGGAATACTTATTTAAAAATATGCACAATCGTCTTCAAACAGACGTGGTATACACTGACTTTAGCAAAGCTTTCGAAAAAATCTCACACAAAATACTTATGCATAAATTAAAATCCCTTGGAATAACGGGGCATATTTTGAGATGGTTTGAAAGTTATTTATACAATAGAAAAATTTCAGTCAAACTCAACTTGCACTTTTCAAATCAATTCGAAATCTTCTCCGGAGTTCCCCAGGGGTCACATCTGGGACCAGTGCTGTTTTCCTTGTTCATCAACGACATAACTACAATCTTTGATGGAGTTATGATACTTTTATTTGCTGACGATCTTAAAATTTACAAAACAATTACTAATCTCAATGACTGTTGCGTATTACAAACAAATCTTGTGAGGCTACAAGAATGGTGCATCCATAATGAACTCTTCCTCAATATTGAAAAATGTCAAACAATAACTTTTGCCCGAATTAAAAATCCTATTAAATATGAATACAGCATCAACAACATCTTTCTAAAAAGAGTTGAACAAATCAAGGACCTAGGTATTATTTTTGACAATCAATTATCTTTTGTTTCTCATATAAACGAAATAACTAACAAGGCCATGAAAAGCTTAGGGTTTATATTGAGGACGGTAAAAGATTTTAAAATAATTAATTCATTTAAGTTGCTGTTCACTGGGTTAGTGAGAAGCCATTTAGAGTACAATTCAACAATCTGGGCTCCTTTTTATAAGATTCACCAACAAAAAATTGAGAGAGTGCAACATAAGTTTTTGAGATTTATAAACTATAAATTAGGAATTCCAATCGAAGAACTTAACTACACATTTTTAATGGACTTACTAAAATTAAATGAATTAACTTCAAGACGAACAATGAGTGATTTAATTTGTCTTTTCAATATTTCAAATGGCAGACTGGACGCCCTGGATTTAACCAAACTAATCCAACTGCGAGTACCTACCCGTAATACAAGATTGAATGCGCCGTACTTCGTTAACGCGCCTACTAATAATTACTTCGAAAACTCGCCTATCGAAAGACTTCATCGACTAGGAAATAAATATAACTCAATCGATGTTTATCGTCATCTGTCAGTGTCCAAATTTAAATTCAGTATATTGGAACAGTTACAATAGAACTATAAATCCCCATCTTGAAATTTTGTGTGCACAGTTTATTGTAAACCCTCATAGTTAAGTTCCGTCAAAACACCTACAATATAGGGCGTAATAAAGGTTAGTAATTTATAATTTATAAACAAACATTATAAAAACTGTTCTTGTTTATCGTTGTAATAGGTAATAATAACAAATTTACTTTAACGACTTATACTTTGATTAACATTTTAATTTGATTGTAATTAGATACTCTGTTATATTATATTATCGAACTCATTTGTCCTCTCCGTGATAGTTTACTGAAGTATCTGACATTATTCCATGGTCTCAGTATAAAGGGGATTGGTATATTTATGGTATAAAGTATTTCGTCTTCGGAAATTGAATTCCTTGCAGAAATTCTGACGATAAAGTAATTGGTCAAAATGAAATTGTTTTGTATATTAATTTTAGTGCGGTGCAAGTCGGTAGTATGTATTTTTGTTTAAAAATTCAACACATAAATTGCACATATATTAAAAACTCACCATTATTATTATTTGTTATATACGTATATACATATAAAACTGATTTTTTTCTCTTTATTGTATAATGCTATACTTTTTACTTACCAGCTTTATTTATATGTACCATGTGTAAAAACTATTCATGTTTTCTTTGTATTCTAAACACACCTGTATGCACTAAAACATAAAAATGTAAATGTGTGTAAAAGCCCATAAGGGCGTTAATGATTAATAAATAAATAAATAAATATCCTTCAACATGTGTGACCGTATCGTTGGTGAAATCTTTAATAAAACCCTTTGTACAATTTCCGTCTACCATGCAAGGCGATGAACGATTCAAATTACCGCATGGACCGTGAATCATGTTTGTAGTAACAATATCAAACAGTAATTGATTAGTAAAAAATTTCAAATTAGAGAAAAGAGGCCGGCTTCGTTCTCATATGGTCAGAAGTGACACCGGTTTGAATTACTAATATCACTTTTAAAAAATAGGGGTTAATGGTAGAAGGGTGAAAATTTAGGGTTGCATGTATTTTTTAATGCCTCACCATAAAAAAAAAAAAAAAATTTGTCCAAACAAATTAAATAAAAATTCGGATTGGAACACCCTTTACTTTTAGGGGTATGAAAAATAGATGTTGGTTGATTCTCAGACCTACCAGATAAGCACACAAAATTTCATCAAAATTGGTTCAGCCGTTTCGGAGAAGTATGATAACAAACACCGTGATATGAGAATTTTATATATTAGATAATATTGAATAATGAGTGAATCCCAAAAATTCAAAAACGTCAAATGTATTTTTTTCCTAAACACATATTGCTGGATTGCTGCCCCTCTTTCTTACGCACTAAATGTCAATAGTCGAAAATGAGACAAACGGTGAATGTATGTCTGCACCCCCCCAAAGGAAAAATACAATTATTATAACAAATCTCCTTCACACGTATATATATTTTTTACATGTGCTCAATACAGGAGGTTCTAAGGAAAATAATTTCCCTCAGGGCCTATGTCATCTTAGGAGATGCTAGGTGGAGGGATTTTTTAGGAAAGAAAGAAGAGGAGAGTTCTGGAAAGTAAAAGGGTTTAAGGGGTGGGTAGGAATCTGGAGTTCAGTGTGTCCTGGTCATCCGCCTGCAAGACCTGGACAAACCTCACCCCATGAACCCATGAACCATATCACCCCTGCTAAATCATCAAACGTAGCGAATCACTTCGGGTTCCCTATGGCAGAGGTGTTGGTTATCCAAAAAAGGTTCCCGGGGCGGCGGTACCCATTCCCGCCTGCCAAATTGTAAATATATGAAGTAAATGAAACGTAATTCCCGTAAATAAGTGGAAAGGTAAGAAAATCACAAAAAATATAAATCCGTTACATCTCTGAAACTGACAAAAACAAAAAACAGACAGTTGCGCAAAAAACTTAATTTAATTCAGCTAATAAGTTAATACAGCAGTTATTGATTCTGTTTAGATTTAAACCCAGGACTCAAACCAATTATGGAGTTGAGTTACCATCAAAGGTTGGATTGCGATCCAAGAGTTGTCTGATTTGTTCGTTAGATGTCGATAGAATCATTTTATTTGTCCCTGTCTCACACAACAAACAAGGTAAATATAGATGTACGAAACCTTTATAAAAAGGCTTGCATCGGTAAAATTAACTTACTTTTTTACGAAAACTTACACTAAGAATTTAAAATACTACTGAACCCTTATCCGTTGGGTGGGGAAAGTTATTGTCGTCAGTTTGTAAATATTCAAATCATAACAATAAAAAATCAAGAACTTAAAGTTAAAACCAAAAAGTGCTTCATTTATAAAAAACCAGTCTACCCAAAGAAATTCTCCTGAGTAAAGACCTCCAATTTTTACAGATTCTGAGGCGGTGCGAAGTTCGTCTGGTCAGCTAGTTACAGATAAATAATAATGTAGGTTCTTACAATCAGTAGGTACATGTATAAACAATTTCAACAAAAAATCTACGATAAAAAGAAATAAAAATGTGTTGATAATACAGAGAACCGTCTGGCGAATACAGACCGGTTTCATCTACATATAGATAATATCATCTGCACTAAATAATGCCAGGAAAGTAGGAATTGTTGTATTTTTACGATGCTCAGCGCAAACTATATCAGCACTGCCCTATTCCCGTGATGGTGACGTGAGTTTGATGATGTTTTTTTTTGTGAATACCGCACAAGAGCCTCAACTGCCCCCAACGGCCTGGAGCCAGTGAGACTATGGCATTCCCAATTATCAGGCTGACGGTAGTAGGGATGGAAGAAGAGGAGGAAGAGGATGGTGGGGAAGGAACTGGCTACCAAATACGGCTAAAGTAATTAATTATTATTTTTTAATTTATAAACTAACGTTTAGACAAGATTTTTATGCAAAGCACAAAGTGTAACAATTATTATAAGCCCTAATTGTCAGCTTGAAACATTCATTTACATTGAAAAATCTTCCGAGAAAAGATAAAAATGAGACAAACAGTGAATGTATGTCTGCACCCCCACAAAGGAAAAATACAATTATTATAACAAATCTCCTTCACACGTATATATATTTTTTACATGTGCTCCACACAGGAGGCTCTGAAGAAAATAATTTCCCAGCTCAGTGGTCAGAGCATCCGACCGGCAATCAGAAGTACACGGGTTCAAGTCCCGTTGGCGGCAAGTATCTTTTCTCGGAAGATTTTTCAATGTAAATGAATGTTTCAAGCTGACAATTATTGCTTATAATAATTGTCACACTTTGTGCTATGCATAAAAATCTTGTCTAAACGTTAGTTTATAAATTAAAAAAATAATAATTAATATTTGACAAGTTTAAGTATATCCCCAATAAATGTAGTCATAATTTGTCTCGACGCCATCTAGCGAGGGATTTAACACTAACAATGTCTCCCTCGCAAAAATAAAGTTGGTTGTTTTCAGGTGGAAAAAATATAATAAGCAGTAATTGTTGAATGAAACACTAGTATATATTGAATTATTTGGCGGGTATTTGATAAGCCGCCATAGCTCAGTGGTCAGAGCATCCGACCGGCAATCAGAAGGACACGGGTTCAAGTCCCGTTGGCGGCAAGTATCTTTTCTCGGAAGATTTTTCAATGTAAATGAGTGTTTCAGGCTGACAATTATTGCTAATAATAATTGCTAAAGTAATTTCAAAAAAATTTCAATAATGAAATTACACCAGGGCGATACTTAGGCCTTGTGCGCACTAGCGGCTAGCCGCGTAGGCGGTCAACCGCGCGGCTAGCCGCATTTTTATTTTAGTATGAAATTTTTCGGCGGTTGGGTGCGTACGAATACGAGCGGTTGCATACTAAAATAAAAATGCGGCAGGCCGCGCGTTTGACCGCCTACGCGGCTAGCCGCTAGTGCGCACAAGGCCTCAAGTACTTGAGAGGGAATAATCAGACCGGAAATATGTCATTTTTTAATCAAATTTTAGACGTACCGACTCTTTTATATAAAAAATTATAAATTGATTTTGAAAGATTGTTCTTTTATCTAGTAAAGCTTTGTTTTAATTTTTAAAGAAAATCAGCCTTACTAAAAAAAACCACAGCGCGACTAATTAACTGTATTATTGCAATAACATAAATAAACCTCGTATACACTAAAACACGTTTTATTACCAATAAAGTTTCTTACATACGTGGTCACGCTGTTAAAACGCATTGAAGATGTAACAACGTTGAATATGGTTTTAATTTACTAGGAAACAATGTTGTTTTAATTTTTCAACGCAAGGGGCATTATTGGCGCGCCTATGCATTAGTTCTTCGGCCCACGATAGCCCGCGATGACAAAACAGCTCGGTGTGTTTTATGGCGGGATATCGAAAATTTTGTGATTTTACTTAATAATTTCTATTGTAGTGACGAATTTACTCTTCTGTTCACATAATTATTGATATATTTACCATGTTATTTGTGTGGTTTACATCAGTTTTATCAAGTTATTGTACAAACGCCGTACCTTTAAAGTTGAACTGCCAGAATATTGTTTTTTATAGGTTACTTAAAAGATAAAATTTTCATTTTAGATCTTTATTTTAAGAGAATTTCTAAAAAGTGATAATTTTTTATAATATTAATATCTAATACATGTGTTCGTAAACGTATCAAAAAAATTAACGTCTTTAGAGATGCAAGAAAAGAAGTTTTAAATTTCGGTATTATTTCTAAGTTATTTTTTTGGCAAAAAAAAAACTTTGAAATTTTTTATTATTTTTTTATTGTATACACGATGAAAAAGTGAGGTGATAGTTTCCTTCCAAATTTATTACATAAAAGGACTGTGTTTTTTAAATTTTGATTTTATTTAAATTTCTCTACATTTTGGTCAAAAATGTTGTGGGAAGAAATTTTTTTCAATTTTTTACCGAGTTTGAATCTTAAAATATGGCAGTTTTTGAAAGCTAAAGTGTATTTCAAATACTCAAATCTAAAAGGTAATTTTATCTAGTTTTCATAAATGTTATTTGTTTTTACGACACCTTCAAAAATAAGAAATATATAGAAAATTCAAAATACTATGGAAAAATTACAAATGTCGTTCGGACATCAATGGTTAAAACAGAGATAAACTACCCTCTCAGGCCGTGGAAACCATGTGTATTTCTTTCAAAGAACAAATTTTTAATTAGTAATGTTTTCACATCCGCGGCCGTTTGTCAATTGAATAAAATTTTCACTGGGTTTTTTAGTAAGGCTGAATATGTTTATTTTTAGTACAATAAGTTTTTACCGTAGGTCGTTGGCAGATTTGTTAAATTTTCAAACAAAATTTTATATTACACAACACACATTTCAAATCATATAATCATGCAGTAAAATAAATCAATAAATTATTTGGGAAAGCTGTGTTTCAGAACTTTAATTTTAGTTAAAATAAAATTATTTAAACGACGATCCGCACACGTGTTTAAGACGAAAATACTTTTTATTTTGCTTAGACATTATTAAAAAATTATAAATACTTATTAACTAAAAATAATTACAAAAGGTACATAATTTTAATAGTTTTATCATCACGCCTTTCAGCATTTTTGAATGTGGAATTAAATTACATTAAAGCAAATTTGGGCTGAAATAAAATCGACATTGAGTTATTATTTTAAAAATCTGGTAATGAGAATAATTATTCTTTCTCATTGGAACCGCCCTGTACGATCGTAAGAACATCTTTCGAAGAAATATGAATTCTCGGCCGCTGGCTAGTTAATGGCATTTAAGAGTATCTTCAACTCAGGAACGTGCCGCAAGTACACCTGATATTATTTTTAAATGTTTGAATTGTGAAAAACCACAAATTAATCAAATAAAAATTTACTTGCGCACGCCGGGATTTGAATCCTAGTACTAGTCGAAAGACTTACACATTGATTACAGAGTCCGTTGCTTCACTTTCCATCATCAAGAATCAAGATCGTCAAATCATTGAGACCGTGTCCTTTAACTCCTTTAAGGCGAGACACAACCTCGTTCATCGAGGTTTTGCCCGAGGCTCACATTTTAATTTATTTCGGCGAAATTGTAATTGAATGATAGTTTTTAATATTTTAGATTAATAAAAAACAGTATGTCACCATCAGTTTTTTTAACGTACAACGCCTTTAAAAAATTGTAATACGTTGTACAACTACAACTTTTGCGTTAAGATCAATTTTATTTTTCTATGCGATGAATTCATGTCTTCTCTAGTGTTTAATCTCAATACATCTTAGATTTTATTAATATGTTCATCAGAATTAATTAAAATCTACCACTTGGAAAAATCAAATTTGGGGCCTGATAAGAGATACGCAACCGCAGTTACTTCAAAATGCCGCAGTGCCCGCCATCATGTTTCTATGCAGGAACAGAAGCACTTAAGCCATTGTTATTCAGTTACCGATAGGATATCGGTAAGTAAGGACGTGCCTTCCGGCCGGTCTGTACAGTGATTTTTTTACGTATTTTTTTATTTAACTAGACGAATAATTTTTAATCTGTTAGAGAAATATCTTTTTTTATACATTTACTTCTTCTACAAGTAAATAAAGGTTTTTTTACGTCTCCCCAATTTAAAAGAATATGTATTTTTTTAGTTTAAATTTGTGTTTTCAATATGCACGGTGGTTAAGTTTCAGAGTAATATGAACATTGATATAAAATCAATATTTTTTTTTCTATACGTTTAAAAGTTTAGAACTCTTTAATTCTTAATCTATGCGATATGGTGTCTTCATAAAAACAATTATATAGTAGAACCTTTTCATATAAAACGTATTTAGAATAAGTAGAAGTACCTACGTAAATTATTGACTTCTAACACGAAACAAACACCACAAAGCCAACCAAATGACTCTGAAATGCTACACGTCAACGTAGAACATTTATAATTATTATAAATCTATTTATTATTTGTATGGCAGAACTTATAATAAAATCTTTTCAAATAAAAAAATATTTAATTTACTAAGAATACTCATGTTTTTATATTTTTTTGGTTCCTACAGGATTTAAAAAAAAAATCTCCATATAGGAGGCCCTGAGGAAAATAATTCCCCTCGGGGCCTGTGTCATCTTTGGAGAGCAAACCACTAATAGGAATACTTTCGTCAATTAAATATTTAAACATTTTTAACTCATTTCTAACTATATTTCGGAAATGTAATGTATTTTGTCGAAATTTAACTCGGTTTGAAGGTGAAAATAACATTAAGGCGGCACTCCCTTCGATTTCACAACTTAGGGAACGTACCCATACTACGTGACACTTTTATTTTATTTTTTTATATGAATACCGCACAAGAGTCCCAACTGCTCCCGTCTGAGGTCAGTGAGACTATGGCATCCCCAATTGAGGTATGTTGTGAGGCTGAAGGTAGTGGGGAGGGGAAGGAGATAGGGAAGAGGAAGGTGGGGAAGTACCTGGCTATTCAGATCTGGTCATCAAATACGGCTAATGCCATTTCAAGCAACGTTTCAATTCTGAATGGTGGTCTTACACCAGGGCGATACTAATGTATCTTCCACTCTGGAACGTGCCGGAAATATACTATATATTATTTTTAATGAATTAATTGTGAAATAACACAAATTAATCAAATAAAATTTATTTGCCACGCCGGGATTCGATCCCGCGACGTTTAGTACAAATGAGTACTTGGTACAAATGAGCGGCGGCGGGCTTAGGTTTTTGGTCACCGGGGGGGGGGGAGGGGGGTTAAAAATGGCAAAAAGTTGGTCACGTAGTATGGGTACGTTCCCTTATCTCAAACCATCTCATAATGTAGGTACATGGTATCAGGAAACTCAACGTACGGGAAACTAATGAATCTCCATCATATTTCGAGTCGATTTTGTGGTATAATTTTTTTGATTTGGCGTTACGTTTTCTACGTAGAGAAAAAGAAACATTTTTTTAGATTTGAGCGCTTCGATTTTTTTAAATGCAATAATACTTTTGGAGCCGGTTCTATGCTCAACGCACTTAAAATAGCAGCTGATGGTTACGTAACCCCGTCGCGACCGATTTTTTTCAAATTTGACCTAAACATTCTTAATTCGAAATCGATTAACTAGAAAACAAAAGTTCATATCAAAAAAGTTATCCTACAAAATCCACTCGAAATGTGATGTAGATTCACCAGAATCCTATTTATTCCACGATTTTCAGGACTCCATGTACATACATACAAACAAATAATAAGTTGTTTATATATAGCTGTGCGCCGTTTCCGAACCACAGCGTATTGGGGTATAAACAGTTACTTGAGGCGATTCTTCGTTAGGTTTCATGGAGGAACAGTAGGTACTAGTTGGAGGAGTTTTTACTTATAGTAGATTTACCAGCATAACATTCAGAAGTATCTCTGAAATGGCAGGAAAGTTCTATTGGTTGCATATTTATTAATTAAAGAAATCCCCAAATTCCTGCACATCCCTCATACCTTTTTACATTCCCAGAATTTCCTCTTCTTCCTTCTCTTAAAAAGATCCTCCACACAGCATCCCCAAAGATGAAATAGGCCTTGAATAATTATTTTTCTTAGGGCCTCCTGTGTGGAGCTAATGCAAAAAAAATAAATAATCATAATTGCTTGTTGAATTAAGTTTTACACCAAACACACAAGCAATAATCTCTTTAAAATGGTTCACCTGTACCTACCGGTCTAAAAGTAACCGTAAAGTGATCGGTCTACAAACTAGAGTGGAACTAAGTTAAAAATCGTTGTATTTTATTCCACCACGAAAAACCAGGTTGATAAATAGGTAAACTAATATTTGCCGTAAATAAAAAATAAAAAAAATTAATTAGTTGTGAAAACATTTTTTTTCTTGGGATTTTACTGGACATTACCTGAAATGTATACTAAACAAATATAATAATAATTTATTATTATTTTTAATTTATAAACTAACGTTTAGACAAGATTTTTATGCATAGCACAAAACCAAATAAAGTTGGTTGTTTTCAGGTGGAAAAAATATAATAAGCAGTAATTGTTGAATGAAACACTAGTATATATTGAATTATTTGGCGTGTATTTGATAAGCCCCCATAGCTCAGTGGTCAAGAGCAGCTGACCGGCAATCAGAAGGACACGGGTTCAAGTCCCGTTGGCGGCAAGTATCTTTTTTCGGAAGATTTTTCAATGTTGATGAGTGTTCCAGGCTGATAATTATTGCTTATAATAATTGTTACCATTTAATAATTTGTTTGGATCTCTTATGTGCTACAGATGCAGGTACCGTTATTTTCTGAACAACGTGTAAAGTACAGTTTATTACTATTACTAAAAATAATTATTTTTATCACAAGCGTAGTAAAATATATAATTCTGCAATTTACGTAAATTTGTTCAAATCTAATAAAGACATGGTGCACTGTGCAGTATTATAAGCCGGGGCGCTAAAACGGGGCCGGGCCCGAGAAATAATGCTGTCCATAACTCCACCCATTCCCTCTTTGGAAACGCCCGAAACCGATATTTTTTTAGGCTCCTGTGGCCACTTAACTTTGCTTTCAATACAGGACCAACGCAAACAGCAAGTAGGCTTGTTGAAAAAGTATCGATATATCGATGGATCGATATTTTTAATTCAATATATCGATATTTTTAGCCGATATATTTTGATCTGATGTATCGATACAAAATATCCAATATCGAAAATTGGATCAAAAACGACATTTTATTTTATTTATGTAAATAAAGTCACTAGAATTCAAAACCGTGTAGGAACGAACCGAAAAAGGTAACTGTATTGGGTCATGACATCTGGCGGTTGAAATTTTAACTATTAATTGCTTGCAAATCTATTGTCTTTGCACTAGTATTTGTGATCACTAATACTATCATGAAGTCCTTTTTGACAGATTAATACGCCAATAGAATGTTACTGAGACAAACCTTGTATGCGTCTCAGTTTACATATAAGTTAGAAGAGCTGTTTAGTTTTTAATATTTTTGTAATTGTTATCTAATAAAAATGAATACTGCTAAAAATACTTTATTTTTATTGAGATTTTTATTGAAATTTTAAGATTTAAAAAAGAAAAAAAAAAGAAATTTTAAAAATTATTGAGATTTTTGTACATTAAAATAGTAATAATAATAATTTTTATTTTGTAATTTGTACATTTAAGTTTACAAATTTCTAATTGATAATAATATTTCATATTCACTATATTTTTTCAAGTTTTATGTAGCTCCTACAATACATCTTGAACTTTCCAATTGGCGTGGACTTTAAAGTTTCTGGTAGTGTGTTATACAACTTCATTCCCTTGTACAGTAGACTGTTCTGCGTATTCGCTTTGTCCTTTTTTTGTAGCCTAATTTCCTTGTGTTATATCTGTGAATGTCTTTATTGTATACAATTTTATTTGAGAAGTATTTTGGTAACGCACACGTAAGTGCACATTACTATTGATAATATTGAGCTGAATACACTATTATTTTAAAAATGAAAAATCTTTTGAATGTTTGACCGATATATCGATATTTTTTCCTCGATATATCGACGTCGATATTGATATTTTAATAAATATCGATACATCGATATATCGATGTTTTTTTTCACTTTAGACATCCCTAACAGCAAGGCGGCTCCTTCTTGAGGGCCATTAACCAGCCAGCGGCCGAGAATTCATATTTCGACGGAAGATGTTCTTACGATCGTACAGGGCGGTTCCAATAAGAAATATTAATTATTCTCCTTATCAGCTTTTTTAAATAATAACACAATATCGATTTTATTTCATTCAAAATTTGCTTTAATTTATTTATAAATGCTCAAAGGCAAGATGATAAAACTATTAAAATAATGTACTTACTTTTTTTAATTATTTTAAGATCATAAGTATTCATAAATTTTCAATAATGTCTAAGCAAAATATGAATGTACATTTTTTTAAATATATTAGTTTGTAAGACTGTAAATAAATAGACAAACTGAAGTATTTTCGTCACAAAACAAGGGCACGGATATTTTTTTAATGATTTCATTTGAACTAAAATTAAAATTCTTAAAATACACTGCATTATTATACATCTACCGGAACTGCCGGATCTGCCCTGATGATGGACACTGCAACGATGTCCAAAACGTTGGCTAAAGAAGGAGGTAGCGCAACACGGCATAACACCCCAAAAACAAATAACGAAAATGCATTATTATATGTTTAGAAATGTGTGTTGTGTAATATTAAATTTTGTTTGAAAATTTAACAAATCTGCCAACGACCTACGGTAAAACCTTATTGTACTAAAAATAAACATATTTTCTCAAAATTTAAAACATGGCTTTACTATAAAAGAAAAACAGACTTTCGAAATCAATTTATAATTTTTTGTGGAAAAGAGTCAATACGTCTAAAATTTGATTTAAAAATAACATATATCCGGTTTTGTCTGGTTATTCCTTCTTAACTACGATTCGTTTACTAACAGCCTTATTTAAAAAAAATCACTCCACGACCGTTAAACGGTATATTTGTACCACGACTGTGCAACAAAAAATTCCACACATTTTACCAATAAAAACGTCATGAAATTTATTTTTCAGAATAGCAACACAGGATATTTTTGTGTTTGCGCCCGTGTGAACATTAAAATGTCAGGCAGAATATTTGCATTAAAAATTTTGGTACCGAAATATCGAAAAAAAACTCCCTCTGACTATCTAGGAAAACATATCACCTATTAAACCGCATAACAACTTTGTTTCGAGGCGCTTTCGGAGATTCGCTCTCACGGACTTATATTTTGACATTTTTAATTGAAATTTTTTTCAATGATACTTCAGATGTTAAATCTACTATTAATTGTATTTAAAACTAGCTGGTTCCCGGCATGCGTTGCTATGCCATTTAATAAATAAATGGTTTCTCCCTGCGTGTCCTTTTTCATTCCAGTCCCGTTCCCTTTCCGCCTCCCCTTCCTCTCCCGCGTCCCCTTCCCCTCTCACGTTACCACTCTGCCTCCTCCACCTTACCTCTCCCCACTCCACTCTCCCCTTCTACCGTCCCGCATTCCCCCGTTCCGAGATCCCCTCCACCCTCCCAGGTTCCCCTCCCCACTCCCTGGTTCCCACCTCCCGCATTCCATACACTCAGGCCCGGTACATTCGGTTCAAACAGCTAGCGTGCCACCTATTGAATTTTTTTATACAAATTTCATATTAGAACTCACCAGTAATTTTATATAAACCTTGTCCCAACATTAACGAACAAAAAAATATCCAAATTGGTGCAGTCATTCGAAAGTTATGCGCGTACATACATTTCATCGATTAATTTTTATTTATGTAGATTTATATAGATAGAAGTTAGATAGATAGATCAATAAACCAACATTATCTGAATGAGATTTATGATTGTGTAGAGTGGATTAATATGTTTGTGTAAAAAATGACTGGCGAAGGACCTTAATTTTGTGTTACTATCACTGCCTGAAATGATAAAATACATGTGGCATAGAAAGGAAAGGACTCACCAAAAAGGGTAAAAGAACTTGTAGGCTTGTCTGCTTGCTCTCCCATCTAACAGGAACAAAACAGCAATAGTCGTGAATTTCGTTTATTTTATAATACACGGCGGAGTTATTTTTTAATGGCAATTAACCGATAGCGGAAGCACAATGCAATATGTTGCGGCGGGAGTTTATTACAGACTGACTGTGGGTAAGCTTGACGGGTAGGCAATTGGGATAGGTAGTTAAATGGAACTTGCAATAGTAACAGGAATAATTTCCAAAATTGACACACCTGCAATAAACAGCATTGTAAAAATGTATCGATTTGGTAAATATAACAGCAATAAACCAAGACCTATAAAAATCCATTTTAATAATTCCCAGACAGCAAGAACACTACAAGGAAAAAAACATCTCTTAAAGGACAACCTACGCATTTACTCTGACTCGACCCCAGCTCAGCAAAAGCATCTAACGGACCTACGAGTAGAACTAGAAAAACGAAAAGCTAACGGTGAGACAGATATAACAATTAAATACGTAAATTCGTCTCCCAAAATCGTCAACATTCATCCAAAAAACTGAGTACTCTGAAAATTTATTATCAAAACGTCCGTGGACTACGAACTAAATTAAACGAACTACGTTCTACCATATCTACACACCACTATGACGTATATGTGCTGACAGAAACTTGGCTCGACTCGGAAATAAAATCAACAGAACTAGGACTTAACAACTACAAAATCTTTCGCTGCGATAGAAACTCTAAATCCAGTTCCAAAACAAGGGGCGGCGGAGTGCTAATTGCAATTAAAAAAAAATTGTTATTAAGAAAACTCAAAACAAAAAATAATACACTCGAACAACTATTTATACAAATTGATACCACCGTAGAAAAGATAATAATTGCAACTGTGTACACACCGCCACTGTCTGATGCTCTAATCTACCGAAGTCACAGCGAAGACGTTGAAGATCTACTATACAAATACCCTAACTCTAAAATTATTATTCTTGGGGATTACAACCTCCCTAACCTGAAGTGGAAATCAAGTGATAGTGGTTTAATTGTAAATGAGGGCGAGAATGATCGTGCACGTGAGATTTTGGATATGTCAAATTTTTTAAATCTTTTCCAACATAACTTTATATACAATGCAAATAATCGCTTACTAGATCTAGTAATATCAAATTATCCTAAATTGGTCATTGACAAATGTAATGATCCTATCTTACCTGTTGATAACTACCACCCCCCTCTTTATATTAAGCTAAATGTGTGTAGCGTCAAACCGAAACACGTTGAAGAGACTCTCAACTACAAACGTGCAGATTTTGAATCTATAAATTATCATCTTTCCCGTATCGACTGGTCTTTTTTATCGGACGTGAATACTGACAAATCCTTAGATAATTTATATTCAATATTGTCTAGCACCATAAAATCATATGTACCACTATATACTCCTAAAAAACATACATATCCGACTTATTTCTCACCAGAACTAAAAGCCTCACTTCAACAAAAAAAGAAACTTCATAAAAAATTCAAAGAAACTCGATCGATGATCGATTATGCAATTTTCAGTGAAACTAAAAAACAATGCAAAGATCTTTCTAAAATCTTTTATAAAGCATATATAAACTCTATCGAAAACACAGCTTTGCACTCAAATAATCTCTGGAAATTTATCAAAACACTAAACAATGACAGCACAGACTATCCACCACAAATGCATATGGATGACAAATGTGCTAACAGCACACAAGATATCGTAAATCTTTTCTCAGATTTCTTTAAAAATGTTTACGATGAGAAAACACCAGAAGAAAAAATTCCTTCATACTCATTTAAAAAAACCATACATTTAACAGACTGCTACATAACAGAAGAATCTTGCAAAAAGAAACTACGTTCCTTAGACATTAACAAATCTGCAGGCCCAGACTCCATCCCGCCAATTTTCCTAAAACATTGCTCCTCTGTATTGTCTAAACCACTAACCATTCTCTTTAACCAGCTACTATCTTCTGGACATTTTCCTGTCTACTGGAAATCCAACTATATTATCCCAATACTTAAAAAAGGCGATGAGACTGACATTTCAAACTATCGACCTATATGCATACAATCTGTATTACCCAAAATCTTTGAATCTCTAGTTCTTGATGAAATATATCCCACGTTAACAGAGATAATAAATGACAAACAACATGGCTTCATTAGAGGTAGATCAACTTCAACAAACTTATTACTCTTTCAAAACTATATATTGGAGTCATTTTCTAAAAACAAACAAGTTGACTGTATATATACTGATTTCTCGAAGGCTTTTGATAAAGTGTCCCACAAAATACTGATCCGAAAACTTCATGCTCTGGGAATCAGAACAAATATGTTGAACTGGCTAAGTAGTTACGTATCAGGTAGAACTTTATTTGTAAAAATAAAATCTTTTATATCCAAACCATTTTCTGCCACTAGTGGAGTACCGCAAGGTAGTCATCTTGGCCCAATTTTATTTCTTATTTTTATAAACGACATAGTCAACTGCTTTAAAGACGTCAAAGTGTTGCTTTTCGCTGATGACATTAAATTATATAAAGAGATAACTATCCTTAATCACTGTGAAATTCTTCAATCAAATATAGACATGCTAAAAATTTGGTGCTCACAAAACAATCTATATTTAAATGTAGAAAAATGCAAAACTTTGACCTTTTCCAGAAAAAAAACATCACTGTTTTTCGACTATTCAATAAATAAAATAAATTTAGAAAGAGTATCGGAAATGCGGGATCTTGGCATAATAATGGATGAGAAACTAGACTTCACGGTTCACATTCAACAAACTGCAAATAAGGGTATGAAAACTTTAGGATTTGTGTTAAGAACAATTAAAAACTTTGAATCTCTACAAATCATTAAACTACTGTATACATCCCTTGTTAGAAGCCTAATAGAATATAACTCCATAGTCTGGTCGCCCTTCTATAAAATTCATATTCATACTATTGAAAGAATTCAAAGAAAATTTCTACGTTTTGTAAATTTTGAACTTAACATCCCTTTAGAGCACATAAATTATACGTCGTTAATGAATACTTTAAATATTCCAACATTAGAAAACCGACGAAAAATAAACGACCTAACTTTTTTATTAAAATTATTAAACTCTAAATTCGACAGTTGTGAACTCCTGCAATTAATAAATCTACATGTACCTACACGAACAACTAGACAAACATTGACATTTTATATACGTACATCTCATTCGAACTATGATTTACATTCTCCAATACAACGTTTGCATAGTCTTGGTAACAAATACTTAAACAATCTGGATGTATTTGACAATAATTTGAACTTAGCAAACTTCAAACGCCATATGTGCCAACTATTTATTTCTACCTATCCCGTAAACTAATGAGAACAACAATTTTAAAAATTACCTACTTTATGTCAACTACTATATTTTATGGACTATATTTTGTTTCTTATATTTTATGTTACCTGTATTTTGTTAACGCTTATATTTTATGTAACCTAAATTTTTTATTTTATTTTTTTTTAACCCTTATATTTTATGTAACCTGTATTTTGTTTTTAACAAATATTATGTTACTTGTATTGTGTATTGTATTTTGTAAACCCATTCTTTTCACTGTAATTAAAAAAAAATTACTGCATTCTATGTAAAAGCCCTATGGGCGTTTAAATAAATAAAAATAAATATTAATACCAATCTCAAGCAGTGTTAGTATGTATGCATGCTATGTAGGTATGTGTAGGTATATGTATGGGCGTAACCATGCCCCCCGCCTGGACTGGAAGGGGATGAAAGAATCCACTTCCATAAACCAAAAGAGTGCCAATACGTTTTAATGCGCAAACAAAATTGTAACACGCGGTAGAATGTAATTAATTATATAAAGTTATGAAAATATTTATGTAAGTTATATAAATGCTTTTACCAAATGGTCAAATTGACCGATATAGCAAGGAAATAAAAAAATAAAAATAATTGAAACGTAAAAATATGATTTGAAAGGATTCAATAAATAATACTGAACCTGCGGTAGATAAAACCAGAAGTAGCATCTAGGCAATTGTAAGCATCTAGACGTTAATTCGATCATGGAAGCCACTAGAGAAGACGCTGTCATTCAAAGCGTAATGACTTGTTTAAGGCAGGGGTGGCTCAAGCGGATTAATCGTGAAGATAATTTATGGAAATATTCGATAAAAAGAAATAAACTTTCGTTTGTTAAGGATTGTTTATTTTGGCAACATAGGATTATTGTTCCAAGTTCGTTGCATAAAAAAGTTAAAGAGCTCGAGCACCGTTCACATTTAGGTATTGTGAAGATAAAAGGGTTAGCAAAAGGTTATTTTTGGTGGACGTCGCTGAGCAAACATTTAGAGAAAATTGTTCAGGAATGTCCAGAATGCGCTTCGACAAAACAATCTCCTCCAAAGAGTCAATTATCGGTATTTTTTTTTTTTTTTTACATGAGCTCCACACAGGAGGCCCTGAGGAAAAAAAATTCCCTCCGGGCCTATGTCATCTTTTGGGATGCTGTGTGGAGGATTTTTTTAAGGAAAGGAGGGAGAGGAGAGTTCTGGGAAGGAAAAGGGTTTAAGGGGTGGGTAGGAATCTGGGGTTCAGTGTGTCCTGGTCATCCGCCTCCAAGACCTAGACAAACCTCGCCCCATGAACCCGGGCACCCCTGCTAAGTCACCAAACGTAGCGAACCACTTGGGGTGACCTATGGCAGAGGTGTTGGTTATCCAATAAAGGTTCCCGGGGCGGCGGTACCCATTCCCGCCTCCCAAATTGAAAGTATGGCCTAATTCTGGGAAGGTCTGGAGTAGGTTACACCTTGATTACAGTGAGCCGCTGGCAGGGAAAATGTTTTTGGTAGTCTGCGATTCGTTCACTAAATGGGTCGACTGTATTGAAGTTCAAAGGGCAGATTCAGCTAATACTATATTTGAATTGAGAAAATTATTTGCAAATTTTGGCAACCCTGAACTCATAGTGTCGGATAGCGGAACATCTTTTACAAGCGAGATTTTCAAACAATTCCTTCGGGAAAACAATATCAAATTCATGACATCCCCAATTATGCACAAAAAAGCAACGGTTTCGCGGAAAACTCAGTGAAAACTACTAAGGGTTTTCCTAAAAAACTTATGGTAGGAAATAAATTTCAGGTCGATAAATTGTTACAATTCTTGTCCGATTATAGAAATACACCACATTGTACTACGGGAGTCGAGCCAGCAGTTTTACTTTTTGGTAGGAAACTTAGATCTACCTTTGACAGTCTCATTCCGAAAGAGAATGAACAGTTTGTGTCAAAACAACATGATTTGGCAAATAAAAATATTGAGTCCAGTCAACGTAAACAGGCTGATAATTATGGTGGTGTAAAAACAAGAAATTTTATTGTGGGACAAAAATGTCTAGTTAAAGATTTCAGGAAAAATAATAAATTTACGTGGGTAAAGGGAATAGTTACACATAAAATTGGAAAAAAAAATATATTTGGTTAAAACTTGTGATTCTCAATTAGTTTGGAAGCGTCATGTGAACAGATGAGAAACTTGTCAGTGAGTTGGAGCGATGTTGTGTCAGATTTGCCAGATTCCGCGTCTGATGATACGAGGGCTGAGCATTCTGAGAGGGAGTTGTCCGATCTGTGGAGTGAGCTAACGGTGGTTTCTCCTGATTTCAGACTAGCGGAGGAAGGGGAGAGGACACCGGAGGAAGTCACAGACGCGGCAATACTGTACTATAATGTACAATAATGTACTGGGTACTGCCGGAGCCGGCAGTACCCAGTACATCGTACAGTCCCCGGTCGGGAAGACTCCGACCAAGATAATTCTCCACAAGGAAGGAACAAATCCTTCAAGGATATAATTATGCGTATAAAATAATAATATGTGTAAATAATAAAGTGTATAATATTTAAGATGTATATTTTATTTATTTTATTTTATTTTATTTTATTAGCGTTATAAACAGTCTGTACAAAATTCATAAATGACAGTGATAAAAATAAGTATGTCATAGACCAATAAAATAACGACAAATTTCAATTTAGAACCATAATTCAAAAATATACAATACCTACACCTGATATAAACAATTATGATAATATCTTCTTACTTAAATCTACAAAAAGTAATTAACTGAAAATTTTCAAGGGATTACAGTTAAATTTTGATGCATATCAATAATATATTTCAGGAAGTGATTTTATTTGAATTGGAACTGCTAAAAGTAGGAGAGAAAATATGGTGATACTAAAAATAAAAAAAGAGAAATACAGAAATCAATGAAATATTAAGTTATTAGTTAAACATGTGGCATTCATTAGTGTTATTTTTTTATGCTTGCTGTGAATTTATAAAGGTTTGTATTAAACACATCGATATTTGGGCATAATCTGTTAAAAGTGCTACAGCTTCTTCTTACAAATACATTTTCAAGAAAATTTGTCTTGCTCTTAGGGATATAAAAGGTGTCTGGAGATCGAGTAACTCTTAATGGACATCTGAAATGAATATTTTGTAGTAAGTACGGGCTATCAATGAAGTTATGAATAATCTTATAGAGCATTAATAGGTCTCTGATATCTCGGTGTTGATCAAGATATTTAAGGTTTACGGGGACATAGTTTTCATCATTTCGCACGCGATAAGAGACATATTTCATAAACTTTTTCTGAACTCTTTCTATATTTGCTTTATATGTAGAACAATGAGGGTTCCACGCTGTAGAAGCATATTCCAGATGGCTTCTAACATAGGATATGTAGAGAGTCTTAAATGTTTGTCGATTTTTGAAAGCTGAACTTACTCTAAGAATAAATCCCAACATTTTCAAAGACTTCGACGTGATATGCTCGACGTGAGATTGAAAAAGAAGCTTACTATCTAATAGAACTCCAAGATCTCTTATTACATTTACTCTGTTTAAAATATTGTTCTTAATAATGTAGGGATATAATATTGTGTGTTTCTTTCGAGAATAAGATATAACACTACATTTATCTGCATTCAAAAGAAGGCGATTTTCTAGACAATATACATTAACCAGAGAGTCAAGGTCATTCTGGAGCTCTAGACAATCCATCTAAGACTTAATGATTTTGACAATCTTTTTGTCATCCGCATATAAGTACAGTTGAGAGTTACGAATAGTTTTGTTAACGTCATTCAAAAAAATGTTGAATAAGAGGGGGCCAAGGTGAGATCCTTGGGGAACTCCTGAGGTTACGGGGACGAAACTAGAGCAGAATCCTTGTACAGTTACAGCTTGCGTACGATTGTCGAGATAAGAGGCTAACCAACGAAGGAGGTCACCATGTATACCCATTGCTTCGACTTTCTCAATTAAGATGCTGTGTGGGATTTTATCAAAGGCTTTGGAGTAGTCTGTGTAGACTACATCGACTTGATATCCGTTATCCATAGCAACAAGGACTGTGTGAACAAACTCACATAGATTAGTTTCTGTTGATTTTTTGGTGACAAAACCGTGTTGATTCGAAATTATGTGAGGTCGTATGCAAAGAAAAATGATATCAAAAACTATTTTTTCAAAAAGTTTACCCATTACATTTAACTTAGAGATTGGTCTGTAATTTTCAATATTATGCTTGTCTCCTTTTTTGAATATAGGCACAATGTATGAGAAGATAATGAAGCTTTGAATATTAGACTTAGCGGATAACATAGAACACTAGCGCAATTCTTTAAGAATACAGAGTGTATACCATCAGGCCCACTGCCTTTGGTAGGGTCTAATGATTTAAGATATTTACAAACTAATTCAGTGTTTATATTAACATTATTAAGATTGAGAACTGAGGTGTTTGGATTATATGTTCGAGTTATAGACGAGGTGCACGGGGCGGGGGATTCGAAGGAGGATTGGAAATGCATGTTAAATAAGTTACTTATATCTTCCCCACCCGATACATGCTGAGAGCGAAGAAACATATTGTTAGGAATTTCAGAATTTTTTTGCTTAGATTTAACAAAGGTCCAAAAGTGTTTGGGATCGGTATTAATATTAATTTCAGCCATATTAATAAAACTATTGTAGCACACTTTTTCCATACACTTTTGTCGTTCTCGGAGAAGAGAGAAAGTTTCATAGTCAGAGTTACGGTTATAAATTTTGTATTTTTTTTTAAATTTAAGTTTATCTTTAATTACTTTTTTTAATGCGGGACTGTACCATGGAGGATACCTGGAGTCTATGTTAATTGATCTAGATGGTACATGCGCGACAATTACCTTATTTAATTCAAAATAGAATCGTGCCGTAATTGAGTCTACATTGCTGCTGTTTAGAGTCGTTGTCCAGTCAACGGCTGCTAAGGCGCTATTAATCTGCACATAGTCAGCGTTGTGATAGGAGCGGACCGTGCGCGAGCGCGGCGTTTGGAGGGACAGCTCGCGGGATATGCGCAGCGACACCTCCAGCGAGCGGTGGTGTGCATCCTCTGGCACTAGCGGCATGTCGCACCTGATTACAGTGCACGCGCAATTCGGTATCACCAGGTCCAGAACACGCTCGTTTACATTAAGCTGGCTGTTGAATTGACGGAAACCGGTAAAGTCTAAAAAATCAGAAAGAGTTGAAGTCAGTGCATCGATTGAGGATCGATTAAGTACCAGGGAACCGTCCGCGGTTGAAGGCGGAAGCCACGGGGCATGTCGTATGTTAAAATCTTCTAATAGAAGGAATTCATCATTGGGGAAATTGGTATGCAACATAGATATAAATTCAAAAAAGTCACCTAATGATTTAATCTGCTCTGCGCCTTGCACGAAATACGAACAGTATATACGTAGTTTAGAAGCACTTGCACCAGAGTCTAGTGCAAGAGTAGCTGTAGCTGTCTCTGAACGCTTGATGGGCGGGAGGAAGGGTGAGGGGCATGTGGGTAGTTCGCGGCGTACTGCAATAAGTGAGCCACCGCCGAGTGCCTGGTCTAACGAAACATAGTCGCGATCACAACGATAAACTACATACCGTTCATCAAATAATTCAGAGTCAAAAATGCTTGGCAAGAGCCATGTCTCAGTCAGGCATATCACGTCATAATTGGCATTCAAAACACCGGTTAGGAAAACATGGGATTTAGTTCGGAGACCTCTAACATTTTGATAATAAATATTCAAATCACCGATAATATACATTTGTATGGAACATATAGGTTAAGCATAGATATAAACATTAAGAGCACATACTTAATATAAGAAATTGTCAATAAAATTAATGCCACATTGTTATTATAATACCCGTTACTTGTAAAAATAAACAATTAAAATAATAAAGAGTTATTGTAAGTTCCTAAACCTGATCCTATGATTATGAAGCATATTAAAAGCACATATCTACGTAAATGAAAAATTAACAGTAAAAATGGTAACATTATGATGGTTATGTTTTTAATTTTTTTTTATGGTAATATTTTAATATTTTGAAGTTTTATACAATTTTGTTTAAATCCTCATTTTTGAGGATTGCTCTTATATGCGAGCCTTCTGTTTTCCTAATAAGGATTCTACAATTCCGGACCCAGACAAACCGATAGTGGTTAAGCTTGGCCGCTTCCTTCGTCAGGTGTAGCAGCCGTTTAGATGCGCTCGTCAGGTGGTCATTGGCGTAAACACGGGAATCACCGCCGCAACCGATGTCACTGCTGATTAAGTTTCGCTTCGATCGGATTGAGGCCAAGAAATCATCTTTTCGGTACCTCGCTTGCATCTTGATGATTATTGATTTATGTTGCCCTTTCTTAGACTCCTTCGGTGCCACCCGGGTGACAAAATCAATATCCATTTTTGGATCGAGGTCGAAACCAGTTTTTTTGGCAAGGCTGGTTATTATGTTTATTAAATTTTCATCCTTCTTCTCAGGAATGCCGACTAATTCAATATTTGAGCGGCGTGCCCACTGGTCGCGCTGCTCCATGTCTTCTTGAATGTTGGCGATGCAGGCCTTCAGGGAATCCACTTCATTTTTCAGTAGGTCGACCATCTTAAGCTTGTTCTCCAATGTTGAAATTTTTTTGTCAATATCCTCAACTACTTTGCTACTGAAGTCTATTGAGAGTTTCACTTCACTGACCTCGTCCCGCAATTCCTTAACGGCGGCCGGCAAGTAGGAAAGCGCAGCCAGCTGGTCGCTGATCTTCATAAGTTTTTTTTTTTTTTTTTTTTTATTGTACGACAGACAGGTGAGTCCAATTACGGTACAATTTTAATTTTCTTATAACTAACAATACATGTATATAGTTTTTTTAAAACATGGTACGGTGATATCGAACACATCTATATCCGCTGGTAGGGCATTAAGCAATGCCATACCTCTTGTCATGCTGTGTTGAGCCATGACATCTGTCCGACCCTGCGGTATGTGGAATAGGGCGTGGCTACGAGTTCGACAGTATTTGGCAGGAGCGAATAAGCCACAGCATGACAGGAGATATGGAGAATCAATAAGGTTTTTTATTAACTTTAATTCGAATACCATGAGTCCGGCATTACGCCTGGTCTCTAGGCTTTGATAATTTGTCTCCTTTAGCAGTTCCACGTGATGCATGAATTTCGGATATATTCCGTAAGATCGCATGTAAACATACCTTAGGAATTTTTTTTTAATTTGTTCAATCAAATTTATGTATTTAAGTTGATATGGTATCCAGACAGTACTAGCGTACTCCAGCTTGCTTCTGACCACTCCGTTGAACATGGCGGTCATTGCTTCTACGTTACTGAATTGTTTGCAAGTTCTAATTACAAAACCAAGCATTTTGGAGCAAGCCGAAGTAAGCTGCACTATATGATTTGAAAATGTTAGCCTGGGATCAAAGGTCACCCCAAGATCCTTGATGATATTTACGCGTGTTAGTATTTCTCCATTCATTCTATACGGGTATAATAACGGATTTTGTGAACGACTATAAGTCATAACGACGCATTTTTTTATATTGAAATTAAGTTTATTTTCTAACGACCATTTCATGATTGAATCGAGGTCTGCCTGCAGTTTGGAATAATCGTCATCTGATTCGATTTCCATCATCAGTTTCATGTCATCCGCGAATAGGAGACATGAGCTATGACGTATGCAGCATGACTATGACGTAAGTTGCTCCATAACGGAGCTGGACGAATCACCCGCTGAACGGTTGGATCTTGTTTGGCGATTTGATGTGGCCATTATAATGTGTGGATGCGTACGTTTGGCTTGGCTACTGCAACGTTATATTTTGTGGAACAAATAATGAAAGCAATCACTGTCACTTATTATTGTTGTATGTTCCAGTAAGTATTTTGGAACTAGGATTTAGATTTTTGTTTAATGTTTTTTATAGTTAGGTGCACTCATACACACAAATAAATTATTTCAATAAATGCACCGGGAATCACTGCTGCGATTTTGCCACTTTTGAAGAAGTATGGTTCAATTTTAATGAAATAGAGTCCTGAAATATTAAAGTTGTACATGAAATATTTGAAATACTTAGTTTTGTAGCGACTGATTACAGGGGGAAGCGTGTAGTGTATGTAATTGTCGATGTATTGGATATCATCATCGGAAACGTTCGGGTTTCCGAAGTTTGGCGAGCGGCTCTCGGTACGAACAGCTGACGGGCCCGTTGCCGCGCTGAGATCTAATCTAGAAGCCCTTGTAGCCAGTCGCTACAATAGACATAAAATACAATACAACTTAAATCCTTTGTAAAGTCCAAATAAAGAAGAAAACGAACTTACGTTGTACATATTATTATTGTGGGCTAGTAAGCCACATTAAAGAACATTACACTAACTCAAAGTGAATGAGATTTATGTTGTGTAGAGTGGATTGATATGTTTGTGTAATGACTGACTGGCGAAGGACCTTGATTTTGTGTTACTATCACTGCTTGAAATGATAAAAATACATGTGGCATAGAAAGGAAAGGACTCACCAAAAAGGATAAAAGAACTTGTATGCTGGCAAATGCGCTTCTCTGCTTTCTCTCCCATCCAACAGGCACAAACAGCAAAAGGCGTGAATTTCGTTTATATTGTAGTACACGGCGGAGTTATTTATAATGGTGGTTCACCGATAGCGGAGGCACAATGGCTATATGTTGCGGCGGGCGTTTATTTCAGACTGATTAAGAATTGACGGATAGGCAATAGGGATAGGTAGGAAAGGAATTTGCAACAATATTAATACCAATCCCAAGCAGTGACAGTATGTATGCGTGCTATGTAGGTATGTGTATGGGCGTAACCATGCCCCCCGCCTGGAAGAGGATGAAAGAATCCACTTCCGTAAACCAAAAAAGTGCCAATACGTTTTAATGCGCAAACAAAATTGTAACACGCGGTAGAATGTAATTAATTATGTAAAAGTTATGAAAATAGGTATATAAATTCTTTTACCAAATGGTCAAATTGAGCGATATAGCAAGAAAATAAAAAATAATAAAAAACATTGAAAAGTAAGAATATGATTTGAAAGGATTCAATAAATAATACTAAACCTGCGGTAGATAAAACTAGAAGTAGGGTTTGGTACCAATTTAACAATGAAACTAACCTAATTGATTTTAAGAATAAAAGTATTATGTACTTACTTCTAAGATGTCGTTAAATCTATTGTGACGGTAAGGGCAAAGTTTTACCACTGCCTTGCGGTATATGATATGCGGTATGCGGAATGCGGAATGCAGTATGCGATACGTGGTGTGCGGAATGCGGTATGAGGAATGCGGTATGTTGTATGCGGTTTGAGATAAGGGGTATGCGGCATGCGGAATGCGGTGTGAATTTAAAGGGTATGCGGTATGCTGTATGCGGTTTGAGGTAAGGGTTATGCAGTATGCGGGTAAATCTCCCATTATTGGGAATTGCGGTTTGAATTAATTTTAAAGCACGTATAGAACCGATGCACGTATAAAACGTTTCCTAACCAGATTACGCAAAGAAAATAATTTTTGTCTTAGTTAAATGTTCGTTTTCAGTTCGGATACAGATTTTGAATCAAAACGTTGTAGAGGCCAATCACTTTTAGGTAATTGGGCAAATACGGGGCCGTTAAACCATAATGGGTGGTCTATTAGCTGAGAGGGCGTAAGACCACGCGACAAGCAGTCGGCGGGATTGTCTTGACCTTTTTTATGATGGAAGCATTCAGCCTCCAGATGATCTTGTATTTGTGATACGCGGTTAGCAATGAAGGGCTGCCATTTAGCGGGCAGTGAATTTATCCATACTAGCGCAACCGAGCTATCACAAAAGGCTTAAGTCGTATGAACTATCGAATTTGATGCGTAGGTATTACTGACCTTGCGCATTAATCGGGCAAGTAACATCGCTCCACATAATTCTAGACGCGCAAGTGAAATCGTCTTCGCAGGAGCGACCTTAGATTTGGCGCATAATAAGCTAATTGTGGTTTTGTTATTATTTGGACAGTAGACCCGATAAGTGTTAATACACATTGGTATTCGACACCTAAAAAGTGAGGAATTTTAATAAATTGCAATAATGGCAATTCCTTTTCAAACTGACGCCAAAGCGTGACAACGGTGTCAGGAGGAGGATCGTCCCAATCCAGGTTGTACTGCCATAGAGATTTAATTATAAGTTTAACTAATAAAACAAACAGTGCAAAGAAACCCATCAAATCCCAAAGACGAACAATCGTCGATAGGATGTTTCGTTTGGTGCAAGTTGTTTCATCAGAGTTTACAACAAATATACAATTTTTAGATGTGGGTATCCAATGAAGACCTATTATTTTTAGGTTTTCATCGAGATTAAATTCAACATGTTCCTTGACAAGGCGATCTGAAGGAATCGTGGACAAAAAGGTTGGAGAATTACCAGAGAATTTTACAAGATCGAATACTCTCGCGGCGAATAGTTGAAAATTGAGGATAATGCGAAATAGATCACCTTGTAAATTATTACCGGTGTGTAGAACATTATAAAGTGAGTAACCAAAATCGGATTTCATACTCGCGCCTAGCACCATCCGGATTTTGGTTTATCTTCGTGATATGATGCGGGATTACGTAATGCGGTAAATCAGAATTGTCAACTGGAGAAATGTACCCTTTCTGAAGGTATTCCCGCAATATTTTGTCATATTCTAACTTTATTGCGGGTTGAAATATTAAGCGGCGTTCGAGAGATCGAAACCTGCGTTCGGCGGCGGGTAACGATTCACCAAGAACAGAGGGACTGTTTCGAAACGGCAACGCGACAATATAACGACCTGCCGTGTCCCAAGAAGAAGTGAGTTTAAATATGTCCTCACACTCTTGTTCCTCAGGCGTTAAAAACTTCTCATCTGGAATGTCTTCCAATTCGAAGAAGCGCGAAAGGCAAAATTCATCATTTTGCGTGAACCTGATATTTTGTTTGCCTTTAGAATGCGAGCAAAAATGTCACATCCCAAGATGATATCAATCTCACCGGGCGTACAGAATGTTGTGTCTGCTAAGGGCAAATTGTTAAGATACGACAAAGAGGAGCGGTTAATATTAACAGTAGGCAACTCACTGGTTATGGTTTCTACTACATATGGTTTAATCGTATACGACTGAGTGATGTCATAGCGGGAGAGTAATTTTAAGAAAGTTACGCCATTTGTCACATTTCTTACGTCACCTATTCCCGTGACGTAAGTACTTTGGAGATGACCGCACCGTAAGATTCAAGCGTGAACAGCATTTGCGCGTAATTATGTCTCTTTGGGAGCCGCTATCTATTAGAGCCCGTATCGTCTGTACCTGGCCCTTAGCGTCTCTGGTAGTGCAAACAGCCGTTCCTAAGAGTGCAGTAGTATTTGCACTAGGGCATGCATTTGTTACACATAGCGAAACCGGATTCGAAGAATTTAAGTTATCATTATCGGCATCCGTTTGTGACTTCCGCCCATCAGTTTGTTTGAAATGCAATAAACTATGATGGTTGAGCACGCATGTTTTGCATGTACTCTTCGATTTACAAGCTTTCGTGATGTGCCTAGTACTGAGGCAGTTCACACAAACTCGAATCTTTGATGATTTAATACAGTTAAATCGCTCGCGTGATTCTAGACTTGTGAATTTAGAACATTGGTATAAAGGGTGCGATCCCTTTTGACAGCAAAAACAAATTTCGATGGAGTGATTATCGATTTTTTCGACATTAATAAATGCCTTTGCCGAATTAGTTTTTTGCGGTTTAGCGGTATAATTATTATGTCAATTAAGAATTCATTGCTGTACTCTTACGAAGTCGATTAGTTCCGCGCTGGACGGTAAATTTTCATTATTTTTAATCGAAGATTCGAAAGCCTTTACAGTCTCTATGTCAAGACGTTTAAGACCCAGTTGCAGCAATATGAATTCTGCGAGGTCTTTTATTTTTAATTGCTTCAGCGCGGCGATGTTAGTGGAGTATGCATCTGCAAAATTATCTAAAGAAGCGGGCGTGGCCGAGTTAACTGGAGGTAATTTCAGCAATCAGTCAAAGTATAATTCAGCAAGAACGCGTTGATCATTATACTTAGTACACAATGCGTCCCAGATAACTTGATAATTTGTACCTGTAGGCGTAATAGCTTTGCAAATACTTAATGCTTTTCCGGTTAATTTAGACATCGGATACTGCATTTTTTCCGTATCATCCAGAGAATCATTCAAATGTATAACCGAATTATATGTTTCATAGAAAAGAGAGCAACTATCTAAATTCCCGTCAAAGCACGCTATTTCCAATGCGGGTAGCTTAATTTGACGGCGAAGTTTCGAAACTGGATTTGACAGCATATTTGCTTCGGTATATTTAATAACACTGAAGAGTTCTTCAAATGCATTAAATTGAGAGTATTCAGCGATTGCTTCCGGATTCAATTCCAGTTCGCAATCCACCTTTTCATCTAAAATTGTTATAAATTCAGAACGAATTTTTTCAACAGTAGTTGCGCCCGATAAAAAAAGATTGGCGATCGGTTATGTTTATGCTTTCCGAAGCTTTCCTTATCTTGTCATACACCGACTGTAAGCTCGCAAAGCTAGCTGATAGTTTAGCATTCAAACGTTTAAGGCGTCTTTCGTCCCGAGACGACCGGGCTGACGCGCTCGTAGCCATTTTCTTTATTCCGGTTATATTTTACAAAATATGAAACGTAAAACAACTAAAAATTCGGTCAAAATAATGTGTCTGTATTATTTATGCGGAATTAATTAATTTATATTTAATTTATTCAATTAATTCACTGTGATCCACTCACGGGGTTAAATTGACTGTTGCGCGGTGTAAAGTTTAACAGATACTCCATGCACTGTGCGGGTAAACGAAGTTATTTTTATTATTTTATTTGCGTTTTTTATCATTAACAAATTATAAATATTGCGACCGTATAATTCTATTTTGTAATGATAAATAGGGTAGGTATTACGGCATGTAGGTAATTTATTAGCAAGATACAGTCGGGCGGGTAAATACTTTATTTTCAACCATAATAAATAGGTATAGGAAACAAAATTACTCATGTAGGTATATCAAGCCATTAAAGGCGGGTAATTATTTATATGCAATGTTATAAAACGTAATCAGACTCTGCTGGATTTACTAATATTATGGTTCAAAATATCCGGCTCGCTAGGATCAAGATGAATGATATTATGATTGTGTAGAGTGGATTAATATGTTTGTGTAAAAAATGACTGGCGAAGGACCTTAATTTTGTGTTACTATCACTGCCTGAAATGATAAAATACATGTGGCATAGAAAGGAAAGGACTCATCGAAAAGGGTAAAAGAACTTGTAGGGGTGGCAATGCACTTGTCTGCTTCCTCTCCCATCCAACAAGCACAAAACAGCAATAGTCGTGAATTTCGTTTATTTTATAATACACGGCGGAGTTATTTTTAATAGCGATTAACCGATATCGGAAGCACAATACTATATGTTGCGGCGGGAGTTTATTACAGACTGACTGTGGGTAAGCTTGACGGGTAGGCAATTGTGATAGGTAGGAAAAAGGAACTTGCAACAATATTAATACCAATCTCAAGCAGTGACAGTATGTATGCGTGCTATGTAGGTATGTGTATGTGTAGGTATATGTATGGGCGTAACCATTATCCATATCTCCAAAAAAATCATGAAAATGTGCCTTTTTTCGCCTTTAAAACCTTACCCCCCCCCCCCTTTAAATAAAAGGACTGTGTTTTTTTAAATTTTGTATTTTTTTTAATTTCTCTACATTTTGATTATAAATAATGGTTTTAAGCTTTTTTTCAACATTTTGTTGTTTTTTAAGTTGAAATATGGCAATTTTTAAACGCTTAAGTAGGTATATTTCAAATACAAAAATCTAAAAGGTTACTTAATTTATTTTTTATCATGGTATTTATTTTAACGACACCTTCAAAAATAAGAAGTATATACAAATAAAAAAAAAAACAGATTAACAACCCCCCTCTGGCTGTGTAAGCCATGTATATTATTTCCATGAATATTTATTTTATACTTTTGAATGTAGCTATAACTTTGTGGTCATCCATTACAGATAAATGAAAAAATTTAACTTTGTTTGAACCACTTATATATTTGAGTAAATCCGACCACTTTCGGAACGACCGTTCCTTCTTCAGGGCAAGCGTATAATAATTTGACAGTTACGAAATATGGATGGGAACAATGTATTATTATGATAGGGGTGGAGACGTTGCTAGGTATTAATGAAGAGTGGGTGGGTAGGGAAACATATCCATGATTAAAGATATCCCCTACCCACCCACATATAATAAAAGTTATATAATAAAAAAAAGAATTATCCAATTTGGTGCAATCGTTCGGAAGTAATGCTCCCACACACATTTCGGCGATTCATTTTTAGTGATAAGATACTACGACGTTTCCACGGCTACCGTTTATGTTGCTTTTTTCCGACGTTTGCAATAACTCGATTTTGTTAGGGACAGAAAACGTATGACAAATAATTTCATAACGTCAGAACTTATCAATATATATAGCCTATATTACTCGCAAATAAAGTAGTTTTCTATTAATTAAAGAATTTTTAAAGTCGTTTTTGTGTGAAATAGTGACAAACATAAATCCATACATACGTAGCATAAAAAGCAACATGCTCAGTAGAAGATTTCGGCTATGCAGTCCACGGGTAAAAAGGACGCTCTTCCTAGCCTTCTGCACCATCCTGCACATGGAAAGTCTTCGGGTGCAATATACTATTGCTTAGAAGGGCGAGTTCCGGGATTTAAAGCTGTATTAAGGACCAGGATTCCAGGACTGAGGGGAAGGATAAACCACTCCAGAAATATTCTCATAATAGAACCCCGTTTGACTTCAGGATCAAGCTTAGAAGAATATTGGAAAAAGACACTGGCTCCCATAATCCCAGACCCGATGGACTTATAAGAGCTCAATTAAAGATTTTTTCTTGTTTTTTTTTATGAAGACTTTGTATCTAATGAAGCCTACTACTCTTTTATTTTTTTAAATTAATATATGTATTTTATTTTCTTCTAATTACCATATTTTATAAATATCTATGTGTTTTATGTATGTACTTACACTCTATATAGGATGTGTGGGATTGCACTCACCTCCCCACATTCTGGAATAAAGACCATTATTATTATTGTACAAGGTGGCGCAAAATTAATCACCCTATCGGAAGATGTTATAATTTTTGCAAATGGCGTCGTACGTCAATCATATTTGATATTTGTGAACTAGACAGCTGCAAAATACAAACAGATAAGCGATGGAGCGCTATACTCCGCAAGAGCGTGGAATAATTGTGTCGATTTAAGCTTTAACGCTTTTAGCGATTTTGTGTCGAAAGTCACCATGAGCGACGAGGCGCATTTCCACTTAAACGGTTACACCAATAAGCATAATATTCGTTTCTGGGGCACTGAAAATCCACGTGTGATACAAGAAAAGCCATTACACCCATTCGAAGCCACTGTGTGGTGCGGCGTTGACACGGGAGGAGTGATTGGGGCGTATTTTTAAGGACGCCATTGGCATTACGGTCACTGTTATTGGCGAACGCTACAGGGCCATGAGAAACGACTTCTTACTTCCGGAATTGGATGAGCAGGGCTTGGTGAATATGTGGTTTCAACAAGACGGTACAACCGCATACACGGCACGAGCCACAATGAATATTATGAAAGAAGCGTTTACTGGTCGCGTAATCTCTCATTTTAGCGATTTGGTATGGCCAGCAAGATCGCCCGATTTAACCATTCCAGACTTCTTTCTTTGGGGCTATTTGAAGTCGCGGGTTTATGCCAACAAGCCTCAGATAATCGCAGCCCTGAAGGAGAATATTATACAGGAATGCGAACAGTTGTCGCCGGAAATCTTGCGGAAGGTCATGGAAAATGCGATAAAATGGGCACAAATGTGTATCAACACTGGCGGCAGCCACTTGACGGATATCATATTTTTCACTTAATAGAAAAAATTGTAAAATTCCAAATAAAGATTTCCATTACTCGAAATCTTTTTTTTTATTTAGTAAAAAAATTAATCAAAAACAAAGTTGGATGATTAATTTTGCGCCACCCTGTACGTTGGATACAATGGTAATTATTTGATGCTTTATTTATTAAAACGCTTGTTCGGAATTTTCATTTATGTACGGAATTTAATTTGGAAAGAAAGGTAAAACCAGGAACATTTTTCGCAGTATTACTTCTACATTAATGATGTACGTGAAATCGATGATATTAACGCCCTGTGCAGTTATGAACATCTTATCTTATGCTTACTTTCTTAAATGGGTAGAGAGTTATTTAACAAATAGGCAACTGTTTGTAAAGTTAAATGACGTAATATCGAATGCCTTTTCTGCCACTAGTGGTGTGCCACAGGGCTCCCATTTAGGACCAATACTGTTTATTTTATTTATTAATGACATTGTAGACGTTTTTTCCGATGTTGATATCCTGTTATTTGCTGATGATTTAAAATTATATAAAAAAATTAAAAATGTTTCTGATTGCATAATTTTACAAAAAAATTTAAACAACTTGTTTAATTGGTGTATATGCAATAAACTGGCACTTAACATTAGTAAATGTCAAATAATAAGATTTTATAAAATAAAGAAACCGATTATTTATGAATACAATCTTGACAAAATTATATTAAACTCAGTAGAAACAATAAATGATCTAGGTATTATTTTTAACTCAAAACTTACATTTATTAGCCATATAAATAATATTATTAATAGAGCAATGAAGATTTTAGGATTTATTATTAGAATAACAAAACAATTTTGTAACATTGATACTATTCGCATTTTATACATAACGCTAGTGAGAAGCATTTTAGAATATAATTCTACGATTTGGGCTCCACATTACAATATCCATATTCAAGCGATTGAAAAAGTCCAGCATCGATACCTTAGGTATATTAATTTTAAATTAGGTATTCCAAGAGAATCCGTGGACTATAATTTGTTATTAAACTGGACAAATCTCGTAAATTTATCAGATCGCAGAAAAATCTGTGATCTATTAATATTATATAAAATAATTCACTCGGTCCTGGATACCCCTGATTTAATAGAACTAATACGATTTCATTGCCCTGGTCGCGCTAACATGCACTCAAAAATTATTTTTCCAAAATGTAACTTTATATACGCAATATGGACATGTTGAAATGAAATGTGATATTTCTCATTGTTCTTTTTTGTTATTTTTTGTTGTGATACACAAAATAATTGTATGTTATTTTAAAGTTTAAAACAACTATTATGTAATGATATTATTTTTCTTACTCTATTATATATTATATATTATTTTGTACTCTATTATATGTTTTATTTATAAAAGGCAGTATAGCCGTTTATGTATTTAAAATAAAAAAAAAAAATAAATAAAATAAAAAAAATAAACTATCTTGGCCAGCACATAACAGGAAAAGTGTTGAGAATAATTGAATAATAATAAACAGCTCGTTCACCGAGCAAAGAATCAATAACGACGAGAGTCGCGATAAACTTTATAGACCAGTGAAGAGTAGATAACTTGTCACAGGCGATCCACGAGCCCATTTCGTGTGGCCTTTTCATATTTTCCACTTCTCTACATATTATAAATTTAATCCCTCCGCGTTGTCTGTCTGTTCGCGATAAACTCGAAAACTACTGAACGGATTTTCATGCGGTTTTCACCAATAGATAGAGTGTTTCGTGAGGAAGGTTAAGGTATGTAATTTGTCAAGGATTTGTGTAAATTGGTTGAAATATAACGATAATTGTTAAAAGTGTCAGAAAAAGTCGAGCCGCCTGGGAGCTTTCATCGAAAACGCTGCCTAATCCTTTTGGGATATAACAAAACAATGCATGGTGGGATATTCCTCTTTTATAGATCTACAAAAAAGTCCGGAAAGGCCTATATCTATATTTTACGGATAGCTTTCTATACCCATTCTATCTTCTAAAAAAATGGTCACGTACAATGCGGTAATTGAAAAGTTATTTAGACGGATACAGTATTAATCCTTATTAACTTAAATACGTTAGTTACCCAAGGATTTCATGCACATTATTATAAACTTTCACAACATCTCTACGTATTATAAATTAAAGTCCTCCGCGGCATCTGTCAGTCTCTTCGCGATAAACTAAAAGACGGCGGTGGTTATAAAGGTTGGATAACCATCCAGTATATGACGTTGTGTTTTATTACCCACAGCAACGCCTGGCTGGGTCAGCTTGTATCTAAATATAATATTTAAAAAAAGTTTACGGTAAAAAATATTCAAGGGTTACTGTTTTAAGATATAACAATATAGTCAGAATCTTAACAACGCACGTACAGAAGTGTATAGACTAGGAGCTGAGATAGGTAAACCCTACGTCATTGAGTACATGGATGAAACTACTTTGTAGTGATAATGATCATTTAGAAAGCCTTAAAAAACTGGCCTGCCGGTGCGCCTCTTGGCAGGAGCCGTGCATTCATGGAAATAGTGAGCAATTTTATCATGAAAAAATTACGTCATCGAGTACACGAACGGGAATGGTTTCATATGATAAAGGTCGATTAATAAATGAGAAAAAAGCAGGTCTGCCAACCAGCAGTCTATCACATTTGCAGGCAGCCAGTGTTAAAGTGGCATAAAAAATTAGTAAATTTTACGTCATCGAGTACACGAATGAAACCAACGAACAACCATAACTATATTTTCGTTATTTGTTTTTGGGGTGTTATGCCGTGTTGCGCTACCTCCTTCTTTAGCCAACGTTTCTGACATCGTTGCAGTGTCCATCATCAGGGCAGATCCGGCAGATCCGGTAGATGTGTAATTTTTAGTCGTGAAGTGTGTGCTTATTTACTTCGAAGCGATACCGTGCCGCCAGCACCACTAACTTTCACCAGTACAAAATAATCGTGACAAGCAGTGGCGTCATCGCCGCGGAACGGAATAGAAAGTTAAATAAGCACACACTTCACGACTAAAAATTACACATCTACCGGATCTGCCGGATCTGCCCTGATGATGGACACTGCAACGATGTCCGAAACGTTGGCTAAAGAAGGAGGTAGCGCAACACGGCATAACACCCCAAAAACAAATAACGAAAATGCTTTTGGCCGTGAAAATCTTAAAACTTATCTAACCATAACTATAGTCTAGATTATTCCATTAAAGAATTTCTTGGTCTGCCAATCAGCAGCCTAGCAGCTGTTTGTGTACGATTTTTTATAGTATTTTAAAAATTTATTCATAATCTTTATTATTATTTTTATTTCAATTTGATTTTCAAGGGATTTTTTCAAGAAAAAATCGTTAACAATGTCCATGATGCGCGGCTCCTGCCAAGAGGCGCACCGGCAGACCAGCTTTTTTAAGGCTTTCTAAATTTCCGTTATCACTACAAAGTAGTTTCATCTGGGTACTCGATGACGTAGGGTTTACCTATCTCGGCACCTAGTCTAGTACACAAATAGGCGACGCGAGACTCCGGTGTATTGGAAGGACCTACTGTCGAATTTGCCACAGCAAATATTCTAAAGTATTGTGGAAATCTTAACGACGCAAATGAAGAAAGCGTTTACAGTCTGTTAAATAAGAGAAGAAAACATAATAGGGCGCCACTGATGATCAACTGGCAATACTAAAAATATAATCATGGTGATAGATCTAAAGCTGTGTAACCTACATCTATCTATTTATATAAATAAAAATGAATCGCCGAAATGCATGTACGCGCATAACTTTCGAACAACTGCACCAAATTAGATAATTCCCTTTTTAGTGTCTTCGTTATTGTCAGGACAAGGTTTGTACAAAACTTCTGGTGAGCTTTGGCATTATGAAATTTGTATAAAAAAAAATCTACAGATGGCACGCGAGCTGTTGGAAAACTGAATATATGGAATGCGGGAGGGGGGGAGGGGAACCAGGGGGGGGGGAACCTGGGAGGGGGACATTATGAAATTTGTATAAAAATGAATCACCGAAATGTATGTACGCGCATAACTTCCGAAAGAATGCACCAAATTGGATAATTCTTTTTTTGTTGTGTTCGTTATTGTCTGGTGCGCGTTGGCATTATGAAATTTGTATAAAAACTTTCAATAGGTGGAACGCGGGTGAGGGGGGGAGGGTAACCAGGGAGGGTGGAGGGGAACCTGGGAATGGGGAGGGGAACTCGGGAGGGGAGTTTACGGGACGGGGAAAGGGGGGTGGGAAGAGGGAAGGTGAAGGAGGCGGAGTGGGGAGAGGGAAGGTGGAGGAGGTGGAGTGGAAACGCGGAGGGGAAGAGGACGCAGGAGAGGAATGGGGGGGGGCGGAAGGGGAACGGAATGAATGGGAAAAGACACGCAGGGAGAAACAATTTCTTTAATTAATGGCAAAGCAACGCATGCCGGGTACCAGCTAGTTTTTTTATTAAAAATCAAAAAGGCATAAAAGTAAAAAAAAATATGTTTTCATTCCTCTGGTCTCAAAATTAGAATTGCATATATAGGTATATTATTATTATATCTTTGCAATTTTGTGTTAAAATTATGAAGAATAACGATAATGCAACAAAATGCAAAGCACACTTTAGAAATTGTTTACATTATTTGAATATTAGCAGTACCTACTAGCGTTGTCCAGGCTTTAGATCATGTCTCTAATTTTAGATCTGAATATAATAATATTTAACTCATTCAGATTTAAAAGAAGTGTAACCAAACTCACTATTAATGATTGTTCCTTTCTACCTACTGTTAAATTCAAATTTAAATTAATCTAGCAGACCCGGCCACACGTTGCTGTGGCTAACGAGACACAACGCCATTACTCAAAATTAAATAAAATCCACACCACCAGCTTACCAGCTGCTAGCTGCTCGCTGCCTGAATTGAATATTTGAATTTCTCAGCTTTTCTCTACTATAATAAGCATGAATTATAGATATAAACCTTCCTCTTGAATCAACTATATTATTTTTATTTATTTATATAATAATATAGTTAGCGATCGCCGCTAATTATACAATGCTTGCAATGCAACACTGGATATATGAAAAGGGAAAATCAAATACCTTCTTACTCTGGGGCATCCATTTTCCAATTTCTTCCGTGGAACGAATTTCAAAAATGACTATAGTACGGCCCGCCAGCCGTTTTAAATCGCACAAAAATATGTTTTCTTTGAATTTCTCGGCTTTTCTCTAATATAATTTCCATGTATTATACATATAAACATTCCTCTTCAATCACTCTATCTATTGGTGAAAACCGCATGAAATTCCGTTGCGTAGTTTAAAAGATCTACACGCACATACATTTTGAGCGACGTCATTTTATACTATGTAAATGATGATCATTAAATGAACGCCAATCACTTTGTAAAACACAATTTATTAAATTTTACGTCATTAAGTAACTTAAAACAAAAAAAAAGATTTTTTAAATGTGTGAACAGTGTTCTGTATTTTCAGTGTCATTGCACTTTAGACGAATATTTGACAGGTAAATCGGTTTTACCAGCCTACAAATTTTGTTGTTCCATTTTTTATATTTTCTACTCTTATTTGACAAACTACATCCGTCATGCTGGAGGGAACTACGGTCGAATTCACCTACCGGAAAATTTGATCTTTCCGCGGGGTTTATTTGAATTATTTCTAACACCTTCATTAAATTTCGAATGTCTCTAAACGAACCCCATCGAAAGTTATTAGTTATTAATCTAAAAAATTAACATCTAGTGCTTACCGCTAAATTTATAATTAAAAAACGTTGTATTAAATTTTCAAACTGTTTTTCGTCAAATATTTTAAAAGTAGGGTACTGTTTTTATTAATCGAATTAATTATTTTATTACTAGCTGACCCGGCCAAGCGTTGCTGTGGCTATTAAAACACAACATCATCTACTGGATGGTTATCCAACCTTTATAACCACCGCCGTCTTTGAGTTTATCGCGAAGAGACAGACAGATGCCGCAGAGGACTGTTATTTAAAATACGTAGAGATGGTGTGAAAGATTATAATAACGTACATGAAATGCTTGGGGTAACTAACGTATTTAAAATAATAAGGATTAATACTGTATTCGTCTAAATAACTTTTCAATTACCGGAATGTACGTGACCATTTTTTTAAAAGATAGAATGGGTATAGTAAGCTATCCGTAAAAGATAGATATATGCCTTCGCGGACTTTTTTGTAGATCCATAAAAGAGGAATATACCACCATGCATTGTTTTGTTATATCCCAAATGGATTAGGCAGCGTTTTCAATGAAAACTACCAGGCGGTTCGATTTTTTCCGAAACTTTTAACAATTATCGTGATGTTTCAACCAATTTACATAAATCCTTGACAAATAACATACCTAAACCTTCCTCACGAAACCCTCTATCTATTGGTGAAAACTGCATGAAAATCCATTCAGTAGTTTTCGCGTTTATCGCACAACAGACAGACAGACAGACGACGCGGGGTACTTTAATTTATAATATGTAGAGAAGATAAAGAGATAATAAAGCCGAAAGTTTGTATGGATGTATGAATGAATGTTTGTTACTATTTCACACAAAAACTACTGATGGACTTTAAAAATTCTTTCACAAATGGAAAGCTACATTATTTACGAGTAATATAGGCTATATATTTTGGTAAGCTCATGCGTAATGAATAAGCTCTGGCTTAATGAAATTATTTATTATACCTTTATTTTTATTTTTATATAAATAACTTAATAAGTCGGTTTGAAAACAAAGGTATTATTGTAACGAATTCATGGGAATTAATTAAAACGTGAGCTCTAAAGCAACCCATCATTATTGGAGTATTTCGCTGCGTTAAAAATGTTTGAGCGCAAAGTTCAGTCTTTCTTAACTCTCCGCCTGTCACGCCTTTTTTTAACGCAAGGTGTCGCGCTGGGTCGCTTAGGACCCCCCCAAAAATATGATTAAATTGTGATAATGACTGCATTAAAATAAAAAGTAATATTAAAATTTTGATATACTTATTTTCAATGCAAAAGTTTAAAAATCTGCAAGGAACATTTTTTTATAATTTTGAATCATACTTTTTTAATAAAAAACCTTTAAATATTAAAAGAGAAACATGCAAAAAGTATTAAAAACCTAAAATAATTTGATTGGCGCCATCTGTAAATATCAAACTATCAAGTTTGATAATACATCTGTATTATCAAACTTATAAATGTTTGAGATTGATACAGACTTATTATTATTAAAAAAAAGAAATCAACAAAATACAATGAATAAACATATAAACTTGATATTTTTGAATGTAGCTATTACTTTGTGGTTATCCATTATAAAAAAATGAAACAATACAACTTTATATAAACCACTTATAAAATGTGCAAATCCGACCGGTTTCGGAACAAACGTTCCTTCTATATAAACTCAAATGCAATGATTGTCCCTCATTTTATATTGGAAAAACAACTCGTAATTTTGAAATCAGAATCAAAGAACATTTAAGGTGTCTTAATAATAATAATTTTTCTGAGTTCGCTAACCATATCATTGAAAATAACCATAGTTTTGTAAAAAACACAGGGATAAATATTCTTCATATAAATCATAAAGGAAAACGTTTAGATATAGAAGCTTTGGAAATTAAAAAATCCCTTAAAAATAATGAATCTATTATCAACAAACAAAAAATATTCTCATATAGCCCAATCATGGATTTGTTCCCCTACCCACCCACTCTACACTAATACCTACCCACCCAATCTACATTATTAACTAACAACGGCTCCACCCCTACCATAATAAAACATTGTTCTAAACTGTCAAATTAGTATAAGCTTTCCCTGACGAAGGAACGTTTGTTCCGAAACCGGTCGGATTTGCACATTTTATAAGTGGTTTATACAAAGTTGTATTGTTTCATTTTTTTTATATAAACTTGATTTTTCACGGTATTTTGTTAATTTTTTGAGCCTCACGCCAAAACACAAGTCTGTATCTCACATCGCACATGCGCAGACTGAATGTTCGCGGCGCGGCGCTAGCGTCTAGTATAGTCCCTCTTAGGAAGCTTCCTGAAGTAAGGAATCAGTGGGAACATTTAAAATGTACATAATTAGAATTTCTGTAAATCCTGGGCTTTTAAAGACCCCACGCGACGAGTTGAGGGTTAAAGGTTTTGAATCTGCCGCTCAAAATAATAAGATTTTTCTCACATTGTAGACAAAATTTTGTAGTTCGATTAAGCGTGTAAAAAACACCTTCGATCGATGATTGTTTTGCATCGATGATTTTTTCGTTTAAAGTTATGTTGGACGTATAAAGGTTTTCGTTTTATAAAATACAAAGTTTAATTTTTTTTTTTACTCAATTTAGTTTAACGAAAAAGTTATTAATTGCGTTTTCAAAAGATTGGGGGCTTTTATAATAATTATCATTTTTATAACTAACTAGCTGGAGGCATGCGTTGCTATGCCATTTAATAAAGAAATTGTTTCTCCCTCCGTGTCTTTCCAATTCGTACCGTTCCCCTTTCGCCTCCCCTTCCTCTGTATCCCTCTCCCCCTCCCGCATTCCATACATTCAGTCCCCGTACATTCAGTTTTCAAACAGCTCACGTGCCACCTATTGCAATTTTTATACAAATTTCATAATGCCAGAGCTCACCAGTAGTTTTATACAAACGTTGTTCTGACAATAACGAACACAAAAAAAAACATTATACAATTTGGTGCAGTCGTTCGGAAGTTTTGCGCGTACATACATTTCAGCGATTCATTTTTATTTATATAGATATACAGATAGATTTTACGTTATTTTTCCCAATAATGCTTCATCTCGTTCTAACACACTAAGCGATAAATGATATGCCGTGTGTCGTTGCCGTCGCTGTGGCGTTACCGTGGGAATTAAAGCGACCATTCCCTTGGAAATTATTTCTAAACCAAAAAAACAGATCGTTCTGCAAGTGGCTCTTTGCAAATAAAAAAAATATATTATGATCTTCTTTCAGAAGAAATATGTTAATATATTTTCCTTATAAACAATAAACACAATAATGTGGGGTCAACTCAGACGTTACTTATCAAATAAAATATTAAATGATTATATTTTATTCTCCTCCATACTCACCACTCAATGTTATATAAGGTATTAAGAATGTTTGAAAAGAAAACAAATAGCTCTTGGTGCAAAACGTAGTAGTGTAATGGTTAATACGATTATCGTTTGTTATAAACGCCGGTTGTTGGCAAAATGCAATGATTGTAATCGTTGGAATTAGCATTTGACCTGTAATTTTGAGAACAAATCAAAATTAATCACCATACTAGTAACTCACTGCCGATTACATGTGGTGTTCCACAGGGAAGCATACTAGGTCCCGTTCTATTCATTGTTTACATACATGAACTCTGCAGTACGAAAATAGACTGTGAAATAGTTAGTTTTGCCGTAGACATAGTTTTAGTAATTAAATCTAAGGATTGGAATAATGTGTATAAAATAACGGAAACATGATTAGACTCAAACGTACGTACACTAAACATATCGAAAACAAAATTCAAAACGCACAGTTGCACCAAAATCTGCGTTGGCCCTACTTTAGAAAAAAAATGACTAAATAAAATATTTAGGAATTATGCTTGACCAAAATCTTAAATTGACACATCATAACAAACAAATCACAAATACACTACACATTATTTTTAATGAATAAATTGTGAAATAACACTAATCAATAAAATTAAATTTACTAGCGCATGCCGGGGTTTGAACCTGCATCCTCCGGCATGCGAAACACATCAAGAATTTCCCGCATAAACAGAAATATTTTCAAAATTGAAGCCAACAATCGAAGATTACGCTAATTTAGTCGCCTTAATCGTAGTCACAAGAAAAATATAGGTACCTAAGTCATGTAAATAATATTCGTCAGAATTAAAATACTTATATTATATTGTAATAAATACTAATTGTAATGATATAAGAGCTGTTGAAGATGTGTAACAGTGGTGTATGAAAGTATGTAAATGGGAGCAAGCGAGTTAGTATGCTTGCGGGATTCTATAAATTGGAATGCATGCATGATTAAGGTTAAACGTCACGTACGTTATAATCTACGTATTCACAGATGGCGCCAATCAAATTATTTTAGGTTTTTAATACTTTTTGCATGTTTCTCTTTAAATATTAAGGTAATTAATTTTTTGCGCCCATACATATTTAATATGAACATAAATAAATAGTTTTGTCCATAAACAACCCCAAATCTTTCAAGAAAGGCTGAAAAATACAATATTGGGATGAGTCTCCGATACAAAAATGTATTTTTCAGCCTTTCTTGAAAGATTTGGGTTTTTTTATGGATTTGGGTTTGTTTATGGTCAAAACTATTTATTTATATTCATATTAATTATGTTCGGGCGCATACAATAAATTTACCTTAAGGTTCTGCAACCGGGCTTGAAAAGAAAAAGATGGAGAGATACGAAATTACGAATGTTAGAGGAGAACGCTAACATTTTCAGCGACAAAATCGATGCAAAAATCGCGATAATGTTTAATAAAACACAACTCGTTTGAAATAGAGCAAAAATCTTGCGGGCATTTTCTTAAACAGCATTTAAAGAAACACTGTGAAATTTTTCATACATATAACTTGTAAAATAACTGAAATAAACGTGTTTATAATAATTTTTGGAGCATACTTTGCGATTTTTTTCTATCGAGGGAATTTTGTAAAATTTGCGTTTCGGCGCGGGAGGGAGGGGGAGGGAGGTCCAAAATTTATGGTTTCCACTAATATCTCGAAAACTAAAATTTTCTACAAATTTTATTATAAACGTAATTTTCGAAATCCCAGCCGTTTTTGAGTTCAACGCTCCACAAATACAGATATTTTCGAAAAAAATCATTTTACCACACATTTTTCATCAAACATTCCTTCATATCGTCTAAAATATTCATCAAAGGATGAAAGCTATTTGGAAGAAGTTGTAAAAAATTTAATTCACTTTAAGAATATATATACACATGCAAATTAATCTCCAACCAGTAAATATTTACAGCAATTTAATTTTTTTTCGTAAAATGTTAATTTTCAGAAAAAGCTGTTTTTATCTTATTAATGACACACCCCCTTTGCTTGTAACAGATTATGCGACTTGGACTTGGATTTCATTTATGTTCCTAAAACAATTAGTTTAATGACTTTTAGCGGACGTTTTTGGAGAAAATCTTACCCTGAAGGTGCGATCCGTAAGATAAGTATGGATGATTTTGATGAATGATATTGGAATGCCCAGGAGAAACATTTTATAAAGAAGACCCAAATGCCATTCTCTGTCAAAAGCTTTGCACACGTCCATCGAAAGAAGGTCATTCTCAGACATCAAGTTGTCCCGCAAAGATCGGGCATTCCCAATATCTTCTATCAGCATGTCGATAAAAATTCACGATGAAAGGTTGCAGTTGACCCAACATTGCTGTTTCAGCGGATGTGTATAAGCAAACGATCAGATGAGAATTTGATGGAGTTCTTTTTAGCAGGTATCTAAGCGATTCCTTCAGAAACTTGTTCAGGATGCTTAGGGTGTGAACATTCTAAAAGTCCTGACGTCTAGCTAGAGGGGGACGAGGGAAGGTCCAAAATTTCTGGTTTCCACTTATATCTCAAAAACGGTGCGTCGCAGAAGAAAATTTTTTCAGGATAAGTAAAAGCTCATAAAATTATCTACAACTATTATTCTATATGTAATTTTCGAAATCCCAGCCGTTTTTTAGTTATACGCTCCACAAATGTAGATATTTTCGAAAAAAATCATTTAACCTCACATGTTTCATCAAACATTCCCTCATACATCTAAAATATTCATCAAAGAAAGATTTTTATTATTCTATGTATTTATTTATCTCCAACGGGTCAACATTTACAGCAATTTTAAGTTTTTTCGTAAATTGTCTTCATTTTCAGAAAGAGTTGTTTTTATCTCATTACCTACTTACAAACAACTTTTGTTCGTTCGCCTAATAATATGTGTGACCACACTTTAAAGGGAGTTATTAAATAAAGAAGACAAAAATCATATTTTACTTGAAAAATTTAGAATTGTATTTTATAATGATAACTAGCTGACCCGTCGAACGTTGTTCTGCCATATAAATTATTTCTAGTGAATATTTTGGTTGTTATATAAAAAAATAACGAATGTATCGTAAGTGTGCGGGGATGGGATCTATGACAGAAAGAGGAATGGAGCGCTAGAGACGATTACTGCCGATAAAAAAAACACAAACCATTCATTTTCTCAATTTTATTCAATGTATTTTATCAAAGTAACGGACATTTATACCGTAAAGTAGAAAATTTAAATAAAGAAAATCAATATGAATTTCAAAGAGCAATTGAGTGTACGATATTTTTTATCAGTCCGTCTTTAGCCAACACAAATAAGCTCGATGGTTTGCCCACGCGAGAACATGATGCCGAATTAAATATCAAAATGACGCGTCGCTTCCCGTGAATGTCTCGTGGATATTCGATGAAGGCGGACGTAGCGCCATCTGTCATTCAACAGCATAAATAATTTCATTCTGTTTGAAATACGAACGGCAGTTAAATTTCTTCATACGAAAATACTAAAATTGCGATTCAAAAATGAGAGGTTGGGGGCAGGAGGGTAAAAATTTGGGGTTATACGTATTTTTTGATTCCAAATTTAAAAAAAAAATACTTAAATTTTTTTGTCAAGACAATTTTTTTTTCTGGATAGGGTCACGCTAATCACCTAGCGATATGAATTTTCGTTATTTGTTTTTGGGGTGTTATGCCGTGTTGCGCTACCTCCTTCTTTAGCCAACGTTTTGGACATTGTTGCAGTGTCCATCATCAGGGCAGATTCGGCAGATCCGGTAGATGTGTAATTTTTAGTCGTGAAGTGTGTGCTTATTTACTTCGAAGCGATACCGTGTCGCCAGCACCACCAACTTTCACCAGTACAAAATAATCGTGACAAACAGTGGCGTCATCGCCGCGGAACGGAATAGAAAGTTCATTAAAACGTGGCATTTATGCTAGTCAGGGCCAAGTCAGTTTGCGAGACGCCGACCGAAGTGGCTCCATCTCTCAATGAATTCATAAATTAGAAATCACAATGGTAAGAATTTAAAAAATAGATTTACAATGGTAAACGCGAATTTAGTCAATATAAATCAAAATGGTTTACCACGAGCTGGCATTACTGTATTTATTTATTTATTTATTTAATACAAACGGCATAAGTATGCCATAAACATTAATTACATGTCACAAATTCATATTCAAAATATTAGTAATGGTAAAACAGTGTATGTATAACAGTTAATTGTGACGATACATTGGGAAGTGACACCAGAGATACATTTACATGCAAAAATCTATAATAGAAATAAAATTAATAGTGACTAAAAAAATATGACAGCATAGCCGTCTTGTACCTCTGTTCCGTGCAGTTAAATATATCTATCACATCTGCATATCTATTAGTAACTTCATGCAAACTAGGTAAAAGTGAGTGTTTCGTATACTCAGTCCGATTATTGTTACATTTAAAAAGGGTTTTAGAACGAGTGGTTCTCGTGGGAATATGAAATTCAATGAGCTTAGTTAGATCCTAGCATGGTGGGTCGTTATAGGTTTTATCGAAAATGTCGGTAACTTGACATCGCTCCCAAGCACGACTGCAGGCCGCTAACGAACAAATAACAGTTCACATCGACTAAGGGTTCCTAATTTATTTGACGTAAACTGTTATTTCTTCGTTAGCGGCCTGCAGTCGTGCTCAGGAGCGATTTCAAGTTACCGACATTTTCGATAAAACCTATGTCGATCGACCATGCTAGGGGGGCTGGACTGTCTATTCTACCATTTACAATTTTGAACATTAATATTAAGTCTGATATAATTCTTCGATTTGACAGTCTTAGTAAATTTAATTCTTTCATCAAGTAATTATAATTTATGTTTTCAATGGGACTGTATACTTAGACATGGTTTTTTTGCTCTATTAATATTAAATGAATTTTACTAGAATTAGAATTACACTGGTTAAAGCGAATTTAGTCAATATAAAGTTATAACACAAAATGGTTTTCCACGAGCTGGCATTACTGTATACTTAGACACGTTTTTTTTGCGTTTAGCTTTGGTGTAGCCGTCAATCACCGGATACCAAGAGCTATTCAGCTTAGCTCCGTCGTCTCTATTAATATTAAAAGGATTTTTGGAGATTTCAATTGCCTCCGTAATTAGGCGTGCTCTATAAGTTTTGGGTCTTCCCAAGACCTCAGGAACAAATCCAAAGTAATGGCCGGTTTCGATTAAGTGCTCAGCGATTGCCGATTTATCAGGGTGGCCGAGTTTGCAAGCACGAAAGTGTTCTGCTGTCCTTTTAACAAATAACGAAAATGCTTTTGGCCGTGAAAATCTTAAAACTTAGCGGTATGAACTTTAAAACCTTTTCTCATACCTACCACACATACATAAAAAAATTCATTAAAATCGGTCGAGCCGTTTCGGAGGAGTGCGACCACAAACACCGTGACGCGAGATTTTTATATTATATTGATAGATAGGTAGATGATAATTATCTAATAATAATTATTTCCTATTTCGTTACATTAAAGCACCGCAACCGGGCTCAACAAGAAGAAGATGGAGAGATACGAAATTACGAATGTTAGAGGAGCGCGCTAGTATTTAAAGCGACAAAATCGTTGCGGAAATTGTGAAAATGTTTAATAAAACACGACTCGTTTAAAATAGAGCAAAAATATTGCGGGCATTGTCTTAAACAGCATTGAAAGAAACCCTGTGAATTTTTTCATACATATAACTTGTAAAATAACTAAAGCAAACGTGTTTAAAATAATTTTTGGAGCATACTTTGCGATTTTTTTTCTGTCGAGAGAATTTTATATAATTTGCTTTTCGGCGCGAGGAATGTCTAGATATTATCTTCAAGAATAACATATATTTTTTTAAGAGCTTTGAAACCAAACGTGTTTAAGGGAGATATGTAAGAAATCGGTAGAAATTCGGGTAGAAATATTTAAGTACATAAAATTATAAACCTCTATGTTATCACTGTTCATAATAGTGTCTTGGCAAGCGTTGTTCATCCTCCTAGGCCTGAAGAGTTTGCATAACTTTTCTGCATCTTTTGCAGTTATAATATATAAATAATCAATCACTATTTTGTCAAGCAATGTTTTAATAAATGTTGTTTATTTTTAGTTTCGGGTTGTTAGTATAGTCGAACGGTCGCATCGTTCGGACTTATCAATTTTAAATTCAAATATCAACTGTCAAATAGAACAAGTGTTTTAGTTTTAATTTCCAACGTGTGTTTATCTTATTTGGCAAAATGGCCGCCGATTTTGTCAAGTTTTTTGTTTTATTGGTTTTCCTAGTTGCTGACTTGACAAATGCGCAAAGTTATGACGGTAAGAAATTATTTATAATTATTTTTATTTAAGGTTAAATTTGCAATATAGTCTAGTTCATTAGTCAGACATCTACAAATACTACTTTTTGATATAATGAGTAAAGCAATATTGGAATGCTCGACATTATTATTTAAACGTGTCTGTGTTCATGTTAAATACACTATCAAATTATAACGGGAGGCGCAAAAATCGGGTACATTAGTATGACATTTTAAAATAACCTACTAATGATCTATAAAACATCAATATATATTTTTACATAACTAAGTACTAGTTTTAGTGCATTACAATTGATGTTGGTGGTGTTTATAAGTAATCTGTGTATTGTACCAGATAGAGGGGACACTAACACATATAACTGCATTTTTAAGAGGAATATAAACGCTAGAAATATTTCGAATCTCATGCCTGCAAAATTTTAAAATCGAACCTCTTTTTGCACGAGGCTAGTAAGCGAAAAAGTGGTTTTTATTTATTTTTTGCATAATTTTATAAGAAAGAAAAAAGTTAGAACATGGAAAACCTCAAAAATAGTCTTAGCCATAAAGGGGTATTTTTTTAAAAAAATTTCTTGTATTACTTCATAGTTAAGTCATGAAAAAACATTTTTTTTGTGGTTTACGCTTATATTTTTTGTCACGGAAATAATAATTTTATTGTAATTTTAATACGTAGAAAAGCTAGTAAAAGCTTCGATTTATCCATAGCATATTTTTTGATGTTCATACTGTAAGCCGATTCGTCGTAAAGATTAATCAAAATAGTATCTAAACAGGATTTCACGTATATTCAGCGGAATTTTTCGGAGATGTCTGACTAAGACGGCAGATATTACTGAACAGGAAGCAACTTAACCTAACCACAACCCAAGGAAACGCATTCCAGAAAATCTTTGTTAGTGAAATCCTTAGTGCCTTTTTCAAAGATCTTCTGTGGAGGTCGAAGAATAAAGCAAAAGAAATGGGATACAAATTTGTCTGGTATAAAGATTGTAAAATAATGATTAAAAAAAATGAAAGTGATAGAATAATACACATCAAACATTCGGATGATCTAAAAAAAATTGTTTAGATTTTTTTTAGTGAGAGCCCCTCTCTCACCGGTCATACACTGGGTCGATTCCCCTCAGTTTGGTGAGTCATATTATGTACATTTATTTGTTCACTGCAACAATAATTCACCTCCTTCACATTCAATCAAAGGGTGAAATCCCCAGTGATGGCCACGAATTAGTGGAGCTCTCATTAAAATTAATTTAACAGTTTTTTTCTTTTTTATAAAATAAATTAAATATGGCTATTAACATTAATAACATGTATAAAGAACTAGGTGATCAAGACAATTTGTTTACAACATCAGATGCTAAAATATGTAAATATCTGACAGCCGATCCAAAAACCACTACTATTATGCACCAAAATATTAGGTCAATCAATAAAAACTTTAATGAACTTCAGATACAACTGAACCACCTTAATATAGACTTTGATGTAATCATTCTTACAGAATGTTGGTTAACAAACATTTACACTCCAAAACTTATAACTCACTATTCTTCATTCAATTCTTCAAATCATAACAGTCAGAACGATGGAGTTGTGGTATACACAAAAAATGTTCTAAACTCCGTTGTAACTGAAGTAAACATTATTGACGCGAGCTGTATGCAAATAATGTATAATAATGATTCATGCATTCTAGCAATATACCGCTCTCCATCCATACGTAATATCACACCATTTCTTAATAGTCTTAATAGCATACTCTCTAATCTTTCCTATACTAAAAATTTAATAATTATGGGAGATTTAAACATCAACATACTCCCAAATAACCAACACCACCAATGTCACGACTACCTGAATATGTTAGAGTTCCATGGACTAATTAGTACTATCAATATACCAACAAGAACAGCTAATGAATCTACATCATGCATAGATCACATAATGGTCAAAACTAATAAACAAAACAAAAGCATTGTTTACAAATCAACAATTACAGACCATTACACAACAATATTCACATTACAATCCGACGCCACAAAAACCAAAAGAGATCAGTCAATCATATACAATAATATTAATTTTGACAATTTAAAAAACATAATTAAAAATAAATCTTGGCAAGAGCTTTTACAAATAAAAAACTCAGATGATGCATGGAATTATTTTATTGACTTTTTGAAAAACGAATTAATTAATAATACCACAATTTTAACAAAAAAAATACCTAACAAAATTAAGCCCTTGAAATCATGGATAAACTATTCAATTATCAACTGCATTCGTAGAAGAAACGCATTACACAAAAAAGTGAAAGAAAATCCCTATGACATAATATCACTAAACATCTACAAAAGATATAGAAATACATGCGGCGAAGTCATTAGAAAGGCGAAAGAAATCTACTACAGACACAAAATCCAAGAAAGTAACAACGATCCCAAAAAAATATGGCAAACTTTAAGGGAAGCCACAAATACACAAAACGCTAAAGACAAACAGGACATAAGTAAACTTTGCATTGACGGAAAAATTATTGACACCTCAAAAAACCCCAAGCTCGTTGCGGATTACATCAATAATTACTTTACAAATATTGGTTCAAATCTTGCTTCTCGTCTACCAAATTGTGGGAATGCTCTACCTGCTGAAGCAGAACTTCAATTTCCCAAAAGAAGTTTCAATTTTCAAACTGTGTCAGGGGAAGAGATTCTAAAAATAATGAATTCCTTAAAAAACACTTCTTCTGCCGGGGTTGATGGAATAACAACCAAGATTTTGAAAACGCTGTCTACGGTAATTACATTTCCCCTAGAATACCTAATTAACCTTAGCATCAGTCAAGGACACTTCCCCTCGAACCTGAAACAAGGTATCGTTATTCCCATACATAAAGCAGGTAACAAGACAGACATAAACAATTACAGACCTATAACTCTACTGACCAGTCTATCCAAAATATTTGAAAAAATTATCAATGCTCAGTTGGTAAAATTTCTAGTGAGCCATAAAATACTCTCAGAAAATCAGTACGGGTTCCAAGAAAACAAGAGTACCTCAGACGCTATTGCCGCCGTAACTGACTTCATTGTAAAATACCTCGACAAAAGCAAAAAATGTATTTCCATATTTTTAGACCTTTCCAAAGCCTTTGATACAATATCACACAGTAAATTAATAAACAAACTTCAAATAATCGGTATTACAGGCAACGAACTTAACTTTTTTAAGAGCTACCTTGATGACCGCAAGCAACAAGTGAAAATAATGAACACACTTAGCAATCAGTGCTCAACTCACTATGGGATACCTCAAGGTAGCATATTGGGACCGTCTTTGTTCCTTTTATATATCAACGACTTATGTAACATTAACATTCAGGGAAAAATAGTTAGTTTTGCCGATGATACTGTTTTACTATTTGAAGCTGACACTTGGCAAGCTGTTTACAAAAAAGCTGAAACGGATATAAACATTATAAAAAAGTGGTTAGATACAAATACGCTCACATTGAACACCGAGAAAACTAAATATGTCACATCAAGCATAAATATAATAGGTCAACCTCGTGATGACGCCTCTATTAGAATACACACATGTTTAAATTCCGATGAATCTTGTCAGTGTCCCTACATTGAGCGCACTACACAGATGAAGTATCTCGGCCTCACAATTGATCCATATCTCAAATGGAATATTCACACTCAAATAATTGCAAACAAAATAAGAAAAACCATGCATTTTTTTAGAACGATACGAAACTTTCTCGACTTACAACACTTGAAAATGATTTATTTTGCAGTCTGTCAATCCATTATTGAGTATGGTATCATAGCATGGGGAGGCGGTACTGCATCAGCACTAGACCCAATCATAAAGGCACAGAAAACTATTATAAAATTAATTCTTAGACTACCTCTAATTACAGATTCGAACTTAATCTTTAATATTATGAATGTGTTTGATGTTCGGCAGATATACGCAAAAACAATCCTCACTCATCTATTCACAAATATACATAAATACTATGAAAAAAGATTAAATACTCGCTGTATTCGAAACAATAACAAAGAATTACTACAAATTCCCATAACTCATACTACTTTTGGTCAACGTAGCTTCAGATACCTTGCAACAAGACTTTACAACATTCTTCCAATTAGTATAAAAAAATGTGATTCACAAAAAAATTTCAAAAAAAACATAAAAGTTTGGATAAAAAATAATGATAGGGCATTTACCGGTGCACTCACCCAAATTCGAAATTAGTAATGAACCAATGCTGTCACTATTGCACCTATGTTATTGTTATTATTAATGCAACCAATCTATTGTGCGATTATTTTCTAATATAGGTGTAGGTATTTTCACAGAATTATAAATTGACGTAAAATTACTGCCTCAACACAGGCTGGCCTAGTGAGGCAGGTTACGAGAGACCTACGTTTATAATTAAAAAAAAAAAAAAAAAAAAAAAAAAAAAAAAAAAAAAAAAAAAAAAAAAAAAAAAAAAAAAAATAAACTGAAATATCGATATTCGTACAGTAGTTTTAGGTACTTACCTCATCAAAGTTGTAAATATATCGCCCTGTGAAAAATTAAAATTCAGACTGGAAACGTTACTTGATTTGACTTTTACCGAGTTTAGTGACTAAATCTGAAAAGCCAAGATTTCTTAACCTTCGTTTATACAATAGGAAATAGGTCGTCAACCTTATTTTGCGCACCGCCCACTTTGAGAAACTTTAGTGCCCTCCAATTTTGGGAGGGGTGGGGATCCTTTAAAAATATATTAAATTATAAAAACGCAATTTAAACACGTTAAACTTTAAAGCTCTTAAAAAAATATATGTTATTCTTGAAGATAATATCTAGACATTTCCTGCGCCGAAACGCAAATTATATAAAATTCCCTCGAGAGAAAAAAATCGCAAAGCATGCTCCAAAAATAATTAATAATTATAAACACGTATGTTTCAGTTATTTTACAAGTTACATGTATGAAAAAATTCACAGTGTTTTTTTAAATGCTGTTTAAGACAACCGTGTTGTGTTTTATTAAACATTTTCAAAATTTTCGCATCGATTTTGTTGCTTTAAATACTAGCGCGCTCCTCTACCATTCGTAATTTCATATCTCTCCATCTTCTTCTTTTTGAGCCCAGTTGCGGCGCCTTAAGTACCGGGTTTCTACTCCTTCCTTCTTGTATTCATGATATCGACGCTGGAAAGGAAAAGTGACTTAAACGCCACTTCGGGTGAAAATTAGTTTTATATGCAGACAAATTTGTTTTTTTTTTCTGCGTCGATTGGTTATAGTTTCATTTCACTTTTATGGCGCTTTAGTCACCACAAATTAGCAATTTTTTTTTTAAATTGCATTGACTTAAACGACATCAAATATTGTCTGTAACTGAGTGCGTCTTAAGTCATCTTAGATTGTGTGGTGGAAGGTTACAATACTCTTCCTTTCTAGTATTTTTTCCAAATTGTTTGTAAGCTTTTATTGTCTTCCATGTCTTAGAATAACATAAGCTTTTTTCCTTACCATTAAATTGCTTTGGAAGTTACCTAAGGACATTTTCCCTACCATAATCTTATATGTAAAAAAATCTAGTGTCATGGGTTTGTGGTCGCACTCCCCCGAAACGGCTTGACCGATGTTTATGAATTTTTTAGGTATATTTGGTAGGTATGACAATAGGTTTTAATGTATATTTAATGCCACTCGATTAGGGTGTCCCTATCCTGAAAAAAATCCTTATTTTTTGACAATTTTTTTGTTTTGTATTTTTTTTATTTGGCATTTAAAAATACCAATCAGCCCAAATTTTAACCCTCCTACCCCTACCCTCCAATTTTTTAATCGCGATTTTAGTATTTTTGTATGAACAAATTTGACTTTCGTATTTCAATCAGAATGAAATTATTTATATTATTGAATGACAGATGGCGTTACGTCCGCCTCATCTAAGTTTCATCCACACATATGCAAGACATTCACGAGAAGCTTCGCGTCATTTTAATATATCATTCGGCACCATGTTCTCGCGTGGGCAAACCATCGAGCTTATTTGTGTTGGCTAAAGACGGACTGACAAAAAATATCGTACACTCAATTGCTCTTCGAAATTCATATTGATTTTCTTTATTTCATTTTCCTTCTTTAGTTGGTGCTTTTTTTTTGTTTTTATCGGCGGTCATCGTCTACAATGCTCCATTCCTCTTTCTATCATAGATCCAATCCCCACACACTTACAATACATAATATATTGGTTAAAAATTTTTTACACACTAACGTTAGTGGTTTTCACTTAGATCTTTTAGAAATATTAGAAATTAGGAAAAATGTCGAAAAATGTAATAGAAATTTAAATATTATTAATAATCAAATTAATTTTGTGAATAACCCTATCTTAAACATATTTCCATTGTAATTTTTTGTCTTTGTTCTTCTAAGCACCCCCCTTTCCACCTCTCCCCCACTCCCCCTTGTTGATCTTCTAAGCACCTCCCCTTTCCACCTCTCTCCTCCCCCCACTACTTCCATTTCTACCCACGCCTGTCTTTCTATATTTGATCATTTAGTTTTAGTACATTTAATACCCTGATGAAGAGAACATCGTTCTTGAAACATGTTGCCTTTTAAATAAAGATTATCGTGGTAAAAACAAAGAGTTTCTAATTATTTCATTAATAAAATGGAGCCACAAAGTGAATTTGCAAAATTTGAAGAAGTAATATATTGGTTGTTAAAGGTCGTGTTAAAAATCACGAACAATATCGCTTTATCAGTTTTCCCTTTCCAAAAAAAAAGTTGCTTTAGTTAATTATGCTTGCCACATTTTACAGTTGATTTGGCGAATAAATCATTTTAAATATATTGGAAGTCGTTTTGCTAATGTCGCTTAGATCTACCAATTTACGATCGATTTAATCGGAAGCACCCACAAAAAATAGTTCCTAATTCCACGGGTGCTTTAGTCGGCCAAAAATAGTGCGGATGAACGTACGTCATCATATTAATATTTAATTAAATTGTGCGAATAATATCATTCCATCTCGTTATCATAATGAATACAAACAATTCGAAATTAATAACTTTAAAGATATGCTTTTGGAAGCAGACATTGAAGACCCAGAACATGATAATTAACAGTCGATAAAACTGTCTTTATTTATTTGTGTAATTTTATTATTTGTAACTAGCTGGTACCCGGCATGCGTTGTTACGCCATTTAATAAAGAAATTGTTTCTCCCCGCGTGTCCTTCCCCAACTGCGTCCACTTCCTCTCTCGCGTTCCCACTCTGCCATCTACACCTTCCCTCTCCCCACGTTCCCCTCCCCCCTCCCAGGTTCCCTCTCCCTTCCTGGTTCCCTCCACCAACCTTCCGTGAACTCCTACCCGAGTTCCCCTCGCCTCTCCCGCATTCCATACATTCAATCCCGGTACATTCAGTTTTCAAACAGCTCGCGTGCCAGCTATTCCAATTTTTTAATACAAACTTCATTATGCCACAGCTCACCTTTTTTTTCAAACCTGGTCCTTACCATAACGAACGCAAAAAAAATGTATCCAAGCTGATGCAGTCATTCGGAAGTTATGCACTTACATACATTTGGACGATTCATTTTTATTTGTATGAATTGTATTTTGCCTATTAATACCTACTAAATACATATAAAAAAAATCATAAAAATCGGTCAAGCCATTTCGGAGGAGTGCGACCACAAACACCGTTACACGAGATTTTTATATATAAGATATCGTTATTTGCTCATCGTAACTTCAACAAATTTTTAAAAATTAAAATTTTAGAAACTAACTTTGGTTCAAATTCCGTGTTTTTTTTAACTTATTTTTTCTTTTTTTAAACCACTAAAATATCTCAATGACCATAGTATAATTATGTATTCGTCATGTCCGTAAGTCTTTATGTCGGTCAAGATGTCACATATGGTGGATCATTAGCCATTATTGCTTAGACTGTATTTTACTTTTCTAATGATAAGCTTTTAAATCTCACTAAATTATTGGTAAATTTGTCCGTAAGGTATTTTTCCTTGCCTATTAAGGCGCCGCAATCGGGCTCAAAAAGAAGAAGATGGAGAGATATGAAATTACGAATGTTAGAGAATCGATGCGAAAATTGTGAAAATGTTTAATAAAACACGACTCGTTTAAAATAGAGCAAACATATTGCGGGGTTGTCTTGAACAGCATTTAAAGAAACACTGTGAATTTTTTCATACATATAACTTGTAAAATAACTGAAACAAACGTGTTTATAATAATTTTTGGAGCATAGTTTGCGGTTTTTTTTTATCGAGGGAATTTTATATAATTTGCGTCACAAGTCAAGTCATTTTTTGATATTATCTCCAAGAATAACATATATTTTTTTAAGAGCTTTAAAACTTAACGTTGTAAGGGAGATAATATGTAGGGGAATTGTGCTTAAGATGACATACATAGGTAAGATGACGCAGTGTTTACATCTGTGTAACTATACGCGCCACAAGTCCCAAGATGTCGTTTACACGCCGGCTCATAGATGGCGTCACGCTCGAAACTTTAGTGACCGCCCGACCGCGTTTTTTGGATGTGGTGTGTAACTTTGTGATTTCGTGACTCAAAAATATTTTTGTTGTGAATGTGTTTCTGCCGATAAATTTGTATCAGTTACGGTTTTTATTGTATTGACTACTTTGTTATAAACTGTGATTATTTTGGGCTATTTCCCCGCAGGGGTAGGCAGAGAGGACGGACCGCCAAACAACTCGGTCTTGGCACACACTCTTTGCCTCATTCACATTCATACATCGTCTCATACATACTCTTCTATTATTCTGACTTTTGACATGGCCCGTCTCAAGTATCTGATTCACTTGATCGTGCCATGTCCTCCTCTTCTTTGTCCCCGACTTCTTCTACCATTCACATTTGCGTCGTATATTCTTTTTACACTACTTTCTTCGTTCATTCGCTCTTCGTGCCCAAACCATCTGAGGGACCCTTTCTTAATTTTACTCATTATACTTATATCAGCCTTACATTCTTTGCGGATATCCACATTTCTAACACGATCATACATGGTTTTACCACACATACGTCTCAGGGATCTCATTTCAACAGCATTCAGTTTACTTTCATCTTTTCTCTGCCAGTTCCACGCCTCACTGCCATGCATCAGGGTAGGTACCAGGACTCCATTATGGACTGCTAGCTTCGCTTCTTTTGACAGTTTTTTTATTACTGCCAACGGCATTCAGTCCTACATTAATGGAGTTACCGGCATTTACCCTTCTTTCAATATCTCTATCAGCCTTCCCATCTCTCTTAATAGTCACAAAAGGCGGCAAATATAAATATTACCTCTCAGGGTAAGATGACATAGCAACCGTCGGCTTAAGATGACATAGTATGTGTAAAAGTAAAAGCCCTAGTCCAAAATAAATAAAAAAGAGAATTTTAATATGTACCCTTTAATTTATTTTTTATCACCATTGAATAACCAAATATTTGTCACCAAACAAAAAGTATGTCATCTTGAGCACAATTCCACTAAGAAATCGGTAGAAATTCGTGCTAGCGTCGGTAGTACAAAGAGTTTAGTTATTCATCCTCGCGTGAAAATAACATAAACCTGCACATTAGTCATTTTTCCTGCCTACATTTTTAGGCACTTTTGACTAAAGCGCCATTATCTTCGGAATTATTAATATCGACGGTCCCGAAGAACAATGTCGGATCTGCAAAATCGTAGTTTTGCAGGAGAGCTGTTTAAAGTTTCGTTTCTGCATTTTTACAGTTTTTTGAGAGAAATAAATGTAAATTTGATCTGATATTTTGCATTAACCCTTATTTATTTAATTGGAAAACTACAGTATGCCAGATTATTGCAACATTGTTGTAGTTTTTAAGAAAAATCACTTCCGACTTTTTTTTACGGACAAGGAGTTGTCGGATGTTTACATACGACATTGTTCTACGGACATAGCATGAAACATGTGTGTCGTATATGTATATCCTACTTTATTCTTTGGAATTCAAACATAAGTTTTTGTCGTATTTAAAACCTAATTTTTTTGTTTTTTTTTTTTTTTGTTTCTAGTATTACCAAAAAAAAAAAATCTATTATGTTTTGTAATAATTACGTGAAGGAACCCCTTTTTCATAAAAAATATGTATAATAATTTGACACTAAATAAATAAAAACAGGGAAAGTAATATATTCAATTTTTTATTTGTTTTTAATCCAAACAGAAGTGGGAGGATATTTCAATCTCAGTCTGCCATATTACATGAGATATACACATTATTTAAAGAGAAAAAATACAATAAAAATTAAAAACAAAACAGGTTACCTAATCATAACATAAAATTAAAACATCCGTAGTTTTATTTGTTTTAATCTAGCAAAACTGGGAGGATTGTTCAAGCCCAGTCTGTTACATGAGTCAGTTACATAAGTACGACTATAACATTATTTAAAAGAGATGAAATAAGAAAATATAACAAAAAATGAAACATAACAGGGTGGTACCTAATCAAAACATAAAATTAAAACATCAATAGTCTTATTTTCAAAATGGAAAAATTTTATTTGACCTAAATTAATAATAATTATTATTCGGAGTCACCATCATTAACACCAATGTTTCCGTATGTTATGGTCTTATAAAATTCATGATATTATTCAGGAATAATTCCTGAATTACAAAGACTTATAAGGTCATTGTATTTATCTTTTTGAATCGGCAAAGGGGTATCATACGCCTTATGAAGTTCGATGTCAATAGCATGAAAATGTCTTGTGGCATTACGAACGATGATAGTCTGAAACTCTTTTCTGAGGTCATATTTATACTCCAGCTGATTGGAATGATCTCCAGAGGTATGAACTTGCTTGACGTAGCTCCATGTCATTTTTTTTTATTTTGGGTATCTTTAGTCCAATTTTTATTCTTTAACAGTATTTTAAAGTCGTAAAAGTTATCTTGCGACATATCTCGAACTTCGTAGGGATTTTCATCAATTTTTGCCCATCTCACGAGAATCTTCCATTCATTTGGACTATAAATCGTCCTAGGAGCACTTGCTTTTTCAATTACTGCGTGCACACTATCTCCCTCATTTTGAGTGTGACCCTTTTCTAAGAAGCTGTGTGTAATGTTGATTCCGAATTCTTTAGCTGCATATAAATATAGGCTAAAAACCACTCTATTTCGATTCTGTCCAGGGCAGTTATCAGACCAGAATCTGAATTCTTTAGCCCCCTTTTCAACTTTTTTTTAATAAAATCAAGCAAACAACTACTTACTTCATTGGCTCCTTTTGCGATTCCTTCGTGCCACATATAGCAGATCCCGTGTCTCGCTGCCATATCGTAAACAGTGAAATTGTAGGTGGACAATTTTCGTTTATAATAAAAAATACTCGCTTTACCATGAGGACAAGTTAACACCTTTTGAAAATCAAAAGTCGCACACATTGTTGAACCATCAGAAGCGATAGCTTTGGCATTGTCGTTATTTTTTAGGTTCCGGGTAAACTCTTTCTCCTCGCGATGCAGAATATAGGCTTCTTTCTGCTCATCAGAGGGCTGAGACATATTTTTAAATGCATAGCACTGGTCGCACTGATCCTTTTTAGGGATATGGAAACCTAAATTAAATTTTTGATTAACAATATCTCTGTATTGTCGTTCAGATTGCGCCTTTTTGGTATATATGTCTGGGTTAAACCATTCAACATACAATTTGAACATCCGAGCAATGCTGAGACTTCCATCTAAATATAACTTTGTCGAATCTTTTCTAATATAATGCGATTCGACCGGTACAAATGATTGAACGTGGTCGCACACACTTTTCACCACATCCTCGACAATTATTTTTTTATGATTTTTATGGGCCCCTCTGTTGTCTGGCTGAACAACCATTGATCCGTCATACTTCTTCCAGGCCGTTGTAACTATTCTTTCCCCGACAGAAAGAGTATTCAAAAAGAATATTTTACAGACGTTGGTCTTATCAGATTCCAACGATAACATTGACCTTTGTGGCAGGAAATATTTGAACGTATACTGACGGTTATGTTTTAAATCATTGGTGAGTGCACGACGTTTCTTCTCCTTTGTAGTATATTTAACAATAAAGCTCCATTGTAGCTGTCTATCACCCAGATTCCAAAATTTTTGTAAAATATCTGCTCTTTCTTTATTTGAAAAATGTGTGCCACATTTCAGCTTACAGGAGCAAGGTGGGCCAAGTACTTTTTCATCGGCACATTTTCCACGTTTGGTGAAGTACTTCTTGCCCAGGTTTTTAAGACATTTTCGTTTGATGTCTACCCATTCCGATTGATTTCGGCGGCGTTTTGTATTTATCCTCGTATTAATGCTTGAAGCTGGAGATGATGCATTCGAAGAACAGCTTGGAGAATTATCTATAGGTAAAATATTATAATCCTCATTGTGTATGCCACAAAAGTCGTCATCGCATAATATGTGGCCATTCACAGGGGATGGTACAGGAGTTTCGTTGAATTCCAGCAATTGCGGCTGTTCATTTTGTCTGCTGGATTCTATGTTCACAGTAACAGAAGAAGGCGAACCGGGAATATCTGAAATTACAAAAATATTTTTTAATTCCATCGATTAAAAGTAATCTCAGAAAATTTACTTTCAAAATTATATAGTTTCAGATACAATTAATGTTTTAATAATTTACCTGATCCAGCAAGCAGCGATGAAAAATCATTTTCAGCAATCAGGTCTGCTGTTTGGCCAATATTTACACTCCGCGGAGGGTCGGATTCAGAAACGCCTAAAATCAAAACATAATTTTCTATATACTAGCAGCAAATCGAAGTTACATACTTGGTATAAATTTTATCTTTTCTCTTTTTTTAATGCGCTTTTTAAACACCTACCTGATTTTTTTGCCGAATCGGACTGAGATACAGATTGTGGACTATTCAAATCTTTTAACAGATCCTCCATGATATCTCCAAACTCCTCTTGCATTTTATCAACCCCATCAGGAAGAGGTGATTCAGGAATCTCTGAAAGGTTTAAAAAAATTAAATAAACTCTGTTTCTCAAAAGTTTAAGAAAATATGATTCTAAGAACGTTTATAATTTTTATGATGAATAATAAGTAAGTAAAGTAAAAATTATTGACCTTCTTCTTCCTGTGACAGTGGTGACTGAGACGAATCAAGGGAATTCAAATCTGGATTCATCGATTTTGTAATATCCGCATTATTTATTTGATTCGAAGTATCTTCACGACGTGAACAGGGATCTAAAAACATGGAATGTGTTAATTTCAAATATTTATTAAATTACATTTTTTTATTGTAACACAAATATCAATTTTTTTACTGTAACACAGCAGATAAATCTTTACAAAATTGATGAAACATAATAAAATTATAAATTTTCAAGCAGGATTGCATTTACTTTAGTTTAATCAATAACGCCAAAAAAAATATATATATTTTACAGGTGTTTAAGAGTGTTTTTTTTTGTCGAACAAAGTAGTATTGAAAAAACTTCCCAAGAATAATGTTGGATGTGAACATCCGACACAAAAAATTTTTTTAATGTTCCAAGAACAAAGTCGGATGTTTGTTTCCTGCACCCTGCTACTTGACAGATTCCAACAAAAAATGTCGGATGTGCTTTTACGGCGACACATAATTTTTTATCACTTAAACATATTTTAGTACCACCTAACAACGATTGAATTAATGTAAAGTAAAAATTCTCATTGTAAAGAAAAATAATTTATTTTCTGTGATTGTTGTCGGTTATGACAATCCAACATTGTTTTTGGGAGGCCCGATGAAGTAATTTAAAATCATAGCAGTTCTGTAGGAAAACAATAAAAACTTACCTAGTACAACTTCTTTTTCATTCTCATTATCCTGATTTGGATAAATAATGTTATTTGTAATGTCCATTAACTGCTTTATTCGACAATTAATGTTTCTCGACACGTTAGAGGCATGTCCTGGTTCTCGTACTGTATGCACTCAATCTCTCTGTCTGCACTTTGTTCATTCCAGTTATCACTTGAATTTTCAATTGGACACATTTTACTAGGCAAACATTTAAAACGATTATTATATTTTCGAGGCATCGTTAGTTTATACTGTCTTACTAACAAAAGAGCAACAATTTACTTTTATTTTGATTTGCAAGCACTGATTCATCACGCACGTCCTCACCGTCCCAACTCTCCGAAGAACTAAGTCGATTCTGACAAACCGACTGTGCGCGCGCACCTCCAATGGCGGACGTATGACAACGAACAAAGTCGGTTGCGCACTTCTGACAATGTTCTTCGAATAGTATGTCACAACCGACTTTGTTCGTTTCAATAACTTTTAAAATAATCAAGATAAAAAAAATCTGAAAACGCAGACTACAAAAGTAAGAAAAGAAATTTAAAATAAGCCAAAAAAACGATTTTTGCTTTTTTGCAGATCCGACATTGTTCTACGGGACCGTCGATATTATTGTTGAAAGTGTTTTCGAGCGTCGGGGTTACCAATGTTGAAAGGATTGTCTCCCGGGGCTGAGGAGCTGGTGGAGGATGTTTGACCTGTGCTCCGTCTTCTCATCAGACGAGTGTATACCAATACTTTACCATGAGAAATAGTCAGGCTCCTGGGGATCACGGTACTTTCAGGCCGCGATCAAGTGTTCAAAGATTATATTGGATGATGGATGATTGATATCACTTTACTCTTATTTGAGTTGTTTCACATTTATTTAAGATTTAATAATTTACTCGAATTAGTGTTCACGTATGAAACGGGTAGAGAGGTACAAAACGCAAACGGGCGGCGGAATCGAGTGCTGGGAATGGAATAATCTGCTCGATCATTCTCGGAGCGGTCCCGAGATGTTTTTGTTGGAGAGGTGGCGGGGGTGCCACACGTAAAAATGAATATAAGTGATGCCCATATTATAAATAAAATAAGTATAATAATTGATCAGGTTTAATAAAGGCATTTATAATTTTCAAGCGGCAACCAAATCAGAAAATCATTTTCAAAGTGATGAACATTTAGCATAATAGCGATTTAGCCGATTTATCCTTTCCAGTGTCGATATATACATATAATCAGGACATTATATGTACATATAAACTTTTTAAAAGTAAGAAGAAACCACAGGCAAACTTGAATAAAACGTTTTTAAGAGTATAATGTTAGCTGAATTGAAATAAACGTCGACACAAATTGGTTGCACCCGCGATTGTGTTTTAGAATCGCGGGTGCAACTCTTTGACAACTACCCTTATTGTGTGATTTATCATATATTTTATTGTTTTTTTATGTCTTCAATAATAATATATGCTGTGTATTACTAGTGATTTATATTTAATAGGTTTTTTAATATTATATTTAGCTTTTTTTATAGAAATTCTATGATTTGGCACGCAGTCTCTCTTAAAAACGTATATACATGTGTATATGTGTATATGTACATATAATGTCCTGATTATATGTACATATAATGTGTATATGTACATATAATGTCCTGATGAAGAGAACATCGTTCTCGAAACATGTTGATTTTTTAAATAAAGATTATTGTTGTAAAAACAAAGTGTTTTTAATTATTTCATTAAAAATATAATTATTGAAATATAAATATTTTTAATAATAACACAAAAAAGTTTTAAAAATGTTCACCTTACGTTTTTTTCCATCTAAAATACTGAAAAAGATAAAAAAGAAAACACACATACACACACATTGTATTAGGCAAATATTATAAAAGTTATTGTCAGCTCACGTTTTTGATGTTTTATAAAAAAATAATGTTTAAAAAAATTTCAAATTTTCTGTACATTTTTCCCAAAATTGCTATCGGACACGTTGGTTTCAAAGAAATGTATAAGGCGTTGAGTTTCTCTTTCTAACACCGTAGAAATCATAATATTTCTCAACACGACAATAAGGGAGATACAACTGTTTATATGAGACTTGTGTGAGCTGGGACAAATTTGGTCTCCTGTGATTAAACGGGTTGATACACAAGAATTTTTGTTCGAAAATGCATTTTCATATTCGATTTGTTACGTTTCTGATCAATTTTGTCAGAAGTTAGCTAACTTAAGAGGGTATAACCAGAGAAAACCAGAAATATGCAATTTTAAATCAGATTTTGGACGTAATGACTCTCTTCCACAAAAAAACATAAATTGATTTCGAAAGATTGTTCTTTTATCTAGTAAACGTATGTTTTAAATTATGAGAAAAAATGTTTGTTTTTAGTATAATAAGGTTATACCATAGGTCGTTGGCAGATTTGTTAAATTTACAAAAAAGATTTTGTATTAGGTTACAACATCCATTTTAAATCATGTAATCATGCAGTAAAATAAATCAATACATTATATGGTAAACGTATATCTCAGTAATAAGAGTTGCAAAAATATTACAAAAGTAATAATATTCATTTCTCATTATTTACGTCCGTAATATACGTAATGGTAGGCGACAAGAAGTCAATATGTGTGAAATAAAAATAATTAAACAAAATGACACCAAATGATATCACATTCCAAGAAAAAATATTTGACGGTTTAATTTTTAATGCGATAAAAAAATTATACCACTTGACCTTCAAAGTTGGTACGCTTCCATTCCTTCTGTTGACGACAGCGAAATAAATAATGATTGTATTAATGTAGCGGATGAAAATCATATTATATGAAACAACTATTTTGTAAAAAAATATGTATTATTAAAAAAAAAATCTCACACCACCATACCAAAGATATTCAAATACAGAAGAGATATGCTATGGTGTCCGCGCAACTGTCGCCGGACTACGTGCTAATTAGCGTAGTTTTCATACAAAAAGAATTTGTTCATTTCGTTGATTTTTTGAAAATGTGCGTTAATATTTAACAATATGTTTTGAATAAGGAAAGAATTCGTTCATTTAGTTTAACGTTCGTTTGGTTTATTCGTTAATTATTTGTTCTTTTAGTTTTTTGTTAATTGGTAAACAATATCGGCGACACCCGGAAGCGCAGACCCACATAGTAAAAAGAGCAGATAGCACATCTACTTATATTTCAATATCTTTGCACCGTACTGTTTTTGCAAGAATGTATAAGCGAAAAAGCATGAAGTCGTGCAAAACTCTTCTATTTTTTTGAAATTTTGAAAATCTGAGATCAGAGTAAGAATTATCACTAAAACTTTATAGTTTTGTTTACTTACGATAAGTTCGTTATATTAGGTGCTTACATATGAAATTGGCGTTTTGTATGGGAGGAAAATAAAGTCGATTTTTTTTTTAATATAATATATTTATTTAATCAAAGTATGTACCATTGCTATCTATGCACTTTTGCCATCTTATAGGTAGTTCATCGATCCCTTTACTAAAAAAACCATTCGGACGGGAATCAATAAAATCTTTGAAGTCGGTTTGAACTGCACCATCGGAGTTGAATTTTTCTCTTGCAAGAAGTTATCCAAATTTCGAAAAAAATGGTAATCTGTTGGGGCAAGGTCCGGAGAGTACGGTGGATGTCTTAGACATTTCAATTGAAGCTACTCTAATTTGGTAGCCGTCTGTTGTGCAGTGTGTGGTCTAGTGGTCAACGCGCGTTTGTTGATTTGCTTCACTCAATTCGTGAGGTACCCACCTTTCAAGCTTTTTCACCTTCCCAATTTGCTTCAAGTACATTAAAACAGTTTTATCACTAACACCGCAGCCTGCAGCTAACTCCGTCTCCGGCCGTCCACGGATCTTGTTCTGCAGGTCGAAATTTCCAGAACGAAAACGTTGGAACCAAAAACGCACTGTGTTTTCTTTTGCGGCACCGTCGCCATACACATCATTAATCCTTCGAGCCGTTTCTGCAGCACTGGTGCCACGGTGGAACTCGTACTCGTAAATAACGCGATATTTCAAATTTTCCATTTTGTAACCTAAGTGACGCAAAGAAAAAAAACAATTTAGAAAAAAACAAATGAATTATAATTTTGAATGCAATTTAAGCCAACACTTTGTGGAATCCCACAAATTATTGTAAAGTGGGTATAATATATTTAACGATTTGATGTGTCATTGTAATGTTTTAAATTATATTTTGTTCTTAGTTATTGTCAAATATTATATTGTTTAAAATATTTCACAGTTTTACGCTATATTCTTCAAAAACTACTTTTAAATTCTTAGGATAAAGATAAAAAAAATAACTTAAGCCATTCTGGCATCTATAAACTTAAATGTAATGATTGTTCAGACTTTTACATAGGTAAAATGGCTAGAATCATTCAAGCAAGGGTGGTCGAACACTTGAGATGTCTAAATGGTGTAGGTTTTTCAGAATTCGCCATCCACCTAATAGATAAAAATCACTCATTTAATAAATCTTCCGGGATAGATGTATTTCATAGAAATGAGATAGGTCTACGGCGTAGACTTTACTCCATAATCTTGAAGCCCTTGAAATAAAAAAGTCATTAAAAATAAATAAAACCAATTTACTTAATAAAAAAATTAAATTATTGGCTGAAAAAAAAATTGAAAGGCATAATATTCCATACTTTTATCAGCGTCTCAAAATTCTTTCAATGAGAGCAATTCTGTGGTCCAAAATTATATTTCAGCACATAAATAACCCTTCATATATAAACAGGCTGGAACACAACCATAATACTCGTTTGAACTTCAATGAAGGACTAATTGTACCTAAGTATACAAATAAATATGGACAAGGAACTTTAAATTACATGATTCCCAGTTGTTTAAATGTGTTACCTAATGAAAAAAAAACTGTGCCTAAAACAAACAATTGGTGAATTTACTGAAGACTTGGCTTACGGAAAGAATTAATCTGTATTTGCTTACAATGACATATATATTCTAAAGACTTTAAAATTGTTATTTTTATTTTTCAAAACATTTTCTTTTTTCTATATTTCTGTAAAAAAAATTAATTTTATTATATGTATGTACGGGACGGGCACTGTAGTCGCCAGCCGCACAGGCGATGAAGTGGGAGGTTGCCGGCTGGTTGTTTCGACGCCTAGGGAGAAAGGGAGAAAAATGGTAGGGAGATGGAAAAGTGGGGAAAAAGTGAGGGAAAATAGGGATAAATGTGGGGAAAGGGATAAATGGATCGGTGGCGAGGGGAAGAAGGGAGGTAGAGGGGAAACCTGCGTCTTGATAAAGACGTTTCGAATAATTGTATGGCGGAGTCTTCTGGGTGGGTGGTTCAGCCAGGGCCAAAAAGAAGTCCAAGTTTTCCAGTGGTAGATCGGAGCAGGCAGGAGAGAAGGCGAGATGCTGTTGTGGCGTTGAGATCTGGAGCTCTGCCGATCTAGCGCAATATCGGCCGTATTTAAAGGGCTCTGAGCCGGGAGTCTGCCCATACTAGGCCCTTTTTTCTTCTCAATTCTCCGAACTGAGATGAGTTCTAGGAATTTTGGCCGTTAGAGAGCTTAAACGCTACTGCGGTTCGTTTTGCTCTTGCCCAACGAAGCAAAAACGCCACACCGTCCAATCTCGCCTTACTCTGATCGCTTCCCCGATACTTCGTTTATTTATGAGTTTGCATAAAATTTACACGGTTGTTCAGAGCCAATTTGTGCAAATTAAATATGATCAATTTGCACAAATAAGGTATATAGAAGACCGGGTTTTGCACAGATTTTATATTTGTGCAAAACCCGTTTATAAACAAAAGATATATAACAGATATTTGCGCAAATTGGACCTGCGCGAAGGTTTGTATAGGAACGACTTCGCACAGATTGAATTTGCGCAATGAAAAGGGTTTATCGAGATTAAAGTAGTGTGTAGGTACGTACACAGTTGGTGGGGTCAGGCCTTGTTTATTGTCTTAGGCCGACCACCTGACCCCGTGATTATATTTATTATTTACAAAACATTACAGATAAATTACATTATAATTAAACGATATTACAATCTTAAATCTACGTACGGTACATCGTATATGATTGTAAAAATGTAACTATTTAATCGCTATAATAAGAACTTTAATGTAATTTTTCCCGTTAGACAAACTGCTAAAAAGTAGTTTATCGGGACTTTTTGCTTGTATTTTTTGTAAAGTGAATAAAATAAATAAGTAACAATAAATAAATAACACCACCATTTTTTAAATATTTCTATTACCCCCGCCCACGTTCACCCTTCCCTCTTAGGCACCTCCCTCCTCGCCCCCAGCTTAGTTGATGTTCTGTCTCCCTCTTCTAATTTTCTTTTAAATACCATGTATATACAGATATTATGTTCAATATATTTTTATTCACCCCTGAGGAAGGTTCAGGATGAACCGAAATCGGTTGGATTAAGAAATAATGAAGTGGAATTGAAACAAAGTTTTATTTGTTTTTGGGGTGTTATGCCGTGTTGCGCTACCTCCTTCTTTAGCCAACGTTTCGGACATCGTTGCAGTGTCCATAATCAGGGCCCCAAAAACAAATGACGAAAATGCTTTTGGCCGTGAAAATCTTAGAACGTATCTGAAGCAAAGTTATTTAATTGTGTCTATTATAATTATGTATTCCCACAGTTTCCCAAGTGTTTGCTACATGTGATAATAAAATTTAAACAGCAGAATATAATGCCCTTTCTTTTAACAGGTGATAGTTGCGTGTTAAGAAGAACAGGCGCTTCCGGAGTCTGCCGTTCTCTAAGGTTTTGTGCGTCAGCGCGAAACGACCTCAGGAGAAGACTAACGCCACAGGTAATTCATACTTCATTTATATTTTTTGTTTCTTTGTATATTCAATTGCATTATTATTTAATTTATAAAAACAGTGGTTATTATCAAACTATCAAACTGTGGTTATACCACTTACAGACGATGTATTTATATTATTTTCATGGTACTAACGATGAAAAAATTTCATTGCTGTTATTTTTGTTATATACGCCCTTATTAATTTTCTAGAGTTTATTTGACAGCAGAATTAAGTATTTGCAATTGGCTTAAGGGCCCGCAACCCGAATTTCTGCCGATTTCTTACATATCTCCCTTAAACATTTGAAGTTTTTAAGCTCTTAAAAATATATATGTTATTTTTTAAGTTAATGTCTAGATAGATAGATAGAAAAAAATGCAAAGTATGCTCCAAAAATTATTAAAAACAAGTCTGTTTCTATTAACTAATAAATAATATTTGTGAAAAAAATCACAATGTTTCTTTAAATGATACTTACGATGCTCCTCGCGAGATTTTTGCTCTATTTTAAACGAGTTGTGTTTTATGAAACATTTTTGCAATTTTACGTAACACAAATTACGATTTTACCAACTGAAGTAACATTCCTTCGTATATTGATATTAGCGCATCGAGAAATTTGTTCCCCTCTCCCTCTAACCAACGTTTAGTCTAAGGACTATTTGACACCCATTTCTACCAAAATATTATTTAGTATATTATTTTGGTGATTTTGTGATATTCCACATTTTTTCACCTTTTTCGGCCAGTAAACCAAATTTTATAAAATGTGACGACACAGTTCACTAATGTTTTACGTATTGTTTTTGTATGTTTTTCAATGGAGAATTGACCATATTTATGCATTAAAAACGGAAAATAATATATTTCAATAGATTTATTAATCTTTGAGCCGTCAGAAATAGGCACCTTTTTCAATAGGGTGACCATATTTCTGACATGTATACCAGAAAATGATACGCCTCCAAAATGTCTTGTTCATATTTCTGACTGATATGTCAAAAATTGATACGTATCGTAAATTGAGGGTTTTTAATCCAGAAATAAGAAGAAAGGCTGCGCGACCTCTTTTATTAACTATATTTTGAATTTGAGGTCAAAATACCCAACCAAATCGAATAATAAAAAAAACTTATGAGAAATATCTATTGCCGATAGTGTAATTTAATTTATTTTTAATTTAAAAGTCAGGCCATTTTAGGCAGTTAAAAGTGTCCTTCAAAAAATCTGTCCAAGAATAACGACTGAAAAATAAGGAAGTAAATAAGTAAAAATGGAAAATATTGCACTTATTTTAAAAAGCGTACTAGATAATACGGATATGAACTCGCACCTCAAAAATGGCTTTCGAGTGTGTGGTCTTTTTCCCTGTGATGCGAATGCCATACCATACGAACAATCATTAAAAACATCATTATTCAATGAAAGTTTAAAATCAGTGACTACAGAGAGCATTCCAGTGGAAGAAACAATAAACTTTGTAAAAAAATAATGTATTACCAGTTATATCCCCTCTCCAAAATCTTGTGAACTTAATCGATTCTGCTATTTTGAATGAATTTCGTGAATCGCGCGAGTTTTGGATGGGCCTTAGGGAGTACAACGCATTATTGTGGTCTTTGGAAAAGTATGAACGCAATTTTATACAGCTTTTCGGGGAATTTAGATATTTTGAGTATATCATCGGAAATGAATTCTGATGGTATTAAGTGTACAGACCCTCAGTGAATTGCTGACATGAATAACGAAACTATTTTGAATATCCGTATTGTTTTTGAAGACAGTGAAAATAATATGGAAATACTACACAAGAAACAAACAGTCATCGAAAATTAATTTCGTCAGCAGGATGACAAAGAAAATACTCTTACTACATTTAAAAATATTAACCTATATCAACCTTTTACTTCTTTCACTAAAGTATAATGACAAAAATACCAACAGTAGCTAGTTCTGGTGAGTGGTTCGAATTTCATAAACGAAAACAACAGGCCAAAGAATTTTCAGTGAGAAAGGAGAACTAAAAGATATAAACTAAGGCAACAGAAAGAACATGCTGCTGCCACTGAAAATACAAGAAAGAGCTTAAAAAATATCCTCAAACGATAAAAAAGCATTAGTTTCGTACGTCAATTGATTTAGTAATTAGAAACTAAGTTATATTTTTATATGAGGGTGCATATATTCCGGGACAAATACGGGTCGTAAAGAACAGAAAAAGACAAAAATTAATTCTATGTCATTATGTGAAATAATTTTTTTAGAAATGGCCAGAGAGAGTAGATCAAATGTGGTACAATATCGAGAATGTTATCGAAATAATTGAAGGGCCTATATCTAAAAACAATCAAGGACAGTATGAGGTACCTGAAATGAAGAAAAATTAAAAATAAACCAACAATTTTTGGTTTTGCAGATGATGATCATAACTGGATTCACATTGATTTTGGTATGTCAGAAATACGAACAGCCATGTCAATCAATAGGAACATGTTGATTTTTCTATGTCAGAAATAGGTGTTTTGTTAGCATGTTACATATTAAATGAGTTTATATATTTAACGGTAATAAATTTACCAAAAAGTGGGATTTCATTATTTGAAATTGAACAATGTTTCCAAAAATTCAAAATTTCGAGGAAGAAAAGAGAAAAAAAATATTGAAAATCATGAAAAAAAGTGATAGCTTAACGTGTCAGAAATAGGGTGCTTTACCTTACATTAAAGGAAGGACCTAATTAATTGAATATTTTAACCGACTGATGCTCAGCTGATGATGGCGGGTAACACACGAGCCACGAACTCACCCGAAGTCAACCGAACGACGCGCGATAATTCACGAACGCAGAGTTTCGGTGCGGCAGAAGATTCGGCAGATTTTCTGCCGAAACCGAAACTGATGCCTAAACTCGATTTTTTTACCGAATCTTGCCGAAACCGAACCTTCGATCGGACACTAGACTAATAATACTGTTTGATGATTTAATTATGTTTATGGTATACATATTTGTCGAATATTCATAATAATTTGTAGTTACAAAAATCATTGTAGTTACATCGCTTAAAAAAAAATCATATAGATTATTACGTTCATTAATTATATCTAATATTGTAAATTTTAATATAGTTTCTCCTATAAGTGTACTATGAATTAAAAGTTCAAACTCCTAAACACATAACCTAACATAATTTCATTTCTTTATGTTGTAAATCTTTTGTAATTCCTCCATCTTGTTATCAGGTACATGTTACACTTTTCAATACTACTAACTTATCTCATACTCTGTAAATCTGAATGTATTATACATATGTTACAAGGTTATTTCGGTAAATCCGATTATAATATATGCTACCAGATTACCTTTTCTACTTTGTCACAAAAAAAATGTATGTGTACTTATATTTATATATTTTATATACATTTTCTTTATTACACACCTTAGCTTCAGAAAAAAATTAAATTTTCTGTTTTTTTTTGGCTTTGTTTTTGTTATGTAATTAATGTACATTTCAGGTAGAATATGAACTAAACATGTCAATTTGTCTATCCTGGAACGGGAAACTTTCCTAGTTGGACAGGCAAAGCTTTCTAATTGTAATTTGTACTTTCTATTGTATCTATAATAAATAAAATAAATAAATAAACATACATGCATGGGTGTATGTAAATATGTATGTATATATATAGCTCTACATAATTTATACCACTCACGGATATCAAATAAACCATCATAAAAAAATTATACAAAAACAAATATTATTAATGCCCTTCATCTTGCTCGAGGTTGCCTGAACATCGGGTAAAAAAATATGTTGAGCCGTGTATACGGAAATATATATAGTTTAGCGGCTGGGAGGGAATGCGGGAGGGGAATCCGGGCTAGGGAGAGAGGAAGTGAAATGGTTCGCGGGAGAGTAACAAGGGAGGAAACGGGGATGCTTGGGAAAGAACTCACAGGGAGGAGTAATGGAGGGGTGACGAGGGAAGAGCAGAGGTAGGGATTGCAAAGGAGACTTAGTTGCGGTAGGTGATAGCAGTGGGTGAATTTGGAAAATCCATTTTTCTCATCGAACAGCTGCAGTGGCGGCTGATGCTCACAAAAATCGGTGGTGCGCTAATCCTACCTGTTTGTAGATTAGGTCGATTCTCCGTTGTCTCTTTTGTTTTTGACGTGCATTCATGTTTAATATTTAAAATGGGCCGTGATGGGCCATTACTTTTAATTTCTAATCGTTTTTCAAAGTTCAGCGCATTGTTTTTTTTTATAAAATGAACATTAATAATGGAACTCTTTTTTTACTCTTCCCGAATCATCCAAAAAAACTAATAACAATGGCGTATTGAACTGCGTCTTGTCGCAACGGGTCTCTTTGTTTATGTTGATTGGTCTGCTGTAGAGATAAGAAATGGTCGATGCTGAGCCGAATATTGACCAAAAAGGAGTACATCCATAGACATCAGAATGAATAGACCTGAAGACACAGGTGAGGGGTTAAACCAAACTATGGGGGGGCGAAGAGAGGAAAGATACTGTGATTCGTTGAAAAATCAATCTGTCAGTATATAGGCATCTCGCATTATAATATCACCATTTAGTTCTTAAAAGCAAAATCTGCTTTGAATGAATAGACCTTTTTACATGAAAGCTCGAATTGCTGCCACGTTAATAACATATTTGCTAAGGCCAAATGCTTGCCCCAAAAACATTCGCCGCAATTCACATAGCAATATTTTGTTGCCATGTTTAGTTAAGACACTTTTACAAATGTTTCATAATTTACTTACCCCTGTAACCAGCGACGAGGACACTGGAGAACCGCCCACATTCGCTATGTCTATATAATATGTACCTATAATGTATAGCGCAAGCTGCCGTTTTTGGCGTGATATTTCGTAAAACGTATAGACGTTACTTTCGCGCTGGTCACTACAAGAATGATGACGTCACATATTTTAGATTCTCTCCCCTTATAGCCGGAGCCATGGCTTATAGCCGGTTCCATGGGGAGGGGGAAATATTACGTTTTTATCACTTAGGGCAGGTCCAGATATATTCATATGTCCGTGAGTACATCTTAATTTAAACACACAATATCAATAATTAAATGACACGACCGCGTCCCCGATTAAGATGCTACTGAACAAACTGTCTTTTTGACATGGCGGAAATTCTCGGATCGCCGTCCGCGGTTTGTTTAAATTTGCAAAGGATTATATCTACCTATGAATTGTGTAAGGATTCTCTTGGATTTTGTGATCGCTTTGGCAAACGCACTACCGGCCTGAATATAGGAACAAAACTTTCTGCTTCTGTTATCTGTTACGCGAGCGGGTATACATAGACACCTATATTATGTATGCATTATAACCGAAGTGTGTATTGTGATTTGTGATGAGCCGTGTCGGAAATATAGTATGTTTTTCGGTGATCGAAAATTTTTAGATTGGCAAAAAATTTTGGGAGTGCGTTGCACCGCCGCACCTTTAGGCTGGCCGCCACTGGACAGCTATAAGTAGCCCGCTCACGCGTCGGAAAACATTCTGCTTTATTCGTATACGAACAAAAATATTGTTTTTAATTAAATGAAGACAATATTAGCGAAACTCAATCGAAAATATTATAATTTGAGATTTTACTCATAAAGTTAAAAATAAAAATAAATATTCATCCTAGACTAGCAGAAAAGTCAATAGACGTCGCAAATTAAAAATAAAATGGATAATAATTTATCCAGCTACTATCTAGATAATATTTAGTTCGAGTTGAATCTTGAAATCATATATGTAGTCTTAGATTTAAGAAACGTAACTGGCTATGAGAGAAAGAGAGAAAGAGAGAAAGAGCACCTCTCTCTCTTGCCCCAACTAATATACGAAACGTAACTCTCCCTCTTTCTATCTTCACTAAATTATATCTCCCTGTCAACTTTCGTTCGCCTCGCCCGATCACGGTTTTCGTAACGCTCTCGTCACGCTTTCACCAGCTTACTCGCTAAGTCAAGCGTGCGTAAAGAAGTTTTGCTTCAAAAAATATTCTGTTTCCAAAAGCCCTTCATTAAACAGAATTATATTTATATATATTATAACCATTTGATTCCTAAACATAATTTAAAAATATGACCTGCTTTGTTATTTAACCTTTCAGAAATGCGACGGATTTTTTGGCACCGTGCCGGTAGTATGCTGCGTAACAGAGCCCGCCGGGCCGCCACCCACTTCTTCGACCACCACCGCTCCTTCTCGCGCCAGAATGATCACCTCGCTTCGTGGATCAAACACGTGTCCACCTCTCCCCGCAGGAGCGATCAAAGCGACGAAGACAGGACAAAAGGCTTGGGACTGTAAGTAGACAATCTGTGTACAACTAGTTTCTATGGACGGAGCAAAGTCACTCATAAATTCGTTCGTTGTCTCACGTATCCACTGGAGCGCTTTGTGCCGAATTTCAGCACCACCTACAAAACCCGGGTTCGTTTAGCTGCTGAATTTCAGCAAATTTTCCCTATATGCATTAATTTTTTTTTTGTAATATTTTCAAATACGCCCGCGGTTTTATTTTGACGTTTTTTAGTAGGTGGAAAGATACTACTTATATTCGTAATAACAGATGGCAGTGTACTCTGTTATGTACGAAATATGTGTAATCGAAGATTCGTATTTGGTAGATTTCTGTAAATCATTAAACTGTCAGAATGTGTCAGTTTAAAATGCTGCATTTTATCGTATTTTAAGAGATTTTTCTTACACATTTGTATACCAGTGTTATAATGATTGAATTAGTAACCTAATTAGCTCGCATCTGAAAATCCTACTAAAGTACAATTTGAGTTTTTTATTGTACTGCAATGTCTCGGTATTTGTAAATAACATAACCTACGTAATTCATCCAAGAAATTTTCCGATAAATTAACAATATTTTCCGGGAGAGAGTCATACCAACCTAGCTTTGATTTCCATAGTTCCTGTAGAAAGCATTTCACCTTAAAAATAACAGTTGTTATTAATCCAATGGAATCGAAAATACGTGCAACACAGCTCAGTATTGCATGTTTTGTAAAAACCTTTTCTTTTTCATCTACCGAGTATGAAAATTATCAGGATTCCAAATTAAACCTAAAATTTTCAACGAGAAAGATGTTCTATCATCAAATGCAACTTTATCGCTCGTGTGGCTCCGGTGCTCAATTGGAATGTTATTTAAAACTGACTGCGAATTGCTCATCGATTTTCTCAATTGAAAGCCTCCTTTTGTAAGGAGTTCTTTTAGCTCCGTCTGCAGCTGAGCGGCGCTTTCCGGTTCCCATTCACCGATAACGATGTCGTCCACGTGTGTGTCAGACAACAGTGCCTTAGAAGCCTTTGGAAGTCGAGTACCTTCATCCTTCACCAGTTGATGTAAAGTTTTTATGGCCAAATAGGGCGAAGAAGTCACCCCAAATGTGACAGCACCGAGTATATATTGCCATACCGGCTGTAAAGGTGAAGAACGCCAAAGAATCCTTTTAAAATTTGTATCTTCTTCTCTCAACCGAATTTGTAGAAACATTTTTTGTATATCCGTAGTGAGAACTATCGGGTATATACGGAATTTTAAAAGTATGTGACTTATTTCATTTTGTAATTTTGGACCCGAATATAAACAATCGTTTAGCGAAATTTGTTTATCAGATTTACATGAGGCGTCAAAGACCACCCGAATTTTAATATCATTTCCTATTTTTTGAACAACCGCATTATGTGGAATGTAATAAGTATTCGGTATCTCAGTCGATGGGGAAACTCTTGTCATGAAGCTTTGCTCTAAGAAATCCTCCATATATTTACAGTAACGTTCCGCCAATGTTGGATTAAATGACAAGCGTTTTTCAAGATTATAAAATCTCTTAAGGGCGATATCATATGTGCATCCGATATCCACATGATCTCTGCTCTTGAAAGGTAGTGCCACGATATACCTGCCGCACCCTTCCCGGTTGACTGTTGATTGAAATATGGTTTCGCATTCATTATCGTCCTTATTCTGAATAATTTCGTAAGAAACCTCTTCAATTTCCCAGAAACGACTTACCGCTTGGTTTAAGTCACTATTTTCAACCGCAGTTAACGCTGACGTCACAACGGGTTGTGATGAATTATAACCTTGTATACATGAACCATGATAATATACCCGAATATCGTATTCACTGCTAGCAAATTACATTTATTTATTAATTTAATACAAACGGCATAAGTATGCCATAAACATTAATTACCTGTCACAAATTCATATTCAAAATATTAGTAATGGTAAAACAGTGTATGTATAACAGTTAATTGTGACGATACATTGGGAAGTGACACCAGAGATACATTTACATGCAAAAATCTAGAATACAAATAAAATTAATAGTCATTAAAAAAATATGATAGCATAGCCGTCTTGTACCTATGTTCCGTGCAGTTAAATAGATCTATCACATCTGCATATCTATTAGTAACTTCATGCAACCTAGGTAAAAGTGAATGTTTCGTATACTCAGTCCGATTATTGTTACATTTAAAAAGGATTTTAGAACGAGTAGTTCTCGTGGGAATATGAAATTCAATGAGCTTAGTTAGATCAGGACTGTCTATTCTACCATTTACAATTTTGAACATTAATATTAAGTCGGATATAATTCTTCGATCTGACAGTCTTAGTAAATTTAATTCTTTCATCAAGTAATTATAATTTATGTTTTCAATGGGAATACCGAGGTTAAAATTAATGTGTCTTAAGAATTTGTGTTGAATTTTTTCGATTGAATCTGAATGTATTTTAAAATGGGGGGACCAGATCGAGGAGTTATATTCGACTTGACTACGTACTAAGGATGTATACAAAATTTTTAAAGTTGAAATATTCTTGAAACCTCTGGAATTTCTAAGAACGAAGCCAAGCATTTTGATACCTTTATTATAGATTGAGTTTATATGGGATATGAAGTTTAATTTAGAGTCGAAAGTTATGCCCAAGTCACTAATTTCTGCGACAGAGGTAAGGGTAGAGTTGTAAAGTTCATAAGGATGAATAACACTTATTTATGTTCAGATAAAGTTTGTTAATAGAGCACCAACTAATTAATTTGTTTAAATTGTTTTGTAGACAGGCACAATCTTCAGCGGTTTTGATGATTTTAAATATTTTTAATTTAAGGCTTGAAACATATCCTTGTCTCCATATGTTCGCAATCAAATCTGATCCCACTAGAAAATAAATGTCTCCTGGCTTTTAGAAATCTGGGTCAGCCAAATTTAAATATTTGAAATCTTCAAATGATTCTTGTAAATCTACGGGCGTAATTTTAGAAGTAATATTTGATATTATTACAGCTTGCCCTTTCTCAAAGCAGTGATTTGGAATAGAGTATATTTTACAGTTAACTTAACCATGTATGTTGTTGACAATAGCATTGTTTACACCCCGAACTTTCCCAGACCATTTTTGTGAATGTAGTCCCAAAATGTTATATAGGTTTTCAGACATAAACGACACTTCACTACCCGTATCAATTAAAATCCGTGCTTTGTGTTTACGTCCCGAACAGTCAAGGAATTCTGCCAGCGCAGTAGGTAATATCGAACGTTTTGATAGCCCGTAAGCAATATTACACTGTACAGAATCATTCGCTGCTGTACTGTGGTTGTTTGGCGAAAGAGACCTTTCGTCAGTATGTAACAAACTGTGGTGCGTTTTGTTGCCCTACCACGAAATTTTGATCTACAATTTTTAATGAAATGTGGATTCAAACAATTGAAACACAACTTCTCCTTTTTTACGAAGTCCCTCCTACTGTCTACATTTAGTGGTAGAAAGTCTTGACACTTTGTCAAGTGATGTGTGTGATTACACATTATACAAGTAATTTTATTAACATTATGCTCGTTTGAGCTCACGTTTGAAAATAATACCCTCTTAGTAATCTTTTTATCTTTTATATCTGAAAGCAAATTTATTCGATTTTGTGTTGCTAAAAATTCTATTAATTTTCCAGTATCCGGTATTTCATCTTTTTTAACAAGAGATTCAAAAGACCGACGCGTTTTTAAATCTATTTTTTGCAGAACCATATGACAAACGAATTCTTCAAATAATTTTCCTCGATGTAATTCGCGAAGCCCCGAGAGGTTTTCACGCAAGACATTCAAAATCTCTTAATTATTAGCAAAATTGCAATTTAAAATCGAGTTGGCATAATATATAAATAATGCTCTAGATTCCGAATAATGGCTCCATAATGTTTCCCACGCCAATTCATAATTTTCTTGAATCAGTGGAATAGTCTTAACCAATGACAAAGCTGTTCCCTTCAAAGAGGTCAATAAATAATGAAATTTTTCAATGTCACTCAAAATGGTGCTGTCATGTACAAGGCTCCTGAATAAATTGAAATATTGTGGCCACTCTCCAATGTTTCCACCATAGACATCCAAATGACTAGACAAGCAGTTACAGGTGAGGGGTCAAACCAAACCATGGAGGGCGAAGAGGGAAAAGATGACTGTGATTCGTTATACAATCAATCTGACAGTAAATAGGCATCTCGCATTACAATATCACCATTTAGTTCTTAAAAGCAAAATCTGCTTTGAATGAATAGACCTTTTTACATGGGAGCGCGAATTGCTTGCCACGATAATAACATATTTGCTAAGGCCAAATGCTCGCCCCAAAAAGACTCGCCCCAATACACATAGCAATATTTTGTTGCCGTGTTTAGTTAAAACACTATTACAAATGTTTCATAATTTACTTACCCCTGTAACCAGCGACGAGCACACTGGAGAACCGCCCACATTCGCTATGTGCACATTGATATGTAGATACATTGTATAGAATACGCTACCGTTTTGGCGTTGTATTTCGTTAAATGTATGGATGTTACCTTCTAGCTGTTCACGGTAAGAATGATGACGTCACACATTTTAGATTCAAGCGAGGCTCTATCCCCTCCCCATGGAGCGAGCCGGTTCCAAGGCGGAGCTCCAGCCGGCGCCATGTGGAGGGGGAAATAATACGTTTTTATCATTTAGGGCAGGTCCATGTATATTCATATGTCCGTGGTTTCCACTAAATATAGGAATTTTTATTTCCGGAGCTAGTAAGCTTCGCATCGGGCGCGGTTGAAATTCCTCATTTGAAATGTCATGGCTTGTGTGACTTTAGTCCGATTGGATGTCACGCTCAGATGTAACTTCAAAATATAATTCTTCGAAAACGCGTGAAAATTCCAAAACATCGTTTTTTGATTCGAATTCCGGAAGCGAAACCAGATCTGACAATTCACATTGAATGTTTTGGAACTCTTCGTACGTGGATTCAATTTTTTCCATTCTAGCCTTAAATTGACAAAGCTTTGTTTTTTGCTCTAAATCTTTAATGAGGTCATATGCAACCTGCACTCTCCCAAACAATCTTTGCCGTTTTAATTTTAACAATCTTGGTTGCAACTTTATCCATTTTGAAATGTATTAAATACGTAAATTAACAATTATAATAGTAGGTATCTACTTGCAAAAAATAAAGTATTCTATTTGCACCCAATATTATCTACCTACCAGCTGAACTGATAAGCCGTACCGAACTACCTACTATTGATAATAATCTTGTAATGAAACGAGTTTAAGTACAATTTCTAATCATGTAAATTAAACTAATCTGTAAAGAATCAAGGTAAATTCTACATCCGGCGAAGGACCAATGTTTCGATAGCTATTGAAAATTGTTATTTTCTTCCGCGGAGTCTGAAATCTCTACCTACCACTATTGGAACGAAAAGGATGAAGAGGAAAAAATGGGATGTCGACCGAAAACAAGATGATCCTACCTTGCTGGTGATATCCCGGGGTCCCACACTCATGCACTAAAGAAAACTCCACGGTTGTAAACACGTATCTTGCGCGGATCCGGGTTTCGAATATAAGGCGACGAGACCATAGTACTTGGCTGTCAGTACCGCGCGGGTGTAGAAATTGCACTGACTTTGCGGTTAGGAATCAATCTTGAACCGGTGACAATGGAAAGATGGATATATCAGGATAGGTAGGTAAGACGGGAGGAAAACATGGGTGTAGGTACAAATATGCCCGAAAACACAACGATTAACTGGTTTGGGTTTTTGACATGTTGCAATAACATTTCAATAAATTAAAGTGTTTATTCAAAATCTGGTATAGGTAGCAATTACTTAAGGGGGCTTATAAAACACTATTATATAACACTAAATATTTAAAAAATATATATATTTAAGTTTAAAAAACCAACTTTGCGGTGTATAATAAGCTATATATAAAAGTAGATCAAATGCTTTAAATTTATACCACGAAATATTCCATATTTTGATTCAATTAAATATCTCAACCTGAACCCGTGCTTTGACCAAATGTTATTTGTGGCGCGGCGCATATGGCGTGGCGTCAGACATGCACTCGATGCCGGGTTTTGAAATTCAACCGCCCAGACGGTAATATTTGCGTATACGTTGATATTTTTTTTAAATCTCGCGCTACTCAAATGTAAATTTTGTGTACGAATTTCATAACGCCAAAGCTCATCATTATGAGGGAGCGGGCCGGATCGGCAGAGACGGGTCGTGAAATAAAAGGCGTCATTCGATGTAGTGAGTCAGTCTTTATTTGAGGTCGAAATGGAGCGGAGTGACAGTGGTGCCGTGAGTGATGCTGCTGCGTTGCTGATGCGTGATGATGGTCAGGAAGTTTCGGTGGTGAAGATCACAGGTCTTCAGGGAGCCGGCGTGTTGCTCTACACCGAGGCGGTGTAGAAGTGACCTTGGTCCAGGCGGTCGATCGTCATCGTGCTGACGAGATATGGCGGCGGTGTGTCCTTTGAGTCGGCGCACACACGTGACGCAGGAAGGAACCTTGAGAGGCGATGAGGATGATCTCTGGCAGAGGAACGCGATGGGTTTCGAATGCCAGAGAACGGGTTGCACCTTTATAAATAGCAAGCGCGAGCGGGCTTGGTAGTTGATAGGTCGGGCGACATCTCATGTCGAGGCGCGAATGGGCCGGGCAGCGGATGGTAGTTGGAGAAGGAGTCCTCAAAGGTGTTGGAAATGTTTCTGGAGTCACACTGGATAAACTTGCAAATCACTTGTTGCGAGACGGGCAGCCCGCGTGGGCTGATACTGCGTTGCAGCACTGCACTTATTGTATTCATTTCCCGGTGTATATTGTGTCGACCAAAGAATGGAGGGACTGACTGAGCGTAGTGCTCGGTCGCTTGATTTTATATGCACGACCGGATGAGTAGCTTGCTATAGCGCCAGGTAAGGTTGCGTGAATTCACGCAAAGCGGAGAAATTGCTCGAACGTTCTGCGGGTATTGTATTGAGCAGCCACTAATTCGAGGCCTTTCGCGTAAGTGGCGGAATTATTATTTACCTAGGCGGCCGGTCAATTGCGGCGTAGGTAGGTAGCTATATACTAGCGCGGTGCCTTACGCTGTAGGTATTCCATTGTATTTCTCGCGTGTTCTTTCGGCGCCAGTAGCGGCGCAACGAATTCGGTAAAAGTGGCCGCCACAATTATATATGGAAACCTACGCGGGCGTGCGCACAACAACCAAAGTTTCATGGCAATAAATTTTCAAATTTACCTCCGCTGTCTTCTACCGCTACAGTGTCAATCTTGCACTCCCCCCCCCCCCCGCCAATGCATCGTCCCCCATTCCTCCGTCACCCCTCTTCTGCGTGTCTTTTCCCAAGCGTCCCCGTTCCCGCCCCCAGTTTCCCTATCGCGTCCCCTTCCCCTGCGGTGGGTTTACGCGGCGCGGCGATCGGGGGAGACTTGTTGAGGGAGACCTTTTAACCTCTCCAGCCGGATTGCAAGTAAATTCATTCATACGTTTGACACTCCTGGACACACCAACCCCCAAATTCCTGCTCTACCCTTATACTTTTTACCTTTCCAAAACTCTCCTTCCTTTCCTAAAAACCATTCCCAAAGATGACTTAGGCCCTTATTTATTGAAATTATTTTTCTCAGGGCTTCCTGTATGGATCTAATTTATAAAAAATAAACAAAAAAAACTTTCAGATTGCATAGACCTCGCTGAAGCCGTACATCCGTGCGCAAGAAGAGGCTTAATGAATAACTCACCGCTGACCCGGGGTTTCGAGTGCGGTCACACTGCCACTCCTCTGATCGTGGGAGGGACTCCTGCGACGGCCAACGAATTCCCACACATGGTGAGTGTCAAACAAATAACACATAAGGAGCGAAAATAAAACATAGGCGCATTTAAATGCACCAAATCTTGCCAATAATTTAGAAAAAAAAATGCAAGAAATATGTTAAATGTATATTTTTATTGTAGTGATCTTGAAAATGATTGTGTTTTGTCAATCTTAAATTTCTCAGTACTACTCACTGTATTTGAGTCGTTCAATTTATATATCCGCTATATCAACTTTCACTGATTCGGAGAAAACCGCAAAAAACTGTCACATCTGTAGCGTAAACAAAAAAATTACTTTTTATTTTTTGATAAAATAAATTGGAGTAATATAATTTGGAAAGTGTTCATTTTTCAATGCATGTCTAAAAATATTTAAGTAATTTGGTTAAATAAAATAGATATAGCGGATTTTCGTGATTTGTATGGAATATAGAGGCTTTTGAAACTCAACTGACCTGAGGGGCATGTTTCTACACCCGCCATCTTGGCAAAATAACTGCCCACAAAAAACATTACATAACTGCTCGCATGGGGTCACAGATGACCCCAAATAGTATGAGTAGTTTTTAATATATATAATTAAATTAAACTATTTTATTAATAAAATGCTTTGTTTATTCTGTAATATCTATAAGTAATAACATAAATTAATTATACAAACACAAGTTAAACTAAAATAATTATTATCAAAAATTAACAATTTGTTCTTAGGTTTACTGAGATCATAGTTAATACTCGTATTTTTTAGGAACATTCCGAATCACTTTTGTTAGACTGTTCACAGAATATTTCAGAGTGATCATTTATTTATTTATTTATATCTATATATTACAGTTTAAACCTTGTTGTTAACATTTTTACATATGTAATATATTTTGAAAACATTTTTACATATTAATATTACATTTCATTATGTTGTGTGTTAGGTAGGTTTGAGAAGGTGAAACTGTTGGTTGGTAATATAAGATGTTTCGTGAACACCTCACTAGGAGAACCTGTGCTGAGGTGTTTACGTGTTTATGATTAAGTGTGACAGGTACAGGTATTTATGTGTTGTAGTAGAAAATTAGTTTTTTTTTCTTTTTTTTTACATTTTAATGGTAATTATACATAGATTACTAAGAAGAAAAAAAAATATTTTAAAAATAAAACAACACTTTGTATTTAACCACGAATTTATATAAATTCGTGGTTAAATACAAAGTGTTGTTTTATTTTTATAATATAATGTCTAACCACAAAGTAATTGCTTCTTATGAAAAAAAATTTTTTTTTATATATTTATATATATATATATATAAGGTATTTATGTATATTATATGTACATATGAATAGTTGATAAATTCTTGATAGACATGTTTATTTATTTTACACTTTTTATAGTTTGGTTATGTTTGGTTAGGGATTAAAGTATTTTGAATAAAGTGAATATCGTGATTTTTGATCCAGGCTGTGATATGTTTTTTGTGGATGTTTGTAGATGTATTTGCAATTAGGTAGTTGTTGTTTCAGAGTAATGGGCATATAATTAAAAAGTTTGGTTGCATAATACTGAAAATGTCTTTGTCCGTGTGTGGTGTGTGTTATTGGTATGTTCAGGGTTATATTTGTTAATGACCTGGTTTTTATTATTATTTTGGGTTGAATTGGAATATGGAGTTTGTTTTGGAGGAAGTATAGCAGAGCAGATTTGGCATAAAGTTGTTTTATTGACGTGACTTCTAATGTTTTGTATATTTCGGTTGAATCTGTGTAGAAAGGCACTTGCAGAATTAGTTTAATTATCGCCTTTTGTATCTTTTGAATTGGGTCAATTGCTACATTTGCACACAAATCTTGTACATTTCTTGCATTTTGTTGGTACTTTGCGATTAAACTTACCTCTTCCAAAAAAGTAACGGAATTTTTTTTTTTTTTTATTTTTTTTTTTTTTTTAGATTTTTAATTATAAATTTAGGTTTCTCATAACCTGCCTCACTAGGCTAGCCTGTGTTGAGGCAGTAATTTTATGTCAATTTATTATACTGTGAACATACCTACACTTATATTAGAATAAAATCACACAATAGAATGGTTGCATTAATAATAACAATAACATTGGTACAATAATAACAGCATTGGTTCAATATTAATTTCGAATTTGGGTGAGTGCACCGGTAAATGCTCTATCATTATTTTTTATCCAAATTTTTATGTTTTTTTTTAAATTTTTTTGTGAATCACATTTTTTTATACTAATTGGAAGAATGTTGTAAAGTCTTGTTGCAAGGTATCTGAAGCTCCGTTGACCAAAAGTAGTATGAGTTATGGGAACTTGTAGTAAATATTTGTTATTGTTTCGAGTACAGCGAGTATTTAATCTTTTTTCATTGTATTTGTGTTTGATTTACTTGTGTTATTTGTGTATATTTGTGTTTGATTTACTCGCACGTTTGTTTGAATTACTCGCACGGGCTCAAGAGCGCAGCGACGCGACCTTCCACTCCCGTGACTTGGTCGCTACTAAAATACAAAATTAAACGCGTTATGGAGCTAGCGAGGGCGCGGGGGGAATCGGGCTGCGCCAAGTGCTTCATTTTTTAATCCGAAAATGCTTTGACCCCATGCGAGTAATTAAGGGTTAAATTCCGATATAGTGCGTTTTGATAGTAACTTCTTGAATGATATAGCGGGTTTTGATTCTCACTCGAAGTTTTAACATGGTTTTTGGTCGTGATAAGGGAGGTTTTGAAACTCAATTTTAGATTAGACTTGTTCCTCGCAAAAATGTGAACAAGATGTCATACTCAGATCATTTTGTCAATAAATTGGATATAGCGGGTATTAAAATTATACGACTCATTTATTAAAAGAGGTTCGTTATACGATTTCAGATGATTTATTGAATACAAGTGTTATAAAGTGATCTGTCAGCCTAGCTGGCGCCGGTGGAATGAACTCGAGCGGAGCGCTATCAGTAACCCCTTCCACTGTCATACTTCGGGTGTTATCGGCCGTCCTTCGGAGATGGCGTTGTGTAAGGATTTATATTGTTTGTGATTTTCTTACTTTTCCAAATTTTTCTCATTTTTGAAAGGAAGCGGGTACGTTTTTATATAATTTGATTTCGTGGTATTTTAAGTTTCTCTGTCCGTGTGAGATATGTTTTATCGGTATATTTAGAGTTTTTTTTTGTACAGGCCATGGTTTTAATTGCTGCGTGAGGTTGCATTGATATTGAGTTAATATTGGAAAAAGGAGAATAGTACAGATATGGCATCAAGTTGTCTTATTGTCATCACGTCTATAGTTTCATAAATTTCATTCGAGTTTGTGTAGAGAGTTATTTGGAGGATTAGTTTAATTGTTGCCTTTTGATTTTTTTTTCTATTAGGTCTATTGCTATATTCGTTGCACTTCCCCATGTCATTATGCCATATGATAATGGATTGAAAAGTGCAAAAAATATGGTTCTCAAACAGCAAATATGTTCCTGGAAATATGTTTTTAATTGGGATGCATGACTCCTTTTTAATTTGTTTGTGATATAAGTTATGTGATCAGTCCAGCGTAAGTTAGCGTCTGTACCTAATGACTAAATTGACAAAATATTTATTATTCATTTTTCAGGTATTGCTTGGTTTCTCCAATGACCCAATCCAGTGGGATTGCGGCGGTACTCTGATCAGCAAAGACTGGGTAATGACCGCAGCTCATTGTACCTACAACAGGAACACAGGGTAAATATTATTTAATTTACCTAACTGAGAGATTTAGCATGGACAATCAATAAAACCCTATATCAATACGATAAATCTATCATCTATGGTCAGTATTGGCCAGTTATTAATATTAACGAGCACGGTCAACGATTGATTACAGATAAATCCGACCGACGATTGATAAATTTTAGCGCGGCCTCCAGAGTATCACATTAGTTTCGGTTAACTGTCAACTTTCAACTGTTAACTGTCAAATGCATTTATTTGAATAAAGTTATTCGATATAAAAAAATAATTATACTTATTATTATATTTATTATACTAAAAAAACACAGAATGACTGACACAGACCAAATATTCAACATGTTCGACGGACTTGATGTACGACAATTATACATAAAAACACTTCTTAACTATATCTTTGACCAAACACACAAACTCCAACAAACACAAACCATTAATAGACCAGTTAGACAAGCATACATACAAAACTTAAAAACACCGACGATAAACACAAGCTTTGGACAAAGACACCACAAATACCAGGAAATAAAAGCATTCAACCATCTTTCATTCGATTTAAAAAAAGAAGAAAACAAAAAACTTTTCACATTCAAAATTAAAAGATGGATTAAAGACCAAAAAAGACAACTTTACAAAAAAATCACAACATAAAAAAAAATAAAAATAAAAATAAAAACACATAGACATAAACACCATTGCAATACTCACTAATATATAAAACCTTTTAATTTCACTATCGGTTTATATGTATCTATCCTATTTATATAGTTTTATTCTATTGTTTTATTTTAGTGTTATTTTACTCTTTTTTGTTTTGCTCTATTTTCTTTCTTTCAATTCTCATATGTTATTGTTGAGTCTCTTTTTTCTTTAGTTTTTATTTTATATGTATCTTAAATAAAAAAATAAAAAATCATATCAAACTGTAAAATGAGGTCCTCAGCACGGGTAAAGCACCCAGTGAGGCCCACATTAGTCAAATATGTAACACACATGTATAAATCAGGTGAATCAAATAAAAAAAAAAAAAAAAAAAAAATTACTTACTTGTTAATGAACGGATTGAACTAATGAAACTCCTACAACTGGAATGGAAAAAAATCAGGTTTGGCTGGAAATAATAAAATCAGTTTACATTTGTGTGAATACATATATTTTAAATTTTTTGTTTAATTTGTTATCTAATCTAATGTACATACATGAATATTAAGATACATTATCTGATAAACATAAAAAAATCGCAAATCGCTATTGCGTTGTTTTCATATTGATATTTGACCAGAACTCATCAAGGTAATTTATAAAATATTATCCAGGATAATGGAGTTAACCACATTTACCCTCCTTTGAATATCTCTATCAGCCTTCTCATCTCTCACAAACTCATCCACCTGCTCCAAGTATTCATCATTCACACTGCACACGTTTTCGTACTCTCTCTCTATTAAACGCCATGTCTTTATACTTAAATTCAGTGGCAGCAGCGCCGGATCTGCCATACGTTCAAAAACGTGCAAAAATCTGGCGCCAACTCCGAAGGGGCGCCGTGAGAAAATAAATATTGTATTCAAATTTAGTTATAATATTCCCTGAATCGTTTAAAAATTACCCATAGTACGAAATAATTATTACGCTCTAGCAACACTTTGCAAAGAAACCGAATGCGCACGCATCACGTTCGTAACAACGGCTTACGAATTTATAGTCGGTTACAGATTTTTTTTACAAATTCCATATATTTAGTTTAAACGTAAGATCTGTTTTTCCATATATATTTAACCGTCTTTTACGACGAATGGGTGCGATCCAAATTCAATAACCAATCACAGCGCGATATTTTTGTTCTAGAGAATCAAACCAACCGACTTACGCCTTTCAAAATGCTGACAATTTTAGTTAGCGTACGCTCGCTGTTGTTTTATTTTATACGATTTAAGTCTCAAGGAGAAGGTAGTTAAAGACCATTTTCTTATGAAATCTTCAGTAAATTCCGTTAACAAAAACATCGCACGGTTTGCAGGATTTGCAGGTTGCAACGTGTTACGTGTTGACAGTTTCATCATTTATTATTTGAAGTTCGTTAAATGTATAATTAATATCTATTAGATTTGTTATTTTACGGTGTCAGTGTAAGGTGTAATCCGTTGATACCATACGTCAGTGTTTAGTGTTTGTATGGTGTTTGTTCGCTCAACACAGAACACAGGGGAAATGCAAGGTACAAATTTGAGGTTATATTCTTATCACGAACGGATTTTTAATAAAAATAAAAATGTAGGGGGGGGGGGGCGCCATCGGTACCTACTGCACAGGGCGCCAGATTTCGTAGATCCGGCCCTGACTGGCGGTCTTTCCCTCAGGTCAATTGATCAAAAACCTTCCAAAATTATAAAAAGACAGTAAAACATATTATTATTATTAAATATTATGCAAATCAAAACAACTGGCATTATTCTAATGTATTTGAAATACACCGCAAAATAGACGATAGACCGCTGGCATCGACAAGCAGTGACATCTAACGTCATAAATGGAAGCTTTCTTTCTGGAAGATTGGCTGGGTCAAAGCCTTCGATCAAGTATTGTCTAGATATGCCCTATCTTAGTAGCGAGCCAGTAAAATTGACGCCGTGTAAGTAAATGTTAACAATACAACTCTTGTACGTACTCCAGCGCCTCGCTTCGAAGTTCATAAATCCGATCACAAAGTTCATTCTCAAATCCCATTATGTAGTTATATCATTCATCATCCAATCACATGTCGCGCGTGACGTATTATGGAGATGAATTTATCAATCCTACTTGGTATAAACTAGCCGTACACGCTCGTAAAGAAAATAACCCGAGAGCGTTCATTGTGTGACAAGAGGTGTTCTTTTAATTTTAAACAAACGTCGAGCAAATACGTCACGAAACCAAAGAAAGGGCTGAATTGGGAGAGGATTAATAAATAACATGAAAATTTTTAGTTTTTACATTCTGAACAGGTCCTCTAGAACCAAAAACGGTAGGTAAACCTACATTTTTATTATTGGGCAAAGGTTTTATCTTAGTGAAAAATATTTGGTAAATAAATAGTAAATAACTACTTGGAAAGACCCATTGCAGGGGTGTTAGTTACCCAATAAAAGGTGGTTATGTGTTTCTCCCAACCGCCTAGAACCAGTTAGACTATGGCATCCCCAATTGGGGATGTGAGGCTGATTGTAGTGGGGAGGGGAAGGAGATGGGTTAGAGCAGCTGTATTTCTATTTAGTCCAGTCAAGGAAGGAGGTGTAGAGTGCGTGAGCAGGAACCTAAGCGATTCCTTCAGAAACTTGTTCAGGGTGCTTAGGGTGTGAACATACTAATAGTCCTGACGTCTAGGTGGTGAGCTAGGGGCGGGAGGAGGGGGGGGGGGGGGGAGAAGGTCCCAATTTTCGGATGTGCGCTTATATCTCGAAAACAATGCATCGCAGAGGACAATTTTCTTATAATAAATAAAAGCTCATAAAATTATGTACAACTTTTATTCTATACGTAATTTTCTAAATCCAAGCTGAAAATAAATTAAATCCAAGTTTAAGTCCCACAATCTGTTACAAACAAAAGTGATGTGTCAGTAATTAGATAAAAACAGCTTTTTCTGAAAATGACGACATTTTACTAAAAAACTTAAAATTGCTGTAAATATTTACTGGTTAGAGATTATTTGCATATTCTAAAAGGGAATTAAATTCTTTACAACTTCTTTCAAATATCTACATTTGTGGAGCGTGAAGTTTCTGTAGTAATCGCTTAGGTTCCTGCTCACGCACTCTACAACACCTTTTGGACCTTTCATTGACTGGACTAATTGTGGGATATTCTTTCGAAACTTCGAGGCAGAAATCTTCCAGAAACGTTTTTTTTTTCAAAGTAAGTTTTCAGCTAAAAAATACTTGATACTTAGTCTTCCCCCACTAGCTCAATCGGAGAGTTATTTGCGGTGTTTTCAGTTTGTTGATGATCGATTTGGGAAACCACCAAACAAGGTTCGAAAATGAAAAGATTGGTACATAAAATAAAGAAATGTTTATTAATAAAACCATGTCTTTTGATATACAAATGCCCCTTTAGAGACATTGCAGCAAATGATTTTCTGACGCTTCTAGGAAAAATTTTAATCTCTTTATGGACGGATCTGGAAGCTTATTTATTGATTTTAAAATTTATTTTATCGGAAGCAGATTTTTGAACAAACCAAAGCTTGTAACAAGAATTAAATTTACGTTACCCATCGCGTTGTTGCATCGCAGCGTGGGCAAGGGACGGCGAAATTTGACTTTGATCCTTTTTTTAAAATACATACTAACTAATATATATTTTTTTAATATACACGAATCAATCATAATATTATTTCATATCTAATCATATATATTCATATATAATCTTTTTTTTAAATTAAGTAAACGCCGAGGAAGTGAGCATTGCTCAGGAAATATGTCGGTTTTTTATAAACAATAAACGTGGTTAAAACTAAGAAAATTATTAATTGTGAAAAAGAAATTCATTCAGCAAATAATACGTAATCGGCTATTATATTTTTTGCTTAAAATACGAAAAAAAACTGAGAAACGTTTTTAATTAAAAAATAAATTAATTAATGAGCCCATTACCAGTTCAGCCCTTCCCTGTAAAGCGCTCACCCTCCCCCCGCTCGCTGAGCGGTAACCCCGTTCTATGACCAGTCCCCGCCGCGTGAACGAGTCGAAGCGCGAATGACGTCAGAAATATTGCTTGACAAATTTTAAAAACTATCATTTTATTCACTTATATGAATGCGGTGTGTAAATGCGATCTGTAACACATATATTTTCTTCTGTATTCTGATAGCTGACTACGTTTTCAAAAATAAAATCCGCGGCGTGTACCTTGTAAAATATTCGATAGTGGTATATTTTTGTGTTTGAAAAAATTTACCCCTGTCTGGACGGCTGGCAATGCAAATTAGTTTCAGTGTAGACCTTAAAGTCGGATAAAAGATACAAGACAAGAACTGTGCGATCTAAACGATGCAATACGATGCAAATACTTTTTCGTAAATGGGCCGTGAGCCAATTTTATTCTGGTTTCGGGAGTTTAAGGGGCCATGATGAATTTTATATGGCCTGTCTAGATATCATAGGTCAATGGTCATAGCCAATCTTAAGTGTAAACAAGCCATGTTGTTAGACTTGACAACACTGCATTTAATTTATGGTGTGAATCAATATTATATTTGATAGATGAAAGACTTATTGTATTTCATGCGTTTTTAGTAGGATTTTTAGAGAAGAAATGTATATTTCTGGTCGTTAATGTTAGAATTGCCTATGTCAATTTTGGTAATTTGATTTACGTACCAGAAAGTACTCTTATTTGAATGTTTTGAATACCTTCGTTAGGTGCTCTGGATATAGAGTGATGGAATTGTAGCCTATCTAATGGACAAGTCAAAATATTGATTCAGGGTTTTTTGTGCCAAGAAAATGATAAACAATTATTTTCAACCTCTTTCAGAAATTGGACATCGGCACTTCTAGCATCACAATTTGATATTTATTCATTGTAATGGAAGAAAGCAATTGTCTCTTAAAATAGCAAAGTTATTGAACGAATTGGGTAACAGTTTACATGAGAACGGGTCGTTTCTTCGACTCGTTCTTATGTTCAACAGCTCGGCTGTGGAATGATTTGCCGGCCTCTGTGTTTCCTCCTTCCTACAACATGGGTCTCTTCAAGACCAATGTTCATTCCTTCCTCTCCTCAAAAAGACCCTCCACACAGCATCCCAGATGACATAGGCCCTGAGGGAAATTATTTTCCTCAGGGCCTCCTGTGTGGAGTTAATGTAAAAAAAAAAAAAAACAGTTAAAAAAATTATCTGCATATTATAATGTTAGATGTAATCACTTAAAACCTTTATTTATTTTATATAAATGCCAAAAGGATAACTGTTTGTGAAAATTTAGAAATAAAGGTCATCAACAAAAAGATAGTTCCATATTCATTAAAAAAGAATAGGCAATATTGAGGATTCTCAAATTTTTTTGTGATTATATTGTACATGGTAATATTCTCTGCCACCTTGCATTTTTAAGCTTAGACTCTGCTCTGGAGGTTTTTACATTCATAGAACCTGATGAGGATTGTCTGTGTGGGAATGGGGAAACCTCAAAAAAACATTTGAACGTATTTGTAGTATTTGAGTATAAGAAGTATTGGAGTATTAGTCAAAAATGTACATTATTAAATAACTTTTCAAAACACATTAAAAAACTGATTACGATAAAATTAATAATTTTGATTATGAACATAATAACAATATGTTTTAATCATGAACCACGAGTATTCTATAAAGAAGGAATCTGAAAAAACAACATTATAGGTTATGTATTGACACTTGAAACGTGTAAAAGGACAATGTACATCATATTAAATGATATATTTACTGCAAAAAATGAGTATCAACGTTACCTTGATGTTTCATTTAGCAATGATTACAAACTGAGAATGGAATCGCAATATTTTTAATAAAAACCACTAACGCAACATAAAAAATGCTCACATTTGTATAGGAATGTGAACGAATGACTGAGAATTGTAAAACTACACGCAACGTTGCATGACTTCCAACAGCGCGGCTAGTAGTAATCCAAAAGGTTGTGGCTGGGTCAATTTATCAAATGTCCCAATATCATGTCTTCTGTTTCTTTACGTTACATACAATGACAACGTCGCCTAGTAAAAATGCTTTCGGATTCTGAAGACAGCTTGGGTCATTGCCGTGAGGGAGAGGGCATGATTAATATTATGCGTCTCAACGAGATGGTTTAATTTTGCATGTTGTACGCTTATCGCATGAAATACTTTACTATATTAAATGTAATTTAACTCTCAAACCCGTGAAGTACCTATATACAAATGAATATTATCGTATTTAAATTGATTTTGTATCGTAATATCATTTTTTTTAAATGACCTTCCACTTTTGGACCCCCAGAACCGCCTCTGCTTACGTTCATCATTAACTCATTATCCAATGTGTAATAATGCATATTATGTCTTGCTTCCAGTACCAACGTGACACACATCCGACTGGGTGGAGGGGACTCCAACAGTACTCTACCACCACAATATCACTACAGAGTGACTCAGATAGTCTCTCATCCCGAATATATCGCTCCCTCCATATACAACGATATTGCATTGCTCAAAACCGACAGAAGGTATAATAATTACTTTAATGATATCTTTTATTATCGTCTATTTTTGTTGATACTGTAGACAAGCAAGGCTGTGTTTGTTTAGCGAACTGTCCTTGGCAAAAAAACCTTCCCCAATCAATTTCACAATGCCACAAGTAATGAAAAACCTTTCCGAGATTTTTATGACTTGTGGCATAAACTGTGTCATCTTTGGAAATGCTGTGAGGAGAATCTTTTTGAGGAGAGGAAGGAGTGAACATGGGCCTTGAAGATATTTCGGTGATAGCAAAGTTTTCTTGGAAATCCATTTACGAGCTTATGTTCAAATGGAAATATTAATAAAAGGTGCACGTTCATGGGGTTAGGTTTGTGTAGGTCTTAGCGACGGATATATCTGCTACGTGCTGCGTGGCGGTTCGGATCAGAAGAGACTGTTTGAGGGAGGCCTTTCGACCTCTCTAGCCGAATTCATTGCCCAATCTCGAAAGGGGGATGAATCCATAATGTTTAGTTCTGAAACAGTTTGAAAGCTAAACCCATGTTCCTAAGTCCTTCATTCATTCATTATTATCCCGTTGTTTTCCTCCTTTTCTTGAAGTCCATACTTAGTTACTACAAAGGAGAGGAAGATGCTTCCTACCTACATGGAACACAAATAATATCGCACAAAACTCTAAGATTAACTACTTGTTATTGTTGAAAAATCGAAGTGACATCGGTCACACCTACCAATTAAAATATCGCTATTAATCACATAAACAAATCGACAAATCGAAACAAATTAGTGTGTTTTTCAAGGGCTATCCCCCGGTGTGTTTGTTTCCCTGTATTCTACCGAGAAACGCTAGTAAAGTAATATAATTTGTGTCTAAAAAATTGACACATAATCTATCTAGGATTTTATCATCTATTTATTATTTTTATTTTTTTATTTAAAGAATAGATATAATAATAATAATAATAATGATTTATTGTCTTCATTTCTTAATAACAAATAGAGATAATGATATCCTCACTGGGATCTCATTTACATTTTATAATTAATTTCAAATTAGGAATTCCCGCGGATGACATAAACTATGATTCTCTATTACAAAAAATGCGACTCTTATCGTTAAAAGATAGAAGAATACTAAATGATCTTATTTTTTTATTTAAAATAAACAATAACTGGTTTGACTCCCCTGAATTGGTATCGTTAATAAATTATCATGTACCTAGTAGAATAACTCGACTCAAAACACCTTATTATTGCAACAACACTCTCAGTAATGCAGAACAAAATTCAATAATACATCGTTTACACACTTTAGGTAATGAATTTGCTCATATCGATCATGCCGAAAGTCTGTCATCATACAAAAGATGCATTAGACAAAATTTATCTGCTAGTACTACATAATAAATAATAAGTATAATCATGTAACCATAATATTATGTCCTACCAGTATGCACTCTAATACCTATGGCTTAGAAACATATCATAGGTACCTATTTTTCTTATCGCTTTGTATACTCCGTAATACCTTCCTTTTATTTATTATATATATATTTTTAAATTTTGGTTATCTTCAATATTTGGCTCCTAAGTGCATTTCTTACTGTTTACTTGTCATACTTTTTTTATATTTATAACTTTTGTACTTTATATTATTTACAAAGGTAACTTATAGTTTATGTTATTTCCTGCCTTTCAACTTTTTATCTTAACTTTTTACTTTTACATTATACTTTATATTTTATAGTTTACACTTTTACTTTATACTTTCATTTTATACATCATAATTCTATTTACTACTCATTACCTTAACTCCTTTCTTTTACCTTTTGTTTTTATATTTAACTTTACATTTATATGTCACTTTCTTATGTTATTGTATTATAATATATATAAATATAATTATGTCAATGGCACATGTTGTGCCGTATGTTTTTGAAATAAATAAATAAATAAATAAATAATTTAATTGTAAGAATAATATGAATTCGACATAACATATATCATGTAGTATTTTTTTTTAATAATTATAAAGTAAATAAGATATTGTTTTTTTATAATTCAGTTCATTAGATTCGGTTTTATCTGTATTTGATTTCAGTATATTTTCTATTTCTGATCTCCCTATATTTAGTATCCAGCTTTTTATTTGAAATTTAAATGTTATAATGTTGAGGTTTTTGAGTGAGAGTGGTATTTTATTGTAGAGTTTAATGCCATAATATAAGAAGCTTTTTTGCCCAAATGTTGTGTTAGCAGTTACTTGTTGGATATGTTTTTGACCATGAGATCTAGTGTTTCTAATGTACGTGTCAGTTGTTATTTCTTGGGTTTTGTACTTATGAATGTAAATGAGTATAGTTTTACACTTACGCACCAGATTTAAATGTCCGGGTTTAATTTTCCCCACAGGAAAAACTAAACCCTTTCACACACTTCCCAAATAATATAGTTGTTTAATTGACATTATGTTAAGATTGTTGAAGATTTCGTCAGTGCTAGTTCTTACAGGAACTTTCAGTATAATTTTCATTATGGCTTTTTGAGTTTTAATTAGTGGATTTAGAATGTTTTTATTTGCACTGCCCCATCCGATAATACCGTATTCTAACAGTGATTGGCAGAGGGCCATGTAAATCTTGATTAAGTCTTTTTTAATGAGGACATTCCTGATAGATTTGAAAAAATAACTTTTTAATTTTATTTTTTAAATAGGTAATGTGTTCGGTCCATTTCAAGTTTTGGTCAATTTTTAGACCCAGATACGTTATATGGTCAACGTTTTCTAGGGAGAATTACAATTCTCATTTAAGTGATGCGGGCTATGAATTTTCAAGTTCAGGTTTTCTTCAGAGTTTTTCTTATTTTTTATTTTGAAAGTAATGAATTTGGTTTTATTAGCATTAAGTGTAAGTGAATGGTAGTCTAGCCATTTTTTAATCCTATTAAGTGTGTCTTCTGCTTTCTTAAATGTTTCTGTCCAATTATTCCTATTTATTAGGAGAACAGGATCATCCATATACATATTAAAATCAACAAACAAGTCCTGCTAAACCAATTCAATTGGCTTGTCAACAGGTGCTTATATTTTAGTTACATATAGATTTTTTACATTTAAAATTTACATCTTATATCTACAGATTCAACATTTTTTCATACATATCAATTATCAATAGAAATATTTTTTTTCCGATAGCCAATTTTTCACCATATATTCAACCTTATTCATAGAATTACATTGCTTTATAGTGCCAGGTAATAAATTACATATCTTCGGTATGATGTATTCAAACATTCTCTGTCCGTACTTACTGTTAAATTTCGGAACTATTAACCCGTCGTTGCGCGTGAATCTAGTGCTGTATTTATGTTCTAATTTCTCTTTATGCTGCGGGGTAAATAAATATATGTTGAAGTGAGTTAAGAGCGTTTAACCAGCCAGCGGACGAAAATCCTCATTTCGTCGAAAGTTGTTCTTACGATCGTGCAGGGTGGTTACAATGAGAAAGATTAATTATTCTCCGTACCAGTTTTTTTAAATTTTAACTCAATATCGAATTTATTTCAATTCAAATTAGCTTTAATTTATACCTTCATCCAAAAATGCTGAAAGGCGTGATGATAAAACTATTAAAATAATGGTTTTTTTGTGGTTATTTTTTGATTATAAGTATTTATCATTTTTTAATAATGTCTAAATTTAATAAGAATGTTAAAAAAATTTGAAATATATTAGTTTGTAAGTGCGCAAATAAATACACAAATGGACCAATTTTCGTCAAGAAACATATGTACGTATATATTTTCTAATGATTTTATTGAAACTTAAATTAAAATTCTAAAACATGCGTTTGCTAGATAATGTACCTATTGATTTATTTTACTGCCTGATTATATTATTTGAAATGGGTGTGGTATAATACAAAATATTTTTTGAAAATTTAACAAATCTGCCAACGACCTATGGAATAACCTTATTATACTAAAAATAAAAATAAAATCTCAAAATTTATTACATGCGAATGCTAGATAAAAAAACAATCTTTCGAAATCCATTTATAATTTTTTGAATAAAAGAGTCAATACGTCTAAAATCTGATTTGAAAATGACATATTTCTGGTTTTCTCTGTTAATGCCCTCTTAAATAAACCAACAAACAAACCGGAAAAAATTTGCAACAAGTGAATGTTAAACAAATTTATATTGTGAACTTATACAATAAAAGTAGTGTTTTGAGTTAAAAAAAAAACAGCTTAAATACACTCTTTTCACAATTGGCGCAGGTGTAGCGCATTTGGCTCAACATTTTCGGCCAGTATCTTCGGACAGGGTTCAATCCTCGGACATACCATAAACTTTTTTATTTTATTATTATATTTATAAAATACCTGTTCATAGATGGCGGTAAATAATTACACAAACTAAACCACAAATTCATTTAATCGAGTTACATTTCTAAGCAATAGATGGCAGTAACAGTACAATAAAAAAATAATGTAATACTCTACTCTACTTGACAACAGATGGCAGTGAATACATAATTTTAAAATACCTATTTACCGGTATTGTCCAACAGATGGCAATAGATGTATAAAATATAAAGTAAATATAAAAAAATGTATACAAAAAATATAAAAGGAAATAAAACACCTAGAATAAAAAAGTCCGAACCCGTTTACAAAATCCTTTTTGACCCCAAGATCCCCAAACCAGCAGGAAGACGATGTCTTATCATCTGATTCGGAGAATAATGGAGAAGGAACGTCCACAACGACAGAGACATTTAAGTTAAATAATACTCTGATAAACTCTAGGATTAAAATAAATAATATAAAAACAACACTCACAGAAGGAAAGGGAAAAGTAACCCAGAAGAAAAAAATTAATGAAGGGATGGAGTAACTTTTCGACGTTATAGCCCAGTTAGTTGCAGAAAACAGTGAAATGAAGGGAGAATTAAAAATACTGCGACCGATTACCAAAAAAATTACTCAAAATATGAATGAAGTAAAAAAAAATATGCAAGAAAATAAATCTCTTTTCATAAACATGAACAACAAAAATGAAGAAATCAAAAAAGATATCAAAAAAAATATTTTTCTTGAAAACTACGCGGAGAAGGTAAAAAAACACGATCCGGTTGTCATTATAAAAACAAAAAGAAAGATCAGGAAAATAGTGAAACAAAGAATGAAATAAAAGTTAATATTGACCCATTTGTTGATGTTAAACATAATATCAATAATTTAACCCTGTCACACTTCGTCTAAGAACTACCAACATTTTTATCAATATATTATTGCCTGTTATCTTTATGAATGACTAGCTGAACTTCGTACCGCCTCACAATCAAATTGGGTTAAACTTATAGCTGAATTACATTAACTTTTTTTTATTAACTTAAAATTTTCACAATGAAGCAATTATCGATGCGCAACTGTCGGTGTTTTGTTTTTGTCAGTATCAGAGATGGCGTCGTGTATGAATTTGTATATTTTGTAATTTTCTTACTTTTCAACTTACTTACGGGAATTGCGTTTCATTTTATTTATACGTGTGAGACGGATTATTATAATTATTGTATTTTTTCATTTGGAGGTGTGCAGACATACATACATTACGTTTACCGTTTGTCTCATTTTCAACTCTTGACATTAATTTAGTATGTAAGAAAAAGGGGCAGCATTACGAACAAAAGCAAAACAATCCGCGCATTGACATTTGACGTTTTTGAATTTTTGGAATTCACTCACTATTAAAAATTATACATATCACAATATTGCTGCAGCTCTTTCAAAAGATGAGGATTCGTTCCAAATAAAATGTACGAGGAAAATTTTTTTTTTTTTTTTCTTAAATTCGTGAATTTTTCCTATGTTTTAGTAGCTATTCTGCTATTCGGGGAGGAGACAAATCCAACAAATCAATGATCATAAAAATCGGTCTAGCCGTTCTTGAGTTATAAATGGTGTAAGTAACCCGACTACGTTTTACATATTAATATGCAAGATCATAGACACCCAAATTTTATACAGTAAACTCATATGTCTATGTGCAAAATTCATTTCGAACTCGATAAATGTTTCCGTTTTTATTTAATATGCGACATCTGTTGACTTTTTCGAAAGTCTAGGATGAACGTTTATTTTCATTTTTAACCTAATGTATCGAACGTGTCGTAGGAATCCGTGTGCATCGAACGAGTGCGCGAAAGCGTATGACAACCCTGGAAATTCAAGAATGGAATTTACGCTCCCACAGAGTACCATGCCGCTAGCACGACAATCTGAGAGCTGCCATTGGCTAGCGGAATAATGTGCATTTGGTGTACCTTCCAAATGATTTGTCTACAACGCTATTATGTCCTTTAACTAACTAATCAATTGAAAACATAAATGAAATTGATAATGAATACATGCAGCAGCCTCATTTGACTGGAAAACACATCTGAATAACCACCTAATGCTTCCACAAGGGACTCCAGTAAGCAATGATCAACGCCAAGGAAATGACTGACTATTTACGTCACCCCCACCATGCGACCAGCCGAGCCACTATTGGTCAATTCTGAACAAAAGAAAAATCTGAATCGTAAATATTTACGACAGCGAATTCATCTTCCGAAAAATTTGGAGCTCAATTTCAAGAAATTGGGAATAATTTGGATCAAGAAATAAACATCATCACCTAAAAATGAGTACATGCTACAAAAACAACCCAAAAACTGACGTCTATCAGTGATTGTTGCACTTTAAGAAAAATATTTACTGTTTTAAATTGTACCTTATATCACATATGTATAATTGTACCTTTTCTTGTAAACACAATAAAAATGATGTGAGGCTTTGGTATCCTGAGTTGGTAAAATCTTGGCAAAAACTACAACACACTTTTAATACAGCTGACTTGCAATCGTAGCGACCAGGGAAATAACCTAAAATAAGTACCTTAGAAAAATTAAGGAGGTTCTGTCCCCCAAAAGTCCGACCTGAGTTTGCCCTATAAAAATAGAAGTCAAACCGGTAGGAAGTCAGTTCAAAACTATCAGCTAAGAAGAAACAATACTAAAGATACCAAAAGTCTCCAAGTTCAAACCTCTTTTCAATTGTATTAATCAGTCTTAGATTCAGTTTACCTCTCCCAGTATCCCAGTAACCTAAAATCCTAAAAACCCCAGTCTCCCACAGTCTCCAAAGTGAAAAATATTTATTTTAATCCAGTACTCAAATGAGTCTTTGCCATTTTACCTAGAAGCATTTTTTGTCAAAGTAGTAAATTCATTTAAAAGACCAGTGGCGTTCCAAAATCCACTGGCGTACCAAACTCCATTGGCGTGTCATTGTGGCCAGCTCCCTATTATATTTAGTTTATGTACAAACGTCTAGTACACTTAATGAGTAGGTGTACCTTAAATTGTAGTGTTTTTCATGAAAACAATATAAGCGACTCTCAATCGAAAATATGAAAGAGGAAAAAGGGCCCACTACCCGAATTTCTACCGATTTCTTACATATCTCCCTTAAACATTTGAAATTTTCAAGCTCTTAAAAAAAATATATTATTTTTGAAGATAATGTCTAGATGCTGCCTGCGCCGAAACGCAAATTACATGAAATTCCCTCGATAGAAAAAAATCGCAAAGTATGTTCCAAAAATTATTAAAAACAAGTTTTTTCTATTATCTTATAAATTATATTTGTGAAAAAATTCACAATGTTTCTTTAAATGATATTTAAGACGCTCTCCGCGAGATTTTTGCTTTATTTTAAACGAGTCGTGTTTTATTAAATATTTTCGCAATTTTCGCATCGATTTTGTCGCTGTAAATGTTAGCGCTCTCCTCTAACATTCGTAATTTCGTATCTCTCCATCTTCTTCTTTTCGTGCCCGGTTGTGGAGCCTTAACACACAATCCCAACCAGGAATCGAACCCAGGAGCTTATCTTTGGGGCCGGGGGAGGTGCTGTACCACCGAGCTAATTTTATATATATATATATATTTTTTTTCTTTGTTTTAAGTCATTCTAAGGACATATTGTACAAGTTTTCTGGTTTGAAATGTAAGAAAATGCCTATTATAAAATATTAAATTTATTTTAAAATATTAAATATCACTGAGGAAAATTATAAAGATAAATCCAAACGAAAGTACAATATAAGCATTAATCTTTCTTAGGTTGCAAAATTGTATCTATATTCTTCCTTTCCATGTCCACACTGGGCGTACTGTACAGGGCCCGCAGATACTTTAATAGTACACAACTGCTAACCCTGTACAAATCAAAAGTACGCCCCACGGTTGAATTTGGCAGCCAACTCTGGTCTGGAGCTCCAAAATACCTGAAAAAATACTCTTGAGTCTGTGCAAAAATGGGCGGTCCGATTGATAGATACTCCCATCTTAACAGACAGAAAAACGCCAAACGCGTGCCTAAATATGTACACGGTTGACATTTGTCACATAAGAACGGGTCGTTTCTTCGACTCGTTTTTGTGTTCAACAGCTCGGCTTTGGAATGATTTGACGGCCTCTGTGTTTCCTCCTTCCTACAACATGGGTCTCTTCAAGGCCAATGTTCATTCCTTCCTCTTCTCATAAAGACCCCCCATACAGCATCTCAGATGACATAGGCCCTGAGGGAAATTATTTTCTTCAGGGCCTCCTGTGTGGAGATAATGTAAAAAAAAAATCCATATTTTATGCTTCTTATGAAGTCGGTTATTTTTTTAATGGTTTTTATGGTAAGGGGGAGTAAATTAAATAATTTTGTAGAGAAGTATTGCATATTTCTTTGTCCAAAAGTAGTTTTAGTTGTACGAGTAGGTTGGTGGAATGTATGTTGTAATGTAGATCTTGTGAATCAGCCCGGGTTTGGCTGTGTAAAGTTATCCTGATTTTTTAATACGTGCATTAAAATTTCATTTGTATACAAGTGTTTCAGTGACATTAAATTCAGTGCTTTGAAAACATAGTCTGTACGGGTTCTATTGGGGACTCTAGCTATGATTTTCAAAATTGCATTTGGACTGGTTTTATAGTTGAATCGCATGAGCTTTCCCATCCGATAAGACGGGTTGTAGATAATGAATGGTATTTTATGTTGTGAGAGTGGATTTATGTGTTTGTGTCAAAGAATGACTGGCGAAGGACCTTGATTTTGTGTTACTATCACTGCTTAAAAATGATAAAAATACATGTTGCATAGAAAGGAGAGGACTCACCGGAAAAGGATAATAACTTGTAGGCTGGTAATGCACCTGTATGCTCCTTTCCCATCCAACAGGAACAAAACAGTAATAGTCGTGAGGTTCGTTTATTTTGATAGTACACAGCGGAGTTATTTATAGCGGATTAACCGAGAACGGAAGTACAATATGGCTTTACGCGGAGGGAGTTTATTGCAGACTGATTAAGATTGTGGGTAAGATTGACGGGTAGGGAATAGGTAGGACAAAGGACTTGCAACAATAATTAATACCAATCTCAAGCAGTGACAGTGTGTATGCGTGCTGTGTAGGTATGTGTATGTGTGGGTATATGTATGGGAGTAACCAGATAAGATGGGCTAATCATTAAGTCGCTTATGCTTAATAAACTTTAATTCGCTGTTCTTCATCTAAAATGTTTCTTATTTTTTAATTTACTTATTTTCAAAAAAATGTTCTCTTTTACAGTGTCAAATTTGCCAAAAACGTGCGGCCGGCCTGCCTGCATACTGGCAACCCCGTCAATGACGAAAAAACCATCGCCACCGGTTGGGGGACCACTGCTACGAGGGGAAAAAAGAGTGGCAGCCTGCTGAAGGTGAGTCTGCAATGAAGGTGGTCTGCAAACAGAGACAGCTAGGTAACGAAAGGCCCTGGTGCAAAAAAACTGGGGCCCTAACTAAACGGCTTAGGTTTTATCAAGTCAAAGTATAAATATATATAATGTTACATAATTACGGGATCGAACTGCCCGATTACGGACTGGTAGGCAAATTAATAATAAATAACACCTTAATGTTCAGGACACAAAATAACAATTGTTCTATTTAAATACTTACCAAAACCAAATTTATAACACAAACCTCCAGCTAGCTCTTCAGGGAAATCGTGTTCTCAGTTCGTTCTGACTTGATTCAAACGATTGTCGCTTCATCTATAATATAAAAACGAATCGCTAAATGTGTTGCTAAGCGCAAATCTCGAGATCAGCTGAACCAATTTCGCTAATTCCTTTTTTAGAATATTCCTTGAAGTACGAGGATGGTTCTTACGGAGAGAAAAATTAAGAAAATTGCATATTTTCAGAAAACCTGCACGTTTGACAGTTCGCGTGTTTGAGAATAACATTTTTCAAAACAATAATTGTTAAATCAGGATTCTATTTTTGAAAATCTATAAGTTGATAAATTTATTTAAAGTAGGTACTCCCCTTCCTTGAATGGAATCAAGAATTTTAGATATTTTAAATAGGTACCTATGTTAGGTACCAAATTAAATATACATGAAAAATAGAAATTTGAATAAAAATTGTATAAGGTGGCACGCGGGCTGTTTAAAAACTGAATGTACTGGAATGAATATATGGAACGCGGAAGGAGGGTTGGCGGGACGAGGGAGCGGAAAAGGGAAGAAGGAAAGGCGGGGAAGTTGGAAGGGGAATGCGAGAGGGGAAGGGGACGTGTGAGGGGAGAGGGGAACTCGGGAAGGGGTTCGCGGGACGGGGGAAGGGGGGGGGGAGTGGAGTGGGGAGAGGGAAGGTGGAGGTGACGGAGTGGGAACGCGAGAGGGGAAGAGGACGCAGGAGAAGAAGGGGAGGTGGAAGGGGAACGGGACTAATGGGAAAGGACACTCATGGAGAAAATTTTTTTTTTTTTTAAATGCCATAACAACGCATGCCGGGACCAGCTAGTCTTACATATAAAAATGAATCGCTAAATGTGTTGCTAAGCGCAAATCTCGGGATCAGCTAAACCGATTTCGCTAATTCTTTTTTAGAATATTCCTTTAAGTACGAGGATGGTTCTTACGGAGAGAAAAATTAAGAAAATTGCGCAGAAAATTGGATAATTTCAGAAAACCTAACGACTATCGCACATTTGACAGTTCGCGTGTTTGAGAATGACATTTTGCAAAACAGGGATTTGTTAAATCAGGATTCTATTTTTTTAAATCTTAAGTTGATAAATTTATTTAAAGTGGGTACTCCCCTAATAGTTTGAATCGAATCAAGAATTTTAGATATTTTAAATAGGTACCTTTGTTAGGTACCAAATTTAATAGGAAACCTACATGAAAAATGGAAAATTGAATAAAAGTGGTAAAAGGTAGCACGCGGGCTGTTTAAAAACTGAATGTACTGGGATCGAATATATGGAACGCGGGAGGAGGGTTGGCGGGACGAGGGAGTGGAAAAGGGACGTGTGAGGGGGGAGAGGAACTCGGGGGGGGATTCGCGGGACGGGGTAAGGGGGGGGGAGTGGAGTGGGGAGAGGGAAAGTGGAGGTTACGGAGTGGGAACGCGAGAGGGGAAGAGGACGCAGGAGAAGAAGGGGAGGCGGAAGGGGAACGGGACGAATGAGAAAGGACACTCGGGGAGAAACAATGTCTTTATTAAATGGCATAACAACGCATGCCGGGACCAGCTAGTTGATTGAATAGATATAGATAGGGTTTAAATAAATTAGAAGATCTCTTAGGCGCTTTTAAATAATTTGTGAATTTATTTATGACTCCACGCTCTATTAAAGGCTTAAATCTATTTGTAAACAAAAAGTTAATGATTCTAAAATATAATGAAAGGCAGGATTGGATAATGTATAATTATATAAGCTTTTACGTACGTTACCTCTCACGGGTTACATCTTGGCAGAGCGGCACCTCGTCAGGATATATCACTGAGTTGATTTAGATATACAAAATTAACTGTATTTTAAAAACTCGTGTTACAGATAACTTAAGATGAAGCCATAGTAAATAATGCAAAATCATACAAAATCATATGTTTTTGTTTTGAAAATTTGATCGCTTAGAAGTATTGTAGATGCTTCAATTAAATACTGCGTGTAGAACATACCTTGGTCCTTAAAAATATCGGTCATTTTTTTCAGTCTTTTAATAGGCCTATCAACAAATAAAGTATAAGGTCTAAAAAACACACTTTCAAGTCCAAACTCTCCTATTTATAAACCCCTTTTCGGTTATGGTTTTATTGTATAATGTGGCAAATTCAGTTTATTTTAAGATCGCAAAAAAAGTTAATATTTACACCCAATCTTCCCAAAATAAAATAAAATATGCATTTTAGCGTTATTATTTTACAATACGGCCGCTAGTCGACGAATTCGGTTTTTCAAAGTGAACCCTATGGCGTCCACCGAAGAACTACTGTTCACGCCACAGTCGCCAAACCTCAATCACGCCCCGAACTGAGCGGGAGATGGACGCGTCACTCCGCGTCGCTTGATTTCGTGAAATCAATTTTAAATTTTCGTTTTATTACAATAAACAATGCGTAAAACAGGAATTACTATTTTTACAGGCCTTTACGAAATAAACCTGTAAAACAAAACTCTCAAATACCTTTCCAAAAGCTTTTTCTCAAGTATTTTTAAACTCCTCCCATAAAGGGCGTGAATTCCGATTTCGATTTTTTCCTGAACTAGTGGATCGCCTTAAGGCTTAGGCTTAGGCTTGCCCCGGGCGCTTAAGCGATGACCGGTCTGCGAGTCGTTAAAACCAAGAAGAAAGCGTGGAGAGGCGAACGCAGCTCTTGTCTGCCCACCTCCCCCCTCCCACCCTTCTTGGCCAATCAAAAGCGTCTAGCCAATGTTGCCAACTTTTGACAACTTATATTAAATATTTAGTATCTGACGACGGAAATAATCATAAAGGGGTAGGAGTTAAAATTTAAGAAATTATTTCATGACAATAAATACTTTAACGGTATAAAGATACTAGATTATCATCAGATCTTTATCGTGCACTCCATGGCACTGCAAAATTACTTACTACATGTATGTGCTGTGCATGAGTGTCTTATGTGAGCTTTAGTTATCGCCTAGGTTCTACAGGCGAAGAGTATAGAAACGAATACTTGGATTAATTATTGATACTGTCGATATTAAGCAATAAAGCGAAGTAAATCAAAAGATTTCTGCAAGTTCATATTATGTAAAACACTATATTGTACATAAAACATTGATGGTATATTACATACTGATGGAAGAAAGTAGGACATTTCAACTCGCGTGTAAAATTGACTCCCTAGCCGAAGGTGAGGGTGGCAAACACGCGGACTGGCATATCTTACTTTCTTCGCTAGCGTGTATACTATTTTTCACCATATTTGTAAATATTAAATTTCTTTTTTTTTGTTCATATGAAGCGGATACTTTGTGATGTGACATTATTAATCATATATATATATTAATGCTCAGTTTTCCGACCGGTCACTTTCGCCTCGATGCGAAAAACGAACTTTGCGCCCTCGCGTTTTAACCGCCTGGGGATACACTTTCGCGTCAGGCACTTTAAGACGACTCTGTGATGCCAAAACGACCTTTCGGCTCCTCGAGTATCGCACACTTCAAGGGCGACTTTCGGTCAAAGGGGAGCGTAAATAAGATCGTATGAGAATTATTCAGCCCGTCGATCTCAAGCCAAAGTGGACCTTAGCGTTTAGCATTTCGGATAGCTTTACGTTCCTTATTATACATAGTATAAAATGAAGTCGCTCAAAATGTATGTGCGCATAGATCTTTTAAACTACGCAACGGATTTTCATGCGGTTTTCACCAATAGATAGAGTGTTTCAAGAGAAAGGTTTATATCTATAATACACGATTATTATAGTAGAGAAAAGCTGAGAAATTCAAATATTCAATTCAGGCAGCGGGCAGCTGGCCAGCGGGTGGTGGGGATTTTATAAAGATTGGGTAATGGCGTTGTGTTTCGTTAGTCACAGCAACGTGTGGCTGGGTCTGCTCGTTTTAAATAAAACAATAACTTTGTAAACATATAAAAGTGGTGTTTACAAAGTTATTGTTTTCTGCCTATTTTACGGGAAGTTAAGTGCAGACGTAAAACTATTTCATTTGTTTTCTCTTATGAGTAAAGTGGCACTTTTTTACCTTCTGTTTTTCAACCTTCTTCGTTACTTATAGACGAGCCTAGGTTCACAAAGTCGTTTACCGTTCCAAGTCTGCGAGAGCCTATTTGTTCTTACAAAGGCGTTTGCCCTGTTGATCACCATTAGTTTTTTTTTGGCCTTGTTAATCAGTAGATCTAAATTAAGTAAGAGGCGATGAAGAAAGTTTCATCTGCGTATCGGATATTTTAAAAATATTATATTGAGGATTTAATATAAAATAGAAAATTATTAACGTGATACGGTACTTAATTGCTGGAATGGAAATTTACTTGACTGTCTGATGTTTTAGGTAACATTGGAGAAGTTCAGTCATCAGGAATGCTCTGATACGAACCTACCTCATAAACGAAAGTCCAAGGATGGAGTGAGGGACGCCACACAGTTCTGTGCCGGTCATCACACTGAGAATAAGGATACCTGCCAGGTATTTTTTCAATTAATAAAATCATTTTTATCTTTATTCGAAACTAGCTGGTCCCGGCATGCGTCGCTATGCCACTTAATAAAGAAATTGTTTCTCCCTGAGTGTCCTTTCCCATCGTCCCGTTCCCCTTTCGCCTCCCCTTCTTCTCCTGCGTCCTCTTCCCCTCTCGCGTTCCCACTCCGTCACCTCCACCTTCCCTCTCCCTACTCTACTCCCCCCCCCCCTTCACCGTCCCGCGAACCCCCCTCCCGAGTTCCCCTCCCCCTCCCAGGTCCCCCTTCCCGCGTTCCCCTTCCACCTTCCCCGCCTTCACTCTTCCCTTTACCGCTCCCTCGTCCCGCCAACCCTCCTCCCGCGTTCCATATATTCAATCCCAGTACATTCAGTTCTTAAACAGCCCGCGTGCCACCTTTTACAATTTTTATTCAAATTTACATTTTTCATATATATTAAATTTGGTACCTAACATAGGTACCTATTTAAAATATCTAAAATTCTTGATTCGATTCAAAATATTAGGGGAGTACCTACTTTAAATAAATTTTTCAACTTTTCAAAAATAGAATCCTGATTGCACAATCATTCATTGTTTTGCAAAATGTCATTCTCTAACACGCGAACTGTCAAAAGTGCGATGTTTTCTGTTATTATCTAATTTTCTGCGCAATTTTCTTAATTTTTCTCTCCGTAAGAACCATCCTCGAACTTCAAGGAATATTCTAAAAAAAGAATTAGCGAAATCGGTTCAGCCGCTCTCGAGATTTGCGCTTACCAACAAATTTAGCGATTCATTTTTATATTATAGATACTCATATTTCAGCGTTTTGTGTAATTTGGTTGAAATACATAATATATCTGGCCAAGCGGCAGCGGACAGCGGGCAGCGTGGTGTAGATTTGATTTAACAGATGGCGTTGGTTATAAAGGTTTCGTTAACCACAGCAACGTGTGGCCAGGTCTGCTAGCTTATTTGTGTTCAATTTTAAATACGAGTGCTGTCCGTAAAATAAGGTCTCCAAGGTGCTGCGGTCTCAAGGAACGATTTTACGCGCAATCCTGTAACACTGGCGTGTATTCTGGTTTTCCCCTTGTCAAATTTCCGCAATTGAGGTGAGGTGTGACAATATTTTCGCATACGGTTGTGAAGGGGGGGAGGTGTTGGCTAGAGAATTTCAGAGAACGTGTTTTTTTTCACATTAGCTCTACACAGGCGCCCCTGAGGAAAATAATTCCATTCAGGGCCTACGTCATCTTTGGGGATGCTGTGTGGGGGGTCTTTTTAGGAAAGGAAAGAGAGGAAGTTCTGGGAAGGAAAAGGGTAAGACGGGTGAATAGGAATTTGGGATTCAGTGTACCCAGGAGTGTCGGACGTATTAATTCATCCCTCACCTTGCGGTGCAAGGCGATGTCCCAAGAGAGTAAAGCTGGAGAAGTCAAAGGGACTCCCTCAACCTTCTTTTTCAATGGCGCTACAGTCCATTTCGAGCCTTGGCCTCCTTCAAAATAAGCCTCTACCGCCCTCTGTCCTCGGCCGTCGTCTTCCGATTTGCAACATGAAGTAATCCTCTTGCATCCTTCCTGACATCATCCTCCCATCTCAGTCTAGGTCTGCCCGCCTTTACCTCCCGGGTGTCCTGTCAAAACCTTCGTCGGTACTCGTATGCTTTCCATTCGGTGCACATGTCCGGCCCATCTTAATCTTTGGAGCCTTAAATGGGTGGAGAGTCTGGGAGCTTGGTAAATATCATAGAGCTCATTGTTGTGGCGGATTCTCCATGCCTCTCCCTCTCGTACCGCTCCTAAGATTCTTCTAAGTACCTTTCTTTCGAAGATGTCCAGCTGTTCCGCTGACTTTGCTGTCAGTGTTCCCGCCTCACATCCATAGGCCAAGACCGTTCTAATAATTGTTTTTTTTTATTGGTGCCCTTTTTTACTCATTTAAACTACGCTCTAGCGTGTTTAAATCGCACTTTATGGAACGCGCGTTTTTTTAAAGTTACCATGGCAACATCAGCAAATCAACAAAATGTGAAGTCTAAATGTCAACTTTTAACTATAAATCTGACAGGAATATTTTAAACGTCAAATAAAACATTACAAATGTTTCAAAAATTTTATTCAAAGTTTACATTCTTTTTTACATCGTTTACATTCTAATTATTTAAATGGATGTGAAAAGAGCAGTTCGTATTATTTGAAATATTAATACCTCCGTTTTTTAAATCGGAGGAAATGCTGTTCAAATTAATAGTATTCTCGGAAGTCAATGAGGCTGCACTTCCAATAATGCTTGAAACATTCTTCTTATTGCTAATGCTCTCTTCCACGTAACCAGTCGCCACAGCTGCCGATTTCCATCCTACTTGTCGTTGGATTTGATCAATTGTCATGCCACTATTTGCCATAATGGTAGCGGATGTACGTCGAAACGCATGTCCTGTATATTTCTCAGGATCGTTTAATTTAAGATAGCGTGCGATTTGTAAGGGGCATGATCCAAATGTGTTAATACCAACCACTTGATTGGTGCAATTACCCTTATCATACCGTAAGAAAACCCTGTCTGTACTTACATTTTGGGGTCGCAATGATAAATATTGCTTCATCAAACGCACATAATTAATTGCACCACTGTCGGCAACAGTAAAACGTCGAGCCTTCACTGTTTTAGATGGTCGGATGGTATTAAGCAATACACTTCCTTCTTCTTTGATATCGTATAAGCGTAAATCGCACAATTCACATCTTCTGCAAGCGCCAAAGATTCCGCAAATGGCTACCACCTTCAAAAATAAGTACGTAATGTCCGGTGCTTCCGTGAAAAACTTCCGCAAATCATCTTCTTTGAATACATACGCCTTCTTAACAACGTCATCCTTGCTAATTGTCTTCATGAATGCATGCACTTTCACAAATGATTTTAAATCAACCCCTTTATTTATCCTCAACAGACATTGCAATTTCGAATGTATGGCCCACATAGTCGATGCTTTGTACTGTTCCGACATTTTCTGAAGGTAAGCAAGCACAACTCGTTCATCTACATCTACTACGTTTTGCTTCTCCATCCATGTTATGAACCTTTCATATTCTTTTTTATAAACGTCTTTGGATTTTTCAGATATTAACCGCGATTCTGCTTTGGTATTTAAATTATCAATGTTAGAACTCATTTTACAACACACAATAACTAGTAAAAACTGTGATGTCAACTATTAATCTTATGTGACAGATTGCAAATTAATGTTTGTGTTTTTCATTTCCATGACAACAAGATATTGTGATGTCACATCACGAATTCATTAATAGTTCTTATTTCCAAATTTTTAATAATAATATCAATATTTATGTTTTCAAAGTGTACCAATAAAAAAATAGCGTAAAGTATTCATAGATAACTGGTCTTTAAAACACTTGCTTTATTTCGAGCACTTGGCTACGCCGTCGTGCTAAAAAAATCGCGCGTGTTTTAAAGACCTGTTTATCCACTTATATTTTAATATACTATTATATAAGGTTATTTTGGTTTTCCTATGGATGTTTCGGGATTTAAACACGGGTAGCAACGCGAAGTAAGTGTTGTTAGCGGCTGTAATGCGCTTTATTACGTCTACTGGTCTTCATTGTCCTGCGTTATGATAGAGCCCAGGTAGGTAAACTCTTCGACCACTTCGAAATTGTTATTGTCTTTAAATTTCACTTTATCTTTTATTCTGCGGTGAAGGGTTCTGGTTTGCATCATGATTTTTGTTTTATTCTCATTGATTTGCAAACCCACCTCTCTTGCCGCAGTCTCCAAAGGGTCAAACACTTCTCTTACAGCCTGTGGGGATCTTCCGACAATGTTAAGGTCGTCTGCGTAGCCAACTATTTGATTGCTTCTGCAGCAGATGTTTGAGTCGGTACTGATCATTGTCCTCCTCACGACGTGCTCCAGTACAATATTGAAAAGGGTGAGTGCTAAGCCATCACCTTGTTTCAGCCCCTGTGAGACGTTAAAATCCTCCGTTGTTTCACCTTCTATCCTTACTCGACACCGTGAGCCGACCATTGTTACTTTTACAAGCTTGACTATTTTGGGCGGTATTCCAAAATTTAGGAGTATTTCATATATTTTCTCCCTATCTATTCTGTCATACGCCTGTTTGAAGTCAACAAATAGTTGATAATTGTCTATATCGAATTCCCAGCATTTTGTCAGGATTTGTCGAGTAGTGAAGAGTTGATCAGTGGTGGATCTCCCCCTCCTGAAACCTGCCTAATATTCTCCTAGCAAGTTCTCTGAGTAATATTCTAGTCTTTCTTTCAAAATCATTGTGAAAATTTTATACGCTGTACAAAGTAACGATATTCCTCTGTGATTTTCACACTTCAATTTGTTCTTTGTATGTATTGAGCATATTATGCTAGTTTGCCATTCTTCTGGTACTCTTTCGGCAGTTCATATTTTCACAATGAGATTTTGTAGCAGGTTCTTTAGTTGTTCCATATTTATAGAGCTCTGCATATATATTGTCTCCTCCCGGAGGTTTATTGTTTATCAGTTTCTTTAGGGCAGCCCTTATTTTAATTCAATTCAATTCAATTTATTTTAACAAATCATAGTCACTCCGACAGCTAGTAGCCTATAATTTTTTATGGAGAGCATGTTTCACACTAATGCTCGCGATGGTATCTAGACAGAACCACTTCGGATATCGACGACCACCTCTACTGGGAGGTTTTCTTGGAAAACAGGCATCAAAAATATTATAAACACAAGCATAAAAATGATGTACCGCCTCATTTATAGACTAAAATTGTAAAGTTCCTGCCAATTTAGTTGGCTCATCATATTGTAGAGTTTACAAACATCGCCCTCCCCAAAATTCCATCCACGCATAGCATGCTTATCAGATTTTGGAATTTTTGTAGTTCTAACATTGTTTTTGCATAAAAAAAAAATTCTAGTGCAGGATGATGTTTATCTTCTGTTATAAGGGGAGAATCGCAATGAATAACATTTATGGTTATATTGCATAAAATTATACATTGGGAGAGACCAAAAACGGCGCATAAAAAATTCAGGTCGTTTTCAATTTCTACGGCACCTCTTGCGGAGTGCAGATTGAAGTCTCCAAGCACAATAACATTCTTTCCACCAATAATATCTACATTTTGTTGTATTGTATAAAAAAATAATTTATACGTTTCAAAGTTTGATTCAGGTGGAAAATAAACTGTACACATAAAAGTTACACATGATTTGAATGTAATTTTTACCCACAGGTCCTCGTTGACAGTTTCCAGAGCAGGTAAGCGCTCTGCCTTAATAAGGCCATTCACGTTCTTTACGGCTAATAGACTGACTCCTCCCTGTCTACGGGCACTTCCACTGTCTCTGTCTTTTCTAAATACTTTGAAGCTGTCATCGAAGAGCTCTGGGTTGAACACACTTGAGTTTAGCCACGTCTCAGTGAGTCCAATTACATCATAATTGTTTACGAAAACATTAGAATAAAATGAGTCACATTTACTCTTTAGTCCTCTTACATTTTGGTAGAAAAAATGTAAATTATCCGCAAGTCAACTGGGTTTTAAACCAGGAAGCCGCGGTGTATTAATTTTATTTCTTCATTCCTTGAGATAAGAATATTTGCGCCAGTATTCCGGTTTAAGAACTTCGTTTTTCACCCCAATTGGGATATCTACCTTAAATGAGGCGTATTCTCCCTTTGATTTTATTTTAGACACTTTAAATGAGGCGGTACTTACAATTGAACGTAGATACGACGTTAGATCGTTGATTGAGGTTTCCGGATGCAGCGGGTACAGGTGGAAATACGAGTAGTTATCTTGTTCCTTTAGGTTACCAATTACAGTAGAGGGTCGTTTTTTATGACCACCAACAGTCCAGGGTCGAACACGATCCGCTGGGCGTGACGGCCCTGCCGAGGTTTGTTTGGTCGAGGACTGCGACTCCTTTGCTGGTTTCGGTGTATAGCTGAAGATGTGGATGCTTCTGGTTGCTGGACGTCCTTTTGGCTAGCCGGAATTTTTGATCCTTTCTCCTTGCGCTTTGGGTCAGTGTGGATTTGGATAGAATTGGACCCTTTTGCCTGCGAGCGGGTAATTCTGCCATTGTTTGCTATGCCGGGCGCGGGGGACGCGGAAAGGCATATTTCTGCCGTCGATGGCGCTCTCGTTGATTCATCACTATTTAACTCGTCCGGAATGTGAGTTGATTCGACTGTCAGGTTGTTATTGGGATTTAAGAGCTGTTGGAAATATTCTTTCTACCTAGTCTTGATCTTTTCCTTATCTCATATTATGTCTCCATTACTATCTCTGCACAGAGATGTGTTGGGTTTGAAGCCCCTTTTAAATACATTGACGCCTTTATGTGCCTCACGTGGATTGTTATTTGCAAAGTCATTTCCATTTTCAACAATATGTTGTTAAAATACAATCTCTTCTTTCTTTTAATCAAATAGTTAGTATCTCTTCGAGCTTGTTCGTAGGCTTGTCTTTTTGCTCTTGTTCCTCTTTCCATACATAATTTTAGACTCCTTCAACCACTCTCTCCAAATCCGGCCTGCCATGGAGCCGGTGGGCAGGCGCTACCGCCACCAAGACCTAGACAAACCTCACCCCATGAGCCTGCGCACCCCTGCTAAGTCACCAAACGTAGCGAACTACTTGGGGGATCTGTGGCAGAAGTGTTGGTTATCCAATAAATGGCTCTGGGGGCGGCGGTACCCATACCCGTCTATATATGTAACAATGTCTATTTATGTAACAATAATTTAAAATTAAATGCACACCATCTCCTTTGACCACTATCCCCCCATTAGCCCTCCAACGTCCCCCCCCCCACCCATGTGATTGGTTTAGCTACTTCACTATGGATTTAAATTGCTTAGAACCGCCTTCCACGTTACGGCAACAATACATTTGTATGAAATATTTGACGTCCTATAAATTGAAAATCCCCACCATGAGCGGCTCAAACCTTCACCACCTCACGGTTCTAATTAAAAAATCTCACACAATACACGAACCACCTCACACCTCACCACCTCATTCATTTGTCCCATAGGTGACATAGACATGTAGTGCAATACACCAACCACCTCACACCTCATACATTTGTCCCATACGTGACATGACATGTAGTGCAATACACCAACCACTTCACACCTAACCACCTCATACATTTGTCCCATACGTGACATGATATGTAGTGCAATACACCAACCACCTCACTAATACAGCCAAGACATTTGTCTCCTACCAGGCCCTCGGCGACCCTCTATCTTGCCTTTCAATATTAATTGGGGCAAGTGATACTTCTGCTCTCGAAATATGTGACCCAGATATGAAATTTTCCGGACTTTTGTTAATGTTAACAGTTCTCTATCTGCTCTAGCCCGCCTGAGAATTTCTTTGTTGGTGATCATGTCGGTCCATGGAATCTTGAGCATTCTCCGGTGAAGCCACATTTCAAAAGCCTCTAACCTGTTCAAGGTATTTACTCTCAAGGTCCATATCTCACATCCATACAGCAAGACCGACCACACATAACATTTTAACATTCTCTGCCTTAGTTTTAACTTGATATTGTCATTCCTTACGTTCCTTACTAAGAAATTAAATGAGGTCTGCTACCGTTGTACTAGTATTTTATTAGCAGTTTAGGCCCTGCGGGCGGCTTTTGGTTCAGCTTACCCAAGTTAGTGTTGGTGATCTTTTTGTAAACCCAATAGGAACTGGTTCCAAAATTAACCTGTTCCTCGTATCCACTGTCAACAGTGTCAACGTGTCAACCAATGATTGCAGTGATGACAAGTCACCGCGAAAAAGTAACCGAGACGGACGATGACGTCATATGTAATATACGGCCGCTTGATACAACTGAGAATTACCGTCAATCTTCCGAAATCCGGGAGATACTCGTACTCCAGGTTTACAAATTCGTAGAACTTATACCCAGGAAGGGAACTTACCTTTGCGTCTTGCCGACGAGAGTTTCGTCATCTTGTGACGAATTCTTGAATTAGAAATCGAACTACAATGGTAGCTTTGTCTGAAAATCCCCGCACACGGATGTATACATGGTGCGACGGGGAAGGCGTGGTGTCGGACATGCTATTGAAGTCGGGTTCTGAAATTCAACCACGCAGATCCTAGCCTATTAATATTCTTTGATGCAACATTCAATAACTTGTTTGTTCTTCTAGGGCGATTCTGGAGGCCCCCTGCAGATCTACAACGATGCAGCCGTGGAATGCACCTATCTGGTTTTGGGTGTCACCTCCAATGGGAAGGTTTGCGGAATTGTGGGACAGCCCGCCATCTACACACGCGTGTCGGCCTTCATTCCATGGATAGAGGGGATTGTCTGGCCTAACTGACTTTAAGCCCCTACCACATATTTTTAGCTACATTTGAACCATTTCCTCAATGACCTTCTGGAGGTCTGGCATAGACGATCGATAAAATCCTATATCAATGCGATATTGATAAATCCATCATCTATGGTAAGATATCAACATTTGCAAGCACGGTCAACGAATGTTAACAGGTATTCCGACCGACGACTGACAAAACTTAGCGCGGCCTCCATAGTATCAAATACGTTTCGGTTAACCACTGGAGCGATTTTTGCCATATATTGGCGCCATTTTAAATGTCTCCGATTGCTTTTCGGATAAAAAAGGCAATTATCTCCTTGATTCGGTAATTATTTTTTTAAATATTTATAGCTCCCATGTTTGTTATTAGGGTCTTAAAGTGAAGCTATTGAAATGTTTTACCTATCATGACCATAGATGTTGCAAATCCGAAATTCGTAGACTATTTTATAACGATGTTAAAAATAATTTTTTTAAACATTTTTTTTCACGCAGAATCTCTGATCAGCTGTTTACGGTTGAAATTAAGTCCTTTTTCGATAGATATGCACCTTTCACTATCGAGTATACCACCGACAATATATAGAATTCGAAAATAGTCTATGTTGACTCGAATAAGTACCTCTCACGGCAGTTTCAAAGTAACGCAGGATTCGCGCGGTTATAAACTTTACTATTTTTTTTAATAAATCCTACAAATATGAGATAAACAATAAAATACAGATTAATTCATTGGATTTAACGCACTGTAATAAGATTTTATGTCTCCATGTTAAAATTCGAAGCTATGATTTTTTAATATTGGCGAAAAATTTACAAAACGATATTCTAAAAATGTCGGGCAAACGGAGACAAATGTTTTAAAATGCGCTGTCGCTCAAGTGGTTTACTGTCAATATACACATTTTTCTAATAGTGTAATTCCTTGTTCAAAATTACTGGCTTATTTAATGAACAGATTGAACTAACGACGCCCTTAGTATTCAAAGATGTCGTACACGCAATCCACAGACTTAAATAATGCATGTAAGACGGAATCACTGTTTATTATTCCGTTCGATCTTTGAGAAACGAAAACGGTGGAAATATGACTAAAGATATCATTAATAATTCCCATTTAGTGTCAAAAAGTAAATGCGGACGCCAATGCGCATTTAATTTAGTTTTTCAATTCAACATTATGAAATTATTAATATTTTTAAATGTAATTGAAATTGATTGACGTTTGATGTTTCAGAACGCGAATTCATTGACAAATCCGCAAGTGTTGCTATAGTATATTGATTTCTTATTTTTTCCCAGTCAATATCGGTTAGGTTATTAACAATAAAACCGTGCTCGAAATATTGATATAAAATCGTCGGAAGTTACATTTATCAACCCGACATTAAAAAATTATCGATTTCTCTATGCTTGACCACCAAGTAGGAATCAATTCACCCTTTGTTATGCTTATCATAGTCACTAGCTTAATCAACAATCGATAGCTTATGTCTATATATAGTCTTCATACTCTAGATAAAGGATCTAATACACAATGGAACTCTTCACTCCAAAAATGCACACCGGAGTCTCGGACTCGACTTCTAATTTAAGAAACATTAAAAAAAATTAATAATAAGGTCAGCCAAAAAGTAATGCCTCCTATTTTTTTCTCCTTTAATTGTCAAGAAATAAAAAGTGCAATTACGTTGCTTGAAAACCCCACTATTGACCATTGATTTGTTATTTTTAATATAATCTCAGTCCATTTCCACTGCTTTGGTCCATCTTTTAATAAGGGCATGTATCAGTGTTGTAAAAATCATGGTCACATCCAGAACACCATCACAATAACTTTCCCCACCGATCACACAGTTTTGAATTTTTCAACCTTGGTGAGTTTGTGTTACGCCATTCCATTGACTGCTTCTTTGATTCAGATTCAAAAAAATTAACCTATATTTCGTCTCCGGTCAGAATTTTTTCCAGAAACTAAGCACTGCAAGTGTTTTAAAGCTTTGTTTTTCTTGGTTCTGTATTCTGGCCGGTTAACTTTCTTAACCTGGAACAAACTTTTGTTGAATAATCAGTTGTCGAATAATCGTCATCACACTGCCCAGGGGAGAGAATGCGACATCTGTAGTATTCCATCGTCACACACGTCATCAACTCGCTCAATGCTGCGTGCAGTCATTGCAATCAACTGCCTTCACTGCTCCGCTTTTCGTCAGCCAGCGGTGTTTATGATTGAGTTACGTTTCATTGACAAACCCATTATTTAACAGTTCTGATATCCACTGTTGCGTCATGGTACACATTTTTCAGTCTTTCATGAATGCGAATGGGCGTTTCACCTTCTACAGTCAAGAATCAATCACAGAACGCCGTCTAATACGAATATCAATGTCGGACATTTTGCAAGCGACTGCAGTGCTGCCACTTGTTGACGCAAAAATTTACTACTGCAGTGGATTGTAAAAGAAGGTTTGAGGAATAGCACCAAATTCAAAATTTTCACTTAACTGACTTTATTTAAGTAGAAAAAAATGGGAGGCATTACTTTTTTTACTGACCCACGTAGTTCAGCCCACAATTGCTGCAACAGAATAATTCTTTTTCCACATTTAAAATCGTACTTCAAACGATGGTGTGTAATAATTCACACTAAAGTATCTTTGACAAAATTACTTTTTGACTTTTTGAAATATTGGCATACAGAGCTCCGGCCAAAAAGGCCCCTTTCTTTTTCACCATGAATTTATATTAATTTTTGTTGAAAAATTGATTATTTAGTTTTGGTTAAAATTGTTTGCAAAGATACATGGCTGCAATGTGGGGAAGTTAAATTTTACGGAGGATTTGTTTTTTTTTATTTTTATGTGTGGTACGTACGTTTTCGTCATACCGGATGAGGCAGTTTATGGACGCGTTTTCATGGGTGGGAATTCCCGCATAAAAAGTTTCCGCGAGACTTAAGATGTGTTTTTTCAATAAGGGGATTTCAGAGTCTTTATGAAGTTGGGTTACCCTTATCCATCGGGGGGCGCCCAGGGCTATGGTATGGCTTTATTCAGGAATGTCTTTGACTAAATGTACTTATCCACTTTGAAGTATTTACAAAATTAATAAATGCCTGGAGTGAAAGATTTCCAGGCATTTGGTTTTCAAAACATCGTGCTTCCGATATGGAAATATAATACAAACAACGTACCGTGTTTTAAGTCTATGAATCCACCTGTATTTCATTTTGGTATATTTTATAATTGAGCCGTTTGAAATAAATTCGAATTCTAATTTTATTTATATTTGAAATAAAATTTAAATAAATCTTCCTTAAATTTGAGCAGCCATCGTTCGACTGGATTCTGGTTCGAAATTACGTGTGCTTAAATTGAACAAGAAAAATTAGTCATGCTTAAATGACGCATGCAAAATTACACAAACTAGAATTAGTTAAAAGTGTTTTACACATGATATAATTACACATGATGTAATTACAAATGCTTAAATTACACGTTTAAAAACTACACGTACTAAAATTACACATGCAAAATTACACGTCCTTAAATTACACATATTAAAATTAAATAAGACTGAGATTACTGATGCTAAAATTATTCCACACGTTTTTGTATATCATATTCTAAATTGCGCACGTTTTAATAAAAATTATATCAGACCTTTGTTATCTTATGATGTTTCTTTTGTTTTACCTTGACACCATTTTTAGCAAACTTACTGTTTACGTGTATACTATATGTATGAATAATTTTAAAATAATAATTTTATTATTAATTGGATGAAAACGATTGTTTTGCTGTGTTCAATAAAAAGCTTTTATTTTCTTGTAAAATGTGTTTTATTTCAATGTGTATTTTATTTTTTTTAATTTTATTTTTTATCATTATTGTTCTACAGAATAATTCTAATTAAAGTACAATTTAGTTACCCTATCAGCATTTAGGCAAGGGACTAATATTTCAATTATATTTTTAAGACAAATAAAGAACAGTCACTCACATCCGAATGGTTTGCAATTTCATTTAAGAGCACCACTCTCCCCGTCATGCTATGCTTTGCCAAGACGTCTGTTCTGCCGTTCGGTACTTTAAATAAGTCATGATGTCGACATCGGCTGTAGCGATGAAATGGTTCCAAATTTTGAAAGACAGAATGGCAAGACTTGCTTTCCGTCTAGTTTCTAGACTCACAGAATCAGTTTCCTCAAGTAAGTCAATATGGTGCATGAACCTTGGATAGGTTCCATGCTTCCGCATATAAACATACCTGGGGAATTTCTTCTGGATCTGCTCAAACATATCAAACTGCTTACAAGTCCTGATGATGAACCCAAGAAGTTTGTGGCAAGACTGAGTGATATGGCAAGAGAATGACAGTTCGGGATCAAAATTCGGTGTCAAAGACGACACCGAGATCCTTCACGGATTTTACACGTGACAAAGTTTCGCCCTTTATTTTATAATCGTAAACTAAAATGTTTTAACAACGAACGAAGGACATTGTGATACATTTATTAGTGCTTAAATTTAATTTGTTGCCAACGACCATTCAGACAGTGCATCCAGATCAGTTTGCATTTTAAAGCAATCTTGTTGGCAGCTTATTTTCATCATAATTTTAAGATCATCAGCAAATAGTAGACATTTGCTGTTCCTAAAACAGTTTTGGATGTCATAATTGGTCCGAGGTTAGACCCTTGTGGAATTCCAGATTGCGCTTGGTATTTTTTTTAATTATGTCCATTTATCGAAACAAATTGGCTTCTGGATTTTAAATATCTACGATGAGAAAAAATTCAGTGTTGGTAGATCGAAGCCTATTTTAAAATTTTTCCTCAGAAGTAGGTATATCATGGTTAACACGGTCAAATGCTTTGGCAAAGTCGGTGTAAACTACATTTGTTTGGTGCCTCTAGTCTAAACTGGTGGCTACCAACCGCGAAAAATTAAGCAGATTTGTGATTGTTGATTTCTTTGGAAGGAAACCGTGTTGATTTTCACCAATGAATGGCGCAATCTGGTGACTTAATTTGTCACAAATCAATTTTTCAAAAAGTTTGGGCAGCACTGATAATACGGCTATCGGTCTGTAGTTTTTGACGTCTCCAACCTTGAAAATATGACTGACTCGGGTCAGTTTCCATACCTGGGAGAACGAAGAAGTCAAAATACTAGTGTTAAATATATAACAAAGGGCTTCACTTATCATTGGCGCTATGCTAATGATAATACTGGAAGGAATTCCATCCGGTCCTGTAGCCTTTGCTTTCTTTAGCTTACGAATGTAGGCTTCTACCTCTTTCGGATTAGTTTATCCAAGAGATATGTCACCTAAGTTCCACGGAATTCCTGTTTTCGTAAATTCCGTAATAAGATCCGGGGTTTTACTTGCTACGTGGGTTTTTCGCCAAGTGGCAAAGCCAAGTATACATTTCGTAAAACAACTTTAGTGTTGATCAGGTACCCACAGATTTTATCCCGTAGGAAGCGCCAATTCTGGACGGGTTATGTTCCCGTCAAGAATACCTGTGGTTCCCAAATATGCTCAGGGGTGGATCTTAAACCACGATATGTGTCGCTCTCCAAGGGATGGTGTGCCAGGTACATAATTTAAAAGGCAGTATAATTTTAAAAACAAGTAGCAATCAGGGTTTTAAATATGTCATTTCACTTACCCCCATGAACCGACCTCTTTTATTATGAATACTATCGCTAGCTAGCTAATATACTGTCCCTCTAGTAGCTGCAAGGCCCAGGCGGCATTTCCCCATGCAGGATCTGGATAGCCCCTCACCGAAGCCGAGATCTGGAGACAGTTCCGCCGCCAAAGGGACGTCGTCAAGTGGCCTTTCGCCGCGATCAAATTAGCAAGTCATCCCGCCGCCAAAGGAAAATCATCAGGAGGCCTTTCGCTAGAAGGATTAGCATGTAGGGAGGCCGCCCTCGGTCCAGACGAGAGTCAAGGTCGGCGTAAATTTACTATTCCGCTACAAAGATCGGCAAATAGCATCGCGGGCAAACGGTACCCCAATCATCCGTCAAAACGGGCTCTGACCCAAGTGTGATCGGACGTATTTCTCATGGATTAAATCTTTCCAGGTTCTGGCACGCCTGGCCGCCATACAAGTTTATGTTGCGGAATCTCAACTAATTCCACCAAAGGAATGCAAACTCTCGATCACACAATACGTTCACGTAATCACTTTAACCGCCCGGCATTTCTCAAGTAAAAAGGAATTATTTTCCCGTTCAAATACTAAATTCTCACAAAAACTCCATTGACTGTCGCGTAGTTAGATTTGGGGCCCAACTCTCCCAAAATCTACCTACACAAGAAGAGACGTATTGCCGCGGAACTGCTCCAGAGGTCGCCCCAGGCCGTCGATAAAGTCAGAGCTGGCACTCTTATAATTAATAACAAGTTCCTACCTAATTACGATTTCGACGGGTAGAGTTGTTAGGATGCAGTACAAATAATAAAGATGTTAATAATTATATTTAAAGTAATACGGATTTGTACTGCATCATAACATAATATCATACACAGACCAAAAGCAGCGCTGGATCTGCCATACGTTCAAAAACGTGCAAAAAACATGGCGCCACCTCCGAAGGGGCGCCGTGAGTAAATAAATATTGTATTAAAATTTAGTTTTAATATTCCCTGAATCGTTTAAAAATTACCCATTGTACGAAATAATTATTACGCTCTAGCAACACTTTCCAAAGAAACAGAATGCGCACGCATAAGGTTGGTATCAACGACTTACGAATTTATAGTCAGTTACAGAATTTTTTTACAAATTCTATATATTTAGTTTAAACGTAAGATCTATTTTTCCATGTATCTTTTACGAATTTTACGACGAATGGGTGCGATCCAAATTCAATAACCAATCATAGCGCAGTATTTTTGTTCTAGTGAATCAAACAAACCGACTTGCGCCTTTTAAAATGCTGACAATTTAGTGTGTCGTCCGTACGCTAGCTCAGGGCCGGATCTACGAAATCTGGCGCCCTGTGCAGTAGGTACCGATGGCGCCCCCCCCCCCCTACATTTCTATTTTGATTAAAAATTCGTTCACCCCAATTTTTTTACACTAATTTACCAAATAAAATCAAGATATATTGAGGTTATATTTTTATTAGTCAGAAGCTGTAGATGCTATTCTTGTGTTGTACGTTGCCATGAGAACGTATTTGTATTTTCTTTTTCTATTAATATTCGCGTTGGGTATATACATAAACGCATTAAATCTCAAGAATATCTAATGGACCTAGTTCAGCGAAACCACCCGCATTGTCTCGTAACCTATATGTTAAATCATGGTACGGGCACAATACGGGCAAATCATGGTATGGTATATGTTAAGCATAACTTGCAAAAAGAGTTTTTCCTAAAATAATTAAAATAGCACCATAATTTTATGTTAACACAATAGATTTAGAGAGTATAGGGCTCCTGGCGATTCTCTTTTAAAAAAAAACGAGTGTGAGAGCTACCGCCAGGTCACTTGGAAAGTTACACCCTTTATATGTCTTGATTTTATTTGATAAATTAGTGTACAAAAAAATAATTAAATAAAAAAAAAATTAAAAAATGGGGTGAACGAATTTTTAATCAAAATTAAAATGTAGGGGGGGGGGGGGCGCCATCGGTTCCTATTGCATAGGGCGCTAGATTTCTTAGATCCGGCCCTGATCAAAAGTAGTCTGCGAACATCTGACAAATAGAATCTGAATCTGTTATAAATTCATCTCCACTCTTCAGGCCATTATGTGACCTGAAGTTTGCTTTCTGTGATTTTATAAAATCCCAGAAGCATTTGACATCGTCTTTAATCCCGTCCAGAATTATTTTTAAACATTGCCGTTATTCTCCGATTGCTTGAAATTTTTTGGTAATCATTTTGAATATTTTCTGCCCACATTAAAAAAAATTATACCTCCGAATTTTTATATGGAGACATACAAACTGATTATAGTTCTATAAAGCCAATGATAACAACTATCTTTTGTCGATTATGACATAATCGAAGGATAAATAATAAAAAGGAAACTTCTATTGAATTATTTACAAATAAGGGAAAATTTGCCAAAATTGGCAGCAAAGCAATCCGAGGTAAAATAGTGCCATATTGTGGCAAAAAGCGCTCCAGTGGTTAAGAGCGTTTAACCAGCTAGCGGACGAAAATCCACATTTCGTCGAAAGTTGTTCTTCCGATCGTGCAGGACGGTTACAATGAGAAAGATTAATTATTCTCCGTACCAGCTTTTTTAAATTATAACTCAATATCGAATTTATTTCAATCCAAATTAGCTTTAATTTATACCTTCATCCAAAAATGCTGAAAGGCGTGATGATAAAACTATTAAAATAGTGTACTTTTTGTAGTTATTTTTTGATTATAAGTATTTATCATTTTTCAATAATGTCTAAATTTAATAAGAATGATAAAAAAATCTGAAATATATTAGTTTGTAAGTGCGCAAATAAATACACAAATGGACCAATTACGTCAAGAAACACATGTACGTACATATTTTTTAATGATTTTATTGAAACTAAAATTAAAATTCTAATACAAAACTTTGCTAGATAATGTATTGATTTATTTTACTGCATGATTACATTATTTGAAATGGGTGTGGTATAATACAAAAACTTTTTTGAAAATTTAACAAATCTGCCAACGACCTATGGAATAACCTTATTATACTAAAAATTAAAAAAAATTCTAAAAATTTATTACATACGAATGCTAGATAAAAGAACAATCTTTCGAAATCCATTTATAATTTTTTGTGGAAAAGAGGAAATATGTCTAAAAACTTTATTGAAAATGACGTATTTCAGGCTTTCTCTGGTAATACCCTCTTAAGCTGGTGGAGTCTTAAGCAGATTAATTCTTAAGTTAAAACCAGTCATGTATTCAGTCATTCGGCTTCCATCGTTGTTATAATTTGGTAATTTAGAAGAAAGACTTCAAGAAAAACATCTGGCTTCAAGGGGGAATTCTTCTCGTTTATTCACAAGCACATTACAAATACTTTTTATTTGTTCCCGACCCGAACAAAAACACTGATTTAGGCCACTTCGACCACTTGCTAGATAATGCTAGCTGTTTACAGGAGATCCACGTATTAAGAGAGTGTTTTTAACTAAAAATTGTCCTATTTATAACCACATTTTCACATACAAACAAAAACAAAACCAACCACCATTGTTAATCTATAAATACGATACAGATTCCCGAAATCTGCTTTATCGTCTAGCCTTAAGCTAAATTAAATCTGCTTTATCGTCTCTCTTAGCCAGTGCGGCCCTATGGCCGTAGCCTGTAATCTGTGGTCCAAACAGTCAAGCTACAAAATATGCCGCTAGGTGGCAGTAGCCTTCACTTTTTGAACAATCGTTAATTCTGTATTTTCGGTGTTAATCCCTGAAGATAGTCGCAACAATAACATTTGGCTGTCATCAGTTCTTTTGTTTTGCTCTTTCAAAAAATATTCTTAAACCAATCTTTTTATTGTGTTTTGGCTGTAAAAAGTTTAGTGTGTTGGAATCTTCTCCCCCCTGATCTTCCAGGAGTCACTTCTTGCTGCTCATTTTCAGATATTTATATAATTTTTTACTTCTGTCACTTTTTATATTAGCTGTAATTTTTTGAACAATGGAGGAGGATTTCCCTCCTGTACCCCTTACAAAGCCCCCAGATCCCCCTCCTGACCCTCCAGATGGAGACATTTCAGATAAAATAGACTTTTCAGAACATTCAAACATTTCAGACAATGAATCTGTCATCCTAACCTCAATTAAAAAAAGAAAATTTAGTCCCCTTTCCCCAAAAAAACATGATTCGCCTTTGTCTTCTCAGTCCCCTCCAGCTCTTCCTCAACCTCCTCCAACAATCTTTTACTCTACTCATTCCCGTGGCCCCTACATTGTATATGCGCAAAAAACTGAACAAGGTAAAACCATCCATCCTCTTGAATTTGGTAAATTTCTTTCAAATAACAAGAACCTTTCGATTAAACCTGGAGGTGTTAAAGCCGAGGGTCGCTTCCGAATCTCTGTTGAATTCCTGTCAGGTTCAGCCGCCAACAACTTTATCAAAAATATATTTATTTCATCAAATTCTAAATTCAAGGCGTACATCCCAACTTTCAATGTCACTCGAATGGGCCTGGTCAGGGGTATCTCGACCGATCTGTCCATTCCAGAAATCCTGTCCTCACTTTCAACCCCCCAACATATCGGCAATCCCATAAAAGCCAGGAGGCTAAATTATAAGGACACCTCTGAGGGCATCGTTTCCTGGAAGCCCTCCCAATCTGTCGTCATCACATTCGAAGGACAATCTCTTCCCTCCCATATTTATTTATTTTTCAACTCCTTACCAGTTGAAATGTACACTTATCCCACCACTCAATGTTACAACTGCTGCCGTTTTGGTCATACCAAAGCTGCATGCAGATCCCCTCCCAGATGTTTCAAATGTGGAGAAAACCACTCGGCTGACCAATGTTCTTCTCTCTCTTCACCTAAATGTTTTAACTGCTTAGGCGCTCATTCCGCCATTAACTCTTCTTGCCCCGAACAATCTCGCCAAAAAAATATAAAAATTTCTATGGCCTCTGAGAACTTGTCTTTTCTGCAGGCTTCTAAATTATTCCCGCCTGTCAAAAAATCATTTTCCGAGGTTTTATCCAGTAACTCTTCATTCAACCCTCTCGCCTCCTCCTCAACATCTTCCCGTTCAACAAAATTCACATACAAAAACCCTATCTCTAAACAGGCTCGTGGATACGATCAGCAACAACACAACTCACTTCTCTTAAATCCCAATGGTTCTCCTCTTTCACACGCCACAAATGGGTGCGCAAACAATTATAATTCATCCTCAACAAACTATCAAAAGCTTTCTGAACAACTCTCCCAAGATAATTCTTCATTTATTCAAACTCTTATTATGCTTCTAATTGACCTAATTTCTTCTCAAACTAATCTACCGTCCAACGCTGCTTCTATTATTTCCACATTAAAATCATTTATTCAAAATGGCTCTTCAAGATGTCAGAATTCTTCAGTGGAATAGCCGCAGTGCTATTTCTAACAAATCAAACCTTCTTAACCTATTAAATTCAAACCTTGTTTCTGTGGCTGCTGTCTCGGAGACATGGTTTACTCCATCCACCCACTTTAATGTGGGAGGGTACTCCTGTCTCCGCGATGATCGCCCGGAAGGTACGGGCGGAGGTGCTGCCCTTTTTATTAAAAAATCCCTTCCGTTTTTCCCAATAAATAATATCAAACCCCCCAATGCTGACTTTCAAATGGTTGCAGCTAAAATAAAGGACACTTCCTTTGTTTCTATCTATCTTCCCCCAACATCGCACTTCAATAAACAAGCGTGGTTGCAAATTGTCCGTCAACTAAGCCCTCCTTTCTTTTTATTGGGTGATTTTAATGCCCATTCTCCCGTCTGGGGTTCTGCTTTCTGTGATCGAGACGGTCGAAGTGTGATGGATTTCCTAGATGAATCCAACCTTTTTCTTTTGAATGACGGATCTCCTACTAGAATCTCTCGCCCCAACACAAACCCCAGTGCAGTGGATCTCTCCATATGCTCTATTAATCTGGCACCTCTCTCCTCGTGGGTGGTGTCCCCCGACCCTTGCTCCAGTGATCATTTCCCGATCACCATCACTTATCAAACTTCTTTCCATTCAGACAAGTCCCATATTTCGACAAAGATTAAAACAAAACACACCAAATGGGACGAATTTAACTCACATATGGATAAGTTTATACAAAATTTATCCTATACCGATACATTATCTGTCAAAGATGACTACGATAACTTCAAATCAATGCTCGTAACTGCAATCAATAAATCAAATCCTCCCCCTAAAACCAAATCTCTCAAAAAACTCCCTCCAACTCCCTGGTGGGATGAGGAATGTTCCAAAGTAGTGAGAATTCGGAAGGCTAAATCTCTTTCTTATCGTCACTATATGACTATGGAGAACTATCTCATATACAAAAATGCCGAAGCGAATGCCAAAAGGGTATTGAGGTCAAAAAAAAAATCCGGGTGGTACAACTTCTGCAGTTCAGTATCTCCGAACACTCCAATTTCGGAAGTTTGGTCTATGATTCGAAGATTTCGATCCTCCTTCAGTCCAACATCTCCTCGAGCTTCTCATTCTAAATGGATGGACGAGTTCTTGGACAAAATTGCCCCCCCTTCTGTACCTAACTTAGATGAAATAACTCCAATCCACAACACTCCTATGTCTGATCATTGGCTTGACTCTCCATTCACTTTAATTGAATTAAAAAATTGTTTATCAACAGTCAAGGACTCATCTCCAGGCAGAGATGGTATACCTTATAGCATTATCAAAAATAGTAATGATAATGTTCTAAATCACTTTTTAAGCATCTTAAATAAAATCTTCCAGACTGGCATAATACCTGATGACTGGAGTTCTCAAATAATCATCCCAATTCTAAAATTAAACAAATCACCCAATTCTGGATCCAACTATAGGCCAATTGCTCTTTCATACACCCTTAGTAAAATTTATGAAAAATTAATTAAAAACCGGTTAGAATTTTTCGTCGAGAGTAATCATCTTCTCTCTCCATCCCAATTTGGATTTAGGAAAAAGAAATCTACACAAGATAACCTTGCCATCATCAGCACTGATATTAATTTATCCATTTCTAACAAAGAAGTATGTCTTGCAGTCTTTATAGACATAGAAGGCGCCTTTGACAATGTTTCCATCCCAATTCTTAAAAAAAAACTTTTAGGCCTTGGCTTACCCCTCATGTTTGTCCAATCTATTATTAATCTTTTTCTCGATAGGAAAATTTTCATTGAGCTACCAGATGTTACTCCTCAGAGTAGGTCAATTTGGAAGGGTTTACCCCAAGGCGATGTATTATCCCCCTTACTGTATAATATATACACACACGATATGCATGTCACCATTCCCCCTCAAGTAAAAGTTGTTGAGTTCGCAGATGACATAGCTTTCTTCTTATAATCCAAAATCATTCCATCCGCCGTCAAATATCTTAATGAAGCCATGGATGCCTTTTGCACATGGCTCACTTTAAATGGTCTTGAACTTTCAGTACAAAAGAGTCAGTGTGTCAAATCGTCATAATAATTCCCCTGTTCAAATTTTATTTAAAAACTCGCCAATCCCCAATGCTTCCGAAGTAAAATTTTTGGGAGTAACATTTGATAGGAAACTTAAATGGTCTTCCCACATTAATAATATAGTTACTAAATGTGAAAAAATTTTAAATATTATCAGATCATTGACTGGCGTTTGGTGGGGTGCTCATCCTATCTGCATTAAGTTGGTCTACAATGCACTTATTCGAAGTCATCTCGACTATGCCTGCCCACTTTTTAGTACTGCATCCAAAAATGCACTCAGTAAATTAGACAAAATTCAATCTAAGTCATTGCGAATAATAACTGGCGCGATGCAATCGTCGCCCATCAATTCCCTTCAAGTAGAATGTTCTGATCCTCCTCTTTATTTAAGGCGTCAATTATTTGCTGACAAATTTGTTCTTAAATGTTTAAATTCTAAAAGTCATCAGATTATTCCCAGAGTCTCGTTGTTCAACGACTCAACACATTCATCTACAATCAGAGCTCGAACTAAACCTCTCCCTGCCATTTGTAAAAATTTTCGCTCTCTCTCAGAGCTTCAAATTATCAAAAATGATATTCTTCCTTTGTGCAAATTAAAATATAGTCACGTCACCCTATCCCCAACGATTTTAGAGGGGATCGGCATCCTTAAAAGTCATTCCAATCTCCCAGCCCGTACTGTCAATAATATGTTCAATGACATTATTTCTTCTAAATGGCCCAACTCTTCTCTTTTATTTACTGATGGCTCCAAATCTCCGGACTCTCCTAACTGTGGTATTGGTATTAACGTTTACCACAATAATTCTAATGAAAGAATATTTTATTCAATTTCAAACCAATTTTCAATATTTTCTGCCGAGTGCATTGCGATTATTGAATCTCTCAAATATATAATAAAAAATAATTTTGAACATTCTCTTGTTCTCTCTGACTCTCTCAGTTCCCTCCAAAAACTTAAAACAAGTCCTCTTCTTCATCCTGATGATCACTTTGTATGTCTTATTCGAGTATTGATAACCTCCATTCAAAGCTCTGGAAAAACTGTCACTCTGATTTGGATTCCTGGACATGTTGGCATAGTGGGTAATGATATTGCTGATTCCTTGGCAAAACAAGGAGCGTCTAACCCTACCGTTACCCTCGTAAACCATATTCCCCTGTCTGATATTTTTTCCATCATCAAAGATAGATCCCGCAATGTTTGGACAGAGTATTGGAACATTGCTAGTCAATCCAAGGGTGCCCGCTACGCCTCAATACAAAGGACTATCCCATCAAAACCGTGGTTTCAAAAATTCCCCCATTTTTCCAAAAAAAAAATTTCCTTACTTATTCGTATGAGAATCGGACATTGTTCCGTTCCTTCTCACCTTTATAAAATTTATGTGCTTGACTCCCCAGATTGTACGTTCTGTGGTCTAGATGTGGGAACTTTAGATCACATATTTTTTGATTGTCCCTCTCTAAATAAATATCCTCTCTTCTATCAAGCGTTATCAAAAATTGCCTCTCCTCCATTCAACATCTCATCTCTTCTAAGTCTGAACTCTACTCCAATCTTCCATAAAATTCTGAAATTTGCACATTTAAATAAAATTAATATATAAATTCACCTTTCCTTTCTCTGTAATTATAAATGATGGCCTAGAATACCCTTGAAGGGTGAAAGCCAGAAATAATTGAAAAAAAAAAAAAATCCCTGAAGATGAGTTAATGTTATCAGAATCATTCCTTGCATCAACGTGAAAATCAGTTTCTTGAGATGAACTTTGTTATTATCGGTTTTTGTATCATATTTTAAGATGTACCAAGATATTCTCTGAACTACATCAATCGGGTATTTCCATGGGTTTTTTTATTGCTTAAAAAAATTAAGCAACAAATTAATATGATTTTAGAATTTTTATTTTATTTTTAATTTTTAACTTTATGAGTCAAACCTCAATAAAATGGATAAAGATTTATCCAGACACTATCTAGAGAGCATTTAGTTAGGGTTTGAATCTTGCAATCATACATAAAGATAGTTGCCAATAATATATGCGTTAAAGAAAATGAAGATAATGTAGGTGGTTCTTAGTCGAAGTATGGTATAGTTAAACATGACCGAATTTCATATCGACACCGTGGCGCAGTGGTTAGCGCGTTTTCCCGGAAAGCAAGAGGTCCTGGGTTCGAGTCCCAGAGGTGTCAATATGTTTTTCTGATTTTTCTGTTTCCAGATTTTCGATTGAGTTTCGCTTATATTGTCTTCATTTATTTAAATATTACAATTTGAGGTTTTACTCATAAAGTTAAAAATTAAAAATAAAATATTCATCCTAGACTTGCAGAAAAGTCGATAGATGTCGCATATTAAATAAAATGGATAAAGATTTATCCAAACACTATCTAGAGAGCATTTAGTTCGGGTTTGAATCTTGCAATCATACATAAAGATAGTTGCCAATAATATATGCGTTAAAGAAAATGAAGATAATGTAGGTGGTTCTTAGTCGAAGTATGGTATAGTTAAACATGACCGAATTTCATATCGACACCGTGGCGCAGTGGTTAGCGCGTTTGCCCGGAAAGCAAGAGGTCCTGGGTTCGAGTCCCAGAGGTGTCAATATGTTTTTCTGATTTTTCTGTTTCCAGATTTTCGTTTGAGTTTCGCTTATATTGTCTTCATTTATTTAAATATTAGAATTTTTATTTTATTTTTTTGTTGACGAATAAATTTCTACAGCGAATCAATGTTTCCCATTTTCGAATTGCCGCTAAAACGATATTTTGGGACGCCCATCGTGTGACGTCATGAGCGTGGATGCTCACTGACAGTGTTTATTTATGCTGGCCATCTGAGCTACGCTTGTGACGTCACAATCCGATTTACCAACCACGAGCCGTTTTGATTTTGTCAGTCTTAGATCATTTTTAAATCAATAATATTGAATGAAAACTTGTAAAACAAATATTTTTCAACAGAATCCCTCGTTTGTAGAAATACCCCATTTTAGCCACTTAACCCATTGGCCACAGAATTAATGAGCTAAAAAATTGGCCTTCACCACTGAATTAAATTTGTACCAGAAATTGAAACCCTGCATGGGTGTACTAAATCTATTGTTACTTTTGAACCGTATATTCAAATGAATTAATTTTTAAAAATTTGTTTACATATTGGATTAAGGTAAAGAAAAACATAAAAATTAAAATTTAAAAATTACTATTATATGTATAAATAAAGATACAAATATAACCTTCTGTTTTTTCGTAAGTTTTTTTCCACATTTTATTAAAAAAGTTACAAAAAACATAATATTCATAAATCGAACAATAATAATTGTTGTGTTTTATATACATGTAAGCTAATAACTAATAAAATAATTTGGTATGATAGTCCTCGAAGCAATCAGGGACGTTCACGGTCACTACCAAAGCCTAGAACCACTCGCAATTTTGAAGAAATTAAATGGCGGTTGGCTGCATACAAAATTTGGAATACAAATATCAGGGAAAATACATAAGAAACATATTATTGCCAATTCTATGAAATTAATGATTAATTACCTACCGAGCGTTCGGCATTTGAAATTTTATTCAAAAATGTCACTATCGTGCTCGTTTTCCGTTTTTTGGCGGACCTACTGTAGCCCGTCAGCGTGCCGGGGTTTGTGGTTAAGTACCCGAGTTGCACATCCGGCAGGCTGCCGGGGTTTGTGGCCAATGGGTTAACATGTCTCTGTCGAAACCCACTTTTTTCTTTTATTTATTTATTTATTTATTTTATTTATTTATTTAAACGCCCATAGGGCTTTTACATAGAATGCAGTACATTTTTTTAATTACAGTGAAAAGAATGGGTTTACAAAATACAATACACAATACAAGTAACATAATATGTGTTAAAAACAAAATATAGGTTAAAAAAAAATACAAAATAAAAAATTTAGGTTACATAAAATATAAGCGTTAACAAAATACAGGTAACATAAAATATAAGAAACAAAATATAGTCCATAGAATATAGTAGTTGACATAAAGTAGGTAATTTTTAAAATTGTTGTTCTCATTAGTTTACGGGATAGGTAGAAATAAATAGTTGGCACATATGGCGTTTGAAGTTTGCTAAGTTCAAATTATTGTCAAATACATCCAGATTGTTTAAGTATTTGTTACCAAGACTATGCAAACGTTGTATTGGAGAATGTAAATCATAGTTCGAATGAGATGTATGTATATAAAATGTCAATGTTTGTCTAGTTGTTCGTGTAGGTACATGTAGATTTATTAATTGCAGGAGTTCACAACTGTCGAATTAAGAGTTTAATAATTTTAATAAAAAAGTTAGGTCGTTTATTTTTCGTCGGTTTTCTAATGTTGGAATATTTAAAGTATTCATTAACGACGGATAATTTATGTGCTCTAAAGGGATGTTAAGTTTAAAATTTACAAAACGTAGAAATTTTCTTTGAATTCTTTCAATAGTATGAATATGAATTTTATAGAAGGGCGACCAGACCAGTTATATTCTATTAGGCTTCTAACAAGGGATGTATACAGTAGTTTAATGATTTGTAACGATTCAAAGTTTTTAATTGTTCTTAACACAAATCCTTAAGTTTTCATACCCTTATTTGCAGTTTGTTGAATGTGAACCGTGAAGTCTAGTTTCTCATCCATTATTATGCCAAGATCCCGCATTTCCGATACTCTTTCTAAATTTATTTTATTTATTGAATAGTCGAAAAACAGTGGTGTTTTTTTCTGGAAAAGGTCAAAGTTTTGCATTTTTCTACATTTAAATATAGATTGTTTTGTGAGCACCAAATTTTTAGCATGTCTATATTTGATTGAAGAATTTCACAGTGATTAAGGATAGTTATCTCTTTATATAATTTAATGTCATCAGCGAAAAGCAACACTTTGACGTCTTTAAAGCAGTTGACTATGTCGTTTATAAAAATAAGAAATAAAATTGGGCCAAGATGACTACCTTGCGGTACTCCACTAGTGGCAGAAAATGGTTTGGATATAAAAGATTTTATTTTTACAAATAAAGTTCTACCTGATACGTAACTACTTAGCCAGTTCAACATATTTGCTCTGATTCCCAGAGCATGAAGTTTTCGGATCAGTATTTTGTGGGACACTTTATCAAAAGCCTTCGAGAAATCAGTATATATACAGTCAACTTGTTTGTTTTTAGAAAATGACTCCAATATATAGTTTTGAAAGAGTAATAAGTTTGTTGAAGTTGATCTACCTCTAATGAAGCCATGTTGTTTGTCATTTATTATCTCTGTTAACGTGGGATATATTTCATCAAGAACTAGAGATTCAAAGATTTTGGGTAATAGAGATTGTATGCATATAGGTCGATAGTTTGAAATGTCAGTCTCATCGCCTTTTTTAAGTATTGGGATAATATAGCTGGATTTCCAGTAGACAGGAAAATGTCCAGAAGATAGTAGCTGGTTAAAGAGAATGGTTAGTGGTTTAGACAATACAGAGGAGCAATGTTTTAGGAAAATTGGCGGGATGGAGTCTGGGCCTGCAGATTTGTTAATGTCTAAGGAACATAGTTTCTTTTTGCAAGATTCTTCTGTTATGTAGCAGTCTGTTAAATGTATGGTTTTTTTAAATGAGTATGAAGGAATTTTTTCTTCTGGTGTTTCCTCATCGTAAACATTTTTAAAGAAATCTGAGAAAAGATTTACGATATCTTGTGTGCTGTTAGCACATTTGTCATCCATATGCATTTGTGGTGGATAGTCTGTGCTGTCATTGTTTAGTGTTTTGATAAATTTCCAGAGATTATTTGAGTGCAAAGCTGTGTTTTCGATAGTTTATATATGTTTTATAACAGATTTTAGAAAGATCTTTGCATTGTTTTCTAGTTTCACTGAAAATTGCATAATCGATCATCGATCGAGTTTCTTTCAATTTTTTATGAAGTTTCTTTTTTTGTTGAAGTGAGGCTTTTAGTTCTGGTGAGAAATAAGTCGGATATGTATGTTTTTTAGGAGTATATAGTGGTACATATGATTTTATGGTGCTAGACAATATTGAATATAAATTATCTAAGGATTTGTCAGTATTCACGTCCGATAAAAAAGACCAGTCGACACGGGAAAGATGATAATTTATAGATTCAAAATCTGCACGTTTGTAGTTGAGAGTCTCTTCAACGTGTTTCGGTTTGACGCTACACACATTTAGCTTAATATAAAGAGGGGGGTGGTAGTTATCAACAGGTAAGAGAGGATCATTACATTTGTCAATGACCAATTTAGGATAATTTGATATTACTAGATCTAGTAAGCGATTATTTGCATTGTATATAAAATTATGTTGGAAAAGATTTAAAAAATTTGTCATATCCAAAATCTCACGTGCACGATCATTCTCGCCCTCATTTACAATTAAACCACTATCACTTGATTTCCACTTCAGGTTAGGGAGGTTGTAATCCCCAAGAATAATAATTTTAGAGTTAGGGTATTTGTATAGTAGATCTTCAACGTCTTCGCTGTGACTTCGGTAGATTAGAGCATCAGACAGTGGTGGTGTGTACACAGTTGCAATTATTATCTTTTCTACGGTGGTATCAATTTGTATAAATAGTTGTTCGAGTGTATTAATTTTTGTTTTGAGTTTTCTTGAGTTTTGAGTTTTTAGATGTGACTTAACCTCAAAAATCTTTCACTTTCACTTTCAATGCTCGTTACACTGTAAATAACTAATTTGTAAAAATGCAGAAAAATATATATATATAAAAAAATCCTATTTGTAAGCGTTTGTAAAGGTCATTTCATGAACATTCTCCTTTTCAGTCTTTCGAAATACATATCAACTCTACTTTTGCCACTAATCTTTTCATAAATGTAATACTAGTGATGGAGGTAGTTAATGTAAAATCGTGCTATGTCCAGTGTTTTAAATATAATGCCCTCCGCGTGCAAAGCCGTATCTTCTACAAACATAAACTTTATAATCAAAGTGTGTTTATCGAAAGTGACCTGCCAGGTAAGTATGTTTCTGTATACATTTGTAAATAGTTAAATTAGATAGAATTTAAGAATTCTTAATAAATTGTACAGCGCCCTTGAGGTTATTTTTCACAAAGACGGCGCTCTACAAATTATCCAATTATTATTATTATATATTTTTTTTACATGAGCTCCACAAAGGAGGCCCTGAGGAAATAATTTCCCCTCAGGGCCTATGTCATCTTTGGGGATGCTGTGTGGAGGGTTTTTTAAGGAAAGGAAGAAAAGGAGAGTTCTGGGAAGGAAAAGGGTTTAAGCGGTGGGTAGGAATCTGGGGTTCAGTGTGTCTTGGTCATCCACCTCCAAGACCTACACAAACCTCAACTCATGAACCCGGGCACTCCTGCTAAATCACCAAACGTAGCGAACCACTTGGGGTGACCTATGGCAGAGGTGTTGATTATCCAATAAAGTTTCCCGGGGCAGCGGTACCCATTCCCGCCTACCAATTAATGTTGATGAATGCAAAATTTTGTCCTTCTATATAACCAAAAAACCTATTCAGTTTGATTATAAACTAAATAATATTTGTCTCTCTACTATCACATCAATCAAGGACCTTGGGGTCAATCTAGAATGCAAACTTTCTTTCCGTGATCACATTGAAAACATCGTAAACAAATCACTTAAACTACTCGGCTTCATTCATAGAATTACCACTGACTAATATATAAGTACACTTAAAATTCTTTAATATTCGCTGGTTCGCCCTCACCTTGAATATGCTAGTGTTATTTGGTCTCCTTTCTATGCTGTCAACATTTGTCACATCGAATCTGTACAACATCGCTTCTTACGAGGAATTGCTTGGAGGTTAGGACTTAAAAGAGGCAAGTAAAACATTTCTTCCTTAGTAAAACGTAGAAAGGATTGTGGTCTAATTTGCATATTCAAAATTATCAATAGTATTACTGACACACCTGCTTTGTTACAACTCATCCAGTTCAACACCACTTCCCGTAGACTTCGAAATAATGAATTGCTGTTCCTCAATCAACATTCTACTAATTATAGATATCATTCTCCTTTATCCAGAATGTCGAGACTTGTCAACGCAAATCAAAGCTTTGAATTTTTTGGCGTAAGCCTAAATGACTTTCGGCAGTCGATACGTAATGTGATTTTTAAAGCCTTTTAAATCTATCTTCAAGGTACTATTATCTATCTAATGTCCGGTCAGTGGTTGGGTGGGCATAGCGCTTGGGTCCCACCCGAACGTCGCGTGTTGGATTCCTCGACTGGCTAAGTCCTCCATCACAACACAAGCAACATTTTCGGCTTTCTGTGGTGGTAGTAGGAGATTTTCAAACATTGTTGGGGTATTCGTAACCCGGAAATGTTTGTCTTTCTTTTAAAAGAAAACGAAAGAAATTTCTATATGTGCTTTTGTATTATACGTATTTTGTCAATTCTTTTCATCTATATGCACTCTCCTTTCATTGTAATCTCTTTTTTTATTCATGTTATTTTTTATATTGTTAATAGACTATTTGTCCGTAAATAAATAATAAATAAATGTACGAGTTACCTGAGACGTATTTCTGTTTTTGGTTATTTTGGTACTTTAGGTACCTACTCTAAAAAAAGAATTTTCAATTAATTAGTAGGAGTAAAGAGATTGACGTAATAAATCCTAAGTATATTTATTGTAGGATACATAATTACGGGTTCCATGACAGTTGGTCCGGCGACATTTGGTCCGGCGACAGTTGGTCCGGCGGCGTATTTACAATCCTTACCGCGATTCAGTCGCGCTACGGACTGAAACGCGGTAGGGATTGTAATGCATAAATCACTTACAAACACTACCGCGATATGCGGTAGGGGTTGTAATGCATAAATCACCTTACAAACACTACCTCGTTTCAGTCGCCTTACGCGCTTATCTGTTTTTGTGAGAGTGACGACCGCAATTATAGAAGGGTTAGCAGAGAAGATGGACCGGGTTTTTTTACACTTCAAAAACAAAATTTTTTTAAAGTAAAATAAACGCGGTCCATCCTCTATGCTTACCCTTCTATAATTACGGTCGTCACTCTCACAAAAACAGAGCAACGAAGCGCGTAAGGCGACTGAAACGCGGTAGTGTTTGTAAGTGATTTATGCATTACGATCCCTACCGCGTTACAGTCCGTAGCCTGACTGAAACGCGGTAGTGTTTGTAAGTAATTTATGCATTACGATCCCTACCGCGTTACAGTCCGTAGCCTGACTGAAACGCGGTAGGGATTGTAAATACGCGGTCCGGCGACATTTGATCCGGCCGACATTTAGTCCAGAAAAAAAACAGTTGCCTGCTAATTTCACATTCATCAAACACGCGAAGTTAAAATAGTTGTTAAGTTTTCTGAAGTTATCCAATTTTTCTTTCCGTAAGAACCTTCTACAAAGTATTAGAAAATTGTAAAAAAAAAGATTAATAAAATAGGTTAAGTAGTTCTGAAGTTATGGCGTGACCAAGGAAAACAGGGATTCGTTTTTATATATAAATAGATTGATCAATTAGACAAGCGGGGTGCAGGACAGAAAGGGAAGGGTTGGAAAACTTATTAGAAAACGTTTTTGGAGTCTCTACTTACCTCAACTTATTATTTACTCTTGGTTTGGTGACTTAGCATGATTGTCCGAGTTCATGAAATGAGGTTTGTCCGGGACTTGCCGTGCGTGGGCATGATCGAGAGAGATTGGTTGAGGGAGGTCTTTTATCCTAGCTGCCGGAATCGTTCGACCCACACCTTGCACCGCGGTTGGAGAGATGGATTCATGCGTCCGTCACTCCTTGAAACACTGACCCCCAGATTCCTATCCACCCCTCATACCTATTTCCTTCCAAGAACTTCCTCTCCTTCCTTATTTAAAAAAAACTCTCCACACAGGATCCCATAAGACGACAGATGCCCTTGGGGAAATTATTTTCCTCACTGTGTGGAGCTAATGAAAAAAAAAATTACATCACATTGATAAAGTGATGGCGCATTTTGGATTACGAAAAACCTGACAATAATTTGAAAATTTCCCACTACCACAGCGTAAGCGGAAAATGCTGCTTGTGTCTTGATGGAGGACTTAGGAAGCCTTAGGTTAAGATTTGCAAAGGCCCGGTATATCAGTTGATTATAAGCTCGACTTGGTTGGAATGTTGAGCTAAGCACAGCTTGGAATATAATACGTATATAGGTCGGAAGCCTAGATTAATGTCACCAATATTACGTGTATTGTTTATGAATTTAATAGATGAAGGTCGTTTTTAGTCATGTATACCTTATCGAAAAAGAGGAGCTCTTCTTCCTGATAAGGGAGCCGCGATTCATATTTAGGTGTTAAGTTATAATATGGTTTGAATAAAATATTTACTTTTTACTGTAATATATATTTTTTTAAATTGTTTAATTTAATTTTATTTTTTATTTTAACTTTATGAGTAAAACCTCGTTTATTAAATATTACAATTTGAGGTTTTACTCATAAAGTTAAAATAAAAAATAAAATATTCATCCTAGACTTGCAGAAAAGTCAATAGATGTCGCATATTAAATAAAATGGATAAAGATTTATCCAGACACTATCTAGAGAGCATTTAGTTCGGGTTTGAATCTTGCAATCATATATAAAGATAGTTGCCAATAATATATGCGTTAAAGAAAATGAAGATAATGTAGGTGGTTCTTAGTCGAAGTATGGTACAGTTAAACATGACCGAATTTCATATCGACACCGTGGCGCAGTGGTTAGCGCGTTTGCCCGGAAAGCAAGAGGTCCTGGGTTTGAGTCCCAGAGGTGTCAATATGTTTTTCTGATTTTTCTGTTTCCAGATTTTCGATTGAGTTTCGCTTATATTGTCTTCATTTATTTAAATGTTTAATTTTATTTATTTATTTATATATATATACATATTGCAATCAATACATTACATAATGATCTTTGTCTGTCCAACTGGGAAGGATTCCCGTTTCAGGATAGCCAATGTATATTTAGTTCATAATATTATTAACAATGGAATGGTTTCTTTCAAGATATCACAGGAATGAGCTTATGTCAAGACAACTTTTAAGAACATTAGTAATTGCGTTCGGAATGACAGGATGGTTTCTTTATAATTTCTTTATATTTGAAATAATCGCAAAGATATATTTTTTTCAACGTCATTTTGAAGAACATTAATAATTGCATTCGGAACAGATGAATGGTTTCTTTCTGGAGATCAACAAGTATTAGATTCTTTCCAAATCATTTTGGAGAACATTTGTTAGAAATTTACACATTTATAAACCAGCATATAACATATGAATCCTAATGTACTATACTTTTTAGAATTTCCTAAGTATAAGAAATTACATGCTACTATGTAAGATTAACAGAATACATGCTATATTACATGAATTTACAATTTATTAGTATAGAGATTTTCAAATCTTAAATTTTGAAATGGCTAGCCGTTATTTTACAATAATCGAAAAACCGAGCAAAAGATTCGTAAATTTAAATATTAAGAAAAATGGAGGTCAGGTTATTAGGAACATAAGAAAAAAACATTTTTTAAATTTACATAAAAAGTAACTTTCAGGTCTTTATCTCTCTTAAGTACAAAGTGGCGCAAAATTAATCATCCTACCGGAAGATGTCTTAATTTTTGCAAATGGCGTCGTACGTCAATCATATTTGACATTTGTGAACTAGACAGCTGCAGAATACAAACAGTTTAGCAATGGAGCGCTATACTCAATTATTTCAAGAGCGTGGAATAATTCTGTCGATTTAAGCTTTAACGCTTTTAGCGATTTTGTGCCGAAAGTCATTATGAGCGACAAGGCGAATTTCCCCTTAAACGGTTACGCCAATAAGCAAACTGGGGCACTAAAAATCCTCGTCTGATGCAAGAAAAGCCATTACATCCACTCAAATCCACTGTGTGGTGCGGCGTTTACGCGGGAGAAGTGATTGGGCCGTATTTTTTGAGGACGCCATCGGCATTACGGACACTGTTACTAGCGAACGCAACAGGGCCATGAGAAACGACTTCTTACTTCCGGAATTGGATGAGCGGGGCTTGATGGATATGTGGTTTCAACAAGACGGTGCAACTCTGCACACAGCCCGAGCCACAATAGATATTGTGAAGGAAGCGTTTCCTGGTCGCGTAATCTCTCGTTTTGGCGATTTGGTATATATAGCCAGCAAGATCGCCCAATTTAACCATCCCAGACTTCTTCCTTTGGGCTATTTGAAGTCGCGGGTTTATGCCAACAAGCCTCAGACAATCGCAGCCCTTAAGGAGAATTTTTGACAGGAATGCGAACAATTATCACCGGAAATCTTGCGGAAAGTCATGGAAAATGCGATAAAACTGCACAAATGTCTATCAACACTGGCGGCAGCCACTTGACGGATATCATCTTTTCCACTTAACGAAAAAAAATTAAAAGTCCAAATAAAGATTTCTATTACTCAAAATCATTTTATTTTATTTATTTATTGATTTTATTTATTAATTTTCAACGCCCTGATGGGCTTTTACATGACAAGTTTATAATACAGAGACAGTTTTTTTGAATAAAAAAGATAAAACATAAAAAACATAAATGGTAAACATCATATACAGATAAATTTAAGGAAAGATAGTGCATCACAATAATAGAGAAAGTTTCTTAGTTGTAAATGGCATAGAAATAAACTAGTAGGTATGTTAGTAATTACAAAATTTACAGGTGACTGATTAAATGTCATAAATAATACATGACAAAATGCAAGATACATAAAAAGAAAACGTTAACAAGTTTTTACATTGTAGATTAATATAGAAATACACAAATATATGCAATAGACCCTATGTCCTACGTGATGCTCCTTAGATATCAAAATATTCTACATAAAAATATTTTTCAGATATTTCTTGAATAACGGTAAATCGATATTTGAGGTGAATTTGTTCCCTAGTGTGTGTAGTCGAGAAATTGATGCATGTGTGTGGTAGTTGGTTAGAGATTTATTGTTGCAGAATAATATGTTTTGCCTTGTCGCTCGAGTTGGTGCCTTAAAGTCAATGAGATGCAGGAGTTCGCAACAGTTTAGTAAAAAACGTTATTAAAAACAAAATTGGGTGATTAATTTTGCGCCACCCTGTATAAAATGGCATCTGTGATAAATATTTTTTAGTACATATTAATAAAATATAGTACATATAAATAAAAAATAAAGTTGGTTGTTTTCAGGTGGAAAAAATATAACAAGCAGTAATTGTTGAATGAAACACTAGTATATATTGAATTATTTGGCGGGTATTTGATAAGCCGCCATAGCTCAGTGGTCAGAGCATTCGACCGGCAATCGGAAGGACACGGGTTCAAGTCCCGTTGGCGGCAAGTATCTTTTCTCGGAAGATTTTTCAATGTAAATGAGTGTCTCAGGCTGACAATTATTGCTTGTAATAATTGTTACCCTTTGTGCTATGCATAAAAATCTTGTCTAAACGTTAGTTTATAAATTAAAAAATAATAATTAATATTTAACAAGTTTAAGTATTTCCCCAATAAATGCAGACATAATTTGTCTCGACGCCACCTAGCGAGGGATTTAACACTAACAATGTCTTCCTCGCAAAAATAAAGTTGGTTGTTTTCAGGTGGAAAAAATATAACAAGCAGTAATTGTTGAATGAAACACTAGTATATATTGAATTATTTGGGGGGTATTTGATAAGCCGCCATAGCTCAGTGGTCAGAGCATTCGACCGGCAATCGGAAGGACACGGGTTCAAGTCCCGTTGGCGGCAAGTATCTTTTCTCGGAAGATTTTTCAATGTAAATGAGTGTCTCAGGCTGACAATTATTGCTTGTAATAATTGTTACATATTAATTTACTATTTATAATTTATTTTTTCAATAGTGCGACAATTTTATTTTTGTCTTTATCCCTTTTTGAATGACATGTTGCTATTTTGTTAGAATATAATAAAATGAAGATAACATACTATTATCAGCGTTATAATTTTATTACTAACTACTAAAAACGTACAAAATATTTTTTTTGCAATAACATACACTTAAAAATATAGGTATGAGTTTGTGTTAGCATATGTTCACTCTCGACTCTGCCCATGTCTGGAAGTCAATTGCTGATCCATTTACGCAAAGTGCTTGCAATTGCAATTTCCATGCATCGGGTATGAGGTTGAACCATTTAGGGCCTAAGTATGAGCAGTAGCGTAGCGTGAGGGGGGGGGGGGGGGGGGGGCGAGGGGGGGGGGGGGGGGGGGACGTGGAGAAAAAACTTACGAAAGTGCAAAATTGCCGTAAAAAATATTTTAAACCCGTGACTTTAAAAAACCCCATAAAAAGAAGTCTGAAAGGGTTAAATCGGGTGATCTGGCCGGCCAGCGCAAATCACCAAAACGAGAGATTAAGCGACTCGGAAATGCTTCCTTCAGAAAATCGGTTGTGGCTCTCTGTTGGAACCACATGTTCTCCAGTCCCAATTAATCCAATTGAGGAAGAAAAAAATCGGCAATCATGGCTCGTTGTTTGGCCTGCGGCGTTCTAAAAAAAAATTGCCGGATGACTCTTCCAGCGTAAACAGTACACCACGCAGTAACTTTGAGCGGGTGTAATAGCTCTTCGTGGCTGATACACGGATTTTCGGTGCCCCAGAAACGATAATTTTGTTTATTCACGTAACCGCTAAGATGGAAATGAGCTTCACCACTCATGATAATTTTCGATGAAAAATCGTCCACCTCTTTGTTAAGATTCAGGGTGGATTGAGCGTAGGTGAAACGCGTTTGGCGGTCAACAGCTAACAGGTGATGCACTTTCTGCACTTTGTAAGGGAACATCTTCCAATCATTTACCAAAATTCTGCGTAGGGACCGCGCCGGCTAATGCCCAATTGCGTGGGACGCCATCTGGTCGATGTTCCGGGCTCATCTTCGACATCTTGGGCAACAGCAGCGATATTCTCAGCAGAACGGCTGCTCCGGGGCCGGCCAGCCTTGGGAACATCTCGTGTTGTCCCAGTCTCTTCAAGGCGAGTGGTCAAACGCCGCAATGTTTGTCCAGTTGGTGTCGGACGGCCAGGAAATCTGCGACGAAATTCACGTTGCGCCAACACAACCGACGAATTGTTGCGCAAAAAATGGAAACAATTATTCCGCGTTCTTGGAGAGTAAACCGATTTACGGCTTGTCGATTTGTATTCTGCGTTTGTTTACTTCACACAGGTTAAAACCGAATTGACATTTGGCGCCATTTGCAAAAGTTATAGCGTTTTCTAATAGGGTGATTAGTTTTGCCCCACCTTGTATTATTAGATCAATCAATCAATTTTGGTAACTAACATAGGTACCTATTTTAAATATCTATAATTCTTGATTCGATTCAAAGTATTTTGGCAGCCATCTTTGGTCTGGAGCTCCAAAATACCTGAAAAATAACCTCGACTCTGTGCAGAAACGGGCGGTCCGTTTGATAGATTCTCCCATCTTAACAGACGGATTGCAATCTTTAGAGCACAGGCATCGGGTGGGAATGCTATCCTTGTTCTACCGGTATTACAAAGGAAGATGTTCCGAGGAACTAGCATCATTGATCCCTTCGGCACCGATGCATAGTCGGAAAACACGCCAAACGCGTGCCCAACATTTGTACACGGTTGACATTTGTAACATGAGAACGGGTCGTTTCTTCGACTCGTTCTTGTGTTCAACAGCTCGGCTGTGGAATGATTTGCCGGCCTCTGTGTTTCCTCCTTCCTACAACATGGGTCTCTTCAAGACCAATGTTCATTCCTTCCTCTCCTCAAAAAGACCCTCCACACAGCATCCCAGATGACATAGGCCCTGAGGGAAATTATTTTCTTCAGGGCCTCCTGTGTGGAGTTAATGTAAAAAAAAGAAACAGGTTTTCCAAGAGTTTTGTAATGATTAAAAAACTTTTCAGGTATATTGTATTGTGGTTGTAATAATCCAGAAACCTTCGCGGGGATTTAAAGAAGGTATTTTGAAAGTTTCAAACATTTCCTATGATTAATATAGCACCGCTTAGCGGACGTACATACATACATACAAAGAAACATTTTTATATGTAGGTTGAGTAAAAGTGGTGAAATTCATTTGTTCTGATTGGTTAAATATACAGCGCAATTCATAGGGGAGGTTAATTATGGCTTGGAAAATATAATGATTTTGCATTTGAGTTGTTTTAAAATTAGGTGTAATAAATTGGTTTTCATTTCTCATTAGTTTGTACAATTCTTGATATTCTTTGTTATTTTTTCTTTACACATTTTTATAATGGAGCTTGCTTGAATATGTCATCGACATTTGGTACCGGGAACATTTTAAAAAGTGATTCTGTTGAGAAGGTAGATTTTTAAAAAATATTACTTTAATGATGATTCTTTGCGAAATTTTTAATGAGTTTAGATTATTTTTTTTATTTCGTGGTATATGTAGATAAAACGAAAAATATTAATTTAGGAACTTATACAACTCTGTCACATTTTCAAACAAAGTGAAAATGTGACAGAGTGTATATGGACGACTGCCGCGCGGTCTCTGAATCTCAGAGGGGAAATTGTAGCAAGGGGGGAAGGATGCCTAAACCGCCGACGGGGACGGTGTATGCCTATTTTGAATGACAACCCATGTGACAGAATTAACGTACTACAACATCCGACAATTTTTTAAGAGAAGTTTGTAAAATTTTTTAAGACAAGTTGAGATTTTTAAAAATATTTTATTAAACATCATAAAAAATAATAATTGCTGTTTCTTTATACGTCATACCTTTTGTAGTTTAAAAATAGTTTTGTAGTAATAGTTTTGAGGTGGAGGGAGAAAACACTGGATTTAAAAGTAATGAACAAGAGTTGTAAATACCAGAGCCAGTGGAATCAATGACATTACCAATTCAGAGAATGTTACGACTTACGATGTTGAGGGTAAGGAAAGATAAGGGACGAATGAAACTTAGAAGTGTGGCTATCTCAACGCCAAGCATTGAGATAGCCACACTAAAAAAAAATCCATTTCGAGAAATGTGTAGGGTATTAACCCGTCGGGCTAATTTGTTCGCATTTCGGTAAAACTAATATAGGTCTCAATTATTATAAGCAATAATTATCAGCCTGAAACACTCATCTAAATTGAAAAAATCTTGTGATTTCTATGAAATACACTTCTGTCACGAGGATTTACAACTCTGTAACGTAATTTTTACTACGAAAATATAAACACCTATCATTTTAAAATGCACACAGTCGTTACGTCTTTAGTATAGTAGATTTTAAAGTAATTATAAAAAAATAATATCGGTAATTCTGTTGAACTTTTCTCCACTTACTGGTGAAGACAACTTTATGTAGGAAAGAAGAACAACCCTTATATCTTTGACGCGGTGCTCCTTTTAAATTTGGCAGTGAATCCGAGAATCTGCCTACCCCTGCAGAAACGGCGTGATGGTGTTATGAAGCAATTTTAATTATTTTTATTTCCTCAAGTACTTTTTTAGCACTAGAAAGACCGGAGCCTTCATTTTGACGGCTGCCCGAAGTAATTTGACGATTTAAGGCTTAAAAATTATTGTATTCTTTTCATTTTTTTTTACATTTCATGATTTATAGTTTAACAACTTCGGTGAAAAAAACAGGTATGAGTCTTATTTATTTTTTGAGATATATTGAATTATACCTACAAAGACCGCCTGCTGAGATAGTTTACAACCTACTTCAACCAAGTACAAGACATACCTTTTTTGTACATTGATTTTTACATAATTTATAAAAAGACCACAAAAAATAAATCTCTGGATCAAATTTATTTTATTGCTTGTTGGAGAACTAAGGACATAGTATACAAATACCAGAGTTAGTCCAGTTGTATTAGATCCTGAAGAACTGACAGAACCATTTATTGGATAACAACACCTCAAATAACTGCGTGGCAGGCCAGATCAGGAGAGGCTGGTTGAGGGAGGTCTTTTGACCTCTCTCTCTTTCACCGCAGTGGTAGGGATGGATTCGTTCATCCGCCAATCTTGAGCACACTGACCCCCAGATTCCTACCCACCTCTCACACCTCATTTCCTTACCAGAATATTTTCTTCTTCCTTTCCCTACAGATACCCTTCACATCCCCAAAGATGACATATGCCCTGAGGGGAATTATTTTCGTCAGGGCTTTCTTTGTGGATCTAACGTAAAAGAAAAAAGAAAAGAAACCGGAAAATAAAACTTCTGAAAGATGACAGTGTAAAATTAATAAGAAATATAAGAAAAACAAAATAAGTAACACTAGTGATAATTGTAAGAAACCCGTTTGCGGAAAGTGAATTCGATTTTATAATAATATACAATACGATACGATTTTACGATACTGTACAAACATAACTCAATCTTGTACAAAAAATTAAAGCATTTTGCACTCACATGTTTTTATGTCAGGAGACCCTGAGGAAAAAAAACCCTCAGGGCCTTTGTCATCTTTAGAGATGCTGGGTAGAGGGTGTTTTTAGAGAAAGGAAGGAGAGGAAATTCTGTAATGGAAAAGGGTGTGAGGGGTGAATAGGAAAAATTGGTAAATGTATCCAGGAGTGACGGACGAATGAATCCATCCCTCCCATAGTGGTGCAAGGCGATGGGTTGAGAGTGTCCTGCTGGAGAGGTATAGATTATTTCTCCCTCAATTAGTAGGTGGAAAAACGTTTAGCCACCTAGATCTAGACAAACCTCATCCAATGAACCCGGGCAGCCCTGCGAAGTCACCAAACGTAGCGGTGTTCTGTGGCAGTGAAGTTGGTCGTCCAATAAATGGTTCGCGGGTGACACTACTCCTACCCGCCTCCGTATTTGAAAAAAATGATCAGCCGTCAAAGTGACGGTCGTGGTCTTTACAGGCATGGATGCGTACCCGGTCTATCTAGTGTTAAGCTGCGGCTTTTAAAGAAAAAATAATAATGTTGGCGACACTTTCTTTGATTTTTTTGTCTTTGTGAAGCGCGGGAGCGGTTCTGGTTCCTTTTACGTTTTGATTTGAAAGCGAACGGAGCGGCCCGCTTTCAAATCGACTGGTCACATAATTCTAGTTAAGAATGTGCTTATTGTTTCGGGCAAATTTTGGATCGTGATAATTAGTGATACAGTGGATTTAACAATCTTCTTCCTTGCGCTGTCCCAACTCATTGCCTAGGTAGGCTGTTGGGGTCGGCTCTTCTCGTTCTCAGGTTGTAATATCTTCTGTTCTGGGTATCGCCTTCATCCAGGCCGTTTCTCTGAAGAATTTTGGAGCATTGAGTCATCCAGGAGTTCTTCGGTCTTCCTCTGGATGACTGTCGGTGAAGCTCCATAGACATTGTCTGCCTCACTGTGTGGTCTGATGGTCTCCGTCTTATGTGTCCATACCATCTCAACTGTCGTTCTTCCAGCTTACTATTTATGTCTGTGACACCCAGGCTACCACGAATGCGTGAACTTTTGATCTTATCTTTTAGTGATACTCCTGCCGACCATCTAAGCATTCGCATTTCTGCTGTTTCAAGTTGCCTAGTGTAGGAGTTGTACATAGTCCAGCATTCGGAGCCATACATTATTGCAAGTCTTACAATAGTCTGGTATATCTTTCCTTTCAGTTTTATAGGCATTTTGGAGTCACACAATATTCCTGTTACGGATCTAAATTTAATCCATCCCACACCTATTCTATGAATGAGATCCGCTGCACATCCTCCGTCTCTGTGGATTAGTGAGCCCAGATACTTAAATGAATCACAGTTGGCTAATGTTACTCCATCCATACAGTGGATTTAACAATGAATCCACGAAAATACGCGAGTATGTTCGTGTAGATCAAACGCGGGCGATATTCTGCCGCGTGTTATTGTGGCGGGCTTCTTGGATATATTGATATTGGTAATGATCCGCGTCATCCTGACGTGTAATAGAGCGTTACGCGCATAATTTCCATATTCCGCAGCCAGCGGGCCCGGTGGAGAACCCCATTTTATGGTTACTCGCCGTTTTCGGGAGAGTGTCGCTACCATTTGAGCAGAATTGAGAACGTAGTGACGAGGAAGCAGATGGTCAGGCAATCCGCACAGGGTCATGGGATCCTACCCAAAATAGTCGATCGGTTCCAAAGCCGAGGTCTACCGAAGGTGGAGAGAGTTACGGGCCTCCCCTTCTTCAGGATCCATCATCAGGCGTCACCGTGAGAGGCCACTATGGCCTACTCCTCCCAGCCGCAGACCAGTTAGTATAGGTTAGGTGGATTCGTTGGTCCCGGGTGAGTCTTTCCAATTATCATTTTGATTCTATCACAGGTCCTTTATGATCAATATACTTATTTTTATATTCTCACCTACTACTGGGTTTCAATGGTGTAAACCAGGGGTGCTCAAACTTGAACTGCTGGCGATCTACCTCAATATTATTAGACTACGATCGATCGACTCAACCGCAGATTTTTAAAGCCCTGGGAGGGGGGATGCGTAGAAATCCGTTTTTTTGTTTTTCTTTGATTCTGGCTGCACATACACAGTCTGCAACCAGAATTTTATAACTATACTTCGAATATAAGAACTGGAATTTTACATTCTGAACACGAAACTGGTTTAAATTAAATCTGTGTGCGGCGAATTTAAACTCCACTCAGAACATGAAAATGGTTTCTCTTTGATTCTGGCAGCACGTACATAGTGAATGTAAAAAATGGTGTATGTAATGAACTTTATTAGAAGGTAGGAAATAAGGAAGCGTAAAACTCACTGGTCGATGTAGCAGGCTGGATTGATGACGTCCACATAACATTCACATAAAAATGTTTCAACTGTGCACAGATTGTAATAGGTAACCAACAGTATAATTTTGACGATTTTCTGATGAACTTCTTTCGTACATACATTCGAGAATACAACGTAGAAACTTAATCATGGAAAACAATGTTCGCGTGTCCAAAACGTAAGTGCGACAAAAATACGAATTGAAATGGTTTAAAATTTTAACAAGATATTATTATTATTTATTGTGAAATATTGTGCAATTATTCCTCCCAATCTTTATTAAAATTAAACGTCTTACTTCTCTTCACCGCATTTTGAATTATTTATTAATAAACTTCGTATCGCCTTCAGTTACAACTCGGACTGACTGACTCGTAAATAAACCAAACCACACACTAGAAACTCGATCGATAACTTTGGCCTTTTAAGGGAGCAATTTTCGACAATATTTCACCATGAATATGCAATAATTAGTCGATTTTTTTCCAATGGGGACTTTTGAAGTCACACACCATAGATGAGGATAGAGTGAACAACAAAAAAAGGCGCGACCATTGACAAATATAAGATACAAATAAATAATAAACAAAAAGGCATGATATAGTCTTATTGAGGCCTTATTGGGGATCAACTGAAGCAAAAACTGTGAATAGATCTATTTACATCGGCAATTTTTTTCTCGAGATCGACTCAAAAAGCACTCGCGATCGACCGTTTGAGCACCCCTGGTGTAAACCAACTACCCTGATCCTTTCCAGGAGTGTCATTATAAGAAATGCCCACGCCTTGAAGGAAGCGTCTATATAGTCGACTACATAGTCGTGGATTGGCGTCCTAGATTCCATCGGAATCAAAGTTGATTTGTGGTTTGCGGGAGCGAGATAAAATTGACTTTCATAGCCTATACATGTAGTTTCCAACGCATACTGTGTTTTTTTTAGTAAATAGCACCCAGCATAAATTCTACCTAGCAATGGTTAGTTAGTTAGTTGTTAGTTATCCAAATGTAACCACTCTGACCCGTAAGCGTGTTTACACGACAATATAACAATAGCAGTCAAGTACAGTAAGCACGTTTTCACGCTAATGCGTCTGTTCCCACAGAAGTCATTATAACTCTGTTATTGTTCTAGTAACAATCCTAAAACAAAAAATAGACAATCAGTATTGAATTAAGCTTCACATTTCTATTCAAAGTTGCCCATAAAGGTACATTACATACTTATTTTGTAGAAACATTTTTCACCCGCCAAATCGCCTACGCGCCGTTAAAACCGTTTTAAATATTTTTTTAAATATTCTTGTATGAAATGGTATAAGGTAGGTGAACATTTTGTTTATTATACATTTATACAATAGAACAAGTATTGTTTTTACATAATCCGTGATTTTAGAACCGTTTCCACATAAAAAAACATCCCGTTTACCTCATTTTTACAATTTTTTCATGTTTGAATTCTAAATTTTAATATTTATTTGTAATATACAATTTTAAACCTTATTTCATGATATTTCAAAAACAGTTTTTAGCATTCAGCTACGTTCAGAAATGTTTCATTTATAGAGCTTTAACCCTTAATTTACACGGTAGGTCCCTGGGACTCCATTGAAAACTTTCAGCGCTCATAAAACCGTTAGTTTTTGGAATCACAAATTGTACGCAATGATGTGTCAAACGCGGGAAGAGCGGATGTCGACGTGCACGGTAACCTATAGGTAAGTAGTCATGCTAGTGGAATCCGTGGGACTCCACTAGTCTTTTGTCTTTTGTATAACGGGCTTATGGAGCACCGGGCCAATTTAGGCCCCTTTCTCCTTCAATTGAGTTATTTAGGGTTGTAGAAAGTGAGATTTGTTTTTGTTATTTTTTTTTTAGTTGCAAAGGACATGGCTGCAAGATGGGGGAGGATTCTTACGGAGGGGATGTTTGAGGTTGGTTTTCTTTTTTACTGCGGGACGAGGGAACAACTGGGTGGTTACCACTATTTGTGGGACGGGGAGGGGGGTGAGGGGGCTTTGAGGGGAGGGGGAATTTAGTGGGGTAGTGGCAGGTCGGTGGGTGGTACGTTGTGGGGTGGGGATTTCTTTGATTTGGACGAGGGTGTTTTGAAGAATTGGGGGGAGTAGTTTGAGGAGTAGAGAAGAGATTAGGGGGGGGGGTTGGGGGAGCCGAACGGAGTTGGGGAGGCTGTGGGGTGGCGAGCGGTTTGGGGGGCGAAGGGGGCGCTGACGGATTGGGGGGGGCTGTCGGTAGGGGGTGCGTTGGGAGGGCGATCGGTGTTGAGGGCGGTGGGGGGGAGATTTGTGTGGGGAGCAGCAAGGGGGGGATCAGTTTGGGGGAAGGTGGGGGGGAGTTTGGTACGTGGGGCAGTGAGGGGTCGAACAGTTTGGGGAGCGGTGAGGGGTCGATCGGCTAGGGTGGCGATAGGAGGGCAAACGGTTAGAGGGGTGGTAGTGGGGCGGATATCTTGAGGGGTGGTAAGGGGGTGGTCGATTTGGGGGGTGACAGGGGGGCCATCGGTAGGGCGGTTGGTTTGGGGGGCAGTAAGGGGGGGGTTGGGGGGGGGGTTGGGGGGGGGTTGTTTGGGCGGGTGTTAGAGATGAGGAGGGGAGGGGGTTGATGGGGAGGAGTATCCTGAATCGGGTTGGGGTGAGTTGCAGGGGGAGTTGGGAGGGGAACCATGAACTCTGCGGAAGGCCAGGGAGCAGACATTTTTCAATTTCAATTCAATTCAGTGCCGGCAACCCGGGCGTTTATTTATTATAAGTTATGTACAACATGATTTTTTTTTTCCTTACCCTCCTCACTAGACAAAGTCTGTTCTGAGGCTAGTAACTAACAATTTCTAATTACATAAAAAACAAATAAGTGGTAAAACAAAGAAAAAAAGAAACATATATATTATAGTAAAAATAATAATAAAAAATAAGAGGAAAATCAGAGAATTTAAAAACAGAGTAGAAAATAGAAAATATAAAATATTAGATGGTCTATCTCTTCAGGGGACAAGTTGTTGGGGTCGGGGTGGTTTTCAAGGAAGGACTGAATCTCGAGGGTAAGGCGTTCGTACTCTTCTGGGTTAGGGCTGGATACTCTGGTGATACTCTAATTTTAAGTAATAACCTATGCCATTGTAAAACCAAATCTTTACTATGTATAAAATGAAGCCGCGCACGCTGTTTGTGCGCTTAGATCTTTTAAACTATGCAACGGATTTTCATGCGGTTTTCACCAATAGATAGAGTGATTAATGAGGAAGGTTTTAAGGTATATAATTTGCCAGGGTTTTGTGTAAATTGGTCGAAATACATAATATAATTGGCCAAGCGGCAGCGGGCAGCGTGGTGTGGATTTGATTTAACAGATGGCATTGGTTATAAAGGCTTCGTTAGCCACAGCAACGTGTGGATGGGTCTGCTAGTATATAATAAATAAATATAACTAGCATTTCATTTAAAAAAGAGTTTAAAATTAAAAATAATAATAATAATAAATAAAAAAATCTTTCTTAAAAAGAAAGACAAACATTATCGGGTTATGAATAACCCAGCAATGTTTGAAAATCTCCTACTACCACCACAGAAAGCCGAAAATGTTGCTTGTGTTGTGATGGAGGACTTAGCCAGTCGAGAAATCGATCACGCGACGCTCGGGTGGGACCCAAGCGCTACGCCCACTCAACCACTGACCGGTCAAATTTATGATTTTATTTCCGGCAGTCCAACTCCATTAGATAAATTGTGTACATATATATGAAGTCACGGGGTAAATCAAGGGTTAATTGTGAAACGGAAATAAAACAATTTTTTTATAAATCTAACAGTTAGTTTAAGACAAAAAACTTGCATAATCGCAAAAATCCTGAGTGGTTAAGTTTTGCACGAAAAAGGCCGCGCAACCGTTCCCCTGTTTCACTCACAAAACACATAATATTTCTGTATCTTTTGCAGTTATAATGTAATCACTAATGATCATCTTGTCAAGCAACAATTTAATAGCGTGTTCTGTATTGTCAGTATCCCCGAGACGTTGCCTCGAACGGTCGCACCGTTCGGACTTATTATCTCTGAATTCAAATATCAACTGTCAAATAGAACGAGTGTTTCATTTTTAAATTTCCAAAGTGTGTTTATCTTATTTGGCAAAATGGCCACCGATTTTGTCAAGTTTTTTGTTTTATTTGTTTTCGTTGTGGCTGACCTAACAAATGCGCAAAGTTATGAAGGTAACAAATTGTTTATAATTATTTTTCTAATGTCGCTGGACAAGGTCAAATTTGCAGAGATCGTCCAGTTGATTAGGCAGACATCTAGGTACAAATACAAAGTTTGGAGATAATGGAGAAAACAATATTGGAATGCTCACAATAAATCACATATTTTTTAAACGGGTCTGTTTTCTACAAATTAAATCTTGTAAATATTCGGAACAAACGTCAACGGTTATGTAACGGGATTGTGTATGTTATCTTTACTTTAAAAAACAGCCTACGTTTTTGAATGGTTTGTTTGGCTACGCAGGGTTTGTGTAGCGGGCTTGTGTATATTATCTTAATTTTAAAAGTTTTATCAAAAAAAGTGCGTTGTCGTTTGTTCCGAACTGCAAAGAGAGTGATTTGACAGTGTGAAAGCAAATTTTCAATTTACGTAAATAAAATTAAAAATGTAACATTTTCAACCTCCCCGAATGCAAATAGTTGTCTTTTATAGTAAGTAATTAAGAAGAATCTAAAAGTTTTATAAAAAAAAGTGAGTATTAACCGTTGACGTTTGTTCCGAACAATTACCTTAAATCTGTATATCTATCTCTACATATTATAAATTAAAGTCCTCCGCGTCTGTCTATCTGTCTGTCTGTTCGCAATAAACTCAAAAACTAGTGAACGGATTTTCATGCGGTTTGCACCAATAGATAGAGTGATTCGCGAGGAAAGTTTAGGTATATAATTTGTTAAGGTTTTGTGTAAATTGGATGAAAAATAACGATAATTGTTAGAAGTGTCGGAAAAAGTCGAGCCGCCTGGTAGCTTTCATCAAAAACGCTGCCTAATCCTTTTGGGATATAACAAAACAATGCATGGTGGGATATTCCTCTTTTATAGATCTATAAAAAAGTCCTTGATGGCGTACATCTATCTTTTACGGATAGCTTACTATACCCATTCTATCTTATAAAAAATGGTCACGTACATTGCGGTAATTGAAAAGTTATTTAGACGGATACAGTATTAATCCTTATTAACTTAAATACGTTAGTTACCCCAAGCATTTCATGCACATTATTATAATCTCTCACACCATCTCTGCGTATTATAAATTAAAGTCCTCCGCGGCATCTGTCTGTCTCTTCGCGATAAACTCAAAGACGGCGGTGGTTATAAAGGTTGGATAACCATCCAGTAGATGACGTTGTATTTTATTAGCGACAGCAACACGTGGCCGGGTCAGCTTGTATTATATATAAAAAAATATCGTTTCACGGTGTTTATGGTCGCACTCCTCCGAAACGGCTCTACCGATTTTTATATTATGAAAATAGGTCATGAAGTATATTTCATACCGCTAGGTGATTAGGATGACCCTATCCAGATTTTTTTTTCTATTTTTTTGACAATTTTTTTGCTGTTTTATTTCTTTTTTTATTTGGCATTAAAAATACCTATAACGCCAAATTTTCCCTCCGCCTACTCCCACCGTTCCATTTTTAAATCGTAATTTTTGTATTTTTGTATGAACAAATTTAACGCGTCGTTCGTATTTAAAACAACGAAATTATGCATGTTGTTGAATGACAGATGGCGCTACGTTCGCCTCATCGAACTTTCATCCACACATGCGCAAGACATTCACGAGATTTGACATTTCATTCGGCAATTGTTACATATCGCAACGCAGTGCGTGCAAAATTTTGTACGATTTTTTAAATTTATCTTTTTGTATGTGTGAGCAAAATATTCACTAGAAATTATTTATATGGCAGAACGAAGTTTGCCGGGTCAGCTAGTATATATATAAAAAAATTAAAAAAATATGCTTATATGATTTGTCTATGTGTTGCTATATTAAGCATAGGAAATGTTTGAAACTTTCAAAATACCTTTTTTAAACCCCCGCGAAGGTTTCTGGATTATTACAACCACATGACAATACATCTGAATTTTTTTTTTATCATTACAAAAACTCTTACTAAATAACCAAAAATATCACAATTTGAAAATGACATTTTGCAAACCATTGATTGTTAAATCAAAATTCAATTTTCGAAACTCTTTAAATTAAAGAATTTATTTGAAGTTACTAATCAAAACCGAATATTTTGAATGTATTAAAAAATTATATTTATTTTAAATAGGTTAGGTACCAAATTTGTTTGATTTTTCTAATAATATAAAAAAAATTAATGTTTGTAATAGACAATATTTATATATATATATATATAGAAGAAGATAGAAATAAATTAAAATGAATCGCCGCAATGTATGTTCGCGCATAACTTTGCACCAAATTGGATAATTCTTTTTTTTTTTTAGTTCGTTATTATCAGGACAAGGTTTATATAAAACTACTGATGAGCTCTGGTATTATGTAGTTTACATTAAAAAGTTGCAATATGTGACACTTGAGCTGTTTGAAAAATAAATGTGCAGGGACTGAATGTATGGAATGCTGGAGGGGGGAGGGGAATTCGGGTTGGGATTTCGCGGAAGGGGGTGGGAGGGGTTTCGCGGGACGGGGGAAAGGGGGGTGTGGAGTGGTTAGAGGGATTGTAGAGAAGGCGGAGTGGGAACGCGAGAGGCAGAAAGGGAGGTTGAAGGGGTACGGGATGAATGGGAAAGGACACGCAGGGAGAAACATTTTATTTATTAAATGGCATAGCTACGCATTCCGGGAACCAGCGAGTTTGTAAAAAAAAATTGCGATAGGTGGCACGCGAGCTGTTTGAAAATCTGTTTGTCCCGGAATTGAATACATATATTGAACGAGGGAGAGGGGAGGAGATCACGGGAAGGGGATTCGCGGGAGAGGGAAGTGGGAAGGCGGTCAAGGTGGAGAGGGAACGGGTGAAGGAAAGGGGAAATGGGGGGGGAAAGAGAAAGGGACGAATGGGAAAAGACACGCAGGGAGAAACAATTTCTTTATTAGTGACATCGCAACGCATGCCGGGAACTCGCTGGTATGCTATAAAATTACACCGGGAGTTATTTAATTAATCATTCAATTATACAATCAATTGCACATCCTAATAGTGCAATTGCAAGCAATCGCACATCCTACTAGTGGCCCCTTTTGTTAATCTTCTTTTATATAATAATCTGACTTTACAATACGCTATTATTAGTTGGGGGTCCGCTTAGAAATGTAACCTTCTTCCAATAGAAATTGTACAAAGAAAAATTATTAAAATTATTTTTAAAAAATCCTTAGACTACCTAACAGAACGCCTGTTTGAAGAATTTCAAGTACCTACCCATTTTAAGCATTTATTTATTAAAAATTCGTTAATTCAAATTATAAAAGAAAAAGATAAATATCCATTTTTAAATGAAAACAGAACTCTACTTAAACATGTTTTTCTATGCCCAAAACTAAATACGTCTTTTGCACAGCATCATTACACTTACCAGGGAAGAACTTTTTTCAATCGACTACCAGAAGAAATCAGAAGCATTAATGATAAAACCCGAATACTGCTCTCTGTCAAGAGACATTTTAAAAAAACCTCCCTCACTTAATTAATCTTACAAAAATCCTTAGTTTTCGATAACATTCTTTTTTTTTTTTTAAATACACACTATTATCAAAATAAATACTGCAGCTCAAGTATATTTATGTACAATGAATTATTTAATTATTATAAGCAATAATTGTCAGCCTGAAACACTCATTTACATTGAAAAATCTTCCGAGAAAAGATACTTGCCGCCAACGGGACCTGAACCCGTGTCCTTCTGATTGCCGGTCGGATGCTCTGACCACTGAGCTATGGCGGCTTATCTAATACCCGCCAAATAATTCAATATACACTGGTGTTTCATTCAACAATTACTGATTATTATATTTTTCCACCTGAAAACAATCAACTTTATTTTTGTGAGGGAGGTATTGTAAGAAGGTACTAAATCTCTCGCTAGGTGGGGTCGAGACAAATTATGTCTACATTTTTTGGTGGAATACTTTCAACTTGTTAAATATTAATTATTATTTTTAATTTATAAACTAATGTTTAAGACAAGATTTTTATGCATAGCACAAAGGGTAACAATTATTATTTAAGTACTAACTAATAACATTAATGAACACTCCCCTTCCATACACAAGCACATGCTTTCAATGGAAGGGTAGTAAAAAAAACCTGAGATGTGTATTTATCATGCAAATACCATGTAAAACATAATGTAAAATAAATCATTATATATTAAAATCTCACGGTGTTTGTGGTCGCACTCCTCCCAATCGGCTCGACAGATTTTTAAGAAATTTTTTATGTATATTTGGTAGGTATGAGAATAGGTTTTAGTATATTTCATTCCGTTAGGTGATTAGGGTGACCCTATTCAGAAAAAAAAAACAATTTTTTTGACAAATTTTTTTATTTGGCATCAAAAAATACCTATAATTCTAAATTTTAACTCTCCTACACGGTGACCGGACAACTCAGAATGAAACCAACTCAGAAGCACCTCACAAAGGTCATTAAGAGTGATGATAAAAAAATATTAAAAATTGGTTAAATAGGTTAAGTTGGGTTAGGGTTACCGGCTATTTTAAAATTATTTTTTCATAGCTTTTAATGACCTTTCCGAGGTGTTTCTGAGTTGGTTTCATTCTGAGTTGTCGTGGAACCGTCCTACACACCCTTCTGTTTTTTAATTGCAATTTTAGTATTTTTGTATGAACAAATTTAACCCTCTTTCGTATTTCAAACAGAACGAAATTATTTATGTTGTTGAATGACAGATGGCGCTACGTGTGCCTAATCGAACTTTTATCCACACATGCCCAAGACATTCACGAGAAGCGTCATTTTGATATTTCATTCGGCATCATGTACTCGCGTGGGCAAACCATCGAGCTTATATGTGTTGGCTAAAGACAGATTGACAAAAATATCGTACACTCAATTGCTCTTCGAAATTCAAATTGATTTTCTTTATTTCATTTTTCTACTTAAGTTGATTTTTTTTTATTTTTGTCGGCGGTCATCGTCTACAGCGCTCCATTCCTCTTTCTTACATGGAACCCATGCCAACACATTCGATATTTTTTATCTAACAACCAAAATATTTATTAGAAATAATTTATATGGTAGAACAACGTTTGTAGGGTCAGCTAGTTCACTATAAGTTTTAGTGCAATATAATAGATGTTGGTGGTGTTTATGAGTTATCCGAGTATTGTACCAGATAGACGATACACTTTTATATTCAACTGCATTCTAAACTCTTATTTCGATTTTTCGAAATGTCTGACATCGCCTAGTGCAAAATTATCATTCAGTCTGGAAACGTTGCTTGATACGGTTTTTACCGATTTTAGTGACCAGATCTGAATACCAAGTTTTCTAAACCTTTATTTATACCATCTCCTTCCCTCCTCACTTCGCCTAGTACTGCGGCAAGTTAAGCTCTGTTCAGACACGGCTATAAACCGCGAGCAGATATCTGTTGAACCGCGAGCGCTTATGTTTCTTATCGTTCAAACGTCTCTATCAAATATTTCTTCTTGTGGTAGGAGAGGGGGGTCATTTTTGTACTGAATCTGTCAACTTGACATCTGTCATCCACTGGTCTAGGCAGCTCCGTAATTAAAATGACCCCTTCTCCTGTTTTCGTCGGAGTGAGGGCGCTTAATTGTTGGCATATCGCCCCAGGAGCGGTTATGGCGTAAGACGTGTATTGTCTATGGTTGATCCGCGCTTAAACCGTTCAGGCGTGAACGGTCTGAAGGGATTGTATTGAGAGCGATATTAGGCGTGCTATGATCTTTTATAGTTTATAGCTGTGTTTGAATAGCTGGGCTTTAACGTAAAGGATTTCGAGTTTGCCGTTCATGGAACCCGGCGAATTTTATCAGAAGGTTAAAATATATCCGCTTTGCAATAAAATACCAATAAATGGAATATTTCTGATCGTATCCGAAAACTAAAAACTAAAACTGGGCGGGAGAAGTGAGTGGGAAGGCGGGGTAGGTGAAGGGGGAACGCGGGAGGGGATGGGGAGGCAGGAGGTATTTGTGTGAAGAAATGGGAAAGGACACGCAGGGAGAAACAATTTCTTTATCAAATGGCATTGCATCGCTTGTCGGTAACTCGCTTGTATTGTATAAAATAAAAAAATCCTAAAAAAATGTTTTTTGTGCCCAAATTTTTAACCACTGGAGCGCTTTTTGCCACAATACGGCAATATTTAAAATACCTCGGATTGCTTTGCTGCCAATTTTGGAAAAAATTCCTTATTTGTAAGTAATTAAGTAGAAGTTTACGATTTTATAATATTTCTTTATATAAATCCTACGAATGTGTAATAATCGTCAAAAGCTAGGTGAATTTTTTGGTTATATATAATTATAATCAGTTTGTATGTCTCTATATTGAAATTCAGGTGTATGATTTTTTTTAATGTGGGCGGAAAATATTCAAAACGATTACCAAAAAATCATGAGCAATCGCAGAAAAAATTTTAAATTGCTCTGTCGCTCCAGTGGATTTTACAAGCGATATTTTTAACAATGTATGTAAATCGGTCGTTTTTAATTTTAGCCTAATAAACTGAATTTCTTAACAATTTAAATTTTGTATTTACATTTTTGAATGTAGCTATAACTTTGTGGTTATCATAGACATATGAATATTACTAGACCAGAACATAAAGGTGAGGGGAAGAAACCAACTACAGCGGGGCGCAGAGCGGGAAGATGAATTTGGTGATATGTGATTCATCAATAACTCAATCTGAGAGTATATGGGCATCTCGCATTATAATATCACCATTTAGTTCTTAAAAGTAAACTCTGCTTTTTAATGAGTAGACCTTTTTACATAGGAGCGCAAATTGCTCGCCGCGTAATGAACAAATTTGCGAATTCCAAATACGGCAAAGTAAAATTCGCCTATTTTCATAGTCCAATATTTTGTTGACGTATTTAGTTAAGACACTTTTACAAATGTTTCATAATTTACTTACCCCGCTAAACAGCGACGAGCACACGCCATGTATCTCGAGTGATAGTGTGTGTTACAAAAACGACCATATTATGTGATCTGAATAAGCTTAAAATAAAGTAAAATAATGCTTGCCTGTGGAATGTAATACGACAATTGGGTTTATTCTATTTTTACACGTTTTCAAAACACAAGCCACTATTTTTGCTTTGTTATTTCGTAAAATGCACCGATGAGCGCTCGACGCTGGCTCGCAGAAGAATGATGACGTCACATTTTTTAGACTCACGCGATGCCATACTCGATCCCAGCCGGTTCCAATGGAACCGGTATGGGGAAGGGGAAATAATACGCTTTTATCGCTTAGGGCAGTTCTAGTAATATTCATATGTCTGTGGTGGTTATCCATTATAGAAAAATTAAACAATTCAACTTTGTATAAACCACTTTCAGAACAAACGTTCCTTCTTCAGGGAAAGCTTATACTAATTTGACAGTTTCGAACAATGTTTTATTATGGTAGGGGTGGTGCCGTTTTAACCGTTTTTTTAGCCGAACGGCTCCTCACCCCTACCATAATAAAACATTGTTCAAAACTGTCAAATTAGTATAAGCTTTCTCCGAAGAAGGAACATTTGTACCGAAACCGGTCGGATTTACATATAAGTGGTTTATACAGAGTTGAATTGTTTCATTTTTTTGTATTTACATGTTAGTTAAGGCAAATTTTCTTTTAAACTATTATAATTATTTACAAATAAAGATACCTCTAATAATCATGAAAAATTGAATCATGTAATGACCTATATATTATAACTAACTAACTAACCATCACGCCGTTTCCCCGCAGGGGTAGGCAGAGAGGACGGACCGACAAACAACTCGGTCTTGGCACACACTCTTTGCCTCACTCATATTCATATATCGTCTATTCTGACTCAAGTATCTTTAATTCACTTGATTGTGCCATGTCTTCCTCGGGCGACCCCGACTTCTTCTATCATTCATAATTATTCAGGTCGTATATTATTCTTACATTACTTTCTTCGTTCATTCGCTCTACATGCCCAAACTATCTGAGGGTCCCTTTCTTAATCTTACTCATTATGCTTACATCAGCCTTACATTCTTTGCGGATATCCACATTTCTCACACGATCATACATTGTTTTACCCCACATACGTCTCAGGGATCTCATTTCAGCAGCATTCAGTTTACTTTCATCCTTCCTCTGCCAGTTCCATGCCTCACTGCCATACATCAGGGTAGGTACCAGGACTCCATTGTGAACTGCTAGCTTGGTTTCTTTTGACAGTTTTTTATTAGCGCCAACGGCATTCAGTCCACCATTAATGGAGTTACCGGCATTCACCCTTCTTTCAATATCTCTATCAGCCTTCCCATCTCTCAATTCAATTAATTTTAAAAATATATCATCGGACATGATATCACGAAATATGCTCAGGTTAAAATGCTTCGTTTAGGTGCTGTTATACGCTGTATAGTTTAAGACCACCGGGTTTCGAATCCGTGACCTCTAGGTCATCAACGTATTTATATGAAATAATTAAAAAAAGTTATTACCTAATCTTTTTAAGTATCTTTTCAAGATGTTTTCAAGTATTCAACTGTGAAGTGCAAGCAAGAATGATTTAACAAACATCGAATTATATCAATGTTGGTATTACCAAATGTCATAAGTCACGAAACAAGTTGATATCATGTTATAAGGATAACCAGTGAAGATATAATTCCAAGAATATATACAGAAGTGTTACAAGGGCGCGTCTGTGTGGCCGAAGTAATGTCAATAAAATATTCAAAATTAATAATGTACTTTATTGTTGAAGACGACACAATACCCTAAAATATATTCAGAATCTTAACGACGTAAGTAAAGAAGCCGTATATACAAATTATTGCTACTCGCGACCCGTGTATTGGACGGACCTACTGTCGAATTTACCCCATAAAAGAAAAGAAGAAGAAAAAAAAAAATATATGGGAATCTTCGTGTAAACAAATATGCATCCGCGTCACGACGTATTGGACGGACGTACGGTCGAATTCACCCTAGGCTGGAGATTCTAACTTTCCGCCGGGTTTATTTTAATTAATTTTGAAGAACGTGTTACTAATATTTAAGATGTATCTAAACTAATACCTCCCGAAGTTATTAATTCAACGTCTAGAAAAATATGGTGCTCATTGCTGACTTTAGTTGTACAACGTGTTACAATTTTTAATGGAGTTATTCGTTAAAAAATGATCGCAACGTGCTGTTTTTATTGATATAAAGGATAAATAACTCGCATTCCTTGTGAGGCACGGAAATAAAAATGCTAATTTAACTATGATTTCGCTGAAATAAATTAAAATGTGAGGCTAAACCCCGATAAACGTGGTTATGCATGTTTCGTAAACAATGCTGCTTACTTTATCAGGGTTTAATATTATAATAGAGAACTCCAGTCCAATTTTTTATTTTTTTTATGAATAAAGACCTTCAATCTAAAATAACTGCACTTTTATTTTTATTTTTATAGTTAGTTTTAATAGTTAAAATAATTGTCAAAGTTTTAATTTTCCAAGACCCCACGAAAAGCACCGTGTCTATGGTGGATTGTGTGACGTCTTCACCCACCGATAGTTCATTTATTTTCAAGTTGTCATTTTGAATCAGTTATGTTATGTCTAAGGAAATTTCCCTAGATCTAGGGGAGAAAAATATTTTTTAGGGAAAGGGGAAATCAGGACAAAATCTAGGGAAATTTCGAACTCTGGCAAATTTTTTATTACATATGACAATATTACTGGTTTTATTTATATTTTTTTTATATATATTTTATATACGCATATATATTTTTTGTAATACCTATGAATCTTAATTATTGTTCATGTACTTACATGCAATGTTATTTTTAACACTGACACCTCAAAATGATATTATGTATCTAAAAAGATAAATGGGACCTCTGAAAAAAAAAATTTTTTTAAGTTCCGTTTTATCGGTGATTGCGGTTGATTTTTATTGTGCAAAGTGTTTTTTTTTTTTATTTGGAATTCAGTGGTGATTGTATTCGTACTTTTAAATTATTATTTCACGTAGCAAAAGGTGTTTTATTTGGAAAATCACAGTATTATAAGTACATTTACCAAATTCTGATATCTTCCCAATTAATTAATCATATTAATTAACATATAACAAGACTTTAGTGTTACACAATCAGGTCCCTATGTAGGTAATTGCGTAAATGTGAAATTCTAGAGAAATTTCTTAATGAAATAATTTTTTTGGCAGAACATCCCTGTTTGAATGAAGAATCCAGAAAAATCAATGGCGGAATCAGGCGGAATGCTTTGGGATGACTTTTAGGTGTGAGGTGTATTTTTTATTCAAGATTAACTGCTTTTAATATAGAAAAACATTGGTAAAATGTCCACATTTCACCGCTACTGTTATTGTATTTTAACAAAGTGCAATATAAAAACAATAAATCATCTTTTTCATTGTAAATACAAGTGACATCGTAATCCTCGAATTTTGTGTTCAGGCGTGACTGTACATTGTTTTATGTATAACACATACAGAAACACTGGTATTTATAATATACTGATCACGACGATTGTATAATAACTTGTATAAAAAGCCCTTTTAGTAAAAACAATTCGAAAATACGACCGATGTATCGTAAACCAAATGTCAAATATGACATATGACCTATTTATTACTATGCTTAACCTCAAATATAGCCCTTTTACGTCATAATTTTAATTGTTGAGAGCCTAAATATTGTTTCCAATAAACACAATAACTATTATTTATCTAAATCTCTTAAACAGTATGAAAATAACCAAAAAACACGAAATGTTGAATAGCGTGCGTGTCTTTCGTGGCGTAAGGCGTAAGATTTCAAATGTCAATACATCTTGATACACTTCGGTGAATTGGCTAGCAGGTTAACAGTGACGTCACCGTTAACCATTTCAGTAATGCCAACTTGACGCTGTGTTTTGAGGAGAGGTTTAAAAATGCACTTTTTAATATTTTTTTAAAAACTCTGCGTTTAATATTATGAAATAAAACTTATATATTCAGAATCAGCGTTTATTGGTCTACATGAACATATTTTTTTAAAGCCATAATATTTTTCACTGGAGTTCCTTATTGACATTAGTAATAACTAATTAAAAATAACAAGAACAAGGATGATCTTTTGAACAAATCTGGGGTCTTCAAAATAATATGTACTTTCTTTTTACATTGGGGAGACTTCTAAAAAATTTAATACTACAGTTATGGAGCACCTTTCTTCATTATCTTCTAAAATATAAAAATGAATCGCTGAATGTGTTGCTAAGAGCATAACTTTCGAACGACTGCACCAAATTGGATTTTTTTTTGTGTGTTCGTTATTGTCAGGACAAGGTTTTTATAATACTTAAGGTGAGCTCTGGCATTAAGAAATTTATATAAAAAATGCTATTTGTGGAACGCGAGGTTTGAAAACTGAACGTATGGAAAGCGGGAGGGAGGGTGAGATTGGGGAGGAGAACCAGGGAGGGGGAGGGGGACCTGGGAGGGGGGAGGGGAACTCGGGAGGGGGGTTCGCAAGACGGTGGAAGGGGGGGAGGGGGGAGTGGGGAGAGGGAAGGTGGAGGTGACGGAGTGGGAAAGGACACGCAGGGAGAAATAATTTCTTTATTAAGTGGCATAGAAACGCATACTGACCGATCGATTTGATTTGTTTGCAAATTAACAGGTGGTGGTGTCAGTTAAAAGGTTAGATAACCATTCAGTAGATGGCGTTGTGTTTCGTTAGCCGCAGCAACGCGTGGCCGGGTCGGCTAGTTTTTTTATATAAATACAGGGTTAAAAATTTTACGTAAAAATATATTGGGTTTACAATTAGAATTTTTTTAAAATTAGATTTAGTTTTAATAGCCAATTAAATATTAGTTAAATTTATCACTTAAATATACTTTCAAATTAATATTTTAACATATAATAATTTTTTTGTTATTTTCACCGAAACTCTATTGTGTTCATACATAAACGTTTTAATATTTATTCACGTGATCTAATTTTTTTAAATTTTTTTTATTATATAGACGACCGGCGTGGTCGAGGGGTAGGCTCTTGATTCGCAATCCGAAAGTTGCGTGATCGAATCCCGGAGTGGGCAAATAATTTTTGTTTGATTAATTTGTGTTATTTCACAATTAATTTAATTTAAAATCTTTACATAGTATAAAATGAAGTCGCTCCCACCGTCTGTGCGCTTAGGTCTTTTAAACTACGCACTGGATTTTCATGCGATTTTCACCAACCGGTAAAGTGATTCAAGTAAAGTGAATGCATATTATAGTAGAGAAAAGCCGAGAAATTCAAAGATTCAATTCAGGCAGCGGGCAGCTGGCAAGCGGGCGGTGTGGATTTGATATGTATGCAAATTAACAGATGGCGTTGGTTATAAAGGATGAGTAATGGCGTTTTGTTCTGTTAGCCGCAGCAACATGTGTCCGAGTCTGCTAGTAATATAGTCTATTTGCGGCACGTTCGAGAGTGGAAGATACTTTCAGTATCACCCTGGTTAAATACCACCTTTCAGAATTGAAACTTTGCTTGAAATGGCTTTAGCAATGTTTGGTGACCAGATCTGAATAGCCAGATACCTTCCTACCTCCAAGAGTCCTCATCTCCTTCCCATCCCCACTACTTTCAGCCTCACAACATACCCCAATTGGGGATGCCATAGTCTCACTGGCTCCAGACGGGAGCAGCTGGGACTCTTGTGTGGTATTCACATAAATTTTTTTTTAAAAGTATCAAATAATAATAAGGACAAGGCAGATCTTTTGAACAAATCTGGGGTTATTGAATTAATTTGTAACTTTTTTTCTTTGGGATGACTTCTAGAAAATTTAATACTAGAACTAAGGAGGACTTCTTTTGGAAGCAAATCATTATTTTGTTATAAATAAAGGGTTATTTTTTTTAAACTATGTATATTTGATAAGTACGAGAATAAAAATATATATATATATATATATCTTTATTGAATGAAATTTGCAAGATTATAACTAAAATGTACATATTCAGTGTTAATGTTTACAGTGGTTTAAAATTACGTAAGTACAAAAAGATATCAACAGAAAAAAATATAAATATGAACAGTAGATAAATGAAAAATAGAAAATAGTTATAAATTTTGGTTTTTCAGTAATCTGCCTCACTAGGCTAGCCTGTGTTGCAGTAATTTTTAAATCATTTTATAATACTTATAAACATACCTACACTTTTATTTCAAAAGTAATCATATGGATCGTAAAGTAAATTGCATGCCCCTATCCAGTTTGTGTCCGCAAATCACGGAAAGTAATTGATGGATTGACTCAAAATTTTTACAGACAATTGCATTTTAGCAGAAGAGTGTTTTAGTATATAATGGTAAGCTCTGGCGTTATGAAATTTGTATAAAAAAAATTACTCCAGGCGCTGTGCGAGTGGTTTGAAAATGTGTGTATTTCTATTTTAGCGGCAGGTAGGGCAGGCAGGGGGGAAGGGTAACGAAGGAGGTGGGAGGTGGGAAGGTGGGGAAGGTGGAAGGGGAATGCAGGAAGGAAAGGGGACGCATCGGAATGAACATGCAGGGAGAAACAATTTATTTCTTCGAATTTTTTTTTTTTATATGAATACATTGTGAATTTTTTTTTTATATGAATAAATTGTGAAATAAGGAATAATTGGCGGGAACGTGTACTTGCGCCCCGGGAACCTTTATTGGATAACCAACACCTCTGCCATAGGTCACCCCAAGTGGTTCGCTACGTTTGGTGATTTAGCAGGGGTGCCCGGGTTCATGGGGTGAGGTTTGTCTAGGTCTTGGAGGCGGATGACCAGGACATACTGAACCCCAGATTCCTACCCACCCCTTAAACCCTTTTCCTTCCCAGAACTTTCCTCTCCTTCCTTTCCTTAAAAAAAAAACCCTCCACACAGCATCCCCAAAGATGACATAGGTTCTGAGGGAAATTATTTTCCTCAGGGCCTCCTGTGTGGATTTCATGTAAAAAAAAAAAAAAATTTATTTGCCACCCCTGGATTTGATCCCGCATTAGTATATATAATAATATATTTTTATACAACTAGATTATATTGTGTTTATTTATAAATGTTTTTAATATATACGTGTAATTATTACCTGATCTAAAATATTTTTATTTTTTTATTTTACGAGCATAAAGTTGTTATTTATGATACCTACTTTTAACTAATAATTGATCATCCCAATTGTAATGGGTTTGTCTAGGTACTTATTTGTCTATCCTTATTTTAGCCAATTTTCATTTTATTCTGACGAATAAACCATTGATTTTAAAACCTGTCGATAATCCGGTTGGTAGGCCGGCGTAGTGCAGCGGTAAGGCGCTTGACTCGCATTCCGAAGGTCGCGGGATCGAATCCCGGCGTGGCAAATAAATTTTATTTGATTAATTTGAGTATTTCACAATTTGTTCATTTAAAATAATATATAGTAATATTTGCGGCACGTTCCAGAGTGGAAGATACTCTCAGTATCGCCCTGGTGTAAGACCACAATTCAGAATTGAAACGTTGCCTGAAATGGCTTTCGCCGTATTTTGTGACCAGATCTGAATAGCCAGGTACTTCCCCACCTTCCTCTTCCCTATCTCATTCCCTCCCCACTACCCTCAATCTCACAACATACCCCAATTGGGGATGCCATAGTCTCACTGGCTTTAGACGGGAGCAGTTGGGACTCTTGTGAGGTAATCATGAAAAAAAAAACTCCTTGCATGTCCTTTCCCGTGAGTTCCCTTCCCCTATAGCGTTTTCCTTCCACTTTCCCCGCCTTCCCTTTTCCCCCAACCCCCCTCCCGCGTTCCGCGACTGTAGAAGGAAGGACTCTGGGATGCTGCGTGGAGGATCTTTTTGAGGAGAGGAAGGAATGAACATTGATTGGTCTTGAAGAGACCCATGTTGTAGGAAGGAGGAAACAAAAAGGCCGGCAAATCATTCCACAGCCGAGCTGTTGAACAGAAGAACGAATCGAATAAGCGATCCTTTCTCATTTGACAAATGTCAACCCTTTACAAATTGGGCACGCGTTTGGCGTGTTTCCCGACTATTCACCGGTGCCTTAGGCCCTTAGGGATCAATGTCGCTAATTCCTCGGAGCATCTTCCATTATAATACAGGTAGAACAAGGATAGCATTCCCACCTGACGCCTGTGCTCTAAAGATTGCAATCGTCTATTAATATGGGAGAATCGATCAAAGGGACCTCCCGTTTCTGCACAGAGTTGAGGGTATTTTTCAGGTATTTTGGAGCTCCAGACCAGAGGTGGCTGCCAAATTCAACCGTGGGGCGCACTTAGTGTCGCGGTTTAGACGGATTCTTAACTAGAATCTAAATAGTACAAAACTCATTTTACTTTAAACTGCTTTTTTCGAGAAGATTGACATGATATCTCAAGTTCTACTGAACCAATTTACTTGAAATTTGGTGTGAGCCTTCTCTATACATCACTCGACATATCTCCCCTACCAGAATTTTAACAAATTTTCAATTTTTACTATCTTTAAAAAATTCGGAAAATTCAAAAAAATTGGTAACAAAATGTCTTTTTATTTCAGACAGCCACCATTTTGCGAAAAAAAAAATTGTTTAGTTTTCCGAGGTACGGGCCATAGCAGCATTTGTTTGGATTAAGAATGATTATTATTTTTTTCTGATTATTAGGAGGGTTGCAATCATGTCAACCAGGGCGTACCGTTTAGACTTCCCACTTCAACACCCTGTTACTTTTTGAATTTTAAAGTTTTTCGTTTGTTTTTTTTTTATTTATTCTTAAATCCTTTTAAATTATAAAGGCGAAAGTTTGTGTGAATGTATGGATGTATGGATGTATGGACCTATGGACGTATGGATCTATGGATGTATGGATGTATGGATGTATGGATGTATGGATGTATGGATGTATGGATATATGGATGTATGGATGTATGGATGTATGGATGTATGGATGTATGGATGTATGGATGTATGGATGTATGGATGTATGGATGTATGGATGTATGGATGTATGGATGTATGGATGTATGGTATATAGATGTATGAATGTATGGATGTATGGATGTATGGTATATGAATGTATAGATGTATGGATATATGGATGTATGGATGTATGGATGTATGGATGTATGGATGTATGGATGTATGGATGTATGGATGTATGGATGTATGGATGTATTAATATATGGATGTATTGATGTAGGTTATATGGATGTATGAATGTATGAATGTATGGATGTATGGTATATGGATGTATGGATGTATGGATGTATGGATATATGGATGTATGGATGTATGGATGTATGGATGTATGGATGTATGGATGTATGGATGTATGGATGTATGGATGTATGGATGTATGGATGTATGGATGTATGGATGTATGGATGTATGGTATATAGATGTATGAATGTATGGATGTATGGATGTATGGTATATGAATGTATAGATGTATGGATATATGGATGTATGGATGTATGGATGTATGGATGTATGGATGTATGGATGTATGGATGTATGGATGTATGGATGTATGGATGTATTAATATATGGATGTATTGATGTAGGTTATATGGATGTATGAATGTATGAATGTATGGATGTATGGTATATGGATGTATGGATGTATGGATGTATGGATATATGGATGTATGGATGTATGGATGTATGGATGTATGGATGTATGGATGTATGGATGTATGGATGTATGGATGTATGGATGTATGGATGTATGGATGTATGGATGTATGGATGTATGGTATATAGATGTATGAATGTATGGATGTATGGATGTATGGTATATGAATGTATAGATGTATGGATATATGGATGTATGGATGTATGGATGTATGGATGTATGGATGTATGGATGTAGGTATGGATGTATGGATGTATGGATGTATGGATGTATGGATGTATGGATGTATGGATGTATTAATATATGGATGTATTGATGTAGGTTATATGGATGTATGAATGTATGAATGTATGGATGTATGGTATATGGATGTATGGATGTATGGATGTATGGATGTATGGATGTATGGATGTATGGATGTATGGATGTATGGATGTATGGATGTATGGATGTATGGATGTATGGATGTATGGATGTATGGATGTATGGATGTATGGATGTATGGATGTATGGATGTATGGATGTATGGATGTATGGATGTATGGATGTATGGATGTATGGATGTATGGATGTATGGATGTATGGATGTATGGATGTATGGATGTATGGATGTATGGATATATGGATGTATGGATGTATGGTATATGGATGAATTAATATATGGATGTATGGATTGGATGTATGGTTGTATATTTGTTGCTCTTTCACGCAAAAAATACTGAACGGGCTTTAAAATTTTTTTCATCAATAGAAAGCTACATTATCTGCGAGTAACATAGGCTATACATAATGGTAAGCTCTGGCGTCATGAAATTTGTTTAAATGAAAATGTGTGTATTTCATATATTTTAGCGGCAGGGAGGAAAGGTAGGGGGATGGACCCCACGGCTTGCGGAGAGGGAAAACACGAGGGAGGGGGAAGGTGGGGAAGATGGAAAGGAACGGGGATGCACGGGAAAGGACATGCAGGGAGAATCAATTTATTTCTTTGAATGGCATAGCAACGCATGCCGGGTACCACCTAGTTTATTTTATTTTGTTTCTTTACGTGGTACCAAAGTCTAATGATTACAATTCAGTTTATAACCTCACTAGGTCAAGCCTGTGTTTAGTTAACAACTCTACACAAAATAACACAAAAATATTTAAGAACAATATTGTTGTATGATTCTTACAGAATATGAGTATGATGAGTACCTGCCTAAGCTGAAGGCGATGGTACATTGCAATGTAAACACGCAGGGTGACCATGACTAGATTTTTAGAAAACAAATATTATTTCAAAAGAATTAAGTTGAGAAATATATCTTAATATATAAAATGAAGTCGGGTTAGTTACACTATTTATAACTCGAGATCGGCTGGACCGATTTTGATGATCTTTAATTTGTTGGATTCGTCTCTGCCCCGGACAACAGAATAAATAGCGCAAAAATTTACGAAAAAGAAAGTTATGAAGAAAATAAATTTTTTCGTGCATTTTGTATGGAACGAATTCTCATATTTTGAAAGAAATGCAGCAATATTGTGATAGGTATAATATTTAACTGTGCGTGAATTCCAAAAATTCAAAAACGTCAAATGTCAATGCGCTGATTGTTTTGCTTTTGTTCTTAATCATATAATGCTGCCCCTCTTTCTTACACACTAAATGTCGATTGTAGAAAATGAGACAAACGGTGAACGTACGTCTCTGCACCCCTCCAAAGGAAAAATAGAATAATAATAATAAATCTCTGAAACGAAAAGCATTTTTTTTACGTAAGCTCCACTCAGGACCTATGTCATCTTAGGGGATGCTGTGTGGAGGGTCTTTTTAAGGAAGGGTAGGAAAGGAAGTTCTGGGAAGGAAAAAGGCATGAGGGGTGGGTAGGTATCTGGAGGTCAATGTATCCGGGAGTGAATCCATCCCTCCAACTGCGGTGCAAGGTCATTGCCTTTACCCGAATCAACCTTTTGCCTTGACCTTTCCAGCCGAACTCTTTCGACTTATTGGTCGAGAGAATCCAGCTGAAAAGGTCAAAAGGCCTCCCTCAACCATTCTCTCTCGATCCGGCCCGCCACGCAGCAGGTGAGCAGACGCATCCACTGCACAAAAGTCACGCCATGAACCCGGGAACCCCTGTTAAATCACGAAACGTAGCTAACCACTTGGGGTGACCTATGGCAGAGGTGTTGGTTATCCAATAAATCGTTTATGTGGCGGCGGCACCCGTACCCGCTTCCTTTCAAAAATTCCCGTAAGTTAGTTGAAAAGTAAGAAAATCACAAAAAATATAAATCCGTACACAACGCCACATCTGATACTGACAAAACCAAAACACGGTCAGTTGGGCATCGATAATTGCTTCATTGTTAAACTTAATTTAATTCAACAGTTATTGATTCTGAGGCGGTACGAAGTTCGTCGGGTCAGCTAGTCTTACATTTAAAAATCTCGTGTCACGGTGTTTGTGATCGCACTCCTCCGAAACAGATTGATCAATTTTTATGAATTTATATTTTGTAGGAATGAGAATAGGTTTTTAAGTATATTTCATACCGGTAGATGATTAGGGTCTTTCGATTACTATCCAGAAAAAAATCTATTATTGCGGCAATTTTTTTTTTAAGTTTTTTTTTTTTTTATTTGGTATCAAAAATTCCTATAACCCCAAATTTTAACCCTCCTACCCCCACCATCCCATTTTTTAATAGCGATTTTAGTATTTTTGTATGAACACATTTAACCGTCTTTCGTATTTCAAACAGTGGAGGTAATCCACCTCTTACCCGCCCTGGTATAAGTAACTGATGGTTACTCCTTCAAGGCTCTCGCAAGATTCTAATTTTTTTGATTAAACGAAGCTACATTTATTTATTTTGAACGAATCTAGACCTCCAGTGTCCATGCATACGTTGTTAGTAAGCAGTATGCAAGTGCTTAACAGGAAAAACAAAATGCAAAAAAATAGGTTAGTAAGACAAAGATAAATTAAACAGGGCAAAAGAAAAACTCATTCATGAGACTCCATGACGCGGAATTGCATCTGTAAAAAACCTGCAAGCACCTGCATAAAATAGAGAACATAAGAAATACAATAAATCTCAAATCAATTGGCAAATACCAACAAAAAATGTGAATGGCTTTCGGTCTGACCATAAACTACACTTAGCTTCCGTGTCCCTTAGCCAACCACTCAGTGAAGCTTCAAAGAATGTTACCTGAATATTTGGGGTAAAATACCCGAAGACTAAAAGAAAATTCAGCGTTGGGTAGTCAGAGGCAGGACAAAGGACAGTCAAGGTCGTGTGATCAAACCTCAAGCCTGCACATGTCATTGGGGGAGGCGCAGATAGATTTGAGAAGGATCTGCAAAACTAATAATGTAACTAAAGATGAAGCAGGGACGAGGTCCAGCACACCCCCATACGGGGATAGGGAAAAAAAAATAAAAATTTGGAGTTCAGTTCATCCAAAAAACATTGAAATAGTTAAAGACAAACAAAACAAAATAAGGAACATGGCATAAATTAACAGGTTTGATTTAATTTGTTTTAATTTCGTATTTCAAACAGAATTAAATTATTTATGTGTTAAATGACAGATGGCGCTACGTCCGCCACATCGAACTTTCATCCATACATGCGCAAGACATCACGCCAAGCGTCGCGTCATTTTGATATTTCATTGGGCATCATGTTCTCGCGTGGGCAAACCATAGAGCTTATTTGTGTTGGCTAAAGTGGGACTGACAAAAATATCGTTCACTCAATTGCTCTTCGAAATTCATAATGATTTTCTTTATTTCATTTTCCTACTTTAGTTGAAGCTTTTTTGTTTTTATCGGCGGTCATCGTTTACAGCGCTCCATTCCTCTTTCTGTCCATCCCCGCACACTTATAATACATTAGTTATTTTTTTTTATTTAACAACAAAAATATTCACTACGGATAATTTATATGGCAGAACAACGTTTGTGGGGTCAGCTAGTAATTCATAAATTATGCTATTAATTTGGCAAGAGAAAGATGAAAAAACAATTCCAAATATTTGCATTTTTTTGTAAAGCGAAAATATTTTGACCATCTGAAAAAAATGCCAAATTTTCGAAGGGTTAAAAGCTATGAAAAAATAATTTTAAAATAGCCGGTAACCCTAACCTAACTTAACCTATTTAACCAATTTTTAAAATATTTTTTTATCATCACTCTTAATGACCTTTCTGAGGTGCTTCTGAGTTTGTTTCATTCCGAGTTGTCTGGTCACCAATCTAGAAGGCTATTTAAACGAAACCAATGTTATTATATTTATTTTTGATGACCCAAGCAGTTTCAAACCGGTTTAACCTGTTCTTCGGTAAGAAATACCTAAATCACTTCGATGACATTATTTTTAATCTGCTGCAAGTTTTTCTAAGCACTTCGGTAGACTGATAAGAAAATTGGAGTTCGTGGTATATTAGAACTCTCCGCACGACAGAGAGGATGTACCACCAAACAACTCTGTCTTTGTAACTCCTTCATTCAGATCGTCCCATACGGTTCCGCTACTATTCATCCCGCGAAAAAATATCTACTAAAACGTAAACAAACCTAACCTAATCTAACCTAATCTGACTGACCTAACCTATCCTAATAAAAAGTTGGACAAAAAATAGTACAAAATCCTCTCTCTCTCTCTCTGGTGTTAATTCTGGGATTGGTTTGCAGCAATTTCATCTATTCGTCTCTTCCACTCTTCCCTGTCTTGTGCGGCTTTTTTGAAGTCTGCATATGATGAGCAGCGCACGTCCACCAGCAGGTCCTCCAGGTACTCTCGGCGTGGGCGTCCCCTAGAGTTTGTCCCCTCGGTCACACCCTCCATTATGGAATGCAAGAGGCCTTCTTGTCGTATTACATGGCCGATCCATCTTGCACGCCTTTCGGACAAGGTCCTCAGCAGGTGCCTTCCTCCTTCGATTCTTTGGAGAACCTCCTCATTTGTAATGTGGTCTCTCCAGGAAATTTCTAATAGTCTTCTATAGGACCACATCTCAAAAGCCTCTAGTCTACGACATCCTGCAAAGACAATAAATTATTTTTCAAAAATAGTAACATGTAAAATAAGGCTAAGTTAGGTTAGGTAAGGTTAGGTTAAGTTAGGTTTTAGTGGATATTTTGTTGGAGGATGATTTGTCTATGGGATATTTTGTCCTTGGGATATTATGTCAAGGGATATTTTGTCGGACGATATTGTGTCGATGATATTTTGTCGCTGGTCGCATACTCTTCTGTTAATGGGACTCTTGTGCTTCGAATACTCAGAACGTGAAACTAATCGTGAAATGACCATTTTCGATTAATCTTCACTACAAATCGATTTCTACTATGAATACCAAAAAATATATTTTAGAAAAATAAAAGCTTTTTCTATCGTTTCGCTTGATCAGAATAAAAAATATATGTATTAGTTGCTTTATAAAAAAAAATAAGGGTAAACAAATGAAAAAAATATTTTTTCATTTGAAATTTATGAACACATGTGTGAGAAACCTCTTCTTCTTCTTCCTTACGTTGTCCCAACTCATTGCCTAGGTAGGCTGTTGGGGTCACCTTTATCCATGCCGTTCCTCTGAAGAATTTTAGAGCATTGAGTCATTCAGGAGTTCTTCGGTCTTCCTCTCGATGACCTTGCCTGCTTCACTGTGTGGTTTGATGGTCTCCGTTTTAAGTACCCATACCATCTCAACTGTGTTCCTCCAGCTTACTATTTATTTATATTAGCCTGGTTTGAAAGCTATCTTACTGGAAGACAACAAATTGTTAGAATAAAATCATCTTTGTCAGAAAAAATTTATGCAACAAGTGGAGTTCCACAGGGTTCACACCTTGGCCCAATATTATTTATCTTGTTTATAAATGATCTTTCAAAAATATTTCATGATGTATTTATCTTAATTTTTGCTGATGACCTCAAAATTTTTAGAATAATTCAAAATATTTACCATTGCAACATTCTTCAAGATAATATCAACAAATTGTTAATTTGGTGTAATGAAAATAGACTTTACTTAAATATCTCAAAATGTCATATAGTTAGATTTTCTCGGATAAAAAATCCAGTGATCTTCAATTACAACATTGATAACAATACTCTGGAGACATTAACATAAATTAAAGACTTGGGCATCACTTTTCAATCTAATCTTTCATTTGTTAACGACATAACAGAAATCTCTAATAAGGCCTTAAAAATGTTGGGATTTATAACTAGGCTAACTAGAAATTTTAACAATATTAAGTGTATAAAACTGTTATATTTTGCATATGTTAGAAGTCAACTTGAATACAATTCTCCCGTCTGGAACCCATATTACAATATACATGTACAAGCTGTTGAAAGAATACAAAACAAATTCTTACGTTTTCTTAATTTTAAAATGGGTATTCCAGCAATTATGTTGAACTACAATACTATTTTGAATGATATGAATATGCTCAAATTGTCAGACAGAAGAACTTTCATTGACTTGGTATTTCTGTATAAAATTCTAAATGATTTAGTTGACAGTCCGGTATTGCTCGAATTGATAAGCTTCCGGATTCCACTACGTAATACTAGAAGTCAGGATTTATTTCAGTGCAGTAATTCTGGAACTAACTACCATATGTATTCCTCCTTACCCAGAATACTAATGGAGGGAAACAATTATACCAAGTCAGTGTACATCTTCAATTTATCTTTAAACAAATATAAAATATTGTTACGAAGGCAGTTCAGTTATGTACAATAAATACTGTATATTTCTTACTATTCATATGTAATGCCCCGAAAAAGGGCGTTAATAAATAAATAAATAAATGTCTGTGACACCCAGGCTACCACGAATGCGTGAACTTTTGATCTTATCTTTTAGTGATACTCCTGCCGACCATCTAAGCATTCGCATTTCTGCTGTTTCAAGTTGCCTAGTGTAGGAGTTGTATATAGTCCAGCGTTCGGAGCCATACATTATTGCGGGTCTTACAATAGTCTGGTATAACATGTGTAAGAAACCATATTTTAAAAATACTGATTTATGACTAAGATTTTCTGTGACGAGTTACCCTTTATTTATTTATTTTTTCTTTCTTATAAAATTATTTACAAAATAAGTAAAAACCACTTTTGCGCTAAAATCGAGTAATCAATTAAGCGATCAATTTTCTAGCTTCCGTTTGGCAAGCGATTTTTATGCCATTACCTATATTCGTGGTGGTTCATAAAGCACTCTAAAGCCTCGAGTTTTTTTTTTTTTTTTACAGTGAATACCGCACAAGAATCTCAACTGCTCCCGTCTGGAGCCAGTGAGACTATGGCATCCCCAATTGGGGTATGTTGTGAGGCTGAAGGTAGTGGGGAGGGGAAGGAGGTGGGGAAGAGGAAGGTTGGGAAGTACCTAGCTATTCAGATCTGGTCACCAAACACGGCTAAAGCCATTTTTAAGCAACGTTTCAATTCTGAATGGTGGTCTTACACCAGGGCGATACTGATAGTATCTTCCACTCTGGAACATGCCGCAAATATACTATATATTATTTTAAATGAATTAATTGTGAAATAACACAAATTAATCAAATAAAATTTATTTGCGCATGCCGGGTTCGAACCCGCGACCTCTGGATTGTGAGTCAAGAGTCTTACCCACTGGACTACGGAGGTCGTTTACTAGCAGATAGTGAATTTGCCGGCTAGTAGCTTGTAAACTCGCTCAGTGTAATCATATTTACTAGAAGATTGTAAACAATCTACGAAAAAAGTTGAAAGGGGGGCTACTTTACTCGCTACTTGCTAGGGTGTGGGCTTGTTAGCTGGTAAACTAACCGTGTGTCATCGAAGTTGCTAGTGAGCTAGCTGCGAGTATCTCAGTTTTCTACAAAATGTGACGATTCCAGCCTTCAATTGCTTCAAATCCTTTCCCATATTCAACGGCTTCTCACTGAATTCACTAAATAAACGTTGGAAGATTTCAATTTTTACTTTCGTATTGCAGAAGTCTTTGTCTTTTATATTCCACTAGCTTTTGCCCCCGGCTTCGCTCGCATAGTATTAGGGGGGTTCCCACTCCGTCTCTTCCATCTTCCCTATCCCCATTCCACTCCCCCCTCCATAGGAGGCGTCTACTAATATCTACAGGAATTCCAAAAACTGAGAAAATCGAACTAATATCTATGAGAATCAGAGTGTTGACAAATATCTACAGCTGAAACTGTTGACTAATATCTATGACAACCAAAGTGTTGACGAATATCTACAGCACTGGCAGAGGTTGGATTTGCAATTATGTATAGCATATTGGAATAACGTAATATTGCGTATGCAGTTTAAAAAACTTAATTTATGTAAGTATGTATGTAAAAATCCCTAATATCGGACTATTGTACACATTTAAATGATTAGTCCAACCTACGCTCTGTAGATATTAGTCAACACTCTGAAGTTCGTAGTTATTAGTTCAACATATGAGCTGTAGATATTCGTCCGACATACAGGCTGTAGATATTAGTATCTGGAGTCCCTCCATACCCGTTACATTTATTTTTAAAACAGCTCGCGTGCCACCTATTAAAGCGTGACAATCAAACACACACAGTTTCGCGTTTATAATATTAGTATAGATTTGTTTTTTAGACTAAATAGATCTAGGTTTTTTACAATTTTTCTCACTTAAGTGTGAACAATCTAGTGAAAAAAACTGGTAGGTTCTCGTTAAAACGAGGGCAAATCTTAAATAATATTACGAAACCTAATGATATAAGTCATTTAATCAATATTTATTGTAGAATTAGTATAATAGATTCGTGAAAATCACGGATGGTTTTAGAGAGTTAGTATAATGGATTTTTGGCATTTTTTCCACAAGGTATTCCCTAATTTCCTCTCAGAATTAGGTACAGATTGAGATTAGTGCAAATATTTTTGAATTTAATATAGATATCAAATATCAACCACTAGCGTATCGGTACGTTTTGCTTTTTATAATAAGATACTTCTTGTAGGAATTAGGACCCTTCAGAAATAAAATTGCCTAATTTGAACGTCATCAACAGACGTTCAGCATACAAACTAGACAATGCATTTTTATAAAAATAACAACGTGCAGATAAAGAATGATTTCTTCCAAAAATAAAGTTGGTATAAAATTAGTTAAAAATCGGTACAGTTCCAAATAAGAAGGGAATTCAAAACCTCGATTTTGACGATTTTATTAGGTACTCGCGAGTTCCCGGCATGCATTTCAATTCCACTTACATGAAGAAATTATTTTTCCTATTGCGTGTCCTTTCCTATTCATCCCCGTTCGTTTTCCGCCTCCCTTTTCCCTCCTGCGTTCCCCCTCCCAATCTTAGCCGATTTCCCCTCACCACTCTTCCGCCTCCAACCGACCCGCGAACCCCACCCTCCCGTATTCACTTCCACAACTCGCACGCCACCTATTGCAATTTTTTTACAAATTTCATAAAGCCAGAGCTTACTAGAATACCACGAAAGCTTCGCGGGAATGCGCACAACAAATCAATAAAGTTTCATCGCATTTAGGTGAATGGTATCAGAGCGCATTAGGGACAAACAAAGAAAAAATCATTTTTATATATTAAGATTATCAGCCTGAGGTGCAATTGTAACTTTCGGTGTTGGAGGGGGGGGGGGGGGGGGTAGCAGCGACAGGATAAAATACACATTATTCACAAATTCCTCAGCGACCATTTTTCGTCCTTATTAATAGTGCGGTGTTCACATAAAAAAAGTACAAATAAAAGTTGAGTAGGATAAAACCAGTTTGCAGGTTGCATGGGTGTAAAAGTGTGCGAAACCGGTTGGTTGGATCCACCGTCTAGTTAAATAACCTACACGCGTCCTTAACCTTGCGTGCATGTGCATAGTTTCATTTATTATTTTTGTTCTGTGCCTTACCATAACGAAAGGATAGCGCAAAAGTTGTCACCCAATGTTCTTTGGCTGTATTTTTTTTCCATCGTCAAGAAAATGATTTTTATATTTTTAAATTGTTTATTTCACGACAATGAAGGTAATTTTTTTAGTATTATTTCACCATGCTAGGGATGTCCCTGTGTTATGGTAGGCGAAGTTAACAGATTGGAATTATGTATCATTTGCTTGACAATAATAATAATTCGATTACATAATTCAGATTAAGTCAAAAATATTTTACATAGTATTTAAATTAGGATAATTAGATAGGGATTGTGAGAAGATAATATGAAGATAGATTAAATGGATGTAGTATAAAATGTATTTATGTTTTTTATTTAGGAACTATATAATTTATTTTTTTTTACATATTTATATGAAACATTTTTTTTTATTAATATTTGTTTCATTTACATTTTCATAATATAACATAATATTGCTTACATATTTTTATACACTCTCCTAATAAAGCAAATGCTTGTGTTTAGGAGAGGACAACTTGTTAATAACTTAAGAATTATTTAAAAAAAAAGATCCTTATAACAAACTAAAGAGTTTAACTTGTGAAGAGATTTAGACATATTTTAAAAGCTCATAGGAGTAATTAAACAAGAAATGTATTTAGAATGTACATAAAACATTAGGAATAACAGTGAAAAATATACCTAGAAGAAAATCAAAATTATGGTTTGATAAAAACCTGTTGACTTTAAATTCTAAAAAAACCTATTATTTGCCATTTTTCATTAAAAAACAAGAAACACCTAAAGAAATAAACTTAATAATCCACTCTGTGACAAATACAGAAAACCACAAATGTAATATATCATGTTTAAAAATAGAAAGCAAAACTGATATTAAGTACCTGGGCATAACGACTTTAAATTCTAAAAAACCTATTATTTGCCATTTTTCATTAAAAAACAAGAAACACCTAAAGAAATAAACTTAATAATCCACTCTGTGACAAATACAGAAAACCAGATATGTAATATATCATGTTCAAAAATAGAAAGCAAAACTGATATTAAGTACCTGGGCATAACAATAGACCAGCGTTTAAAATGGTCTCCACACATAAATATTCTGAACAACAGAATAAGGAAACTAACATATATATTTAGATGTTTAAGAGATATTTTAAACCATTAATTACTTAGAACCACATACTTCGCTTTCTGTCAATCAATTATACAATACGGCATTATAGGATGGGGCGGTACATATACAAATCAAACACAAACAATTTACATATCACAAAAACTAATAATAAAAACAATTTTAAAAAAACCCTACTCATATTCGTCAGAACTTTGAATTAAACAATTTAAAGTCAGAAAATTAAGTGCATTATACTTTTATCATGCAACATTACAAATTTATAAAGATAATATTAAAAATCAAGTTGCACCATTTAAAAATAACAGAAGTCTTAGACAAACATCAATACTTCCCACTCCAAAATGTAAAAAAAAAATGGATAATTGAGTCATAAATACCTCGGAGCAAAATTTTTTAATTCATTACCAGAAAAAATTAGAAACATGAATACCAATATAAAAAATTTTAAAACTCACCTTAAAAATTATACTGAAAACTTTGTTTAAATGGTAAGTTAAATGTGATATAAATAAACTGAATGATATAAAAAAAGCAATACAATAACACCCCCCCATACACACAAGCCTTGCTTAATTATGGGGGTACATCAAATATATCTACTATGTTATTAATTACTGTATAAAATTTATTTGTAATTTATGTACCTTTTATTACTAATAAAAAAATTAAAAATGTGGTGGTACTACCAAAATAAGATTTTTTTTTTTTTAAATTTATTGTAATTTTTTCTGTTCGTATATCAGCGGGTAATTGATTAAATAATTTTATTCCTTTATATACATAGTGATTCTGTGCAGTTGTGGTTCGTACGGGTGGTACAGTTTGTCCACCAATAGAAGTATTCCTTATGCTAATATGTTGCAGTGGGGTAGTATTTTTATTAAAGATATCTTTGTGATGTTAGGTATGTGCTTTATAGATTTTTTAATAATATTAGTATTGCAGAAAGAACACAGCAAATTTGTACTACGAGAATTGGCTCTGGTCTGAACTTTATGGCAATTCAAACTAAATCTTCTTTTGGTCAAAGAAATTATTTTTATCAAGCTCCACTCATATTTAATAGCCTTCCAGAACATATAAAGTCATCTAATTCCTTGTACACTTTTAAAAAGAATCTTAAATTATTTGTGTTAGTCGAGGATTGCCAATTGATTTTCTCTACTTTGTCCTTTCTAAATTATTAGCTAAATGAGTATGTTTATAATAATAAGCTAAAATAATATTCTTTTTATTATAAGCAATAATTATCAGCCTGAAACACTCATCCGCATTGAAAATTCTTCCGAGAAAAGATACATGACGCCAACGGGACTTGAACCCGTGTCCTTCTGATTGCCGGACAGCTGCTCTCCCAATTGAGCTATGGCGGCTTATCTTATACCCTCCAAATCCGTGGTCGTCAAACTGCGGCCCGCGGGCCGCATGCGGCCCGCGACGGATATTTGTGCGGCCCGCACAAATATCTGGCGTTTACTTTTAAATTCTTTTTTCAAGTACAATTATAGTATCCGTTTTTTTGCGACCCGCACAAATATCTACCGTTTTCTTTTTAAATATATTTTTTTTCATGTACGATTACAATTATACTATACGTTTTTTGCGGCCCGCACAAATATATGCCTTTTTCATGTACAATTATAGTATCCGGTTTTTTGCGGCCCGCACAAATATCTGCCGTTTTCTTTTTTACTATATTTGTTTTCATGTACGAGTACAATAATTATACTATATCCGTTTTTTGCGGCCCGCACAAATATCTACCGTTTTCTTTTAAATATATTTTTTTCATGTACAATCATACTATCCGGTTTTTTGTGGCCCGAACAAATATCTGTCGTTTTCTTTTTACATATATTTTTTTCATGTACAAAATTGTACTATCCGTTTTTTTGCGGCCCGCACAAATTTCCGCCGTTTTCTTTTTAAATATTTTTTTCTATTTCATGTGCGAGTACAAATATCATACTATATCCGTTTTTTGCGGCCCGCGCAAATATCTGACGTTTTCTTTTTAAATACATATTTTTTTCATGTACAATTTTACCATCCGGTTTTTTGCGGCCCGCACAACCGCAATATCTGCCGTTATCTTTCTAAATATATTTTGTTCATATACAATTAAATATATTATCCGTTTTTCTACAATTAATTATTTTGTCGTTTGAGACTTTCAGGGGGGCAGTAGAAGACCCAGAGAAAATTAGAGGGCGTAGAGATGGCACAGTGAGGGTGTAGATAGGTAAAACAAAATATGGTCAAAAAACAACAAAAAAACACGCTTATCACGTACTAATAAAGCAAAATAAACTTTAATATTGTTTAATTTTTGTTATCGTATGTATTGTTATCATTTTTATCACGTTTGCGAAAATTCACACATTTTTTTGTATAATATTATGATTTTGCGTGAATTATTATTAAGAATTGACACTACATCATGAACACAAGAAGGAAGGAAGTAGCAATCCGGTACTTAAATACAAATACCCCCCCCCCCGAAATCATAAGTGTGCGGCCCGCGGTGATACCTTACATTGTCCTATGTGGCCCTTGACCAGAAAAGTGTGACGACCGCTGCTCCAAATGATTCAATATATACTAGTATTTAATTCAACAATTACTGCTTATTATATTTTTTCCACCTGAAAACAACCAACTTTATTTTTGCGAGAGAGACACTGTTAGTGTTAAATCCCTCGCTAGGTGGCGTCGAGACAAATTATGTCTTCATTTATTGGGGAAATACTTAAACTTGTCAAATATTAATTATTATTTTTAATTGTTAAACTAACGTTTAAGACAACGTTTAACGTTGCCAGTTTTGAAGTACAGCCAGGCCATGTTCCACCTCCTTGTAGTTGCTTGTCCAATCTTGTTCGTGGAATATAATAACAGTGTCATATGCAAAGCTCATTATGTTTCCATCGATGGAAAGATTCATAAGATTATTTATGTAAATCAGAAATAGTGTAGATCCTAATTCGCTTCCCTGGGGGATGGGTTTATGATTGAAATCCATTGCAGATATAAGGTTCCATATAGTTATTTCAGGTTTTTGAAAGCAAGAGGTCAGGATTCGGTATGTAGGTTGTCAGGGAGAAGGTTGAAAATTTTAGGGACTTGGTAGATGAATTGTCTTTGTGCTGTCGTAGATAGTACCTATGTAGCTTGCATCAATTCAGTAAGTCAAGTTCAGGGTCTACATCATGACCTGCCATTTTCTTGTAGCAACATTTTCAAGAGTCATAAGAAACTTGAAGGTTTCAAGAGTCATACGAATTTATGAATGCAGAATTGATAGCGATCAAAGAAGCGGTGGAATATGCAATTAAAAATAAGTGAAAAAATTATTAAGTGATTTTAAAAGTGCACTTCAACATATTAAAAGTATTCCGAAAGGAGTTCCCTGTAGGAAAATTGCCTACAATATTGTTGAACACATAAGGCGGCTACAGCAGAAAGATGTATCCATATGTTTACAATGGATTCCATCTCATGTAGAAATACATGGGAATGAAGAGGCGGATTTGTTGGCAAACAAAGCAAGTGTGAATGGAATCATCTACAACTGGACGCCAGATGCTGAAATTCCTGCCAAAAAAAAAATTCCATGTGTAATAAATAATATGTGGAATAATCATTTTGAAACGTTGTTTACCAATAAGGGAATATGGTACAGAAAGCTCCAAAATGAACCGTTTAAAAGACGATGGTTCACTGAGGTTAATCTGAAAAGAACGGAAATGAGAATCATTTTTAGATTAAGTTCCGGAAATGCACTAATGGGAAGAATATAGGCCTCTCTGATTCTCCAATGTGCTCGATATGTGAACAAATTGAAGCTGCGGAGCACACATTGTCGAAGTGGAAAATATTTAAAAGTGATTTTTTACACAAAATGAATAAAAAAGAATTAAGTACCTTTTACAGATCATTAGAGATTATAATGATAATATTATAATTTAAAAACAGATGAAACAAAAAATGACAACATTGAGTGAGTCAGAAGCCTCGATAATATACATGACATAAAAAAACTAAAAAAAGAGTCATAAGAAACTTATGTTATATTACGTGCTAAATTATTTAAGATATTATTGTTTAACTAGCTGTTAGGCCCCGCGGGCGGCTTTTGATTAGGCTTCGCCCAGTTGGTTTTGGTGACCATTTTATAAATCCAATATGAACTGGTTCCAAAAATAGCCCGTTCCTCGGATCCACTGTCAACCAGCGTAGCTAGTCACCGGGACAAAGTAACCGAGACAGAGCAATGACGTCATATTATGTAATATACAGCTGCTTGATACAACATGTATTACATCAATCTTTTCATATACGGAGAGATACTACATTTTCACAAATTCGTAGCAGTTATACCTACGGAGGACACGTCCCCAACCGACCTGCTGACGGAAGTAGCGACATCTTGTGACGAATTCTTGAATTCAAAACCGAATTATAACAGTAGCTTTGTGTGAAATTCCACGTACACAAATATTATTTGTTGCGCGGCGCGTATGGCTTGGCGTTGGACGTGCACTTGAAGCTGAGTGCTGAAATTCAACCACGCAGACGTTACCGTATTAATACTGTTCGATTTATTTTTAAATCAGGTTTTCAATCTAATCTCAGCTCTGTCGCTAGTTGATTAAAACACACCACTCGACATGATATCGACCAAAGGGCTGCCGCCATAATGGTTGACCATACGGGCCCGATGGCATTTCCCATCACTCTTTCCAGAAATTCCGGCAATAGTTTCTCGCATTCTTGACGGATTTTATTTATTTGTTTATTAAGACATACACAGTACATTATAATACAGATTATAAGGTATGTTAATAATTAAATTATCACATGGTTATGTACCTATCACGTAAGTCCATAGAATGTCATTTGATAATTACGCCTGAGATATGAACCGGTCTTAAAACTTAATTATTGAATGAATGAAGTAATAATAATAAAAATGAAGAAACGAGGGGGGGGGGAGATAAGGAGACATTTTAAAATCAAGAATTATATGCTCACTAATTGTAATTGACTGATTAAAGTTTAATGAAAAGTTAAGTGTAAGTAATTTTAAAACAATTATATCACGCCAAGAAATTTAATAAATTAGTTTTGTATGTTTGCAAGGAATCATGAAAAATGTCTAAGTGTAGTAATTTTTCATAGTGGTTATAAGTTATGATTGCGCGAGTAATTGGTGAGTTACTCGCTGCATTAGTGTTATTGGATTCTATATGAAAAAGAGAAGTGTGCCTGGTACGCCTCATTGGGACATTTAAACCAATAGTGGATAGCAATTCAGGACTATCTATTTTATTATTTAGCAGGTTATACAGAAACAGCAGATCTGAAAATGTGCGTCTTTTTTGTAAACTTAACATGTTATTTGTAGTTTTGTTGTATTTCTTGAATAAATATTTAGAGAATTTATTCCGTATACTTTCTACTACATCTACTATAATGAACAAAACAACATTTCAAGAGTCTTAGCACTTTTGAAAACTTTACATATTCTTAATAGGAAACCTAGCATCTTGTAGGATTTTGATATTATGTGTTCGATATGCTTATCAAAAATTAATTTGTTGTCTAAATAAACACCTAGATCTTTATATGTAGACGTAGATTGTAAAGGTTTATTATTCAAGTTATAAGAATAGATGATTTTATTTTTATTTCTAGAAAATGTAATTGAGTGACACTAAAAAATGTTTAAGGAGAGTAAATTTGATTCACAATACGCGCACAAATGATCAGGATCGCTTTGTTATTCTATACAATCAGATAAAGACTGTACAGGTTTAAAATTTTTCATATCATCCGCATATAACACAATGTAACTATTTTGAAAGCATACATAGATGTCATTTATGTAAATATTAAATAAGAGTGGTCCGAGATGCGACCCCTGGGGCACGCCCGAGACGATTTCCGTTAAACAGGATGCGAAACCGTTGACAACCGTGATTTGGTACCGATTACTGCCATATGATGCGATCCATCTATAGAGATCACCGTCAATTCCTAGACTAAATAACTTCTGTAAAAGAATATAGTGATTAACACGGTCGAATGCTTTGGAATAATCAGTATAGATGGCATCTACCTGGCATCGCATATCCATTTGAGCATAAAGAAAATTTATAAAAGACACAATATTCGAGGTTGTGGAGCGCTTTCTCATAAAGCCATGTTGATTAGTTAAGAGTGAAGGTGAGATGGTAGAATATAATTGATCGTAAAAAATTTTTTCCAAAACTTTACTTAGAATGGGTAATTTGGATATAGGTCGATAGTTGGAGACATCATTTTTACTACCATTTTTAAAGATTGGGGTAATCAAGGCTGTTTTCCACTTTTCAGGAAATGTTCCTTCAGATAGCGATAGTTTGAAAATGCAAATATTCTCTTTGAGGGCTTCAAGAGTCTGAGGCTTGTTGACATAGAAAAAAACCCCACAAAAAGAAGACTGGAACAGTTAAATCGGGCGGTATTGGCAGTGCAAATCACCAAAGCGAGAGATTAGGCGACTCTTAAATACGTTTTCCAAAAAATTTCCGCTTTCTGGAGGATGTCTTAGCGATGTCTTGTTAACGCGTAATTTGTATCTGTTAACTTCACAAATGTCAAAGCATAACTGACATTATTAGTCGCCATTTGCAAAAATTATGGCGTCTTCCGATAGGTTGATGACTTTTGCGCCACCTTGTAGATAATTTAGACATTCTATTGCTTAGTAAAATGTCACGGGAATTACATGTAACTTAACTTGTGAAGATAAAAAAATAAAAATTCCCTGTCTGCATGATTTTCTTTTTACATTCGCTCCACGCAGAAGGCCCCGAGGAAACAAACCTCTCAGGGTCAAAGTCATCTTTGGGGATGCCGTGTGGAGGGTCTTTTTATATAAAGGAAGTTGCTGGGGTACAGAGAATGATACATGTATAAGGATGGGTAGAAATGGTTACATGACAGTTACTCTGCCGACAATTGCCCCCCGGCATACTTATATACAATTTGCAATCGGTTTAGGGAAAATTCGGCATACCTAATTAGACAAAATATAACCGATTGTCTGAACGGATGTGCAGAGAGGATATACCGCTGAATTACAAAAATATAAAACATTTTTTCATTCAAATGCATCAAATAAAAATCTGCTTCTCAATATAGATATAATATACATAAATACCCTAAGAACTCTTTACTGCTCCTTGGTTCGCCCCCATCTTGAATATGCTTGTGTTATATGGTCTCCTTTTTATGCTGTCCGTATTCGTCATATTGAATCCGTTCAACATCGGTTCCTAAAGGGACTTGCTAGGAGGCTAGGATTAGAGCGAGGCAATAACTCGTATGCTGAAATTGAACAAACTCTAAACCTTTCTCCTTTAGAAGACCATCGAATAAAATCTGATCTCATTTATTTCTTCAAAATTATTAACTTCTTCAAAACATTACTTCAACTCATCACATTCAATACACCTTCTCGTGGACTCAGAAATAAAGACCTGCTCTTCCTCAATCAGCACTCGACTAACTACGGTTATAACTCACCATTGTCCAGAATGTGTAGAATGGTCAACTCACGTCAAGACTTTGATTTTTTGGTATTAGCTTAAATGATTTCTGTCGCTCTTTAACCCTGGATAGCTAAACTCCGTCGATTCGACGGGCAGCGCTAAGAAATATCGCTGTCTCTTTTTAACGCCGCGTCCGAATGTGTTGTCTCGGCTAGCCAACTAAGTCGCCGGTGAGCCCGTTGCAGTGACGCACGCAGTGAACAGGTAAGCATCACAGATTTTGAGATACTTGACCTTTGCCCGTCGTTTCGACGGATGGTTAGCTTTAACGTCAGTATTTTAATTCGAGTGCGCGTGAATATTTTACTCTAAATTTGTAATTATTTTTAGATTTAGAATATTTTAGATAAAGAAGATGAAATAATTAATCTACTACATCAAGAAATAAATAGCGATGCCATGGATGATAGTTCTGCTAGTGAGACCGAAGATCTGGTGTCGGAGGATGATGTGCAGAGTGATGAAAATTATGAACCATTAAATTCCGGGGAAAGCTATTTTTTTTCGGTTTTCTCGACATGGAAACATCTCCAGGTCGAGAAAACCGCAAAAGGAAAACGTGTGGAGAGTACCACTATAAGAAAAAGCGAATGACCAAAAGTATGTGCACCAACTGTAACGTTGCGATATGCGGTAAACATAAAGTTGATTTTATGTCACTTGCGTCAAATAAAAATGATTTATTTGACGTTTTAATTACTTTTTATGTTTTTACGTGCCATATGAAGCCAAAAACTGACGGTTTTATTTTCATTTACTAATTGATGTTGCATGCCAAAGTGGTTATTAAAAAATGTTCCTATTCCATTAGAGGTCTAAGAAAGATTAAAATAATTTAATTAATAAATAAATCAGGTTAAATGCCAAAACATATTTTTATTTACAATCATATCTAACAATAAAACTATAAAAAAGGAGACAATTTTTTTAATTTTTATCATCCAAAAAAATATAATAATCAAATACCCGTCGTTTCAACGGATGGTTAGCTTAAATAGAATATACCAGAAGATTAGCAATCTAGGGTTAACCCATTCATGACGAAGGTGCCATATGGACCTCGAAAAAGTGTTGGACCTCAATTAGTCACATCATGCCGATATATTAAAATGGCGATGCGAAATTCAGTTTTATGTAGTCTACAAGCATGTACGAACACGTTTGTCTTAGAGGCGCTCAGTTCGTTTGCATGTGCCGGCGTGGACAGACGTGTATAAACGGAGTTTGAAAAAAAGTGCAAATTTTTCAAAATGTCAAAACGAGTGAAGTAAGTAATCCATTAAACTTATGTGTAGATTTGATTTTTTTTTCCAAAACCGTTTATGATCCGTAAAGAATGAAATTTACTAACTATTTATAGACATATTGTTACAAAAATAATCCTTATTGTATCAAAGAGAGTACTTTGAATTGAAAGTTTTGATTTTTGGCTCCATATGGACCTTTCGGCAGATCTCACTATACATAAATTGTAATTTTTCGCAGATTTCATTGTTTTTTCGTGTTTTTTAGGGGTCTGACTGTTGAAGAAGTGATGTTACTGCTTGAAGAACAATCGGATACGAATTTGGAGGATGATGAGGTAGTGGATGTGTATGTGGAGCCGCCAAATGAGAGTGATTTGTCCGGAGCAGATTCAGCTGATGAAGATGACGGTGGAATAATTGCCAATATTTCTCGAGCGCAATTGTTTTCTAATTGCCAAATCGTAAATCGCCGTCGACACAAAAAGGGACAAGATACGCCCGATTATGATTCAGATCAAGAGAACCCTAATCTAGAGCATTTCGGAGACGAGCGTTTGGATTCAACTTTCAGTGACTTCGACATAAATTTATTCGACGCTTCAGCATCACACGGTCAAGCGTCTGCAAGCACTTCTTTCGAGCCTCCTTTGAAACGATGCCGTGTTAGTACTGGAGACGGAGTGAATGATCCCGCTGAACCACCTTATCGCATTCCAAAACGTATGCCTGGTCCGAAAACTATGTTTCAATGGAAGTCTAACGATGTGACGCCAATTGTTTCTAGCATATTTCCCGAAGGAAATTATACCGACGTAGCTGCTTTATCACCGGTGGAATTATTTGAACTAAATTTTGACAACGAAATGTACGAATTCATCGTTACAGAATCCAACAAATATCAGACCAAGCAAGACCCTGAAAATAGTCATAAAGTATCACCTTTAACTGTCGGGGATATCAAAGCGTACATGGGTATACTTATAACATCGGGATTATGCCCGATTCCATCAACTCGATTGTACTGGAGCAGCTCTCGCCCTTTCTACAATAAGCAGATTGCGTCCACCATGTCTCGTGATAGATTTGAACAGATACACAAAATGATACACTTTGCTTCACCAAATCAGTTCAATAGTGCAGACCGGATGTGGAAGTTACGTCCATTTACAGATAGGCTTATTGAACGGTTTATGCGAAACTTCCACCCAGAAGAAAATTTAAGTTATGATGAATCGATGATACCATACTATGGCCGCCATGGATGTAAGCAATACATAAAAGGCAAACCCATTCGATTCGGATATAAAGTGTGGAGCCTAAATACAACCTCCGGTTACTTGATCAATTTTGAGATCTACCAAGGCAGCAATCCCCGGATTCCAAAGGAGTATGGTGTTGTAGGCTTGAATGCTTCACCACTACTTATGTTGGTCGATCAATTGCCAGTGGAAAAGCGCGAATTGCCATATCACTTCTACTTTGATAATCTTTTTACGGGTATGCCATTGCTGTACTATTTGCATTTTTATGGATACAATGGCACAGGTACAATTCGAGACAATCGGATTCCCAGTTCATCTCCTATCCCCAAGAAGAAGGCAACAATGTCAAAATACAACAAAGGTGTGCTTTCTCGAGGACATACTGAAAGTGCGCAGACATCATTTGGCAAGACCCCCATCTACGTTACTCAATGGGTTGATAACGCTGTTTGTTCTGTAGCTTCAACAAAATACGGAAAGAATCCATTGGATCTAGCAAGCCGTTACTCACGGAAGGAGCAAAAAAAGATCAGTATACAGAGGCCATATGCAATTCATCAATATAACACGAATATGGGTGGAACTGACAGAATGGACCAAAACGTTGCATGTTATCGCATTACTGTTCGCCAACAGAAATGGTGGTGGTCCATTTTTACCTGGGCCATTGATGTAACCATTCAGAATTGCTGGCTTCTGAAGCGCAAAGCCACGGGCAATTTTAAATTGGGGCAGTTAGAATTCCGTGAAGAAATATCAAAGCATTACTGTGAGAAGTATTCTATCAAGAAATACTTCAAGGCACCCGACAAACTCACCAAAATAGGTCAAACGGCAATGCAGTATGATACCTCCGTCCCCCATTATCCTGGGCCAATACCGATAACTGAGACTAATAAGGGAGGAAAACTGTCTTGTGCATCTTGTAAAAGCAAGCAGCGCATCCGTTGCATCACATGTAAGGTCGGACTATGCGTGAAATGCTTCGAGGGCTATCACACTAAATAATGTTGTTGAAAATTACACTTTTGGAACAATAAAGATGAAAAAATGAAATTTCTGACTAGTTATTTGCCGAAAGATCCATATGGACCTCATCCTTCTCGAGGCTCCTGGGGGATGAGGAGACGATTTTTTCAAATTCCGAAAAAAACGTTCTTATTCTACTTTCAAAACCAACCACTCTGTGAATTTTCTGCGCGAAATTCGAAAAAAAAATAGTTCGTCATGAATGGGTTAAACAAATGAAGATATTTCATATTCACCCTAAATTTTGCAAGATCTTGACGTGACTTGACACTCTGTTTGTCTTTGCTTTCATGTACCATCCGAATCCTTAGAATTTTCATTTCTAAATATCGTGATACTTTGTTTTAAATTGGACGTAAGTCGGTAAATAAATAAATAAATATACTGTATACACCAGCGCATAAGTACGAAAAATTGACAATGTACATATATAAATTCATTTGATATTCATATCAACTTATTATTATGGGTATTTTTGAAGTCGATTTTACGTTTGAAATTGGTAAATAATGCACAAAAAATTATAATTTTATTATAATTATCATTTCGGGGGCCATTTGCCGGGTCACCGGTAGAAATCTAGGGTCAATGTGTCATGCGTGTCGGACTGCAAGGCGATGTTCCGAGATATTCCTGCTGCAGAGGTCAAAAGGCATTCCTCAATCAGTATCTTCCGATCCAGTCCACCTTACAGTAGGTGGGCAAACGAAAACGCCGCTAAGACAAACTTCACCCCATGAACCCGGGCACCCCTCTAAATCATCACCATATAACTAACTAACCACTTGGTACGGGCGAGCTAAGACAGGCGTATTGGTTATATAATAATCGAACGTTATTAATAGCCTTGCATCTGCGTGGTTGAATTTAAGATTCCGGCTTCCAACGCATGTCGCACTACACGTCGCACCATATAAACATCTGTGTACGTGGATTTTCAGACAAAGCTACCGTAGTAATTTTAATTCAAGAATTCGTCACAAGATGACGCCACTTTCGTCGGCAAGACGCAAAAGGACGTGCCCTTCATATGTATAAATTCTATAAATTTGTGAACCTGGAGTATCTCCCGGATTTTAAAAGATTGACGGTAATACCAGGTTGTATCAAGCGGCTGTATATTAATATGACATCATCGCCCGTCCCAGTTACTTTTTCGCGGTGACTAGCCATCACTGGTTAACACGTTGATAGTGAATACGAGGAACGGGTTAACTTTGGAACCAGTTCCCATTGGATTTACAAAATGATCACCAACACTAACTGGGCGAAGCCGAACCAAAAAAGCAGGGAAACCTAGCAGGGAAAATCTGCGGAGCAGGATTTTAACTGCTAGTATAAATGGTTCCCGGTACATAAATTAGTAAATTAGTACCCTTTCGTGTTTTATTTTATCTTCACAATTAATCGTCAAGATGTGTTGTTTTCGTACGAATGTTGTTGTATTTGATAAGCGAGAAAAATAATTTTATGCTGAAATACAGGGTGTCCGGTGGCAAAGTGCATTAACTTCGGGAGGTGATGATGGTACGAGTAAAAAATAAACTAACTTTTTTTAATAATTAATAACTTTTTCCGAAATTCCGACATTTTTTTTCCCATACAAAAAGACGTACCTACTAAAAATCCTTAGTGTGAGGTACGACCTTACTTGCTGAGAGCCTGCCGGGCGCCCGACTCGATTGTGATTGGCCCGTATCGTAACAACGGAAAATAAAAAATCTGGCCGCACACGCAGGACAAATTTTTATCTTTTTACCTCAAAACTACCCTTAAAATTTGGAATTTCGAAAAAAATTATTTATCTTTTTTACTTGTACTATCATGTAGAATCACCTCCCGAAGTTAATGCACTTCATCGAAGGATTTTTACCGGAGAACATTTTTGAGAATATTTGGAGAAGATATGTAGATGCTATTTTTCTATATGATCATGTTACTATACGTGCGGAAGAACCACGAGCGATCTGGTTCTTTTATTAAAATTAGTTAATGTATCACTTGACGCATCTGACTTAACAAAACTAATAACATTTCGAGTACCAAATCGTGACACGAGACTTCCAGAGCTGTAATTTGTTTATCCGTCTAAGGGGCAAATGCATCGAAAAAAATTAAAGTAAGGTTTAAAGTTAAATATTTAAACGGAGTTTAAGCCGTAACTAAAGTAAAGCTGCATTTCAATACAATTGAGTTGCATCAACATTTAAATAGTTAGTTTAAAGTTAGCAGTAGTGTTATTATTTTTAATTTATAAACTAACGTTTAGACAAGATTTTTATGCATAGCACAAAGGGTAACAATTATTATAAGCAATATTGAATTATTTGGCGGGTATTTGATAAGCCCCCATAGCTCAGTGGTCAAGAGCAGCTGACCGGCAATCAGAAGGACACGGGTTCAAGTCCCGTTGGCGGCAAGTATCTTTTCTCGGAAAATTTTTCAATGTTGATGAGTGTTTCAGGCTGATAATTATTGCTTATAATAATTGTTACCCTTTGTGCTATGCATAAAAATCTTGTCTAAAGGTTAGTTTATAAATTAAAAATAATAATTAATATTTGACAAGTTTAAGTATTTCCCCAATAAATGTAGTCATAATTTGTCTCGACCCCACCTAGCGAGGGATTTAACACTTACAATGTCTCTCTCGCAAAAATAAAGTTGGTTGTTTTCAGGTGGAAAAAATATAATAAGCAGTAATTGTTGAATGAAACGCAAGTATATATTGAATTATTTGGCGGGTATTTGATAAGCCCCCATAGTTGAGTGGTCAAGAGCAGCTGATCGGCAATCAGAAGGATACGGGTTCAAGTCCCGTTGGCGGCAAGTATCTTTTCTCTCAAGATTTTTCAATGTTGATGAGTGTTTCAGGCTGATAATTATTGCTTATAATAATTGTTACCAGTAGTGTTTATGAAGCTTTTGAGCGTTATGTTATTTGGGAATTGGTTTATTTATGGCTATTTGTTATGTCACAGTTGCAGTTTAGAAAAGTGAACAACGTTTGATGATATTATTATATTGTGGCCGAAGCCGGGCTATTATTGCTCTGCCAACCCTGTCTACTTGTCTATTATACACGAGATAATACTTTTATGCACCCCAGAGATGTCTCCTGTATATCTTTGCATCATTCCCGTTGCATAAAAATGTAATGTTATTATAGAACCTAGTTCACAGTTCCACAGCACAAGCAGCATGATTTCTGATTTGACAAAATTTTTATTTTGTTTCAGTTGCATTAATTGAAATATAACAATGTTAGTATAAATTATCAAGAGAAGTGTAGGTATGTAAATTTGAATAAACACTTGTTTGTAAATAATGTTTTAAATTTTTTCCTCGATGCCTCTTGTGTGGAGCCACATGAAAATCAATTAAAACTGCTTATTTTACATCAAACGCCGCCACTGGGCCAAGCGGGTCACGTGATACGCACTCCGTCTCATTCTAGCAGCACCTTACATACAAAACAGAGCAGGCATCGCGTGATCCATTGCGACGTATGGCAGTGTGATCAGTGGCGACGTATGATATAAAAAAAAAAACGAGTGGGCTTTAGACCACACGACTGAAGTAAAACTTATAAAAGAAGAGAGAAAGAAAATGTGCACGCGCACTGCTCTCTCTTGCTCCTACAGTGTGAAACATACAATAGGCTTGCACTGTGTCTTAGATATACGAAACGTAACTGGCTATGAGAGAAAGAGAGAAAGAAAATATGTGCTCGCACCTCTCTCTCTTGCCCCTACAGTAATATACGAAACGTAACTCTCTCTCTTTCTATCTTCACTAATTTATACCTCCCTCTCAACTACTGTTCGCCTCGCTTTTCGTAACACTCTCGTCACCAGCTTACTCCCCAAGTCAAGCATGCGTAAAGAAGTATTACTTCAAAAATCAGAGTGTGCAATTCACGAGCGGCAGAAGTGAATCCTTCAAAAAATTAAAGTATACAAAAGTGGGGAGGCTACGAATAACCGCACAAAGGGGAGACCGATTATACCATACCTATCATTCTCTCGCGGGCTAAATCCTATAGATGTATGCACGCACTTTTAAGTGTCGTTATTTTTCGTTTTATCGAGTTGACATCTACATTATTTTTAAATGCAAATATGCCCAGGAATCGCTGTTTAAAATACCTACTTTGGATACTTTCTGATACACTCTGAATATTATATGTGTTTTTTTTGTACAACACATCCTCTATTTTTAGACGGAGCCAACAAACTTGTTATGAATACTTGTATCGTTCGCAGATAATAACATCTCTGTATGTGTTTACCTAGAAAACACGTATTTCCCCATTAAATACACAAACGGGTTTGACTTGACCTTACTGCGATAATGTTGAACTTTGCGAAGACATTGCTGATGATGCTTGAACCGACTACATTTTAAAATTACGAAGTGTCTATTTATACCTGAATTTATATATACCTATATATTTTTAAGTTTTTTTTTTTACATGAGTCCCAACTGCTCCCGTCTGGAGCCAGTGGGACTATGGCATCCCCAATTGGGGTATGTTGTGAGGCTGAAGGTAGTGGGGAGGGGAAGGAGATAGGGAAGAGGAAGGTGGGGATAGTACCTGGCTATTCAGATCTGGTCACCAAACACGGCTAAAGCCATTTCAAGCAACGTTTCAATTCTGAATGGTGGTCTTAGGGCGATACTGAGAGTATCTTCCACTCTGGAACGTGCCGCAAATATACTTTATTTTATTTTAACTGAATAAATTGTGAAATAACACAAATTAATTGTAATCAAGAAAAAAACATAAAAGTGTATTTTCAAAAATTTATGAAATAAAAAAAAAAAAAAAATAAAATAAAAAAAATTAAATAAAATTTATTTGCCACGCCGGGATTCGATCCCGCGACCTTCGGAGTGCAAGTCAAGGGCCTTACCGCTGGACTACGCCGGCCGTAAAAACTTCTTTAGCACCGTTGTGATTTGAAACTCGATGAAACGGAAGCTAGTGACACTAAAAAGAGACATACACAATACTCATATACACTTGCACATTTTTATATTATTTTATTTATTATCAGAAACAAACAGTAGGTACATTAGATACTTCGGTTAAAAAAAATTCAATTAATAAGTATATTACATTGTGGGTACCAATTATATGTTTCATTGTAGTGTCTTACTTATGGTATGCGAATTAAGTAATTACTGGGTGATGTATGTAGTGGAAAGGTATGTGTTTGTGTGTGTGTGACTATGTGCGCATTGAATAAATTATATTATTGATGCTCTTTTAAAACTTGGGCAGTGAATCGGAGAAAATGTCGATGTGTATTTTTCTTGTAATTAAGCGTGTGGAATAGTTCTGTATGGCGTGTACGTCTCAATGGTATGTTAAAATTAACTAGGGAAAGAAGTTCGGTACAGTCATTCGGTACAGTCAGGATTTAGCATGGGAGAGAATGAGAGAGCAATAAAATATTTAATTTTATAAGAAAAACTCTCTTTTTGTAATTTTTGAAGGTTATTCCCATCAATGTAATATATCATTGAGGAAGAAAAAAAATAATAATCTAAAAGAAAATATGAAAGAGAACAAGACATTGGAGGACCCATCATTTACTCGCCCTGGTACAGGTAACAGATGGTTACCCCTTCAAGGTTCGCAAGGACTGTAATTTTTTGGTAAAAACGACTCTACATTTGATAACGAAACTAGACCTCCAATGTCTAGGGATGTCGAAAGTAAAAAAAAAATCGATATATCGATATTTATTAAAATATCAATATCGTCGTCAATATCGATATTTTTTCCTCGACATATCGGTCAAATTTTCAAGAGATTTTGCGTTTTTAAAATAATAGTGTATTCAGCTCACATAGCTATATGGGATAGCCTTGAACAGCAGGGGATACCTTTAAACTACATCAATATTATAAAAAACATATACTTGAATTGCGAAGCGAGGATCCAACTAGAAACCTTGGGAAAAAAGTTCAAGATCGAGAGAGGAGTAAGACAGGGAGACCCTCTATCACCAAAATTGTTCTCGGCTGCTCTGGAAAGTATCTTCCGCAAACTAGATTGGGAAAAATATGGTATCAACGTACAAGGTGTAAAACTTAACCACCTAAGATTTGCAGACGATATAGTCCTCTTCGAGGAAAACCCAATGCACCTAATTAGAATGATAGAATCACTAAACGAGGAAAGTGTGAAAGTCGGCCTATGCATGAACAAAGACAAAACAAAATTGCTTACAAACTCTGAACCAATAACTATAAAAATTGACAACCAACCACTCGAATATGTGTCAGATTACATCTATTTAGGACAGATAATATCTCACAAAGATCAAACCACTAAAGAAATCGAGAGAAGAGTAGCAAATGGATGGAAGAAATACTGGTCTTTGAAAGAAGTCTTGAAATCTAAGGAGCTAAGTATGCAAATAAAAAGGAAAGTCTTCAACACGTGTATACTTCCAGTCATCACCTATGGATGTGAAACTTGGGCACTCACCAAACGCCACAGAGAAAAGTTGGAACGCTGCCAGAGAGTCATGGAGAGAAGTTTGACAGGAACAAGGAAACAGGACAGAGTGAGAGGTAGCACAATAAGGGAGAAAACTAAAGTTGCCGATGTAGTTACCCGAATAGACCAACAAAAGTGGAGATGGACAGGACACATGATACGCGATCCACAAGAGAAATGGTGCAAAAATGTCACTGACTGGTATCCCAGAGATGGCAAGAGAAGTAGAGGACGTCAACACATGAGATGGGAAGAAGACCTAAAACTCACTGCTGGACATCAATGGAGAAGAGTAGCGCGTGACAGGTCCCAATGGAAAATGTTAGAGGAGGCCTATGCCAAGAGGCAAACTGAGCTTCGGGATATACTATAACAAATAAGATCATGTCTAATACATACCTAACAGAAGTCCAGAATAAAAAGGCTTATTATTATTATTATTATTCAGCTCAATATTATCAATAGTAATTTTTGTACACAATTTGCTTTTTTATGTACAAAAAACTCAATAAAAATTAAGGTATTTTTATCACTATTCATTTTTATTACGTAATAATTACAAAATATCAAAAATTAAAAAGCTGTCTTCTAACTTATATGTAAACTGAGACGCATATAAAGTTTGTATGCGTCTCGGTAACATTCTATTGGCGTATTAATCTGTCAAAAAGGACTTCGTGTTTGGAACAAGGTATAGTCAATAATCATAGACAATTGGGAACCAACACATAGGAGTGGCTTAGAAAAAAAAATGGCGAAAAATAGCATACATTTCTATGTATGTACCTACACACATGAGATAGTATTGGAGATCACAAATACTAATGCAAAGACAATAGATTTGTAAGCTATTAATAGTTAAAATTTCAACCACCAGATGTCAAGACCCAAAACAGTTACTTTTTTCCGTTCGTTCCCATACGGTTTTGGATTCTAGTGACTTTAAATACATAAATTTAAAAAAATATCGTTTTTGATACAATTTTCGATATTGGATATTTTGTATCGATATATCGGATCAAAATATATCGGCTAAAAATATACTTTTTCAACAAGCCTACCGATGTCCCCGCATACATTGTTAGGCACCAGTATGCAAGTGCTATATACAATGTACAATTGTGAGTATGTAAGGAAAGTATATTGAAAATCTTACCTTGACCTCTTTTAGGTCATTATAACCGTCATAATAGTCAATCTATTTTTTTTTTTTTTAATTAACAATATTATCTTCAACTAATTCATTTTCCATATTATCATAGGCAACTACCCATTTTCTAAGAATTGGTTTATAACGTCACGGATAAATATATTCAATTTTATTTATATACTCGTATATATGTATATATATATATATATTTTACATTAACTCCACACAGGAGAACCGGAGGAAAATAATTTCCCTCAGGGCCTATGTCATCTTCGAAAATGCTGTGTGGAGGGTCTTTTTGAGGAAAAGAAGGAGTGAACATGGGTCTTGAAGAGACCCATGTTGTAGGAAGGAGGAAACACAGAGGCCAGCAAATCGTTCCACAGCCGAGCCGTTGAACTCAAGAACGAGTCATAGAAACGACCCGTTCTCATGTGACTAATGTCAACCGTGTACAAATGTTGGGCGCGTGTTTGGCGTGTTTCCCGACTATGCACCGGTGCCGAGGGGATCAATGACGCTAGTTCCCCTGAGCATCTTCCATTGTAATACCGGTAGAACAAGAAAACCATTCCCACCTGACGCCTGTGCTCTAAAGATTGCAGTCCGTCTGTTAAGACGGGAGAATCTATCAAACGGACCGCCTGTTTCTGCACAGAGTCAAGGGTATTTTTTAGGTATTTTGGAGCTCCAGACCAGAGCTGGCTGCCAAATTCAACCGTGGGGCGCACTTGCGATTTGTACAGGGTTAGCAGTTGGGTACTATTAAAGTATCTGCGGGCCCTATACAGTACGCCCAGTTTCTGAGAGGCTAACTTAACTCTGGTTTCGATGGAGCCCCCATACCTGAGCTGGTCACACCAAGCATATCGATGGAGGTACTGTTCGGAAGATTGCTTCCGTTGAAGGAGACTAGATTTTCATTTCGATCCCTTTTAGACGTTATCAAACATGATTGGGTCTTTGAAACATTAAATTTGACGAGGTTATTCTTACACCAAGAGAAAACACTCTCGAGGTAACCGTCCATTCTTTGCCTCAAAGCCCTCCGAGCTATTGGAGTTTGTGTCCTTTGGGGGCTTGTCAAACAAAAAGCTATCATGGACTGTACTGTCATCCGCGTAACAATGAATCGGTGCACATGACAAGATGTCATTGATGTGCAACAGGAACAAAGTCGGAACATGGAACTATTAACAATATAATATTGTTAAATAGCTGGTACCCGGCGTGCGTTGCTATGCCAATAAATAAAGAAATTGTTTCTCCCTACGTGTCCTTTCTCATTTGTCCCGTTCCCCTTCCGCTCCCCCCCCATTCCTCTCCCGCGTCCTTTTCCTCTCTCTCTTTCCACTCCACCTCCGACTTCCCTCTCCCCATTCCACTCCCCCCCTTCCCCCGTCCCGCAAACCCCCCTCCAGAGTTCCCCTCCCTCCTCACAGGTTCCCCTCCCCCCTCCCTGGTTCCCTTCCTCCCCCTACCGCGTTCCATAAATTAATTCCCGGTACATTTAGTTTTCAAACAGCTCGCGTGCCACCTATTGCAATTTTTTTATACAAATTTGATAAAGCCAGAGCTCACCAGTAGTTTAACACAAACCTTCTCCTGACAATAACGAATACAACAAAAATAGAATTATCCTATTTGGTGCAGTCGTTTGGAAGTTATGTGCGTACATACATTTCGGCGATTCATTTTTATTTGTATAGAAGATAGAACGAAGCGTGGTTGCAAATTGTCCGTCAACTAAGCCCTCCTTTCTTTTTATTGGGTGATTTTAATGCCCATTCCCCCGTCTGGGGTTCTGCTTTCTGTGATCGAGACGGTCGAAGTGTGATGGATTTCCTAGATGAATCCAACTTTTTTCTTTTGAATGACGGATCTCCTACTAGAATCTCTCGCCCCAACACAAACCCCAGTGCAGTGGATCTCTCCATATGCTCTACTAATCTGGCACCTCTCTCCTCGTGGGTGGTGTCCCCCGACCCTTGCTCCAGTGATCATTTCCCGATCACCATCACTTATCAAACTTCTTTCCATTCAGACAAGTCCCATATTTCGACAAAGATTAAAACAAAACACACCAAATGGGACGAATTTAACTCACATATGGATAAGTTTATACAAAATTTATCCTATACCGATACATTATCTGTCAAAGATGACTACGATATCTTCAAATCAATGCTCGTAACTGCAATCAATAAATCAAATCCTCCCCCTAAAACCAAATCTCTCAAAAAACTCCCTCCGACTCCCTGGTGGGATGAGGAATGTTCCAAAGTAGTGAGAATTCGGAAAGCTAAATCTCTTTCCTATCGTCACAATATGACTATGGAGAACTATCTCATATAAAAAAATGCCGAAGCCAATGCCAAAAGGGTATTGAGGTCAAAAAAAAGATCCGGGTGGTACAACTTCTGCAGTTCAGTATCTCCGAACACTCCAATTTCGGAAGTTTGGTCTATGATTCGAAGATTTCGATCCTCCTTCAGTCCAACATCTCCTCGAGCTTCTCATTCTAATTGGATAGACGAGTTCTTGGACAAAATTGCCCCCCCTTCTGTACCTAACTTAGATGAAATAACTCCAATCCACAACACTCCTATGTCTGATCATTGGCTTGACTCTCCATTCACTTTAATTGAATTAAAAAATTGTTTATCAACAGTCAAGGACTCATCTCCAGGCAGAGATGGTATACCTTATAGCATTATCAAAAATAGTAATGATAATGTTCTAAATCACTTTTTAAGCATCTTAAATAAAATCTTCCAGACTGGCATAATACCTGATGACTGGAGTTCTCAAATAATCATCCCAATTCTAAAATTAAACAAATCACCCAATTCTGGATCCAACTATAGGCCAATTGCTCTTTCATCCACCCTTAGTAAAATTTATGAAAAATTAATTAAAAACCGGTTAGAATTTTTTGTCGAGAGAGATCTTCTCTCTCCATCCCAATTTGGATTTAGGAAAAAGAAATCTACACAAGATAACCTTGCCATCATCAGCACTGATATTAATTTATCCATTTCTAACAAAGAAGTATGTCTTGCAGTCTTTATAGACATAGAAGGCGCCTTTGACAATGTTTCCATCCCAATTCTTAAAAAAAAACTTTTAGGCCTTGGCTTACCCCTCATGTTTGTCCAATCTATTATTAATCTTTTTCTCGATAGGAAAATTTTCATTGAGCTACCAGATGTTACTCCTCAGAGTAGGTCAATTTGGAAGGGTTTACCCCAAGGCGATGTATTATCCCCCTTACTGTATAATATATACACACACGATATGCATGTCACCATTCCCCCTCAAGTAAAAGTTGTTGAGTTCGCAGATGACATAGCTTTCTTCTTATAATCCAAAATCATTCCATCCGCCGTCAAATATCTTAATGAAGCCATGGATGCCTTTTGCACATGGCTCACTTTAAATGGTCTTGAACTTTCAGTACAAAAGAGTCAGTGTGTCACCTTCTCAAATCGTCATAATAACCCCCCTGTTCAAATTTTATTTAAAAATTCTCTAATCCCCAATGCTTCCGAGGTTAAATTTTTGGGAGTAACATTTGATAGGAAACTTAAATGGTCTTCCCACATTAATAATATAGTTACTAAATGTGAAAAAAATTTAAATATTATCAGATCATTGACTGGCGTTTGGTGGGGTGCACATCCTATCTGCATTAAGTTGCTCTACAATGCACTTATTCGAAGCCATCTTGACTATGCCAGAGCTTCAAATTATCAAAAATGATCTTCTTCCTTTGTACAAATTAAAATATAGTCACGTCACCCTATCCCCAACGATTTTAGAAGGGATCGGCATCCTTAAAAGTCATTCCAATCTCCCAGCCCGTACTGTCAATAATATGTTCAATGACATTATTTCTTCTAAATGGCCCAACTCTTCTCTTTTATTTACTGATGGCTCCAAATCTCCGGACTCTCCTAACTGTGGTATTGGTATTAACGTTTACCACAATAATTCTAATGAAAGAATATTTTATTCAATTTCAAACCAATTTTCAATATTTCTGCCGAGTGCATTGCGATTATTGAATCTCTCAAATATATAATAAAAAATAATTTTGAACATTCTCTTGTTCTCTCTGACTCTCTCAGTTCCCTCCAAAAACATAAAACCAGTCCTCTTCTTCATCCTGATGATCACTTTGTATGTCTTATTCGAGTATTGATAACCTCCATTCAAAGCTCTGGAAAAACTATCACTCTGATTTGGATTCCTGGACATGTTGGCATAGTGGGTAACGATATTGCTGATTCCTTGGCAAAACAAGGAGCGTCTAACCCTACCGTTACCCTCGTAAACCATATTCCCCTGTCTGATATTTTTTCCATCATCAAAGATAGATCCCGCAATGTTTGGACAGAGTATTGGAACATTGCTAGTCAATCCAAGGGTGCCCGTTACGCCTCAATACAAAGGACTATCCCATCAAAACCTTGGTTTCAAAAATTTCCTCCATTTTTCCAAAAAAGAAATTTCCTTACTTATTCGTATGAGAATCGGACATTGTTCCGTTCCTTCTCACCTTTATAAAATTCATGTGCTTGACTCCCCAGATTGTACGTTCTGTGGTCTAGATGTGGGAACTTTAGATCACATATTTTTTGATTGTCCCTCTCTAAATAAATATCCTCTCTTCTATCAAGCGTTATCAAAAATTGCCTCTCCTCCATTCAACATTTCATCTCTTCTAAGTCTGAACTCTACTCCAATCTTCCATAAAATTCTGGAATTTGCACATTTAAATAAAATTAATATATAAATTCACCTTTCCTTTCTCTGTAATTATAAATGATGGCCTAGAACACCCTTGAAGGGTGAAAGCCAGAAATAATTGAAAAAAAAAAAAAGATAGAACGATAGATAGATTAAAAAAAAATGAATTATTAAATTGACTTTTATGACGGTTTGACAGTAGGGCGCAATGGCGGAATTGGTAAACGCACGTCCCAAATAGACGAGAGGTTCGAATCCCAGTTGCGACCATTATCTTTTTCTGTTTCTTCAGTGTCTTGTTCTCTTTCATATTTTCGTTAAATTTTTATTATTATCTTCGTCTTTAATGATATAAAATATTTATCTATTTAACGGCTACTCGGTTTCAATATCTTACGAAAAATCCACGGTCCCACCCAAGTCTCCTTTGGTCTAGTGGTATAAAGCGCCTGACGACACTTAGCGGCCAGGCATTCAGCGAACAAAGGGTCGAATCCTATGATAAAATTTATCCAAGACACTATCTAGATAGCATTTACTTCGGGTTTGAATCTTGCAATCTTACATAAAGAAAGCACCCAATAAAAATATACGTTTAATGTTTGCGTTCAAAATGTTATTTCTTATAATATAATTTGAAAGCGATAGTAATAGATATATGCCTTTTTGTAGATCTATAAAAGAGGAATATCCCACCATACATTGTTTTGTTATATTCCAAAAGGATTAGGCAGCGTTTTCGATGAAAGCTACCAGGCGGCTTGCTTTTTTCCGACACTTCTAACAATTATCGTTATTTTTCAACCAATTTACACAAATCCTTGACAAATTACATACCTAAACCTTCGTCACAAAACACTCTATCTATTGGTAAAAACCGCATGAACATCCGTTCAGTAGTTTTCGAGTTTATCGCGAACAGACAGACAGACACACGGACAGACAGACAGACTACGCGGGGGACTTTAATTTATAATATGCAGAGAAGAAAGAGACAAAACATAATACAAAGGAACAGTGAAAGAGACGGGTGATATTTAATGAATTACCATATTATATTTTCAGGGACAAATCTTCAGTTGAATAGGTGATTAAGGAATAAAGTGATTAACGATTTTTACTAGTTTATGGAGAATATCCCTAATATCGGGCTGTTGGACACATTCAGCTGATTATTAAGGATTTGGGTTTTTGTTTTAACGGCTTTCTTTATTTCAAGTGATTCTAAATTATTGAGTCTGTTACCATGACCATTTCTGTGTAAAATCTTAGCACCGGTGCTTTGACTGAAGTTATGATCTTTATCAATAAGATGACTGGCGAATTCCGAAAATCCATTATTATTTAAGCATCTAAGATGCTCTTTGATTCTAATATTGACATTGCGCGTCGTTTTACCAATATAAAATGCAGAGCAATCACTACAATCTAATTTACCCTGAAGATGCTTGACTAAAGCGAAACTGGTCGGTATTATAAAAATTTAAATAAATGGTGGTTAAAAAACAAAGTTATTGTTTTATTTCATTCAATATGTCAAACCACAAAATGACTGCTTTGTTTCAAAATATTTGGATTTTGTTGCAAAGCTTTTTGAAGAGATATATAATTCTAGATATTTTCGTTTCTGTGGTTCAGCATAAACCTTCTAATGGTGTTTTAATGACACCAGTTAGTAATAGAGATATCAAGGAGATAATCATTAGAATTATGGAAGTTAGTAAGCAAGTACCTATTATAATATCTTGACATTGACTTTAGAGTTGTGGGTTTTGTCAAACGAAACGTTTCTTGAAATGGCTTTAGCTTTTCGCAATTACAGTGTCGATCATCAGGGCAGATGTGTCAGGGAAGGGCTGATGTTGGACACTGTAACGCTGTCCGAAACGTTGGCTAAAGGAGGAGGTAGCGCAACACGGCATAACACCCCAAAAACAAATAACAAAAATACTTTTGGCCGTGAAAATCTAAAATCATACCTGAGGAATTAATACACACAATTTTATTGAAACAGATAATTAAACATACTAAATGAAAATTAATAAATACTTAAAATTAAGTGAAAAATAAAGAGAAAAATAGAAATAAAAATTCAAATTCAAATTTTGAAATACATAAACCAATAATAAAGATAAAGTGTTAAGAACTCAAGTGTTCTGCACAAATATATAAATTAAAACATATACATGCCTAGATATTTAAATTAAAATTAAAACATAAATAAAATTAGGTGAAAAACTAATAGAGAAAAAAAATAATAACATCTTAAAGAAAAATAGAAATAAAAATTTTGAAGTGTAAAAATTAATAATTAAAATGTAGTCTCACGGACTCATGTATTCTTTGAAGTACGCTCGCCCCTTTCGAAAATCCAATGTTGTACACGATAAAGATATCGTATTTTGTAATTGGATAAGCAACGTTTCTGGCAAACGTCACCCTAGTGTTTCGTTGCGTTTGTTAACTTAGCAGGGGTACCCGGGTTCATGGGGTGTGGTTTGTCTAGATTGTAGATCATAGGTTCTCAACCTTTCTTTGCCCACCGCCCACCGCCCACTCTTAGAATATTTTTTTTCTAGAGCCCCCAATTTTTTTTATTATAGGCGGGGAGGGGGAGGGGGGGGGCTCAACTGTCTCGGAGTCAGTGATTCGAATAAAAACATATTATACCTTTTTGGTTAGCAAATAAAAAAGCAATTGTTTTGTAAATGCTTCAATTGCTGCTCCCTCCTTCCTTATTACGTACGTGATATTACAGGGTGCACGTAAGATGATAATCTTAATATATAAAAGAAAGTCGGGTTAGTCACACCATTATTATAACTCAAGAACGGCTGGACCGATTTTTATGATCTTTGATTTGTTGGATTTGTATCCGGTCCGAATAGCAAAATAAATATTAAAACATCGGAAAAATTCACGTTAAAAAAAAATATGAAGAAAATTCTTTTCCTTATACATAGTGTGTGGAACGAATTTTCTTATTTTGAAAGAGCTGCAGCAATATTGTGATGGATATAATATTTAACTGTGCGTGAATTCCAAAAATTCAAAAACGTCAAATGTTAATGCGCTGATTGTTTTGCTTTTGTTCTTAAACGTATAATGCTGCCCTTCTTTCTTACACATTAAATGTTAATAGTCGAAATTGAGACAAACGGTAAACGTATGTCTGCACCCCTCCAAAGGAAAAATACAATAATTATAATAAATCTCCGTCACACGTATAAAAAAAATGAAAATCAATTCCCGTTAGTAAGTGGAAAAGTAAAATGTCACAAAAAATATTACTCCGTACACAATGCCGTCTCTGATACTGATAAAAACAAAACACGGACAGTTGCGCATTGATAATTGCTTCATTGTGTAATTTTTAATTTAGTTAAAAAAACTGAGTTTAATTCTATTATTATTATTTTTAATTGTTAAACTAACGTTTAAGACAAGATTTTTATGCATAGCACAAACGGTAACAATTATTATAAGCAATAATTATCAGCCTGAAACACTCATCCACATTGAAAAAATCTTCCGAGAAAAAATATAATAAGCAGTAATTGTTGAATGAAACACTAGTATATATTGAATCATTTGGCGGGTATAAGATAAGCCGCCATAGCTCAATTGGGAGAGTAGCTGACCGGCAATCAGAAGGGCACGGGTTCAAGTCCTGTTGGCGTCATGTATTTATTCTCGGAAGATTTTTTCAATGTGGATGAGTTTTTCAGGTTGATAATTATTGCTTATAATAATTAATTCTATTATGTTAACACAACAGTTATTGATTCTGAGGTGGTACGGAGTTCTCCGGGTCAGCTAGTATTATATTTAAAAAAAAATCATTTCATCCAATTTAATGCAGATCTGAATGTAATGAAATCTTTCAGTTTAATTTTCATTCACTTCCCGAACTTACGAAATACAATACACACAATAACAGAAATTAACCAATATTAAAATTTTACTTAGCCTTTGTTCGTGATTAGCGTATTTTTTTGTCTTTTTGTCATCTCAACTCCGCCTAATTTTCTCTGGGTCTCTTACGGCCCCCTGAAAGTCTTAAATTCCCACAGGGAGGCGTTATCGCCCAAGTTGAAAACCTCTGGAAGTCTAGATCTTAGCGGCAAATGCGTTTGGGGCTGGATCAGAAGAGACTGATTGTGAGAGACCTTTAGATTTCTCCAGTCGGACTCTGGCCACCCATCGCCTTGCACTGTAGTGGGAAGGATAGATTTATACGTCCATTACTCCTGGACACACTGACCGCCAAATTTCTTCCAATCCCTCATACCTTTTCCTTCCCAGAACGTCTCTCTCCCTCCCTCTTTCTCTTCTCCTTCACTCCCTAAAAAGACTCTCCACACAAATACGACACGGGAAATGATTTATTTATTTATTTATTTATTTATTTATTTATTAATTTACGGACAACAGTCCATTAAAAACATAATAATAACACGACTAAAAATAAAAAAAAAACAGAGATGACAGTGAAGGGAGAGCACATAAAAATTAATAGCAGTGACAATATAAAATATAAAAAGTACATATAGAGACACTACAAGTCAAAGCATGAAGAAGCATTTAAATATTGCGTAACGACTGCCGAAAGTCATTTAGTTTTACACCAAAAAAATCAATGCTTTGACTTGCGTTGACAAGTCTCGACATTCTGGATAAGGGAGAATGGTATCCGTAATTAGTAGAATGTTGATTGAGGAACAGCAATTCATTATTTCGAAGCCTACGGGAAGGGATGTTAAACTGGATGAGTTGTAACAATGCAGGTGTATCTGTAATACTGTTGATAATTTTAAATATGCAAATTAGATCAGAGTCCTTTCTACGTTTTTCTAAAGAAGGCATGTTTAAAATGTGTTCAATTTCATCATATGAGTACTTGCCTCTTTCAAGACCCAACCTCCAAGCAATTCCTCTTAGGAAACGATGTTGTACGGATTCGATGTGACAAATGTGGACAGCGTAGAAAGGAGACCAAATGACACTAGCATATTCAAGGTGAGGGCGAACCAGCGAACATTAAAGAGTTTTAAGTGTACTTATATGTTTGAAGTCAGAGGTAATTCTATGAATGAAGCCGAGTAGTTTAAGTGATTTATTTACGATATTATTTATGTGATCACGGAAAGAAAGTTTGCAGTCTAGAGTGACCCCAAGGTCCTTGATAGATTTGACAGTAGATAGACAAACACTATTTAGTTTATAATCAAACTGAATAGGTTTTTTGGTTCTATAAAAGGACAAAATTTTGCATTTATCAACATTAAGTTCCATGCAGTTAATTTTGCACCAATCGTTGAATGAATCAATATCAAGTTGAAATAGTAAACAGTCAAGGTGGGATTTAATAATCTTAAGAATCTTATTATCATCAGCAAATAGCCAGAAACGTATGATAAGGGAAATAGGCCACTTGACTTTTTGACAGATGTTCTGAAGAGAACCCCGTACATTTTAGAAGTCGGTAAGTGTTTTAGAGGTATAATGGTTATGGTGCTGATTTTAACAAAATCAAATTTTATAATATTTTTATTATTATTATAATTTACAAGTACAAGTATATTACATTGGATTTAGTAATATTTACGTTGTACATTATAATGATTTATGATCAATAAGATGGATCAAGGAAAAAAATATTTATGAGATGTAATATTTTTGGTATGCCTCGTTATTCTCCTGTGCCATTCGTGTGATAAACGTTCTTTTTTTTTAAAATGATTTTCGGCTATGTAATTATCGTTTTTACGCACCTATAAAATTATGTCCCGTCTTTCCGGTTTATAAAAAATGTTCTGATTATTCGGATTGAAATTTTAAAAACCCCAGGGTTTCAAAAATACGATTATAAAAAAAAGTGTAAATGTGTATAACTTTTATCACCGTTAAATAATTACTGTTATCATATTAATAATACTATAAACAAGGTCCTTAAAACTCTTAGATTTGTTTTGAGTCAGATGCCAACTAGAGTATAACTCTACGTTACGGTCTCCCTTTTACTATATTCATTCCGACAGCATTTAAAAGATTCTACATTGGTTTCTGAGGTTTATAAACTATGAATTGTATTTTCCCATACAAAACACTGATAATAATTACCTACTGGATAAAAGGTCCCTATTAAAACTTTCGGAAAGAAGAATTAACACAGATTTAATACTATTATATAAAATACTGCATTACAAAATTGACTGTCCCGCATCAATTAAACAACATCCATATTCCCAAAAAAATCTTGCCGACATTTTACCGTTTTACTTTAACATCACCAGGACACTTGGTCTTAGAAGGTAGAAGAAGTCGGGGACGCCCGAGGAAGATATGGCATGATCAAGTCAGAATAATAGAAGAGAATATATGAGACGATGTATGAATGTGAGTGAGGCAAAGAGTGTGTGCAAAGACCGAGTTGTTTGGCGGTCCGTCCTCTCTCGCGAAACGGCGTGATGGTTAGTTAGTTACTTGGTCTTACCAAATAATTTTCCTCAGGGCCTATGCCATCTTTGGGGATGCTGTGTGGAGGGAAGGAGAGGAGAGTTCTTGATATGAGGAATTTGATGTGTTGGGTGGAGAGGGGAGGAGGGAGGGGAACCTGGGAGTGGGGAAGGGAACCCTGGAGGGGGGAGGGGAACTCGGGTGAGGGGTTCGCACGACGGGGGAAGCGTGGGGAGAGGGAAGGCATTGCACGCCGGGAAATTAATGATTTAATGAATTCGTGAATAAATTAATTTCTTTATTAAGTTGCCAAACAACGCATGCCGGGACCTCGCTATTGTATATAAAGAGAAGAGAGATAAAACAAATTAAAAAGTTTTTCGTATTTCTAACAGAACGAAATTATTTATGTTGTTGAATGACAGATGGCGCTACGTCCACCTCGTAAGACATTCACGTAACACGTCGCGTCATTTTGATATTTCATTAGGCATCAAGTTCTCGCGTGGGCAAACCATCGAGCTTATTTGTGTTGGCTAAAGACGGACTGCTAAATAATATCGTACATTCAATTGCTCTTCGAAATTCATATTGATTTTCTTTATTTCAATTTCCTAGTTGGTGTTTTTTTTATCGGCGGTCATCGTCTACAGCGCTCCATTCCTCTTTCTGTCTTAGATGCTAGGATTGCCATCATCTAAAATAAAATAAAAACCTGACTCTGTGCTGTATTAGGCCGGACATTTTGCCCTAAAAGCCGGACATACGTACGTAATTTTGGACATAACTTTTATACATAATAATAAAAAATCTGTTACAAATTACAGTTGTTTATTAATCACACATTTACCAGTTTAATAACAATAATCGTTAATCAGTCTTATTCTTGTCACCATTTGGCATTTATATAGAATATGTCAATAACAAAATAAATAATATTGAGTCTTCTGTCTGTAGACATAACATAATAAAAATGTAAAAAAATAATAAATGTATAGTTACTAAATAAAAAATAAACTCATAAAATAAACAAAGTAAACGCAACTCTTTTTCTGGTTAAACAGTTAACTAAAAATTTTCACTAAACAAATATACGAGTATAATGACACAAATCTATCTTTGTGGACAAAAACGAAAAAATAAATGAAAATCACGACTTCTCCAAATTATTCAAAAATCTACAATTTTGCGTATTTGGCCTTTTCACCTACTTTATCCAAAACGTCGTTTTCTTTGGAAATAATTTCATAAAATTGTTGACATGTCATTTTTAAATTACACAATGCGTACGTCATCTTAGCAATTGTTTCTGTTTGCAATTTATTGCGTTCCTTGGTTCACTGGGCGTTTATTAAAGAGAAAACTCTTTCAGTATTGGCACCATGGCCTGGAATCGCAAAGTTCTGCCATTGGGCAAAAAGTTTACTGTCATCTAAATTTTTTTTAGACAGAATATCTATGGTTTCTGCTACACGCTTCCTTGGTATCTCAGCTAAAGTCATCCAGTTAAAGTGTTTCAATTCGGCACTGAATTCACTTGTCCAAGAGTTTAAGTAGTCTTTGCCAATTTTGTACATATTAATCATGTTTTCTTTTAATTCTTCCACGCGATCTGGGCGAGCCTCCGATAAATGTCGTAAAATTGCGGTTAACTTGATTGAGCAGAAATTTTGTTCAAGTCTATCATTTTTTATATTGTCCATTATTTGTGAACACTGGTCAATTACTTCGTTGACTGAAATATCTGAAGTTTCACTAAATTTGATTCGACTTTGATATATTGCCATAAAAGAGCCACTAACGAGTCGACTAAAAGCAAAACCCTCTCGAACCAAGAATAGCCACTGTCGCCCACTCGTGCCTCGTCCGTAACACGTTACGCCTTGCGTAGCTTGTGTTGCGTTCGTTCTGCAGGCGCTGCGTACACTGCGTTTCACTAACAAAAAACCTAACAACAGCCGTACAGGCCGGACATATACATATTTAGCCGGACACGACCTAAAAAAGCCAAACATATCCGGCTAAAGCCGAACAGATGGCAACCCCAAATAGATCCCATCCCCACACACTTACAATACATTCGTTATTTTGTTATTTAACAACCTAAATTTTCACTAGAAATAATTTATATGGCAGAACAACGTTTGTCGGGTCAACATTTGTAAATATTAAAATTTGGAATGCAAAAATTAAAAAAATGACTCACGTGATGTTTTTATGTGAAAACGGTACTAAAATCACGGATTATGTAAAAAACAATACTTATTCTATCGTATAAATGTATAATAAACTATTTAGTCCCCTCACTTTTTCATCATTTCATACAAGAATATTTAAAAAAAAAATAACAATGTCTAGCGGCCCGTAGGCGATTTGGCGGGTCAATATGTATCTACCGTGTATCTGACAGAATAGGTCTTTTTATGTATTTCTATGGACAACTTGAATAGGAATGTGCAGCCTGATTTATTATCGACCTTCTACTTTTTGTTTTAGGGATGTCACCAGAACAATGACGGAGTTATAACGATTTCTGTGAAAACGCACACGTTGACGTGAAAACACGCTTATTGTACTTAACTGCTATCGTTATATTACTGTGTATATCCGCTAACATATCTGAGTGGTTTTAAACAACATAATATATTGTTTTATTTCTTTTTCCAGGTGATAATTGCGTATTGCAAAGAACAGGCGCTTCCGGAGTCTGCAGTTCTATAAAGACCTGTACGGCAGCAAGAAATGACCTCAGGAAAGGTATTGTTCCACAGGTAAACCAACCTTCAACTTTTGCATGTCTTTGATTAACCGGTTCACGACGAGTTCATCGAAAACTAATTCATCGAAAATCAATTCATCGAAAACCAATTCATCGAATGATCAATTCATCGAATCGCCAATTCATCGAAAAAATATATATTGTTGATATTTGAGAGAAATGCCGAGCAGACCGGGAAGTTAAAAAAGCATTGGTCAACCTAAACTAACCTCACCTAACCTAAACCAACCTAACCTATCCTAACCTAACTTAACCTATTTAACCAATTTTTAAATATTTTTTATCATCACTCTTAATGACCTTCCTGAGTTATTTATGAGTTGGTTTCATTATGAGTTGTCTTGTCACCGTTCCTAAGATATCCCTTTTTTGCAGTATCAGATAGTCGGAAATAGAAGAGATAACCTATAAATTTTACATTGTCAGTACGAAACTGACAGTTGCTAAACGCATTTAACTCAGTTAAACAGACCTTTTTGGGTATTTAATTTTGACAGTTCTAATATCTACAAAAAAAATGTTTTTCGATGAATTGGCGATTCGATGAATTAATTTTCGATGAATTGATTTTCGATGAACTCGTTTACGATGAATTTGCTTTCGATGAATTGATTTTCGATGAACTCGTCGGTTACCGATTAACCTTTAACTGCTGACGTGTATACCCTGACGTGGGGTATGGGCGGCCTGTTACTTTAAATGTTTATATATTAGAAAGCTATAAAAAATTTGAGTTCAAAATTATTAAATTATTATTTATTGGACAATTTATATAAACTAAAATAAAATACTTATTTTATTGTTAACCACTGCAGCGCTCACGTGAAATAAATAAATTTACCTCGATTGATCAAGGTTTCTGAGAAGGTAATTTTTTTTAATTTTTCGCCAACATTAAAAAAATCATAAATTCGAATTTTAACATGGAGACATAAAAACTTATTATAGTGCTATATAGCTAATGAATTAACCTGTTTTTTACCGTTTGTCTCGTATTTGTAGGATTTATTAAAAAAAAAAAAAAAAAAATCGTAAAGTTTATAAATGCGCGAACCTGTGTATTTTTAAACGATTTTTTTAATTTTAATTTTATATAAGTCTTAAATTTGCTTTAAGTATGTGAGCGACAAATAGGCCAATAACTCAATATCACGCCAACCGATTTCGATGATTCTTTTTTTATTGGAAAGGATGTACTTTAAGGGTAGTTTGATGAGAGTTTGGTTAGGTTCTGATTATGGGATCCATGACAAAGTAACGGAAATCTTCAATTCTTAGGAGCAAATTAACGATACTCGGCCGAATCTTTTATAGGCTGATACGTTCTTAGATTTTCACCGCTAAAAGTTTTTTCGTTATTTGTTTTGGGGTGTTATGCCGTGTTGAGCTACCTCCTTCTTTAGCCAACGTTTTGGACAGCGTTGCAGTGTCCATCATCAGGGCAGATCCGATTTGAGTCACCTACCGTAACGTCGTTATGGTCAAGTAATGTCTGTCTCATATGAGTAGAACGTTTAGTAGGTCTACCTATATTCAGAAAAAATAGTTGGTGTAGTTCAGATTCATTAAAAATCAAAAAATAAACAAAAAATTTAACAAAACAAAAAATTTAACCAAACAAAAAAACGGCTTCAAAAAATGCACTAAAAGGAAAAAAAATCGTATTCTTCTACAACTTAATAATCAACTTTTCTATTTCTACTCATCAATATGTAGGTACGATTGTTATTTTTGGAGTCGGTGTTAGCCAGGTACCCGGCCCGGCGTTTTCACTTGATAGCTCCCCTGCCGCACGGCCCCGCTCTCGCCTCGTCAAGTCGCGCGTGCGACACAAGCACTCTCACCTATAACTATGTATGTAGTTACAAACTGGCTGACACCGTCTCCAAAAATAACAATCGTACCTACATATTGATGAGTAGAAAAAGTAAGTTGATTATTAAGTTGTAGAAGAATATGAATTTATAGCATAGCATTTCAATAGCTTCATTTTAAAATAAATGGCGGGCCAAGGAAATGTTTTAAATAATTACAATAAATGTTTTACGAATGGTAGGAAAATGTGGTACATTTTTGGACCAAAATCAATCGCAGAAAAATAAAAGTGGTCCATTTTTCGACCAAAATCGCTTCAGTGGTTTTAAATCACAGATATTTGAAAATTAGGATAATAAACAATATCTTTTGGCAAAAATCACTTGAGATCAAAAATCAGTCTGTATTATCTATTAAACCAAATAAAAACTCACTTTTACTATAATACTCGTATTTCAATTGGGAAGACTTCGGTGGCTGGGTCATGTAGAGAGAATGACCGAGCATCAAGCACCAAAGTCCCTGCTGAACTCAAGACCGATAGGGCGAAGGAGCCTGGGAAGGCCAAGACTAAGATGGAGCGACAACGTCCTCAAAGACATATCTATCTTGGAGCTTCCAAGCTGGAGAGAGCTGGCACAAAACCGAGATGAGTGGAGGAAGACTCTTGAGGAGGCCAAGACCCACCAGGGGTTGTAGAGCCAATAGTGATGATGACTCGTATTTCAATAGTGTACAAAATGAACTACTATACATAATACTATACATGTATAATTAACTTAAGCAAAGTTGTTCATGTTTATTGTTACATAATAGTAAAAATGCGGTCGGGGCGGCCGGGCGGTCCGTTTGATAGATTCTCCCATCTTAACAGACGGATTGCAATCTTTAGAGCACAGGCGTCGGGTGGGAATGCTATCCTTGTTCTACCGGTATTACAATGGAAGATGCTCCGAGGAACTAGCATCATTGATCCCTTCGGCACCGGTACGTAGTCGGGAAACACGCCAAACGCGTGCCCAACATTTGTACACGGTTAACATTTGTCACATGAGAACGGGTTGTTTCTTCGACTCGTTCTTATGTTCAACAGCTCGGCTGTGGAATGATTTGCCGGCCTCTGTGTTTCGTCCTTCCTACAACATAGGTCTCTTCAAGACCAATGTTCATTCCTTCCTCTCCTCTAAAAGACCCTCCACACAGCATCCCAGATGACATAGGCCCTGAGGGAAATTATTTTCCTCAAGGCCTCCCATGTGGAATTAATGTAAAAAAAAAAAATCAACTTTAAAGAAGTCACTTAAGTACTGACGATGGGTCAGAGAGGCCCGCAAAAATAATTGAAATTTATTAACTTACAGAAATTTAACATTAAAAAATAATAATTTAAAATTTATAATTCAAAACTTACGTCTCTGGCGTCACTAAATTCGAAGCTACTGGAAGCGGCGTATGCGTCGCGCACGGTGGAGGGGAGTATTCGATATTATTATTATTGCTAGGATGGAGTGGCCCCCACGTCAGCAGTTAAAGGTTAACACAGACAGTATGACTATCTGTGTTAACCTTTATTATATCTGTGTTATATCTTAACTAAATGACAAAAAAATAACATTGTACGTGGAGTTTGTTACAAATCTGCTTTTGTGATAGAACCGAATTAAAACTATGTCAAAATATAACGCCACTTATGTTAACAGCTAGCGTGAGAAATATCGACTGACACGCGTAAGTACTATTCGATTCGTTCTTTCGTGGAACTCTCCGGGTACGAAGAGAAGGATGATTTGATTATTATTGTAACTGGCAGTTGTTGTGAATACCACGTTGTGATTCCTACCACGCGTCTATGTACATATTATATATGACGTCATTGCCTCTCGCGGTTACTTTATCCCGGTGGCTAGCTGTCACTGGATGCGAGGAACCGCCTATTTTTAACCTGCAGAGTGGGTTTTTTACTGCTAGTCTTTATTTATTTATAAAAACAGAAACAAACAGTACATTAGTTACATTGGTGAAAACAATTTACGATAGGCCACTTGCATCACGTTTAAAAAAAAAAAAATCTGGCTTAGGCAAATATTCTAAGACATCCTGTATTTTTATTTTTAATGAAAATTTCATTCCGAAAAATCTGACCATTTTTTATAAAGCGGAAAGACGGGACATAATTTTATGGTTGCGAAAAAACGATAATTACATAGCCGAAAATCATTTTGAAAAAAACAACGTTTTCCACAAGAAAGGGCACATGAGAATAACGAGGCATACCAAAAATATTATATCTCATAAATAGTTTTTCCTCGATCCATCTTATTGATCATAAATCATTATAATGTTCAACGTCTGTATTACTAAATCAAATTTTATATACTTGTAATTGTAAATTACAATAATAATAAGAATATTACAAAATTTGATTTTGTTAAAATCAGCACCACTACCATTATATCTCTAAACACGTACAGAAATCGTAAAATGTACGGGATTCTCTTCACAACATCTGTCAAAAAGTCAAACCAAATGATAAGTTCGCAGAGAACAAACAATAATTCTAGTGAACTTCAAATGTCAAATTCAAAAATTCGCCTGAAATCAAAGTGTTGCCAAAGAAAAAAAATAAATCGGTGTGGAATTTTACAAAATTAATAGGAACATTTTCGGAGACGGGACATTTTCATGTAGTGACGTCACGGGCCCAAATAATGGATTTATTTATTTAAAAATAAAAAAAAACCATACCTTTCTAAAAAATTTTAATAACATTTTCGTAATCTTAGTAAAAAAATCTATCCACATGATTTTTTCCAAGTCGTTATGAAATCCATGCAAGTGGCATATTAATAAGTATATTTCATGGTGGTACATATTATGTGTTTTATTGCACTGTCTTATTTATGGTATGCATATTAAATAATTACCGGGTGATATATTATGTAGTGAGAGGGTGTGTGTGTGTGTGTAAAAATGTGTGAATGTATATATTGTATAAAAAGAAGAAAATGTTTTGTTAATTATTTCGTTGCCTTGGAACAACAAGATTCGCATGAATGTTTTTTTTTTCTCTCTTTTGTTATTGTGAATACCGCACAAGAGTCTCAACTGTTCCCAACCTTATGGAGCCAGTGAGACTATGTCAACCTCAATTGGGGTATGTTGCGAGACTGAAGATAATGACCGGTTAGTGGCTGAGATGCATCGCGTGTTCGAATCCTTGGCTGGCTAAGTCCTCCATCACGACACAAGCAACATTTTCCGCGTACTGTGGAGGTAGTAGAAGATTTTCAAATATTGTCAGGTTATTCGTAACACGGGAACGAACCTCTTTCTTTAAAAAAGCAAAAAAGTTTAGAGGGAAGAGGTGAGGTATTATCTGTCTATTTAGATCTCGTCATCAAACACGACTAAAGCCATTTCAATTCTGAATGGTGGTCTTACACCAGGGCGACACTAAGAGTATCTTCCGCTGTGGAACGTGCCGCAAATGTATTATATACTAGCTGGTCCCGGCATGCGTCGCTATGCCACTTAATAAAGAAATTGTTTCTCCCTGAGTGTCCTTTCCCATCGTCCCGTTCCCCTTCCGCCTCCCGTTCTTCTCCTGCGTCCTCTTCCCCTCTCGCGTTCCCACTCCGTCACGTCCACCTTCCTTCTCCCTACTCTACTCCCCCCCCCCTTCACCGTCCCGCGAACCCCCCTCCCGAGTTCCTCTCCCCCTCCCAGGTCCCCCTTCCCGCGTTCCCCTTCCACCTTCCCCGCCTTCCCTCTTCCCTTTACCGCTCCCACGTCCCGCCAACCCTCCTCCCGCGTTCCATATATTCAATCCCAGTACATTCAGTTTTTTTTCAGTTTTCGGTTTTCTCGACATGGAAACATCTCCAGGTCGAGAAAACCGCAAAAGGAAAACGTGTGGAGAGTACCACTATAAGAAAAAGCGAATGACCAAAAGTATGTGCACCAACTGTAACGTTGCGATATGCGGTAAACATAAAGTTGATTTTATGTCACTTGCGTCAAATCAAAATGATTTATTTGACGTTTTAATTACTTTTTATGTTTTTACGTTAGTAATGACCGGTTAGTGGCTGAGATGCATCGCGTGTTCGAATCCTTGGCTGGCTAAGTCCTCCATCACGACACAAGCAACATTTTCCGCGTACTGTGGAGGTAGTAGAAGATTTTCAAATATTGTCAGGTTATTCGTAACACGGGAACGAACCTCTTTCTTTAAAAAAGCAAAAAAGTTTAGAGGGAAGAGGTGAGGTATTATCTGTCTATTTAGATCTCGTCATCAAACACGACTAAAGCCATTTCAATTCTGAATGGTGGTCTTACACCAGGGCGACACTAAGAGTATCTTCCGCTGTGGAACGTGCCGCAAATGTATTATATACTAGCTGGTCCCGGCATGCGTCGCTATGCCACTTAATAAAGAAATTGTTTCTCCCTGAGTGTCCTTTCCCATCGTCCCGTTCCCCTTCCGCCTCCCGTTCTTCTCCTGCGTCCTCTTCCCCTCTCGCGTTCCCACTCCGTCACGTCCACCTTCCTTCTCCCTACTCTACTCCCCCCCCCCTTCACCGTCCCGCGAACCCCCCTCCCGAGTTCCTCTCCCCCTCCCAGGTCCCCCTTCCCGCGTTCCCCTTCCACCTTCCCCGCCTTCCCTCTTCCCTTTACCGCTCCCACGTCCCGCCAACCCTCCTCCCGCGTTCCATATATTCAATCCCAGTACATTCAGTTTTTAAACAGCCCGCGTGCCACCTTTTACAATTTTTATTCAAATTTCCATTTTTCATGTATATTAAATTTGGTACCTAACATAGTGTAGTAATCTATGGAGTTTCTCATAAGTAACCAAATATTTTTGTCCTACAAAAAGTTTCAAAAATCGATATCTAGATTGTGTTTTTCACACTAAACTAAGTGTATCACATTAAAATAGTGGATCGTTTTCCTATTAATAAATAATTACAGTGAGAACAGATATATTATAAGATTGAATTTAAAAACAAAATCTTGAAATTAACATGACAAGTGATATTTGAATTTGAAACCATTTGAATTTGAATTTGAATTTGAAGTTTGAAGTCAAGTGACATTTGAAGCCATAGACAAAAAGTTAACAGAATATTCTACCATTCTAACATCTACCTACATCTAATAATAATCCATAATATTATAATGGAACAAGAAAACTCTGCCCAACAATTCCTGGCAAAGGCAACCTCTATTTTAAACCTATTAAATATCATCATAATGGACACATCTAACAAATTCACCAAGGAACAAATAGCGAAACTCGCCCCTAAATTCACCGATCTATTGGGTAATGTCGGTCAAATGGGTGTAAAGTTAGGGAGCCTTGAAGGAGAATTGAAGACCTACAAATATATGTCTTCTAATCAAACACCCGAAAATGGGAACAGAACGTATAGTTCGATTACGTCCAACCAAGTCCTCCCGAAATATCCACCGAACACAAGAAACAATGCCCCTATACTTCCTGCGAGACCAGCCGTACTTATCTTCCCCAAAGATGACAAGTCACTTCCTTCCAGCAGTACTCTTGAAACTCTCAAAACCTCAACTAACCCATCATCTTTGGGAATTACAATCACGGGGTTACGAGAAATAAGGAACGGAGGTGTAGTCGTGCATCCAAGTACCGATGCAGAGGCCATAAAACTTGCCAATGCACCGACCCTATCCGATGCTGGTCTGAAAGCAGCAGTTTCTTCACATAAACTTCCTCGGATAGCTATCCATGGTCTACCTCAAGTTGTGCCCCTCGAGAACATTATCTTGGCAATCCACCAGCAAACACACGAAGAAACCGGTCTACAAATTAATGAATTGAAAGATAAATTGCAGTTCTCTCACAAAGTAGGACCTCGTACCGGATCGTGCACTCATGTCTTCAGAGTTCCTCCTTCTGTTCGTCACTCCCTCATTCGCTTCTCTAAACTGGCTATGGACTGGAAAATACACACCGTAAGGGATTGGATCGACAGTCTAAAATGTGGACACTGTCAACTTTACGGCCATACGGCGTCAAAATGTAACGCAGACATGCCTACATGTTCTCACTGTGGAAAACCTGGACACAATCGAGATGCTTGCCCGACTCCTGAAAAGCCACCAGCATGTGCTACCTGCAAGTTCTTCAGAAAACCGTCCACACACAACACTGGCTCCCCTGACTGTCCTGCCCGCCAAGCCGCTGAGAGACGCGAATTATCTCGAGTCAATTTTTTAGGCTGAATCAGAATCGACACCTTATTAATACTAACTTTTCCACCTATTATCAAAATATTCGTGGTCTCAATACTAAGCTAAACTCCTTTAGATGCTCCATAAATTTATGCCCTTATGATTTTTTATGTTTTACCGAAACATGGCTATCAGACAATATTGCTTCAACAGAACTTGGACTCCATGACTACATTATTTTTCGCTGTGACCGCTCTTCCTCTTCTAACAAGTGTAGAGGAGGTGGGGTAATGATATGTATTAAAAAAAATACTCTTGCCACATTCTTGAATCGTCTAATAATGTATCTGAACAATTATTTATTTGTGTTCTACTTGGTTCCAAGAAACTTGTCATTGGTTGTGTATACATTCCCCCCTCCTCTTCAATAGAAATCTATAAGTCACATACTGAAGCAGTTGAGCGTGTTTCCATAAAGGCCGATTCCTTACTTATTTGTGGTGATTATAATCTTCCTAAAATAGTGTGGCTTAATGATAGTCATGGTGTGAAAACTCCTAATAATGTTTCCCTTCATGCTTCCATAATAGTAAATTTCTTTGCCTTCCTGAATATGTACCAATTAAACTCGATCAATAACTGGGGAGGTTACTGTCTTGATCTAATATTTACCAATATGCCTAGCGTTTGTGTATGTGAAGCTACTGACTCAATATTACCAATAGATAAATATCATCCACCACTCGATATTAACTTCACTAATCCTTTCCAAAGTGACACTCTGAAATCAGCAGTTACATTCCACTACAAATTTAACAAAGGTGATTATACTGGCATGAATAGGTACCTTGCCCAATATGACTGGGCAGGTATGTTATCAAACAACAATATTAACGATGCTGTATTTAAATTCAACGAATGTATAACTCATGCTATAGATTTGTTCGTTCCAAGGGGAACTTTTTCCCAGCCTAAATTTCCTATTTGGTTCAGTATGAAACTAAAGCATTTGATTATGGAAAAAAAGAAAACACACAAGTTATTCAAATTAACGAACAACTTAGCGCTTTATCAAAAATTTTCTCAGTTAAGAGAATTATCCAAAATTGAATCTAACTTGTGTTATAAATCTTATATTGAACTCACTGAGACAAAATTAAATCTTAACCCTAAACAATTTTGGAAATTTATTAAACAAAAACGTATTGATAACGATCTCCCTTCAAGTTTATTTTTTAATGATACTCACGCCACCAACGATTTCGATATTGCCAACCTTTTTGCTGAACATTTCTCCTCTGTCTATACTGATAACATATGCACCATCCCTCCACTTAAATATGCTAATACTATTGACCTTAATAATTGCGAAATCACACTTGTAGATGTTTTCAATTACTTAAAAAATCTTCCCAGCAAAACAAGCACTGGTCCTGATGGTATACCTGAAATATTATTGAAAGAATGTAAATCTGTTGTATCTAAGCCAATTTGTTTATTATATAACTTATCATTATCATCTGCCACTTTTCCGGATTCCTGGAAGGTTTCCTATATACGACCTATTTTTAAATCGGGTAATAGGTCGAACGTAGAAAACTATAGACCTATATCGATGTTATCTCATATTCCTAAAATCTTTGAATCTATAATCACAAAAAAAATAACACCTATTTTCAAAAATGTGCTGATTGAGGAACAGCATGGCTTTAGATCTGCTAAATCTACCACTACAAACTTACTCTCCTTCACCAACACCGTAATCAATGGCCTAGAAGATAAATCACAAGTAGATGTTCTATATACCGACTTTTCTAAAGCTTTTGACAAAGTAAAACACGCTATCCTCATGGCCAAGCTATATGCTATAGGTATACGAAACCCATTGCTATCTTTCTTTAATTCTTATTTAAGCAATAGAAAACAAAGAGTTAAAATAAATAACATTGAGTCTATTATTATTGAAGTAACATCCGGCGTACCGCAAGGAGCACATTTAGCCCCGCTTCTCTTCAACTTGTTTATAAATGACATTATTCGTATTTTCTCTCACACACGCTTTTGGCTTTTTGCTGATGACAATAAGATCCTAAAAATAATCAAAAACTACCATGACTGCCTTCTTTTCCAATCAGATATTGACTCTTTCAATGACTGGTGTAAAATTAATTGCTTGGAACTAAATGTCGATAAGTGCAAAATTATGTCCTTCTACAGATCTAAAAATCCGATTGTTTTCGAATACAAATTAAATAATAATTGCCTAACAACTGTTCAATCTATTAAAGATCTTGGTGTCTCTCTTGATAGCAAGCTTTCTTTCCGGGAACATATAAATACGATTGTTAATAAATCTCTCAAACTACTTGGTTTTATCACTAGAACCACTTCTGACTTCAAAAACATAAATACCCTAAGAACTCTTTACTGCTCCTTGGTTCGCCCCCATCTTGAATATGCTTGTATTATATGGTCTCCTTTTTATGCTGTCCATATTCGTCATATTGAATCCGTTCAACATCGGTTCCTAAAGGGAATTGCTTGGAGGCTAGGATTAGAGCGAGGCAATTACTCGTATGCTGAAATTGAACAAACTCTAAACCTTTCTCCTTTAGAAGACCGTCGGATAAAATCTGATCTCATTTGTTTCTTCAAAATTATTAACTGTTTAATCGACTCGCCTACATTACTACAACTCATCACATTTAATATACCATTTAGGACCCCTGCTCTTTACTTTGTACATAAATGACATCAAACATGTCATCTGTAACTCTGACTTTATTCTTTACGCTGACGATATGAAAATATACAAATGTATAAGCTCAGAAGATGATTGCAATAAATTACAAGAAGATATTAATAAAATTAATGAATATTGCATAGAAAATCAACTATTTCTCAATGTAAAGAAATGTAATGCGATAACGTTTTCACGTAAAAATCACCCAATCGTCCATATTTACCATCTGAACAACGTTCCGCTTGAAAGAGTGGATAAAATTAGAGATCTTGGAGTATTACTTGACTCCAAATTACTATTCAAAGATCACATTGAATACATCTTAGAAAAAGCCTACAAACAAATGGGTTTTATCCTACGCATCACAAAACCGTTCAACAAACCTTTTACACTTGAACTACTATATATGGCGTATGTAAGATCTCATCTTGAATTTGCATCTGTCATTTGGAATCCACAATACCAAACTTACATTAAGCGTATTGAAAATATTCAAACAAAATTTTTGAAACACCTTTCGTATCGTTTCGAAAATCACCAGTGTAAACCTATTGCTCTTTACAAACGGAGAAACATTTCTGACGTACTGTTTCTATACAAGATTGTGAACTGCCTTATTGACTCACCAGATCTATTAGAAAGGATTGCATTTCGTTGCCCTGAACGCAATACCAGGTCGAATACCCTATTTTTTATACAGCATTTCAAATCGAAATATGCACAAAATTCTTTGCTCGGGCGTATCTGCAAATCTTACAACGCCCTAAGAGATATCGATATTTTCCACTGCTCTCTTAAAACGTTTAAAACTAAATTAACCTTACAATGTACTTAAACCAAAACGATTATTTCTTTGTTATTTCTTCATTGTTTATTTTTTCTTTTGACTCACTTTTTACTAATACTATATTATAATATTATTACTATCTACTTGCTTCCTAATCAGTAACCATTTCCTTTCTTTTTTTTTAAATCATAAATGGAACTTCACTGGTTTATACTATATTCAATATAAAATGTAAAATGAATGTATTTACAACTGTATGTTTCCTAAATAAACTTAAATAAAAAAAATAAAAAAAAAAATACCTTCTCGTAGACTCAGAAATAAAGACCTGCTTTTCCTCAATCAGCACTCGACTAACTATGGTTATAACTCACCACTGTCCAGAATGTGTAGACTGGTCAACTCACGTCAAGACCTTGATTTTTTTGGTATTAGCTTAAATGATTTCTGTCGCTCTTTAAACAAATGAAGATATGTAATATTCACCCTAATTTTTGCAAGGTCTTGACGTGACTTGACACTTATTTTTCTTCTATTTTCACTGTTTGTCTTTGCTTTCATGTACCATCCGAATCCTTACATTGTTCATTTCTATACTTCGTGATACTTTGTTTTAAATTGGACGTAAGTCCGTAAATAAATAAATAAATAAATAAATAGGTACCTTTTTAAAATATCTAAAATTCTTGATTCGATTCAAAATATTAGGGGAGTACCTACTTTAAATAAATTTTTCAACTTTTCAAAAATAGAATCCTGATTGCACAATCATTCATTGTTTTGCAAAATGTCATTCTCTAACACGCGAACTGTCAAACGTGCGATGTTTTCTATTATTATCTAATTTTCTGCGCAATTTTCTTAATTTTTCTCTCCGTAAGAACCATCCTCGAACTTCAAGGAATATTTTAAAAAAAGAATTAGCGAAATCGGTTCAGCCGCTCTCGAGATTTGCGCTTACCAACAAATTTATCGATTCATTTTTATATTATAGATTAATTATATTTTATTTATTGCGAAATTTATCAAATAAAATATATTTGCGTACGCATACACCTCCAACGTCCTCTTCCCCATCTCCTTCCCCTCCCACTACCTTCAGCCTTACAACATACCCTGATTGGGGATGCCGTAGATTTACTGGCTCCAGACGGGAGCAGTTGGGACTCTTGTGCAGTGTTTATAAAAAAAATGGATTTGAGACCGCGACCTTCGGATTTCTAGTCGAGACCCTTACCCCTCGACAATGGAGGAGACCCTTTCCCCTCGGCCGAGGCCCTCGCAACTGTACAGGGCGTTTCCGATGAGAAAGATTGATCCTCTGTACAAGCATTTTAACTAATAAACTAATAATATAACACACTTGTTGGTAAAATGTTATTTATTTAAAGTAAGTTCATATAGTAAAAAATTGTCAGGATGTATCAATTCACAATAATAATAATTAACTGAGCAAGGGATCGGAGGGAACCTTGCTGTTTAGTCTTTGGGAACAACAAAACTGACTGTGGTTCTGCTTAGAGGGTCGTACCATAGGACGAAGCGCAACTAAGGCAGCAGTCTGGATCTGGTTGGTGCTTTACTTATGGTAGTAGAATACTCCTTAGAGGGTCGAGCCAAAGGACGAAGCGCAACTAAGAGAGCGTACTAGTCAAGAGCGAGCTACAGACGAACTGGTTTAATTTAGGGCTCGCAGCTCTTTATATAGGCCATTCCTTGTTGCGGGGCGTGGTTTATGTAGCGACTCGAGAGTAGGAAATGCGCAGCTGGCGTCTGCGCAGCCTGGTTCGCCTAGTTTTGGGTGAGCAGGATGGCGCTGTACGGGGGAAAGAGATGGTGTAATGGCAAGCGTAAAAACGGCGCGCTACAATAACTCAATATCGATTTTATTTCATTAAAAATTTGATTTAATATATACCTACAATCAAGTTAGCAATAAAAATGCACAAACGCGCGTTTATAAAATTATGAAAATCATATACTTTTTGTAATTATTTTTTTTGATTTTAGGTATTCATAATTTTTCAACAATATCTAATAATATAAGTGTATGAAAAAAAAAACTGAAATCATTAGTGTAAAACGCTGTAAATAAATAGATAAACTGAAGAATTTTCGTCACCAAACACGTGCGCGGTTTTTTTATTGTTTTTATTTGAACAAAGATTAAAATTCTGAAAAATATCTTTCCTAGATAATTTATTGATTTATTTTGCTGTATGATAATATAATTTGATATGTGTATTGTATAATACAACCGTTTGTTTGAAAATTAAATAAAATCTTGTAACGACCAACGGCATAACCTCATTACAAAATTAAGTAGTTTAAAAAAATAAATAAAACATGGCTTTTCTAGATGAAATAACTATCTTTCGAAAACAATTTATATTTTTATGTAGAAAAGAGCCGTTATGTCTAGAATTGGATTTAAAATGACATTTTTCCGATTGTGTCTGATTATTTCCCTGTTTCAAGATGACCTGAGATAATGACGATGTGGTTCGGAATCTGTTTCCCCAGCTAAGGTGTTAGGGTTTTGTTATCAGTTATGAATGTAATGACATATTGTTATGTGTTTGTGTTATATTATTAAAGGGAAATGTAATGATGAGCCTTGGTCGGGCTCGGGTGTAATCTGCAAGTCAACTTTGATTTCATCTCAGGAAATCTTGGACGCCAAACCCAGTCTAATGTCTGGGTATGTCAACAAGCGGAGATCACGATACTCAATTCTCAGAGTGTGGGCCATTTGGTTTCATAGCATTCCTGAAAAGGCTGCACAAGGAATCTACATAATAAAACAAAGAGTAGAGTAGAAAATCAGTACACTGTATTGACATGATAAGACATAATAAAACAAATTGTATGGACTCACCCCCGGGACCAATTTCGTAATTTATGCTATTCCTAGCTACACTAATTAAATTTACTGCCGCCGTACCCCCGATGTCGTGAGAACCAACACCACCTCCTGGTGGCAAGGGAGGTCCCAACCTCTGCGGCTCAGGTTGTGCCTGCGACCTCCACGGCGGTCGCATGGAAGGGACGATAGACCTGGACCCTCAGAGAAAGGGAGGAGTACCCAAACTCTCCTCCAAATTGTATAGGAAGGCTCGTCAGCAATCGAGGCGGAGTATTGTTCAACACTGCGGTAATCTTGGGTTTGTTCCATAAATAAACCCCCGGTGGGAACTCGATGTTTGCCCTGGATACAACCACGGGCGCGGCGAGTTATTATATAAACCGATGACTCGGATAATGAGGTACAATAGTCTTTTCACTCGAACATCGCCAATTAACTCGTGGTCACTTTGGGACCCGCGCGAAACTCACGTTTTACGTGAATAAATCTTTGAAATTTATATTTTAAAAAACACAACGTGTTTCCTTCCCCCGAATGCAGATGCCCAAAACTTGGATTTCAATCACATCGTATTAAAACTTAAAAATTAAGTGACCGTTGTTTTCACGGCGTACCGCACATATCGCCGTAAAAACCAGAGTGCGGAAACGGAAAAAACCAAACGCCGCCCACCGACGCGCTGAACGAAACTCCCCCAGCTTTGCCAACCTAACCAATTAAAATGCATTTAAAAAATAGTACCTAACTTACGATAAATACAATCGCTTCATAACAGTTTTCTTAATTGTTTTATAATGGCGTTATTTGCAATGACTCATTTACGTGCGTTGCATTTAACTTTAATGGAGGAAACAGTTTTAGAAAGCTTTAAAAAGTATTAGTAAACTTTAGTGTTATCTCCACTAACACTTGTTGGGGGAAAAGATTCCAAACGCCACAATACTCTCTCAATTAGGGTATCTGCAAATTGGTTTAACCGGTAATGAATCAATTTAGACACCTTCAAAAATTAACATTTTAAAATAGTATAAATAAGTCGTCTAACAGTGGATTAACCACAGTTTGAAAATGGTATTGTAAACCAAAACAGCTGTCACAAAAATACATAATAAAATATTTGCAGAACTTGATAAAAATGTTATCAAATTTAATTTTAATTAAATAAAAAATATATATATAATATAAAAATTTTACGAATTAAACACAAAAAAAATTGATAAATTAACTAATACAACATTTCTGTCTACGGTCGGAGGACATCGTATATCTAGTAACTCACACTAGTTCACAAATCAGTTGCTCGCCTACCGAACCGCAGGATGCAACCTACCGGAGGATGTACCACGACCGGACCTTTATAAGCAGTAGCACGGCCTTGAAAGAGTAGAGATCCAGAGTCAAGCCCCTTCTGGAGCCACGCTTCCACGAGTCTTTTTTGAAAAAAAAACTGCAAATATTTCTGAATAAAACCATTTGCCCCTAGGTACCCCAAAATGGATAAGGGTAACCCAACTCCACAAAGACTCTGAAATCCCCTTATTAAAAAAAAAACACATCATAGGTCTCGCGGAAACCTTTTATGGAATTTCATGAAAACGCGTCTATAAACTGCTTCGCCCAGTAGGTACAACGAAGTGCCTCTGTACATGACGCTACTTGCAAGCTACTCGATCCTCGTGCGCGTATCGTAGCGTTGCGTCACAATTACGTAGTTTGTAAGTATCTCTATGAACGGAGGGCCGAAAACATACGTACTCGTACCTCATATAAAAAACCTAAACAAATCCCCCGTAAACTTTAACTTCCCCATATTGCAGCCATGTCTCTTTGCAAAAAAATAACAAACAACTAAATAAACAATGTTTCTACAACCATTAATATTATTTCACGAAGAAAGATAAAGGGGCCTTTTTGGCCCGGAGCTCTGTGCGCCAATATTTCAAAAAGTCAAAAAAGAGATCCAGGGTCGGTCGAAGGCTCAGAACCTGGTCCTGGTTGTGAGATGTGTTGTTCCTTCCGGAGAGATCCAGAACAAGTCCTCGGCTCTATACCTGATTCTATTAGCGAGGTAAAGAGTACCTAAAAGATTCTTGGAGTTAACACCTTGTTGCCTCTCCCGCGTTATTATTTTGTTACTTTTCATTTTTGTTCCGAATTCAACCACATCACAATTCATCTGAAAAGTTTTTTTAAACATTACAAAAACTATTACGAAACCTTTCAACCATGTCACACTTTGAGAATAACATTTTGCAAGCCAGCGATTGTTCTTAATTCAATTTTCGAATAAACTCTTTAAATTAATTAATTTAATTGAACTACACACCTACGGTAATCACCCTAATCGAATACTTTGAATCTAATCATGAATTACAGGTATTTTAAATAGGTACATATGTTAGGTACTAAATTGAACAGTATTAATACGTTACTGTCTGCGTGGTTGAAGTTCATAATCCTGCATCGAGTGCACGTCTGACGCCACGCCGTACGCGCGCGCGCCTCAAATAACATTTGTGTACGTGAAATTTCAAACAAAGTCACCGTTTAAATTCGGTTTCGAATTTAAAAAATCGTCAAAAGATGTCGCCACTTCCGTTAACAGGTCGCATGGGGACCCCTAGGTATAAGTATTACGAATTTGTGAATTTGAGTATCTTTTCGGATATGGAAAGATTGACGATAATACTTAGTTGTGAAAAACAGTATCAAGCGGCTTTATATTACATATGACGTCATTGCCTATCCCGGTTAATTTATCCCGGTGACTAGCTATCACTGGATGGCAGTGGATCCGGGGAACGGGCTATTTTTGGAACCAGTTCATATCAAATTTATAATATGGTCACCAACACTAACTGGGTGAATCCGAACCGAAAACCTGCAGAGCGGGTTTTTAACTAAGTACTAGTTTATTAAGGGTACGTTAAAATTAATTACGGAAAGAAGTTAGGTTCGTATTTACTGCACAGTTGTTTTACCGATTAGACTGTGTTTGACAATGGATTATTTTCAATAAATTAAGTAATACTCGGGTTCATTTGTATTGTGGATTAAAGATAAATTAATGTATCTGTTGACATGTTGCAGTTATTTATTGTGATTACCTTAAAAAACTCAATTTTAGTGCGATAAAATAATTTCTCCACCAAAATTTTATTGAAAGGGAAAATTAAACATTTTACAACTTATCAAAATTCAGTTTTTTTCTATGCATATTTGTAGATTGTGATAATTTAAAAGAAACTTCATAAAAAATATTTAATGTGGACGCAAAATTTAACTTCCTACGCGAGTTTTTAGAAAAACCTGAGAATATTTCAATTAAAAATGTTTATGGTTTTTTTAATATACATTTTTTTTAATCCTAAAAATAAGGGATGATTATTTAAATAAAGGTGAATTTATTGGATATTCAGCACTTAATTCGGTTTATGTGTCTCTGTATTAAAATTCGGAGGCATGATTTTTTGTGTATTGCCGGAAAATATTCAAAACGAACTCCAAAAAATCGCAAACAGATGGGAACTCACTGATTATCTTATAAATAATTGTTTGATTGCCTAACATTCTCTAAAAGGGGTATAATTTATAATTTAACTTTTCAGAACTGCGGATATTCGGGCACCGTGCCGATAGTATGCTGCGTAACAGAGGGGCCGCCATCCACTCCTTCGACCACCACCACTCTTTCTCCACCCAAAACTATCACTTCGCCTCCTGGATCAAGCAAATGTCCACCTTTCCCTCCAGAAGCAATCACAGCGACGAAGACAGGACAAAAGGCTTGGGACTGTAAGTAGACAAATAGTATACAACTAGTAGTACGGTCCCTTGTGGATCTGAGGTGGGAAGACGATGTAAGAGAGGATGCAGTAAAGCTTCTCCAGGTAACAAACTGGAAGTCAGCCGCTGAGGACAGGAGGAGTTGGAGGGGAATGTTGCGGGGGGCCAAGGCTCGATATGGGCTGTAGCGCCATCGGAGAGAGAGAGAGAGAGAGAGAGAGAGTACGGTCCCCAGTAGATCTTGGAGATATGGAGGTGGGCGTAAATCGAGTTTCAGTGTGTGATTTCTTTCGTCCTCCAAACAAAGGGTTGTCGCACAGTATTGTTTTGTAGGTTATACTCGGAATAATAAAAAAAACTTGTTTTATCGTAATACTAGCATATCCCCGGCGATGCCCGGGCTTTACACAGAGTTTTCAAAATCAGTTGTAAACAGTGACCTTCCTCTTGTTTTGAAGGTCACATATGCAATATTTTATCAATCTCTGCATAAAACTGTAGATTTGCGCACAATCAAATCCATACCACCCACTTGCCGCCCGCTCGTCCACCACATACAGACATTCTCCTATAATTATATATTTAAACCAATTTACACAAAACCTTGATAAATTATATACCTAAATCTTCTTCATGAATCACTTTATCTATTGGTGAAAACCGCATAAAAATCCATTCAATAGTTTTTGAGATTATCGCGAACAGACAGACAGACGTGACCGAGGACTTAAATTTATAATATGTAGAGATGAGCTTGGTTTGTGTAAATAACCCAAAACTCTCTGGGAGTGAGTTTATTCGCGGACTGTAAAATATATCAATAAAATGGCGAAATCAGCACTGGTCTAAATGCTAGACAGGAGACTCACTTGTAGAGTAGCGCTGCTGCATAGGCGGTCTTTTAGATGTTTCCAGTCCCAGTTTTATTGACCACGAACAATTTTATAATATTGTACGACGAACACCGATTTGGTTAAGTTAATTCGAAGAGAGTGAAATTTACAATGATGCAAATCACAATGATTAAGAAGTTTTCGTTTTTGACATGTTGCAATAAATTAAAGATTTTAAAACAAAGGATACTTCAACGACATCTATGGCCCAGTTGGCGTTTTTATACAGTTCACGAGCACAATACAAATTAGTATCCCTGAAAGTACTTCGAGATCGCCACACTACCATTTTGTGATATAAAGTAGACACAGTAGGGGTAGAGGATAGCAGGGGGTAAACAAGGAAATTCATTGCGAATAAACTTTGATGAGTTGTTGCGCGCTCGCCCGCATACATTTCCATATATAACGATGAATTTTGGCGATATGAAATTCGCATAAAAATTTATATTGAGTGTAATATAGTTAAACGGCAGTGGAGGTTATCCACCTCTTACCCGCCCTGGTATAAGTAACTGATGGTTACTCCTTCAAGTCTCTCGCAAGATTCTAATTTTGTTTATTAAACGAAGCTACATTTATTTATTTTGAACGAATCTAGACCTCCAGTGACCTTGCATACGTTGTTAGTAAGCAGTATGAAGGTGCTTAACAGGTAAAACAAAATGCATAAAATAGGTTAGTAAGACAAAGACAAATTAAACAGGGCAAAAGAAAAACTCATTCATGAGACTCCATGAGGCTGCATTGCATCTGTAAAAACCTGCAAGCACCTGCATAAAATAGAGAACATAAGTAATACAATAAATCTCAAATCAATTGGCAAGTACCAACAAAAAATATGAATGGCTTTCGGATTCAGATTCAGATTTGAGAAAGATCTGCAAAATTAATAATGTAATTAAATATGAAGCAGGGACGAGGTCCAGCACACCCCCATATGGGGATAGGGAAATAAAAATAAAAATTGAGTTCAGTTCATCCAGTAAAACATTGAAACAATTAAAGACAAATAAAACAAAACAAGGAACATGGCATAAATTAACAGGTAGTATAGTTATTACTAACAAAATAAATCGCAAGGCAAATATATACAGTTTTGAAAATATAGCGAACAAAATTCCATAACGCAAAGGTAAAATATAACACACAACTCATAATATGTAATAAAATAAATGTTAATAAAGTAAAAGAAATAACATATTACAGAAACACAAAACACATAAATCATAACAAATAAATCCAAGCGGTAAATGTAAAGGAATCGTGAAGAGTGTCCGTGAATTCAGAAGCAAAATACACCTGGTACTAAGTTATTTTACAGCTACTCAGCGATTCTAAGAACAGGCCATCTCTCAACCCAAACTTTCGTGAATTTCCTCAGGCACTCAAAGTTCACCTTATTCGAGACGAGATCTGTATTCCAAGCAGGTCTCGTAATAACTTGTAAACCATCAATCATTTCGTCTCGAGCATCCGTCAAAATCTCACAGTGCCACAAAATGTGCTCGGCTGTTTGGTCGGTATCACCACAAGCGCAATTGGGATGGGATGATAGAGCCAGTCTGTGAAGTCTACCTCTAAACTCACCATGCCCAGAAAGCAATTGGATGATATGGTGGTCCATTAAAAGATATGCCCCTTCCATCCTGATTTTAACTGATGGAAAGAAGGAGAAGGTCCATCTTCCCATATTCGATCTATCCCATCTCATCTGCCATTCACTCAGCGTTTTTATTCTCATCATCTTTAGAAGTTCAGGGAGAGGCACTGCTCCACCAGGTATTAATTCAATACCAAGGTGGTTTACAGGTCTTCCTCTTTTCAGACACTTCTTTGTCAAAACTTCCCTAATTTCTAAATCAATTGGCAAAATGCCGGCCAAAATTGGCAAAGCATCCGATGATACTGTTCTGTAGGCTCCTGAAAGCGCCAGTAAGGGGGTTCGCTGGCCCCTCTTAAGCGCTGAATGAATAAGTGAATTACCGAGTCGATGTTCCAATACGAGACTTGTACCACATATACGCATCTGTATAATAGACGGAGCGCAGGGAAACGTAAACCCCATTCAGCAGTTGAGATTCTTTTCAGTTTTAAGAAGAGAGCCTGGGCCTTACTAGAAACGTTTTTAACGTGAGTCATGAACGAGGACGATCTGTCTAATGTAACGCCTAAATATTTAGTACTCTCTACAAAACGGATTGCAGTATCTCCCATTTTTACACCCAACCCAATATTCAGACACAATAAATGAAGAAAAATTGAATAAAAATAAATGAACAAAACATTTCACAGAAGCAACATACAGACACAACATAATATGAAGAATCACTTTACAAATATTTCACAGAAACATGTCTTATAAGATTTTATGAATTACTATAACCACTCATTTGATTTATGTACCGTTGGTATGAAAGGGTTTATATCTCTACTGAGGGAGCCTTTCATAAGAAGACCCACGGTCTTATGGGGAGCAAAAGTCAGTCTGTTTTCGGTAATAAACAGTAATAATAATAATAGTTAAACGGCAGGGAGGGAAGGAAGGAGGGGGAGGGAAATACGGGAATACCCCAACCATAGGTCACCCCTGTTATGTTGGTAATAGTAAAGCACCAGCTGTCAGATGCTGATAATTGGAAGGTCTGTCGAGTCACTTGATAGATAACCTTGAAATTGTTAACAGTGTCAATAAACGTCTTACATATGAACCAGCTTCTGTGTTTCATTAAAAACATCAGATATTATAACCCCAAGTATTTCGCTACGTTTGGTGACTTATCAGGTATGCCCGGATTCGTGGGTGAGGTGTGCCCAGGTCTTGGCGGCGGATGCATCTGTCCACCAACTGCGTGGCAGGCCGGTTCGGGAGAGACTTGTTGATGAAGACCTTTTGACCTCTCCAGCCGGACTCTCTCGGAACATCGCCTTGCACACTTGCAAGTGATATAGATTCATACATTTGTCACTCCTGGACATTCCACCGCGACCCCCAAATTCATGCTCTTCCCTCTTACACTTTTTTTCCTTTCCAGAACTAACTCTCTTTCCGTTTCTAAAAACGATCGTGATGAATTAGGCCCTGAGGGGAATTATTTACCTAATTTATAAAAAAAATGGAGCTAATCTTATTGTTAATATGTATGTTATTAAGCACTAGTTTTAGGTCAGCATTAATTTATAAGTCTTGGTCGTAAGTTACTAGCTATAAGTCTAAGATGTAATTCACTAGTTATTTATTTATTTATTGCTTCGTTACAATTTACATACATTTTTTTTAGCACATAATTATTAACCCCACTAAGGTTCGCCTGTATCGGGTTTAATAATTTCACAATTTAATAAAAATAACACTCGCAAATATCGGTCATTACCAAACGGTTAAGTAAAACCAAAATAATAAAATTTAAAAATAAAATAATAAAAGTAGAAAATTATAAGTGCTAAAAATATATGAATTAACAACAAAGTGTTGAGAGATCAAACAAAATGTTATCATTGGTTCGTACCATTTTCAACAAAAGATAAAATTAAAAAATATATATATTACATGTATTTAGGTTTTTTTTTAAAATATATCTGTAAAAAATAACTTAATGAAAAACATAGATTTATAAGCGATTACATTAAAGCGAATCTGTCTTATACAATATTAAAGTGGCTATCAAATAATTATGAAATAAATATGAAAGAAACCGTTTTGAGCACAACATTATTATTTTCATTCCATTTAAGTGCACGTTATCATTATAATATGATTTTATTTTATAGTGTAAGTGACACCTTAGAAATGCCATCCAAGTTATACCTAATTGTAAATCTTAGTTGTAAGCCAGTAATATTAATTGTTTTATATACTGATTTGTACTGCGCCCTTGGAGTGATTTTTCACAAAAACGGCGCTATATAAATTAGCTAAATATTATATTTTTGAATGTAGCTATTACTTTGTGGTTATCCATTATAATAAAATGAAACAATGCAACTTTGTATAAACTTATGTTTATACAAAGTTGCATTGTTTCATTTTAGCTAAATATTATTTTTTATATTTTTGAATGTAGCTATTACTTTTAGCTTTTGTGGCTGTACTTGCCAATTTTATATTTTTGAATATAGCTATTACTTATTATTACTTATATTAGTATAAGCTTTCCCTGACGAAGGAACGTTTGTTCCGAAACCGGTCGGATTTGCACATTATACAAGTGGTTTATATAAAGTTGTATTGTTTCATTTTTCTATTATTATTTATTATTATTAAACAAACAAAAAACTTTCAGATTGCATCGACCTCTCTGAAGCCATATATCCGTGTACGAAAAGAGGCTTCCTACCTAACTCACCGCAGACCCGGAGTTTCGAGTGCGGTCACACTGCCACTCCTCTGATCGTAGGAGGAACGCCTGCCACGGCCGGCGAATTCCCACACATGGTGAGTGTCTAATAACATATTTCTAATAATAGATTCGGTCACATCTAGAGATGCCACGAATAGCGATTTTTCCAAATACCCATATACATCCAAATTCAATAGACCAGAAAATACAGATGAGGGGTAAAACCAAACTATGGGAGGCGAAGAGGGGAAAGATGACTGTGATTCGTTAAAAAATCAATCTGACAGTATAAAGACATCTCGCATTATAATATCACCATTTAGTTCTTAAAAGCAAAATCTGCTTTTGAATGAATAGACCTTTTAACATGGGAGCGCGAATTGCTTGCCACATTAATAACATATTTGCGAAGGCCAAATGATCCCCCCAAAAAGGTTCGCCCCTATTTACATATCAATATTTTGTTGCCGTATTTAGTTAAGACACTTTTACAAATGTTTCATAATTTATTTACCATTGTAACCAGCAACGAGCTCACTGGAGAAACGCCCACATTCGCTATGTTCACATATTATATGTATAATGTATAGCACAAGCCCTCATATTTTGCTGTGTTATTTGGTAAAATGTATGGATGGACAATAATAATGACGTCACATTTTTTAGATTCAAGCGAGGCTCTCGTAAGCCCAGCTGGCTCCAAGGAGGAGCTACAGCCGGCTCCATTGGGGAGGGGGAACTAATACGTTTTTATCACTTAGGGCAGGTCCAGATATATTCATATGTCCGTGCAAATACCGAATATTCGGCTTGATTCTCGGCCGGAGCGCCGAATATTGGGCGACCTTTCGCAAACAGTTTTAATGTAAAATCAATAATATTTCGCAAATGAAATTTGTTTTTAAATGAAGACTGTTCGCCTAGATCGGACAGCAGATCCTCGCGTGTGTGGCAATCAGAAAACGCAAAACAGTTTCCAAGCCTAGCAGTATTTGCTGAGATATATTTATCATCTCCCGGTAGCGGCCATTTTCGGAAGCAGGTATAATTTATGAGGAAAAATGCAATCGTTTGCTATCAACAAATGCTGAAAAAATTGTTTTCATTCATTATAACTTACTACTGATCGATTTTAAGTATTAATAATCTAAATGTGGAAGATATTATCCAAGTATGTAGTGAATACGAATCTCGTACGGGCAATTGCGTCTCTGTATGAGGGAAGCGTTGCATGTATTAGGGTGAACGGCGATTTTACGGGGTGGTTTGACATCACAAAAGGTGTTCAAGGCTGCGTAATGTCGCCATGGTTATTCAATCTATATATGGATAATTGTATGCAAGAATTGAAAGAGATGGGATTGGGCGCGAAATTGAGTAATCTGAAAGTATGTTTTCTATTGTATGCTGATGATGCGGTGCTGATATCAAACAGTATGGAAGATCTACAGTCTCTCGTGTCAAAGATGAACGAAGTATCTATGAAGAATGAGTTAATGATGAATGTAAGTAAGTCTAAAGTCATGGTGTTTGAAAGAGAGGGTACGAAAACAGTATGCAATATAGTTGTGAATGATGAATACTCGGAGTAGGTGGATGAGTTTGTTTATTTAGGAAGTATGTTTACTAGAGATGGGAAGGCTGATAGAGATATTGAAAGAAGGGTGACTCTATTAATGGAGGACTGAACGCCGTTGGCACCAACAAAAAACTGTCCAAAGACGCGAAACTAGCCGTCCATAATGGAGTACTGGTACCTACCCTGATGTATGGACGTGGGGCATGAAACTGGCAGAGGAAGGATGCAAGTAGACTGAACGCTGTAGAAATGAGATCCCTGAGGCGTATGTATGGTAAAACTATGTATGATCGTGTGAGAAATGTGGAAATCCGCAAAGAATGCAAGGCTGATGTAAGCGTAATGAGTAAGATCAAGAAAGGAACGCTCCGATGGTTTGGGCATGTAGAGCGAATGAAAGAGGTAAGGAGTGTAAAGAGAATATATGACGCAAATGTGAATGGTAGAAGTCGAGGACGCCCAAGAAAGACATGGCACGACCAAGTGAATCAGATAATTGAGTCGGGTCATGTCAAGAGTCAGCATAATAGAAGAGCATGTATGAGATGTTGTATGAATGTGAACGAGGCAAGGAATGTGAACCGAGTTGTTTGGCGGTCCGTCCTCTCTGCCTACCCCTGCGGGGAAACGGCGTGATGGTTAGTTAGTTAGTTTTTAATAATCTAAATAAATTAAACCATATATCTTTGTTAGAACCACCTTTATTTTATAAGCGCCGACCGATCAGAAGGACACGGGTTCAAGTCCCGTTGGCGGCAAGTATCTTTTCTCGGAAGATTTTTCAATGTTGATGAGTGTTTCAGGCTGATAATTATTGCTTATAATAATTGTTACCCTTTGTGCTATGCATAAAAATATTGTCTAAACGTTAGTTTATAAATTAAAAATAATAACTTCACATAATGTTTAAGGGAGATAGGTATGTAAGAAATCGGTAAAAATAAAAATTTTATATTATTTTTTCATTGGTTCATCATCTCAAAAAGACGAAAAAGAGGAAAAACATTTCACATCTCTCAAAATAATCAACAGAAATAACTGCAACTATTAAAATATTTTATGCCTTTGTAAATATAATTATTGTGCATTTGTTGTTGAAAATATATAAATTATGTTTCGTTTTTACCCTAATGACAAGTTAAGTTTAAATTTTTTGATTCAATTTTCTTTAAATATTTGTTATATTAAATCTTTTTTATAGGGGTCTACAATTTTTGGTAACTTGAAAATTTTGAACAATGTTGCTGAAGAGAATGTTGGTTGTTTTTTCAAAATCACTTTTACTCATTTCACTAAAAATAGTTAAAAACATTAAAATAAACTAAATATTACACTACAGTACAACGGTAGTTTTATACAAAACAACAAACAAAAAAAGAATTATCCAATTTGGTGAAGTCGTTCGGGTTTATGCGCATACATACATTTCGGTGATTCATTTTTAGAGATAGTTATTAAGTACGACGTCAACAAAGCACTCTTTTGAAAGAGTAACAAACATACATCCATACAAACTTTCACCTTTATAATATTAATAGGAAGGATGTACATTACATGATAACCTTATAACAATTTTCAATAATTCTTTTTATATATTTGGTTTTATGACATTATTTACATCCCATGATAAACTTTTAGCAATTACCAAAAATTCTTCTCAGACTTTTGGTTTTATGATAACCATCAACAATTTCCAATAATTTTGTCAAGATTCCATATACACATGTTTTATTATTATGTGCATGCATGCGTATACATACGTGTGTGTGTGTATGTGTATATGTTTGCATTTATATGTACCCGTATCAGCATCATCTAGTGAGGCGGGTTACTTTTGATTGTATATGATAATGTTATTTCAATAAAATATGAAAATGTTATTTGAAAACGATCTTAAAAGTAATTCTTAAAAAAACATAGACTAACTGATATAGACCAAATATTCAACAGTTGTGACGTCCTAGATAAACGCCAATTATACGTTAAAACTCTACTAAACTACTTTTTCGACCAAAAAAACAAATTTCAAAAATCTCAAAATATCACTAACAGACCAGTAAGACAATCGTACAAAAATAACACAAAAACTCCGACAGTGAATACAAGTTTTGGAAAAAAGACACTATAAATATCATGCTATCAAAGCATTCAACAGCTTTGTCAATCAAAAATTGAATATGAAATAATTGTCTGGGGAGGAGCAACGAACTCAGCTATCGATCACTTAGAAATCACATATCTTAAAGGTAATATATACAAAACATAGACTAACCGATACAGACAAAATAGTCAATAGTTGTGACGTCCTAGATAAACGCCAATTATACGTTAAAACTCTACTAAACTACTTTTTCGACCAAAAAAACAAATTTCAAAATTTCAAAAATCTCAAAATATCACTAACAGACCAGTAAGACAATCGTACAAAAACAACACAAAAACTCCGACAGTGAATACAAGTTTTGGAAAAAAGACACTATAAATATCATGCTATAAAAGCATTCAACAGCTTTGTCAATCAAAAATTGAATATGAAATAATTGTCTGGGGAGGAGCAACGAACTCAGCTATCGATCACTTAGAAATCACATATCTTAAATGTAATATATACAAAACATAGACTAACCGATACAGACCAAATAGTCAATAGTTTGACGTCCTAGATAAACGCCAATTATACGTTAAAACTCTACTAAACTACATTTTCGACCAAAAAAACAAATTTCAACAATCTCAAAATATCACTAACAGACCAGTAAGACAATCGTACAAAAATAACATAAAAACTCCGACAGTGAATACAAGCTTTGGAAAAAGGTACTATGAATATCATGCTATAAAATCATTCAACAGTCTTACCCTTGAAAATAAAATAGAAGAAAACAAAAATAATTTCATAAGAACTCAAAATTAAAAATTGGATTAAAAAACAAAAAAAAAAACAATATTTCAAAAATCTCGTTATATAATAAGAATATTACACATACACGTTAACACACAAAAATAAATATAAATCACATCATTAAAAAAATACATTTTACCTAAATTATAAATTTTTATTTTTAGTTTAATTTTAGCTTTTTTTTTTTCTTTTATGCATAATGTAATATGAGTAAATTTTTGTTTTATAAAATAGAGGCCTCAGCACAGGTGAGCTACCCAGTGAGGTCGACATTGCTGAATTGTATTTAAAAATGTTAGATATTATGTCAAATAAATAAATAAATAATAATAAATGCCCGGGTTGCCGGTAATTAAACTATGTATTGTGTTTTTATTAATGTTGTGAAATAGTTTTTTGATCAGTAACTCATTTTTATTTTTTTATTTTTTTTATTTTTTATTAATAATAGAAGGTACATAGATTACAAATAAATTTTATACAGTAATTAATTACATAGTAGATATATTTGATGTACCCCCATAATAAAGCAAGGCTTGTGTGTATGGGGGGTGTTATTGTATTGTTTTTTTTATAACATTCAGTTTATTTATATCAAATTTAACTTACCATTTAAACCAAGTTTTCAGTATAATTTTTAAGGTGAGTTTTAAAATTTTTTATATTGGTATTCATGTTTCTAATTTTTTCTGGTAATGAATTAAAAAATTTTGCTCCGAGATATTTATGACTCAATTGTCCAATTTTTTTTTACATTTTGGAGTGGGAAGTATTGATGTTTGTTTAAGACTTCTGTTATTTTTAAATGGTGCAACTTGATTTTTAATATTATCTTTATAAATTTGTAATGTTGCATGATAAAAGTATAATGCACTTAATTTTCTGACTTTATATTGTTTGAATAAAAGTTCTGACTAATATGAGTAGGGTTTTTTTTAATTTTGTTTTTATTATTAGTTTTTGTGATATGTAAATTGTTTGTGTTTGATTTGTATATGTACCGCCCCATCCTATAATGCCGTAGTGTATAATTGGTTAACAGAAAGCGAACTATGTGGTTCTAAGTAATTTTTCGTTTAAAATATCTCTTAAACATCTAAATATATATGTTAGTTTCCTTATTCTGTTGTTCAGAATATTTATGTGTGGAGACCATTTTAAACGCTGGTCTATTGTTATGCCCAGGTACTTAATATAATATCAGTTTTGCTTTCTATTTTTGAACATGATATATTACATTTGTGGTTTTCTGTATTTGTCACAGAGTGGATTATTAAGTTTATTTCTTTAGGTGTTTCTTGTTTTTTAATGAAAAATGGCAAATAATAGGTTTTTTTAGAATTTAAAGTCAACAGGTTTTTATCAAACCATAATTTTAGTGCATTGATATCTGTATTTGCCATTTTGTTTAATTCAGACCAGGTGTTTGCTTTTAGTAGTATGACTGTGTCGTCAGCGTAGGAGACAATGTCTCCATATTTAGAAATATTGAATATATCATTGACATATATAATAAATAACAATGGTCCCAAAACTGTACCTTGGGGTATTGAAAAATCGCTATATTTTGAATCGCTGACTTGATTTAGTAATTTTACTTGTTGTGGTCTTTCATGTAAATAACTAGCTATCCATGCTAAAACTTTCCCATTAATTCCTATAGATTTTAATTTATTTATTAATTTTTTATGTGATATGCTGTCGAAAGCTTTTTTCAAGTCTATAAATATTCCGATACATTTTTTATCGGAATCTAGGGCCGTATATAAATATTTGGTTATTTTTGCTATCGCGTCGTGAGTACTTGTATTTTTTTTGAAGCCGAATTGATTATCATTAATTATTTTATTGTTTCACATGCATTATTTCACATGCATTAAATTTTTTTACAATTATTGTTTTTACTTACAATTTTTCATATGCACCTCCCCATCCAATGATTCCATACTGAATTAATGATTGAACTTGTACGCGGTAGACTTTTTTTAGATTATTTAACTTGAGAATATTTCCTCATCTTACAAATATATATGTAGATATATTTAACGATATAACGCCTATACATACATATAATTATTTTTTCAGGCATTGCTTGGTTTCTCCAACGACCCAATCCAGTGGGATTGCGGCGGTACTCTGATCAGCAAAGACTGGATAATGACCGCAGCTCATTGTATCTACAAGAGGGACACTGGGTAAATATTATTTCATTTATATAACACTCTAGACCAGCTAAAAAAAATGTTTTTTTTTTCTAAAACTTTTTCAAGGACCCCCTTAATTTAAAAAAAAATGAGTAGACAAGAGTGGGGAGGTTACGAAGCACCGCACAAAGAGGAGACCGATTATACTACTTCATTCTAAGACTTTGTTTGTCTCTTTTTAAGCTAAAGAAGTTTTCATTTCAAAAACCATCAATAAACTTTGGACCATTTATTTTAGTACTACAATTATATTAAAAAAATCCTTTTTTATAAAAAAAAACGTTAATAATTAACGTACAACAGTAACACCAACATTCACATTAATTAACCGCTAATTAATGTGAAGGTTGGTGTTGCTTTTTTGCAACTAAATTAGTGAAATTCGGGTTGATGTTACTACTTAATTGTAATCTCAAATCGGATTCCACTTGTAATCTGTTTCTGTATTGGTTTTTAGTGTACATGTTTAGTCAATCCTCGAAGCGCCGGCGCTTCTAGGTTTGACTAGTTGACTAGTTTGACCTGAGGTTTGACTAATCCTCAGGTCTGACTTGAAGTCTGAAGCCCGAAAGCTTTGGTCAAACCTAGGATAAACCAGTAATTCCGCGAAGAGATTGCATATCGACCTTTGACTATGACATATGCAAGAGAATGCCTGAGAAAATGCCTTTTCACAGAGGTATGTGGTGGAAAAAATCGGTAAATGTTTCAGCGTTTCTTCTGATATTTCCTTGTAATCTTTCTTTACATTCACCCAAAAACTTGATAAAGATGATTCTTTGAAATTGCGTTTCAAAGCTTGGGATTTTTTTTGTACTCTTTCTATTGTTTGAGAATGCACGTCAGAGTGAGGAGACTACACAGTTTAGTTATATTCAACCTGACTCCTCACTAGTGATGGGTACAGAAGTTTTAATGTTTTAATGTCTTTAAAATATTTAGCCACTCTTAATATAAAACCTTTAAACCCATAGACATCAGCATTCAATTCAGACAGTTAAACCAAACTATGGGGGGCGAAGAGAGGAAAGCTGACGTGATTCGGTAAAAAATCAATCTGACAGTATATATGCATCTCGCATTATAATATCACCACTTAGTTCTTAAAAGCAAAATCTGCTTTGAATGAATAGACCTTTTTACATGGAAGCGCGAATTGCTTGCCACGTTAATAACATATTTGCTAAGGCCAAATGCTCGCCCGGAAAAGATTTTCCCCTATTCACATAGCAATATTTTGTTGCCGTATTTAGTTAAGACACTTTTATAAATGTTTCATAATTTACTTACCCCTATAACCAGCGACGATCACACTGGAGAACCACCCATATTCGCTATGTCCACATATATTAGGGTATAATGTATAGCACAAGCTCTCACTTTTGTTCGTAAAATGTACGATGTGACCTCAGCGCTGGTCAGGACAAGAATGATGACGTCACATATTTTAGATTCAAGCGAGGCTCTCTCCCCTCCCCATGGAGCGAGCTGGCTCCAAGGAGGAGCTCCAGCTGGCTCCATGGGGAGGGGGTAATAATACGTTTTTATCACTTAGGGCAGGTTCAGATGTATTCATATGTCTGTGTTTAAACCCCTCTTTGAGATATTTTCAATGTGTGGTATGAAGCTAAGTTTGGTGTCGAAAGTAACACCTAAGTCGTTAATTTCGGAAACAGATTCGAGAATGAAGTTATTGATTGTGTAATTGAAAAAAATTGAATTTTTATTTTTAAAAATCTCATATTTTCATGTATTACCATCGTTTTTTTAAATTTGATTTTGTATCATGATACGTTTTTTTTTAAATTATCTTTAACTTCTGGACCCCTAGAGCTACCTCTGCTCAAGTTCATCATTAACCATTCTCAATTATGTCTTATTTTCAGTAACGTGACACACATCCGGCTGGGTGGAGGGGACTCCAACAGTACTCTAGCACCAGAATATTACTACAGAGTTGCTGAGATAATTCCTCATCCCGAATATATCGCTCCCTCCGTATACAACGATATTGCATTGCTCAGAATGGACAGAAGGTATTTTAATTACTTTATGGTATCTTTTAATTTCGTCTCTTTTTGGTGATACTGAAGCAAGCGCAAGGCTGTGTTTGGTAAGCGAGCTGTCCTGGGCAAAAAAAAACCTCACGCTATTAATTCCACAATGCCACAAGTCATGAAAAATCCTTCCGAAAAGAGACTCTTTCTGGGAGGAAGGAAGCACATACATAGGTCGGCAAATCATTTCACAGCCTGTCGAACTCAAAAACTTACAATTTACATTACTTGCAATTACTTACAATTTCAATTGCATTTTTTTCACCTTACAAGGGCACTCTAGGCTATCATTCAAATTATGAAGAGACTAGCTTTTGCCCCCGGTTTCTAAAGCGCCTCTCGCACTCTCGCCCACCCCCCCTTCTCCATACCCGTTACACAGGGCCGCCGACAGCTAATCTGGGCCCCAAGTCTAGTAGACTATACCGGGCCCCCTCCCCACAACTTACCGGGGGGGGGGGGAGATAACAATTAATAAGTTCATGCTTACCTGCTACTGCTAGGAATACTATTTCATTACCTTTTCTTATACCATTATACCAATCATTCGAATTTAGCATAATTATTCAATGGAAATGTTTAAAAAGTTATGGTGAATACTCAAAATAAAATACTTGTGTTTCTTGTTTGTGTGTATTTACATATTCTTCGTTAATCAAGATATCTAGAGGCTAAATTAAATTATTTTATTTGAAAGACAGAAAACAGGTAACAAAAATAAATAATCAATTTTCAAAACCAATGTAAATAAATTAGGAGTACTGCAGGGATCGATCCTTGGACCCCTATTGTTCATACTCTATAAGTCTATATTAATGACATGGTGAAAATATTTTCAAAATGCAAAGTATGACTATTTGCCGATGATACACTTATATACTTAATTGGAGATAAACTATAAAGAACTAATAAATATTTTTGAATGTAGCTATTACTTTGTGGTTATCCATTATAGAAAAATGCAACAATATAACTTTGTAAAAACCACTTATATAGTGTGCAAATCCGACCGGTTTCGGAACAAACGTTCCTTCGTCAGGGAAAGCTTATACTAATTTGACAGTTTCGAACAACATCTATTATCAACAAACAAAAAATATTGTCATATAGCCCAATCATGGATTTGTTCCCCTACCCACCCACTCTACACTAATACCTACCCACCCAATCTACATTATTAACAAACAACGGCTCCACCCCCTACCATAATAAAACATTGTTCGAAACTGTCAAATTAGTATAAGCTTTCCCTGACGAAGGAACGTTTGTTCCGAAACCGGTCGGATTTGCACACTATATAAGTGGTTTTTACAAAGTTATATTGTTGCATTTAACTAATAAATATTTTAAATAATGAACTAGATGATGTATCAAGATGGCTAAAAATAAATAAGCTTAAATTAAAAACAAAATGTATGGTGATTGGAAATAAGAAGACATCCAGTGAAAGCAAAATTAAAATTGATGGTGAAATTATTGAAAATGTTACTGAAATCAAATACTTAGGAGTTATATTAGATTCCAAACTAAACTTCAATAGACATGCCGAATATACCCAAAAGAAAATTGGCAAAAAGATATCTTTTTTGGGAAGAATCCGGCCTAAAATTTCCAGAAAAACCGCCATCTCCATTTATAATTCAATTATTGCTCCAAACTTCAACTACTGTTCAAGTATCCTTTTCCTCTGTAATGAAAGAGAACAGAAAAAGTTTCAAATTCTCCAAAACAGAGTAATGAGAATAAAACTCCGAAGAAATAGATTTTTAAAAATAATTAAAATGTTAAAGGAACTTAATTGGTTAACCGTGAAACAAATACTGACCTTGATCACATTGATATTTATTCACAAAATATTAAACAACATGTTACCAAAATACTTCTCAAATAAAATCGTATACATTAAGGACATTCACAGACATTACACAAGGACTAGCAAGGAAATAAGATTAAACAAAAAGGACAAAACGAATACGCAAAACAGTTTGCTGTACAAAGGAATTAAGTTATATAACACACTACCATAAACTCTAAAGTCCTCACCAATTAAAAAGTTCAAGATGTATTGTAGGAGCTACATAAAACAAGAAAAAATATAGTGAATTTGAAATATTATAATTAATTAGAAATTGGTAACCTTAAATGTACAAATTACTAAAACAAAATTCAAATAAAAAAAATATTATAACAACACAGATACGTTAGTAATGGAATACTTAATTGTAATATTTTTAAAATTAAAGTAAAAACTCCACAAACTATAAAAAAATAATATAGGCAAATAAAAATTGTCATCTAAAATTTTGCTTTTCTACTTTTCTTGTTTGCAAAGCTAGTTATAACATACCTAAAATATTTCTAACTGCCTGAAATTTGTGTTTTAAAAATGATCTTCGCAAAGCCAGTAATTCCTTTACCGCGAACTTGCTGGAAAACAAATCAGCTCCACGCAGACCAACTAAAGGTACAAACCAAAGCTTCTTGCGATCTTTTGACTGCGAGATAGATGATTTCTTTTTGATAAATGTTTTCGTAAACCAATATTTTTGGATCCGGTGTCATTTTTAAGACCAACACGCCCTGTCTAGATATACTTGGTCGAAGTTAAAACCTCATATTGTAGTATTTAACTAACGAAGACAATATAAGCGACTTTCAATCGAAAATTTGAAACAGAAAAATCAGGATAAGATACGATCCCGTCTAGGAATCTAACGCAGGAGCTTATCCTTGGTAATTTTGTTATATATTTTAATTTAGTTATTTTTGTGCACAAGAACATAAAAAATATTTTTGGTGAAAATGTAAAAGCCCACCTCACGGATAATACGGAACGTTCGTTTTGTCGGAGTTCGATGCACGGATATTACGGAATATTCCTTTTTTAATTAATAGACAATCCTATTATAATATTATAAAGGTGAAAGTTTGTATGTTTGTTACTCTTTCACACAAAAACTACTGAATGGACTTTAAAGATTCTTTCACTAATAGAAAGCTACATTATTTGCGAGTACTAAAAGCTATATATATTGGTAAGCTCTGGCGTTATGGATAATCTCTGGCGTTATGAAATTATTTATCATACGTTTTCTGTCCCTAACAAAATCGATTTATTGCAATCGTCAGAAAAAAAGCAAACCAATTGTCGCCTTGAAAACGATTTTTTTTTTTTTAACTAGGCAATTCACCCTAAAAAGAGTGCTTTGTTGGCATCGCAGTTACTATCTATCTCTAAAAATAAATCGTCGAAATGTTCGTATGCGCATAACTTCCGAACGACAAGTTAGATAATTCTTTTTTTGTTCGTTATTTTGTATAAAACTACCGTTGAACTCTGCCATTATAGAATTTGTATAAAAATTGTAAAAGGTGGCACGCGAGCAGTTTGAAAACAGAATGTACCGGTGGATAATTTTTTTTTTGTTCGTTATTTTGTATAAAACTACCGTTGAACTCTGCCATTGTGGTAGTATAAAAATTGTAATAGGTGGCACGCGAGCAGTTTGAAAACTGAATGTGCAGGGAATGAATGTGTGAAATGCAAGAGGTGGAGAAGGGAGGGGGTGTGGGGAAGGTGGTGGGGGAGGGGGAGGTGGATGGGGTGGAGGGGTTTAGGGGTGGGAGAGGGGGACGGAAGGAAGGGGAAGGGGAGGGGTGGAGGAGGGTGGTGGGGCGGAGGGGGGAGGGGTAGGGGATGGGGGAGGGGCGGAGAGGGGGAGGTGATGGTGGAGGGTGAGGGGGGAGGGGTTGGTGAAGGTGTGAACGGGGAGTGGGGGAGGGGGGGGTCGATGGGAGGATTGGAGTGGGGAGAGGGTGGGTGGAGGAGGCGGAGTAGAGGAGGGGGTAGGTGGAGGGGGAGGGGAGGAAATGGGGGGAGGGGCTATGGTTGGGGAGGATGGGAGGGGGGAGGGGAGGGGTTGGTGGAGGGGAGGAGTGGACGGGGAGGGGGAGGGAAGATGGAGGAGGCGGTGTGGGAATACCATGCGAGCGAAGCCGCGGGAAAAAGCTAGTATCAAATATGGCATTTGACGGAATTACAACCTTATAAAATAAATTCTCGTCAAAATAAAAACAGAGAGTACATACTTCATATTATTCCTGGTACTACGGGTTGAAGTTCAAGCTGCGAAAGCTGCAATGTATCATAATTTAGATATACATCCCAGGTTTTGAATGGTTTTTTTGGCAAGCAGGATTTGTTTAACGTGTATGTGTAATTATTCAAATACCTTTCTTTCTATTTTCTTCTGTTACAATTACATGCATAAACTTGTCAATAATGCATTCACTTCATAACATGAATAAATTATTGATTTATAATGCAATAATATTTTTTTATATGATTGGCAGTATTGATTGTTTATAAAATGTAATGTAAAAATGATAAATATGAAAATGGCGTAGCGAAGTTTGTATACTTTAAGCGAATAGTAGTGAATAATTAGTGAATAATTTTAATAAAATTAAAATGTGACATGCAAATTTTTATTTGTCTCCCCGACATAAATACTCAATTTTTGAGATGATAAAGCTAAATTCAACTGTTTGAATAAGAAATATTGCATACTAGCTGACCCGGCAAACTTCGTACCGCCATATTTTTTTTCGTGTATTTATGTTATTTTCGAAATTCCTGAAAGACTGGATTTACTATTTAGCCCGCCTCGGCTTCACACTGGTGGTGTACAGTCGCGGACAAAGGAAATGTAACACTTCCGGTAAATTCAAATCAGTTGGATTATCAATAATTCCATATATCGAATGTTACACGTTACGTACTTCATGAAAAAAAATGAGACAAAAAATGAGACAACATCTTCCATTTACAATACGACCATATAATGAAATAAAATTACAGATAAATGAAACAATTTAACTTTGTTTGAACCACTTATATAATGAGTAAATCCGACCGGTTTCGGAAGGATCGTTCCTTCTTCAGGGCAAGTGTATACTAAATATTTCTACTATCGTGGTACGAGAACACAACATAATGGAGTTGGCAGGAAAACACTTCTTTTTCCTCTTCTTCAGCACAATTTATTTAATGCAATAAATACAATTATTACAAGAGGGTCTATTTACCCTCACTCGGGTGGTCCACGACCACACCACACTGACAAATATCGAAGTCTCCACTTCGATCTCTCTATTGTCAGTTTTTCCAATACTGAACCGTAGGTACGACTCGTACCTCCCAGCTTCAGTATAATTACACAAGTGAAGGCACACAGCGTGTACCTTCTAGCTGTGTGCCTTCACTGCTTCACTCTAACAGCAAGACTAACTCTCTGTTCCAAAAATCACAATATTTAAAGAAAAACATATACAGCACAGAGACAGCATATTTGTGCTGTTCCCCCATCTGGATTTTAAAATCCCGCAGTAAACAATTGCCCTAAGGTCGGTCCAAAAGGGCCACCAATAAAACTAAGTACATCATAAAACACTGAAATGGAGAAATGCTTGGGACTAAGATTAAATATTCCCATATCTCGAATTCATAAACTTAACCCACAATAAAACAATAAAATTACTTTTAAAAGTTTGCCAAAAAGGGCACATCAATAAAGATACATCTTAAACCTAGGGGATTAACAAATATTGGAATTTTATGATAATAGGGCGGTTCCTATTATTAGGTAAATATGCCTCCAGCAAACCCTTTCTATTTTGGCGGCTGCAATAAATATTTATGGGTTCTATTTGAACTGTATAGATATACATAACTACTTAAAAATAAACAATTTAAGGAATAAACCTTTTGTTCCTTATCGGTAAAGGAATATCCCCATATAATATCAGGCAGAATACATTTATTTCTAAAGGTTGGGAGCTTATTTGAAAAACCCAAGGGAGAATTTTTATTTGCAAAGGTGAAAAAACGTTTAACTAAAATAACTAAATTAACACGAATGATACGACTAATTATTTTACTTAAAGCGAAATGGATAAATCGCATTCTGGAACAAACACTAAAAAAATAAAAAAATAAAATTACAATTAAATAATTCGACCATAACTATTGCAATGCCTTGTAATGTACATTATTATTAGTTTTTCCTTCTGGATAGCGCCGATAGTTTGCCGACCGACCCCAAGTCTTAAAACGAACGAACCTAAGCTCTAAAACGACTGACCCCAATTGTTAAAATGATACATGATTCTTAGTAAAAAAACCAAAATTTTAGTCGGTTTGGTGCCACCTCGAAGTTTTGACCGACCACAAATGTTAAACGATGATTTTTTTTTTAATTCTTCTTTAGCCATATTTTCGATTGAATCGTGTACAGACCATGATTTTTGGAAAGAATTAAAATTTCAGTCGGTTCGGTGCCATAGGGCCGAAGTAATGACCGACTCCAAGTCATAAAACGACCGAACCCAAGCTTTAAAATTATTACCGACCATAAGTGTTAAAACAATGATTTTATTTAAAATTCTTTTTTTAGCAGATCCTTTGATTGATTCGATACAGATATGAACGAAGTTTTGTCCGACCCCAAGTCTTAAAACGACCGAACCCAAGTTCTAAAACTTCCGACCCCAAGTGTTAAAAGGATGATTCAAAAATAAAGTCTTCCTTTGGCATAGATCCTATGATTGATTCTTATCTTATACAACCATTATTCTAAGTAAGAATCCAATATGAATCCGAAGATGCCCAATACGCAAATGATGTTGAAAAGGTGCAAAAAAAGTTCATGCGGTACCTGTACATGCGAGAGTTTGGGAGCTACCCTTTGTTGTATCCCTGCGATTTTCTCGCGGGAATGCTGGGACTAAATCGTCTCGACGTTAGGAGAAAAATTACAATGGTACTAGTAGTACACAAGCTGCTAAACGGGCACATTTGTAATCCTGATGTCCTGGAAAGGATTTCACTTTATGTCCCCGATAACTTCACCAGAGCAAGGCAACACAGACTTTTTACTTTTCCTAGAGGCAGGACCAACCTACCAATGGTTATGCCTCTGGGGAGAATGACATGACTATTAAACCTTTCTTCTGAAATTAACATTTTTCAATCGAACTACAATCATTTCAAGAGGAAATAAAGGTATTATTTAGCACCTGTTATTATTAATGTACCTATATAATTAATGTATTACACTATTAACTAAAAATTGTGAAATGTAATTGGATATTTATGTTAACTGTTTTTCACAATAAATAAATAAATATTTCAGTCGGTTCCGTGCCGTAGGGCCGAATTTAAAACCGTCCCCAAGCCTTGAAACGACCGACCCCAAGTGTTAAAACGACGATTTTATTAAAAATTATTCTTTTAGCAGATTCTTTGACTGACTCGTGAATAGACCATGATTCTTAGTAAGAATCCAAAATTTCAGTCGGTTTGGTGCCACTTGAAGTTTTGACCGACCACAAGTGTTAAACGATGATTTAAAAAATTCTTATGTCATATTTTTCGATTAATTCGAGTACAGACCACGATTCTTGGAAAGAATCAAAAATTTCAGTCGGTTCGGTGCCATAAAGCCGAAGTAATGATCGGATCCATGTCTTAAAACGAACGAACCCAAGCTCTTAAATGACCGACCCCAAGTGTTAAAACAATGATTTTATTAAAAATTCTTCTTTTACCATATTTTTGATTGAATCGTGTAAAGACCATGATTCTTAGAAACAATAAAAAATTTCAGTCGGTTCGGTGCCATAGAGCCGAAGTAATGACCGACTCCATGTCTTAAAACGACCGAACCCAAGCTCTTAAATGACCGACCACAAGTGTTAAAACGATGATTTTATTAAAAATTCTTCGTTTAGCAGATTTTTTGATTGATTCGTGATTCTTAGTAAGAATCTAAAATTTCAGTCGGTTCGGTGCCATTGGACCGAAGTTATGACCGAACCCAAGTTAAAACAATATATATTTTTTTAAGTTACAGTGTCCATCATTAGGGCAGATGGCATCACATCATGTGATGCCATCTGTCCTGATGATGGATACTGTAACGCTGTCGAAAACGTTGGCTAAAGAGGAGGTGGCGCAACACGGCGTAACACCCCAAAAACTGATGTCATTTGGAACTCGCTGTTGTAATTTTGAAAATTCTGCAAAAAATTCTTTGATAGAGGTTCTTGCCCGGAAAGTAATGAATTTGGTGGTTCAGGTGGCGTCGTCAATTGTGTTAATTAGACTTTTTCATTCGCACAACATAATCCTGGCGGTTCGAGTCGAAACCTTAAATCATTGCACTGTTGACAAATAGTGCTCATTGTTCCAAAATCGACCGATGTATCGCTGATACACGACCGATACTGTTGTATCATTTATCTAAACGCCAAACGTTCAAAGGTAATTGTTACATTAGATCGTCTGTTTTGTTGCCTCTCACTTGAAGTCGATGGTATAGGGTATAGGTTCTTCCGGAGACGCGGTAGATCTCGCTTGAAAAATTCTCTTTGCCTCCAAACGCTGCCAACTTTCAGTCTCATTGCCTCGAAAATTGTGATCTCGACCTGCGTTACGCGTACGCAGACCGATATTTTGACGCCTCACTGGTGGCATTTTCTTATCAATAACAATAAATAACACGACGCGACGGTAAACCTCTAAACATTTATAAAAAAAAATTAAGAATTATTTAGAAAAAAAAATTCGGTTTGATTTAAAAAAAAAATCTTTCATACAAACCTTTTCCTGACAATAACGAACACAACAAAAAAATAATCATCCAATTTGGTGTAGTCGTTCGTAAGTTATGCGCGTACATACATTTCTGAGATTCATTTTGATTAATATAGATTAACCGATAAGCAGAGTAAGACATAAACAAATTATTTTCTTTTACAGTGCCAAATTTGCCAAAAACGTGCGGCCAGCCTGCCTGCATACTGGCAACTTTGTCAAAGACGAAAAAATCATCGCCACCGGTTGGGGAACCACTGCTTCGAGGGGACCAAAGAGTAACGCCCTGCTAAAAGTAAGTCTGCTTATACAAAGGTCCGTAAACTCATAGTACCTACAAGCTGGAAACTGGTGTGTATCTTTGTCAGAAAAAGAACCCAAAAAAAAACATTATTTTCGATGTCAACATTTAAGCCACGGCATGATTACAGCCCTTCTCCAATCTAATGGCTTGTATCCCTCATCTAAACATTGGTTAAAAAGTCTGCACAACTATGTGAGAATAATACAGCTATCTCCTTTATAGTATTCGGCAGCAATTTTGTCGAAACCCACAACCTTACCATTCTTCATACATTTAATGGACCTTTTTATTTTATCCATGCTGATTTTGGTAACATTCACTCCATCATCGTTCACAACCGATTCACCGCTGGGATCACACTTACTTTCGAAGACTAATTCGAAATATTTCATCCAGCTCTCCTTCATTTCTTTCTCATTCGTCAACATTTGTCCATCTTTCGATTTTATCACTTTCATGCTTCCATTCTCTGGACCACTCCGGGACCTTTTGTCCATCTTTCGATTTTATCACTTTCATGCTTCCATTCTCTGGACCACTCCGGGACCTTTTGACCTCCTTCCAAAACAGTTTAATGTTTTCTTGGAAGTGGTTTGTCATTTTGATTCCCTTTTCCTCTTCCAGGCGCTTCTTTCGTTCTTTCTCTCCAACACTAACTATTTTCTTACATACCTTAATCACTTCTTTCGCTCGATCTCTATCTTCGCTTGAAGCACTGCTAGTCGCTACCAGACGTAACCAAGCTTTCTTCTTCTCTGAGATCAGTGCTTTTATCTCATCATCCTACCACGCATCACCTTTCTTCCTACCTTGCTTGATTATTCCACACACATCTCTAGCAGATTCGCATAGACTCACCTTTATGTAGTTCCATGTTTCCTCTATGCTTAGACCGTCCATCATTCAATCTCATTTCTGCATAGTTCTCATACTCACTTCTGACATAATTGTTTTGAAGTTTTTCTATTTTGACTCTTGTTGGAGCTGATACCGTGTTCACTTTAGAGCGCCAGTCGCGAAAGAGGTTTACTCTTGACACCACCAGAAAGTGGTCAGTTTCAACCTCAGCCCCTCTAAAACCTCTTGTGTCCTCGGTAACGGTTCTCAACCTGGGGTCAATTACTATGAAAACGATTATTGATCTTTCATTTCCTCTTTCCCACGTACATATATTGATGAATACCTTTATGATCGAAAAAAGTATTCGATACAAAAGGTTCCACTCTAAACATATTTCAAGTATTCTATTCCCAGTGTCATTCATTCTTTTATCCCCGAACATACCTAAAACCGAATCAAATCCGTCACGTCTAATTCCGACCCACTCGTTCAAATCGCACGCCATTCTCATTTCATTCAAATCTTTTAAGCTCATTACAACGTTTCCACCAGTTCAAAAATCATCTTTCACTTCGTCGCTTTCAGAATTAACAGGGGCATAGCAAATAACAAGAAATACCCTCGTCAAACCAATTTTGAATCGGTTCCACAATATTCTCGGACTTACACATTCATACTGCAACATACATTCGACCATTCTGGGAGACAATAGCGCTGCAACACCCTGACAAGCCCTCTCCGTGTCTGGTCTCCCAGACCTGATAACCACTCTCTTTTTTCATGCTCTCTGTTACACAAAGTACGTCCACACATTTGACTTTCATTGTATCACATAATTCGTTAAACTTTCTTTCCATCACTCCTCTTATATTCCATGTGCCAATTCGGCATTACTCACGTTCCTTCCTCCTGTTTGCGCCACCAAAGGGTTGGCGATGCATGGATAGCGAGTCTCATCGACACCTGCATCGGCCATTCCCTTCCATGGACTACTTCTTACAATCTAGTTTAACATCCTTAATCTAACTTATTCTACTTAAGATGTCTATGTTTATCATTTAACTCACTTATACTTTACTTTACTGCGTGATGTTTCAGGTAACATTAGAGAAGTTCACGTATGAGGAATGCTCTGCTAAGAACCCACCTACCCGAAAGTCCAAGGATGGAGTTAGGGACGCCACACAGTTCTGTGCTGGCCATCACACTGAGATTAAGGACGCCTGCCAGGTATTTTTTTTTTAAACATCGTTTTTACCATTTCCATAAGGAATTTCAGCAGCTTGTTTAATAAACCCTATTTTTTTATGTTTATGTTACTCTATTTCCAACGTTAAAAAGATTTGTTTAATTTGTATTCTACTTTCATTTATTTTTCTTCAACCACATTTATATAAACTTCATATGATTAATTATGAGTTCACAATATTCTCCTGTCATGTAAATCAAGATGTTATCTGCAGTAACGTACTTTTAGAATATTTCAGAACATTTTCAATATCGCTAAGGGGTCGTCCATTAATCACAAGAGGCTCGAAAGGGAGGGGGGGGGGGTGTTCGGAAAAAACACGAAATATTACAAGGGGGGGGGGGGTATATAATGATATATCACGTGTATTTATTTTTAAGTTTAAGATTATTTTTTTAAATGTGAAATCATCATGTTTACTTGGACTATGTTCTTCACTTTTTTATGTATTATGGTACCTATCTGCCTGAAGAGTATTGTAAATTGTATAATTCCATTTTTTAAATTTAAAAAAAGTAACTTAAAATATATGAGTCACAATTAAGTACCTACTTACGAATCTTGCGTTTGTCTAGTTTTTGGACGTGAGGTTTTTATTTCTTTCAATTCGATTGAATATATTATTAAACATTAAAAAATTCTTCATTTTAATGCATTTTTAAATAGTGAATTGTAAAACAGAATTACATAAAAAATATACAGCATTCATGTCTGTCTATTGTAGTAATATATAGCTTGCTCTTTAAAAGAAGTTTAGCAATATGGGTTATGTTTGGATATTTTATGCAGAGGGTTTGACAGTTTACAGGCCTTGTCATGTCTGTAAACTGAATGCGTGTGTTGTGGAGGTTTTCAATAATAACTCTTGATTAACGCGAGTAAAATATATTTACATTGAAACTTTGTGTTACAATACGTTAGCACAGATTCATTAATTATTTCACTTCGATGAAAAGCAGGCGGATGGAACAAACGTTGAAACCGGAATAATTTTGCATTATAATTCACTCGGCCGGAGAGCGGTGCCCGGTGATACCAGTGTATAAAATCGGGTTTGAATAATATTTTTATGGTTGTTTGTTGCTCGGCTACAGTAGCTTCATTGTGGCTAAATGTGTCGATATCCGAATTTATTGTGGTCAACAGCAAGATGGTTCTCCCCACTTGCATAACCATTGGCAAGTTAGTCCTGCAGGCTGAGAAATTAATTCTGGAACGTAAAAATGAATGCTCTTCATTATAAGCGAGTTTCTAAAACTTCCAAGAATCATTCTGAAGAAATGTGTAGCAATGTGCCAATGTTTACATCACTTCTGACCCTTGGTTATTTCTGAGCATACCAAAAAGAAAAGTAGTAGCCATACTCCCTCGCGTGGATAAATCTCAGAAATTTATTCTGAACTGTCTCCAACATGAGAGAATTTAACTTTTCTTGGTGTGGACTCCAAATTACCGACCCACTTTCAAGACGACTCCTTACTTCTTCTTCTTGGTGAGCCCTGTCAAGTCCCCCCTGATGATAAAATGTCTCTCTATCTTTCACTGCCCAGAATAGCTCCTCCACACTTCTTATGCCGGTCCACTCTCGTTAATTTCGTAGCCAAACATTTGTCTCCTACCAGGCCCTCCGCGGCCCTCTATCTTGCCTTCCAATATTAATTGGGGCAGGTGATACTTCTCCCCTCGAAGTATGTGACCCACATATGAAATTTTCCTGATCAGTTCTCTATCTCTTATTCTCTAGCCCGCCTGAGAATTTCTGTGTTGGTGATCATGTCGGTCCATGGGACCTTAATCTCCGGTGAAGCCACATTTCAAAAGCCTCTAACCTGTTCATGGTATTTACTTTTAAGGTCCATGTCTCACACCCATACAGCAAGACCGAACACACATAACATTTCAACATTCTCTGCCTTAGTTTTAAATTGATATTGTCATTCCTTACTAAAAAATTGAATGAGGTCTGCTACTGTTTGCGTTCTAGTATTTTATGCATATTACAATATTTTTTTGTTCTTCTAGGGCGATTCTGGTGGCCCCATTCAGATCTACAACGACAAGGCCGTGGAATGCACCTATCTGATTATAGCTGTCACCTCCAACGGGAGGGCTTGTGGTGTTCCCGGACAGCCCGCCATGTTCACACGCGTCTCGGCCTACATACCGTGGATAGAGGAGATTGTCTGGCCGAACGGACTTTAAACCTCTACAACATATTCTTAACTATTCTTGAACCATTCCTTTAATGAACATCTGGAGGTCTTGCATAGACGATTGATGAAACCCTGTATCAATACAATTTTGACCAAATCCATCATCTATGGTCAGATATCAAAATTTGAGAGCATTGTCAACGATTGTTAACAGATATTCCAACCGACGATTGATAAATCATGGCGCGGCCTCCATAGTATCAAATACGTTTAGTTTCGGTTAACTCTCTGTATACAAATACTTTTTTAATAATGTCATTCATTATTTGAAATTACTGATTTCTAATTAACTTAATGATCTAACGAAGCTCTTAGAAATGAAAGAAGTCGTATACGCGTTCGGTAGACTAAAAATAAACCTAAGACGCAATGCATTTAATCTGTTTGATCTTTGAGAAATGAAAACGGTTAAATAAGACAAAAGAACTCAATAACTACTTAAATCCCGTTTAGAGTAAAAAAGTAAATGCGGGCTGCCAATGCATATTTAGGTCAGTATTTCAATTCAAAATTTAAAATTTGTTAAAATTTTTACCTAATTGATTGTGGAACGTGAATTCGAATACATAGAACGGCCAATGTCGTCAGCGTATATCGATTTCTTATTTATTTCTTATCAATGTCGGTTCGGCCGTCAACAGGGTAAAGGTCCTCGGGATATCGATATAAAATTGTCGGAAGTTACGCCTTTCGATCCGATATTGGATAATTATCGATTTTTCTGTGCTTGACCACCAGGTGAGCATCAATTCAATCCACAATAGTTGTATCTCATATACACTAGCTTAATTAATAATCGATAGCTTATATATAGCCTTCATATTCTGGATAAAGGACATAGTTTGGACCAACTGTATCTAATACCAGTGGAACTCCTCACTCCAATAGTGGAACACTTCACTCTAAAAATATACACTGGAGTTTCGGATTCGACTTCTAATTCAATAAACATTATAACCCTTTTCTTGAACATTGATTAGTAGTTCAGCCCACAATACCTGCCCCAGAATAATTCTTTTTACACCTTAAAATTCTTACCTCAAGCAAAGGTCTGTAATAATTCACACCAAAGTTTTTGACTAAAAAGGGTTTTTTCAAAAAATTTGAACAAGTCATCAAATATTTTATGCTAATTTTCAAGTTCTGTGTAAGTTCGATTCAGGTTCCAATTAACTTTACTCACATGTGCTCAAAAACACATGCTTTAATCACACTTGATTTAATAGCACATTCTAAAATTAAATGTTCTAAAATTTCACGCACTGAAATAACACATGCCTAAATTACACATACGTAAATTACACCAGCTTAAATTAAGCATTGAAAATTAGAGGTTCTTACATACTCGTAACGCATGCAAAATTACACAAACTAAAATTACTGAATACAAGTGTTATAATTACATGTGATATACATATTGTTAACCTCAACACAGGCTTGTCCTAGTGAGGTAACAAATTTTATTGTAAACATTTTTACCTGCAGTGTAAAGAAACAATAAATAAATAAATAAATTAATAAATTACACCTGCCTAAACTACACGTTCTAAAATTACACATGCTTAAATTAAACATGCAAAATGAGGCGTGCCAAAATGACGCATGCAAAATTACACAATCTAAAATTACAAAATGCAAATGTTATAATTACACGTGATATAATTACGCATGGCTAAATTACACACATGCTTAAATTAAACATGCAAAATTAGACATGCCAAAATACAAACTTAAATTACAAAATACAAGTTTTATAATTACAAGTGATATAATTACACTTGCTTAATTATTGTGCGATTACATGTGCTTAAATAACACGTGCAAAATTACGCTTACTAAAATTACACAAGCTTAAATTACACATGCAATTACATGTGCTAAATCACACATATTAAAATTTAATAAGACTAGATAGGCCAATCAAATTATCTAACCTCTTAAAAGTTCGGTATAGTTTGTAGGACTCACGAAAAATCTTCTGACATCTCTTATGTTTTGCCTTGACACCATTTTTAGCAAACTGACTGTATACTGTATGTATGAATAAATTTATTATTAATTCGATCAAAACGATTATTTGGCTGTGTTCAATAAAGAGTTTTAATTTTTGTAACATGTGTTTTATTCCAATTTATAAAAGTGTTATAATTATATTAATACAGTTATTGTCACAACTCGAAAAACTGCTGATTTTATATTTCAAAGACAATATCAGCTGCATGATTGGAGGACAATGATTTGGTTTTTAATAGCAGAAATTATTAATGTGTTGCAACTGCAAGGAAATGTTTTCTTTAATAGACGTGATGATATAGTTAAATCATCTGGACCATTTACGATTTTAGATTTTTAGGTGATGTTTGTACTTATCTACTAAGGAGCGATACCGTGTCGCCAGCTCCACTCCTCTACGAGCTGGCGCTTCAATATACTTCAACATGTTTTTTTTGTGTTAGCCTTGATGTAACCGTCAATTACCGGATACCAAGAACTATTGAGCTTAGCTCCGTCATCTCTATTAATATTTATAGGATTTTTGTGAATTTCAATTGCTTCCGTAATCAGGCGTATTCTATGAGTTTTGGGTCTTCACAGGACCTCAGGGACAAATCCAAAGTAATGGCCGGTTTTGATTAAGTGCTTGGTAACTGCCGATTTGTCAAGTGATTTTGGCCAAGTGTTCTGATATCCTTTTGGAGATCGTCCGCTCTGTTTGGCATACATAAACCTTGTCACATCCAGAACAGCTGAGTGTGTACAATTCGTCTGTTTCCAGAGGAAACTTGGTCTTTGCAGGCCTCAAAAAGTCTCGTATTTTTGTCGTGGTTCCGAAGACAGTCTTGAAGCTTTCTTTTTTCAATAGCCTGGCAATTCTGTCTGTCACATTGTATTTACACATTGTCTGTCACAACTATTACATATCTGCCCTGATGATGGACACTGCAATGCTGTCCGAAACGTTGGTTAAAGAAGGAGGTAGCGTAACACGGCATAATACCCCAAAAACTAATAACAAAAACATCTGGACCATTGGCTGTATTTGTGTTAATACATGTTATTTGTTGATAATACAATTACGAAACAAGACATAGACACGTGACGCAGAAGACAAATACTACTTACGGACATAGACATTACCGTAATCTGGCTCCAAATTTTAAAAACTTCAGTGAAGATATTCACGTGACAAAAAATGCAAATCTAAAACACAAACTTCACATACGTATAGTCAACATAAGCATTGTGTACATTGTGTCATTTATTTTGTATTTCTTTCTTTCCATCTTTTTCTATTCCTGTCATCATTTTCCTTTCTTTTTATTTTCCTTTATTCTATTTATCTTTTAAATTTTCCATTTTTATCTTATTTTATCATCCAAGATATACATTTCTGTCACCTCGGAGCAGGCCCAACCTAATGATGCATTTGTATATATTACAATATTATCTTGATTAATAAATAATAATAAAAAAAAACAAAATATATCGAGTGATACGCCTTTTACCATACGGAAAATCTCATGATTTTTGTAAATTTTGTACAGTGTGTTTCTGTGTTGTCTTTTAATACATAATTATCAATCCACGTGATTAGGGAATGCAAATCTCGCGAGATTGGGGCTTAAGCGAGATCTCGCGAGTTTAGAATAACAATACTGCGAGAACTCGCCAATTTCGAGATCTCGCGAGATTGGCAGTTTTGTGTGTTTTTTTTTGCAAATAATCACAATATTTGAATAAATTAGGAAAAAAATAATAAAAATTATAAGTATTATAAGATAAACATTTATTTTCACGAATTTTTCAATAGACTATGCATCAATTTTTATGCATTAAACTTTGACGTACGTATATGTCAAATAACAAATGAAACAAACAACCTTTCTCTTCTAATATCAAACAAAAATCCTTTAGTAATAAAACAGTTCTTTTGTAACAAACAAAACAACGAGAAGTACAAAAAAATTAAAACTACTTCACATAAGAATTTTTTTTTGCATAAATAACCAAAAAAATACTCGAATGAAATCAAACTCAATCACGTAACACATTAGGGAACGTACCCATACTACGTAACCCGTTCAGGCGGCGGGGGCCTTAGGTTTTTTTAGTCACCGGGGGGGGGGGGGGGGTTAAAAATTGCAAAAAAGTTGGTCATGTAGTATGGGTACGTTCCCTTAGCTAGCAACTTAGTAAACAAAACAAATGCGCGCTGATGACGCTGCACGCCGGCTTAATTTTCGACCAATCGCACGTACAAACGAATCTGAGAGACATCTCGTCCCGCGACCGCTGCCTCAGGCCGCCGCGCCGCCTCACGCGCACCGAACGAAACCGAGAGATCGCAACTCCGTCCGTGTCAGTCCGCGCTTCGAATAAGACGTTTTTATGCTCGAGTGCAATCTCGTTAGACTCGCGAGATCTCGCCCTTTTTTCGTCCGAGATCAATCTCGCTGAAAAGGGCCGAGATCTCGCGAGAACGAGATCTCGCGAGGACGAGATTGCATTCCCTACACGTGATCCATGGTATATTTTTTAGGTGTTCTTGCAGGTATTGGTGTTAGTTCAAAAAGATTTAAGATCACCATGCTAAGCGCATTCTAGTATTATTATTTAACATCGAATAAAAGTAGTTTATTTTTTGGTTTGGGTCATCGTTGGATAAAATTTGGTTCAAAGATTCTTTTTTTGAGAAATGTTTAATGTTTGGTGATTACTTTTATTTTCCCCACTTGTTGGTCCTATGATGAAATTTTAAAGAGCTATGACCAAAAAATGTTGGGAAATTTTTAGCTGATCTGGGTGTAAAATTTTTATTATTTTTCAATTTTTTTTTCACATATTTTTTAAATATTTTATTTTAAATACACATTAACAGTTATATATAACCAATAATAAAGGTACATTTTATTTAATAAAGTAATAATAGCATTTTGAATTGATCAATATATATTAGTTGAAAAATATCTATATTAGGGGACAGGTAATTTAATAACAGAATCATTTTTCCGAGCGGAATTACTAATGGTAAGTTAGTTCTACATCTCGGAACAACAAAGGGTCTGTGTCTGCGCGCTCTTGTGAAGTTATCTGGGACATAAAACTCAATTTTTTTGTTTTATATCGGGAATACCGATAAAACCGTTTAGAAGTTTATATGCTGTTGTCAGCAAAGCAGTTTTCCTTCTATCGGATATAACCAGGGATAATATCCAAAGTCTCTAAGATATAAATATCTCAGAAACTTCTTTTGTACTTTATCTATAATTTGAGAGTAAATTAAATCCACTGGTGTCCATATTAGTGAACCACTTTCCAAAATGCTACGTACTAAACTATAGTATAGCACACGAATAGCGGCCGAGTTGCAAAAATGTCTGGAGTTGCTTAGCACAAATCCTAGCATTCTTCATGCTTTGCTGCATATCGTATTGCGAATGTGAAGTGTTAGGTGCGTATCCAGGGCCGTAGCCAGAGTTGAATTTAAGATAGGGCAGCGGTCATTACAGGTAGGGCGCAAGTAAAAATGTAACTTGATCTGATCTGGGGGGAGGGGGGGGAGGGGCACTTTTAAGGGGTGGCAAAATTTCACGAAAACATTTCGTTTCACATTTTTGTTGCACCCACGATTCAGACCGATTGAAATGGGCCCGGAATTTTTCATTACCTATTCTGTGACAAACCCAGGGATCCCCTTTCTTTAAATGAATGTGTAATAATGTCATATCGATCACTGCAGCGACTGGCAACACCGTCTGGGTCGAATTTTGTTTTGCGCTTGGATTGTTTATTACTAATATTCAGTGAGAATGATTGAGAGAGGTCCGTGGGCGATAGGTGACAATTCTAAGAAAGTTTCATGGATCATCATGTGTTCCAATAGAATAGATCATCAAACCATCCATGTGTTCCAAGTACAAAGGTAAGAGGAAAACCATTTTCTTGTTCTGGGTGTAGTATCTGAGCTAAAGCTGAGGACTCGCGTGCAGATTAACTCCTGGGTTAAAACCAGTTTCATGTTCCGAATGATCTATCAAAATTCCATTAACGGATTAATCTGCTGACGCTTTTGGAAGAAAACCGTTCTTATATTTCGTTCTTATATTTTGAGAAAATTTTGTTTCAAATCATTCTTAAAAATTTGTAATTCGTAGGAAAACCGTACTACGCATTATATGAGAGTAATACTAATTAAAGTTTTAAGATTTTCACGGCCAAAAGCATTTTCGTTATTTCTTTTTTTTTTTTTTACATAAGCTCCACACAGGAGGCGCTGAGGAAAATAATTTTCCTCAGGGCCTATGTCATCTTTGGGGATGCTGTGTGGAGGGTTTTTTTAGGAAAAGGAAGGAGAGGAGAGTTCTGGGAAGGAAAAGGGTTTAAGGGGTGGGTAGGAATCTGGGGTTCAGTGTGTCTTGGTCATCCGCCTCCAAGACCTAGACAAACCTCACCCCATGAACCCGGACACCCCTGCTAAATCACCAAACGTATCGAACCACTTGGGGTGACCTATGGCAGAGGTGTTGGTTATCCAATAAAGGTTCCCGGGGCGGCGGTACCCATTCCCGCCTCCCAAATTAAATTTTGGGGTGTTATGTCGTGTTGCGCTACCTCCTTCTTTAGCCAACGTTTCGGACATCGTTGCATTGTCCATCATCAGGGCAGATCCGGCAAATCCGGTAGAATCCGGAAAAAGATTCACCCTTAATTTAAAACCAGTTTTGTGATCAGAAAGTAAATTTTCAGTTGTGGATTCATCTGCCGACACATTTTGAAGGAAAATATTCTCTTATTCGAAGTGCAGTTATAAAATTCTAGTTGCAGACTATGGTGCTGTCAGAATAAAGAAAAACTATTTTCATCTGAGTGTAGTTTTAATTCGCCGCATACAGATTTAACTTAAACCAGTTTTGGGTTCAGAATGTAAAATGCCAGTTCTGAATTCACCTGCTGACACATTTCGAAGGAAAATATTCTCTTATTCGAAGTGCATTGGAGGTTATTTACCACATACCCGCCCCGGAGCAGGCCCGAAGATATCGGTCTAGGGATTGGTTTATTTATGACTCAACCGTTTAATAGCATCCCCAAACTGTTTGGGAATTCCCCGTAAGCAGTGATTGCAATACGCGCTCAGCCTGCCACCTCTTACTTCAATGCCATCTACGGCAGAATAAAGAATTAGTATGATATGATTCCATGGTTAATTCGAAGCTGTTTAGTTAGATGTCACTGATAGGAAGTTTTTTTTATCATATCAAACTATGAAAAAATGGTTTACTAGTATATTATCAGAGTCGATGGTATTTCTTAAGGTAGGGCACAGTTATTTTAAAGTAGGGCATTGCCCCATAATGCCCCCCCTAGCTACGGCCCTGTGCGTATCAATTGTGATTCCCAAATCTCTCGAAATAACGATGTGCTGAAGAGATGAATAAGACATTTCGTAGTTATAGTAAATAGTTTTATTTGCCTTAGTTTAGTACACACGTGTCCAATAATTGCCTTGGTTCAATCAACTTAACAATATGCTATTATCAGTTGGAGGTCCGCATATAAAACTAATCTTTCCCGAATAGAAGTGGTGCATGGGTTAATATAATTTAAATCCTGTTAAAACCTTCCTACAACCCAACGGATCGATTATTTAAAGAATTCCAAGTACCTACCTTCATTCAAAGACCTCTACACTAAAAGTGCATTGATTCAAATCGTAAAAGAAAATGACAAGTATCAATTTCTAACTGAAAACCGTACTAGGCATAATTATATTTTCTGTACCCGGAATTAAACACTTCCTTTGCACAAAATTATTATATTGTCACGATAAACTGTAATAATTATGGTCCTGATCTAAAAAACCTCTTCTTACTTCTTTTAGTTATCAGCTGATTTATAATTTGATGCCTACTAGCCAGATATGCAATTAATCAATCGCCTTTTTTGTTTTTGTTTTATCGATTGGCAACATTGCGAGAGCATTTCCGGCAAAATCCAGGAGTCGACGGTGAATATATATAATTATAAATATGTGTAGTAAAACCATGTGCATACAACATCAGTAACGTAATAATAAAAATTAAAAATCTCAAAATTGAAGTATTTAAATGTCATTCATTTATCGTTCTCACTAAACAATAAAACATGCTTTTTATTTGCAATGTATGGCTTCCCTTCCTTACATCCGTATTCAGAGTCAATCCTTAAAGTTGTCTAAGTCAAGTGTCGTCCTTACCTTAGCAAAGGTAAGAACCGTCCTTACCTTTAACGCTTCTATGCAGAGTCCACACTTTGAGCTTCCTTTCCTAAGGTAGAGACCTTTTGTGTACGCCAAAAGAAAGGTATGACGTCATCCGAAACTTGTCGATGTCCTGCTTCTACGGAAACAACATGCCCCGTTTTGGGACAATCTGTGTGTTTATCTATGCTGTTATCTATGGATTTAATTCAAGCGTCCGTCGTCCGTCGTAAACAATAACATCGGCCTGTCATCTCTTGTTAGTTCTTTCGTTACGTGTTTCCTAAGTTTCGTTAACCTTTCCCATACCATGCTAAAAATACCCTCGACAAACCGTCTTGTAACACAGCGTTACTCTATGGGATTTGGAAATTATTTCAGGATTTTTGTAAAAATATTGTTGTGAATATTTTTTATTTGGCTTATATTAATTTATTGTAAGAAAAAAATATCAATTTTGTGCCCTAAAACTGAAATATTAAAAAAAATAATCAATCATAAAAAATAATCAAATATTATTTGACACGCCCACCAAGGCGGGCGGCTGTGACAGCGACCGCCTAGGGTCACGTTAGCCTCTAGAATAGCACCATTGTTTCAGAAAGCCACATGTGGAATGCGCTAGGTACTAGTAAGGGCTGACACCGACCTATTATCATTTTTTAAATACATTTACAAAAAATACTTTATCGTAAAGAGCTTTTTATGTTTGCTGATCTAAGTTAATACCAGATTGAATGGTTTTAACACTAGTTGCGTAGAGAAGTAGATTACAAGAAAAATACAATACTTAAAGAACACTGGAATTTTATTTTTTTTTACAGTTTTACGCGAAAGCAAACCAAGAAAAAAATAATGTTAGGTATAATTACTTTGAAGTGAAAACTTCTTTAGCACCGTTGTGATTTGAAACTAATGAAACTAAAAAGCGACACTAAAAAGAAACAATAAGCAAACCACGAAAAAAATAATTTTATAATGATTTTGAAGTGAAAACTTCTTTAGCACCGTTGTGATTTGAAACTGGATGAAACGAAAAAGCGACACTAAAAAGAGACAAACACATGCATCTATAGCATTTATAGAGAATGGGTTAGAATAATCGGTCTCCTCTTTATGCGGTGCTTCGTAGCCTTCCGACTCTTTTTTCTAAAGGTTTCGCTTCTACCGGTGTGAACTGCACACTAGTATTTTTATAATACTCCTATTTTTCCGAAATTTAGAGATAACCCTTAGGATAAAATTTACTTTTAAGAGTGGAAATAGTTAACATAGCAAATTAAAAACATTTTTTTCACAGGAATATAACGACAAAAACCAATTAGGTAAATTCTTATTTAAACATTAATCCGACGTGTTTATCATAACAAAATATAGGTTAAAATGTAGATGTAAAAGATTTTTACAAAAAAGCAAACCAAAGACTTTGTTATTATATTTACCTACATATTATGTAATGCATTCGTCTATAGTAAATCTACATTAAATCGTAAAATGGCGACCACACGTCATCCAGTACTATACGAAACTATAAGAACTTAAACTGTGGATACTGTAGTGCATACACACAGTATTTTTTTAACATTAACTTCACACATGAGGCCCTGAGGAAAATAATTAGCTTCAGGGCCTATGTCGTCTTAGGGGAGAGGTCTTCCTGCTGGAGAGGTCAAAAGGTCTTCCTCAACCAGTCTCTCCCGACCCGGCCAGCCACGTAGAGCCAATTGGTAGGCAGACGTACCCGCCGCCAAGATCCGGAACCAAACCTACCCCATGAACCTGGGCACCTCTGCTAAGTCATCAAACGTAACAAACTACTTGAGTTCACTTATGGCAGAAGTGTTGGTTGTTGGTTGTGGTTTCCGGGGCGGCGGCATGCCGTTATTATTAAAAATATGCATTTTAGAAGATGATCGAAATAGCAAGTAAAACAAAGACAGTGAGCGTTATAAAATAGTAAAAAAAAAAAAAATTATTTAAAAACATATACTTAAAATCATAACATTCATCGCAAAGTATACCTTTAATTTACTGAAACCTAACCATTTATATTTATTGCTACTTCCTTCCATGTAATAATCATTTGTAAAGACGTCACTTTGCTACTGTTTCAATGGAAAGAAAGTCCCTTTTTAAAATAATATTTTATGGGGGTAGTTTTAGGAATAAAATAGGTAGGTAAGATTCTACATATTGTACCCGACCCTCACAAAAGAGTTTTATGGTGGTGCAGTAATGTTTACAATCGTATTTTGGATGAAGTATTGTCTTCGATACCGAAAGTACATCATGCAGCAGAGAGGATATACCACCAAAACCCTCTATTTCGACAAGTACTCCTTGCTTCATTCGAATTCTTAAATCGTCTAATACTCGTCCAGATAAATCTGAATAAATAGATGCTTGGTTGCGTTACGGTGCACTCTATCGGAGGACTACCGCGAGGTAAGAGATACATTCAAACGTGCTCTTTTTTAAATGATTTATCTTTATATTTCTATTATTCTGTCTCTTGGCGTGGTCCGACTGAAAGTATGTGATTCACTTGACCATGCCATGACTTCCTTGGCTATTATTCACTTCGCATCATATCTTCCTTTTTGAATGCCCTAACTAAATAAGCGTACCTTTTAATCCCATCCATCAAGTACACTTGATGTGACTTTATCACTAAACGGCGCTATAAAAAGGTAGAAATTATTATAATTTTTATCGGCCTTGTATCCCTTCCAGATCTTCACAAATTAACATGGCTCTACCTATAATGTAACTATATGGTTTTACAACACATACATATCAGGAATTTCATTTATAGAGCATGTCAACAATTATCCTTCCTTTGCAAGTTCAATGCCTTACTTTTCAATTTGGGAGGCGAGTATGGGTGCCGCCGCCCCGGGAACCATTTATTGAATAACCAACACTTCTGTCAAAGGTCAACCCAAGTAGTTAGCTACGTTTTGTGACTTAGTAGGGGTGCCCGGGTTCGTGGGTAAAGATTTGTCCAGGTTTTGGCGGCGGATGCATCTGCCTACCAACTGCATGGCAAGCCTGATCGGGAGAGAATGGTTGAGGGAGTCCCTTTGACTTCTCCAGCTGTACTCTCTCGGAACATCGCCTTACACCAAAGTGGAAGAGATGGATTCATACGTCCGTCACTCCTGGACACAATGACACCCAGATTCCTACCCACCCCTTATATCCTCTTCCTTCTCAGAACTTCCTAACCTTCCTTTCCTAAAAAGACCCTCCACACATCATCCTCAAGGATGACAAAGGCCCTGAGGGGAATTATTTTCCTCAGGGCCTCCTGTGTGGAGCTTTTATAAAAAAACACTGCATTGTCATTGTCTTAATCAAGTCTTCCACGAAGAGATTATTTGATAACAATAAAATGAAATTAAATAAATATTTATTACTTCTGAACTAATGAGGCATGACCCTGCAAATAACCCAAAACCCATAAAACTAAACAAAAAAAATCTCCCGTCATCTGATTGTCTAAAATCGTAACATTTTGTCGTTAATTTTAAGGAAATACGCAGAAAGGGATTAAAAAATGACTCTGGTTTAAGGATCAGGTGGTCGGTAGGCCGAACCTTCCGATGTGGTTCCTTATTTTTTTTGTGGCTCTTTTTTTAATGAAAATGGAATGTCAAGCAACTCAAGTTTTTTTGCAGCAAGATAATTAATATTGTCATCTCTGTTTCAGACATTTCAAATTATTGCACTAGAAAGCGACGGCAAACGTATTATGATGTCAACTTTGAGAAGTAAAATAGTCTCTACAGATAGGCAAAAGGTTTTAACGTTTTATTTTACATCTCTTTTTGTCATACACAACTAAAAGGAGATCGTAATATTGGACGTAGGTTAATGAAGTTGGAATGAATTAATGATTTGTCTTCTCTGTTATTCCCATAGAGATTGAAAATTTGTTGTCTCATCTGACATAGAAATGTTTCGACTTTTAGGAAAACATTTTTTATTATTTTATACAGAATCGTCATAATTTTTAAAATATTTTTTACGGATGCAAACATATATTTTTTAGGAATACCTAAAATGTTGATTTAATGATTGAAGCATTTGAGGAGTTATTGATGTTTTAAAGAGCGTTGTAAACTATAATCGCATCGTGGATCCGGGAGTGTTAAACAATGAATTCGCGGATTCTGATCACTCCGAGTGAAAGGCAGTGTTTATTAGACTTAATAAACATACATCCTGCCGTTGCCAGCATTTCGACAAACCATATGCAGCTTCGCGAAAAAAAAAATGCGTGGACCAAGTTGACAGATGAGTTTAACTCCATCGCCGACAATCAAAAGGTTTGTATCTTTTGTTATTGAAATACTAATTAGCCATCACGCCGTTTCCCCGCAGAGATACTCTTTTTTCATTCATATACGTAATCTTCTATTGTTCCGACTCCGTAATAGTATATCATTGAATTCTTTTTTAGCGGACCCAAGCGCAGCTTAAAAAATGCTGGGACAATATAAAGACGAAAAGGAAGATGGAGCTCTGCGAGGAGAAGAGGAGCAGGATGAAGACGGGAGGGGGCAGGCTGTCACCAACTGTCTCCCATGAGCATCATCCTGTTGACAGCGTGCTGAACTTGGCCACCGATATAGAGTTGACCTGCAACGACAGCGATCACTCTATTTTCAATACATATGATGGTTAGCTTAAGAAAGTCATATGAAATATATTACTTGTTTATTTAACTTTGGCCTTTTTCTTATATATACCTATTATTGTTTAAGTTTCAGATACCGCTGTGCCCAGCACGTCTACTTTATTCAATACGCCATGGACTGACAAGTCGACGGAAGTGCCGGTGTTTGGTAAGTCAATTTTTGGTAATGTAATTGATTTTTTTCAATTTAAAATGTGATTTGTAGTTTTTTTTTTTTTTAAATTCCTTTATTTTTCCCATATTTTACAATGTATATTTACATATTTTGAAAATCATAACAATAATGTGGGAACCCACTAAGGCACAGCCTGTGCGTGGGTAATATAGTTAAAATAAGTTTTATTTAGTACCTAGAAAAAACAAACAGTGGTATATAAAGCAAAAACAAAACAGTTTGTACAAAAAGTGTTAACAATAGTGTACGGTTAAATACGTGTATAGTGTAATAAATGATATGCATTGTAATAATAGGTGTAGTTAGATGGTAGCGTTCGCATTTCTCTATAGGAACTTAATACAAAATATTATTATGTGAATATAATATATTCAAAGTAAACTGAATGCTTTTGAAATGAGATCCCTGAGAGGTATGTGTGGTAAAACAATGTAAGATTGTGTGAGAAATGTCGATATCCGCAAAGAATGTAAGGCATAAGCATAATGAGTAAGATTAAGAAAGGGACCCTCAGATGGTTTGGGCATGTAGAGCGAATGAACGAAGAATGTAGTGTAAGAAGAATATACGTCGCGAATGTGAATGGTAGAAGAAGTCGGGGACGCCCGAGGAAGACATGGCACGATCAAGTGAATCAGATACTTGAGTCGGGCCATGTCAAAAGTCAGAATAATAGAAGAGAATGTATGAGACGATGAATGAATGTGAGTGAGGCAAAGAGTGTGTGCCAAAACAAAAGTTGTTTGGCGGTCCGTCCTCTCTGCCTACCCCTGCGGAAACGGCGTGATGGTTAGTTAGTTAGTGAACATAGTTTTATCAGTTGTCATGCTAAATCTTAAATAATATTCGAGATAGAAATATTGCAAAAGTGTTTTTAATTTTCAGATATAACAAAACACCGGAGGAATGTTCAACGCCCCAGCTCAAGACGAAGACACGGCGCATTATTCCCAAGAAAGGTAACAATGATTACTTGCACTTCCCTACAAAGGGATAAATAATGCTCGGAGAGCTTTACTTTAACCTCTCGTTCTCCACCATATAGAATGAGGGACCCTGTTGAAGATACTGTGTGGGGGGGGTGTTTTTGAGGAAGGAGTGAAGATGGGTCTTGAAGAGACCCATGTCAAAGGAGGGAAGAAAAACAGAGGCCAGCAAACTGTTCCTCAGCCGAGCTGTTGATGACAAATGTTATCCGTGTTCATATTTATGTTGGGCGTGTTTCCTGACTATGCACCGGTGCCGAGGGGATCAATGACGCTAGTTTCTCGGAGCGTCTTCCATTGGATTTAATTTTGGTAAGAATTTAGTGCAGTATAGGTTGTTCAGGGACGCTCTCGCTCCCCGCCATAAGCATCTCATGTAACAGAGGCTAAACACAACCTCTCCTTGGAAAACCTAAACACCTCAGCAGTAGATTGTCATGGAGCCTGGAGTGGCTTGAACCTGTTATTTACATTGATGACTAATCAGTTTGTAATTTTGTGTTGTTTCAGACTTGATACCATTTAGTGGGCAGGTGGTTCGGGATGAGGTCCAAGTGCGTTGCCTTAGAAGCACTAACTTAACTAAGTACGATGAAGAAATCCACCAAGTAAGGTTGGAGACTGCCCGGGAGCAGAGGGAGACTGCCCGTCAGCAGAAGGAGGCTGCCCGGGAGCAGAGGGAGACTGCCCAGGAGATTGCCCGGGAGCAGAGGGAGAATGCCCGAGAGCAGAGGGAGACTGCCCAGGGGATTGCCCGGGAGCAGAGGGAGACTGCCCAGGAGATTGCCCGGGAGCAGTTGAAAGGAGCCCGACTGCAAAATGAACTTTTAGAATTAAAATTGAAAAAAGCAAAGGCAGAACTCGAAAAAGCGCTGGCGAATAATCTTGAATAAAAAAATATTAATCTCCAATAGATGTTTTATTTATTTTCCATTCTATTTTTTTTTTTTTGATAATGGACAGAGTTTCGCACTACCTTGATACACACATTATTTATACATACATACGAGCGGTATATATTTAAGATAAACCCTTGTGCTTTTTCATAATTCAATACGCAGCATAATTATAACATATTACAAAAATATGACTTCACTATTCATTAAATTAGATATGATGTCCTTTTATAGGTCATTACACAGCACAATTACTATACATTACAAAAATATGACTTCACTATTAATTAAATTAGATATGATGTCCTTTTATAGGTCATTACATAGCACAATTACTATACATTACAAAAATATGACTTCACTATTAATTAAATTAGATATGGTGTCCTTTCACAGTTCATTACACAGCACAATTACTACACATTACAAAAATATGATTTCACTATTCGTAACATTAGATATGGTGTCCTTTCACAGTTCATTACACAGCTACACATTACAAAAATATGATGTCACTATTCATTAGATACGGTGTCCTTTCACAGTTCATTACACATCACGTAAAATGTCTTTGGATAAACGCATCTCTTATTGTTCTGCCTGAAGCAGACTGCACCACTGAATTAACAGGTATATTTATACCCTCAAACCGCCCAAAATGCTGGTCGTTTGAAGATAAGATAAGTTATGCAAAATGGCACACGCAACTATGATGTTCGTAGTATTAGATAATTTATTTTCTAATTTCCTCCTCAGACAAGGAAATCTCCTCTTCCACACACCAAATAATCTTTCTACTACATTCCGTGTGGAAATTTGGGCCTTATTATATTTTTCCTGCGCTTCGTTAGCAGGATTTAACACTGGAGTGAACATATAATTTGTCTGCCCATATCCGCTGTCCCCGAGAAGAATGCCTGTAATTCTTTTCTCCTCAAACTTTAGGCGGCACGCGCTGTTTTGGAATATCCTGGAATCGTGGGTAGAACCAGGCCACCTGGCAACAATGTCCAAAAATTCCAAACGTGGACCTGATACTGCTTGCACATTCAAAGAGAACCATCCTTTCCTGTTGCGAAAAGATTCCCCTATTGTTCGGCTTGGGCTCTTGATGGCAATGTGGGTACAATCTACATATGCACCCGACGACTCCTGGAAATTGCGCTCTTGAATAAAAGAGTTTCCGATTTTCAGCGTAGTCCTCGGGCCGTTGAGGAAAATGAATAAATTCCGTTAACCGTTGGGCTAATCCGGAGGAAATTTTTTGCACCACTCTGCTGGAGGTTGATTGGCTCAGCTTGTGAAGATCTCCGGCAACAATCTGGAATCATGTATATATATATGTAGGTAGTTAATGGAAAATGGAAATAATTACAAGATGATCTATTTTTGAGAGTGATATTTCATGGTGGAATTCCATTATAATATATTATAATAAAACGAATATAAAACTTTATTCCACTTAATTTTATTGGACCGTAACCGGTTTCAGCTCGTCAAAGCCATCTTCAGACTGTACATTTGTACCAGTCTGAAGATGGCTTTGACGAGCTGAAACCGGTTACGGTCCAATAAAATTATGTGGAATAAAGTTTTATATTCGTTTTATTATAATATATTAAGATGATCTAGATATTTTATACATCTAAAGGCATCTGGAATTTTAGGTTCACATCATGTTTTAATTTATGAATTCTTTGTCGATTTCAAATCAGTATTGACATAATGTAAAGACATAATTTTCAAAAAAGGATAATAGAATTTTACAATAGATATCTAGCAAAAAGATGTATTTACCTGATAATTACCAGTAGCGTAGAATCGCAGCGCGATAGCTACCTGAATAACAGGAGGTATGGGCAAGCCTCTATTATTTACTACAGCATAATTTGGAAATAATAGAGGAATTAATATATGCATTACTGTTGTTTTCTCCAACCGATAACGATTCTTAAATTGGATGTCACTATAAAACTCCACGGGATTTTCAAAATCGCGTAAATATCGCCGTACGCTGCCCATGGTGCCCGTGCCAATGTCGCCACGTGTATTGTATGGATCAACGACGTAATCCAAAAACTCGTTATCCATTTCCATAACTTCCATCTCCATTATTTTATGTTTACGACAGTAACAACGACAGGAACAAAACCGACTTGACAAGTTAAAGGTACCCTTCCCACCAACTTTGACTTTTGACAGCTAAAAATCAAAGCAAGCAAGAATGCGCATGCGCAGTATCGTAGAGACTTACGTAGTGACGTCTCTGAATACAAACATTTTGTAAATCTTAAGGAAGGTAGCTACCTTATTAAGTGACGTCACACCGACCTTAGATGTGTCTCTGAAAACAAAACGGCCTTCCTTAAAGGAAAGGAAGGCTTCTTGAACTAAAGGATCGACTCTGAATACGGGTGTTAGACTCTAAATCCTTTATTACAGAACTTATAACACCCATTTATTGTAGGTGATATAAACATTAACATAAAACATTCCATCCTAAACCCATATTGCATATGAATATCTAAATATTATAAACATCGAAGGATATTTATCTTACACTAGCTGGGTCACTTCTAAGCGTTGCAATGTCATATTCAAATCAAATAACGACAAAACTAATTGCTTCATTTTGTTTTTTTTTTAACCTAATAAAAAAACTGAATTTAATTCAGCTAATAATTATTGATTCTGAGGCGGTACGAAGTTTTCCGGGTCAGCTAGTTTTTAATAATGTGTAGTTTAGGGTTACAATAATTTTTATTATGTGTTTTGGAATGATAATGTCAAAGTTTTTAAGCGTATCATTTTTGTGTATTGCAAATTGAATTAATGTTTTATCACTATTTAGTGATAGTAAATTAATAAGAATTTCTTCGACATTAATGTTGTTAGCATAAATATACCAAACCACCCACTAGATCGATAACTTCGGGCTTTTGTATGAAAAAATTTGGTCACTTTTTCACCATCAAAATGCAATAATTTTTCGACATTTTTTTCACGGGGTCACACACCATAGAGGAAGATAGAGTAAGCGACAATAAAAAAAGGCCCGACCATAGACCCTATTGGTGGAGGTAGTAGCTGGAGACCACAAACAAATCGAAGGGGACTTATGATATCACCAAAGATTCGGTCCACATTTAGGATCGGAGTTTATACCCGCCTGGTTGTTAGTATCCCCGAGTCGTTGCGTCGAACGGTCGCAACTCCGGAATCATTAGTTCTAAATTCATATAACGACTGTCAAACAAAAAATTTTATCTCCAACGTGTGCTTTTTCTGTTAATTGGCAAAATGAACGCCGATTTTGTCAAGTGTTTTGTTTTATTTGTTTTCGTAGTGGCTGACTTGACAAGAGCGCAAAGTTATGAAGGTAACACATTATTTTTCTAATATAGTTGGATAAAGTTAACTTAATGGACTAAGACAAGGAGATGCACTTGCCTGCATTTTATTTAATTTAGCGCTGGAAAAGGCCATCCGAAATGCAGGTATACAAACCACAGGCCATATTTTTAACAAGTCTGTTCAGCTCCTTGCTTATGCTGACGATATAGATATCATCGCACGCATAGAATATGAACTAAAATCGGCGTTTAAAAGCTTATCAACGAGGGGAAGACAAAATATATGCCCGTACATGGACGCCAGAAACCACCAAGTATACAGATAGATAATTATACATTTGAAACTGTCAACGAGTTTGTATATCTCGGTACTATGGTGACAAATGACAACAATGTATCCAGCAAAATCAAAAGAAGAATAGTAGCTGCAAATCGATACTACTTTGGGCTACAGAAGCATATGAAATCTCGCCACCTTACCAGAAGAACTAAAGTCCTGCTTTACAAGACCCTTATACGACCTGTTCTTATGTATGGTTCGGAATGCTGGACAATCAGTAAGGGTGATGAAGGAGCCCTAGAAAGTTTTGAAAGGAAAGTGCTGCGAAGGATTTACGGCCCAGTCTGTGATAATGGAGAATGGCGTATCAGATACAACCAGGAGCTATACGATCTTTACGAGGACCCTAATATCTCTAAGGAAATCAAAACTGGAAGACTCAGGTGGGCTGGACATATCCAGAGAATGAGCGAAGGAGATATTCCAAAGCGAATTATGGATGGTGCACCTGGGGGTCGGAGAAGAGTTGGAAGACCAAAGCTTCGATGGCTGGATGGAGTGGTGAAGGATGCAAGCACCATCGGCATCCGAAACTGGCGCAACGCAGCACAACACCGACAGTCATGGAGGCAGGCTCTGCTGGAGGCCAAGACCTGACCTGGGTTGTAGAGCCACAGATGATGATGATGATGATGAAAGTTAACTTTAAAATATCGATCGCCCGGTTGATTGGTCAGACATCTTCAAATACTAAATTTTGAAATAATGAAGAAAACTTCGAATGCTCGCCAAAAATCAAATATTATTAACTCTTATCTATGTTAGACATATTAAATCTCTACATTTTATAAATTAAAGTCCTCCGCGTCGTCTGTCTGTCTGTTCGCGATAAAATCAAAAACTACTGAACGGATTTTCATGCGGTTTTCACCAATAGATAGAGTGTTTTGTGAGGAAGGTTTAGGTATGTAATTTGTCAAGGATTTGTATAAATTGGTTGAAACATAACTATAATTATTAGAAGTGTCGGAAAAAGTCATGCCGCCTGGTAGCTTTCATCGAAAACACTGCCTAATCCCTTTGAGATATAACAAAACAATGGATGGTGGAATATTTCTCTTTTATAGATCTACAAAAAAGTCCGCGAAGGCATATATCTATCTTTAACTAAACTAAACCCATTCTATCTTCTAAAAAAATGGTCACGTATTTTTTTTTTTTTTACATTAACTCCACACAGCAGGCCCTGAGGAAAATAATTTCCCTCAGGGCCTATGTCATCTTTGTAGATGCTGTGTGGAGGGTATTTTTGAGGAAAGGAAGGAGTGAACATCAACATGGGTCTTGAAGAGACCCATGTTGTATGAGGGAGGAAACACAGAGGCCGGCAAATCGTTCCACAGCCGAGCCGTCGAACTCAAGAACGAGTCATAGAAACCAGTGGCGCATTACCCCATCAGAGGCCCGGGGCGGCAAAACTGAATGAGGCCCCCCCCTAGTAAAAGTTGATGTAATTTTACAAGATTTTTATTCAGTTCACATGGGCCTCTGGTCCTGGGGGGGCCTCCAAGCGCTTACGTGTTCCCTTTATCAAAACCTAAACAAGGCATTAAGGCACCAAGGCACTTTAAAATTTATTTACTTTTATTTTTTATTTCCTTTTTTAAAATATGCATTTGTTAATAATGCTTTCATAAAATGTTTTAAGGAAATTCGAAAAATTCACGAAGATACCCCATTTTATATTAAACCGTTTTAAAGAGTTTGTATGTTGAATTATCATTCAGCAAAACTTTGAACGCGTTTTTCTCAAAACTACGTTTTTCAACCTGAATGACAACATAGGTATTAGAAAAACTATATATCCGATTTGCATGTACCAAGTCTTAAACTGTTAGAAAATCAAGTCACTATGGCACCACATAGGGATTTTTTTTAGAAAAGGTCCACTTCTTTTTTTTTATGAAAGCTGAAAATTTTCCATAAAAAATCCAAAATAAATTTCGCTGTTTTGACATTTTTTTTTTAAATTCAAAATTCCCCTATGCGGTGCCATAGACACTGGATTTTCAAACAGTTTAAGACTTGGTACATGCAAATGTAAATACAAATGCAATAAAAGTACACACAGGCGGATGAATTGTTTTTTTAATATGTTGTCAACCATATTGAAAAACGAGGTAAAAAAATTTCGAGAAAAACGTATTCAAAGTTTTGCTGAAGGAGGCCCCGGGGACCAGAGGCCACCCCCCTCCCCCCCTCTCGTTAGTCAGCCACTGAATCTTTTTAATAATTTATCTATTTTATAATTATCTTTATTATCTGTAATGATAGGATAACCTGTAGCAAAGGACCTAATATAGTAAAAAATAAGAAGTGCAATACATAAGTGAAACTGGAACTAAAACTGTATAGACATTAGAAAGATTACTAGTTGTAGTAATTTCATTTTAAAAATTGTAAATTACCGGTTCAGGCTGTATTTATTAACTTATTCCTATTTAATCTCTATGGGATGATACTTGTATGGGACCTCCCAACTCCAAACCACTATAGGTACTAAGCACATTTTAACCAGGTCACCAGGACACAAAAAAAAATTGTTACTTTTTAAAATTCATTTTCTAAAAGATGTATTTGTTAATAATCTTTTACCAAATATTGCAAGGAAATTCGTAAAATTGACGGAGATACAGCAACATGATATTTAACTAGCTGGTTATAAGTTATGGTAATAAGGTATTTCAAAAACTTGTAAATGATTCCTGGGGCGGCGGTACCCATACCTACCTCCCAAATAGGTTCATAAAATTATTAAAATCATTATTTTTGTAATTTATTTTTTGATCATAAGTATTTATAATTGTTTAATGTCTGAGAATAATAAGTGTTTAAAAAATCTGAAATGCGTTGTTGTATAAGACCATGAAAAAAAAACTGAAGTATTTCCTCACAAAACACATGTGCGCATTTTTTTTAAATGGTTTTATTTGAACTCAAATTAAAATCCAGAAAAGTAGCTTTCCTAGATAATTTATTTAATTATTTGAAATGTGTGCTGTATAATACAACACCTTGTTTAAAACTAACAAATCTGCAAAGAACCAACGGTATAACCTTATTATAATAATAATAAAAATATTTTTAAAAATATGTATGATTATAATAAAAGTATACTTGATTTAAAAAAATTTAAATATCAAGTATGTAGTATTCGCTAAGCAGCCCATAGATTCTATATTCAAGGCTAAATCGTATAGATGTGTGTGTTTGTCTTTTTTTAGTGTCGGTCGCATCCGTTCCATCAAGTTACAACTGTGCTAAAGAAGTTTTTACTTCAAAAATATATAATTTGTTTATATCAGTCAAGAAGAAGATAATAATTATAATCTAAACGAAAATAAAAAAAAAGAGAACAAGAAACAGATAAACAGAAAAAGACAATGCTCGCAACTGTGATTTGAACCCAGACCTCTCGTCTAACCGGGACGTGCGCGTTAAGCAATTTCACTATTGCCACCTTCTGTCAAACCGTCATAATTGTCAATCTCGTATTTCAAATTTTAGAATTAACAATATTATCTTCAACTAATTATTTTTTCCATGTTTTGGGCCACTACCCTTTTTATTGGAAACAATCATTCTAAGAATTGGTTTGTAACCTGGATATCGTCTCGGATAAAGGTATCCGAATTTATTCATAGGGAACTGTGGACTTTTTATAAAAGTCTAAATGAACATTCAATTTTTTATAAGAAAAACTCTCTTTTTATAACTTTTGAAGGTTATTCCCATAAATTTGTTCTCTTTCATATTTTAGTTTAGATTATTATTGTTATCTTTTTCTTCAATGATATATTACATTGATGGGAATAACCTTTAAATGTTATAAAAAGAGAGTTTTTCTTATAAAAAATTGAATACTATTTGTTATTTGACCTTTCAGACCTGCGGATATTCAAGCAACGTACCGATAGTGTGCTGCGTTGCAAATCACACCGAGCTGCTACCCACTCTATCTCTACCCAAAACCAAGTGTCCGGATTTGCCCCCCCCCCCAAGCAGTCAACGTGAATAAGACAGGACAAAAGGCTTGGGACTGTAAGTAGACAATTTGTGTACTCAACTAGTAGTACAGTCCCTTGTAGGTTTCTGTTTCTCAGGTCAGGAGTCGGGCGTAAATCTAACTCCAATCCATCTTATGTATGCCATCATTTTTTTACATTAACTCCACATAGGGGATGTCATCTGAGATGTTGTGTGGAGGGTCTTTTTGAGGAGAGGAAGGAATGAACATTGGTGTTGAAGAGACCCATGTTGTAGGAAGGAGGAAACACAGAGGCCGGCAAATCATACCACAGCCGAGCTGTTGGGCACAAGATTGAGTCAAAGAAGCGACCCGTTCTCATGTAACCAATGTCAACCGTGTTCATATATTTTTAGGCACGCGTTTGGCGTGTTTCCCGACTATGCACCGGTGCTAAAGGGATCAATGACGCTAGTTCCTCGAAGCATCTTCCATTGATATATCGGTAAAACAAGGATAGCATTCCCACCAGACGCCTGCGCTCTAAAGATTGCAATCCGTCTGTTAAATTAGGAGAATCTATCAGACGGACCGCCCGTTTCTGCACAGAGTCGAGGGTTTTTTTTCAGGTATTTTGGGGCTCCAGACTAGATGTGGCTGCCAAATTCGCTATTAGTTAGCAGTTGTGTACTATTAAAGTATCTGCGGGCCCTGTACAGTATGCCCAGTTTTTGAGAGGCTAACTTAACTCTGGTTTCGATGGAGCCCCCATATCTGAGCTGGTCACTTAGAGTTACACCAAGCATATCAAACTCCTCATAGAAAAATCGCAACTGAGATGGCTTGGGCATGTACTAAGAATGTCCGATGACCGATTTCCTAGGAAGATACTGAGTGCGATTGGGCAAAGCAACTCCTGATACTGTGTGAGGAGAGGATGGGACTGCCATGGACGGAGGCCAAGCAATCAGCACAAGACAAGGACGTATGGAGGAGCCTTGTCGATGCAATGGGTCCCCAACCCGAATAGGACAAGGGGAAGGAGATGATGATGAGAGATTATATATTTTTTTAAACTAGCTTACGTGCAATCTGTAAGGATAACTGTAATAAATGTACTTGGCTATTCAGAACTATCGAGAGAACGATGGAACCCACAGGAAATGAAACGTAATACACATAAAATTCTTTTTTGTTTGTTATAAACATATTTGTATCCTATAACTAAATACTAGTAGTTATCATACATATGTACTTTGTTTAATGTACACTATTGTAATTACCCTCCTATGTACCACTGTGTATTATGTATCACAGGATGTAATAGCCATATTATGGCGTTGAAATAAATAAATATAACCATTTTTTTTTTCAATAAATCATTTTTCCATATGTACATGAGAATTGTCTTTATGTGTAATGGTCGAATGTCTTATACTGTGAATTCTTTAAAAAGGATTCTGATCTCTAAAAAATACGTATATTTAATATATGTAGTTAAACGGCAGGCATGGATGGATGGAGGAAGAGGGAAATCCGGGAAAACCACTGCCATATATTTTTTTTTTAAAGCGGAGACGGTTTACCATTAGTTCCCGTGGGTACTTAGGCCATGGACCCATTGTACTTTCTCCCATTTTACCTCAATCCTTTAACAATAACCCAGTCCCTTTAATAAAGTTCACCAGAGTTATTATCGGATATGTGGCTAGGTCTTCTGGTTCTACAATATGTCTCCCCAGGTATCTGAGCCTAGTTCCCACCAGGGCAGGACATTGGCACCATAAGTGAATTGGAGTCTCTTCATCCTCTTCACATTTTCTACATCTACTGGTGTTTTCCACTCCCAATATCTGCATGTGTCTCCTGAGATGGCAATGTCCCGTTAGTAGGCCTACCAGTTCCCTCAGCGAGTTTCTGTCCATATCGAGTAGTTTCCTAGTCCGTCTGGGGTCGGGTCCGTTTGTGAGTACTTTGGTTTGTCTCATTCCGGGTGCCCTCTCCCATTTCTTCCAGTGACTGACCCCACTCTCGATATGTAATTTGGTGTGACAAGCTGCTACTCCTACGGCCGGCTCAGATCCCGCAAGTGGTGCTTTCGCCCCTTTCCTTGCTAGTTCGTCAGCCCGCTCGTTGCCCTCAATACCCTTATGTCCTGGTACCCATATCAGGGTTATTCACTGCCATAAGTCACCCCAAGTGTTTCGCTACGTTTGATGACTTATCAGGTATGCCCGGGTCACCGCCGGATCTGCCATACGTTCAAAAACGTGCAAAAAACCTGGCGCCAACTCCGAAGGGGCGCCGTGAGAAAATAAATGTTGTATTAAAATTTAGTTATAATATTCCCTTAATCGTTTCAAAATTACCCATACTACGAAATAATTATTACACTCTAGAAACACTTTCCAAAGAAACAGAATGCGCACGCATAAATAAACCAGTCATGCGCACGCATCAGGTTGGTTTACGGCTTACGAATTTATAGTCAGTTACAGAATTTTTTTACAAATTCCATATATTTAGTTTAAATGTAAGATCTTTTTTTCCATGTATCTTTTACCGTCTTTTACGACGAATGGGTGCGATCCAAATTCAATAACCAATCACAGCGCGATGTTTTTGTTCAAGAGAACAAACAAACCAACCGCCTTTCAAGTAAGCGTACGCTCGCTATTGTTTTATTTTGTACGATTTAAGTCTCTATGAGAAGGTAGTTAAAGACCATTTTCTTATGAAATCTTCAGTAAATTCCATTAACAAAAACATCGCACGGTTTGCAGGATGCAACGTGTTACGTGTTGACAGTTTGATCATTGCAGATCATTGATTTTAAAGTTCGTTAAATATATAATTAATATCTATTAGATTTGTTGGATCTGTTATTTTGCGTTGTCAGTGTAAGCGTCTTTTGTAAGCCGTTGATACCATACGTCAGTGTTTAGTGTTTGTATGGTGTTTGTTCGTTCAATTTGCTGTTTGTTCGCTCAACACGGGAAATGCAAGGTACAAATTTGAGGTTATATTCTTATTAGTCAGAAGCTGTAGATGCTTTTCTTGTGTTGTACGTTGCCATGAGAACATATTTGTATTAGCTTTTTCTATTAATATTCGCGTTGGGTATATACATAAACGCAGTAAATCTCAAGAATATCTATGGATCTAGTTCAGCTAAACCACCCGCATTGTCTCGTAACCTATATTTTAAATCATGGTACGGCCACAAACAAACAATTCGTTGTATAATTTTAAAGCATAACTTGCAAAAAAAATTTTTCCTAAAATAATTAAAATAGCACCATAATTTTATATTTACCCAATAGCTTCAGAGAGTATAGGGCTCCTGGCAATTCTCTCTTTTAAAAAAAACGAGTGTGAGAGTTACCGCCAGGTCACTTGGAAAAGTTACACCCTTTATATGTCTTGATTTTATTTGATAAATTAGTGTAAAAAAAAAAAAAAATAAAAAAAACAAAAAAAAAATGGGGTGAACGAATTTTTAATCAAAATAAAAATGTAGGGGGGGGGGGGGTGCCATCGGTACTTACTGCACAGGGCGCCAGATTTAGTAGATCCGGCCCTGGCCCGGGTTCTTGGGGTGAGGTTTGGCCTGGTTATCTGCCCACCAACTGCGTGGCAAGCCGGATTGGGGGAGACTAAGTTGATGGAGACCTCTTGACTTCTCCAACCGGAACATCGCCTTGCACACTCGCTACGTTTGCCACTCCTGGACACACCGACCGTGACTCCCAGATTCCTACTCTTCCGTCTTAGGGGGCATACATTAATTACTTGAGCAGTTATTCTTCCAATCTAGATCCCCCCCCTTGTGAGATAAATTAGGGCCACTTTGTATATTATTTTCAAGTTAGGTGAGATTTTGCTGGACCCCCCCCCCTTTTGAGTTCACATAATAAATGTATGCCCCCTTATACTTTTTTTCTTTCCAGAACTAACTCTCCTTCCTTACCTACAAACCACCCCTCAAGATGACTTAGACCCTGAGGGGAATTATTTTCATCAAGACCTACTGTATGGATCTAATTTATAAAGAAACTAGCAGACCCGGCCACACGTTGCTGTGGCTAAAGAAACACAATACGATTACCCAATCTTTATAAAATCCACACCACCCGTTTGCCAGCTGCCCGCTGCCCGCTGCCTGAATTGAATATTTGAATTTATCGGCTTTCCTCTACTATAATAAGCACGTTAATTAACTCGCCACTAATTATACCATGCTTGCAATGCAACACTGGATATTTGAAAAGGGAAAATCAAATACCTACTTACTCTAGGACATCTATTTTCCAATTTCTTCCGTAGAACGAATTTCAAAAGTGACTATAGTACGGCCCGCCAGCCGTTTTAAATCACACAAAAATATGTTTTTTTTTTTAATTTCTCGGGTTTTCTCTAATATTATTTACATGTATTATACATATAAACATTCCTCTTCAATCACTCTATCTATTGGTGAAAACCGTATGAAAATCCGTTGCGTAGTTTAAAAGATTAACGCGCACATACATTTTGAGCGACTTCATTTTATACAATGTAATGATGACAAACAAAAAATTTTCAGATTGCATAGACCTCGCTGAAGCCGTACGTCCATGCACGAGAAGAGGCTCACTTCCTAACTCACCGTTTGTCCGGACTTTTGAGTGCGGTCACTTTACTACTCCTCTGATCTTGGGAGGGGTTCCTCCAACGGCCGGCGAATTCCCACACATGGTGAGTGTCAAATAACACATTTCTAAGGAATGGAAAAAAACATAGGCGCATTTAAATGCACTAAAACTTGCCAATAGTGCAAAGAAAAAAATGCAAAATATGTATTTTTTTTTTAATTAATGAAAACAATATTAGCGAAACTCTATCGAAAACCTGAATCAGAAAAATCAGAAAAGATACAGTCACATCTGGGACTCAAACCCAGGACCTATGACTTACCTAATACTTATCTACTTACGTATGACCTTACTTACCTTACTGCTTATTACAACCTTTTTATTATTGTTATTATTATAGTATATTTAGAAATTATCTATTATTATTATTGTATATTTAGAAACCATAAAATATAATATTTGCAATTTAATTTAATTCGTATAACTTATAATATAATTTATCAACCATAATATTATGTATGACTTCCAATCTGTAAACTTCACCCGCCATAACACAGGGACAACCCTAGCATAGCGGATGAAATAACAACACAAAAATTCTATACAATGTACAAAATTCTTATTATCAATATATATTATAAAAGAAAGTCCTCACAAAAATTCCAAAACGAGTCCCGGTACGATAAAGGGAGTTATATGGTGGGATAGATCTGTAGCAATCAGACGTGCTGCGTAAACGTGTAAAAAAACACTAGATTTAACTGTTCATAGTTTTTTTACTAAGCAGTAAAATTAACAATAATATCGGAATACCGGAGCGTGACAGAAGTAAAAATAACGGGACCATTTGTTTTGGCTTGCTGTTCTAAAAGAATAATGTACAGGGAATTTGAATTCTCCGGTACTTTCCGTAAGGTGCGACGATATGCCGAATACTTCAGCGCAGGTAGGTAAGTACTTCTCGCAGCGCAGGTAGGTAGGTTGGCTCGCCACAGATCTCTATCCTCCATCTAGGATGATATTTGAAATTTCTAGAACAGTCTTCCGAAAAGTTCTAGAAGGTTCGATAGAGCTGTAGAAAGTTCTGGAAAGAGTGGCGGAGTATGTCGTGAAATGTTCGGGAATGGGGAATCGGGAATATCATCATAGAATATTCCAGAATACTCTCGAATGTTGTCCTGAGCGAAGCCGGGCAACCCAGTTAGTAATAAATAAATAAATAAAGAATGGCTTTATAAAGATATACATAGAATCGCTGATTTATTATGCTTTGTTACCTTCCATGTACAAAAAAGGACTACTCGATCAAAAAATATTTTTTATTTTTTTATTATTGTATAAAAGTTATAAACAATGGGACTTTATACCCGCTAAGCTACTGCACGTAGCTTGTCAGCAGGAGATTAGTTCCACAGATTGGTTAAAACAATACATGAAATAATCCTAAATGCATCAGCGTGGCAGCAACATACACATATAACAGCATATTAACCATAAACACATTTATATATAATATACACTAAACATTATGATAATGTGATTTGCAATGTTGATAATAATACGGAGACCGTATTTTATAAAAATGTAGATTTAGAAAATACTTTTTTTTAAATATCATTAGACAGTTAAGTATATAATACACTAGTAATTAATAAAATAATTGCAAATTAGTACATGGTGGAGTGAGCAAAATATAATCTTAATACATAAGGTTACTCCCTAATAGCCATGATTTTAACATCGGTGAGAATTTCGTTATGGAGCAATTTTCTTTAAATTCGTATGGCAATTTGTTAAATATTAATGGCATAAATTATCATCATCATCATCTTCTTCCCCTTATCCTATTTGAGTCGGGGACCCATTGCATCGACAAGGCTCCTCCATACGTCCCTGTCTTGTGCTGATTGTTCGGCTTCTGTCCATGGTAGCCCCATCCTCTCCTCACACAGTTTCTGGAGTTGCCTCGCCCAACTGTGTCTGGGGCGGCCCACTGGACGTCTACGCTCTGGAATCGCACTCAGTATCTTCCTCGGAATTCGGTCATCAGACATTCTTAGTATATGCCCAAGCCACCTCAGTTGCGATTTTTCTATGAAGAGTAGCAGTGGTTCAATGTTTAGATCATCTTGGATCGTCGAGTTTCTTATATGATCCCATTTCGTAACCCCTGCCACTTCTCTCAAGTACCTCATTTCGGCAGCTTGGACTCTAGAGCGTGTTCGTTCATTTAGCATCCATGTCTGGTGGCCGTAAATGAGTGTCGGGCGGTATACCGTTTTAAACACTGCCATCTTTGTCTTGATGCTGAGCTCGGCTTTTTTATCAGTGAGCTGTAGAGAGGACGCAATACACAGCTTGCCGCACTTATTCTTCTATCAATTTCTCCATCTTGCCGACCATCGCTGGAGAATTCGACTCCAAGGTATTTGAACCTGTCCACCTGTTTCAGCTGAGTCCAAAGATATTGAAATATAAGTAGATGTGCTATCTGCTGTTTTTACTATGTGGTCTGCGCTTCCGGGTGTCGCCGATATTGTTTACCAATTAACAAATAAACTAAAAGAACAAATAATTAACGAATAAACCAAACGAACGTTAAACTAAATGAACGATTTCTTTCCTTATTCAAAATATATTGTTAACCAATATTAATGCACATTTTTAAAAAATCAACGAAATGAACAAATTCTTTTTGTATGAAAACTACGCTAATTACTGCGTAGTCCGGCGACAGTTGCGCGGACACCATAGCATATCTCTTCTGTATTTGAATATCTTTGGCTGAGTCCCATTAGCGAGTATGTTGCACTGAGTTTGGTCCCTTCCTTTAACCATCACCTCTATTTTTGAGGTACTTATCTTCTCTGAATTTTGTGTTTCTGTTGAAATGAAAAATGTTGAATTGCGAAGCTGTAAATTAATTAATATTAAATGCTTACTAAAATTATTTTTCGATCAAACTTATTTATAATTTATCAATATTGTCTTAGCAAAATAAGTATGTAAAAAAATCTGAGATATATTAGTTTGTAAGTGCGCAAATAAATACACAAACGGACCAATTTTCATCAAGAAACACGTGTACGTATTTATTTTTTAATGATTTTATTTAAACAAAAATTAAAATTCTGAAACATGCGATACCTAGATAAAGTATTGATTTATTTTACTGCATGATTATATGACTTGAAATCGGTGTGGTATAATACAAAATCTTTTTTGAAACTTTAACAAATCTGCCAACTACCTATGGTATAACCTTATTATACTAAAAGAAAACATTTTTTCTCAAAATTTAAAACATGCGAATGCTAGATAAAAGAACAATCTTTCGAAATCAATTTTTAATTTTTTGTGGAAATGAGTCAATACATCTAAAATCTGATTTAAAAATGACATATTTCTGGTTTTATCTGGTTAAGATCTCTTAAGAATATAAAAATCTCTTATCTCTTAAGAATATAAAAAGTGTTTTATTTTGTTTTAATTTATTAAAATATATTTAAATTGTCCAATAATTAATAATTTGACCTCTTTTTCATGGATCTCTAATATATAAACATTTTTAAAGTAACGGGCCGCCCGGGCCCCAAGTCAGAGAATACGTAAAAAAAATCTAGTCAGCAGTTAAAGGTTATTTAAAATGACGACAATAAAGGGAATTTGAGATTATTGAAGAATTAGTACTAGTGTGTTTAGTGGGTTTCTGTTTCTTGGGTTTTGTCCCAAATAACCGGCTATCCCCATAAACCGATGTAACAACTAAGCGAAATTGACTGATTATTTACTTTTTATTATTTTCTATTCTTTCATTCATTTTACCGATGATTACAGTGTTTTACATAAAATAATATTCAGTAACTGTATTTAAAAAGGTTGGTAGCATTTTCTAAACTGGGAGAACGTGTGTTGGGTTGTTCGCATGTTTTGGATAAGTTTTATTCTATTGACATAAGTAAAAACACAGTATCCTCCTTGATATGTCCATTTTCAAGGAGGGTACTGTGGGTCGACCCATGACGGTAGTATTGTATACATAAATTTAAGATTAGTAGCAGTTAAATTATTTATTTATTTATTTACGCCCATTTAGGCTTTTACATTTAACAATATTTACGAAATTATACTAGTAAATAGTGCAGGAAATGACTGTTTGCAACAATTACACAAAAATAAATATAAAGCAAAAATACTATTGAATTTGATCCACACAGTATGCAGGCACAAAATATATTTAAAAAAAATACAAAATAGCTTCTCTCCTTTAGCCGACAAAACACCACCAATATGCTCGTCAATTCAAACAGTTTCATCAACACATTCCCCTACTTGATGAAAAAAACTTCAATAAGGTATGCTTATATATTAAAATTGATGTATTGAATGTATCAACAACATAGCAGTATTTGTTTCCAAGCTGTTGAATCTGCCGCATAGGAGTGTAATATTGGCATGTTTACTTAGAATTGCTACAATAATATGGTCTTGTGACTGACCTGCCTGGAGTATGAAAAGAGATTACATATAATAAATCAGGGGTGTCAAACATTGAATTAATGATTTTATACAAACAGGTTAAATCGGAAATGATTCTACGATCAGATAATTTTATTAAATTTAATGAACGAAGTAGGTTATCAGAATTAAGGCATTCACTAGAAATGCCCATTTTAAAATTAACATATCTTAAAAATTTATTTTGGATTCTTTCAGTCGCATGTGAATGAACCTCATAATTTGGGGAATTTTTTCTATTAGGTCTATTGCCATTTACGTTAGACTTCCCCAAGCCATTATGCCATATGTGATAATAGACTGACAAAGTGTAAAAATATGGTCCTCAGGATTGTTCTTAGAAATGTTTTCAATTGACTTTCTGAGATGCATAACTAGTTTCAGTTTGTGACATAAGTTTTGTGATCAGTCCAGCACAAGTTAGCGTCTATATTGACTAAATTGACTGAACATATATATTATTCATTTTTCAGGCATTGCTTGGTTTCTCCAACGACCCAATCCAGTTGGGTTGCAGCGGTACTCTGATCAGTAAAGACTGGGTAATGACCGCAGCTCATTGTACCTATAAGAGGAACACAGGGTAAATATTATTTAATTTATCTTACTATAACTTATTCTAAAGAAGTGTAATCAATACAAATTTTAAAGAAAGCTTTGGAGATCTAGCACAGACGATTAATAAAACCCTATGTCGATACCATATATCGTTCAAATGATCAGTTATCAATATTAAGGTAACCGTAGCGGTGCATGCAAAAAAATATTCTTTGTATCGATCAGTATGAAACACTGCTCACTAGCCCGTCCCGTCACCGACCAACACCGTCGCATACCATGACCAAACAGACGGCGAATTCTCGATGACAATATTTTGCAGGTGCCGGTCCGCTCTATGCATGGCACGCGACGGGGTTAGAACGGGGATCATACGCGTATGATCATATCATACGTTGCCACTCCGTCAGTTCGTGTTTTGTGTTCAGTTCTATGAGACGTGCGTTCTATGACTACAATCGATAGAACGGGCACCGTACGCCTACTAACCCCGGTGTATACGGGTATCATATGGTCACTAAACCCGTTACTTACGGGTATCATACGGTGTTAGCACGTTCTAGTGGGCATAGTAGGGCGTAGCGTGTTTATTTCGTGGCTGATAAGTTCATAGTACAGTCATGGTATCTTTAGCGAGCACGGTTAACGATTGATTACAGATAAATCCGACCGACGATTGATAAATTTTAGAACGGCCTCCAGAGTTTCACATAAGTTTTGGTTAACTGTCAATAAAGGCATTTATTTAAATAATGTCAATATTTTTTTGAATCTATCTATATTTATAAATATAAATCGCCTAAATGTGTGTTCCCGCATAACTTACCAACGACTGCACCAAATTGGATAATTCTTTTTTTGTCGTGTTTGTTATTGTCTGATGAGCTCTGGCATTATAAAATTTGTATAAAAAATTTACAATAGGTGGCACGCGAGCTGTTTGAAAACTAAATATTCCGGGAATTTATTTATGGAACGCGGGAGCGGGGAGGGAAATCAGGGAGGGGGGATGAGAACCTGGGAGGGGAACTCGGGAAGAGGTTTGCGGAGCGGGGGAAGGGGGGAAGGGGGGAAGTGGAGTAGGGGGAGGGAAGGTGGAGGAGGCGGAGTGGAAACGCGAGAGACGAAGAGGAATCGGAGGGCGGAATGGAAACGGGTCGGATGGGAAAGGACACGCAGGGAGAAACAATTTCTTTATTAAATGGCATAGCAACGCATGCCAGGTATAATAATAATAATAATAGCCTTTATTCAGACAGTAAATTACATTACATTATTGATAACATTTATGACACTTATCATGCATCGACTCCCTGTCTGTATATCACTAGTTGACAAAGGCCCACTCTAACTGTCGCCAATTCTCTCTATTATTAGCTACTCTTGTCCATGTACCACCTGCTATGGCTTTGATGTCGTCAGCCCACCGTCTAAATTGTCTACCTCGTTTTCTCTTCTTGTCACTTGTTAACCAATTCATGACTATTTTTTGTGAGGTACCAGCTAGTAATGAATATTTTTAAGTAATTCTTTGGCGTCTGACGTTTTGGAAAGTGAATTCATAGAAAATATCTCCGGCTTTCAATACTGAACTCGCGCTCGGCATATCGATATAAAATCATTGGAACTTACGCCTGTGGATTCGTTATTGTACGGTTATCGATGTCTATATTTATGTTTGACCCTCCTGAAAGTTAAATTAAATTGATTATGAGCTCGATAATATTTTTCTATAGATATTTGAAGTTATTATTTAGTGCTATACCCATCCTGGCGTCATGTGTTTAATTTAGAATTGGTGGATATTCTTGTCCCGCTCATAAAGAACCCGTTTCTGTGCTATCATTGAAACCGTTGATATTCTGTCTCCAAAGAACCGGTTGCTTTTCGAATATTTATCAAAAATGAAAAAAAAAATGGAAAACCAAATATTCCGGATATTTAAGTGTACATGGGTTTCAACGGTTTGAAAAGAGCATACGTATTTTGCATAGGGATAGGAAGAGAGTACGGTCAGCCAACCAACTCGGTCTTGGCACACACTCGTTGCCTAATTAACACTCATACATCGCCTCATACACATTTTCCATTATTCTGATTCATTACATGGTCTCACTCAAGTTGCTCATTCATTTGGTCGTGCCACGTCTTCCTCGGGCGTCCCCGACTTTCACCATTCATATTTGTTTCATAAATTATTTATTTTCCGAAGAAGTTTTCTGTTTGTGATGGCATTATTTATTTTAATGAAAAGACAAATAACTTTGTTTTGAAGGGTAGAAGGGTTGTGATGTATCGTCTTTTTACTCTACTTTCGTATATTTGTCTGTATTTTATTTACTCCTGGGCACTTGGCACCAGTCGTAATATTCTTCTTTTCTCTTGGCTCTGATCGATATTTAAATTCTTAAGGCTTTGCATATGTGTGGTAGGGATGGAAAATTCCTCCCTACGTCACACAAGCCCTTATAAGTTTGGACCCTTATTTCCTCTGATAACTACAGAAAGCTACTTAAAGCTCCCTTGTACTACATACCTCTAGCGATATATGTACTTAACTAATAAATACGTTATTTACGACTTTGAACGTAGATATTTTCGTATTTAGGTTGTAATTAAACTCCATCAAACGTTGTGTAATTTTTTGATTTATGATATAGGACTTTAATTACTTTAAATTTTGTGGTAACCCTCTTGATTCTAAACAGAGTGTTGAATTTCAAAACTGTATTGGTCTCTCTCTTGCAAATTTAACCTTAAGTATTTCTCTAAATGAACTAACTTCCCTTTGACGTTTATTATGATTCCCTACATCCTAATGAATTCATGAATAAGCAATACTAATCGAAACTACACATGACTAATTGAACAGATAATTAAATATAACTCAAATGGTTAAATGTTAGTAAATTTGATTATGATTGTATCTCGTATCTGCTGGGCGCCCCTCCGTTTAGATTCAGCTGCTATAAGGTACATATAAAGATGGATTTAGTAGGTTAATGTAATTAGTTAATTGCATATTTGACGAACTCAGAATAACCCTTTTTCTGGCAAAATTTGGCTCCTGCCTCCATCAAGTAAGCAGGGTGATCAGGAGTCAACCCAAAATTCGCACAGTCTTTTGGCACGGTTCAATTGATTGATACCTAAGTTATCGCGTCCCAATTGAACCTTCCTTCGCCATCATGCACTGCCTCCAGGTCTTCCCCCGAGCCCAGATACCTCCAAATTCCTACTCCTCCAAAGTTTACTATTTACTTAGGGCGAACCGGTTTCGTCCTATATGCAATCATATACTCACGGGTTTGTGTGGAGTTACGGGTCGTGAATCCTCCCTCCACGTTCAAGAAATGAGACGAGAGTGACCCGACAGGCCTAAAGTACTAATTGTAAGTGAGTTCGTTTCATTCAATGAACAGTACATAAAAAGATATATATGTAAACATACGTTTTGGGAAGGTTTATAACTCGCAATACGAAACTACTTGCAACGCATCCCGAGCTCGGATCTCGCCCATCAAATTCTGCGAAATTTTCAGATTGATACCGAATACATACGTAAGAATAGTGGGTGATATAAATACATATTCGTACATTAAGATCTTATCTGGCGATGTGTTCTGGAGATTCGCCATAACTCCAAGCTTTTGTTTGGTTTTGTTGACGGTTTTGTTTGAGAGATCCGCCATCTCTATGGTTTGATTAATGGTCCTTGTTACAGAAGCGAACACTGCCTTCTGTTGGTTGAACTGTATTTTTTTTTTTCTTTCCCTCCCCTCCAATGTTCAACTTTTGATAAATTCTTGCTATCCCGTGATTCTCAATTGAAGCATGTAAATCCTCATTACCCCTTATTAAGCTATCCCGTGATTTTTCGACTGTTTCATGTAAGTCTTCAATACACCCTATTGAACTATCCCGTGCTTTATCAACTGTTTCATGTTAAATCTTCAATACACCTTTTTTTACTATCCCGTGATTTATCAGCTGTTTCATGTAAATCTTCAATACACCCTTTTGAACTGCTATAATAAATCTGTTAATTTTCAATTGCTTAGGTCTGTAGATACCTCTTTACGTTCAAATTAAAAATAGTGTTTAAATTTTTTTTTCTTTTTGTTCCTAATAATTGCGCAATATAATAATTTTATCCCGTTCCTAGAAGTTAATACCTAAGTACGATATCCACTAATCAAGGTCATTTTTTTTTTCTTTTTACTGTGTTCGAACTAGTGTCCCAGTGACCGAATTATTTTGTAAACAATTTGAGCTTTGTAAACATTCTCTACGGCCTCGTGACCTAGATTCAAGCGTATGAGGTATGTTTACTTTAGACATTCCGGAGACGTGTGATATGACTCTAAAATTTTCTTTGTTTGATAATGATGTACTTAGCGCAATTGTCTAGTCTGATACCCGATTACGTATACATATTTATTCATTTATATATACTTTGTCTCAATAAATAATTTATAATATGGATATGTACATACATAAATTTTATGATTGAAATAATTTCTAATATCATAACTTATTTCAAATGCTCTGGATTTTCTGAAATTATATTAATACATACATAACATTAAATATAAAATATTGATTTGTAAATTTATCACACATAACTACTTTTAATAGTTATTGATGAATTCAGAGGTAGGAATCGATACCCTTTTCCTCTTTTTATATAAGTGTTTTCCTTTTTGATTAAAATTTTTCTTGGGAACAAACATTACATATATATATGTTTATATACATACATATATAAATATATAAAATATATTTATTATACTTATAATATTTTAATATAGTTACATATCACATATTAAGAGAGTAATATCTTGGTCAAATAATTAATCCAAATACCAATGTTTGCTGCATTCCGCTATCTCCTTGGAATCTGTAAAATTTTATAACGGAAAAGACTTACCCCTACCAAGGTTTTTCCGACCGGGAAATACACGGTGACCTTGCTGCAATTTTCCTAAATTAATTTTTATTTTCCTAAATTTAATTAAATATTTTTTGACTTCAATTTTTTTTTTTTTTCATTTAATCTAATTAATTAAAATGATGTATGAACTCTATCGTTCTAAACTGTATTTTATCTCAAAACTCGGTGGTTAGATAACACTTTAAATGATAGTTACTTCACGATTAATTTAGAGATGGTAAATTGTTGTTAAATTAAATTTTTATCCCTCCGAAATTTTATGTATTAATAAAATATTATTTTGTTTTATTATTATTATCTAAGATAATTAATTTAAATATTTATTATTTGTTAGAACACTTTCACTTAGATTGAACACACGTATTTAATTATAACTTCTTCACGCTAAATTATCACATCACTTCAGTTATTTATTGCACTAATATTAAACGCGAAATTTCTAAGTTTAAAATTACGATATTAAGTGATTATAAAATCCGAATTTTCCACTAAAACAAATTGTATTTATCACGAGCACTTTTATTTTTCACAAGTAATTAATGCGTTGGCTTTAATTTTTATTTTCACTGATTCTAACTGCAAAGTATTTTTTTTTGTAGATCACTGACTAGAATGTGAAATTTTTCTAAGTATCAAAATAATTATCACTTAGAATTTTACAACTTTAAATCACCCACCGTTTCGTCACGTTCCGCGAAGTTACAAACTTTTCGACCACGACCGTAGACTGTCCTCAACTGGCATTTGTCTAGACTTTTATACCCCTCTCAGGTCCAAAAGATCGTATCTGAATCTCCTATAATAAACCAATCTAATTACTATCAACTCGTAATTTCTTGAAACCTCTCCATTATTGTCGAATGCGGTCTCTTAGTACCTTCCGTGTTTGATACTTTAAATTCTGTCTCGTACTTCCATACTTACAAGATCCGGATTTAGTAAGATCCATGTTTAATGGCCCAACTTCCTTTGTCCTGTTGTTCATACAAAATTAGCTTGAATTTAATAATTTTAAAGTTCTATTTTCATCTATTCCGTAACATGTCCGTGCGTACGGCATTTACCATATGTTCCAAATCTGTCCCCAAATTCGCCTATCAGAGATATCTTCATGTCGAAGTCTTTCTCGCAAATTGTTCATTTTTATTTTATTATTTTTCCTCGAGTTTTTCTGTATTCTATATGAACCTTTCCATTTAAAACCGAATTTTCTCTATTTACGTCGTATATTTGAATTTTCCATTTTTTCTCGAATTTTCTTTTATTCACGACACTCTTTCCATGAATTTCCTTATTTATTCTTACGTTATTGTTCATATCTCTATAGATTTTTATATTTCAAGCCGTATTTATTTTATTCACTGTTAATCTAAGATTTCCTTTGTTTTTTCTCTGTCGTATCTCCTTTCCCCTCACTTCCCCGTACTTCCCTGATATAACCATATCGTTTTTTGATGTTTGCTGCCTCTTGGAAAATTTCATTTTCTATTTGTTATTAATAAATATATCATTTTTAACATTTTTATAGGAGATACCCCCACTTCGGCCCTTAAATTCCTGTCATTTTTATTGCTTCATAGAGATCGTCCCCCAAATTTTGTCCCGTTCTTACGCAAAATCCCATAAACCATATGCCTTGACAGTTGTATACATTAACTCCTGTACCCACCTGGCAATAAATCCTTTTTTATTTCAGTGTCGTTAACTTTTATGAGAATTCTTTAACGTAAATATTTCATAAGACCCATGATAATTTTTATAGCTCTTTTAACGACTAATTGCCCTTATATAAACAATTTTCATGTTCGAATATTCCTTGTTTATCACAACAAAATACATCTGGGATCGACAACCATTGTAATGTCTCATTTTTATCTGCAACCGCGTACTATGTTACTCTATAAACTCCATTTTAATTACGTAAAATGACTCCTTTTCCTGAGTTTTTCTATCGCAATGTTTTCAGCATTTTCCACTCCCCTCCGTACTGCACTCTATTTTCTTCTCTAACACTTGTTACTGCTCTAGACATCTGAAATATACCCTCGCCTATTCTTTAAAACTTTCATTTTTTTTTACGTTTCCTCCCTAAATCTTTCATCGTAATATCCTAGCTCCGTCTAGAATTGATAACAATAATTTTCCATTGTTTTTTCAACATTTCCATTTCCTTTAGCACGTTTTCCCTCGAATTGATCATCTCCGGTCGTCACAAACAATCGTATTATAGATGGAAATCTCCCTAACACCTTACAACACGTTTTCGTCACTTGCTATGCAATTTTTCACTTAAACTTTTCCATCGTGTTTACGTGTATCCTTTTTTCCGCACCTGATATGCTTTAATGCGTTCGAGAACTAGGGTTTCTGATCCCTGGAATGTACCGGTTAACCAAAACATTTCTTGGGGTCATCGTTCTTTTGTCCCTGAACAGATTATTTCTTCCCATGGAGTTTATTCACCTCTCGGTTTGGTGGGAACGTCAAACTCGTTAATTACATTACTAATTGCCAAGTCCAAAGGTCGTTCCTTTGTCTAAAAATGGGCTCGGCCCTCTTCCCGTTGATAGGCTGAATTGGTTTTTAATCGCTTTTGCTGCAATTCAATTGGCTGTCAATATATCACGGGCTAAGTATATTGGGGGGTCCCTGTTTCTGATTATTTGTTGATACCATCTGTGATCCTTTCATCAATACTCGTCTCACTTTGTCTAATTATAGATCCCTACCGTAAATATGAATTCACTTTACTCTAATCCGATAGATGTCGTAGACGTGTCCGTTTTATAAGTAATTGATATTTTCTTTTTAAATTAAAGTGGGAAGCTACGATATTTCCTAATTTTCACTGTTGATCAATGCAATTCATCACAGTTTAGAAGGGGTAAGAGTGGGGTTAGTTAATTAAAATTAGGGATTTCAAAGTCATTAGCAGGGAAATACCGGTCAAGTGGGAAAAGGTTCAAAAGAGGTTTATATTTTTTTTTTGCTTATTAATTATGTCTGCTTTATTATTTACATTTTTTCAATTTCTAAAATTCCTAAATTATTTATCGGCGATGCCTTATAACCCGTATGTCATGTTTTAAGTCTATGGTTTTTGTCAAAATTATGATCATTTTGATGGGCGAACTCAGATTCGCTATTGCCATGTAATGCCCTTAGATGTTCTTTAACCCATACTTCAAAGTTTCTATTTGTTCTACCTATGTAAAAGCAATTAGAATCTTTAAATTTAGGTTTTTTTGTTTTAATGTCGCTATTTTTGTTGTTAAGGATAAATTTTAGAATTAATTATTTGTATAAAATGTTGGTTTTATAGTACCGGGAATATTTTATAATAAAGTAAATTTGGAACAGACAAAGAAATCGTAATTAATCTATTAATCATAGAGTGAAAGGCCGCGAGTTTTTGAGAGAAAAGATGATTCGATAGATTATGAATAATAATATCGGGGTACGTATCTTTACGGAAAATATTGAAATATATTTTATTTATTATTAATGTTAATTTTAAATCTAAGAAATTTAAACTCTTCTCCATACTTGTACCTATTTCTAGTGTGAATTGAATGTTTTTTATGACATTTATTTAAAAAGTTTAAGAACATGTTCAGTTGCCTTTCTGTACCTAACCAAATACATATTATATCATCGACATAACTTTTGCAGCATTATACATTTTTAAGTAAAAGCGCACCGCTATTAAAAACCTTATTCTCTATATTATTAACAAAAATACCCGCAGTCAAAGGGCTTGCACTATTACCCATCGCTAAGCCATTTGTTTAAATATTGCATTATTTCTTCTTCAAATTTTGCAAATTCACTTTGTGGCACCATTTTATTAATGAAATAATTAAAAACACTTTGTTTTTACCACGATAATTTTTATTTAAAGTCAACATGCTTCAAGAGCGATGTTCTCTTCATCAGCATATTATATTTACTAAAACTAAATGATCAAATAAAAAGACAGGTATGGGTAGAAATGGAAGTAGTGGAGGAGGAGAGAGGTGGAAAGGGGAGGTGCTTAGAAGATCAATAAGGGGAAGAAGGGGGGGGGAGAGGTTGAAAGGGGGATGCTTAGAAGAACAAAGACAAAAAATTACAATGGAAATATGTTTAAGATAGGGTTGTTCACAAAATTTATTTTATTGTTAATAATATTTAAATTTCTATTGACTTTTTTCCTAATTTCTAATATTTCTAAAAGATCTAACTAAAACAACTAACGTTGGTGTGTAAAATTTTAAAACCAGTATTTATAATATCAAATGAATGGTTAAATTCAATTAGATGGTTAGCAATTTTTTCTTAATCCTTAATCATCGTATCAAAATTTCTGCAAGTTTTACCTATGTAAAAATGGTTGCAATCATTAAATTCAATTGGTAAACTCCGTTTTTTTTCATTTTTTGGTCTTTGTCCTTGTAATTTAAAATATAATTTTTCAATTTATTATTCGTATAAAGATCAGGCATTAGGATTTTTTTTCATGATTAAATTGGAGGTTTGATGATTAACAAACCATATTTTTCTCCATTGTTTTTTAATATTATCACTAAGCAATGGGTAAATGTAGGACAATTCCCCCCCCCCCCCCTCCCTTCCCCCTGTTGATCTTCTAAGCACCTCCCCTGTCCACCTCTCTCCTCCCCCACTACTTCCATTTCTACCCATACCTGTCTTTTTATTTGATCATTTAGTTTAAGTACATATTATGTCCCGATGAAGAAAACATCGTTCATGAAACATGTTGACTTTTAAATAAAGAATATCGTGGGAAAATCAACGTGTTTTTAATTATTTCATTAATTGCATTATTGAATTGAAAGTAATTCTGTTTAAAAATAACATCGAATAAGAAAATTATGTCTTTCGGCAAAATTTAACAAATTATTAATAGTGTTTTTACTTTCTTCTATTGGAATATTTGGGAATAAATTAATCACATCAAAAGAAACCAACAAAGCATGGTTAGGAATTTCCAAATCTTTTAAGTAATTGACTAATTCTAACGAATTCTTAACTGTGTATGTTGGTTGAAATAATATATTTAAATATCTTTGGTTGAAATACATTAGCATTCAATCCTTTTCACCCTTTCCTCCCATATGTGATCTATATTTAATTTTTAAATTAAGTATACATTTGATACTGATGATGTGAACATCGTTCATGAAACATGTTGATTGTATGTAAATAAAAGTAATGTAAACAAAGTTATTTGTCTTTTCATTAAAATATATTTTTATTACACTCCTTCCTTCGTTCATTCGCTCGACGTCCTCATACCATCAGAAGGTCCCTTTCTTAATCTTACTTATTAAAATTACATTAGCCTCGCATTCCTGCGGACCTCCTCATTTCACTCACGATCATCAGCTCTCAGATATCAGCACTTCATTTTGGACTACTAACTTCACTTTTTTGGACAGTTTTTTGTTAGCACCAACGGCATCCAGTCCTCTTTTAATGGAATTACCTCCATTTACCCTCCTTTGAAAATCTCTATCAGCCTTCTCATCTCTCACAAACTCATCCACCTGCTCCAAGTATTCATCATTCATAACTCTAATGCACACTGTTTTCGTACTCTATCTATTAAACGCTATGACATCATACTTAATTACATTAATCATTAACTCATTCTTCAATGTGTAATTATGAATATGTCTGGTTTCTAGTAATGTGACCCACATCCGACTGGGTGGAGTCGACTCCTTCACTGAGGTCGACTGCTGCCACGCTGAGGCTAAGCATCGTAGAGAGTGCAGCGTGGTGGGGATTTGGCGTAGGGGAGCTAGGCTACAGCCAGTGTTGTAAAATCGTTCCTCGCGACCGTAGCATCTTGGAGACTTTATTTTACAGACAGCCCTCATATTATTGTATTAAATTTGATAAATTTGATACTCTTGCAGCAGAATATTACTACAGAGTTGCTGAGATAATTCCTCATCCCGAATATATCGCTCCCTCCGTATATAATGATATAGCATTGCTCAGAATGGACAGAAGGTATTGTAAAAACTTCATGGTATCATTTAATTTCGTCTTTTTTGCAAGGCTGCGTTTGGTAAGCGAGCTGTCCTGGGCTAAAAAAACCTCACCCTATCAATTTCACAATGCTACAAGTCATGAAAAATTCTTCCGAGAAGAGACTCCCTCTAGGAGGGAGTAAACACATTTCACAGCCTGTCGAATCATTTCAGAGTCTGTCGAACTTAAAAACGAGACGCATTACTTACAATTCCAATTGCATTTTTTTCACCCTGCAAGGGCGTTCTAGGCCATCATTCAAATTATGAAGAGATAAGGTGAATTTATGTATTAAATTTTTATAAGAAAAACTCTCTTTTTATAACTTTTGAAGGTTATTCCATAAATGTAATATATCATTGAAGAAGAAGATAATAATAATAATCTAAACGACAATATGAAAGAGAACAAGACACAGAAACACAGAAAAAGTTAATGGTCGCAACTGGGACTCGAACCCAGAACCTCTCGTCTATCCGGGACGTGCGTTTACCAATTCCGCCATGCGCTTTACTGTCAAACCGTCATAATAGCCAATCTCATATTTCAAATTTTAGGAATAACAATGTTATCTTCAACTTATTGGTTTTCCATATTATAGGTAACTACCCTTTATATTGGAAACAATCATTCTAAGAATTGGTCACGGATAAATATACAGGGTGTCTGGGGGTAAAGTGCATTAACTTCTGGAGGTGATTCTACATGATGGTAGGAGTAAAAAAGATTAACAACTTTTTCCAAAATTCCAACTTTTTTTTCCCCATACAAAAAGACGTACCTACTAAAAGTCCTTAGTGTGAGGTACGATCTTACATGCTGAGAGCCTGCCGGGCGCCCGACTCGATTGTGATTGGCCCGTATCGTAACAGCGGAAAATAATAAATCTTGCCGCACACGCCGGAATAATTTTATCTTTTTGACTCAAAACTACCCCTAAAAGTTGGATTTTCGAAAAAAGTTATTTTTCTTTTTTATTTGTACTATCATCTAGAATCACCTCCCGAAATTAATGCAGTTTACCCCCGGACACCCTGTATAAATAAAATAAAGTATAAATAAAATCAGATATATTTATCTGGAACGCTATCCAGGTAACAAACCAATTATTAGAATGATTGTTTCCAATAAAAAGGGTAGTTGCCTATGATATGGAAAACACATTAGTTGAAGATAAGATTGTTCATTCTAAAATTTGAAATATGAGATTGGCTATTATCACGATTTGACAGTAGGGCGCAATGGCGGAATTGGTAAACGCACGTCCCGGATAGACAAGAGGTTCTGGGATCGAGTCCCAGTTGCGACCATTATCTTTTTCTGTGTCTTGTTATCTTTCATATTTATTTATTTTTTTCTTTTGGTAACACTTTTATCGGTATATATTGTCTTTGTAGATTTCAGACGAATTATTCCACGGGCTGCCTGATTTATTATTATTTTATATTATGTTAATGTTAGTACTTGCATACTGCGTTCTAACACCGTATGCATAGACATTGGAGGGTCTAGAGTCGTTCAAGTAAATGCAGTTTCATTTAATAAAATAGATTCTTGACGTGTGCGGTGAAGAAGGAAACTATTTATTACCTTATAACGCAGTTGGGAAAGTGGTGGGGTCCCCTCCAATCTCTTGTTGTCTTTTATATTTTCGTTTAGATTATTATTATTGTCTTCTTTTCAGTTATATAATAATTTTATTTAAATGAAGTAATTTAAATTTAAAAGGCTTCTCGTGTTTGATCCCTCCACCATACACAAGCAACATTTTTCGCTTACTGTGGTGGTGGTAGTAGATTTTAAAATATTGTCAGGTTATTTGTAACCCGAAAAGTTTGTGTTTCTTTTAAACACAAAAAAAAATAATATTCGAGTCGGGTTCAGTCTTAGAAGAGATGACATGTTCAATGGGGGGAGGCAATTTTAGTAGGACTTATATAAGGATATTGTTTAGAGAGGAACAACCATAAACATGTGATCTAAAGTTCCCACTTCTAGACCAAAGAATGTATAATCTGGGGAGTCAAGTACCTGCATTTTAAAAAGGCGTGAAGGAACGGAACAATGTCCAATTCGCATTCGACTGAGTGAGGAAATTTGTTTTTTTTTAATGGTTGAATTGGTTAAACCACAGTTTTGATGGGATAGTCCTTTGTATTGAGGCATAGCAGGCTCCCTTAGATTTACTAGCAATTTTCTAATATAATGTTTAAAACCTCGTATTGTAATGTTTAATTAATGAAGACAATATAAGCGACTCTCAATCAAAAATTTGAAACAGAAAAATCAGAATAAGATACGATCCCATCTAGGAATCGAACGCAGGGGCTTATCCTTGCCACGACGGTTCGCTACCACTGAGCTAATTTTGTTATATATTTGAATAAAGTTATTTTTGTGTATAGAAACAAAAATAAATACTTTTACAGTGCCAACTTTGGCATAAACGTGCGGCCAGCCTGCCTGCATATTGGTAACCCCGTTAATGATGAAAAAATCATCGCCACTGGTTGGGGAAGCGCTTCTTCGAGAGGACGAAATAGTTCCGTGCTTCTAAAGGTAAGTCTGCTTATACAAAGGTCCGTAAACTCATAGTACCAGTACTACAAACTGAAAACTGGTGTGTATCTTTATCAGAAAAATAACTCCAAAAAAATCATTATTTTCGATTTCAACATTTAAGCCATGGCAAGATTACAGCCCTTCTCCAATCTAATGGCGTGTAACCCTCCTGTAAACATTGGTTAAAAAGTCTGCACAACCATGTGAGAATAATACAGCTATCTCCTTTAAAGTATTCGGCAGCAATATTGTCGAAACCCTCAGCCCTACCATTCTTCATACATTAAATAGATCTTTTTATTTCATCCATGCTGATTTTGGTAACATTCACTCCATCATCGTTCACAACCGATTCACCGCTGGGATCACAGTCATTTCATCCATCTCTCTTTAATTTCTTTCTCATTCGTCAACATTTGTCCATCTTTTGATTTTATCATTTTCAGGCTTCCATTCTCTGGACCACTCCGGGACCTTTTGACCTCCTTCCAAAACAGTTTAATGTTTTCTTGGTAGTGGTTTGTCATTTTGATTCCCTCTTCATCTTCCAGGCGTTTCTTTCGCTCTTTTACTCCAATGCTTACTCTTTTTTTGCATACCTTATAAACTTCTTTCGCTCGATATATCTCTTCGCTTTAGGCACTGCGAGTCGCTATCAGACGTAACCAAGTTTCCTTTTTCTCTGAGACCAGTGCTTTGATCTCATCATCCCACCATCACCTTTATTCCTACCTTGCTTACATATTCCACACACGTCTCTAGCAGATTCGCATAGACTTACCTTTATGTGGTTCTATGTTTTCTCTATGCTAAGACCGTCCATTTCCTTATCATTCAATCTCATTTCTACACAATTCTCATACTCACTTCTGACATAATCGTTTTGTAGTTTTTCTATTTTGACTCTTGTTGGTGCTGATACCGTGTTCACTTTAGAGCGCCAGTCGCGAAAGAGGTTTACTCTTGACACCACCAAAAAATGGTCAGTTTCAGCCTCAATAAACTATTGTGTCCTCGGTAATGGCTCTCAACCTTAGGTCAATTTCTACGAAATCGATTATTGATCTTTCATTTCCTCTTTTCCAAGTATATTGATGAATACCTTTATGATCGAAAAAAGTATTCAAAATGGTTCCACCCTAAACATACTTCAAGTATTTTATTCCCATTGGCATTCATTCATTTATCCCCGAACATACCTAAAGCCAAATCAAATCCATCACGTCTAATTCCGACCCACCCGTTCAAATCGCCCGCCATTATAATCCTTCATTCAAAGTTTTAAAGCTCATTACATCGTTCACACCAGTCCAAAAATCATCTTTCAAGTCGTCACTTTCAGAATGAACAGAGAATGAACAAACAAGAAATACCAATGTCAAACCAATTTTGAATCGGATCCACAATATTCTCGGCCTTACACATTCATACTGCAACATACATTCCACCATTCTGGGAGACAGTAGCGCTGCAACACCCTGACAAGACCTCTCCGTGTCTGGTCTCCCAGACCTGATGACGAACTTATCATTATGCTGCATTGTACCACTATCTTTTTTCGTACTCTCTGTTACACAAAGTACGTCCAAACATTTGCCTTTCATCATATCACATTTTTATTTATTTTTTATTTGAAATATACATACATACATGGTGTTAAGGGAAGTACTTGACTTACTTTAACCAGTGATTCCTGACATTATTTGAAGTAAAGAATGTAAATGAAATGTTGGTCTCCGGTGACTTTTTTTTTTCAAATTTTTTTTCTTCAAAATCAAACAAAAAAAAAACCTTCCGCATGTCATCACTGGTCACTCAGCCGGGTGTCGACCCCTTACCCTGCCTCCAACTACCATTTTTTATGTTTTTGTAGAAAAAAAAATATAAATAATATCACCCGAGACCAAAATTTCATTTACATTTTTTACTCCAAATAATGTCAGGAATCACTGGTTAAAGTTAGTCAAGAACGTCCCTTAACACCCTGTATAACAGATTTACATAAGGAAAATATATGGTTCATAATTACAAATTAAGTAATTTCTTGTCAATGAATCTACCCAATTTAAAAGAGAAAAACATTTCTCGTGTTTATATTGGGAAATCGTGTCATTACAGAAAGAGATAAAGAAATAAGATATACATTTTTTTTAAATTAAGAAACAAATAAACCTATGAATGATAACAAATATTGATAAAGAAATATACTAACTTAGCAGTTATTAAAATAGATATACATGTACGAGTAGTATAGATATTTTTATACATAGATGTAGTAAAAATAAAAATAATATTGTTGAATTTCTTTTAATAGGTAGGTGTTAGATGGTAAGTACATATAGTTGATTCTTACAAGTGGATGAGCTGATAATATTGCAGGAGTATTTACATAATGTTATATCGCTGCATTTCAGTTCAAATGCTGATGAAATATTTTAAGAGGATTTGTGAAATCAATAAGAGTACATTAATTTATAATTTTTTTTTGTTAATTGATGATGGAGTTAAATGATTAATTTTGAAATAAAGTACTAAATATTATAATTAAGACTTGATCAATTTTTATTAATGGGTACATTGTAATCAAAAAATATACTTATGTAAAAATTGGTTCTATGAAATAAAAACTTATAATTATTCATCTTTCGTTCCATCCCTTCTCTTATATTCCGTGTGCCAATTAGGCAAAGGGTTGGTAGCGAGTCTCATCGACTCCTGTATCGGCCATTCCCTTCTATGGACTACTTCTTAAAATCTAGCTTAACATCCTTAATCTAACTTACTCTACTTAAAATGTCTATGATTGTCATGAAACCCACTTTTACTTTTCTTTACTGTCTGATGTTTTATGTAACATTGGAGAAGTTCAGTCATCAGGAATGCTCTGAGAAGAACCCACCTCATAAGCGAAAGTCCAAGGATGGAGTGAGGGACGCTACACAGTTCTGTGCCGGTCATCACGCTGAGAATAAGGACACCTGCCAGGTATTTTACGCACCAGATTTAAATGTCCGGGTTTAATTTTCCCCACAGGAAAAACTAAACCCTTTCACACACTTCCCAAATGATCATCTGGTCAATCCACGTTATGCAATTGTACTATGTAAGTATTATAATTACAAAACAATACAAGAACAACATGTACACCTACCAGAGACCAGATGGGAAAATAATTTAACGACTCCAGATATTTTCATATCAGAGGGTTCGGCTCTGTGGAATTCCTAATTGAACCTATAAATCCTACTGATCCCTTAATATAAATATTTAAAAAATCTTTTGTAATCCTACATGTATTTAAAATTACCGATTTTTGCATTTTTATATATAAATTCTTTGACAAATCAAATACTCCTAAATTTTGAATCAGAGACCTAGGTATAATGCCAGTAGCCGAAATAACAAATGGTAATATTTTCATAGTCCGAGAATGCCAAATTCTTTTAATCTCATTTCCTAAATCTGTGTATTTTCTAATTTTTTCAGAAACAGTTTTTTGAATATTACATTAATTTGGAAAAGCTAAATTCAAGCTACATTCAAAAACCTTTCTATCAATATTTTTTTGATGTTACTCGAATTCCAACGTTCAAAAGATTTGTTTTATTTGTATTCTATTTTAGTTTATTTTTCTTCAACCACATTTATGTAAACTTCATTTAAATGATTAATTATGAGTTCACAACGTTCTCCTTTCATGTACATCAAGATCTGCAGTAATGTTATTTCAGAACTTTGACAATATCGCTAAGGGGTCATCCAATAACGCGTGGCTCGAAAGGGTAGGGGTAGGGGGAAGTTCGGAAAAAAATCACGAAATATCACGAGGAGTAGGGGGGGTGGGGGGTGGGGGATATAATGAGAAGTCACGTGTATTTATTTTTCGTTGTATGCACGATTTCTAAACCAAATGCCAGTCAAATACAACCTGCAACCTTAATGTCGCTCTGGAAATTTTTATCACGACGCTTAATTTTCCAAAATTTAATTAGATTATACCTGTATTTAAAAATAATATTCTGAAACATGTACGGGACGTGGCACTGTAATCGCCACCCGCACAGACGATGTAGTGGGAGGGGGACCGGCTGGCCGTTTCGACGCCTTCGAGAGAAGGGGAGAGAAAGGGTAGGTAGAGGGAAAAGTGGGGTAAATGTAGGGAGAAAGGGAGAAATGGGGAGAAAGCTAGGGAAAACGGGGAGAAATTGTAGGTAGAAAGGGAGAAACGGATCGAAGGCAAGGGGAAGGGAGGTAGAGCGCAGTAGAGGGGTTACCTTCGCCTTGATAAAGGCGTTTCGAGAAATTGTATGCGGAGTCTTCTTGGGTGGGCTGGCCAGAGGAGCGAAGAAGTCCAACTTGCCGTAGGTAAAGGGAGAAACGGGAGAAGGCGAGGGGAAGAAGGGAGGTGGAGCGCAGTAGAGGGGTAACCTGCGCCTTGAGAAAGGCGTTTCGAGAAATTGTAATAGGTTCTTCAGGGTGGGCGGTTCGGCCAGGGCCAAGAAGAAGTCCAAGTTTCCCAGTGGTAGATCGGAGCAGGCAGGAGCAAGCGAGATGCTGTTGTGGCGATGAGATCTGGAGCTCTGCCGATCTAGCGCAAAATCGGCCGTATTTAAAGGGCTCTAAGCCGGGAGTCTGCCCATACTAGAACCTTTTTTCATCTCAATTCTCCGAACTGAGATGAGTTCTAGGTATGTCGGCCGTTAGAGACTTTAAACGCCACTGCGTTCGTTCCGCTGTTGCGTAACGAAGCAAAAAACGCCACACCGTCCAATCTCGCCTTACTCTGACTGCTTCCCCGATCCTTCGTTTATTATGAGTTTGCATAGACATGGTAGATTTTATGAAAATAACAAATTCAAGTGTGTAGGTATGTACACAAATCATGAAACTTTGCACAAAATAGAATTAACTTACATAGAGCCAATTTGTGCAGGATAAAAATACATAGTTTTGCACAAATTGGGTACATAAAGAGATATGAATGACTTTGCATAAATTTGAATTTGCGCAAAGGTCAAAGGGTTGTAGGTATGTACAACAGACCAAGAAGGCTTTGCACAAATCACAAATTTATGCAAAGTAACAAAATACGTGTGTAGGTACGTACACAGAGGTGGGAAAAGGGGGTGAAGGGGTCGAGTTTTGTTTTTTATCCCTTTGGAATTACTTGACCCCGGCAGCTGATTTATTAATTAATTATCATTTAAAATACAATTATTTAATTGTCAAATCACGTCCGGTACAATTACTTTGTACAAAAAAAAAACACACGTGATTTTGGGTATCGGGGGGGGGGGTCGTCTAAAACCCCACCAAATATTACCAGGGGGGGGGTTAAAAATTTGCTAAAAAACATCATGCGATTAATGGACGACCCCCAATGTACATTACAAAAATAACAGGTCCAGGAACAGACCCTTGTGGTACTCCCAGGGAAATATTCATCGTTTCCGTCGAGACTATCTCACCTCCTTTCGTATTTAGAGAAATTAGTGAGCCTTAAGTTATATTATTATTTGATATTATTTTGAAAGTGTTCCAAAATATGTTTATTGATTAATTTCATTGTTGACCACTTTTTGGTCCTTAGTTTTATGATGAAATTTTAAAGTGCTCTGACCGAAAAATGTTGGGAAATTACTAGTTTTAACGATAGCTGATTTGGGTGTAAATTTTGTGTTTGTTTTTAATACTAATTATATGATTAAGGCAAGATTCAGCCTGGTGGTCACATATAGTGGGGCTATTTATGTAAGATATACATATATCCTTCGCTATATATTAGGTCCTTACATATGAAATTGTTTTGTTTTTGGGAGGAACATAAAGTCGATTTTTTTTAATATAACATATTTATTTAATCAAAGTGTGTACCATTGCTATCTATGCACTTTTGCCATCTCATAGGTAGTTCATCGATCCCTTTACTAAAAAAACCATTCGGACGGGAATCAATAAAATCTTTGAAGGCGGTTTGGACTGCCCCATTGGAGTTGAATTTTTTCCCCTCCAAAAAGTTATCCAAATTTCGAAAAAAATGGTAATCTGTTGGGGCAAGGTCCGGAGAGTACGGTGGATGTCTTAGACATTCCAATTGAAGCTCCTCTAATTTGGTAGCCGTCTGTTGTGCAGTGTGTGGTCTACCGGTGAACGCGTGTTTGTTGATTTGCTTCACTCTATTCGTGAGGTACCCACCATTCAAGCTTTTTCACCTTCCCAATTTGATTCAAATGGATTAAAACAGTTTTATCACTAACACCGCAGCCTGCAGCTAACTCGGACGTGGTTTGCGATGGATCCGCTTCAATAATAGCCTTCAATTCTTCATTATCAACTTTGGTCTCCGGCCGTCCATGGGGCTTGTTCTGCAGGTCGAAATTTCCAGAACGAAAACGTTGGAACCAAAAACGCACTGTGTTTTCTTTTGCGGCACCGTCGCCATACACATCATTAGTCCTTCGAGCCGTTTCTGCAGCACTGGTGCCACGGTGGAACTCGTCCTCGTAAATAATGTGATATTTCAAGTTTTCCATTTTGTTAACTAAGTGACGCAAAGAAAAAAAAAAAAAATTAAGGAAAAACAAATGAATTTTAATTTTCGAAACACAAATACATGGATAAATAGCTGTATAAATTTGAATTTCGATTTCCTAACCAAAGAGAAAATATTTGAGATCAAAGTTGCCAGTACGGCAAATCGCCAATTTCATTTGTGAGGACCCAATATAACATTTTGATATTCATTTCCAATAGGGCTTAGGATGGAATTTTTTATATTATATATTATTGTTTCTATTATCACCTGCAATAAATTAATATTATGAGTTCTGTAATAACGGATTTAGAGTCTAAGGAAGGGAATCGATATACAGCAATTAAAGAGTGTGTTTTATTGTTTAGTGTGAAGAATAAATGTATGGCATTTGAAATGCTTAATAAGAATTTTTTTATTGAGTTAGTGATTTTCTATGCACTATAAAATATCGTTAGACCAACGTGTGTTTAGAGGGTAGTAACTAAGTCTTATAATCAGAGATGTAGTATGTGGTAAGCGATTGAATCAAGCATTTGCGTTTCAGTAAGTATGATCACATTTTGTTGAAATCCTAGAAAATTGAGCAAAATACAAAAATCATCAAAATGTTTACGGATACTTCGTATATTTAAATTTATTATATAATAATCAGTATTTTATTCAGGTTCAGGCATGTAGTTATTTAGTTCTCTTACACATTTATGCTTGTGACCGAAAGATCGTTAGTGTAATCCATTTTCACAAAGAGATTATAAAGTTTTTCCTCTTGTCCTAGAACACGTTTATTGCAATGGTATGTCGTTTGCACCTTCTGTACGTTCACACTCGTGCATTGTCTCAAACACCCACTTCTTTTATTTATATCGATCTTGTCATACTCTTACGTATAGGAAATACCTGATTTTATAATAATTACATCAATTGCAAATTAATATAATGGTAATACATTAATATGTGAACTGACAAAACTTGTTATAATAGGAAAAATCTTTTGAAAAATAGTATAAATAAAAAACAAGGAAATTAAAATATACATTTTGTTTTTCCTGCTATATGCTAAAAAATATCCCTTCACAAATATATAAGACGTGGTATTCTGCATGTAATAAAAAGTGAAATTTAAAGAAGGGATTTCAGAAGTCCACGATGGAGTTTTGATACCAACCGATTACCGGTCGAAATTCTTTTTTGGTGTGCACTATCAGGTCCCCCCGACGTTGGCGATCACTCTGGAAAATGTCTCTCTGTCTTGCGCTGCCCGGAATAGCTCCTCCACACTTCTAATACCGGTCCATTCTCGTACGTTTCGCAGCCAAGACATTAAATTTGTCTACTACCAGGTCCTCAGCGACCCTCTATCTTGCCTTTCAATACCAATTGGAGCATTGGAGGACCCACCACTTACCCGCAATGGTATAGGTAACAGATGGTTACCCCTTCAAGGCCCTTGCAAGTACTGTAATTTTTTTGGTAAAAACGACTCTACAATTGATAACGAAACTATACCTCCAATGTCCCTGCATTCGTTGTTAGTAAGCAGAATGCAAGTGCTTAGCGGGAAATATAGATACAATATATGTTAGTATGACAAAATATAGATAAGACAACGGGACAGGTTGGTGAAAGTCCACAAGGTGGTAAGCGCTGGGTGATTGCATCCAGCGTATCCTACAAGCACCTGTTTGGGAGGAAGACACAGTAGATAAGTAATAAGGGCATGGAAAATGGTTGGGAGTCCTCTCCAATCGATCGGCAGTCCCAGCAAGAATGCGCATGAATGCGCACTCAGCTCCCGCGCCCCTTAGCCGGTTCCTCGGTGATGCCCCAAAGAAAAGTAAATGGGAGATTGTGGGGAAATACCCGACGACCCTAAGGAATTCAGAGGCAAGGCGAAGGAGAGTCGAGTTCGCCCCCCCAAACCTAAAGCCTGCACATGTTGCTGGGGGTGGCGCAAATGATTTTAGAGGGCACCCTGCCATCGTCGACCGACTCCTGTGGATGAGTTGACCAATTGGTGCGGTGGAGGTTATCCACCACTTACCCGCCCTAGTATAAGTAACTGATAGTTACTCTTTCAAGGCTCTCGCAAGATTCAAATTTTTTTTGTTAAACGAAGCTACATTTATTTATTTTTAACAAATCTAGACCTCCAGTGTCCCTGCGTACATTGTTAGAAAGCTTATGCAAGTGCTTAACAGTAAAATAAAACATAATACAACAAATCAAGTTAGTAATACAAGCAAAATAATATTTAAAGCAAAACAAAACTCATTTAAGAAGCTCATGAGGGCATTGCATCATGTGAAAAACCCTGGAAGCACCTGTACAAATAGATAGAGAACATACGATAAACAATTAAGTCTCAAAACATTTGGCAAGTACCGATAAAAAATGCAAATTGCATTCAGCATGATATAAACCACACCCAACATCCGTATCCCTTAGCCAACCACCCAGAGAAGCCTCAAAGAAAGTTAGTTGAATAATAGATGTAAAACACTTGAAGACTTAAAGAAAAATTCAGCGTTGCTTCAAGCGTTCACATATTATTGGGGGTGGCGCAAATAAATTTGAGATGGATTTGCAAGAAAAACATAATATGTAACTAAACATGCAGGAGTTTTTTAATCATGCATTTTTATTAATCCCCCCATATGGGGATTAATAAAAAAAAATAAAAAAGATTTGAGTTCAGTTCATCCAATACATAATGAAAAAGAGATAAAAATATACAAAAGAGAATGAACATGACATAAATAGATAGGTTACATTATTATCATTATCAAAACAATTCGCAAGGCAAATCTGTACATTTTGAAAATAAAGTTAACACAATAAATATAAATAAAATATTTCATTATATACAATTAACACAATAGACACAAAACATTAACACGTTAAATTTTACTTGCAGAATTTAATGATTGAACGTAATTTCCATTATTTTCATTATTTTTGACAGTTTCAGTGCTCTCATAATGTATCTGTTGTTATATTAATTCCGTTAACCTAAAAACATAATTTATTTCGGATAAATTGTTTTTTATCCGCTACAGTTAATAAAACTTCCCTAAAATTAATATTTGTAATAACATTAAAGGCATTGTGCATGTGTAAAGGTCCAAATTAAAAACCTACCTTTTTGGGGTCTCATACCTTTAAATAAAAATACCTATCTGAGAGGATCATAAAATTTTACTTTTGTTTTCAAAGTGCGCTCATTACCAAACATATTATGTATTATTCTTTCTTCTTACTTCTTCTGGCGCTAATCTTAATCTTATTGTAAATATGTATGTTATTAAGTCACTTGCTTTAGGTCAGCATTTATACATCTTAGTCATAAGTCTCTAGCTATAAGTCTTAGATGTAAGTCACTAGTTATAAATGTAAATCTTAGTCGTAAGCCAGTAATATTAATTCCTTTAAATACTTATTTGTACAGCGCTATTGAGGTGATTTTTCACAAAAACGACGCTGTATAAATAAGCTAAATATTATTATTATTAAATAAATACCAAATTCGAGTTATCAACGTTTACATTGTTCAAAAATGAATTCAAAATGTCAATTTTTTTATGTTACTCTCTTGAATGAATTGTTAGAATTTGTTTTAATTTTTAATTGTTCAACGATTAAAAGTGAAGTGACAGTTTTCTTTCAAATTCATTACAGAAAATGACTGTGTTCTTTTAAATTTGATTTTTCCAAAATATTTTGACATTTTGATAGAATATGTCTACAGTCAGCTGGTTTTTTTTTTCAACTTTTTTCATGTTGAAGCTAAAAACACTGCAATTTTCAAACACGATCGTATATTTTAGATACAAAAATCTAAAAGGCAATTTTATCTAGTTTCTAACATGATTTTCTACGACATTATTCATAAATAAGAAATATTCAAGATATTTATATAACGTTTGAAAAATTTCAAAATTCGTTCAGTAAACATAAAAAAAACAGCCGTACACATGAGATAAACTATCCTCTCGGGCTGTGTGAGTAATGTATTTATCTTTCCATGAAGAATTTTTGGTAAATATGCAGTTAGTCCACCTCACGGATAATACGGAACGTTCGTGTTGTCGAAGTTTGATGCACGGATAACACGGAATGTTCCTTTTTTAACTAATAGACAATCAAATACGACATTTGTCGGAAGTACCAATCTTGTAAAATAAATTCTCTAAAATAAACTCGCATTTCAACATAATTTAAAAAAAAACATCCCAGATTTTTAATGGTTTGTTTGGCAAATCAGGGTTTGTCTAGCGGGTTTGTGTAATTATTCTAATAAATTTCTTTCCATGTTCTACTGTTATAAATACAGGTAAAAACTTGTCAATAATGCATGCTTTGTTTTACGCAAAAATATTTTTTCTATGATTGGCAGCATTGTCTATGAAATGTTAAAATAAAAACGATGAATAAACAACGGCGTTATCGCGGGAGTGAATTAATTTTAACACAATTAAAATGTAAAATGCATATTTTTTGCATGTTTTTTGGTCTCCCCCGACATAAGTACTCACTTTTCGTAATAATAAAACTAAATCTAACTGTTTGAATAAAAAATATTTCGTATTAACGAGTAAGCGGTTTAATGCCTGTTTTTACGCCTGTCTCGACACAGGTATACCCTAGTGAGACAGGCATACAAATAAAACCATTGTAAATATATTTTATTATAGATAATTAAAAAAATAAAAATAAAAGAATGCATAAATAATGATTTTTTTAATTAGTAATTTATTTTTTTTTACATGAGCTCCACACAGGAGGCGCTGAGGAAAATAATTTTCCTCAGGGCCCATGTCATCTTTGGGGATGCTGTGTGGAGTTTTTTTAGGAAAAGGAAGGAGAGGAGAGTTCTGGGAAGGAAAAGGTTTTAAGGGGTGGGTAGAAATCTGGGGTTCAGTGTGTCTTGGTCATCCGCCTCCAAGACCTAGACAAACCTCATCCCATGAACCCTGGCACCCCTGCTAAATCACCAAACGTAGCGAACCACTTGGGGTGACCTATGGCAGAGGTGTTGGTTATCCAATAAAGGTTCCCGGGGCGGCGGTACCCATTCCCGCCTCCCAAATTGAGGTAGGTAATGTTAGTTTAGTTAGTTTAAGGCTATGCAACCGGGCCCGAAAAGACGAAGATGGAGAGATACAAAATTACGAATGTTAGAGGAGAGCGCTAACATTTTCAGCGACAAAATCGATGCGAAAATTGCGAAAATGTTTAATAAAACACGACTCGTTTAAAATAGAATTCAAAGAAACGCTGTGAATTTTTTCATACATATAACTTGTAAAATAACTGAGACAAACGTGTTAATAATAATTTTTGGAGCATAATTTGCGATTTTGTTCTATGGAGGGAATTTTATATAATTTGCGTTTCGGCGCGGGCAAAGTCTAGATATTATCTTCAAGAATAACATACATTTTTTAAGAGATTTAAAACTTACCGTGTTTAAGGGAAATATTTAATAAATCGGTACAAAGCCGGATTGCGGGCCCTTAACCTTTCCCTTACTGTGCTAAAAAAAAACGCGCGCTCCGGTGCTGTGTAATCAATTCGCGTGTCAAAATTAGCGATTTTATCTCGGAAATATATCAACATTCATAGCTAATCGCTTTTGTTTATCATAATTAGTGTTAAAAGTGATAATAATTGTAGTTTAATTGCTGAAAACATGAAAAAACCATCGTCCGTTGCTCAAAAAACGGGCGAAGAGACCATCTCAAACGATTGCCCGCGAACGACTGAGGCGCTAGAAGCTAGAATAGTGCTAGACTGCTACCCAATACATACAGCTATGCATGTGGTCGAAACACAACTGCGCACGGCGGCGGTCTCTGTTTCTCGTGTTCCCGTATAGCGAAGTAGAGCGAGACGTCACATGGCGTGTCATCTCCCCCCGCACACTCTTCGCGTATCACGGTCCACACTGGCACACGGTTGATTGTATTTGTGGTTTATTCCCGATATTTAACAAAATATCTCTGATTTTGAATTAAATTTGCTAATTATTTAAGATATTAAATTTTAATTCAGTGCGTAAATGTATAACGGAGGAATACCTAAAATTTGAACCCGGAATTCATTATATTTATAGAGATATAAAAGTTATTAGCAGCAATGTGTAGTATTTACACTTTACAGACCAGGAAAGGTTAAGGAAATATGTAATAAATCGGTAAAAATGCTGGAAGCCGAGCCTCAAGATTAAATCATTGACAACGCCGGGTATGGACCAGTTATAATTTATAATAGTATAAATATAAGTACGTAAACACTTGCAAAGTTGTTAAATTTCCGTGAGCGGACGTTCTGACTGGTGGTGGCGTTAAAAGTGATTTTTTTTTGTAGTTAAATCAACTGTCAAAAAGGGGGTTGTAGTTTTTTGAGTTTTATTCGAAAAATGGCAATTTTATTTTCAGTTCTTCTAGTGTCAGTTTTGATTTCAGTGAGTATAAATGCAGAACTCTACAAAGGTAGGAACTTTTTTATTTATTTATTATTTTATTTTTTATATTTTACTAGCTGACCCGGTCACGCGTTGCTGTGGCTAGAAGAATAGAGAAGAAGAAGATGTAACCTTATTCATAGAATTACACTGCTTTATAGTGTCAGGTAATAAATGAAATATCTTCGGTATGTTGTACTCGAATGTTCTCTGTCGGTACTTATTATTAAATTTCGGAACTAAACCCGTCGTTGCGCGTGAATCTAATGCTGTATTTATGTTCTAATTTCTCTTTATGCTGCGTGGTTAACATTAGAAAGACCGGATACTGATCCATACCTATAAAGACCACGACCGTCATTTTGACGGCTGACCACTTTTTCAAATTGGGAGGCGGATATGAGTACCGCTGCCCTGGGAACCATTTATAGGATAACCAACACCTCTGCCATAGGACACTCTAAGTGATTCGCTATGTTTTGTGACTTAGCAGGGTATCCGGGTTCATTGGGTGTGGTTTTTGTATGTCTAGGTGGCGAATACGTTTGTCATCTAACTGCGTAGCGAACCGGGTCGGGAGATACTTGTTGAGGGATACCTTATCTAGTCCTCTCCAGCAGGACTCGACCCCTCACCTTGCACTGACCCCTCAGCTTGCACCGCAGTGCGAGGGATGGATTCATTCGTCTTTCACTCCTGGATTCATTTACGATTTTTTTCTTTTCACCTCTCACACTTTTTTCCTTCCCATAATTTTCTCTCTTTCCTTTCCCTAAAAACACCAATGCACACATAAATGCACACAGAATCCTCAAAGATAACATAGGCCACGGGGGTTTTTTTCCTCAGACTTCCTGAAAAAAAATATGTGAGTGCAAAAAGCTGTAATTTTAGTACAAGCATGTGTTATGTTTGTACAATATCGAATTGTTACAATTTTTTATAAAATCGAATGCAGTCTCCACAAACGGGTTTCTCACAATTATAACACGTGTCATTTATTTGGTTTTTATTATATTTTTTATTAATTTGGCACTGACGTCTTTCAGAAGTTTTATTTTCCGGTTTCTTTTCTTTTTCGATTACATTAGCTCCACAAAAAAACCCTAAGGAAAAAAATTCCCCTCAGAGCATTTGTCATCTTTTGGGATGTTGTATGGAGGGTACGTACGGGGAAAGGAAGAAGAATAGGTTCTGGGAAGGAAATGAGATATGAAGGATGGGTAGGAAATTGGGGTGCAGTGTGTTCAAGAGTGGCGGATGAATTTGTCTCCACCACTGCGGTGCACGGCAATGTTCTGAGAGTCCTGCTGGCGAGGTCAAAAGATCACCCTCAACCGTTCTACGCCGATATTGCCTGCCACGCAGTTGTTGGGCAGATGCATCCGCCGCCAAGATCCGGACAAACCTAACTCCATGAACCCGGGTACCCCTGCTAAGTCACAAAATATAGCAAACCTCTTGGGGTGACTTATGGAGACGTGATGGTTCTTCAATAAATGATTCTGTCAGTTCTTCAGAAGCTAACTCAGCTGGATCAAGTCTGGTATTTGTATACTCTGTCTTTCTCCAACAACCCATAAAATTAATTTGGACGAGGGATATATTTTTTTGTATTTTTATAAATTATGTGACCAATAAACGTACAGATCGAGTTTGAATGATAAGCGATACCGACAGACATATAGCCCAGTCAAGATGTACATCCGTGCTTGCAAAAGGTCCGGTCATTCTGAATTTTTTTATATGTTGTTAGGACCTAAACCAGTAATAAAAGAAAATTTGCAACTTCGAAAATGCTGTGCGAGCGGCGGTGGACTCAAAAAACCAATGAATTTTTAGGATTTTTTTCAGTTTTTGCTCAATATCTTAGTGAAGGAAGAGTCTGACCGGTATAGTTAGTGTACATACTTTTAAAGAAGACTAAATTTGCTACAATTTAAGATCAAAACGAGCTATATGCAGCCATTGGTTTTCAAGATACGATTCTTCGAAAATAGGCCATTTTTTCCAAAAAGTCATTTTTTCGAAATGGTCACTTATTTTGTAAAATATTTTTTAAAACTCGTATCCCACGTCAAATATTATATTAAATAAAATTGTAAAATTGTGGACCTCGACACAGGTCCTATTTTGATCATCAAAGAACGAGGAATTCGAGCACTAATTGAAGTGGTCAAAAACATGGTTTCGCAGAAAATAAAAATTTCCTCCAAAATTGCAACCAAGTCAGCGTTCATGATGCATGCAGGAAGAGATATACAGCTGTGCGTAACGTTGAAGCCTCAGTTCGTCGAGGAGGAGACTCTGCTTCCCAACCGAAGACTTCATCAACAAGATTATCCTGTAGACTGGCTCCTACCTTGAAAGGGATTTGCTTTTTGTGTGGTGATGCTATCACTGAATACTTTCTCCAGCAGCAAAGCAAACTACCATAGGACTATGGTTCATACAGTTGAGAAGTTGGGCATAAGGCAAACTGTTTTAGATGCAGCTAAACTCCGAGGTGACGATTGGGGAAGGGCTATTGAGGAGCGCCTCCTCGCCACTGACGACCTGGTTGCTGCAGACGGGACGTACCACAGAGTGTTCTACAGGAGCCTGTTTCAATTACCATCTGCTACTGGTAATAAGAGAGGTTATTGTCCAGCTAGTAATACTGAAGAAGCAATGGAGTATGTGTACGATTACCTAATGGAAAACAGTGATGAATGTCAGTTTTCTTTATCACACCTTCTGCAGCAAATAAAGGGTGATTGTATCCCTGATGTCAGAACAGCGAAAACTCACCTCGAAAAACGTTTTGGCGATGACATAGTCATAGTGGAGATGGGCTCCAACAAAATGACACTCGTCTGCTTCAAAAACACCGGCCATAAAATTTTGTATGATCATTGGTACAAGGAACAAAAAGGCGATGCGCAGCAAGAGCGGTTGAGAGTTGTGAAGGCAGCAGCAGAAATCATCGTGAAAGATATCCGCACACAAGTGTATGACACCAGTCAGTATCCCCCCTCGGACGATTTCTTCAACAATGTCGATTCTGTTATCCCTGAGTCCCGGTGATTACCAGGAACGGTACTATTCACCCACGCGTTTACCGGGTGCGATACCACCTCAGCACCGTTTGGCCAAGGAAAGACCAAAATCACCACACTTCTGAGCAAGAGTGAACCACTTGCTGAGCAAGTGGAGGTCTTCCTTCGGCCAGACTCCACCCCACAAGCCATAAGTGAAGCAGGCATCAAGTGCTTTGTGGCTCTATATGGGGGTGACATCGCGAGGTATACTTTGGATTTCCTGGGGTATAAGACGTTTGTCACTTCAACAAGCATAAACCTCGCCCGTTTGCCACCGACGGAAGTTGCCGCATGCTACCTCCAAGTACAGAAGTGGTGAGGAATCAACTTGAATCCCACTGAATAGGGGTGGAAGCTGTCTTCTCAAGGACTCACCCCCATCCCCATCACGATGGATCCCGCACCTCCTGCCCTTCTGCGAAAAATTTCATGTAAATGCAAGAAAGGATGCTCTGGGAGCTGCTCGTGCAGAAAGGCTGGGCTCCACTGCTCAGTCCTCTGTCAGTCATGCGGTGGAAAATTGTGCAATAATGTCCCGGATGTGGAGCTGAAATGCTCGGACGATGAAGATGACCCGACTACAGACTGGGCGCCTCTCCCAGCGTCCATCACAGATATCGAGACACCTTCTTCGTGCGAGCCTAAGCCCGGGCCATCTAAGATAAAAAGAAAGACATGATTTGGCAACCAAGACACAATACCTACATGATTTATATTAGTTTTATTTTTTGCGTACATATAACTTGTCTTTACAGTAGGTACCATGATGTTTGTACAAGCATTTTAGTATGTAGGTATATAAAACAATGTATGAAGATGACGTAATTCCCGATAGATGTATTATCTTTTCTTTTTTTCATCAAAAAAGTGTTAACAATAACAAAAAAAAATTGTAACTGTTTGATGAATAAAACCATAAAAAGACGTGAGAACAGTTTATTTGCATTTCCCCCCAAAACCCGCCTATAACTGTTTTTGGTTATCTGGCGTTCTTGAGAGAACCGTTAGGTCTACAGATATCAATCTAGTTTTAAAAAATGAAAGCTAGTTAAATTTACTACAATTTTATTACATATAATATTTGACGTGGGATACGTGTTTTAGAAAATATTTTACAAAATAAGTGACCATTTCGAAAAAATTTCACTTTTTGTAAAATATGGCCTATTTTCGAAGAACCGTATCTTGAAAACCAATAGCTGAATAATATAGCTTGCTTTGATCTCAAATTGTACTAAATTTAGTCTACTTTAAAAGTATGTATACTAACTATACTGGTCAGACCCTTCCTTCACTGAGATATTGAGCAAAAACTAAAAAAAATCCGAAAATGTCTTGGTTTTTTGAGTCCACCGCCGCTCGCACAGCACTTTAGAAGTTGAAATATTTTTTTTATTACTGGTTTAGGTCCTAACAACATATAAAAAATTCACAAAAACCGAACCTTTTGCAAGCACAACCCCCTTTTCATGTTTAACTTGACTGGACTAATACTAGTACTATCATAAACGAGGAGGAATAAGTACGTTGTTAACTTGGGTAAAAAAGGTTTTAAAAATTTTCAGCATTATGGCCCAAACCGTTACATTGATGGCAGCGGTCTTTGTAGGTATAAGTCAATATATCTCAAAAAGTAATAAAGCCACGTACCTGTTTTTTTCACCATAGTTGTTAAACCATAAATCATGACATGTGAAAAAAAATCACACCAAAACAATAATTATTAAGCATTATATCGTCACTTTACTTCGGGTTGCCGTCAAAAAGAAGGCTCCGGTCTTTCTAGTGTTACTTTATGCTGTATTATAATTTTGTGCCATAGTATTGCCTTAACAGGTAAAATTTTGGCACTCTGAAACAGTAACGGTGTATTATGTCTCTGTTTGAAAATATTAGGGACGACTAATAATTTTACAAATGTGTTTTGTACAATTTGGACTTGTTTCAGATTGGTTATAGTAGTATTTCCCAATATTGTTAATTCATATCTTGCCAATGACTTGTAAATTATTTTATGCGTTTCAATTGATAGGAAAAAAATAATGTGTAAACTTATGTCTGTGGGAGTTCTATCCCGAACTTTCAGAATTATCATAAGTAGGTACTCCTTTTTCTTATCCCGTAAGCTATTTGTGATTCAGATAGAAGATAGTATACTTTTTGTTGTTAATGATGCAGATATTACCATAGCGATATTGAGAGTATAACAACATGCCGATATTGAGATAATACAAATTGAGGGTGTCCGGGGGTGAAGTGCATTAACTTCATTAGGTGATTCCATATGATAGTATTGGTGATTCCACAGTGATTTACTGGAGCGACGACTCGTGATATTTTGGTGACCGTTTTGAATATTTTCCGCCCACCATAAAAAAATCATGCCTCCGAATTTTAATATTGAGATCATAGACATCAGAATTCATAGATCAGAACATACAGATGAGGGGTAAAACCAAACTATGGCGGGCGAAGAGAGGAAAAATGACTGTGATTCGTTAAAAAATCAATCTGACAGTATATAGGCATCTCGCATTATAATATCACCATTTAGTTCTTAAAAGAAAAATCTGCTTTGAATGAAAAGACCTTTTTACATGGAAGCGCGAATTGCTTGCCACGTTAATAACATATTTGCTAAGGCCAAATGCTCGCCCCGAAAAGATTCGCCCCAATTCAGATAGCAATATTTTGTTGCCGTGTTTAGTTAAGACACTTTTACAAATGTTTCATAATTTACTAACCCCTGTAACCAGCGACGAGCACACTGGAGAACCGCCCACATTCGCTATGTCCATATAATATGTGGGTAAAATGAATAGCACTAGCTACCGTTTTTGGTGTGTTATTTCCAAAAATGTATGGATGTTACTTCCGCGCTGTTCAGGACAAGAATGATGACGTCACATATTTTAGATTCAAGCGAGGCTCTCTCCCCTCCCCATGGAGCGAGCTGGCTCCAAGGAGGAGCTCCAGCTGGCTCCATGGGGAGGGGGAAATAATACGTTTTTATCACTTAGGGCAGGTCCAGATATATTCATATGTCTGTAATTGAGACATACAAACTCATCATAGTTCTAAATAGTCAATGAATTCACCTAACTTTGGTTGATTATCACGTATTCCTAGGATTTATTAAAAAATGTTATAAAATCGTAAACATTTAAAACAGAACCATTCTTGGGATTTTCTCCCTGTAAACTCGCCTAGGAAGATCAATATGGCGTTCACATTAAATATTTTCTATTTGCTTTCTTTTAAATGCTCTAATTTATAATCATAATCTACATTTGTATATAAGATAACTGAATTTTGATATGTTGTGAACTATTTAATGTTCCCTTTGAACAGTTTTTGTCACAAATTTAGTTAGAAAATGGCGACAATAAGACTAAATGGAATTCATAAAGGACTCATCAAAAATTGCTGTAGTACATCAAACAGATACATCAATAATGTTAAATCCAGAATACCATTTAACTCGATTATTTGTTTCTCTATTGAAAGTTTTCATTGTCAAATACGGTCCGATCGGCAAAAAAATTGGAAAAACATATTTGCAAAACTTTTGTTTTCCAAATAATTACTGAATTTTAAAGTTTGAAACACGTTAAAATAGTTGAATGCATTGCTAATTCAATCATTATAATACTCGTATAAATATGTTAGAAAAATCTGACACTGATACATTCTGACAGTTTAATATTTTACAGAAATATACCAAACACGAATCTTCTTTCCCAATATTTCGTAGATAACTACAGTACACTGCCATCTGTTATTACGAATATAAGAAGTATTTTTCCACCTACTAAATAACGTCAAAATAAAACCGCGGGCGTATTTGAAAATATTACAAAAAAAATTAATGCATCTAGGGAAAATTTGCTAAAATTCAGCAGCTAAGCAAACCCAGGTTTTGTAGGTGGTACTGAAATTCAGCAAAAAGCGCTCCAGTGGATAAGTAAAAGAGATATTTTTTAATAAAATACAACTTTTAGAGGTTTTTTTTGGTAAAGCAACAAAATTAATCCGGCGTGTTCGGCCAGCATTATTATTTTTCGTTGTTATTAGATGGGCCAATCGCGCCTGATAATTACACAGCAAATTTATCGTGTAATTTTGTACCTCACACTAAGGATTTTTAGTAATTACATATATCTTTACGTATGAAGGAAAATAGTTGGAATTTCGAAAAAGTTCTTCTTCTTATTAAATTTTACTCCTACCATAATGTAGAATCATCTCCCGAAGTTAATGCACCTTTTCCCAGACACCCTGTATAATAATGCCACAACAAATAAACCAGTAAATATAATTGTATTAATAAAATGATTCATAATAGTACTGGGCGTTGACGATAATTCTATCCAACGCCAATGTCGTTATCGTTGGCAATTTTCAACTGTTGAAAATAACGTCGACGTTGACGCAACTATAATAGGAGATCGACACGATACTAACAAAAAATATATCGAAATCGTATTAAGGAATCCCTTTTAACGGGTGGTTCCCCGAATCATTGATGTATTATTATCTCTAACCCCACGCCCCACACACGTAATAATAATCCTATAATAACGTTGAAAGTTGAAACTGTTGGAAGACGTTGGTTTCGGTGTTGAAAATATTATCCTGTTGAAGATATATTTTGCTTGTCACTGATAAATTCGCTTGTTGCTTGGCGCTACGTATCGGCCGTATTGGACGGGAAAATAAAATAAAACGTGCAGTAGGTATGTACATTACCAAAAGACCTTGTGTAATTGGGTATAATATCGTTCACGAAGTGTGATCTCTTGACCCTTTTGACTTAATCATTCCAACGCCGTTGAAAACAATAGGTACAAAACATAGCTGTTAGAGACAATTATCAATAGGTTATTTTTTTGCTTGTCGTTGATAAATTGGATTGTTCCATGGCGCTGGGTATCGGCCGTATTGGATGGGAAAATAAAATAAAACGTGCAGTAGGTACGTACATAACCAAAAGACCATTTAAAATATCGAGTAATTTTCTTCACGAAGTACAAACTCTTAACCCTTTTTTATTTATTAGGCAGTTGAATCGTTGACTGCGTTGAATAATATACGCATGTAGGTATTATATTTCAACTATTGGCGCTAATTATTTTCAACAGCGTTGGACGTTGAAATAATATAACTATTGTTTCCAACGGCTAGTTATATTTTAATACAGTACTAATTCATAATCGACGACCTTTTGCCCGCACTGTCTGTTGATACTGTAAAATACATTATTTTCAATAGATATTATTTGACCTTCGGAAGTTCTCATTTCTCAAGTCACTGTATCTTGACCTTACACAAAATTGTGTACAAGTAATAAAAGAAACTAGCAGTTAAAATACCACACTACAGGTTTTTGCTGCTAGGCCCTGTGGGCAGCTTTAGGTTCGGCTTTGCCCAGTTTGAATGTTGGTGATCATTTTATAAATCCGATAAGAACTCCTCGGATCCACTGTGATCCAGTGACAGCTAGTCACCGGGACAGTGACAGCTAGTCACAGGTTTTTGCTGCTAGGCCCTGTGGGCAGCTTTAGGTTCGGCTTTGCCCAGTTTGAATGTTGGTGATCATTTTATAAATCCGATAAGAACTCCTCGGATCCACTGTGATCCAGTGACAGCTAGTCAACGGTAACTGCGATAGGCAATGACGTCATGTGTTATATATAGCCGCTTGATACAATTATTCACAACTCTAAGTATTACCGTCAATCTTTCCACGTCTGGAGAGATACTCAAATTTCTTCTTCTTTAGTACTTATACCTGCCAGGGGCACATCTCCATGCCATCTGCTAACGTAAGTGGTGCCTCTTGAATTCGAAACCGAATTACAAAGATAGTTTTTTTTTAAACTTCACGTACACCGGTGTTTACGTGACGCGTACAACGCGGCACGTACGGCGCGTACAACGCGGCTCAGACATGCACTCAAAGTGGGGTTCTTAAATTTCAACCGCGCAGATGCAAGGCTATTAATACTGTTTGATGCAAATTATTAACAATAGTAAAAAACTATAAAAGAAATCTTCACAGAAAAATTGCCGATCCCTTACAAATCGCAAGTGCACCCCACTGTTGAAATTGTGAAATTGGCAGCCACTTCTGGTCAGGAGCCCCAAAACACTTTTTAAAAATTCTTTACGCTGTGCAGAAACGGGCGATCCATTTGATAGATTAGTTTGCAATTTTTAGAGCTAAGGCGTCGGTTGGGAATGCAATTTCGGAAATTAAATTTTGGCAATTTTGAAAATTATAGATCAGAACAGTCACCATCAGAACTCCTGCAGACTATGTTTTTAAAGCCATAAGTTTAACGTCACTGAAACAATTATGTACATAAGATATTTTAATTTAGGCATTCAAAAACCAGGATAACTTTGCTAATGCTAATTTACACAGACAAACTTGGGCAGATTCACAAGATCCACATTACAACATGCATTTCACCAACCTACAACTAAGACGACTTTTAGACAAAGAAATACCTGGGAATTTTAATCTAGGTATAACATTATTTAATTTACTCCCTCTTGCAATAAAAACCATTAAAAATAACGGACTTCAAAAGAGGCATTAAGATATGGATTATAGACGTGGGAAGGAAGAATGTAGATACAATTTTGCAACCTATTAAAGATTAATGCTTGTATTGTGCAACTTTATAATTTAAAAAAAAAATAACAGGGTAGGTAGGCAGAGAGGACGGACCGCCAAACAACTCGGTCTTGGCACACACTCTTTGCCTCACTCACATTCATACATCGTCTCATACATTCTCTTCTATTATTCTGACTTTTGACATGGCCCGACTCAAGTATCTGATTCACTTGATCGTGCCATGTCTTCCTCGGGCGTTCCCGACTTCTTCTACCATTCACATTTGCGTTATTTAACTCAAATTCATCAAATAAAATTTATTTGCCACGCCGGAATTCGATCCAGCGACCTTCGGAATGCGAGTCATGAGCCTTAACTCTGAACTACGCCGGCCGTCGAAGGTTTTCAACCTTATTTTGCCCACCGCCCACTTAGAGAATATTTTTTTTATAGAGCCCCCCCATTTTTTCTACTTACGGGTGAGGGAAAGGGGGGAAACTGTCTCTAATTCGATTAAAAATAATTTAAATTATTTGTCAAACCTTTTTGTTTAACAAGTTAAAAAATCAATTCTTTTGTATTTTAAGTACCGGTTTGCTACCTCCTTCCTTCTGGTATTCATGATATAGTGTCAATTCCTAATAATAATAATACACGAAAGATAAAAAAGTGAAAAATTTATATCACCTAATAGAATAAATCTGAATGTAATGGAATCTTTCCGTTCTATTTTCAACCACTTCCCGAACTACCGAAATATATGAATTTTCGTACAAGTTAAAGAAACGAACAAGTGAATAATCACGTTCCACTTTAAAACAACCAGCCAAAACCATTACATATAGAACTAAAGGGTTTTAGATTAAATTTGCTTGAACAATTATAAATCAATAAACGAACGAATGACTCCAACATAACGCTAATTAATAAAGTAAGGAAAATTATTTATTCCCCACTACTTAGTATGTTTACCAAACCTTAAAGATATAATGCACTTAAATGAGTCATAACAATGCACTTAAATGAGTCATACGGTATAACTGGATGGGGGTCTGCCTTGAGCACTCACACAGAGCGACTCAATATAGCCCAAAGAGGAGTACTAAAGACAATACTGAAAGTTCCGCTTAGAACTCCGACGGAAGAAATATTTAATAACTTTCAAGTCTTCAATGTACAGAAACTTTATTCAAAAAATATTTTATTTAAACTGAAAAAAAAACATATATGTATACTCCACTGCCCAACATAAATACTCAACCAGGGCAGTAAGCAATAACATCCTGGTTACTCCCAGTTTGAACACATCTTTTGGACAGAGAAATAATAAATTCCATGCTATGAAATTATACAATGCACTACCAGATCAAATCAAAAATATAAAGGAAATGAATATATTTAAAACAAAAGTAAAAACATGGCTGAGAGATCAAAGTGATAATAAAATTACAAACATCGTGAAGACGATATAAAGACAATCCATAACCGAATACAAATATTTAAAAAAAACTACAGGCCACCTCAGAACAGGAAATCCTAGTGAGGAGGTCTGTGAAAAAAAAGAATCTATACTTATACTATACATTATACATACATGTACAAACCTTGCTATTGAAACTAATAATAAATAAATAAATAACGTCATTCTAAATCAATTAAGAAAACCCTTACACTTAGTGCAAAGGGAAACCAAAGGGAAAGATTCCGAATTCCACATAATCACTCTTTCAATTAGTGTCTCTGCAAATTGGATTAACCGGTAATAAATCAATTTGTTCACCTTCAAAAATTGATATTTAAAATATTATAAATAAGTCCTCCGTTAGTAGCTTCACTACAGTTTGAAATTTACCTTACAAGTCGAAAAAGCTGTAACTAAAATACTTGCAAAACTCGATAATAACATTATCAAATTTAATTTTAATAAAATTTCTAGAATTACATGCAAATTAAAAAAAATAACAATATTATTGTTTACTTTGCTTTATTAGTACGTTATTAGCGTGTTTTTTGTATTTTTATATACTACCTGCCCACGCCCTCACTGTGCCATCTCAACGCTCCCAAATTTTCTCTGGTTCTTCTACTGCCTCCTGAAGTTTCAAACGCCCACAAGGGGGCGTTTTCGCCGACGTTGAGAACCTATGGTTATATCTTCAGTGGTTACAACGCTAAATTGTTGACTTTACCTTGCAACGTGTGCAAGGCGTTATTGAGCGTTGCAAGGTGAACTCATTTATGAATTACATTATTTCAAGTTTTTCCAAGAAACTAAATAATAGCCTGAAAATGTTTGTTTACGTTTAAATGTAAATGTTTAATTATTCATTTCCGATGAATGGACGCGGATTTCCCGAGACAGATTTATCGTAGGCTATATTAATATTAACATTACGTATGTTTATTTATTTATTACTAGCTTTTTCCCGCGGCTTCACTCGCATGGTATTAGGGGTTTCCCACTCCATCACCTCCACCTTCCCTCTCCCCACTCCACCCCCCCCCCCCTTCCCCCGTCCCGCGAACCCCACTCCAGAGTTCCACTCCCCTCTCCCAGGTCTCCCTCCCCCCTCCCAGGTTCCCCTCCCCCTCCTTCCCCTTCCCCTCCCCCATCTCTCCCTCCCTTCCTCCCGCTTTCCATAGCAATAGCCGCTTCCTCGCGTGCCACCAATAGCTATTTTTTATACAAATTTCGTAATGCCAGAGCTCTCCCGAAGTTTTATAAAAACCTTGTCCTGACAATAACGAACACACAAAAAAAAGAATTATCCAATTTGGTGCAATCGTTCGAAAGTTTTGCGCTTAGCAACACATTCAGCGATTCATTTTTATATTATAGATTAGCTGGGTTACCCGGCTTCGCTCAGGACAACATTCGAGAGCGTTTTGGAATGTTTCACATAGATTTTCCGATTTCCTATTCCCGAGCATTCAACAATTTTCCAGAATTTCGGGATGCTCTGGAACGTTATGGAATGCTCTCAAATACTCGGACTGGGGTGTTCGGCTTCGCTCAGGGAGTTGATGTAAGATTAAATTGACGTTCGAATTCACGGCGGATCTTGCCTTATATACCCCATACGGGTAGCCCATACAAAAAAGACTTAAAATATTTCAGAATAATGTTCCAGATCAATCCATAACATTCAGGAATGTTCTGGAATGTTCCACAATGTTTCACACAGCTTTATCGAACCTTATTGTACTTTTTAGAACCTTCTAGACTCACCAACATGCTCCGCCACTCCTTCCAGATCTCTTTACAGCTTTTTCGGAATTTCTATAACTTTTTGGAACTTTCTGAACTCACCGACGTACTTTGCCACTCCTTACAGAACTTTCTACAGCTTTATCGAACACTCCCTCTAGAACTCCGGAACCTTCTAGACTAACTCATGTACTCTGCCACTCCTTCTAGAACTTTCTACAGCTTTATCGAACCGTCTAGAACTGCGGAACCTTCTAGACTCACCGACATTCTCCATCACTCCTTTCAGAACTTTTTACAGCTTTATGGAACCTTATGGATCTTTCCCAAACCTTCTATACTCACCAACATACTCCGCCACTCCTTCCAGAACTTTTTACTGCTTTATAAAAACTTCTAGATCTTTCCGGAACCTTTTACATTCACCGAAATACTCCGTAACACCTTCCAGAACTTTCTACAGCTTTATCAAACCTTCTAGAAGTTTCCGGAAACTTTTAGACTCACCGACATACTCCGCCGCTCCTTCCAGAACATTGTACAGCCTTATCGAACCTTCTAGAACTTCCACAGCTTTATGGAACATTCTAGAATTTTCTGGAACCTTCTAGACACACCGACACACTCCACTCCTTTTAGAACTTTGTATAGCTCTATCGAACCTCCCAGAACTTTCGAAATCTTCTAGACTCACCGCCAACTGTATCTGAAAGCTTCTAGAACTTTCTCCGTCCACAAATTTCTAAAGCATTTGTGAACCATCAGATCCTTCTAGACTCACTGACATACTACGCCACACCTTCCAGAACTTTCTTCCATTAATTTTAGAGGGCACCGTGCCATCGTCGACCGACTCCTGTTGATGCAAGGACGAGGTCTAGCGCACCCCCAGAAGGGGAAAAAAACATAACAAAACAGATAAACCTATAATCTGACAGTTCATTTAAGACAAAAAACTTGCAGAATGGAAAAATACCTCAGTGGTTGACCACAGTTTAAAAATGGCCTTGGAAGCCGGAACAGCGGTCATAAAATTTGTAACCTTATTAATAATGCTTTTTTTCAGGACAATCAGTCACGTAAGACTCGGCGGAGGTGACACTGACTCCCCAGTAAAGCCGGAAACCCACTTTGAAGTCATTGAGCGCATTCAACACCAGGACTACCATACCACTCGCCTTCGAAATACAATGATATTGCGCTGCTGAAATTAGACAGGGAGTAAGTACTTCTTTGTAATTCCCTGAAATAATAACATTTCTGCATTAACATTCTCCCCCCCCCCCCTATAATATCTTCATCGGATCTGAGAAAGTCGATTTCAAAATTTATGTTAAGCTAGCTGGTACCCGGCATGCGTTGCTATGCTATTTAATAAAGAAATTGTTTCTCCCTGCGTGTCCTTTCCCATTCGTCCCGTTCCCGTGCCACCATTTTTTTTTTTTTACAGTGAATACCGCACAAGAATCTCAACTGCTCCCGTCTGGATCCAGTGAGACTATGGCATCCCCAATTGGGGTATGTTGTGAGGCTGAAGGTAGTGGGGAGGGGAAGGAGGTGGGGAAGAGGAAGGTTGGGAAGTACCTGGCTATTCAGATCTGGTCACCAAACACGGCTAAAGCCATTTTCAAGCAACGTTTCAATTCTGAATGGTGGTCTTACACCAGGGCGATACTGATAGTATCTTCCACTCTGGAACATGCCGCAAATATACTTTATATTATTTTAAATGAATTAATTGTGAAATAACACAAATTAATCAAATAAAATTTATTTGTGTATGCCGGGTTCGAACACGCGACCTCCGGATTTTGAGTCAAGAGTCATACCCACTGGACTACGGAGGTCGTCAATTGCAATCCAACAAAAAAAAAAAAAAAAATATCCAATTTGGTGCAGTCGTTCGGAAGTTTTGCGCGTACATACATTTCGGCGATTCATTTTTATACAAATTCCATAATGCCAGAGCTCACCAGTTATTTTATAAAAACCTTGTCCTGACAATAACAAACACAACAAAAAAAAAATTATCTGATTTGGTGCAGTCGTTCGGAAGTTATGCGGGAACAAACATTTCGGCGATTCATTTTTATTAATATACTAGCAGACCCAGCCACACGTTGCTGCGGCTAACGAAACACAACGCCATTACCCAACCTTTATAAAATCCACTCCACCAGCTGCCCGCTGCCTGAATTGAATATTTGAATTTCTTGGCTTTTCTCTACTATAATAAGCATGTATCTTAATATATAAAACAAAGTCGTGTTAGTTACACTATTTATAACTCGAGAACGGCTGAACCGATTTTGATGATCTTTAATTTGTTTGATTTTTCTCCGCCTCGGATAACATGATAACTATTAAAACATCGCAAAAATTAACGAAAAAGAAAGTTATGACGAAAATTCTTTTTCTCATACATTTAATATGGAACGGATTTTCATCTTTTGAAAGAGCTGCAGGAATATTGTGTTAGGTAGGTATAATATTGAAGTTTGCTTGAATTCCAAAAATTCAAAAATGTCAAATGTTAATGTGCTGATTGTTTTTCTTTTGTTCTTAAACATATAATGCTGCCTTTCTTTCTTACACACTAAATGTCAACAGTCGTGAATGGGACAAATGGTGAACGTATGTCTGCACAACTCCAGGAAAACAGCCACTTCTTTTCAAAACATTCAAGGTGCATTGTGACGTGGGGTACCTTTTGCAATTCGGTGAAGTCAATCAAATACATCTGCAAATTTGTCACAAAGGTCAGCGATATGGCGGTTTTTGGCATTAAAACTACAAACAAAAAACGGTGAAATCACACGCTATCATCACGTTTGTGAGCTAAAATGAGGCGATTTGGCGTATATTCTCATTCCCCATTCATGAACGACATTCCATTGTTGTATATTTGGCTATGCATCTGGAGAATGATCAACGAGTTTACTTCATTACATCGATTGTTGCCAAACGTGCTGAAACACCTCCAGCAACAACATTGACCAGTTTCTTTTCGATTTGCCAATGCGATCTGTTTGCCCGGATGTTGCTCTACTCTGAGATGCCACGTTATTACACTTTGTCGAAGAGATTTTCACGTCGGAAGCACGGCGATGTGGTTACTGATCATCCGGTTATGCGTTCTACTGATGCTCTTGGTCGCATTTACACAGTTCATGTAAAAAGTAACGAATGCTTCTACTTTTGGTTGTTGCTGGTGAATGTTCGTGGGCCGACATCGTTTGAATCACAAGTCAATGGTATAGTGTGCCCAACAATTCGTGTTGCATGTCAGCAGATCAATTTGCTTGAAAACGATACTCATTGGGACATGACAATCACTGAAGCAATTATTTCTGCATCTCCAGTCTGACGCACATTATTTGCTATCATTATTTCGACATGTTTCCCATCGAATCCACGTGAACTATGGAACAAGTACAAAGATGACATGTCAGAAGACATTTTACATCGAATTCGTGTCAGTTCAGGGAATTCCGATCTCGAGGTGAATGAGGATATACATAAACAGGCTTTGTTTTTGATCGAAGACATGTGTTACCTCATGTGGGGCAGTTTGTTAGTCAAGTTAGGAATAACAACGCCAGATCGACGCTTCATGAATGCAATGAATGCAATGAAACTTGCAATGAATGATGCTTTCAATCAAGAATTCGTACGTGAACGTGAATATGATCAAGATGCATTGAACCAATCAGTTTGAACGAATGTACCACTGTTGTACCCCCAACAGAAGGAAGTGCTCGATACGTTAATGAAGGCTGTTGATGATGGAAATGGCGGCTTATTTTTCCTCCATGCGCCCGGCGGGAAGATATCTAACGACAACAAAACGAAAAATGTTGGATATCACAAGGTGCTTCAATGAAGGGAATCGACCCAAGTGCAACCCACCCAGTAAATAGTTTTAACAGAAAGTAGTACAATAATGCCACGTGAATCATTTCGATTCGCTTTAATAAAACAAATGTCTTGCTGCCACGTGAATTACATTTCTTAATTCATTTTGAGTATTAATTTTAACTTAAAAAAATTAAATTAATTCAGCTAATAAGTTAATACAACAGTTATTGATTCTTAGGCGGTACTAAGTTCGCCGGGTCAGCTAGTTATACATATAAACCTTCCTCTTGAATCATTCTATCTATTGGTGAAAACCAAATGAAAATCCGTTGCGTAGTTTAAAAGATCTATGCGCACATACATGTTGAGCGACTTCATTTTATACTATGTAATGATGATATAGATATAGATGTATAGATATAGATAGAAGATAGATAAGCTGACCCGGTGAACTTCGTACCACCTCAGATTAAATAACTGTTGTGTTAACTTATTAGATGAATTACTTAAAAAAAAATTATTAAGTTAAAAATTAAACAATGACGCAATTATCGATGCCCAATGGTCTGTGTTTTGTTTATGTCAGTATCAGAGATGGGATTCTGTACGGATTTATATTTTTGTGATTTTCTTACTTTTCAACTTACTTACGGGAATTGCGTTTCATTTTCTTTAGACGTATGAGGGAGATTTATCATAATGATTGTATTTTTCCTTTGGAGGGGTGCAGACATACGTTTACCGTTTGTCTCATCTTCGACTCTTGACATTTAGTGTGAAAGAAAGAGGGGCAGCATTATACGTTTAAGAACAAAAGCAAAACAATCAGCGCATTGACATTTTTGGAATTCACGCACTATTCAATATTATACTTATCACAATATTGCTGCACCTCTTTCAAAAGGTGAGAATTCGTTCCATAAAAAAGATATGAGTAAAAGAATTTTCTACATAATTTTTTTTCGTGAATTTTTTCAATTTTTTAATAGCTATTCTGCTATTCGAGGCGGAGACAAAACCAACAAACCAAAGATCATAAAAATCAGTCCAGCCGTTCTTGAGTTATAAATGGTATAACTTAATCAACTTTGTTTTATATATAACGATTTTCCATTTTTTCAGCAATAAAACGAATAGCAAAAAACAATTCGAGTGCAGTTCACTCGCGGTATATAAATGTGCTCGGTATAAATATTTTAAAAATATCTTTTTTAATCCTACATGTATTTAAAGTGACTGAATTTCGCATTTTTATGTATAAATTCTTTGACAAATCTAATGTGCCTAAATTTTGAATAAGAGAGCTAAAATTATTATTATTAATTTGATTCCCTTTTGCTTTCACAAGCGTTCCATTCTCCAGGACAATAAGACCCGCTTGCCTTCATACCGGAGATACTGTCAATGATGGAAAAGCTGTGGTGTCTGGTTGGGGAGCTGTCGAAGAGAATAGAGAACCGAGCAACAAATTTTATCTCTTGGTTCAGTCGTTTTATATGTCTCCAAAGAACTAACTCTTCTTCTTCAATGGCGCTACAGCCCATTTCAAGCCCTGGCCTTCTTCAATGAGCCTCCACCGTTATCTGTCCTCGACCGTCGTCTTCCAATCTGCAAAATGGTGTAGTCCTCTTGCATCCTTCCTGACATCATTTTCCCATCTTAGCCTTGGTCTGCCCTCCTTTTGTTTACCTCCCGGGTGTCCTGTCAGAACCTTCTTCGGTACTCGTGTGCTTGGCATTCGGTGCACATGTCCGGCCCATCTTAGTCTTTGGAGCCTTAAATGGGTAGAGCGTCTGGGAGCTTTGTAGATATCAAAAGAACTAACAGCGGGATAAATGGACCGTTCGTAACATTTGGTGATTGCTTCAAAGTTACCCGGTCTGATCCCCGTTCCGTTCTCAGGTAGTAAGGAGACACCTGTTTTTTTTATTAAACGTGAGGCCTGTTTCAATGAGATGATTAGCAAATTCGGAGAAATATAAGATACTAGCGAGTTACTGGCATGCGTTGCACTGCAACTTAAATAAAGAAATTGTTTCTCCTTGCGTGTCCTTTCCCATTTTTTCCCGTTCCTCTTCCACCTCCTCTTCCCCTCCCCTGTCCCCTCCCGCTTTCTCCGCTCCGTTTTCCCCCAAACGCATGCCGGGAACACTCTTAAGTAAAGTAAAAAATAAAATTGGTGTTTACTAATTTATTGTTTTATTTTGAACTAGCTGGGGTACCCGGCTTCGCTCAAGGAGTTACTGACGGATCTTGCTTTATATACCCATACCATGGGTAGCCCCACCCATACAAAAAAGGCGAAACTTCCAGCCCTTATTATTTTCAAAAGCACAGTCTTCAGGTAAAAACGGGAAGCCTCTTCATGGACGAGGGATAAAGGACTACCACACCATACAACTTCCTTGATCGTACCGGGACTCGTTTCTGAGTTTTAGCGGCACGCACATTATAGTACACTTTCTTTTATAATATAAATTGATTAAAATTGTTTTGCTTATCGTTATTAATTTTTTTAACACTCTTGCAAAATGTTTTTTTGTTTGTTTTCAGACAACTGTGGAGAAGTTCTCTTACCAGGGCTGCCAGGAAACGAATCCGCCCAAGAAGGCCTTGAGGAGGGGTGTTGATGATTTCACTCAGATCTGCTTCGGTCACACTGAAAAGAAGCAAGACACATGCCAGGTACGCCAAATTGTTTCTTAACGCCCTGTTCATAAAGATTATTTAGCTTTGAACAATCATGAGTGCACGTTGTTCAATATTTTTTAACGTGTCCCCTTTTCTAAGTTTATTCTTCCTGTTCACAGTCCAATTATTTTTTTATCTGATGTATGGCATTTTTTTCGATTAATCTCCGTTTTACGCGAAATATGTTTTTAACGCCCTGTCCAAGAAGGTAGGGTAATCATGTGTATATATTGTTCAATATGTTTTGAACGTAGCCCCCTTTTTCGACAACTCTTTTCTTTCTGTCCACAAAGTCCATTATTTGTCTGTTGTTTAGTGTCTTCTTTTCTTTCTGTTCACAAAGTCCATTATTTGTCTGTTGTTTAGTGCCTTCTTTTCCTTCTGTTCATAAAGTCATTATCTGTCTGTTGTTTAGTGTCTTCTTTCCTTTCTGTCCACAAAATCCATTATTTGTCTGTTTTCTAGTGTCTTATTTCCTTCTGTTCACAAAGTCCATTATTTGTCTGTTGTTATGTAGTCCTTCTTGACAATCCATATAAAAAGTTAATCAAATAGCACCACTAAAAACAAAAAATGCAGAAAAGTTTGTTACAAGATCAAGATTTTAATATTAAATTTTTTTATTTGAACGCCGTAAAATGGCTTTTACATTCAAGTGATTCATGAGATTAAACAGTGTTACACGGGAGGGTAGAGGGTAAAATCCTTATTTTAATATTAGTGAACAAGAAAATGGAAAAATAATTAGTTGAAGATAATATTGTTTAAAAAAATGAAACAATACGACTTTGTATGCACCACTTATATAATGTGCAAATCCGACCGGTTTCGGAACAAACGTTCCTTCGTCAGGGAAAGCTTATACTAATTTGACAGTTTAGAACAATGTTTTATTATGGTAGGGGTGGAGCCGTTGCTAGTTAATAATGTAGATTGGGTGGGTAGGTATTAGTGTAGAGTGGGTGGGTAGGGGAACAAATCCATGATTGGGCTATATGACAATATTTTTTGTTTGTTGATAATCGATTGATTATTTTAAGGGATTTTTTAATTTCCAAAGCTTCTAAGTTATCTAAACGTTTTCCTTTATGATTAATATGAAGAATATCAAATTAGTATAAGATTTCCCTGACAAAGGAACGTTTGTTCCGAAACCGGTCGGATTTGCATATTATATAAGTGGTTTATACAAAGTTGTATTGTTTCATTTTTCTATAATGGATAACCACAAAGTAATAGCTACATTCAAAAATATAATATTGTTTATTCTAAAATAAATTAATATGAGGTTGACAATTATGACGGTTTGACAGAAAGTGGCAATAGCGAAATTGGTTAACGCGCACGTCCCAGTTAGATGAGATATCTGGGTTCGAGTCCCAGTTGCGACAATTGTCTATTTTCAGTTTTTCTGTGTCTCTCTTTCTCTTTCAAATTTTCATTTAAATTATTATTATTATCTTCTTCTTCAATGATATAAAACTGAAATCACTTTCTAGTCCCCTATATCAAATCATGAATCGTACCTGGCTCCACACATTTTCAATATCTTCCTAACACAAACAAAAACTTACGTAACCACAAATAACTCGAACTGGCTCTTCAAAAGATTTTTAATATGGTTGACTGAAAAGAAAAGAACAGATATTCGAAATATCCTAAATAACTAACACGAGTACATTAGACCCATTTGACATAATTTCCTCACGAAATTATGTCAAATTATGTTACCACTGTATTTATACTTTCTTATTAATTAACTATTATGCACCTACTGTATTTATATTTATTTCCATGTGAATTTTAAATTACATATGTAATGGTAAGTTTTAAGATTTTCACGGCCAAAAGCATTTTCGTTATTTGTTTTGGCTTAACGTTGGCTAAAGAAGGAGGTAGCGCAACACGGCATAACACCCCAAAAACAAATAACGAAAATACATATGTAACCTTTTTATAGAAATATATAAAGAAACAAAATTTAAATGTAATGATTTTATGTATTATAAAAACATTATGTGTGTATGCATGTGTGTATATGCATATGTTTTCATATGTATATATATTTTTTATTTTGTTTTATCTTTTATTTTGTCTTCTTATATTATTTTTTTATATTTTTATCTTTTTATATCCATGTCTACTTCGATACATATCTTTTCACAAAATAAAAATTGTTATTTACCCGCCTCGGAACAGACTTTGTCTAGTGAGGCGGGTAAAAGAAATCTATGTACACAATGAAAATAAAATAAACGCCCGGGTTACCGGCACTGAAACTGAAAAACTGATATATTACATTGATGGGAATAACCTTCAAAAGTTATAAAAGAGAGTTCTTCTTATAAAAAATTAATATTCATTTAGACTTTTATAAAAAGTCAATAGTTCCATATGAAAAAATTCGAATACATTTATCCGAGACGCTATCCAGGATACAAACCAATTCTTAGAATGATTGTTTCCAATAAAAAAAGGGTAGTTGCCCAAAATATGGAGAAATAATTAGTTGAAGATAATATTGTTTATTTTAAAAATTTGAAGGTGGCAATAGCGAAATTGGTTAACGCGCACGTCCCGGTTAGACGAGAGGTCTGGGTTCGAGTCCCATTTGCGACCATTGTCTTTTTTTCTGTTTTTTGTCTCTTGTTCTCTTTCATATTTTTGTTTAGATTATTATTGTCATCTTCTTCTTCAATAATATATTATATTATTTATAATAAACTTTTCACTTTATAACACTTATCATGCATCCACTCCCTGTCTGTGTGTCACTAGTTGACAAAGGCCTCCTCCAACTGTCACCATTTTTCCCCATCATTAGCTACTCTTGTCCATGTACCACCTCCAATGGTTTTTATATCAATTTCCCACCGTATAAATTGTAGTTTAGCGTTTAGTGTTTATAATGACCAATGAAAGCCCTGTTGATAAAGTCATCATTTTCTTTCCTGGGATATTCAAAAGGGTCTTGTTAGTGAAGTTCTTTTTTTCTTTCTAGGGAGATTCGGGGGGTCCTGTCATGATTAGCAACAGGGATAAAGTTGAATGCACCTATCTGATCATAGGAATTACATCCCACGGCGTTATCTGCGCAGAACCCGGCTTTCCGGCCATCTATACTCGAGTCTCTCAATACGTATCTTGGATTGAGAGATTCGTCTGGCCCTGAGGATATCTAACTAAAACAAATCATTTTTCCAATGATGTTTATTAGCTCACGGATGTCCCCAAAGTATACAATTCATGACGGACCAGAATATCATAATATGACTTTAGTAAAATAAATTACCTTATAAAATTAATATTTGTTCCACACATTAATGAAGTTACTAAAAAGACTATGAAATGTTTAAGATTTATTTTAATAACAATAAAAGATTCTGTTATGCATTATGTATGTAATGACATATTGTTATGTGTGTGTGTTATATTTTAAAGGGAAAAGTAACGTTGAGCCTTGGTCGGGCTCGGGTGTATTCTGCCAGTCAACTTTGATTTCTTCTCAGGAAATCTTGGACGCCAAACCCAGTCTAATGTCTGGGTATGTCAACTAGCGGAGATCACGGTACTCAATTCTCAGAGTGTGGGTCATGGTTTTATAGCATTTCTGAAAAGGCTGCACAAGGAATCTACATAATAAAACACAGAGTAGAGTAGACAATCGGTACACTGTATTGAAATTATAAAATATAATAAAACAAATTGGATGGACTCACCCCGGGACCAATGTCGTAATCTATGCTATTCCTAGCTACACTAATTAAGTTTTACTGCCGCCGTTCCCCCGATGTCGCGTGAACCAACACCACCTCCTGGTGGCAAGGGAGGTCCCAACCTCTGCGGCCCAGCATGTGCCTGCGACCTTCACGGCGGTCGCCCGGAAGGGATGATGGACCTGGACCCTCAGAGAAAGGGAGGAGTACCCAAACACTCCTCCAAATTGTATAGGAAGGCTCGACAGCAATCGAGGCTGAGTATCGTTCAACCCTGCGGTAATCTCGGGTTTGTTCCGTAAATAAACCCCCGGTGGGAATTCAATGTTTGCCCTGCATTCAATGACAGGCGCGGCGGGTAATTATTTACACCGATCTCTCGGATAAAGAGGTACTTTAAACATAACAATCGAACACCGCCATTAACTCGTGTTCACTTTTGGGGACCCGCGCGAAAACTCACATTTTACGTGAATAATCTTCGAAATTAATATTTTTTCTTTTTTAAAAAAACACAACGTGTTTCCTTCCCCCGGATGCAGATGCCCAAAACTTGGATTTCAATCACATCGTATTTAAAACTTAATAATTAAGTGACCGTTGTTTTCACGGCGTACCGCACATATCGCCGTAAAAACCAGAGTACGGAAACGGAAAAAAACAAACGCCGCCTACCGACGCGTTGAACGAAAACTCCCCCAGCTTTGCCAACCTAACCAATAAAAATGCATTTAAAAAATAGTACCTAACTTACGATTAATACAATCGCTTCATAACAATTCATTAAAATTATCTTCACTGTTTTAGTAAGAAGTAATTTAGAATACAATTCCACTATTTGGTCCCCATACTATAAAGCACATCAAATAAAAATTGAGAGAGTTTTACATAAATTTTTAAGGTTCATTAATTTCAAATTCTTCGAACCCATTGAACAAATTAAGGGTGATAATTAAATGAAGTTTTTGTAAGCTACACGCATTTTTTAATAACAAACAAACGTTAAAAGTTAAATTATTGAAAAAATAATTTTTGAAAAATGTTTTAGGTTTGTTTTCTGATTTTCAATGCATTTTAGCGGGCTTGTAACCACTTTAAAAATAAATGCAGTTCTTGTTTTTTTTTCTTTGTACTGTTGATATTTTCATTTATTACTTACTAATTATTATTTTTTAATTTATAAACTAACGTTTAGACAAGATTTTTATGCATAGCACAAAGGGTAACAATTATTATAAGCAATAATTGTCAGCCTGAAACACTCATTTACATTGAAAAATCTTCCGAGAAAAGATACTTGCCGCCAACGGGACTTGAACCCGTATCCTTCTGATTGCCGGTCGGATGCTCTGACCACTGAGCTATGGGGGCTTATCAAATACCCGCCAAATAATTCAATATATACTAGTGTCGCTCAGAGCAGCCTGACGCATTCTGGCCGGTCTCGTTATCCCTTATTAAATAAGAGGGATAATTAACATTTTGAGACCTTAAAAGTGTCAAATAATGTTTATTACTCTGTGTACATTACATGTGTGAACTCAAAATAATTGTATCGTAAGCAGTGTGGACGTATAACGAGTTTTAAGAATATGTGCAGATTGTTATCGTGATCCATTAGATACGAAGTGCTTAAAATCCAGGATGGGTAGCGAACATTTACCAGATGTGATAATTTGTTCGGTCGTTGGGTGTCATAGCCGTACCCCTGCGCACCCGCACCTTTACTGCAACCCCCGCTGCTCGCCGCTACGTCGCTGTATTTACGACTGTGGACCATATGACCCGTTCGGTGTGGGCCTTCTAAGAAACGCACCAGAGAAGAGAACAAACTGATCACCTCTGCTATCTCTACACCCCTAGCTGCCCCCGCTGCCAACCGCCCGCGCCTGCCCCCCGCCCCTAAGCTCATGGACTAGGAAGTCATCGGACTGATCCCGCGCCCTTCGGTTTCTACCAGTGCCGTACGTATGAAGTGATAAATGACAAATTAAAATACCTAAGAGATAGTGTTTAAAACAACAATCAATAATAATAAACAGTTCACAGTAACAATTATTACAGTGTATTACGAGTATATACATTTTCATTAGCGTTGATTACATGTTATTTTTATGGTTTCTTTGCAATTGTTGTTATGAACTGCAGATTTATTAAATATAGGTTTTGAGTATGTAGTAAGATTAAGTTAGGTTAGGTTAGATTAAGTAGATTAAGTTAATTTAAGTTAGATTAAACTAGACTAAGGATGTCAAGTAGATTACTAAATACATAAGGTATTTACCTTATGTATTTAGTAATCTACTTATTGGGGGGCTAACTACATTCTTGCCCCCCAATAATAGTAATCCATGTACTATTATTGGGGGGCAAGAATACCAATAATCCATGCGCATGATAGCTGCAAGACGAGTTGTTATCTAGCCTCCTACACAGTTAAGTAAATTAAAATACGTACATATAAAAAGATATTTTATTTAATATATTGGGGGGCTAGAATTCCAACAATCCATGCGCTTGATAGCTGCAAGACGAGTGGTTATCTAGCCCCCTACATAGTTAAGTAAATTGAAATACGTGTATAAAAAGATATTTTATTTAATTTATCGGGGGGCTAGAATTCCAATAATCCATGCGCTTGATAGCTGCAAGACGAGTTGTTATCGAGCCTCCACCTAATTTGTACAGCGCTCTTGAGGCGATTTTTCGCAAAAACAGCGCTATATAAGTTGTCCAAATTTATTATTATTATTATTGTTTCATTTTTAACAATTACTGCTTGTTATATTTTTTCCACCTGAAAACAACCAACTTTATTTTTGTGAGAGAGACATTGTTAGTGTTAAATCCCTCGCTAGGTGGCGTCGAGACAAATTATGTCTGCATTTATTGGGGAAATACTTAAACTTGTCAAATATTCATTATTATTTTTTAATTTATAAACTAACGTTTAGACAAGATTTTTATGCATAGCACAAAGGGTAACAATTGTTATAAGCAATAATGCTCTGACCACTGAGCTATGGGGGCTTATCAAATACCCGCCAAATAATTCAATATATACTAGTGTTTCATTTTTAACAATTACTGCTTGTTATATTTTTTCCACCTGAAAACAACCAACTTTATTTTTGTGAGAGAGACATTGTTAGTGTTAAATCATCCAACCGCAATCCGACCGGCAGTGTTAAATAGTGTTAAATCATCCGAGCATCCGACCGGCAATCAGAAGGACACGGGTTCAAGTCCCGTTGGCGGCAAGTATCTTTTCTCGGAAGATTTTTCAATGTAAATGAGTGTTTCAGGCTGACAATTATTGCTTATAATAATTGTTACCCTTTGTGCTATGCATAAAAATCTTGTCTAAACGTTAGTTTATAAATTAAAAAATAATAATTAATATTTGACAAGTTTAAGTATTTCCCCAAAAAATGCAGACATAATTTGTCTCGACGCCACCTAGCGAGGGATTTAACACTAACAATGTCTCTCTCACAAAAATAAAGTTGGTTGTTTTCAGGTGGAAAAAATATAACAAGCAGTAATTGTTAAAAATGAAACACTAGTATATATTGAATTATTTGGCGGGTATTTGATAAGCCCCCATAGCTCAGTGGTCAGAGCATCCGACCGGCAATCAGAAGGACACGGGTTCAAGTCCCGTTGGCGGCAAGTATCTTTTCTCGGAAGATTTTTCAATGTAAATGAGTGTTTCAGGCTGACAATTATTGCTTATAATAATAGTTACGCTTTGTGCTATGCATAAAAATCTTGTCTAAACGTTAGTTTATAAATTAAAAAATAATAATGAATATTTGACAAGTTTAAGTATTTCCCCAATAAATGCAGACATAATTTGTCTCGACGCCACCTAGCGAGGGATTTAACACTAACAATGTCTCTCTCACAAAAATAAAGTTGGTTGTTTTCAGGTGGAAAAAATATAACAAGCAGTAATTGTTAAAAATGAAACACTAGTATATATTGAATTATTTGGCGGGTATTTGATAAGCCCCCATAGCTCAGTGGTCAGAGTATCCGACCGGCAATCAGAAGAACACGGGTTCAAGTCCCGTTGGCGGCAAGTATCTTTTCTCGGAAGATTTTTTATGTAAATGAGTGTTTCAGGCTGACAATTATTGCTTATAATAATTATTACTTACTAAAATTTATATAGAAAATTTGTAAAATTCTGATATTATTATTAATATTATTATTTATTATTATTTCTTTTCAATTCCACTGCCTTTCTATTGGTGTAAAGGAACAAAAATAATAAAATTGAATAAATATTATTTTGTTTCTATTTCTATTATTACTATGTTACATGACTGATGTAAATGCTCAAATAAATAAATAATAATAAAACCTCCGACTGACATTTCCCATTCATTTTGATGGCAGCATGCTACATTAGCCCCTCCCAGGGGCGTGAGTTGTACGAGTTGGTTTTCTTTCATAATTGAAATAATAAGTAAAACAATGAAAAGGGACGATTAAAAAAAAATTGAAAACATCCATTAATTCAATTTTTATAAAATGTATTGATGAAAACATAATCTACACGACAGAAAATATTGTGCAAGTGCACCACCGTTTATTTTGAAGTAAATATGTCTGTAGGGGCGTGTAAACAGCCCCAGACACGAGGAAATACTACCCTATGTAATTAATGAAATATGAACTCTTCCCTATGTGACACAAAACAGAATATACAGCATATCCAAATCCTCAGCGAAAAAAAAAAAAACTCACTCTGAGAATGCAGCTCTCCACACGATGTCCAGGAATAAACGACACTAGTTTCCTTCAAATATTGATTTTGCCAATGCGGTATTGCACAATCTCAATATGTGTTTATCACAGGAAGGTAGCTCACACAATGAATATGAATTTTCCAAATTAATAGTAAGTGCCAAAACCTCACAACAATAATTCAATTATGGGTTAATTATTTGATTAGGACTGCCATCTATTGGCTTTAACCAACACTCACGTCGAAAGTAATTGCTTGCTCCACAGAGGTCAGAAAATGCCTGAATTTCAATGTCACATAGGGAAATTTAATATAATACAACCACCATAGATGGCGCCCCCATGGTCCCATAGCATAAATTATTAATTTAAATGAGATTAATGCCCAAATGTATTTAAATATATTTTATGGCGCGTATACAACGTCTTTAGCACACATACATCCCTGTACACATGCGAACTTTAATAATAATAACAATATTAATGAAATAATTTAAAAAATTAAAAACACTTTGTTTTTAACATGATAATCTTTATTTAAAAGTCAACATGATTCAAGAACGATGTTCTCTTCATCAGGACATTATATGTACAATAACTAAATGATCAAATAAAGAAAGACAGGCGTGGGTAGAAATGGAAGAAGTGGGGGAGGAGAGAGGTGGAAAGGGGAGGTGCTTAGAAGATCAACAAGTAGGAGGGGGGGAGATGTGGAAAGGGGGGTGCTTAGAAAAATAAAGACAAAAAATTACAATGGAAATATGTTTAAGATAGGGTAATTCACAAAATTAATTTGATTGTTAATAATATTTAAATTTCTATTGAAATTTTTCCTAATTTCTAATATTTCTAAAAGATCTAAGTGAAAACCACTAATGTTAGTGTGTAAAATTTTAAAACCAGTATTTACACCAAATGAATGGCTAAATTCAATTAGATAATTAGCAAATAATTTCAAATAATTATAGCTATTTAGACATCTCAAATGTTCCTTACTCAAATGTTCCTTGAGATGTTTAACATTAGTGGTTTTAAGTAACCTTCAACTAATGCCATTGGGTTGCAGTGTAGTCAACCCACAGTTCTGATGTGTATAGCGAGGTACAGAAAGCGTTGAACAGAATTATTTTTACTTTGGGGCTGCAGGAGTAAAAACGTCGTGACAGCATACCCGCTCTAACTGCTTTGGGCAACCTTAAAAAAAAACCATGGAAAGGCTTCGGGCGCAATATAACAATGCTTACCATCTGAAGCTTGGACTCCCCAGGTACTGCAGTGCCTCCTCAATGTTTACAAAAGGGCGAGTTCCAGGATTTAAAGCTCTTTCAAGAACCAGGATTGCAGGACTGAGGGGAAGGATAAACCACTCCAGAAATATTCTCATAATAGAATCACGTTTGACTTCAGGATCGAGCTTAGAAGAACATTGGAGAAAGACACTGGCTCCCATAATCTCAGACCCGATGAACTAATAAGAGCCCAATTAAAGATTTTTTATTGTTTTTTATGAAGACTTATTATCTAAATAAATGAAGACAATATAAGTGAAACTCAATCGAAAATCTGGAAACAGAAAAATCAGAAAAACATATTGACACCTCTGGGACTCGAACCCAGGACCTCTTGCTTTCCGGGCAAACGCGCTAACCACTGCACCAAGGTGTCGATATGAAATTCGGTCATGTTTAACTGTACCATACTTCGACTAAGAACCACCTACATTATCTTCATTTTCCTTAACGCATATATTATTGGCATTGGGTTCGAGTCCCAGAGGTGTCAATATGTTTTTCTGATTTTTCTGTTTCCAGATTTTTGATTGAGTTTCGCTTATATTGTCTTCATTTATTTAAATATTACAATTTGAGGTTTTACTCATAAAGTTAACCCGGTGTCGATGACGCTGGGTCACAATGACCCGAGGCGATTTTAAACGGCCATATTTTTTTTACCCGTCAACCGTTCGACTTGAGCGCTTGAGTAGCTGGACATACAACCCCCTTCTACCCGCACCGCCGGCGTGCTCGGTGCGACGCCGCTTGCGGAAGGAGATACAGGAGATATCTGATGAAAACGGGTTAATATGACCAATGGTTGTAATGAAATTCTAGTTATTTTTTCATAGTTGATTTCGCATGTGCTTCTTACTAAGATAATAAAAAGTTGATTTTTTAAATATACTGGTATTTTTAATACTTTTGTTATGACGAAAGAACCCATAAATAATAAATAATTTTCAAAATCAAGATAACCCTTTCAGTTTTGGTACAACCCATCGATAAAATTCGGGTCACGGTTACCCGGCGTCATTGACCGCGTAATTATTTCACGTCATTGACGCCGGGTTAAAATTAAAAATAAAATATATCTAATGATGCCGACTACTTTTTTATTTTTATTTATTTTTTTATCTTTACCCTATTTTATAAATACCTATGTGTTTAATGTATGTACATACACTTTATATAGGATGTGTAGGATTGCACTCACCTCCCCACATTCTGGAATAAAGACCATTATTATTATTTAGCACCGTTGTAATTTGAAACTCGATGAAACGATATGGCGACACTAAAAAGAGACAAATAATTAACAAATACTTCTGCAGGATTTAGCCCGCAAGAGAATGATATAGAATACATTATACATTGTTTCATAGTGATCTCCTCTTTGTGTAGTGCTTCGTAGCATCACCATTCTTGTCTACTTTAGTTTTTTGGAGGTTTCATTTCTACCGCGTGTGAACTGCACATATGTTTTTTAAATTTCATTTTATCGCATACATTTTTGGAGCATCGTTGCAAAGCTGCCCAAAACTTTGTCAACAAGACAACACACAAAACGAGAGCCAATGGGTTTACTAAGAATGGTGTCCCCAGATCGTCTTTTGAGCAAGACCTTACCTCGTTCTCCTGACATGTCTGCATATGACTTTTTCCTTTAGAAGTTCCTAAAAAAGGGGTTTCTAAGTAACCCACCAAGATATTAAAAGAAAGAATTCGACGTGAAGTGGCTGCAATAGGTACCGCTAGAATTGCTGCGCAATGTTATGATGGTTCCGCGACTCTTCATCCCACGATAAAACATCCCCAACAAAATATTCTCCGACAAAATATCCTACGGACAAAACATCCCCCAAAAAAATATCTACTAAAACTTAACATAACCTAACCTCCTGACATAACAAAAAAAATTAACAAAAATAATACAGACAACCTGTAAAGACAATAAATTATTTTCGTTACTTGTTTTTGGAGTGTTATGCCGTGATGCGCTACCTCCTTCTGTAGCCAACGTTTTGGATAGCGTTACGGTGTCCATCATCAAGGCAGATGTGTGTGATAATAAATGATTGTTATTTGTATTATTTTTGTTTTATTTGTTTTATTTTACTATTTTTGAACAATAATTTATTGTCGTAATTATAATTTACAGCATGTCTGTATTATTTTTGTTCCATTTTTTTGTTAGATTAGGTTAGGTTAGGTTAGGTTATGTATTACGATATCTATTATGTATTACGATATCTATTATGTATTACGATATCTTTTGTAGAATCGAAGTGTATGGACACAATAAGGGTTGATTTTTACTTTTCCGTGCAGTTCATCTCTTTTTCTGATTGAGTTTATAATATTCTGACTGATCCATGGTTTAATGTGAATATTTTTATGAGATAGCTTTTTATCTGTGGTTTTGGTATTTGATAGAATACTGTGCTGTATAATTTCTATAAAATAACTCCAAGCAGTATCAGTATCATATTTTTCCAGAAGGCCGGTCCAGTCATTCATTCTTTTTTTTTTTTTTTACAGTGAATACCGCACAAGAATCTCAACTGCTCCCCTCTGGAGTCAGTGAGACTATGGCATCCCCAATTGGGGTATGTTGTGAGGCTGAAGGTAGTGGGGAGGGGAAGGAGGTGTGGAAGAGGAAGGTTGGGAAGTACCTGGCTATTCAGATCTGGTCACAAAACACGGCTAAAGCCATTTTCAAGCAACGTTTCAATTCTGAATGGTGGTCTTACACCAGGGCGATACTGATAGTATCTTCCACTCTGGAACATGCCGCAAATATACTATATATTATTTTAAATGAATTAATTGTGAAATAACACAAATTAATCGAATAAAATTTATTTGCGCATGCCGGGTTCGAACCCGCGACCTCCGGATTGTGAGTCAAGAGTCTTACCCACTGCACTACGGAGGTCGTTAACTCCCTTTTGACGTTTTCCCAATTTGTTTCAGACTTCGTTAGGAGTGATTTCGTATTTTGGTTAACATAAGAGTTATTTTTTGTTATTGATAGAATTGTTGTGTAATGGTCTGTCAGTGTGGTAGTATAAATAATGGCTTGAGTTTTTTTATTAGTTTTACCGAGTAGTAATTAATCGAAGTTTCCAGAAACCACCCAGCTGCGTGCGTCGGCACGACCCACCTCACAACACCGGCTCTCCACGCCAACTGACGGTTGCGGAAATCCCTCAAACTATCGAACCCCGAAACTCAGGCGTACCACCGTCGGGAAACATGCGTAGTTACCACAATGCGGAACCATTCAGTAGCTACCTGCTACAACTAAATTAAAATACCTTTGTAACTTTTTTCCACTTTGTTTATTTATGACAAATTATAATGATCTTCAGACTTTTGTAATCATAAATGCAAATGATTTAAAATTAAATTTCCCACAAATTATGAGAAATATTTGAAATATCCAAAAGAATACATACATTACAGCCCTAAAAAAAACAATAAAAACAGAACTGGCCCAAAATATCATGAATGTTTCTTGAAAAAGCAAAAAAAAAATTAAACAATTTTTCATATTTTTCATATTTTTGACTTTCATGAGAAACTCCATGTAAAATCTGGGATTTTCGCATTTTTTGTTTCGTGGGAGGTGCATACATGAGTATATCTTTTGTCAATTAACTGAAGGCAGGAGGCTATGGCATCACCAATTTGGATATAGTGCGGGCATATTGCAAAGAAGCTAGCAACGCTGAAGGGAGTGCAGAAAGGAGAGATTTTCTAAGATTTGGTTCAATTCGGGAGGCGGATATGGGTACCAGGGTACCACCGCCCAGGAATCATTTATTGGATAACCAACACCTCTGCCATGGGTCACCGCAACTGGTTCGCTACGTTTGGTGACTTAGCAGGGGTGGTTTCATGGGGTAAGGTTTGTCCGGATTTTGGCAGCGGATGCGTCTGCCCACCAACTGAGTGGCAGGTTGGATCTGGAAAAAAAATGTTGGGATATTGCTTTGCACCATAGTGGGAGGGAGAGATCCACACGTTCGTCACTCCCGCACACACTGATTCCCAGATTCCTACCCACCCCTTATACATTTTCCTTCCCAGAACTTCCTCTCCTTTCTTTTCCAAAAAAAGAAACTCCACACAGCATCCCCAAAGATAACATAGCCCCTGAGGGGAATTATTTTCCACAGGACCTCCTGTGTGGGGCTTATGTAAAAAAAGGTTAGATTAGGATGGCTTAAGTTTTAGTAGATATTTTGTCGGGGATATTTTGACGGGGATATTTTGTCAGTGATATTTTGTCGGGGATATTTTGTCGAGGATATTTTGTCGGAGATATTTTGTCGGGGATGAAAATGCGCAGTACCGTTATAATACCCTCCTCCCAAATCATAACTAGTCTGCCATGACTTGACCTATCAGTCCCCCAAGGGACAACTGTGACCTTTGGGACACCCTGTGTTTTTATATGAATGAATTTATTATTACTCTGTGTCAATTATTATTTATATATTTTTTGATAAATAAATATTTCGAAAAAAAAATTGTGCTGACACATCATATGTATAAATAAAATATGTTTAATATTGTAATTACATATTTTGTTTTATTGCTGATGATATATTTCTCAGCTTTTGTCTACTTTACTCGAAGAACGGAAATGAATTATTTGGATTATTCTTAAAAAATGGTGGTTATCTTAAATCGGGTCTCCAGCGATCAAAGGTTTTCAAAATGTCGGATAAAAATGAAAGCCTTATTAACTTACATTATAAATAGCAAGGATCCAAGGATTGATCCCTGTGGCACTCCACATGTATTTTACCTATTTTACTCAATTCTCTAACCATTTCTTTTTTTTTCATTATATTAGCTCCATACAGGAGGTCCTGAGGAAAATAATTCCCCTCAGGCCCTACGTTATCGTTGGGGATGCTGTGTTGAGGTTCATTTTAGCAAAGGAAGGAGGATGTTCTGGGAAGGAAAAGAGTATGAGGGATGGGTAGAAATTTGGGGGTCAGTGTGTCCAGGTGTGACGGACGTATGAATCCATCCCTCATCCCCATTTTCCGAGAGAATACGGCTGGAGAAGTCAAAGCGACTCCCTCAACAATTCTCTCCCAACCCAACCCGCCACGCAGTAGGCGGACAAACCACACCGCATGAATCTGGGCACCCCTGCGAAGTCACCAAACGTGACCTATGGCAGAGGTGTAAATAGTTCCCGGGGCGGCGGTACCCATAACCGCCTCCCAAATTAAAGTTCTCAAAGTTCAACTGTATAATTATTGCAATAGTTTTTATTTTCATAACACATTTTATGATGGAAATTTTAAAGTAAAATGCTAGTAATAGATATCGCAATACGTTTATATTTCAAAAGTATAAAATTATTTCGTGAAATTTGACAAAACAAATAACATCGTAGGTAACATAATATTTAGGTTTAAAATTGATATTGGTAAAAAAATTTGTATCTTCAATCATTAAGGTTACTATAAAGTTATAGCTGCATTTAATAGCAAAAGGATGAATTTGTAGTATGCATTGCTAAAATTCACGATATCACCACGTTGTATAGAGTGCAACATGCACGCGCTGTCCTTTGTGACTATGGTGTTGGAATGTTGGCTGCTGTGGAAGTAACACAGCAAACTACGGGTGTAGTGCCAGCGAAGCTGCAGGTCTAAAATTAGACAACAATAAAATTAGTTCATTATTTTTATTTTGTTTACTTATCCATATAAAGTATGTTTAAATTGGGTTTTTAGATGTCTGTCTCACCTGTGTCGAAACAGGCGTAGAGATACATAAATGAATATCATAGTTACAAGAGTATTTAAAGTTAAATACATATTAATTTAAATACAATTAATGCAGAAATGTGATTTGAAGTGTGGGTAAATCCCATAAAGAGAGGTATCTTATAAATATCCCTTTTAGTCTATCAGGTCAAACTCCATAAATATATTTGAATTCCTGTCAAATCTATTTATGGAGTTAGGATCGACAGTTAGTTCATCTGTAAATTGTTATTTCTGTCTATATGTAATTTATTTTACAGATGTTTGCAGTAGTGTGCGGTCCAATACTTACAATCCATTTCTTTATAACTAGTTTGTTTTTCATTGATTCTGTTTGTCTAATCGTAGCTGGTAATGTATTTTATAGTTTGCAAGCTATGTATTTAAAATGTCTTTGTCGGAAGGTCGTTTTAGAAAAATGTTTTTGGAGAAGTTCTTAGTTTTTGGCTCTGGTATTATGCATCGTTTGTTTTGCTTTGTATACTGTTTTGTTGTTTTTGTGTGAATCAACTAAGATGGATTTTACGTTGAGCTGTTTATGTCTATAACGTTTAAGGTATTGAAGATCGTATCAGTGCTGGTGGTAAGACGAAGTCCCGGCCCTTGCCGCTCGTGCACCGGTGTGTCATGATTTTTTTTTATTTTTCTTGACCCTTATGTATAAAGGAAGTGTCAGAATCGCTTGCTCTATTCTCGCCCTTTACCATAGCGAAACCTGCAATGCGCCTAGTCACTCGGAATAATTTATATTTTATTTACCGAAGCGCGGGGATGTGCGGGGTTTGTGCGCATGCGGGTGAAAAAAATATGTTTTTCTGCGATTTTGACCCTTCTATGTACAAAATGTGTATAAGGATAAGGTCAGAATCGCTTGCGCCAACATTCCCCATAAGATGGGTAAAAATTTCATTCACCTTGCAACCCCAGAATATTTTTTAAATTATTTTTATCTGTGGCATCAAAATGTCAAATTTTCCGCGATTCTTTCTGTCATAGTCGATGCGTGTTATTTGACGAAAACATCATAAAACCTATCAATTTACGTAATTAACGCAAGTAATGTTGTTTTGGTAGATAGTTTATTATTCTAGGAATATGTTTCGGTCAATAAAATATACGATAGCTCAAAATTAATCCACAAAACATTCAATTTAAAGTGGTGCTTGTAAGGAAATTTCCGTGTTCTTCCCTGGCTTTGGAAGGGAATCGTTTAATTAAGGCTCTGCAGCAGTGATGCCTTATACCAAAAAAATAAAACCATGTTTTAAATTAAGAAAATGATGTTTTATGGACTCCTCAGGCCTCGGGCATATTTTATCAGAAGGTAAAAATATATCCGCTTCGCAATAAAATATAAATCAATGGAATATTTCTGAACCGAACGTTAAACATTGTTTGAGAAAGGTGATGAAATACGTATTAAAACGTTATAATTCGAAACAAATGTTTAATTTTTTAAATATAAACATTTTTAATGCAAACATGATGAAGTTTCAAAAATGGCTCACCCTACGATTTTTTGTAGCTAAAATTAATGATAACAAAATAATATACAAACAAATAAAAATATTTTTGACTGTCTTTTTGTCGTTTCATGTAAAAATATTTAATAAAAAATTCACAAATTTTTCATTTTTTTTCAAATTTCTGTCGGCAACATTGGTTAATTAAAGGTGTAAATTTGAATATAATTTTGATGTTAACTTTTAGATTAGAATATAAAGCGTGGTGTTTTCTCTTTTTAACATAGTTTAGATCACTTTCTGACCATACTAGTAAGGGAGACACGATGATTTCTATGCGAGCTATATGAGTTGTTCCGAAAACCGAACAAATTAGCCTGAGGGGTTGAAAACAATCATTTTATACTTTTACTCAATTGAATCGTTCAATTTCTACATCCGCTTTTTTACTGATTCTGAGAAAACCGGAATAAACTGTCACATCTCTAGCGTAAATAAAATATTGAATTATATTTTTTTTATATAATGAATTGGAATAATGTACGTTCGAAAAGTGTTCATTTTTCAATACGTGTCTAGAAATATTTACGTAATTTGGATAAATTTAAATGGATATTGCGGATATTGATACTCACTTCGTGATTTATATGGAATATAGAGGCTTTTGAAACTCAACTGACCTGAGGGCGTGTTTCTATACCCACCATCTTGGCAAAATAACTGCTCGTGATTGGTTGAATTTCGATGTAGCGGGTTTTGAAAGTAACTTCTTGAATGATATAGCGGGTTTTGTTTCTCACTCGCAATTTTAACATGGTTTTTGGTCGAGATAAAGGATGTTTTGAAACTCAATTTTAGATTAGTCATGTTCCTCGTAAAAATGTGAACAAGATGTCATACTCAGATCATTTTGTCGAAAAATCGGATATAGCGGGTATTGAAATTTTTAAAACTCACCTTAAAAATTATACTGAAAACTTCGTTTAAATGGTAATTTAAATGTGATATAAATAAACTGAATGATATAAAAAAAGCAATACAATAACACCCCCCCATACACACAAGCCTTGCTTAATTATGGGGGTACATCAAATATATCTACCATGTAATTAAATACTGTATAAAATTTATTTGTAATTTATGTACCTTCTATTACTAATAAAAAAAAAAAAAAAAAAAAAAAAATTGAAATTATAGGACTCTCATAATTAATATGTTGTCAAGCTTAAATTATAGAATTTCATTTTAAATTAAATAATGATATTAAAAAATAAATAACTGTAAAAAAATTAGGTGGAAGAAATTTGGGGATGCCGCAGTCTTACTGGCTTCATGCGATTGGGAGAAGTTGGGATTCTCGTGCGGTATCTCACCCAGTCATACTGGATTAAAAATTAAAATGATTAATTAAAAATTTTCCAACTTTATATTAATAGTAACGCAAAACAATGACTGATGCATAAACTAGACGAAAATCCGAGTCAAAATAGAAGCACGGTGTATTTAAGAACTCGCATTTCGAATTGTTACCGAAATATAATGTACGAAATATAGCATTTTTGGAGGCGGGTTAAGGTATTATACAGGGTGTCCGGGGGTAAAGTGCATTAACTTCAGGGGGTGATTCTACAAATTCTACATGATATTATAAGTAAAAAAGTTAATTAACTTTTTTCGAAATTCCAACTTTTGGGGGGTGTTTTGTGGTAAAAAGATAAAAATAGACCGGTGTGTGCCGCCAGCTTTATTATTTTCCGGTGTTACGATACGAGCCAATCACAACCATGCAACGTTGCCACAATTGTGCCCGGCGGGCGCTCAGCAAGTAAGATCGTACCTCACACTAAGGATTTTTAGTAGGTACGTCTTTTTGTATGGGAATAAAATGTTGGAATTTCGGAAAAAGTTGTTAACCTTTTTTACTCCTACCATCACGTAGAATCACCTCCCGAATTTAATGCACTTTACCCCCGGACACCCTGTATAGTATTGCCGCGGGAGCCATTTATTGGATAACTGCCATAGGTCACCCCAAGTTTGGTGACTTAGCAGGGGTGCCCGAGATTTGTGTGGATCTTGGTGATGGATGCACCTGTTCACCAGCGGTGTGGCAAGCCGGATCGGGAAAGACTGGCCGAGTTAGAAGTTTTTACCTCTAAAACAGGATTCTCTCTCAACATTGCCTTGCATTGCAAAGGTAGAGGTATTCATTCGTTCATCACTCCTGAATAGCTTGTGTCGCTCTCCATAGAGAGAAAAAAATTGCCTTATTTTTATACGCCCGGGGTCTCAAAAGTTTCGTATGATCTGTAGCTACTCGAAAACGTAAAAATAAAAGAAATTGTTGTTCACTATTAGCCCGCTAAAATGGACGGAATTTAAAAAAAAAAGAGACATGATTTTGAAAAAATAAATAAAACAAAGGGTTCATATTTTAGATTTTGTACCAAACTTAATTTTCATTCCATAACTGCATTACAAAGAACGAAAAAAAAATTAATAAAATTTTAACACATGTAATGTGTTGGTTAAAAATATAAAAGGGGAAAATAGCACTTTTTCTGGATGAAATCAGAATTCTTGTTGACTTACTTGTATTCTTAAACTTGAACTTTTTTTTTCATTTTTGTCAGTTATACGTATTTTTAATAACAAACATTGTAAAAGAAAAATTAAATGCAGTTCTCATTTTCTTTGTAAGACGCAACTTTTGAGACTCCGAGCGTTCCTGAATTCAAAAGTTAAAATAATTGACACACCCTACTCCTGAGTAGGGACTAACAAATTCCTACCAACCCCTCGTATCTTCTTCCTTCCCAGAATATCCTCTCCTTCATTCGTAAAAATACCCTCCACACAGCATCACGAAATACAGGACCTGAGGGGAATTATTTTCCTCTGAGCCACCTGTGTGGAGCTAATGTGAAAAATATATATTATGTCACCTGTGGCGTTAAGTGTTTTCTTAGGTCGTTCCTCGCTGAAACACAGGTTCTAAAGCTTGTACATACTCCTGTCTCTCCCGTTCTTTGGAGTGTGCATGGATCTCCTGGAAACATCAAACTACTTATTAGATTTGTGTATAATAAATCATTCAACAACAGCAAAAACACAACATCTGTGGGAATCACAGATAATTAATCTATACTAATATTTATATCAGAAAGTTCGTTATTGTCAGGACAAGGTTTGTATAAAACCACTGGTGAGCTCTAGCAAAAATCAGGAAAGGTAAAAATCTAGCTATGGAAATTTGTACTCACGTGCCACCTATTGCAAAAAAATTGCAATAAGTGGCACGTGAGCTGTTTGAAAACTGAATGTACCGGGATTGAATTAAAGGAATGCGGGAGGGTGGAGGTGGGAGAGAAACTCGTGTAGGGGGTTCATGGATGGGGGGGAGGGGAACTAGGGAGGGGGGTTCGCAGAATGGGGAAAGAGGGGGGGGGGGAGTGTAGTGGGGAGAAGGAAGGTGAAGGAGGCGGAGTGGGACCGCGAGAGGGGATGGAGATGCGGGAGAGGAAGGGGAACGGGAAGAATGGGAAAGGACACGCAGGGAGAAACTATTTATTCAATGAATGGTTTAGCAACGCATGCCCGGAACCAGCTAGTATATTTTATTTATTATATGTTTACTATCCCTTACAAAAGCGAAGTATTGATAACGTCGGACGAAAAGCAAAATAAAACCTTGTCTAGGTAACTATGTTGAAAATGTTTTCGGGGAATTTTATTTCAGGCGTCGTAGTTAATGTCTATCTATCTATATCAAAATGAATCGCCGAAATGTATGTTCGCGCATAACTTCCGAACGACTGCACCAAATTGGAAAAAAAAAATTGTGTTCCTTATTGTGAGGACAAGGTTTGTATATTAAATATTACTGGTGAGCTCTGGCATTACGAAATTTGTATAAAAAAATTGCAATAGGTGGCAAGCGAACTGTTTGAAAACTGAATGTACAGGGACTGAATTAATGGAATGCGGGAGGGTGAAAGGGGGACGAGGGAGGTGAACCTGGGAGGGGGGGGGGGGAGAATGGGATGAATTGGAAAGGATACGCATAGAGAAACAATTTCTTTATTAAATGGTATAGCAACGCATGCCGGGTACCAGCTAGTACGTAATAAAAACAAAGAGGGATATTATAACGTGGAAAACTAACTATCGGCTGTTATCGAACTACGACCAAATTGCACGGACATTCAAAGCCGCTTTGCAATGAATAGTGGGTCGCTAATAAGGTCTTAATTAATTAAATATTACGATTTTAGGTTTTACTCATTTAGTCAAAATAAAAAAAAAAAAAACAATTTCTATCTTTTTATTTTATAAACCCGTGACCTGCTCGGCGAATGGGTGAACACAGAAAATGCTAAAGTATGAACATTTTATAATTATCATGATTTTTTTAATGGAATTTGAAAAATTCATCAAATTTGAAATATTCAAGTGCTTTGAAAGTTCTATTGAGGTTCTGTTTGTAAAATAACCGGCCCAAGATAAAATAACGGTTCTAAGTCAATTCAGAATCAACTCAATTCAACACCTCTTTGAAAAATCCTTAAAAGCTATGAACAATAAAATAATTAAAAATTGTGCATAACTTAACCTATTATATCAATTTTTTAAATATTTTTTTCATTATTTTTAATGAATTTTCAAAGGCAATGTTGAGTTGAATTCATTCTAAGTAAGCATGTGCCTAGCATGGCTATCGAAAAATCTTTAAATTAAATAACTATCTAGCTGGTACCCGGCATGCGTTGCTATGCCATTTAATAACTAAATTGTTTCTCCCTGCGTGTCCTTTCCCATTCGTCCCGTTCTCCTTCCGCCCCCCATTCCTCACCCGCGTCCTCTTCCCCTCTCGCGTTTCCACCGTCCCGCAAACCCCCTCCCGAGTTCCCCTCCCCCCTCCCAGGTTCCCCTCCCCCCTCCTGGTTCCCCCCTCCCACACGCGTTCCATAAATTAATTCACGATACACTTAGTTTTCAAACAGCTCGCGTTCCACCTATTGCAATTATTGATACGACTTTTATAATGCCAGAGCTAACCAGACAATAACAAACACAACAAAAAAAGAATTATCCAATTTGGTTCATTCGTTCGAAAATTACGCGCGTACATACATTTCGGCGATTCATTTTTATGCAAATTTCATAACGCCAGAGCTCATCAGTAGTTTTATACAAACCTTGTCCTGGCAATAACGAACACAACAAAAAAAGAATTATCCTATTTAGAGCGGTCGTTCGGAAGTTATGCGGGAACATACATTTCGGCGATTATTTTTTATTAGAATAAACTGAAGAAAAAAAAATTGATTAGAACTTTTACTGGACTTGATTTTCAACTTTGAAATTTGATGTTAAAATTCTTTGAATTAAATTGATAAATTGTTAAAATTCTTTCCATTCTAAGTTTAAAAGAAACAAGAATAATAAAAAAATCTAATCGATGGACACTTAAAAAAAGACAAATATTGAAATGAACTTAAATCTTCGATTAATCACATATAACTGTGAAAGGAACTTAAATCTTAGATAACTCCAAACTAACATTGCGAATTTTCTTACCAATATTAGCACCGTCCGTCGCAGTATACACTGACATAAAGACAGCCACAAATACAAAACAAAAACTCGAAAACATCTTTCCTCAAAAAATATCTAAGGTACACAAAACTTGTCAAAACTTTATATTATTTTTTCAATATTGTTAATATTTTTACAAGAGATGTCTGCAATCGTTCTCTTCAGAATGACTTTGTGATCTAGTACCGAACAACAGAATCTCAAGGTATATATTTGAAAAAAAAATCCCACATATTCCCTCGAAATTCCCCAGATCCTCAAAACACATCAAAATATGAGATGGTGTTGCAATGTTTCCCAAACTATGTACCCGGCACCGGATGATGAATGAAAAATGTCGGGTTGCGGATATTTCTTCATAAACGACGAACTAAATCCACTGACATCCATAGAAAATCTACAGAAATTCAACGACATTTTTAAAATCTTCATAGATATTTTCGTTATTCGTTTTTGGGGTGTTATGCCATGTTGCGCTACCTCCTTCTTAAGCCAATGTTTCGGACATCGTTGTAATGTCCATCATCAGGGCAGATCCGGTAGATGTGTCTACCGGATCTACCGGATCTGCCGGATCTGCCCTGATGATGGACACTGCAACGATGACCGAAACGTTGGGTAAACACCCCAAAAACAAATAACGAAAATACTTTTGGCCGTGAAAATTTTAAAACGTATCTCTTCATGGATACATTATTCAATTAATTAAATATGAGATAAAATCTCTGAACTCTATTGCCTTCCAAATGTATAATTCGCTATTAGATATGTACAAAAACATCAAACAAATAAAAAAATCGATAAGATTTTTAAGTACATTTAAAATGAAAATATGTAATTTTCTTGTCATGTTTTGTTTTGTCACTTTCTTTTTTATCTCTTTTCCTTTTTATTTTATTTGTAATCGTTCTTACTTGTATAATAATTTTGTTTGTTCCTTTATTTGTTTTTACCTGGTGTTTGTTCTATTTACGTGAAACATTTCTTTATATCAAAATGCGTGATATAATTTATTTATTTATTATTTATTTATTTATTTATTTTCCATGTTCTCCGTAAAACGGTTATTCACCAATACATTATGGATAAGATTACAAATTAGACAAAAAGTATAGCAAAACACATAAAAATATCAGTTTCACTACTTTTTGACATACGTCAAAAGATAATTGTTAAACTGCCTGTAGGTTACGTTAAAAATGTCGATGGTCAATGCAGGCTCGTTGAGCAGTTCAGTCGCTATGTTGACTGGCGCGTTCTGATAGGCAGAAGTCCTCACTTTTGGAGCATAAAAAAGGGTATGGGACCTTCCACGAGTATACTTGTCTGGGACATATAAGTTAATCTCTTTCAAAATAGGTGGATTATGTATAGTTCCAGAGATTATCTTAAAAAAATGTTTTCCTAAAAATATTTTTCGGCGGGCTTCTAATGTATTAAGATCGAGCATTCCTGCTAAAAATAAGGATGGATACAGGAAAGGGTAGTACATATATTCCCTCATATATAGGTAACGCATGAATCTCTTTTGTACTTTTTCTATTTCGAGAATATGGTTTTGCTCAGAAGGGGCCCAAATAATGGAGCTATTTTCCAAGATACTGCGAACAAGTGCTTCATACGTTCTTCGGATTGCGATTCCGTTGGTAAATGATCTTGAATTACGAAGAACAAATCCAAGCATTTTGTTGGCACGGGAGACAATATCAGATATATGGGATTTGAAAGAGAGATTTGCTTCAAAGATTACGCCAAGGTCTCGAATCTCATTTTTACGTGTTAATTCATGTTTATTAATGTGGTAAGGGAACAAGAATGTATCTTTGGATCTTGTAAATGTAACGACACTGCATTTCTGAATGCTGAAGGGTAAGTTGTTCAGTTCCGACCATTTGACAAGAGAATTGAGATCGTTCTGCAGAAGAATGGAATCGATGTAACTTTTGATTGCTTTGAAAAGTTTTATATCGTCAGCAAAAAGGAGATATTTTCAGTGGTTTATGGTGTTGCCAATGTCATTGATGAATAAGAGAAAGAGAAGGGATCCTAGATTCGATCCCTGGGGAATCCCGGAGTTAGTTTTGTATTCGTGAGAGATATGGTGTCCGTAACTGACATACTGACGACGATTGCGTAAGTAGCTAGCCACAAAAGCGAGGAAATTCTGAGAGAATCCGATGTCACTTAATTTTTTTAATAAAATATCATGGTCGACTTTATCAAATGCTTTCTCTAAGTCTGTATAAATCACATCAACATGTACAATGTAGGTATATTACCGAGCCTTCAACACACCTAGAACATCTGAAACAAAGAAAAAGCTAGCTGTATGCCCGCACGGTAGCAGAGTATTCTGGTCACTTGAGGGCTCAATAGGTCGCAATTTCTGCAAATCCAGTCTGCCACCTCTAACTCGTTCCAGACCTGATGGCTCACTAGCAAACACCGCCACAACTAACAGGATAACTCAACCCTCGATGACCAAGGCGCTATCCCGACGTCGGTAACTCACTGCGGTTTTCATCTTTGTAAAAGCTGAGCATCCAACATCGGAAGTACTCCCTGTTTTACGAGGGCTTGATGTTAATAAAGCTAGTGGACCTGACGCAATACCCGCCCTGGTACTGCACAGGTACTCTGCAGAATCAGCTCCAATTTTGACGAAGATTTTTAAAATATCCCTGAAGTCTGGCTCCATGCCTTCTGGTTGGAAATAAGCGGTTATCCATCCTATTCTAAAGAAGTGTGACCTCTCCAACCCGACCAACTACCGCCCCACAGCGATCACATCAGTTCTGTTCAAGGTGATGGAACGTGTGATCTACGACAAACTGCCCACATACCTCGAGAAGAAACAAATTATTAACGACCGTTAACATGTATTCCAGCGGAACCGCTCGTGCGGCGATCTTATCGCGTATATGACGCATATTTGGGGGCGGTGCCCGGAACGTTCCGGTGAGACCCAAACGGTTGCACTGGACATTTTCAAGGCTTTTGACCGGGTTTGGCATCAAGGACTTGTCAACAAACTGCCTTCTTACGAGCCGTGAACCCGGGCACCCTGCTAAATCACTAAACTTAGCGAACAACTTGAGGTGACCTATGGCAGAGGTGTTGGTTAATTATATTGATTATATTGACAAAGGGATCATACATGTACATTCAGATTTTTTCCCGGAATGCCACTGGTTTTCAGTGGTGCCTCTAATTTAATACTCACAAGCATAATAATTAAATTAAATTAAAATTAGATCAAATAATTAAAATTCAAATTAAAGCAAAAACTATGAAAATTCAAAATAAATAACATAATCACAAACACAAGTAGGTATCGCTTTCATTCTATTGTAAATCAATTGTGAGTCAGAAAACATTGGCTGCAGAGCTTCTTGAAGCACTGCAATGGTGTCGATATTCGAATAGACAGTGTGTAGCATAGTTAATTTATTTTTATTATTTTTAACGGCAGAGCTGGGACTCTCAACAGGATAGTGGAAAAGCAACAGGTTCCTTCTTTGTGAGCATTGAATATGAAATAAAATATTAGATTTCAAAAAAACAGACGCTAGTATATTTAACTAAAAGGTACGAACTTAAAGATCCCGCACGCGGGGTCAATTCACATAATTCAAACTAGGAATTATACCATAATAAATCACAAATTATCATTATATATTGTCCTGTGCCAAAACAGCACTCACTATTGTTGTTAATATTGTTCTTTAGGAATTGCTTTGTATATTTTTGTATATTCGTTATTTCACATTATTTAATTAATTTTTAAGGACTCGTAAGGAACACTGTAGGTTAATTTTAAGTTTATTATAATTAAGCGCACTTGAAGTGAAACATCACAAAACTGCGCTATATAAATACTATGTTATTATTATTATTGTAGCATTGAACATTGTAGGAACATTGTTATAATGACACGGTTTTGTGAACCAAAGTGTAGTTAATATTGCAGAAATTACAAAAAAACAAATAATAAATACCTGTGAACCATGCGATATTTTAAATTATAGCTATCAACCCGTAAACACTTTGATGACATAAAATAATAAAACGTGCTGGATGCTATATATATATATATATATGTCAATGTTTGAACTTTTTCAAAATATGGAATGTATTGCATTGCACAACATTCTGAAATAAACGATCATTATTATGATACGTTTTAAGATTTTCACGGCCAAACAATTTTCGTTATTGGTTTTTGGGGTGTTATGCCGTGTTGCGCTACCTCCTTTTTTAGCCAACGTTTTGGACAGCGTTGCAGATTTGGTAGATTTGCCCTGATGATGGACACTGCAACGCTGTCCGAAACGTTGGCTAAAGAAGGAGGTAGCGCAACACGGCATAACACCCCAAAAACAAATAACGAAAAGATCATTATTATATTTGTTTTATTAAAATAAAGAGTGAGTGTCGACAGCTACTGCCAAATTAAAACACTTTTGTACTTTCTTCCACTATATATATATACTGAGAATACTCCAGGGCAGCCGCCACCATCTCGTTGTCTAGCTGTAGGATTCTCAGCCAGAACCGCCTCCAGGTTCCAGGCCGTGCGTACGGAGGAATCGTGAGGAGGACCTGGTCAGGATTTTGCTGACACTCAGCGTGATCCCTCATCAAGGGTAAAACCGCAAGGATTCCGTCGCTCTTAAAATACGGTTGGATTGGGCCGGCCAAGGCCATTTGAATACCCGACCGCGAAAGACTGATGCAAAACAAGGCACGATCATATGGATTTTTCAAAGAGCACAAGGACATGCCATGTCAAGGTCAAGATAGCGTACTCGCTATCGATAATGCCCGAATAACTACAAGGGCTCGTGTTTAAAGATCACGAACTTAAAGATCCGGCACGCGGGGTCAATTCACATAATTCAAACTAGGAATTATACCATAATAAATCACAAATTATGTTAGCTGACAAATTGAACTCCCCGTCGCTTCCCGTATCGGCGGTAATTCAAGAAGTACCTTGCCGGAAATCGTGTTGAATCAACAATTAAATATGCAGCCTGGCGGAGGTTTATCAAGTCAGGATAATAATTATTACTAGTGCAATAATTATTATCGTGACAAGTGGTGTTTCATTTCGAAATTTTGATGAAGAATTTTCTTTTTTACATGAATACCGCACAAGGGTCCCAACTGCTCCCGTCTGGAGCCAGTGGGACTCTGGCATCCCCAATTGGGGTATGTTGTGAGGCTGAAGGTAGTGAGGAGGGGAAGAAAATAGGGAAGAAAACACGGCAGAAGCCATTTCAAGCAACGTTTCAATTCTGAATGGTGGTCTTACACCAGGGCGATACTGATAGTAACTTCCACTCTGGAACGTGCCGCAAGTATACTATATATTATTTTAAATGAATAAATTGTAAACAACACAAATTAATCAAATAAAATTTATTTTCCACGCCGGGATTCGATCTCGCGACCTTTGGAGTGTGAGTCAAGAGCTTTGCCACTGGACTTCGCCGGCCGTCAATATATCGAATAACATATGTTTAAATTTACAAACAAATTAAAAAAAATTAAACATTTATAATTTGTTGGTTAAAAATATAAAAGGGGAAAATAACACTTTTTCTGGATAAAATCAGAATTCTTTGTATTCTTAAACTTGAACTTTTTCATTTTTATCAGTTTTATGCATTTTTTAATGACAAACAAACGTTTTTAAAAAGTTAAATTAACGAAAAAAAATTATAAAAATTAAAAAAAAAATGTTTTACGTTTTTCTGCTTATAAATGCATTTTTGTTTTTAAAAAAAAAATTAACAAATGCAGTTTTCATTTTCTTTGTAAGACGCAACTTTTGAGACCTGAAATTCAAAAGCTGAAATAATTGACACACCCTATTATACGGATTTCTGCGTCCAGATGGCGCTCATGTCAGATCAGGTGACATTAACTGCCAAGATAGTGTTTTGATATAAAGGCTTGTTTCTTGTATATTCTGCCTCTTTTTATCGCTAATCTTTAATAAATAAAGCTGACCCTGAATTTAGTTTTACAAAATGTACAAATAATTGTCGTAGTTCGAAGTGTTTCATCACGTTTTAACCTCAAAATCTGTAATTAAAACAACTCAGTGAAACTTGTGAGAGCGTTTTTTAATTGATGAAAGGACCTTACCATTTCCTAACGTGTAATAGGGCATTAGTATTTGAAGGGAATTGAAAGCTCAAGCTACGGGAATTTATTGTAATTAAAATTTTATTAATTCTATTTTTGAAACTGACAATTGATGGTGTAATTCAATTAGGTAAATATGCAGTTCGTCCACCTCACGGATAATACGGAACGTTCGTGTTGTCGAAGTTTGATGCACGGATAATACGGAATGTTCCTTTTTTAGCTAATAGACAATTAAATATGACATTTGTCGGAAGTATAAAATAAATTATATTTTTGAATGTAGCTATTACTTTGTGGTTATCCATTATAATAAAATGAAACAATGCAACTTTGTATAAACCACTTATAAAATGTGCAAATCCGACCGGTTTCGGAACAAACGTTCCTTCGTCAGGGAAAAAAGTATAAGCTTTCCCTGACGTATAAGCTTTCCCTGACGAAGGAACGTTTGTTCCGAAACCGGTCGGATTTGCACATTTTATAAGTGGTTTATACAAAGTTGCATTGTTTCATTTTATAAAATAAATTCCCTAAAATAAACTCGCTTTTCATCATACTTTTAAAAAACATCCCAGGTTTTGAATGGTTTGTTTGGCTACGCAGGGTTTGTCTAGCGGGTTTGTGTAATTATTTTAATACATTTCTTTCAATGTTCTACTGTTACAAAAAATACTTGTCAATGATGCATTCACTTTGTTTTACGCAAAAATATTTTTCTACGATTGGCAGCATTGATGAAATGTTAAAATAAAAACGATGAATGAACATGGCGTTACCGTGCGAGTGAATTAATTTTAACAAAATTAAAATGTTAAATGCATATTTTTTGCATGTTTTTTGGTCTCCCCCGACATAATTACTCACTTTTCGTAATAATAAAGCAAAATAAAACTGTTTGGATAAAACTTTTCCGTATTCACGAGTAAGCGGTTTAATGCACAAATAATTTCAATTATAATATATTGTAATAAAAAAAATATTAAACTTTTTTCCGCTTAATTTTATTGACCGTTTCAATTTAATTAAAGCCATCTTCAGACTGGTACAAATTATTCTTAGTTTAGGTTTCTATACATAACACATGGGGGAGGGAAGAGGGGTGGTCTACAAGGATTTTAATCAATTGGATTGTAATCCATTGTAATCTATCTATCTACCTATCTATTTATCTATCTTCAATCTATCTTCTATCTTCTTCTATTTTCTATCTATCTATCTATCTATCTTCTATCTATCTATCTATCTACCTTCTATCTGTCTATATCTATATATATTTATATATTTATTTAAATAAAAATGAATCGCCGAAATGTATGTACGCGCATAACTTCCGAACGACTGCATCAAATAGGATAATTCTTTTTTGTTGTGTTCGTTATTATCAGGAGAAGGTTTGTATAAAACTACTGGTGAGCTCTGGCTTTATGAAATTTGTATAAAAAACTTGCAATAGGTGGCACGCGAACTTTTTGAAAACTAAATGTACCGAGAATTAATTTATGGAAGGAGGGAACCAGGTGGAGGGGAAGATAAGGGGAAGGAAAAGGAAGGAGGGAAGGGAAGAAAAAGGAATGGGAAGGGGAACTAGGGAGGGGGGTTTGCGGGCGGGGGAAGGGGGGGAGTGGAGTGGGGAGAGGGAAGGTGGAGGTGGCGGAGTGGAAACGCGAGAGGGGAAAATGACGCGGGAGAGGAATAAGGGGGGGGGGGGGGCAAAAGGGGAACGGGACGAATGGGAAAGAACACGCAGGGAGAAATAATTTATTTATTAAATGGCATAGCAACGCATGCCGGGTACAAGCTAGTTTTCATAATAATTTCGAAATAATAATATTTATTTAGTTTATTTAGTCACCATTCCTACTCCAATGTAAACATGTATCCCTTCAAAAAGCAATAAAAAAATTCACATAGGTTCATCTTAAATATAATTACGATTTGACAGTAAAAATAGGTCATTAATAATTCATATTACTTTAAGGTTTTCCCCTGAACAATATTGAAGTGCGCTACAAACCCAAGGTAATTAATTAGTTTACTGGAATTACCAAAATAATTAGAAAATCCACAATCTAAATTACAGACTGTCGAATTTCTCGTATTAGACTCTAAAACGACTTAGTAACAAATGTGATGAATGTACGAAAGATGTACGAAATGTGAGTTGCGAAGGATATCTATGCATAAAAAATTACAAGTGTGCAGTTCACACGCGGTAGAACAGAAACCTTCCGAACATTAAAGTCGACAAGAGTGGGGAGGCTACGAGACACCGCACAAAGAGGAGACCGATTATTCTATCCCATTCTATCGCAGGCTAAATCACAACGGAGCTAAATAAGTTTTCATTTCAAAAATACCCGGGTCACGGAAAAAGTTCGAGAAACGCTGGTCCCTAATAAAGTGTTATCGAGTTCTCAGAGTTGTTCAGAGACTCTAACAAGGACAAATTGAAAAATTACGGATTTTCCGAACACGATTGCGCTCGTTAGGTGTGTTGATGATGATATCCAAGCCGATGCTGATAACGAAATAAAGAAGAAAATTATAACCAATTAGGCGGGCTGTCAGAATATTTTATATTCGTCTTTAATTATTGTTGACAGTGTTACGCACCACCTAATAACCATAGAGGACATATTTTTTTGATCGTATTCATGAAAGATTTACAGATCGACCGTTGTTAAGTATTGAAACAGCTTTGGGACCTATCTAAGTCTCATGTCGATGTGGATAAATTAAAGACGAATATAATATTTTATATTCGTCTTTAATTATTGTTGACAGTGTTACGCACCGCCTAACAACCATAGAGGACATATTTAGTTAATATCGTATTCATAAAAGATTTACAGATCGACCGTTGTTAAGAATTGAAACAGCTTTGGGACCTATCTACATATTCCAAAGTCATTACAAAATATTATTTATTCAATCATTTTGAAGTTCCAAATATCAGTCAAAATACTGTCGCAATCGTGATCACACCAATTATAATTGAATCTCTCACAAAATCGTAAGCATATATATTATATATTTTTAACCCCCGACGCAAAAGCAGAGGTGCTATAATTTTGACGTGTCTCTGTGTCTGTCTGTGGCATCGTAGCTCCTTAACGAATACTAACCGATTATGATGCGGTTTTTTTGTTTGAAAGCTGACGTGATAATTTTATCAAATTGTAAAATGCAGGCCTTAACATGGGTAAAACGCCCAGTGAGGTCCACATTATCAAATAATGTTTTAACATGTAAATATATTATAACAAAACAAAAAATCCCCAGATTTAGGGAAGTTTTTGCAAATCTAAGGATATTTTCCAGATGTCGAGCACTGAACTATGGATGATAAATGATAACCTTTGGTTCGAAGATTGGACGAGAAAAACAGGAAAAACCCACAAGATTTGAATTGTTATGGGTAAAATTTAATATTATCTCTCCAATGTGAAAAAAACATAATTATTGATGTTTTGTTTTAAATTGACCGTTTTACTTTTAAATATGTATGTTCTTTTCGTTTCCGTTTTAAGAGGAAACCCGGTCGAGGAAATATTTGAACAATAGATAACTGTTACTGCAGTTACAGTTACTGTTACGGGCAGCCGAGCGGGCAAGCGGTTGGTGTGGATTTTATAAAGGTTGAGTAATGGCGTTGTGTTTCGTTAGCCACAGCAACGTGTGACCGGGTCTGCAAGTTTTTAGTAAAATAAGGTTACACCATAGGTCGTCGGTAGGTTTGTTAATTTTTTTTTTATTTCACAAGACATATTTCATACCATGTAATCATATGCTATTGTAAATCAATATGTTATTTAATAAACGCATGTTTCAGAATTTTAGTTTTAGTTCAAATAAAATCTTTAAAAAATATATCCGAATACTTCTTTATGATGAAAATTTATCAATTTTGTTTACCTATTTTTGGTCTTACAAATTAATCTATTTCAGATTTTTTTACATTCTTATTTTGCTTCGACTTTATTGAAATATGATTATTACCAAATTAATACCTATGATAACAAAAATAATTACAAAAAGTACTTACATAATTTTAATAGTTTTATCATCTCGTCTTTCAGCATTTTTGGATGTAGTTATAAATTAAATCAAATTTGGAATGAAATAAAATCGATGTTGAATTATAATTTAAAAATCTGGTACGGAGAATATTTAATCTTTCTCATGGAAACCGCCCCGTACGACCGTAAGAACATCTTTCGACGAAATGTGGATTTTCGGCTACTGGCTGGTTAAAGGCCGTTAACGGGTATTATAAGAAAATATTGTCTGAACATTTTACTATTTTTTAAACAATTTGTCTAGTTTATATACTGAACATTGAACACACGGATTGCGTTTAAATCAGGAAATTTTACCGATTTTAAGTCCTATAAGAAGTTACTTATCCAAAAAAAGCAAAACGTACCGACACTCTTGTAATCGATATCTATAATATTATAGTAGCTGGTCCCCGGCATGCGTTGCAATGCCATTCAAAGAAATAAATTGATTCTCTCTGCATGATCTTTCAAGTGCGTCCCCGTTCCCCTCCACCTTCCCCGCCTTCCCACTACCTCGTCTGTTCTCTCACCGCAAACCCCATCTCCCCCGTCCCCCCTCCCCCTGGCTTTCCTCCCTGCCGCTAAAATATATTAAATAAACACATTTTCATTTGTACAAATTTCATAACGCCAGAACTTACCATTACGTATAGCCTATATGTCATTCTGATGTATGAGATATATTATTGTAAAGTTTCATTAAAATCCATTCAGTAGTTTTTGCGTGAAAGAGTAACAAACACACATACATCATATATACATACTTAAATTTCTTAACAATAAATTTCACGTTTATAAGATTAGTAAGATTGTATTTTTCCTTTAGAGGGGTGCAGACGTACGTTCACCGTTTGTCCCATTTTCGACAGTTGCCATTTAGTGTGTAAGAAAGAGGGGCAGCAATATATGTTTAAGAACAAAAGCAAAATAATCAGCGCGTTGACATTTGACGTTTTTAAATTTTTGGAATTCACGCACTATTCAATATTATACTTATAACAATATTCCTGCTGCTCTTTCAAAAGATGAGAATTTTGTTCAATACAAAATGTGTGAGGAAAAGAATTTACTTCATAATTATTTTTTTCGTGTATTTTTCCGATGTTTTATTAGCTATTCTGTTATTCGGGGCGGAGACAAATCCAACAAATCCAAGATCATAAAAATGGGTCCAGCCGTTCTCGAGTTATAAATGGTGAAACTTACCCGACTTTGTTTTAAATATTACGATTAAAAAATATTGGCAGAAGAGTGAAAATCCTACAGTATTTTGTAATTTTTTCTTAATATTAATTTTACACAGGAGGCCCTGAGGAAAATTATTTTCATCAGGGTCTATGTCATCTGAGATGCTGCGCGGAGGGTTTTTTTGAGGAGAGGAAAGAATGAAAAATGAACATTGGTCTCGAAGATACCCATGTTGAAGGAAGAAGGAACCACAGAGGCCGGCGAATCGGTCCACAGCCGAGCTGTTGTACTCAAGAACGAGTCGAAGAAGCTACCCGTTTCGTTGGGCGCGTGTTTTTACATGTTTCCCGAATATTTACTGGTGCTCGGAGCATCTTGCATTGAAATATTGGTAGAACAAGGACAGCATTCCCACCTGACGCCTGTGCTCTTAAGATTGCTATCAGTTTATTAATGCAATCAGTTTATCACGGTGTCGAGGGTTTTTTCAGGCATTTTGGGGCTCCAGACCAGAAGTGGCTGCCAAATTCAACCGTGGTGCACCTTCAATTTGTACAGGTTTAGCAGTTGGGTTGGGAGGCGGGAATGGGTACAGCCACCCCCGGAACCCTTATTGGTTTACCAACACCTCTAACATAGATCACCCCAAGTGGTTCGCTACGTTTGGTGATTTAGCAATGGTGCCCGGGTTCATGGGGGTGAGGTTTGTCTAGGTCTTGGAGGTGGATGACCAGGACACACAAAGCCCCAGATTCATACCCACCTCTTAAACCCCTTTCCTTCCCAGAACTATACTCTCCTTCCTTTCCTTAAAAAAAAACCTCCATACAGCATCCCAAAAGATGACATAGGCCCAGAGGGAAAAAAGTGGTGTACTATTGAAGTATCTGCGGGCCCTGTACAGTATGCCCAGTTTTTGAGAGGCTAACGAGAGGTAATACATTTGTACGGACAAAATGCCGCCCGGTTTCCTCTTAAGACTCGGACATCCCAATTTACAATATATTTTCCTTGAACACTTTAAGTTTTTAACCGCTTAAAGCAATTTATGTTATTCTTGAAGATAATATCTTTACATTCCCCACGCCGCGGCCGAAACTGTAATTAGATGAAAATCCTTCGATAGAAAAAAATTGCAAAGTATGCTCCGAAAATTATTATAAACACTTTTTTCTATTATATTATTTAAGTTTCATATATGAAAAAATGCCTACTGTTTCTGTAAATGCTACCTGAAATTTCCCACCAGTTTTTTGCTCCATTTTAGACGTGTCGTGTTTATTAAACTTCGTGTTTATTAAACTTCGTGTTTATTATATATCTCTAGTTCTTCTTTTTGAACGCTAACTACCGGGCCAACCACTGGAGTGATTATGGTCGAAAAATGGACCACTTATTTTTCTGCGATTTATAGCGGTCCAAAATTGGACCACATTTTCCTAACATTCGTAAAACATTTATTGTAATTGGGAACTCCAGTCCAATTTTTTTAAATGAATAATGACCTTCTATCTTAAATAACTGCATATTTTTTTTTTTAGATTTAGTTTTAATAGTTAAAATAATTGTCAAAGTTTTAATTTTTCAAGATCCCCGAAAACCACCGTATGTATAGTGAATCGTGTGACGTCATCACTCCTGAAAAGTTTCTATAGGATCGGGCAATCAGCTCATCAACTGCTGCCATTTTGAATTCGGTGTCCGAAGTATTCTCACTAGAAGTTGTCACATAAATAATTATGTGACTAATGCAGTTCTTGCTTAGGTGGTTATTTTGTCTATGGCGTTTTTTGGACACTGGTAATTTTTGGAAAAGAGAGAGTTTCCTTTTTGTTTATGGTCACTTCCTCCCGGATCAGCATGGGCAGCTGGTTCGGAAATTAGTGACTCTCCTTCAAGGAGTTTAAATTTACGTTTCATCATGAGAATCTAAGTTGATTTAAAACCTAAAAAAACGCGGGGTGTTTTTACGTAACACGCGAGGTTCGTGTACGAGTTATTTATAGTGGATGACGTGAAAGTCCCACTTTTTTCCGATGTGGCTGGTTGGCCGTTTTGTGGAAGTATTTCTGGAAAAGGAATCGTGAAGTGAATTGGTCCTGGTGTTGGCTACTATAATATGCCTTCACGACCCCGCGTCGCAAAGTCACGGTCTGCTAACCGTACTACCGTAATACGCCAGACTTGGATACTGTTGGGGGCCACGTGCCTTTTGATTGGGGTTCGTCGAGATGGCCCGTGGCTGAATGCGCTCCTTGGAGGTATAGCGGCCTCCTGCCCAATTAGAAGGACGACCTTGGTGCTCTGGATTCCGCGCCGTTCCCGGATGGGAAGGCTGGTGTTCCCGTCCCGTCTCGTGTTCTCTCTCTGCGAAGCAAGATCGCGTTCGTCTTCCGGGGTTATTTCCGTATAGTTAGTTTAGCGTGTCCATTAGGAGTCCATCTGGTATGTGTATTTTTCTATATTCCTTTTGTTACCTTGGTATGAAGATTGTACACTTCCATGTTGCTTTTTGGTTTGGATTCAATACATTTTTATAAAGTTCATCTTCTTTTATTTGACTGAAAACCCTACCTACATGACAGATAACTACTTGGCCCACTATCCTCAGCCCTGGTCTCTGCTCTGCCGCAAGGTTACATTTCATACGAACATGATACGTTTCAAAGTAGCATAATACAATTTTTTTGTGAAGTAGTTTTTGAATATTTTCAATAATAGAGATAAACTAATAAGAGATACCCTTATTTTTGAAACATTATTTAGGCCTTGTTTAAATTGTAAGGGTCCTTTAATAAATAACTCTTTTACAAAAAACTTCACTTTTTATTTTCACAGTGTAACATGTTTTTTAGAAATGTATAAAATAACGGTGATAATACTGAATACACCGGGCCAACACTGGCAGTTGTTTACTATTTAAACTTTGCGTAGGAAAGAAGCAATGATACTCAGATGCTAGCCTTTTTATAGAATAATAACTGCACACATTTATAGAATAAAAACTACACATCTGATGTTTGCAAGTGTTGACAATATGGCTTCTACCTAACTCGTAGTTAAAACAGGTTGCTACCGATCTAGCGAACTCAGCCACTAGCCAAGGTTCGCAACATTAGATGGAGATGTTAAAACATAGGAGTTTGCTCAAGCAACCCATAGATGCCGGTATCATGTCAATTTTCAACAGGCCTAAATAATGTTTAAATAAACACAACAACTAAATCTCTATAAACAGTATGTAAATAAACGAATAAATTAATACGATGGCTTGTGTCATGTCTACATTCCCATAAAATGATTTTACGGTGACGTCACGGTACGAGGAACAGTGACGTCACCACTAAACATTTTAATAATACCAACATGAAGGCGTGCTTCTAAGACCCGATGAAAAATTAACTTATTAATAATTATTTAAAAACTCTGCTTTCAATATTATTAGATAAAACTTATATATTCAGAATCAGCGTTTATTGGTCTATATATTTTAAAGCCATAATATTTTTCACTGGAGTTGCCTATTATTTAAAACATTTTCATGGCCAACCATTTATTTTAAAACGAATCCATTGAAATGCTTTATCTATTATGACTAACTTATGACCATAGATGACGCAAATCCGAACTTCGTAGACTATTTTAGAACGATTTTAAAAATAAATTTTTTAAATATTTTTTTCGCGCTGAATTTTTGATCAGCTGTTTACGGTAAAATTAAGTAATTTTTCCATAGATATGCACGTTTCATTATCGAGTACACCACAGATAACATACAAAAATCAAAAATATTCTATGTTGACTCGAATAAGTACAACTCACGGCAGTTTGAAAGTAATAACACGCAGGATTCGGGCGGTTATAAATTTAACGATTTTCTTTAATATTTTTTTTTATAAATTCTCCAAATATAAGATAAACGGTAAAAAACAGGTTAATTCAATGATTATATAAGTTTTGATGTCTCCATGATAAAATTCTAAAGTATGATTTTTTAATGTTGGCGAAAAATTAAAAAAATGATCTTTTGAGAAATCTCGAGCAATCGAGGTAAATTTATTTATTTATCGTGGTCACTCCAGTTGCAGTGGTTAGTTCATTAAAGCGGAGCAGATTAAGTTGTTTTATTGACATGGCTTTTAATGTTTTGTATATTTCGTTTGAATCTGTGTAGAAAGGCACTTGCAGGATTAGTTTAATTATTGCCTTTTGTCCCTTTTGAATTGGTTCAGTTGCTATATTTGTAGCACTTCCCCAAGCCAGAAATCCATATGTGGCAATGGATTGACAAAATGCAAAATATATGGATCTGAGTATTGTTAGAGGGAAACTGTTTTTAATGGATTTTATAAGGTGCATGACTCCTTTTAGTTTATTTTTTATGAAAGATATGTGGTCAGTCCAGCGTAAGTATGTATCAATAATAACTCCTAGGTATTTTCTATATGCTTGCATTGACAATTGGAAGAAGTTTGTTCACAGTCATGCAGAAACAGGTCTATGTTTGATGGAGGTTGACCTCTTTGTGTAATACTATGTGTGATCTATTTTATTTTGATTGTATTAATGGTAAGAGTATTATTGTTTAGCCATTTTTTGACAATTCCTTACCTTAGATCTGCTATTTTTAAACTAATGAAACATTTATTTGGAAAATAAATCATTTTAAAAATATTACTGACGTCTGTAATCAACACTTTAAACTCGAAACTAGTTTTTAATTGATATTAACCTTGGAGATGTCAAGAGTTCCACTAAAGAACACCAAGGAGTTTGTCTACCTCGGGAGCAAAATAACATGGAACGGTCAGTCTAAGAGTGAGGTCGACAGCCGTATACATCAGGCTAGGCTTGCATTCAATAAAAGGTCGAAAATAATAGAATCGAATAATATAGACTGTGATGCACCTCGATGAATGTGTCTACCTTCTGCACCAGAACTAGCTCAGGTTCATCGTCCGGCAGAGCAGGTGGAGTCTCCCAACACCAGGGTGGTAGGTACCTAAAGGAGCAAGTGGGGAATACCTAAAATAAAGCCAACCTGTACGTACCTCGTCAGGGCAATAAAAACACTAGCTGGGGTAAACCTTACTTGTATTGTTGGTGATTTGTAAATACAACATGGGTACATTCACAGTCAATAATTGAGTACAGGTAAGTTAATTGCCTAACTATACATGGGGGAAAAGCCTACTAAATCTCTCTCGACTCGAGTTCAGCACTGGGGGTCAGTTATGGATACGCGGGAAATTAATGGAGACACATATCGAAAGGAGGGTTGTTTTACTCAAAGGACCCGGGGAGGGTGGCTTGGGCGGCAGGGCAGGGAGTCCAGGGTGTGTTTGTGGTGGCCACAGGTGCGTTCCTTCGGCGGCAGGGGCCTCGGGCGGGCTTCTATGAGCGCGAACCAAAACATCGCGCTTGTAAGGAATGTTCTCGAAAAAACGGGGATCGCGTGGCGTGCGGGCAACTGCCGCTAGCGAGGTCCCGGGGAGAGTGGCGGGCGCTAGCGGTGGCTGGGGCCGTTGAGGGGGAAAGAGCGGGTGCAGCTGCACGGGCGGGGTGAGGGAGGCCGCTACATGAGGCGAGGTATAGCTGGCAGTTCTTTTGTTCGGAATTCGTAGAGTTGGGAGTTTCGCCTCCTAACAAGACCTAAAACTGAGAATACTCCTTATCAAGACCTATGTATGGAGTATCTTGATGTAACGCGAAACATGGTGCCTATCCAAAAGACATAAACGGAGACTAGAGGATTTTAAGATGTGGTCCTACAGAAGACTATTAGGAATTTCCTGGAGAGACCACATCACAAATGAGGAGGTTCTCCAAAGAATCAAAGGAGAAAAGCACCTGCTCAGGACCTTGTCCGAAAGGCGCGCATGATGGATCGGCCATAAAATAAGACAAGAAGGCCTCTTGTATGCCATAATGGAGGGTATGACCGAGGGGACAAACGTTAGGGGACGCCCACGCCGAGAGTACCTGGAGGACCTGCTGGTGGACGTGCGCTGCTCATCATATGCAGACTTCAAAAGAGCCGTACAAGACAGGGAAGAGTGGAAGAAACGTATAGATGAAATTGCTGCAAACCAATCCCACGATTGAAACCAGAGAGAGAGAACCTTGGAATCACACAAATTTTAAGGACCCTTTTTATGTCGCCCACAGGAGACGTGGGGTCTGAGATCAAGTCGAATTCTACTCCGTAAATACCAATGTTTTTCAACTTCTAGAAAAGATTTTCGTGTGAGATTGTGTCGAAGGCTTTACATAGGTCTACATAAATTGAAATAACTTTTTTCTTACACCAGGGCGATACTGAAAATATCTTCCATTCTGGAACGATCCGCAAATATGAAAGTGGTCATATAAAACTGAAACATTTTTTTATACGAATACGGGACAACAGTCCCCAGCTACTCTCGTCTGGAGCCAGTGATACCGTGGCATCCCCAATTGGAGTATGTTGTGAGGCTGAAGGTAGTGGGAGAGGGGAAGGAGATGGGGAGGGGGAAGGTTAGGAAGTATCTGGAAATTCAGATCTGGTCACCATACTCGGATTTTTTTACATGACCTCCACACAGGAGGCCCTGAGGAAAGTAATTTCCCCCAGGGCCTATGTCATCTTTGGGGATGCTGTGTGGATGTTTTTTTAAAGGAAAGGAAGGAGAGGAGGGTTCTGGGAAAGAAGAGGGTTTAAGGGGTGGGTAGGAATCTGGGATTCAGCGTGTACTAGTCATCCGCCTCCTAGACCTAGACAAACCTAACCCCATGAACCCGGGCACCTCTGCTAAATCACCAAACGTAGCGAACCACTTGTGGTGACCTATGGCAGAGGTGTTGGTTGGTTGGTGGGTGGCGCTACCCATTTCCGCCTCCCAAATTGAGAGCCATTGCAAGCAACGTTTCAATTCGGAATAGTGGTCTTACACCAGGGCGATACTGAAAGTATCTTCCATTCTATGCAAATACTCGACACATTATTTAAAAAAAATTATTTGTGAAATTCAAATAAAATTATTTGCGCACGCCAGGTTCGAACCCGCGACCTTTGGATTGTGAGTCGAGTGTCTTACCTCGGGACCGCGGAAGCCCTCAAACTGTATCATATACTTCGACAAAGAACTACCAACCTTATCTTCAATTTCTTAATGCATATTTTTATTGACTGCTATTTTTATGCATGCTTACAAGATTCGTCTCGAACTAAATGCTACCTAGATAGTGTCTTGGATAAATTATTGCTCAGTTTCATTTAATGTGCGACATCTATTGATTTTTCTGTAAGTCTAGGGTAAATATTATATAATCGAACATTATGTCTAAGTCTAAACGGTTATTGAAAATTGTCGTTACATTCAAGTGGTTTCCGTGGATTTTATTCGGTTTATGTGATCAATAAATTTATCTTTACTTTTGAATGTAGCTATTTGTGGTTATCCATTATAGATAAATGAAACAATTTAACTTTGTTTGAACCACTTTTATATTTGAGTAAATCCGACCGGTTTCAGAATGACCGTTCCTTCTTCAGGGAACAAACATAGTATACTTTAGCCCTGAAGAAGGAACGGTCGTTCTGAAACTGGTCGGATTTACTCAAATATAAAAGTGGTTCAAACAAAGTTAAATTGTTTCATTTATTTATCTTTACTCTTTACTAAGTGTAAAATGAAGTCGCTCACGCTGTATGTGCCTTTAGATCTTCTAAACTAAGCAACGGATTTTCATGCGGTTTTCATCAATAGATAGAGTGATTCGACTCCAGATACTAATATCTACAGCCTGTATGTCGGACGAATATCTACAGCTCATATGTTGAACTAATATCTACGAACTTCAAAGTGTTGACTAATATCTACAGAGCTATGGTCGGATGAATATCTATGACGGTCCCAGTGTTGACTAATATGTACAGAGCGTAGGTTGGACTAATCAGCTAAATGTGTCCAATAGTCCGATATTAGGGATTTTTACATACATACTTACATAAATTAAGTTTTTTAAACTGCATACGCAATATTACGTTATTCCAATATGCTATACATAATTGCAAATCCAACCTCTGCCAGTGCTGTAGATGTTTGTCAACACTTTGGTTTTCATAGATATTAGTCAGCAGTTTGAGCTGTAGATATTCGTCAACACTTTGGTTCTCATAGATATTAGTCAACAGTTTGAGCTGTAGATATTCGTCAACACTTTGGTTCTCATAGATATTAGTTCGATTTTTTTCAGTTTTTGGAATTTCTTTAGATATTAGTAGACGCCTCCGAGTGATTCATGAGGAAGGTTTTTGGGTACATATATAATTTTTCAAGGTTTTGTGTAAATTGGTTGATGTACATAATATTTCTGGCAGGCGGCAGCGGGCAGCGGGCAGCGGGCAGCGGGCAGCGTGGTGTGGATTTGATTTAACAGATGGCATTGGTTATAAAGGTATCGTTAGCCACAGCAACGTGTGGCCGGGTCTGCTAGTAATATATGTAAAAATCGAAATGTGTTTGGGGATTAGTGAGATGTCTATTTATTGCTATATTAAGCCACCGCGAAGGTTTCTGGATTATTACAACCACATGACAATACATCTGAAAAGTTTTTTAATCATTTCAAAAACTCTTGCAAAACTGTAAAATGTCACAATTTTTTGAGAATTACATTTTGAAAAACAATGATTCTTAAATCAAAATTCTATTTTCGAAAATCTTTAAATTAATAATTTATTTGAAGTGCTCGCTTTAACACTTTGAATCGAATCAAGAATTATAGATATTTTAAATAGGTACCTATGTTAGGTACTAAATTTGATTGATTTTTCTTATAATATACAAAAATTAATAATTGTAATATATTCACAAAAAAATTGTAATAGGTAGCACGCGGGCTGTTTGAAAACTGAATGTACTAGGACTAAATGAATGGAATGCGGGAGGAGGGTTGGTGAGTGTAGAAAGGCGGAATGTGGAAGGGCAGGAGGGAAACGGGAACGCTCGAGAGGTTATCCGCCACTTACCCGCCCTGGTATAAGTAACAGATGGTTACTCCTTCAAGGCGCTCGCAAGATTCTAATTTTTTTGTTAAACGAAGTTACATTTATTTATTTTGAACGAATCTAGACCTCCAGTGTCCCTGCATACGTTGTTAGAAAGCAGTATATTCTAACAACGTATGCAGGGACACTGGAGGTCTAGATTCGTTCAAAATAAATAAATGTAACTTCGTTTAACAAAAAAATTAGAATCTTGCCAGAGCCTTGAAGGAGTAACCATCTGTTACTAATACCACAGCGGGTAAGTGGCACATCATTTCAATGGAATAAAAAAATATATATATTCATTTAAATGGGGTACATACATATTCAAATAAAATTTCATATTTTAATTTTTAAATGAAAACAGGGTTATAAAATAAAATATTTTATGTTTTAATTTTAAATACAGGGTTGGCACAAACCAATATTTTCAAACATCAGCGTTGCCAATTTTTTTTTTTAATTTGAAACAAAATGTTATCAACAATATTTGTCAAATCACTAACAGCGTTCAACAGCGTACAACAACAATAACATCAAAAATAATAACAATAACAACAACAACAAGAATAACAACGTTTATTTTTCTTTTTAAATCAAGAGCATCATTTTTAATAACAATTCTGAAAATTGTTTTTGAATTTAAGTACAATCACGTAATTGTCAACGGTGACACAAGGAATAATATTATATTTATTATCATTCTTTTTATAAATAAAGGACAATATTCACGAAATGTGATAAGACTTGGAGAAATTATCGGACAATGACAAAACGTCATTATTATCATTGGAGGGGGGTTGACGGAGGTATATTCGGTCTGATCAACTGGATCCTGGTGATCAACTTACCATTCCTAATGGTCCAAATTAGTTCCAAAGGTAAGGGTGGGCTTGTACCCCAACCGCAACGTATCGATCCGGCGTCGATTACGTTTACCTTATATGACAGACAGAGGGCGAGAGATGCTTGCTGTCTGCTCATCAGGCCATGAGTTGCTGACTCAGGTAGGGAACATGTGTGCTACATCCTCAGTCGGAGGGCAGTGGATCCGTTGCCTGTAGACGGAGGATACCTATAGGAGGCGGAAGGATTGCCAGCCACTGGTCCATGTGCATACTCAAAGTACTAAGTGGTGTTAAACTTGTTTGAGTGGTTCGGGTTGTTCTTGGAGTTTTATGACCAACCCTGACACAACATTCAACAATTATTCATAAACTCTATTTAAAATCGAGTTTTATGTTTTTTTTTCACACGGTACTATTTGTAGTGATTTCTGGTAAATCACATCAATTATTTACTCAAATATATCAAGTCTCATTTAATACGTGCACACCTTTTTATTGTCTTACGTTATGCTCTACGTCAGAGCCAATAAAATTCTAGCCCATTCAAATAGTCACACATGACTCAAATACATCATGATTCTTCATATCAAGTATCAAGCATCATTGAAATAAGACTAAATTAAAGTCTCATTCATAAAAAAAAAATCTATTGAACAAAAAAATGTCTCGTAACTTATCAAAACTCTCGTAATCAAAACTCTTGTAAACAAACAAACAAAAAAATATGTAACTAATCAAAACTCTTGTAATCAAAAAAATATATGTAACTATTAAAAAAAATGTATTATGTACAAAAACAAAGCAAAACAAAACAAAACAATTAATTATGTATTGTTATTGTATAATTTTATCTTTTTCCAACTATTATTATTATTTTTATTTTTCAACTGTGAGACCTAGTTAGTATAGGCAGGTTTTCTTTTTCATTTAAATTAAGTGAAAAGTGAAGGTTGTTCAACCATTATAAAAAGTGTTTATAATCCGATAACAGGATAAAGTGATGCCACAGAGCATAATATAAAAGTGAATGATTGAAATGGTTTTTTCACTACAATGTCTTTTTATTTTTGTATTTAACTACAATGATTATTGTTTTTATTTCTATTGTATTTCTGTTTTGAATTTAACTGTTTTTAGGAACCGGTGGACCAATACAATTGTTAAGCTTTTAGTCAGCATAGGACATAGGTATGTTCGGGGTCAAACATTTACGCGAGAACGGGGAAAATGTTATGAAAATAATTTAATAAGGAAAATAATGTTCTAAATTACCCCAGGGTTAATAATATTTGTTTATATTAATAACTCAAATTATTTTACTGGCTTCTAATAGTTTCACTTTTTCTCCGATTAGTTAAACTTTCGAACGATAGGGGGATCATGATCGATTTCCTTCACTTCTTTGATTCGCATCTTGAGGGCAGGATGTGAATCCGACAGTCAACGAGTGGATTTTAAATTATAATGGAAATTGTTTAATCGGCGGGTTTTTTCAAGTTAATTTAATATGTGAACGATAGTTTCCTTTATATCTCAGCCGGTATAAGGTTATCGCGACTGGAGAACCTTTATTTTACGGGTATTCAAGTGTAGAATGCCGTTGTGCTACAATGGCGGCTCGATCGACAAATTTAATCATAATCTTCGATTATATACACCATCCATCATTCGGCGAGATGTATCACCAATAATACAACGGCACACAACCCGTCCGCCTTTTCCACACCATATATTTCCAACCTGATGGGATCTGAACCATATAATGGAGGACGCCAAGGGCATGGCGTTCCCATACTCCACAACTACCTAAGATGGACGGAGAAGATCGAAAAACCTGGCGATGATGCAATTATGAGGGAGGTAGGATCCCCTCGCTGCATCTGGATTCGTCGCAGCAACGTTATAGGTTTTTAGCTAGTAGCTCGTTAGATACGGTCCACAGGTATGCTTAATCTTTTAATATATAAATCGTGTTATACATCCACTCTTTTATTTTACATTTCCAAGCTTCACAACATTGAATAAAATAACAGTGCCCACGCTCTGATGGGAGTATTTCATGCCTACCGACACAGTCCAGCATATCTCGTACCCACGAGATTTGGCGTCCAAGATCCCATGGGATTAAAGCTGATAACTGTGTATCTTTATGTATAACCCTGTAACTATAACATTTAATACACCCACTCAATAAGAGGTGTAAATGTCATGATAACGTGACCACAAAGTAGGTACAAATCACAACACAACCATCCAGTGTCATTACCCTATCAACATCATTACCCTGATATATTAAATACCCTAACGAGATAACCCTTATTAAAACCCAACTTCAATCCAACTACCATAACAAACACTCACGTCGGAAGTAATTGCTTGCTCCACAGAGGTCAAAAAATGCCTGAATTCACTGAATTTCAATGTCACATAGGGAAATTCAATATAATACAACCACCATAGATGGCGCCCCCATGGTCCGATAGCATAAATTATTAATTTAAATGAGATTAATGCCCAAATGTATTTAAATATATTTTATCGCGCGTATCCAACGTCTTTAGCACACATACATCTATTTATACATGCGAACTTTAATAATAATAACAATATTAATGAAATAATTTTAAAAATTAAAAACACTTTGTTTTTAGCACGATAATCTTTATTTAAAAGTCAACATGTTTCAAGAACGATGTTCTCTTCATCAGAACATTAAATGTACTAAAACTAAATGATCAAATATAGAAAGACAGGCGTGGGTAGAAATGGAAGTAGTGGGGGAGGAGAGAAATGGAAAGGGGAGGTGGTTAGAAGATCAACAAGGAGGAGGGGGGAGAGGTGGAAAGGGGGGTGCTTAGAAAAATAAAGACAAAAAATTACAATGGAAATATGTTTAAGATAGGGTTATTCACAAAATTAATATGATTGTTAATAATATTTAAATTTCTATTGACATTTTTCCTAATTTCTAATATTTCTAAAAGATCTAAGTGAAAACCACTAACGTTAGGGTGTAAAATTTTAAAACCAGTATTTACACCAAATGAATGGTTAAATTCAATTAGATGATTAGCAAATAATTATAGCTATTTAGACATCTCAAATGTTCCTTGAGATGTTTAACGTTAGTGGTTTTAAGCAACCTTCAACTTATGCCATTGGGTTGCAGTGTAGTCAACCCACAGTTCTGATGTGTATAGCGAGGTACAGAAAGCGTTGAACAGTATTCTCTTTACTTTGGGGCTGCAGGAGTAAAAACGTCGTGACAGCATACCCGCTCTAACTGCTTTGGGCAACCTTCAAAAAAAGAACCATTGAAAGATATAATAATGCTTATCGTCTGATGTTCGGACTCCTCAGGGACTGCAGTGCCTCCTCAATGTTCACAAAAGGGCGAGTTCTAGGATTTAAAGCTCTTCAAAGAACCAGGATTGCAGGACTGAGAGGAAGGATAAACCACTCAAGAAATATTTTCATAATAGAATCCCGTTTGACTTCAGGATCGAGCTTAGAAGAACATTGGAGAAAGACGCTGGCTCCCATAATCCCAGACCCGATGGACTAATAAGAGCCCAATTAAAAAAAATCTTGGTTTTTATGAAGACTTATTATCTAATGATGCCGATTTTTATTATTATTATTTTTTTTTTATCTCTACCCTATTTTATAAATCCCTATGGGTTTAATGTATGTACTTACACTCTATATAGGATGTGTGGGATTATTGCACTCACCTCCCCACATTCTGGAATAAAGACCATTATTTATAATCTTCAGATTTTACGTCCGGGTTAAAACTTCCCCACAGGAAAAACTAAACCCTTTCATACACTTTTCCATAAATTATCATCTAGTCAATTCACGCTATGCAATTGCACTATATAAGTATGATAAATTCAAAATAATACAAGAACAACATGTCAACCTACCAGAGATCAAATGAGACCGAAATTCACCGACTCCAGATATTTTCATATCAGAGGGTTCGGCTCGGTGGAACTCCTAATTGGACCTGTAAATCCTACTAATCCCTCAAAATAAATATTTAAAAAAATCTTTTTTTATCCTACATGTATTTAAAATGACTGATTTTTGCATTTTTATAAATACACACTTTTACAAATCTAATATGCCTAAATTTTGATTATTATTATTATTTAGCACCGTTGTGATTTGAAACTAGATGAAACAATAAAGCGACACTAAAAAGAGACAACGTTTGCTATTATCTCGGTCTCCTTTTTGTGCACTGCTTCGTAGCCTCACCATTCTTGTCTACTTTAGTTTTCTGAAGGTTTCACTTTGACTGCGTGTGAACTGCACACATGTTTTTTTTTTAATAATATTCATTTTGTCGCATACATTTTTGGAGCATCGTTGCACAGGGTGACCAGACAACTCGGAATGAAACCAACTCAGAAACACCTCAGAAAGGTCATTAAGAGTGATGATAGAAAATACAAAAAATGGTTAAATAGCTTTAGTTAGGTTAGGGTTACCGGCTATTTAAAAATAATTTTTTCATGGCTTTTAATGACCTTTATGAGGTGTTTCTGAGTTGGTTTCATTCTGAGTTGGCATGAAACCTTTGTCCATAGGATTTTTTGTCGTAATACCCAAATCAAAACCAGTCTGCCATGAATTGGCCAATCAGCCCCTTAGGGGTAACGTTGGCCTTTGGGACACCGTGTGATTTATGTGAATGAATTTATTATTACTCTGTATCAATTATTTATATATTTTTTGATAAATAAATGCGGACATACCGTACGCCTAAATAAAATGTGTTGAATCTTGTAATAATCTATTTCGTTTTATTGCTGAGGATATATTGCCCAGCTTTTTGTTGACTTTACTGGACGAACATAAACTTATTATTTGGATTATTCTTTAAAAATGGTGGTAATCTTAAGTCGGGTCTCCAGCGACCAAAGGTTTTCAAAATGTCGGATAAAAATGCAAGCCCCATTATCTTAGATTATAAATAGCAAGGGTCCAAGGATTGATCCCTGTGGCACTCCATGTATTTTACCTATTTTACTCAATTCTCTAACCATTTCCTTTTTTTCTTTACATTAGCTCCATACAGGAGGTCCTGAGGAAAATAATTCCCCTCAGGCCCTATGTTATCTTTGGGGATGCTGTGTTGAGGGTCGTTTTAGGAAAGGAAGGAGGATGTTCTGGGAAGGAAGTATGAGGGATGGGTAGGAATCTGGGGGTCAGTGTTTCCAGCAGTGACGGACGTATGAATCCATCCCTCCCACTGCGGTGCAAGGCGATTTGCGGCTGGAGAAGTCAAAGGGACTCCCTCAACAATTCTCTCCCAATCCAACCCGCCACGCAGTAGGTGGACAGACCACACCCCATGAATTCGGCCACCCCTGCAAAGTCACCAAACGTGACCCATGGCAGAGGTGTAAATGGTTCCCGGGGCGGCGCGGCGGTACCCATAACCACCTCCCAAATTAAAGTTCCCAAAGTTCAACTGTATAATTATTGCAATAGTTTTTATTTTCATAACACATATTATGATAGAAATTTTAAAGTAAAAAGCTAGTAATTGATATCGCAATACGTTTATATTTCAAAAGTATAAAATTATTTCGTGAAATTTGACAAAACAAATAACATCGTAGGTAACATAATATTTAGGTTTAAAATTGATATTGGTAAAAAATTTGGTATCTTCAATCATTAAGGCTACTATAAAGTTATAGCTACATTTAATAGCAAAAGTATGAATTTGTAGTATGCATTGCTAAAATTCACGATATCACCATGTTGTATAGAGTGCAACATGCACGCGCTGTCCTTTGTGACTATGGTGTTGGAATGGTGGCTGCTGTGGAAGTAACACAGCAAACTACGGGTACAGTGCCAGCGTAGAATCCGCAGTGCTGAAATTAGACAATAATTGTAATATATGTAATAATCCATGTATTGGATCATTCGGAAACGTTCGGGTTCCGACGAAATTTGTCGAGCGGCCCGCGGGGCTCTCTGAGCCGATGCAGCCGTCGGCGCGCCCAGAACTATTCGAGAAGCCTTTGTAATCACTCGCTACGTTAGACAATAATACAGTACTATCGAATCCATTGTACATCACAATAAAAGACGAAAAGAACTTACGTGTACATATTATTATTTGTGGGCTAGTAAGGCCACAATAAAGAACATTACAATAATAAAATTAGTTAATTTTGTTTATTTATCTATATAAATTATGTTTAAATCGGGTTTTTCGATGTCTGTCTCACTAGGATATACCTGTGCCGAAACAGGCGTAGAGGTACATAAATGAATATCATAGTTATGAGAGTATTTAAGGTTAACTACATATTAATTTAAATACAATTAAAGCAGTAATGTGATTTGAAGGGTGGGTAAATCCCATAAAGAGAGTTATCTTTTAAATATCCATCAAGTCTATCAAGTCAAACTCCATAAATATATTTGAATTTCTGTCAAATCTATTTATGGAGTTAGATTTGATAGGGTTTTATTATTTTAAATGCAGTTCTCATTTTCTTTGTAAGACGTAACTTTTGAGACCCCGGGCGTTCCTGAATTCAAAAATTGAAATAATTGACACACCCTACTCCTGAAGCACTTACCAACAAATTCCTACCCACCCCTCATATCTTTTTCCTTCCCAGAATATCCTCTCCTTTATTTCTAAAAAGACCCTCCACACAGCAGCACCAAATACAGGAATTGAGGGGCATTATTTTCCTCAGAGCCACCTGTGTGGAGCTAATGTGAAAAATATATATTCTGTCACCTGTGGCACTAAGCTTTTTCTTAGGTCGTTCCTCGCTGAAACACAGGTTTTGAGGTCTGTGCATACTCCTGTCTCTCCCGTTCTTTGGAGTGTGCATGGATCTCCTGGAAAAATCAAACTAGTTATTACATTTGTGTATAATAAATTGTTCAACAACAGCAAAAATACATCTCTGGGAACCACAGATATTCTCTACTAATATTATAAATGCGAAAGTGTGTGTGTTTGTTACGGTTTCATGCCTAAACCAATAAACCAATTTTAAAAATCTTTCACCGATATGCTACAATGTATAATAACATCTTCATCATCACTCTTGGCTCTACAACCCCTGGTGGGTCTTGGCCTCCTCAAGAGTCTTCCTCCACTCATGTGGGTTTTGTGCCAGCTCTCTCCAGTTTAGAAGCTCCAAGGTAGATATACTTTTGAGGACGTTGTCACTCCACCGTCTTATTATAATATAGACTGTATATAATGGTAAGCTCTGGCGTTATGAAATTACAAATATTAATCTATCCATCTATATCAGCGGTCGTCACACTTTTCTGGTCAAGGGCCACATAGGACAATGTGAGGTATCTCTGCGGGCCGCACACTTATGATTTCGGGGGGGGGGGGGGGGGGTGTTGTACCCTTTTGTTTAGCAAGTTACAAAATCAATTATTTTGTATTTAAGCACCGGGTTGCTACTTCCTTCCTTCTTGTGTTCATGACATAGTGTCAATTCTTGATAATAATAATACACGTAAATTCATAATATTACATAAAAAAAATAATTTGTTTGTATCTGTAATGGAATCTTTCAGTTCAATTTTCAACCACTTCTTATTTTGCTTTATTAGTACGTGATTAGCGTGATTTTTTGGTCTTTTTTGAATTTATTTTTTTTACCTTCCTACACCCTCACCGTGTCATCTCCACGCTCTCTAATTTTCTCTGGGTCTTCTACTGCCCCCCTGAAAGTCTCAAACGACAATATAATTAATTGTAAAAAAACGGATAATATATTTAATTGTACGTGAAAAAATATATTTTAAAAGAAAACGGCAGATATTGTGGGCCGCAAAAAACCGGATAATATAATTGTACATGAAAAAAAATATATTTACAAAGAAAACGGCAGATATTTGTGCGGGCCGCAAAAAAACGGATATAGTATAATTAATTGTACTCGTATATGATAAAAAATATAGTCAAAAAGAAAACGACAGATATTTGTGCGGGCCGCAAAAAATCGGATACTATAATTGTACATGAAAAAAATATATTTAAAAATAAAACGGCAGATATTTGTGCGGGCCGCAAAAAAACGGTTATAGTATAATTGTACTCGTATATGATAAAAAATATAGTCAAAAAGAAAACGACAGATATTTGTGCGGGCCGCAAAAAATCGGATACTATAATTGTACATGAAAAAAATATATTTAAAAATAAAACGGCAGATATTTGTGCGGGCCGCAAAAAAAACGGTTATAGTATAATTGTACTCGTATATGATAAAAAATATAGTCAAAAAGAAAACGACAGATATTTGTGCGGGCCGCAAAAAATCGGATACTATAATTGTACATGAAAAAAATATATTTTAAAAGAAAACGGCAGATATTGCAGGCCGCAAACAACCGGATAGTATAATTGTACATGAAAAAAATATATTTTAAAAGAAAACGGCAGATATTTGTGCGGGCTGCAAAAAAACGCATATAGTATAATTGTACTCGTACATGTAAAAAAATATTGTTAAAAAGAAAACGGCAGATATTTGTGCGGGCCGCAAAAAACGGATAGTATAATTGTACACGAAAAAATATATATTAAAATAAAAAACGGCAGATATTGTTCGGGCCGCAAAAAAACGGACAGTATAAATTGTACTTGAAAAAAAAATTAAAAAGAAAACCCAGATATTTGTGCGGGCCGCACAAATATCCGTCGCGGGCCGCATGCGGCCCGCGGGCCGCAGTTTGACGACCACGGATCTATATAAATAAAAATTAATCGCCGAAATGTATGTACGCGTATAACTTCCGAATGATTACACCTAATTGTATAATTCTTTTGTTTGTGTTCGTTATTATTAGGACAAGGTTTGTATGAAACTACTGGTGAGCTCTGGCATTATGAAATTTATATAAAAAATAGCAATAGGTGGCACGTGAGCTGTTTGAAAACTGAATGTACCGGGACTGAATGTATGGCATGTTGGAGCGGGGAGTGGAACCAGGGAAGAGAACCTGGGAGGGGGGGGGGAGAATGGGATGAACTGGAAAGGACACGCAGTGAGAAACAATTTATTTAAAAACAAAGAGGGATATTATAACATGGAAGCCTAACTATTGGCTGTTATCGAACTAGAGACCAAATTGCACGGACATTCAAAGCCGCTTTGCTATGAAAGGTGGGTCGCTAATAATGTCTTCATTAATTAAATATTACGATTTTAGGTTTTACTCGTTAAGCCAAAATAATTAAAAATCAATTTCTTAAGGGCCCGCAACCCGAATTACTGACGATTTATTACATATCTCCCTGAAACACAGTAAGTTTTAAAGCTCTTAAAAAAATATTATTCTTGAAGATAATATCTAGACTTTGCCCGCGCCGAAACGCAAATTATATAAAATTCCCTTGATAGAAAAAAAACGCAAAGTATGCTCCAAAAATTATTATAAACACCTTTGTTTCAGTTATTTTACGAGTTATATGTATGAAAAAATGCACAGTGTGTCTTTAAATGCTGATTAAGACAATGCCCGCAATATTTTTGCTCTATTTTAAACGAATCACGTTTTATTAAACATTTTCGCATCGATTTTGTCGCTGTAAATGTTAGCGCCCTCCTCCAACATTCGTAATTTCGTATCTCTCCATCTTCTTCTTTTCGAGTCTGGTTGCAAAGCCTTAATTTTTATTTTATAAACGTGTGACGCTGCTTGGAGAATGGGTAAACACAAAAAATGCTAAAGTATGAAGAGTTTATAATTATCATGATTTTTGTTATTAAAAAAATCCATCAAAATTGAAATACTCAAGTGCTTTGAAAGTCCTATTGAGGTTCTGTTTGTTAAATAACCGGCCCATGATAAAATGACGGTTCTTTGTCAATTGAGAATCAAGTCAATTCAAAACCTCTTTGAAAAATCCTTAAAAGCTATGAACAAAAAATAAATAAAAATAGTCCAAAACGTAACCTATTATATTAATTTTTTAAATATTTTTTTAAATACTTTTAATGACATTTCAAAGGCGGTGTTGAGTTGAGTTCATTCTAAGTTGTCCAGTATCCGAAATAATAATAGAATCGACTAACATAACACGAGCATGTGCCTAGCATGACTATCGAAAAATCCTTAAAATATGTAACTAACTAGCTGGTACCCGGCACGCGTTGCTACGCCATTTAATAAATAAATTGTTTCTCCCTGCGTGTTCTTTCCCATTCTAAACGCGTGTCCTTTCCCCTCTCGCGTTTCCACTCCATCTCTCCACCTTCTCTCTCCCCAGTGCACTCTCCCCCTGCAAACTCCCTCCTGAGTTCCCCTCTCGCCTCTCAGGTTCCCCTCCCCCCTCCTGGTTCCCGTCTCCAACCTCCCGCGTTCCATAAATTAATTCACGGAACATTTAGTTTTCAAACAGTTCGCGTTCCACCTATTGCAATTTTTTATACAAATTTTATAATGCCAGAGCTCACCAGACAATAATAAACACAACAAAAAAATAATTATCCAATTTGGTGCATTCGTTCGGAAATTATGCGCGTACATACATTTCGGCAATTCATTTTTATGCAAATTTCATAATGCCAGAGCTCACCAGTAGCTTTATACAAACCTTGTCCTGGCAAAAAAGAACACAACAAAAAAAGAATTATCCTATTTGGAGCAGTCGTTCGGAAGTTATGCGGGAACATATATTTCGGCGATTATTTTTTTTAATATATATATGTAGAATATAATGAAGAAAAAAAAAATTAGAACTTTTACTAGACTTGATTTTCAACTTTGAAATTTCATGTAAAAATTCTTTGAATTAAATTAATAAATTGTTAAAACTCTTTCCATTCTAAGTTTAAAAGAAATAAGAACAAAAATCTAATCGATAGACTGTTAAAAAAGATAAATATTGTATCTTTCCGTAGGGAAATGAACGTCAATCTTCGATTAATCGCAGATACTCCGTACAAGAATTTGAGTGTTAGTTTGGAGTTATCTCTTCTTACGAGTTTTCTTACCAATATTAGCACCTTCCGTCGCAGTATACACAGACATAAAGACTGCCACAAATACAAAACAAAAACTCGAAAACATCTTTACTCAAAAAACACCTAAGGTACACAAAACTTGTCAAAACTATAAATTATTTTTTTCAATATTGTTAATATTTTTACACGAGATGTCTGCAATCGTTCTCTTCGGGATAACTTTGTGATCTAGTACCGAACAACAGAATCTCAAGGTATATATTTGAAAAAAATCCCACATATTCCCTCGAAATTCCCCAGATCCTCAAAACACATCACAATATGAGATGATGTTGCTATGTTTCCCAAACTATGTACCCGGCACCGGGCCATGCATGAAAAATGCCGGGTTGCGGATGTTTCTTCATAAATGACGAACTAAATCTTCTGACATCCATAGAAAATCAACGACATTTTTAAAATCTTCATAAATAGGTACATTATTCATTTAATTAAACATGAGATTAAATCTCTGAACTGTTTTGAATGCTAAATGTATAATTCGCTATTAGATATAATAATAAATAATAATCATAATACTTGGATAATTTATATAGCGCCGTTTTTGTGAGAAATCACCTCAAGGGTGCTGTACATAATACTGTATAAAATTGGTATAATTAAGATTTGTAATTATAACTAGTGACTTATATCTAAGACTTGTAACTAGTGGCTTCATCTAAAACTTATAGCTAGTGACTTACGACTAAGACTTATGATAGTTGACTTAAAACTAGTGGATTAAAGACATACATATTGTAGGAGGTCCCGGGCGGGCCCTACTTACCTTGCCGAAAGGCTAGCTCTCGTCGTCGGAATGGCAGGAGATCTCTCTGCATCAGGGCCGTAGGTAGCTAATTTGGAAGTACATACAGTATTGCCACACTTGCCCACGTATAAACTCATCAAATAAAAGAGGACGCGTTAGCCATTATTGGGCACTTTGCGAGCGGCGAAAGCGGGAGTCCGCGAGCGTCGGACCGCGACCTTACGGGACCAAGGGTAATTGCTGACTGGCGGGGGCAGCGTGGTTCGGTCTCGGCACGCTCTCCTGTTGCTAGCGGGCGAAAATGGCTTCCGGTGAACTCATGTCAAGAAAGCGGCTATTTAGGGAATTGATTTAAGTGACCGGTGACTTTACAAACACTATCTTTGCGTAAATGTATATCGTAACAATATTCACAACTGTGACATAAAGTTAGAGACTTCAAACAAACATAAGTACCTACCAACATTTCAAAATATTTATTTGCCATTGTTGTCAGTGATAATGATAACATTAAAAACAAAACAACAAACAAGTTCTGTAGGTATATGGTAATGTACAAAAACATCAAGCAAATAAAAACATCGATAAAATTTTTAAGTACATCTATAAGGGAACGTACACATACTACTTGACACACTTTTTGCAATTTTTTACCCCCCCCCCCCCCCCCCGGTGACGTGTAGTATATTCCAAGACCCTTCCCCCTACAGTTTTCACGTAGTATTTCATAAATATGGTTTCGAATCATTTTTTGCTAACAAAAAAAAAATGCATTATTTGGCTTATATTTATCTTTATTAATACGGCGCTTGCTGCGTGACAGCAAGAGTGCATGCATTACAAGTGGAAAAAAATATTATCCAGATAAAACTTATCAAAATATATTGAAACCGGAACGTAATTTATGGAAACGAAAGTCTTGTTATTTTTATAAACATTTTTCATCTCAATCATCTTTAACAAACACGTTCCCTGAACTTTTTCACTTATTTGAATGTACGAGGGTGGTTTTTTAAGTTTGCGGATTGGGTAAGGAGTGAGAAGAATTTGGTCGACGATAGCTCAAAGACTAATGACCTAATTACGATAAAACCCGGTGTTTATCCTAAAAATGAGTTGTTCAATTAGTACCTAATTCAGCGGTACCCCTATTAATCACTTAGCTTCCCATTCTGCGAACTTAAAAACCTCCCCTCGCAGCTCGAAAAAAAACGCGAGATTTCTAGATTGACTACGTGATAAAAACCTAACCCTTCCCCCCCCCCGTTGCGACCAAGCGTGGTATTTTGATGACCCCCCCCCCTGAACAAGTCACGTAGTATGGGTAAGTTCCCTAATACACATAACAATGAATCGCTGAATGTGTTGCTAAGCGCATAACTTTCGAATGACTGTACCAAATTGGATAATCCTTTTTTTTGTGTGTTCGTTATTGTAAGGATAAGGTTTTTATAAGACTTCAGGTGAGCTCTGGCATTATGAAATTTGTATAAAAAAATTGCTATTGATGGCACGCGATGAAGCGGCTATTGCTATGGAAAGCGGGAGGGAGGTAGAGATGGGGGGGAACCAGGGAGGGGGAGGGGAACCTGGGGAGGGGACCTGGGAGGGGGGAGGGGAACTCTGGAGAGGGGTTCGCGGGATGGGGGAAGGGGGAAGGGGGGAGTGGAGTGGGGAAAGGAAAGGTGGAGGTGACGGAGTGGGAAACCCCTAATACCATGCGAGCGAAGCTGCGGGAAAAAGCTAGTTTAAAATGAAAATATGTAATTTTCTTGTCATGTTTTGTATTGTCAATTTTCTTTTTTATCTCTTTTTCTTTTCGTTTTATTTGAAATCATTTATATTTATTTGAATAATTTCCTTGTTTGTTCCTTTATTTATTTTCTCTTGGTGTTTGTTCTATTTACATGAAACTTTTTTTTGTGTCAAAATATGTGAATAATGTAGGTATATTACCGAGCCTTCAAAAACACCTAGAAAATCTGAAGACATAACAGCACACAACAAAATAGAAACGGAAACAAAGAAAAAGGTGTGATCAACGACAAACTGCTCACATACCTCGAGAAGAACAAAATTATTAACGACCATCAATAAGGATTCCGGCGGAACCGCTCGTGTGGCGATCTTCTCGTGTATGTGACGCATATTTGGGGGCGGTGTGCCCGGAATGTTTCAGTGAGACTAAAAAAAGAGTTGCACTGAACTTTTCCAAGGCTTTTGACTGGGTTTGGCACCGAGGACTCTCAACAAACTGCCTTCTAATGAGTCGTGACCCCGGGAACCCCTGCTAAATCACTAAACAAAGTGAACCACTTGGGGTGACCTATGGCACAGGTGTTGGTTAATTACATTGATTATATTGACAAAGGGATCATACATGTACATTCAGATTTTTTGCCGGAATGCTGCTGGTTTTCAGTAGTGCCTCTAATTTAATACACACATATATAATAATTAAATTAAATTTAAATAATTTAAATTTAAATTAAAGCAAAAAATTCAAAATAAATAATATAATCACAAATACGAGTAGGTGTCGCTTTCATTCCATTGTAAATCAACTGTGATGTCGTGCGGTTGACTGTGCAGTCAGAAACCGTTGGCCGCAGAGCTTTTTGAAGCACTGCAACGATGTCGATATTCGAATAGACAGTGGTATTTCATTTCAAAATTTTGATGATGAATAGCTGATACTACCCTCAAATTTAGCAGTTGTATGTTCAGGGAGAGCCAGTAAATGGTCTCTTTTGTGTGTAATGTGTTCATGAGAATCATGGGACCACTGGTCTGACAAACAGATAGGCAGGAACCTTGCAATTCATCAAATTGCACACAAATTGTATAGAAATAAATAAATATTAAGATTATAATTTAAATTTGTGCAGTTACTGCCCACTGCAGATTTATTATCTAGTTTACTTGCCAACAGGATTGTATGTCGATAATGCAGGTTTCTGATGTGCGTCCAGATGGCGCACGTATGACAGAACTGCCAAGACAGTGTTTAGATATAAAGGCTTGTGTCTTGTATATTCTGCCTCTTTTTATCGCTAATCTTAGAACAATAAACAAGGCTTGTTTAGCCTTTAGTTAAAGAACGGAGAACCGGCCCCGAATGTAGTTTTACAAGCTATACAAAAATAATTGTCATATGTCGAAGTGCTTTATCATGTTTTAACCTCAAAATCTGACAATAAAACAACTCAGTGAAACTTGTCACAGTGTTTTTTTAATTGATGAAAGGACCCTACCATTTTCTAACGTGTAAAATAGGGCATTAGCTTTTGAAGTGAATTGAAAACCCAAGGTAGGGGAATTTATCGGAATAAAAAATTTATTAATTCTATTTTTGAAACTACCATTATAATATCATTATCATTACATAGTATAAAATGAAGTCGCTCAAAATGTATGTGCGCGTTAATCTTTTAAGCTACGCAACGGATTTTCATACGGTTTTCACCAATAGATAGAGTGATTAAAAATGAATGTTTATATGTATAATACATGTAAATTACATTAGAGAAAAGTCTAGAAATTTAAAGAAAACATATTTTTGTGTGATTTAAAACTGCTGGCGGGCCGTACTATAGTCACTTTTGAAATTTGTTCTACGGAAGAAATTGGAAAATAGATGTCCTAGAGTAAGTAGGTATTTGATTTGAATTATTTTATTTGATGAAGTCGCTCAAAATGTATGTGCGCATAGATCTTTTAAACTACGCAACGCGATTCATGCGGTTTTCACCAATAGATAGAATGATTCAAGAGGAAGGTTTATATGTATAAAAACATGCTTATTATGGTAGAAAAAAGTCGATAAATTCAAATATTCAATTCAGGCCACCTTCAGACTGGTACAAATTATTCTTAGTCTACGGTTTATACACATAACATAAGGGGAAGAGGGAGAGGGGTTGTCTTCAAGGAATTCAATCAATTATTTTATTGGATTGTAATCCATTGTAATTTTCATAATAATTTCGAAATAGAAATATGAATTTAGTTTATATAATGACCATCCCTATTCCAATATAAAACATGCATCCTTTCAAAAAGCAATAAAAAAAAACCTCATACATCATAAATATAATAACGATTTGACAATAAAATTAGGTCATTAATAATTCATATTACTTGTAAGGTTTTCCCCTGAACAAAATTGAAGTGAGCTACAAACCCAAAGTAATTAGCTTACTGGAATTTCTCGTGTTAGACTCTAAAACGACTTAGTAACAAATGTAATGAATGTACGAAAAATGTACGAAATGTGGGTAGCGAAGGATATCTATGCATAAAAAATTACAAGTACTAATTCTATCCCATTCTATCGCAGGCTAAATCACAACGGTGCTAAATACATTTACATTTCAAAAATATCCGGGCCACGGAAAAAGTTCTAGAAACGCTGCGCTGGTCTCTTAACAAGTGTTATCGACTTCTATAAACCCAGTGACTCTTACGAGGATAAATTGAAAAATTACTGATTTCTGAACACGATTGCGCTCGTTAGGCGTGTTGATGACGATATCCAAGCCGATGGTGACAAAGAAATAAATAAGAAAATTATGACCAATTAGGCGGGCTGTCAGAGTATTTTAGTGTTGACAGTGGCACCGCCTAATAACCATAGAAGATAGATTTAGTCAATATCGTAATCATAAGAGATTTACAGATCGACCGTTGTTTAGTACTTATTTATTTATTTTTATTGCATAAAATTTTATAAGTTACAGATTTTTTGTTGGCTACCACACTAGGCTAATGCCCGTGTTGTGGTAGTCGTACATTTAATATTTTAAATAGAAATTAATAAATACTATTTTATTGAAACAGGTTATTAAACATACTAAATAAAAATTAAGAAATACTTAAAAGTAAGTGAAAATAAAGAGAAAAAAAATCGTATTTTAAAGAAAAATAGAAATAAAAATGTAAATTCAAATTTTGAAACACATTAACTAATAATAAATATTAAGTGTTAAGAACTAAGTAACATAGAAGCAATGATCGCCATGTTCAACGGAGTGGTCAGAAGCAAGCTGGAGTACGCTAGTACTGTCTGGATACCTTATCAAATTAAATATATAAATATGATTGAACAATTTCAAAAAAAAATCCTAAGGTATGTTTACATGCGATCATACGGAATATATCCGAAATTCAAGCATCACGTGGAACTGCTAAAGGAGACAAATTATCAAAGCCTGGAGACCAGGCGTAATGCCGGACTCATGGTATTCGAATTAAAGTTAATAAAAAACCTTATTGATTGTCCACATATCCTGTCATGCTGTGGCTTATTTGTTCCTGACAAATACTGTCGAACTTGTAGCCACGACCTATTCTACATACCGCAGGGTCAGACAGATGTCATGGCTCAACACAGCATGACAAGAGGTATGACATTGCTTAATGCCCTACCAGCGGATATAGATGTGTTTGATATCACCATGCCATATTTTATAAAAACTATATACATGTATTGTTAGTAGTAAGAAAATTGTACCGTAATTGGACTAACCTGTCTGTCGTACAAATTTAAAAAAAAAGGAGCGATGAACCAGAATTGTCGTTGAGCGAATGAGGTATTAGTATTGAAACAGCTTTGGGACTTATCTACTCAAAAGTCATCCCAAAATATTATTTATTCAATCATTTTGAAGTACCAAAATATTGTCGCGATCGTGATCACACCAATTATAATGGAATCTCTCACAAAATCGCAAGCATATATATTTTTAACCCCCGATGAAAAAGGAGAGGTGCTATAATTAAATTAATATCTGTGTGTCTGTCTGTGGTATAGTATCTCCTAAATCAATGGACCGATCACGATGCGGTTTTTTTTGTTTGAAAGCTGACGTGATAATTTTATCAAATTGTAAAATGCAGGCCTTAACATGGGTAAAGCGCCCAGTGAGGTCCACATTATCAAATAATGTTTTGACATGTAAATATATTATAACAAAACAAAAAATCCCCAGATTCGGGGAAGTTTTTGCAAATCTAGGGATATTTTCCAGAAGTCGAACACTGAACTATGGATGATAAAAGATAACCTTTGGTTCGAAGATTGGACGAGAAAAACAGGAAAAACCCACAAGATTTGAATTGTTATGGGTACAATTTAATATTATCTCTCCAATGTGAAACAAATATAATTATTGATGTTTTGTTTTAAATTGACCTTTTACTTTTGAAAATGTTCATTTCGTTTCAGTTTTAAGAGGAAACCCGTTCGCCGAGATATTTGAACAATATATAGCTGTTGCTGTCACTATCGCTCTTATTTCCCCGAATAATGAGCGAGAGAGACAACTGCACCACAGGCTGATAATACGCAACAAAAATCGTCGAAATCGAGGTTTTGTATTCCTTATTTTTCTCCTTCAAAACTGAACCGATTTTTTAAATTAGGAGGGTATAACCAGAGAAAACCAGAAATATATCATTCGTAAATCAAATTTTAGACGTATTGACCCTTTTCCACAAAAAAATATAAAAATTGTTTGTTAGAGATTGATTTTTTGGTGGCAGGAGAACTTTAATGAAAACAATCTTCCTTCAATTGGCGAAATTTCAACTTATTTATTCACTTTATAAAGCACATGTTACAATAACTTTTTTCCGACCCGACAAAGCACTAAAATTGGTCACTAGACCATTTACTAGTTAATTCTAGCTGTTTCCAAGAGATAAGAAGCCTTTTACCTAAAAAGCACATTATTTATAGCATAAAAAGCTCACACAAACAAATAAATAAACATGGCGTAGGACCCAACACTATAATAGCGTGATACAGAAATCTGCTTTATCGACTATCATTTCAATCAGTGGACCATACGTTTCAAGTAGGGAATCTGCAATAATAAGCAAGCTTCGAAATGTTACGCTAGAGGTCAGTAACCTTCGATTTTTAAACATTGTTCTTTGATCTAGTAAGCACATGTATTAAATTTAGAAAAAATGTTTATTTTTAGTATTATAAAGTTATATCATAGATCGTTTGCAGATTTGTTAAATTTTCAAACGAAAAATCATATTTTACAAGACATATTTCATACCATGTAATCATACATTTTTTTCAACTTGCCGCCCCGGGAACCTTTATTGGATAAGCGACACCTCTGCCATAGGTCACCCCAAGTGGTTCGCTACGTTTGGTGATTAAGCAGGGATGCCCGGGTTCATGGGATGAGGTGTGTTTAGGTCTGATGACCAGGACACACTGAACCCCAGATTCCTACCCACCCCTTAAACCCCTTTCCTTCCCAGAACCCACCTCTCCTTCCTTTCCCTAAAAAACCCTCCACACAGCATCTCCAAAAATATCCGAACACTTATTTATTATGACGAAAATTTCTCTATTTTGTCTATCTATTTCTGATCTTACAAATAAATATATTTAAGACATTTTTTACATTCTTATTTTGCTTTGACATTATTGAAATATGATAAATACTTTATGATCAAAAAATTATTACAAAAAGTACATAATTTTAATAGTTTTATCTTCACGCCTTTCAGCATTTTTGGATGTAGAAATAAATTAAAGCAAATTTGGAATGAAATAAAATCGATATTAAGTTATAACTTTTAAAAGCTGGTACGGAGAATAATTAATCTTTCTTATTAGAACCGCCCTGTACGATCGTAAGAACATCTTTCGACGAAATGTGGATTTTCGGATGCTGGCTGGTTAAAGGCCCTTAACAGGTATTACAAGAAAATATTGTCTGAACATTTTGCAATTTTTTTAAACACCTTGTCTAGTTTGTATACTGAACATATGTGGAATATTATGGTTTATGGTCAGACCGAAAGCCATTCACATTTTTTGTTGGTACTTGCCAATTGATTAGAGATTTATTGTATTACTTATGTTCTCTATTTTATGCAGGTGCTTGCAGGTTTTTACAGATGCAATGCCGCCTCATGGAGCCTCATGAATTAGTTTTTTATTTTGCCCTGTTTAATTTATCTTTGTCTTACTAACCTATTTTTTTGCATTTTGTTTATCCTGTTAAGCACTTGCATACTGCTTACTAACAACGTATGCAAGGACACTGGAGGTCTAGATTCGTTCAAAAAGAATAAATGTAGCTTCGTTTAACAAAAAAAAAAATAGAATCTTGCGAGAACCTTGAAGGAGTAACCATCAGTTACTTATACCAGGGCGGGTAAGAGGTGGACAACCTCCACTGAACATCTGTGGATCAGGAAAATTTAACGATTTTTGGAGGGTCCTAACTCCTATAAGAAGTAACTTATCCAATAAAAGCAAAGCATTCAAAGAAATAAGTTGATTCTCCATGTCCTTTCCCGTGCATCCCCGTTCCCTTCCACCTTCCCCGTCTTCAAGTGTGTAAGAAAGAGGGGTAGCAATATATGTTTAGGAATATGACGTTTTTAAATTTTTGGAATTCATTCCCTACTCAATATTATACTTTTTACAATATTCCAGCAGCTCTTTCAAAATATGAGAATTCGTTCTATATAAAATGTATGAGGAAAAGAATTTTTCTTCATTATTATTTTTTTCGTGAATTTTTCCGATGACTTAATAGCTATTCTGTTATTCGGAGCGGAGACAAATCGAACAAACCCAAGATCATAAAAATCGGTCCAGCCGTTCTAGAGTTATAAATGGTGTAACTAACCCCACATTGTTTTATTTATTAAGATTAAAAAATATTGGCAGACGAGTGAAAATCCTACAGTATTTTGTATTTTTTTTACATTAACTTTACATAGGAGGCCCCGAGGAAAATAATTTCCCTCAGGGTCTAAGTCATCTGAGATGCTGCGTGGAGGGTCTTTTTGAGGAGAGGAAAGAATGAACATTGGTCTTGAAGATATCCGTGCTGTAGGAAGGAGGAAACACAGAGGCCGGCGAATCGTTCCACAGCCGAGCTGTTTAACACAAGAACGAGTCGAAAAAGCGACCCGTTCCATTGGGCGCGCGTTTGGCATGTTTCCCAAATATTCACTGGTGCTCGGAGCATCTTGCATTGAAATACCGATAGAACAAGGACAGCATTCCCACCCGACGTCTGTGCTCTAAAGATTCCAATCAGTTTGTTAAGTTCGGAGAATCTATCAAACGGATTTCCCGCTTCTGCACGGAGTCGAGGGTTTTTTCAGGTATTTTGGGGCTCCAGACCAGAAGTGGCTGCACACTTCAATTTGTACAGGTTTAGCAGTTGGGTTGGGAGGCGGGAATGGGTACAGCATTATTCTCCGTACCAGCTTTTTAAAATTATAACTCAATATCGATTTTATTTCATTCCAAATTTGCGTTAACTAACTTATACTTACATCCAAAAATGCTGAAAGGCGTGATGATAAAACTATTAAAATTATACACTTTTTGTAATTATTTTTTGATCATAAGTATTTATAATTGTTGAATAATGTCAAAGCAAAATAAATGTGCAAAAAAATCTGAAATATATTAATTTGTAAGACCGTAAATAGATAGACAAAATAGAGAAATTTTCGTCATAAATTAGTGTTTGGATATTTTTCTTAATGATTTTATTTGAATTTAAATTGAAATTTTGAAAAATGCGTTCACTAGATGACGATTTACAATAATATATGATTACATATGAAATATATCTTGTGAAATAAGATTTTTCGTTTGAAAATTTAACAAATCTGCCAACGACCTATGGTATAACCTTATTATACTAAAAATAAACATTTTTCTTAAATTATTATTTTTAATTGTTAAACTAAAGTTTTTTTTAAGACAAGATTTTTATGCATAGCACAAAGGGTAACAATTATTATAAGCAATAATTATCAGCCTGAAACACTCATCCACATTGAAAAATCTTCCGAGAAAAGATACATGACGCCAACGGGACATGAACCCGTGTCCTTCTGATTGCCGGTCAGCTGCTCTCCCAATTGAGCTATGGCGGCTTATCTTATACCCGCCAAATGATTCAATATATACTAGTGTTTCATTCAACAATTACTGCTTATTATATTTTTTCCACCTGTAAACAACCAACAATTGGAAGAGCAGCTGACCGGGAATCAGAAGGACACGGGTTCATGTCCCGTTGGCGTCATGTATCTTTTCTCGGAAGATTTTTCAATGTGGATCAGTATTTCATGAATAATTATTGCTTATAATAATTTTTGTTAAAGTTTAAAACATGAGTTTACTTCATAAAAGAACAATCTTTCGAAATCAATTTATAATTATCTGTGGAAAAGAGTCAATACGTCCAAATATTGATTTAAATATGATATATTTCCGGTTTTCTCTGGTTATTTCCTCTTAAATAGTTGTAGATTTCGCTTCCAAAACACTGTATTTCTAATTTTCTCTCACTTAACCAAAATTTCATCTGAAATCATAAGATTTGTAAGAAAGTACTTATTTTAATTTGAATGCAAATACCACAACTGATCCAACCGTCTGAAGCCAGTGATACTTTGGCATCCCCAATTAGGGTATGGCAAATATATTGGAATACAAAGGGTATGGTGTTAGGCTGACGGTTGTGGAGAGGGAAAGAGATCAGGACGAGGAAGGTGGGTAAGTACCTGGCTATTCAGATCTCACCAAACACGGCTTAAGCCATTTCAAGCAACGTTACAATTCTGAATGTGGGTCTTACACCAGGGCGATACTGAGAGTATCTTTAAAACGTGCCGCAATATTATTTTTAAATAATTAAATTGTGAAATAGCACAAATCAATCAAATAAAATTTATTTTCAGATGACAGGATTTAAACTTGAACCCGCGACCTTCGGATTGCTAATTGAGAGGCTTACCTCTCGACCACGGAGGCCGTCAGTACTGCCGTCACCTACCTACTTAATTTTAAACCAAATCATTCGTATAATTTGTCCAAAGAAACGTCACTATCTCAATGAAAATAATGCATGTATTTTTTTTTTCAAGTCGCTAGGTACTATAATAGAGAAAAATTCGATTAAGAAAGTACTAATAAACACGATGATTTCACATTTGAAAAAAGGATCTTAACTAAACCATTAAAACGGCGACCATCTTGAAACGGAAACGGAACGTACAAAAAAATTTACAGACATACGAAACGCAAAATGGTCGAATATTAATAATTAATTAGCAGCTATCATAGGAATAATGGTAGTTTATCTGACAGACATAACATAAAGGTCAAAAGTTGTTGTTTTCTTTGTAAGTAACATACTGAACGTGAAAACCCAACGAAAATAATTACTCTTCTAAACAAAACGCACTGTTAAAATTGTTACAATTCAGCATTATAAATTTAAAAGTAAATGCTTTGTAGACTGCTTCTGTAGTCGAAGGGTAAGGCTCTTTATTGAATCTAGAGGTCTAGGGTTCATATCCCGGATTTCCCAAGTAAATTTTATTTATTTAATTAACTAGCTGACCCGACGAACTTTGTACCGCCTCAGAATCAATAGCTGTTGAATTAAATTCAGTTTTTTTATTAAGTTAAAAATTACGCAATGAAGCAATTATCAATGCGCAACTGTCTGTGTTTTGTTTTTGTCAGTATCAGAGATGACGTTGTGTACGGATTTATATTTTTGTGATTTTCTTACTTTTACAATTACTTACGGGAATTCGGGAGGCGGTTACGGGTGCCGCCGCCCCGGGAACCATTTATTGAATAACCAACACCTCTGCCATAGATCACCCCAAGTGGTTCGCTACGTTTGGTGATTTAGCAGGGGTGCCCGGGTTCATGAGGTGACTTATGTCCGGGTCTTGGCAGTTGATGCGCCTGCCCACCTGCTGCGTGGCGGGCCGGATCGAGAGAGACTGGTTGAGGGAGGCCTTTTGACCTTTCCAGCCGGACTCTCTCGACCCATTGCCTTCCACCACAGTTAGAGGGATGGATTCATACGTCCGTCACTCCCGGACACACTGACCCCCAGATTCCTACCCACCCCTCATACCTCTTTCCTTCCCAGAACTTTCTATCCTCCCCATTCCTTGAAAAGATCCTCCACACAGCATCCCCTAAGATGACATAGGTCCTGAGAGAAATTATTTTCCTCAGGGCCTCCTGTGTGGAGCTTATGTAAAAAAATGCGTTTCATTTCAGAGATTTATTATAATTATTGTATTTTTCCTTTGGAGGTGTGCAGACATACGTTCACCATTTGTCTCATTTTCGACTATTGACATGGAGTGTGTAAGAAAGAATGGCAGCATTATTTGATTAAAAACAAATGCACAAAACTCAACGCATTGACATTTGACGTTTTTGAATGTTTGGAATTCATGCACAGTTCAATTTTTCAGAAGTACCCCTCACAATATTGCTACAGTTCTTTCAAAATAGGAGAATTCGTTCCATACAAAATGTATGGGGAAAATAATTTTCTTTATAACTATTTATTTCGTTAACTTTTGTGATATTTTAATAGTTATTATCCTATCCGGGGCGGAGACAAATCCAACAAATCAAAGATCATCAAAATCAGCCCAGCCAATCTCGAGTTATAAATAGTGTAACTAACCCGACTTTGTTTTATATGTATATTAAGATATGTTATTTGCTTCACAATTAATTCATTAAAATAAATATATGTATTTTTGCAGCACATTTTTTCTGGCTTCAAAGGCTGTCATAGGCCATCATTTCAAATTAGAGAAGAGAAAAAAAGTTAAATTTATATATTACAAAGTTTTATGTTTTCATTTAATAGGAAACCGGGCCTCGTTTTGTCCGTACAAACGTGTTCTCCAAATTCCTCTGTGGATTTCGACACTAGTGCAAATATTTTTTTAATGAAATTTAGAGGTCTAATACTAGCGTGTCGGTATGTTTTGCTTTTTTTGACCAATTTCTTCTTACAGGAGTTAGAACCTTTCAAAAATCGTAAAAATTATCTGGTTTGAACGCCTTCAATAGACGTTCATTATATAAACTAGACAATGTATTAAAAAAAACGTACGGGCATAGAAAATTTTCTTCTAACACAGTTGATAAAAAAAATCAGAGGTCAATTCACACACGGTAGAAGTGAAACGTTTATAAAACGAAAATAGACAAAAGTGGGAAGGTTACGAAGCACAGCACAAAGAGGAGACCGATAGGCTACGAAGAACCGCATAAAGAGGAGACCGATTATGTCTCATTCTCTCGTAGGCTAAATCCGATACCTATGTAGATGTATGTAACAGTTTGTTAAAATAACTTGTTTGTTATAATAATAATAATTATTTTTAATTGTTAAACAAACGTTTAAGACAAGATTTTTATGCATAGCACAAAGGGTAACAATTATTATAAGCAATAATTATCAGCCTGAAACACTCATCCACATTGAAAAAATCTTCCGAGAAAAGATACATGACGCCAGCGGGACTTGAACCCGTGCCTTTTTGATAGCCGGTCAGCTGCTCTCCCAATTGAGCTATGGCGGCTTATCTTATACCCGCCAAATGATTCAATTTATACTAGTGTTTCATTCAACAATTACTGCTTATTATATTTTTTTTCCACCTGAAAACAACCAACTTTATTTTTGCGAAAGAGAGACACTGTTAGTGTTAAATCCGTTGCTAGGTGGCGTCGAGACAAATTATGTCTTAATTTATTGGGGAAATACTTAAACTTGTCAAATATTAATTATTACTTTTAATTGTTAAACTAACGTTTAAGACAAGATTTTTATGCATAGCACAAAGGGTGACAATTATTATAAGCAATAATTATCAGCCTGAAACACTCATCCACATTGAAAAAATCTTCCGAGAAAAGATACATGACGCCAACGGGACTTGAACCCATGCCCTTCTGATTGCCGGTCAGCTGCTCTCCCAATTGAGCTATGGCGGCTTATCTTATACCCGCCAAATGATTAAAGTTGGTTGTTTTCAGGTGGAAATAATATAATAAGCAGTAATTGTTGAATGAAACACTAGTATATATTGAATCATTTGGCGGGTATAAGATAAGCCGCCATAGCTCAATTGGGAGAGCAGCTGACCGGCAATCAGAAAGGCACGGGTTCAAGTCCCGTTGGCGTCATGTATCTTTTCTCGGAAGATTTTTTCAATGTGGATGAGTGTTTCAGGCTGATAATTATTGCTTATAATAATTGTTATAATAATGTTATTCAAATTTATAGGTGACCGTGTATCCTATAAATAAGATTTATGAATCAACCTACGACCTTTAAACTATCAGTCAACCTGTCACGCCATTTCTCCGCAGGTATAGGCAGAGAGAATGAGCCGTAAAACAACTCGGTCTTGGCACACACTTCTTGATTCATTCACATCCGTACATCATCTCATTTACATCATTTTGTTATTCTGATTCTGGCCTGGCCCTTCTCAAGTATTTAGTTCACTTTATCGTGCCATGTCTTTCTCTGGCAGCCTCGACTTCTTTTACCAAGCACAATCGCTTCGTATATTCCTCGTTATACTCTTTAACCCGTCTGCTTGGTTCAATATATTCGCACCTCACAATCCGGAAGCCTCGCTTTCGCGGGTAAATTCTAAAACCATCACTTTGGATCGAAATTGTAAAATATCTATGCAAGATAGCTTTCATATTTCAAAGACAATAAAATCCATTATTTTATTCTCTTTCTGGTTAACGCGTCTGCTTGGTTCAATATATTCACACCTCACAATTCGGAAGCCTCAGTTTCGCGCGTAAATTCTGAAACCATCACTTTGGATCGAAATTGTAATATATCTATGCAAGAGAGCTTTCATACTTCAAAGACAATAAGATGCATTATTTGGTTCTCTTTCTGGTTAAAAGAAAATTACATATGTTTGCATGAGAGGAAGAGAGATATATATATAGCTTTTAAAATGTAAGGTCGCTCTGGGACGTTTTTGATCTTATGAAAGTATATCACGATTACGTGTTTTGGGATGTACTTATTCCTAAACAAGCAGACAGGTTTTTGTTCATTTACTTTACATGTCCAAACCATCTAAGGGTGTCTTTCCTAATCTTACTCATTAGGCTTACATTAACCACACACAACCATAAATATTTTTGCAGAGTTCTTATTTTTTTTATTTTTTTTATTATTGTACAACTGAATAATTCCAATTACAGTACAATTTAGTAACCCTATCAGCATTTGGGCAAGTGACTCTTCAATAATAGTTCTAAGGCATATAAATAACAGTTACTTACATCCAAATGGTTTGCAATTTCATTTAATAGCACCACTCCCCTCGTCATGCTATACTTTGCCACGCTTTGCTAAATAAGCCACGACGTCGACTTTGGCTGTAGTGGTCTGGTACATATAAATCATAGCATCCCAAGAGAAATGGGCTATCGATGAAATTGTCATTTTGAAAAACAAAATGCAAGACTTGCTCTCCGCCTAGTTTCTAAACTCACAGAATCAGTTTCCTCAAGTAAGTCAAAATGGTGCATGAACCTTGGATAGGTTCTATGCTTGCGTATTGTTACGTAACGACGGGCTCGAACCGCCTAATTACGAACTTATAACAAATTAACAATAAATAACACCACAATGTTCAAGGCACAACAACAATGGTTCAATTTAAATACTTACAAAAACCAAATTATAATACAAACCTTCGGCTAGCTCCTCTCAGGGATATTGTGTTCTCAATTCGATCGGATCTGATTCAAAACGATCGTCGCTTCATTTATTGAATAAAGATAGGGTTTAATAAATTAGAAGATCTCTTTTCGCTTTTAAATAATTTGTGAATTTATTAATGACTCGACGCTTCTAGGAAAAGCTTTTAATCTCTTTGTGAACTCAAGGTTAATGATTCTAAAATAGAATAAAAGGGTTGAATGATAACACATAATTATATAAGTTGTACGTACGTTACCCCGTCTCGGGTTTCATCTGGGCAGAGAACCTCGTCCGGAAACACCACTGAGTTGATTTAGATATATAAAATTTAACTATATTTCAAATTACGTGTTCCAAAAAAACGTTGGAATACCCAAAGCCAAAACTATTCTACCCGCCAAGATGCGAGGACCGACCCGTAGCGAACCTAAAAACCAGAAGAGCCGGGAAGAAGCCCGCAGCCCCCTGGCTGGCCGCCTCGCCCCTCCCACCGAATTCTTAGCCAATCAGAAGATCTAGCCAATGTTGCAAACTTTTGACAACTAATATGAAATATTTAGTACCTGATGACGGAAATAATCATATAAGGGTGGGAAGTTATAATTCAAGAAAGTACTTCATGACAGTATACAGCATTCAGTCAACTTTCATCTTTCCTCTGCCATAAATCAATGTAGGTACCAGCACTCCATTGTTCTTCTTCTTCTTTCGTATGGTAGGGGTTCAGAGGGGGACATCTAGGTCTGCGAGCCAGTCTAGGGCCTCAGGCGTTGCCCTGTAGACCTCGTCAACCCCGTCGGGGAATGAATGGAGTAGGCATTCGTTGACCACATGTTCGGTGGTCTGCACCGCACCGCATTCACACATCTCCGATTCTTTAAGGCCCCATCTATGCATCATGTGAGCACAACGGCTATGGGAGCACCTTATCCTATTGTTGGCAGTCCAGAGTTTGCGAGGCAATGAGAACCCAGGCTGTCTCTCAGTGGGGTCTTGAACGAGATGGGCGTTTTTGACGTTGGCCGATTGCCACTCAAGCTTCCACCTATCTTTTGGAGTGAGAGGTGATCGTAGGAGTCTTTTTCCTTCTGCCCAGAAGGGTTTTAGAGACTTCAAGCGGCATGCCGGGTGAGAGACGGCATCATCGTGCAAAGGTATTGCGCTTTTTTACAGCGCCTTCTTGTATTCCCTCAGTGTTGCAATATCTTGCTTGATATTTGGCGGGGTTATTTTTCAAGTACGGGGAGCCAAGGTAAAGATGGTTTAACTCCATTGTGAACTGCTAGCTTCATTACTAGCGTTTTTTTTTTTGTAACCGCCAACCACGTTAATTTTTTTATTACATATAACATCCTTCCAAGGCGATGGGTCAGGAGAGTCGGGCTGGAGAGGCGAAAGGATCTCCCTCGACCGGTCCCTGGGAGGAGGCCTACAACTCAACTGATGGGTAGATGAATTCGCTACCAAGACCTCGACAAATTGATCTCCATGAACACGGGCACCCCTGCTGCATCACCAAACGCCGCTTGTGACTTGGGGTGACCTATGGAAGAGGTGTTATTAATAGTTTCCAGAGCGGCGGTACCCATATCCGCCTCCTATTTAATCGTTGAAGACAATATAAGCGACTTTCTAACAAGAAATTGAACCCAAGACCTTAGCTTTGCCGGGGTTCTACTCTACCACTGAACTAATGGGACCCTATCCCCTTCGGTCATATTAAACTGAATAATTTTTTTTTATATGAATACCGCACAACAGTCTCCAACTACTCCCGTCTGGAGCCAGTGAGACCATGGCATCCCCAATTGGAGTATGTTGTGAGGCTGAAGGTAGTGGGAGAGGGGAAGGAGATGGGAGGGGGAAGGTTAGGAAGTATATGGCAATTCAGATCTGGTCATCAAACACGGCTTTTTTTAACATGACCTCCACACAGGAGGCCCTGAGGAAAATAATTTCCCTCAGGGCCTCTGTCATCTTTGGGCATGCTGTGTGGAGGGTTTTATAAAAGGAAATGAAGGAGAGGAGAGTTATGGGAAAGAAAAGGGTTTAAGGGGTGGGTAGGAATCTGGGGTTCAGCGTGTCCTGGTTATCCGCCTCCTAGACCTAGACAAACCTCACCCCATGAACCCAGGCACCTCTGCTAAATCACCAAACGTAGCGAACCACTTGTGGTGACCTATGGCATAGATGTTGGTTTTCCAATAAAGGTTCCCGGGGCGGTGGTACCTATTTCCACCTCCCAAATTGAGAGCCATTGGAAGCAACGTTTCAATTCGGAATAGTGGTCTTACACCAGGGCGATACTGACAGTATCTTCCATTCTAGAACGTGCCGCAAATATTCTACACATTATTTTTAAATAATTATTTGTGAAATTCAAATAAAATTATTTGCACCCGCCAGTGTCTTACCTCGGGACTGCGGAAGCCGTCAAACTGAATCATACACTTCGAATTACTACGAAAGAACCACCAACATTATCTTCAGTTTCTTGACGCATATTTTTATTGACTGACATCTTTAAGCATGCTTAAAAAAATCCTCTCGAACTAAATGCTACGTAGACAGTGTCTTGGATAAATTATTGCTCATTTTCATTTAATGTGCGACATCTATTTATTTTTCTGAATGAATATTTTTTTTTTTATTGGCAATGCTAATTAAAAATACATAAGTTACATAAGGTTTTAACATAGAAATAAAAAAAAAATTGCCTTTCCTCACCATAAAGAGTAATTAGTAAATTGGTAAATTAAAATATCGTTTAAGTTTAAGTTAGTAATAACGGCTATTGTAAATAATAATTAGGTTAAAAAATCAAGTATAAATTTAAAAATAAAAAAATCATGAAGAGTTTAAAAAATCATAATAAAAATTAAAAAATCATTATAAATGAAAGAATCATGTAAGTTAGTAACAAAAATTAACGCAAGAAAGAACGCGAGATTTATACAATAGTAGACTTAGAAATATAGAAACCAAGAATTGAAAGAAAAAGAAGGAATGAACGATTTATAAAATAGCAGACTTTAAGATATAAAGTAAACATATTTGGGACTTTTATAGCAGTTTAAGGTATTTTTGTTGTCTGTTTTTGGGGTGTTATGCCGTGTTACGCTACCTCCTACTTTAGCCAACTTTTCGGACAGCGTTACAGTGTCCATCATCAGGGCAGATGTGTAAATGTTAGTGGTAAAATGTGTGCTTAAGTACTTCGAAGCAATACCGTGTTGCCAGCTCCACACCACTGCGTGCTGGAATTACAGTAAACTTGAAGATGGTTTTCTGCATTTAGCTTTGGTGTAGCCATCAATCGTCCGCTCTGTTTGGCCCACATAGACCTTATCACATCCGGAACAGCTGAGTGTATATACTCCATCTGTTTCTAGAGGAAACTTGAGAGGAAAGACGTTCTTCGGAACCACTACAAAAATACGAGACTTTTTGAGGCCTGCAAAGTCCAAGTTTCCTCTAGAAACAGATGGAGTATATAAACTCAGCTGTTCCGGATGTGATAAGGTCTATGTGGGCCAAACAGAGCGGACGATCTCTAAAAGGATATCGGAACACTTTCGAGCGTGTAAACTTGGCCACCTTGACAAATCGGCAATCGCCGAGCATTTAATTAAAACTGGCCATTACTTTGGATTTGTTCCTGAAGTCCTGGGAAGACCCAAAACTTATAGAGCACGCCTAATTACAGAGGCAATTGAAATTCATAAAAATCCTATTAACATTAATAGAGACGACGGAGCTAAGCTCAATAGTTCTTGGTATCCGGTAATTGACGGCTACACCAAAGCTAAATGCAGAAAACCATCTTCAAGTTTACTGTAATTCTAGCTCGCAGTGGAGTGGAGCTGGCAACACGGTATTGCTTCGAAGTACTTAAGCACACATTTTACCACTAACATTTACACATCTGCCCTGATGATGGACACTGTAACGCTGTCTGAAACGTTGGCTAAAGGAGGAGGTAGCGTAACACGGCATAACACCCAAAAAACAAACAACAAAAATACTTTTGGCCGTGAAAATCTAAAATCATATCCAGTTTAAAGTAATTTTTTAATTTGGGCTTAAATTTCTGCATATTTTCGATGGTTTTTAATTTTAATGGGAGGTTGTTATAATAGATTATGCCCAGATAAAGATAGGAATTTTGAATGTGCTTAGTATTAAATTTAGGGATTTTAATAGTTTTCTGGTATCTTAAGTTATGAGTATTTAACTGTATTTCTTTGTAAATTTGAAGTATTTAATATTTTTTATACATATTGCCTATAGTAGGCACATTGATGGTGGGTTTCTTCATTTACCGAGAATGCTAAATGCAATGCTAATTGTAAAAGTAAACAGTCAAATGCAAATTAAATTTTAAATTTTGATCGTTTACTTTTACAATCAGCATTGTATTTAGCATTCTCAGTAATTGAAGAAACCCACCCTTTTAATATTGAAAAAAGAATTTCAGTACAAAATTTAGACGGTTTTCTCAAGATTACCTTAATTATCAACCCTTTGAACGATTTTGAGTGGATTTTATACAACCGAACATTCTGTCCAAACGGTTATTGAAAATTGGTGTTACATTTTTTTTTTTTTTTTAAGTTTCTTTATTCATTGAAAAAATCTTTTTTTACAAAAGTTGGGGATTTTTCGACCACCATGCTAGGCACATGCCCGTGTTGTGGTGGTCGATTTTTTATACAGTAAATTATCATATGCAATATAAAGAATGTGTGAGAGTATTAAGAAAATATACATATGCATAAAATAATATAATAGAATACAAAATAGTATGAAATAATTTAATTAAAAAGAGTTACGAGTATAAAATCAAAGTGAATACTATATGGTAAGCACATGAGAAAGGGTTTTTATGTTGAAAATCTACATTATCTACATTATTTAACACCAATTTTAGTACAATTAAATGTTGGGCTTTATTCTTCAAGTCCAGTAAATTATATTGTACAGCTGTACAGTAGTATGTAGTATATAGTACAGTTGTTCATGTTTCAATACGACGAATACTAAATAATAATTATTGTTACCATGGTTTAGTGCTGGGAAGTACATATGGGACTTCGTCGTATTCGATACACAGTGGTGCCAAACAGTTTTAAGTAAATAGTTTAAGATTATTTAAAATTTCAGCTTATTACATATAGTTCTTTACAGACTAAAAACTTTTATTGGTGGTATATATTACAATCAATTATCAATTTTATTTATAAAAAGTAACTAAAACTTGAATACACAATTTCGTCGTGGAGCTGGTGAAATAAAACCAAGAAACAAAGAACAAAAAATAAATAAATAAATATAAATAAAAAAAAGGCTTGGAGTGGAAAGGGCTAAGAATGTTAAGTTAAGTTAAGTTTATTAAGTTAGTTTAGGTAGTCAAGTTAATTTAAGTTAATTCAAGTTAGCCTAAATTAATGATGTGAGGCATTCTTTAAAATAGTTCCTTCCCTTTACAATCAACCAGTTCTGAACACTTGTGATATAACTATAGCCTGTTTTCGATTTCCTGGTATCAATACTCAGCGAATTTAACATTTTGGGCGCAATGTAAGAGTACTGGCGCTGTGCGAAGGCTGTTTTTATTGGAGGAATTATGCATTTTAGTTGGGATGAGTACCGGGTGCGAATTTTTTGTTGTGTTTTTTTCATCAAATCCTTTTTCCATATGTATATGAGAATCGTCTTTATGTATAATTGTCGGATGTCTAATACTGTGAGTTTTTTAAAAAGTGGTTCTGATGGGTGTGATGGGTTACATTTGAATATTATCCTTAACAATAGTTTTTGTATTAGAACCATGGGATGAAGAATTGATGATGCACAACCTCCCCATCCTATAATACCATATGTAGCAATTGATTGAAACAGTGCAAAGTAAACACATCTTAGTGTTTGTAGGTTAAGGATAGATCTAAGAGAGTAGAAAATGTAACATAATTTGCGAAGTCTTTTTGTTACAGAATTTATGTGTGTCTCCCATCGTAACTGATCATCTATGATAACTCCCAAGTACTTAATTTCGTTTGATAATCTTAGGTTATCGCATGAGCAGTTTTTGTGAGGTGATGTAGGTGTGTTAAGGTTCTGTGAACATGAATGTATGGTAAGTTTTTGGCAGTTATGGAGGAGATTTGGTTTACGTATGGAAAAAAGTAGATACTTTGTTTTATCTATATTAAGAGTTAGAAGGTTGGAATCTAACCAGTTTTTAACTAAGTTCATGCCATAATTAGCTTTTTCAAAGGTTGAATTAAAATCTTCGTCATCAAATACGATAACCGTGTCATCGGCACCGTGACAATAGTGCCACCAGTATTCATATTGCATAACGTGTTAACTTACATGTACATTTATACATTTAAGTGATTTCCGCAGTTTTTATTCAGTTTATGTGATTAATATAATATACAGGGTGTTAAGCGACGTACTTGACTTACTTTAACCAGTGATTCCTGACATTATTTGGAGTAAAAAATGTAAATGAAATTTTGGTCTCCGGTGACTTTTTTTACCACTTTTTTTTTTTTTTCAAAAATTTTTTCTTCAAAATCAAACAAAAAAAAATTTCTTCCGCATGTCGTCACTGGTCGCTCAGCCGGGTGACGGACGAACCCCTTACTCCGCCTCCAACTGTTCAACAACTACCATTTTTTTATGTTTTTGTAGAAAAAAAAAAAAAAAAAAACATCAAAAATGTCACAGGAGACCAAAATTTCATTTACATTTTTTACTCCAAATAATGTCAGGAATCACTGGTTAAAGTAAGTCAAGTTAACACCCTGTATGTAACAATCAAAATGCGTTTGGGGATTGGTGAGATGGCTATGTATTGCTACATTAAGCATTGGAAATATTTGAAACTTTCAAAATACCTTCTTTAAACCCCTGCGAAGGTTTCTGGATTATTACAACCACATGACAAAACATCTAAAAAGTTTTTCAATCGTTACAAAAACTCTTGCAAAAGTGTCAAAAATGTCAAAATTTGAGAATGACATTTTTCAAAACAATGATTGTTAAATCAATATTCTATTATCGAAAATCTTTGAATAAATAAATTTATTTGAAGTGCTTGCTTTAATACCTACTTTGAATCGAATCAAGAATTATACCTATGTTAGGTACCATATTTGATTGATTGTTCTTATAATATACAAAAATTAATAATTGTAATATATGAAAAATGAAAATTTGGATACATTTTTTTTATAGGTGGCACGCGGGCTGTTTGAAAACTGAGTGTACTAGGACTAAATAAATAGAATGCAGGGGGGGTTGGTTAGTGTAGGAAGGCGGAAAGGTGGAAGGTATACGCGGGAGGGGAACGGGGACGCTAGGGAAAGGACATACAGGTAGAAACAATTTATTTCTCTGAATATGGCATTGCAACGCATGCCCGGAACCAGCTAGTAAGTAATACACATTAGTTACATCCTGGCCATCGTTCTTGTATAATACAATATTAGACGTAATTTTTTATTGGTATGCCAAGTTCTTATCTTATATAATTTTCCTTATTCATTTGGTTTTACCAACTTTATGACTCTCAATTTATCTTCAAGCCAAAAGGTTATCCCTTGTTTACCCGGTTCAGTGTTGCAATCTCCGGGTAATATTCCCTACATCTGGGGAAAATATTAAAATACGAGAGATGGGAAGGCTGATAGAGATATCGAAAGAAGGGTAAATTCACGCAACTCTATTAATGGAGGACTGACGCCTTTGGCGCCAACAAAAAACTGTCCAAAGAAGCGAAGTTAGCCGTCCATAATGGAGTGTTGGTACCTACCCTGATGTATGGTAGTGATGCATGAAACTGACAATGGATGGATGAAAGTAGAATTAATGCTGTAGAAATGAGATCCCTGAGGTGTATGTGTGGTAAAACCATGTACGACAGTGTGATAAATGTGGAGATCCGCCAAGAATGCAAGGCTGATGTAAGCGTAATGAGCAAGATTAAGAAAAGGACGCTCAGATGGTTTGGACATGTAGAGCGAATGAACGAAGAAATAAGTGTAAGGAGAATATATGACGCAAATGTGAATGGTAGAAGAAGTCAGGGACGCCTGAGGAAGACACGACCAAGTGAATCAGTTACTTGAGTCGGGCCATGTGAAGAGTCGGAATGATGGAAAAGCTTGTATGAGACGATGTATGAATGTGAACGAGGCAAGGAGTGTGTGCCAAAATGAAGTTGTTTGGAAGTCCGTCCTCTCTGTCTACTCCTGTAGGGAAACGGCGTGATAGTAAGTTAGTTAGTTTCCCACAGTGAATATACTGTTTTTTCTTACAGGTACACAAATATTCCAGGATTACGAAAAATGTATCAACAATGTTTGAAAAATTCCTACTACTGTCATTATAAGTTAAAAATATTGCTTGTACGATGAACGAGAAATTATCTAGCCTTGATTGAACCCAAAAATCAAGATACTGCTTTTGATTTGAGATCTTCTCGGCCATAACGTATCATCGTGATTTATTTTTGGGGTAGACAATGTGGACATTATGCCGTGTTGCGGTACCTCCTTCGTAACTCAACGTTTTGGACAGCGTTGCAGTGTCCATCATCGGGGGAGATGCGTCTGGTGAATTTCACCATTCAGAATAGAAACGATGCTTGAAGTAGCTTTAGCCGTGTTTGGTGATTAGATCTGGGTAGATAGGTAGGTACTTTCTTTTCTCCATCACCTTTATCTTTCCACACCCTTCAGCCTGATAACATATCCCATTTGGGTTTTACCACCTGACTGGCGAGACGGTTGGGAGCAGTTGGGGCTCTTGTGATGTATTTGCATAAAAATATCCTTCAACATAGGGATTTCAAAAGTATCTTTTTATTAAAGAAATTGAGCTAACTAATCGCATAGATCACAGTGATCACATAGATCACAAAGATAACATAATCTTTGTGATTTATATTAATACATAGTTCATATAGACCGCATAGATCACATAGATCATACAGATCACATAGATCACGTATGTAACACATATAACATTGATTATATTGATCATATAGATCACATAGATAACGCAGGTAAAATAGCTCATACAGACCAAATAGATCACATAGATCATACAGATCACATAGATCACAAATATTACACCGATCACATAGATAACACAGATTACATAGTACGAACAGACCACAAAGTTCGCATAAATCATACGGATCATATAGATCACAAATATCACACAGATCACATAGATACCATATAACGCATAGATTACATAGATCACACAGATAAAATATATCACATAGATAATATAGATCACAAAGATCACATATATCAATTAGATCACAGTGCACGTAGATCACATAGATCTCACAGATCACACAGACCACACAGATCACACAGATCACATAGATCACATATATTACATAGATCACATTGCTCACGTAGATCGTTCAGATCACATTAATCATATAGATCACAATTATTAGTTTCTAGCTGGGAGTGTTGAGCTTATATTTAACTTAACTAGCTATTTACTTATATTTCAAACAAGAAAACTTGTACAATGTGTCCTTAGAACGGGGTACCCAAGTAAGGACACATTTTTCTCTAAAAAACTGTAAAAATAAAATATCCTTACTGGACAATCGATAAATTCTCATTGTGTTTTTTTTTGGTATCTGGGGAAATTTTGACAATTTAAAATACAATTATTATTTTTTTGTATTAATGGTAACACAATATCCCACAGTAGTTGTGTGTTCTGTAACAGAGGGCAGTTTTGCGTTATATTATTCATCTCTTGAAAAAATATTACCAAAAAATTGTCAAAATAGTTTTGACAAATAATAAAATTGTGTAAGGCTTTGGTTTAGTGATAACAAAATGTTTTCTAGTTTCATTTTTGTGTTTGTGTCAGTTTTTATAGCCGGGTGTACACTGTGTTCAGCGCAGACCTATAATGGTATGTAAAATTATTAATGTTAACTGCCTTTCGCTCTAGTGATCTAAATATTGGTTACATGACAGTTGATCCCTGACAGTTGGCCCCCCAGTAAACTTATTTACAACTGGCTATTACCCGGCATGCGTTGCAACGCCATTCAAATTTAAAAAATCTTTAATTAAATGAAGACAATCGAAAATAGCGAAACTCAATCGAGAATCTGGAGACAGATAAATCAGAAAAAGATATTATTGTTTCCACTGACACTCGAACCCAGGATCCTTTGCTTACATGGCAAATGTTCTAACAAGTGAGCTACGGAACATTTATCCAATTCGGTCACTTTTAACATCACACTTCGAGTAAGAACTCCATTTAGATTTAGTTTCGCTGATATTGTCTTCATTTAATAAAAAAAATATATATATATATATATATATTTTACACATAATGTTCAAAATTGAAAATAAATATTCATCTTAGACTTGCAGAGAAGTCTATATATCGTCGCCTTAGTTCTTAATTGTCCAAACGACCATTTGAAAATTTGACAGGAGGTGAAGGTTTTCTTTCATTATTTTAATGAAACATTATGATAGGTGTTTAAGATAAAGCTATTTCCGTAAAGGCAAAGGTCTGATTAGTTTAAATAATTCTTAATTAAGTGATTAACTATCCTTTTTTATACTTAGTTTTTAGTTTTAAAGTGGAGATTGAACAAAAACTAAAATGGTCGTTGGGACAATTAAGAACTGAGGCGACGAGATGTCACGTATTAAAAATAAGATGGATAAAAATGTATCCAGACACTATCTAGATAGCATTTAGTTCAAGTTGAATCTTGCAATCATGTATAAAGACAGCAGCCAATAATATGTGCGTTAAGAAAATGAAGATAATGTGGGTAGTTCTTAGTCGAAGCATGATACAGTTAAAAGTGCCCGAATTGGATATAGGTTCCGTAGCTCAGTTGGTAGAGCACTTGCCATGTAAGCAAAGGGTCCTGGGTTCTAGTCCCAGTGGAGCCAATATCTTTTTCTGATATTTCTGTCTCCAGATTTTCGATTGAGTTTCGCATATATTGTCTTCATTTAATTAAGTATTATAATTTGAGATTTTAATCATAAAATTAAAAATTAAAATAAAATCTCACTTATTTTCACTTCTCCTCCATCCTTACCCCTTCCGCGAACCAAAGTTCCTTCCTTCCCTCCCTGCCGCTAAATTATATGAAATACACACAGTTTTATTTACACAAATTTCATTGCACCAGAGCCTACTTTTATATACCATCTCCTATAACCTTCGCGGACTTGCGCACAACACATCACCAAAGTTTCATCTCAATCGGATAAACGGTATGGCAGCGCATAAATTACGAACAAACAAACATTAATTTTTATGTACATAAGACTTGCGAGTACCCGGCAAGCGTTGCAATGTCACTCAAAGAAAGAAAGCGTTTGAGTTTTAATTCTGTTCATTGAAGTTTTTTTTATGAATACCTCACAAGAGTCTCAGCTGCTCCCTTCTGGAGCCAGTGAGACTATGGCATCCCCAATTAGGGTATGTTGTAAGGCTTAAGGTCGTGGAGATGGGAATGAGATGGGAATAGGAAGGTGGGGAAGTAACTACCTGGATATTCAGATCTGGTCACTAAACACGGCTAAAACCATTGCAAACAACGTTTCAATTCTGAATGGTGGTCTTATATTGAGAGTATCTTCCACTCTGGAACGGGCCGCAAATATATCTACTGTATACTATTTTAAACTAGCCTTTTCCCGCGGCTTCGCTCGCATGGTATTAGGGGGGATCACACTCCACCTCCCCTCCCCCCTCCCCCCTTCCCCTCGTCCACCACCTCCCCCTCCCCCCCTCAACCCTCCAAACACCCCTCCAACCACCCCTTCCCCCCTCCCGCATTTATTTGAAGTACCCCCTTATAATTTTAATAGAATAAAGAATTATAGATATCTTACTAATCGTGCCACCTATTGCAATCTTTTTATACAAATTTCACTATGCCAAAGCTCTGAGCTATAGCCTATATGCTATTCTGACGTATGAGCTATATTATTGTAAAGTTTCATTATAATCCATTCAGTAGTTTTTGCGTGAAAGAGTAACAAACATACATACATCCATACAAACTTTCGCCTTTATAATATTAGTAGGATGAATTAATTGTGATATATGCCCGTACATGGACGCCAGAAACCACCAAGTATACAGATAGATAATTATACATTTGAAACTGTCAACGAGTTTGTATACCTCGGTACTATGGTGACAAATGACAACAATGTATCCAGCGAAATCAAAAGAAGAATAGTAGCTGCAAATCGATACTACTTTGGGCTACAGAAGCATATGAAATCTCGCCACCTTACCAGAAGAACTAAAGTCCTGCTTTACAAGACCCTTATACGACCTGTTCTTATGTATGGTTCGGAATGCTGGACAATCAGTAAGGGTGATGAAGGAGCCCTAGAAAGTTTTGAAAGGAAGGTGCTGCGAAGGATTTACGGCCCAGTCTGTGATAATGGAGAATGGCGTATCAGATACAACCAGGAGCTATACGATCTTTACGAGGACCCTAATATCTCCAAGGAAATCAAAACTGGAAGACTCAGGTGGGCTGGACATATCCAGAGAATGAGCGAAGGAGATATTCCAAAGCGAATTATGGATGGTGCACCTGGGGGTCGGAGAAGAGTTGGAAGACCAAAGCTTCGATGGTTGGATGGAGTGGTGAAGGATGCAAGCACCATCGGCATCCGAAACTGGCGCAACGCAGCACAACACCGACAGTCATGGAGGCAGGCTCTGCTGGAGGCCAAGACCCGACCTGGGTTGTAGAGCCACAGATGATGATTATGATGAATTAATTGTGAAATAACACAAATTAATCAAATAATATTTATTATTATTTTTTTAATTTATAAACTAACGTTTAGACAAGATTTTTATGCATAGCACAAAGGGTAACAATTATTACAAGCAATAATTGTTAGCCTGAAACACTCATTTACATTGAAAAATCTTCCGAGAAAAGATACTTGCCGCCAACGGGACTTGAACCCGTGTCCTTCCGATTGCCGGTCGAATGCTCTGACCACTGTTGGCGGCAAGTATCTTTTCTCGGAAGATTTTTCAATGTAAATGAGTGTTTCAGGCTGACAATTATTGCTTGTAATAATTGTTTTCAAATAATATTTATTTGAAGTGCTTTTCGTTACACAATATTTTTTGGTTTTGTTCGTGTGAGAAGCATGGATTTTCCAAATGAATCTCCTGCTATATATTCCCTCTGAGTTTCCATGTGTCCACACTGTCAAGAAATATGGGGAAAAATTGTCACATTGGCAGTATTTTTTGTTATTAAACATTATTTGGTAATGTGAATCTCACTGGGTTCTTAACTAATGCAATAAATGTTCTTTTCAGGAGATCAATGCTTCATAGAAAAGACTAGAAAGCTGGGTGTATGCCAGAATTTAAATGACTGTGCTTCAGCAAAAGAAGACGTCAAAAGCCGAATAAATCCACAGGTAATACCTAATTTGTGTGCAGTTGTTGTGACATATAAGTGTACCAGCATTTACCCGAAGAATTTCAATCGGCGATTCCTGTGCATAATTTAAGTTAAAAACACTGATTGATGCAGTACTGGTTCTACCTGTATTTCAATGGAAGATGTTCCGAGGAACCAGCGTCATTGATTCCTTCGACAAACGCGCCCCCAATATTTATTTATTTTAATGAAACAATTTAATTTTGTTTGAACCACTTTTATATTTGAGTAAATCCGACCTGTATGGTAATAAAATTAATGATAAAGAATGGCGTAAAATTTTGTATATAAATAATTTTTCAGTTCAATGTTGCAAAAATCTGCCTTCTAATATTAAACCAGCTTTTTATTCAAGAAATAATATTGGTAATTTTTTGAGAAATGCTAAAGATAAAGACCATAAATTGACTAATTCCGGAATATACAACGTGTCCGGAAACTCGTAGTACAAGCGGGAAACCGGTGAATCTACATCACATAGAGAACCCAAAAAACTTATTTTTTTCGATCTGATCATTTCGATTTTAATATTTTTTTTTTCTATTTTTCCATTTTTTCGGCAACTAAAGGGTTAAAAAACTTTTGCGCCCGGTTTACCCTTCGATGTATTTTATAAGACATTACACAACTGAAATTAACCCCCTAGTGAACAATTTTTTAAAATTTAACCAAAAAAATTCCAACTTCGGACCCGATTTACTCGAAAACTAAAACTCAAATCAAAAAAGTTATATCACAAATCGACTCCGAATGTGACGTAGCTTTACCAGTTTCCCGCTTGTACTACGAGTTTCCGAACACCGTGTATAAACTCAAACGTAATGATCGTCCCTCATTTTATATAGGAAAAACAACTCGCAATTTTGAAATTAGAATCAAAGAACATTTAAGGTGTCTAATAATAATAATTTTTCTGAGTTCGCTAACCAAATCATTGAAAATAATCATGGTTTTGAAAAAAATACGGGGATAAATATTCTTCATATCAATCATAAAGGAAAACGTTTAGATAACTTCGAAGCCTTGGAAATAAAAAAAATCCCTTATGAATCTATTATCAACAAACAAAAAATATTGTCTTAAAGCCCAATCATGGATAAGTTCCCCTACCCACCCACCCACTCTACACTAATACCTAGCAACAGCTCCACCCCTACCATAATAACCTAACCAATTGTTCCCATCCATATTTCAAAACTGTCAAATCAGTATACATTTGCCCTGAAGAAGGAACGTTCTGAAACTGGTCGGATTTACTCAAATATAAAAGTAGTTCAAACAATGTTAAATTGTTTCATTTATCTATAATGGATAACCACAAAGTTATTGGTACATTCAAAAGTATTTCTTTATTTGTTTATTTATTAATTTACGGACAATATTTCATTAAACACATACTAATAACACGAATAAAAAAAACAGTGAAGGGAGAGCACATATTATAAATTAATAGCAATGACAATATAAAATTTAAAAAGTACATATAGAAGATACTACAAGTCAAAGCATGACGAAGTATTTAAATATTGCGTATCAACTGCCGAAAGTCATTTAGTTTTACACCAAAAAATCAATGCTTTTTGATAATTCTCGACATTCTGGATGAGGGAGAATAATATCCATAATTAGTAGAATGTTGGTTGAGGAAAAGCAATTCATTATTTCAGAGTCTTCGGGAAGGGATGATATATTCATTTGAAGGATGTTATATTCCATACATAATGGCATCGATAGTGAATGAACAAGAACGTAACTTAATTAGTGAATGAACAAGTAGTAAATAAGGAACTCCAGTGAAAAATATTATGGTTTTAAAATAATATGTTCATATAGACCAAGAAACGCTGATTCTGAATATATAAGTTTTATTTCATAATATTAAACGCAGAGTTTTCAAAAATTATTAAAAAGTTAATTTTTATTCGGGATGAAAAAATACGCCGTCATGTTGTCATTATTGAAATTTTAGTGGTGACGTCACTTTTCGACGTGTCGTGACGTCACTGTACGGGAGTCATTGTACGGGAATGTATGATATGACACAACCATCGAATTAATTTATACGTTTATTTAAATACCGTTTATAGAGATTTAGTTGTTCCGTTTATTGAAACATTATTTAGGCCTAAATAATGTTTAAAAAATAAAGGTATCTCTTATTAGTTTCTCTCTATTATTGAACATATTCAAATAGGACTGCAAAAAAATAGAAATGCTTTTTCTAGGGAGAATACTTCGAACAACGGAATTCAAAATGGCAGCAGTTGATCAGCTGATTTCCCGATCCTATAAAAATTTTCAGGAGTGATGACGTCACACGATTCACCATACATACGGTGGTTTTCGGGGGGTCTTGAAAAATTAAAACTTTGACAATTATTATTTTAACTATTAAAACTAACTCTAAAAATAAAAATAAAAATGTAGTTATTTAAATTAGAAGGTATTTAATCATGAAAAAATATTTAAAAATTGGATTGGAGTTCTCTATTACAAAAAGTAAGAAAAGTTGGGGGGGGGGGGGGTGGCGAGATTAAGAGAAATTTCAAAATCAAGAATTATATGCTCACTAATTGTAACTGACTGATTAAAGTTTAATGAAAGTTAAGTGTAAGTAGTTTTAAAATTTATAAAATTTATTTATAGCACGCAAATAAATTTAATCAATCAGTTTTGTACGTTCGCAAGGAATCATGAAAAATGTCCATTAATTTTTGGGGATCGCTGGCAACGGTTAATATGCACTTTTTTTTTAAAAAACCTTTTGATTCACCTTAATTACATTAAAAGGCAAACATTTGCATTGGGGGAAGTGGAAAATATTTCATTCTAAATTTCATCACGTAAAATTAAAATTAGCTTTCGTCTTGTGAGATTGTACGCCAGAATCACAAACCATGTTACACAAACCTAGCGTAGCCGCTAAACTACTTGAAAACTGGGATGTTTTTCTTGCCTTGACGCGAGTAGGCGTTATAAAGGGGCACTTTCTTTTGTATCACAAACCATGTTACACAAAAATATTTTCCACTTCCCCAATGCAAATAGTTGTCTTTTAATGTAATTAAGGTGAATCAAAAGATTTTTTCAAAAAAAATTACGTATTAACCGTTGCCAGCGATCCCCAAAATTTACCAAATGTCCAAGTGTAGAAATTTTTCATTGTGGGTATAAGTTATGATTGCGCGAGTAATTGCTGAGTTATTTGCTGCATTAGTGTTGTTAGCTTCCATTTAAAATCCAGTTAAAAAGGGGATTGTGCTTGGTACGCCTCATTGGAACATTTAAATCAATGACGGACGAAAATTCTGGAAGTAACTACCACACGTATTTCTATTTTTGATTGTTTTTGTATTTAATTCATAAAACTCCTTTTAGTTTATATAAATTTTATGTAGGTGTCCGGGGGTAAATGCATTAACTTCGGGAGGTGATTCTATATGATGGTAGGAGTAAAAACGATTAAAAACTTTTTCCAAAATTCCAACTTTTTTTTCCCATACAAAAAGACGTACCTACAAAAAATCCTTTGCGTGAGGTACGATCTTACTTGCTGAGAGCCTGCCGGGTGCCCGACTCGATTGTGATTGGCCCGTATCGTAACAGCGGAAAATAATAAATCTGGCCGTACACGTTGGACTAATTTTATCTTTTTACTTCAAAACTACCCCTAAAAGTTGGAATTTCGAAAAAAAGGTTAATTTTCTTTTTTATTTGTACTATCATGTAGAATTACCTCCCGAATTTAATGCACTTTATCCCGGTTTTAAAATGGCCTTGTAAGCCGAAACAGTTGTATCAATAATAAAAACTAAAATAAATAAAACATTAAATTAAATTTAAATTATATTTTAAAGAAATGTATTCCTCTTGCTCCTAAAAATGGCATTAATAAATAAATAAAAATTAATGATTTTGTTATTATTTCAGATGTGCGGATTCATTAGAAGAATGCCCATAGTTTGCTGCGATCTTAGAGCCACCTCCACTGCAGCCATTGACCTCACTACAGACAGGGACTCCACTACAGTCAGGGAACCCATTCCAGTCAGGGACCCCACTACAGTCAGGGAACCCATTCCAGTCAGGGACCCCATTCCAGTCAGGGAACCCACTACAGTCAGGGACCCCATCACATCCAGTATCCCCCAAACACCGTTGATTAGGCCCACCAATCCCCAGCGAGAGATATGCCTAAATTCGCCGCTAAAAGAAAACGCTGTGAGAGTAACGAAAACGGGCAGGAAAGCGTGGGACAGTAAGTACTTGGACAACTTTTAACCCCACAGACTTCTGGCATATACGAGTAGTTCGTCTATAAATTGTGTCTGCGGCAAATACGGTTACATCCCTTTTTTGTGCGTCGTCGTGTAGATCTTGAGGTGCTCTAAAAAGAAAAATGAACAAAAAACGTAAATTATGCCAGTGACGAACGAAAGCGTATTTAGGCAAAAAGTGACCTCAATTGATTTTTAAATACTCTTATTTGATTTTTGATTTTGTTTTCTTGAAAGAATGAATGCAAATCTTGGAATTGGAAATTAACCCACTTCCCGACATCCGATCGCGCTGAAACTCGGCAGAATCGTTCTCGATGACAATGCAACAATATATGGTGGCACTCACACACACACAAGCATTTTTCTGAAATTTGCAACTAACCCGCCCAAGAGATGGCCCGAAAATTGAAAAGACATGTATTACTTACAATTTGGGAGGCGGGTATGGGTACCGCCGCCCGGGAACCATTTATTGGATAACCAACACTTCTGCTATAGGTCACCCCAAGCGGTTCGCTACGTTTGGTGACTTAGTAGGGGTGCCCGGGTCAGTCGGGTGAGGTGTGTTCAGGTTTTGGCGACGGATGTGCTTGCCCACCGTTTGCGTGGTGGGCTGAAACGGAAGAGGCCGGTTTGCGGTAACCTTGTGACCTCTGTAGCTGGTCTTACACCGCAGCGGGAGGAATGGATTCGTACATCCGTCACTCCTGAACACACTTATCCCTAGATTCCTACTCATCCCTCATAGCCTTTTCCTTCCCAGAACTTCCTCACCTTCCTTTCCTTAGCCACCTCCACACAGCGTCCCCAAAGATGAAATAGGCCCTGAGGAAAATTATTTTCCTCAGGGCCTCCTGTGTGGGGATAATGTAAAAAAAATATATTTATATATATTCTAGGACGAGGTTTGTCTGGGTAATGGCGGCGGAGGCGCCTGCCCATCAGCTGCATGGCAAGCCGGATCAGAAGAGAATGGTTGAGGGAGTCCCTTCGACTTCTACAGCTGTACTCTCTAGGAACACGACCTTGCACTGCAGGGGGAGGGGTGGATTCATATGTCCATTACTCCTGGAAGCTTTGACCCTCAGATTCCTACTCACCCCTGATACGCTTTTCCTTCCGAGAACTTCCTCTCTTTACTTTCATAAAAAGACCCTCCACACAGCATCCTCAAAGATGAAATAGGCCTTGAGGGGAATTATTTTCCCCAGGGCATCCTGTGTGGAGCTAATGAAGAAAAAAAAACTTATTTTTATTGTGGCTATTTTTGTAATCTATTCTTCTTCTTATCATGTCGGTTCCTCATTGTTGAGGATCGTGCACCTTACTCCAATTTCCATTCTTCTCAAGGGAAATGGACAAGGCTTCTCCACGCGGTCCTGTGCTGCATGGAGAGCCAAGGACACCCTAGTACCAGACACCAGTGATACAATTTCTCCAAGTTAGGGTCCTCAGTTTGGCGAGCAACGTGACCAAAGTAATTTAAAATACGTTGTAGGCAGATAGTTGAAAGCCTATTGTGGATGCCTAGCTCTTCCAGAAGGGACACATTTGTGCGTCTGGCTGTCCATGGAATTTGGTTTTTCCAGCACCACGTTCAGATGGTGTCTATCCGCTTTCTGTCACTGGCTCGTAGTGTCCATATTTTTATACCGTAAAGAAATATGTATGTGGGAAATCAATATCTGAACGATTCTTATCTGGTGGTCTTCATTATACCCCCATCACTCCATATATTTTGCATTTTACTGCAGCATTCTATTAACCCTTCCAAAAGAAATAACGATGGCATTATATAAATTTTCAGAATGCATCGATCTTGCTGATAGTGTGTACCCATGCGTGCCTGCCGGATTTACCATCAACGCTCGGTTTGTCCGCAATTTCGAGTGTTCTAATACAGCCGTACCGCTGGTCAATGGAGGAATCGACACCGTGTTTGGAGAGTTCCCTCACATGGTAAGTTAGAACCAAAAACTACAAAGCTTTCTCTTTAAAGAATTATCATATTCAATTGAATGCGTTAGACCAAGAACAACAAATTCGGATAAATTATAGACATACAACACAAAGGACTTGCGCACGAGGGAAAGGGAACAAACCGACTTGTGCGAAGCGGGAGGCAGCGTGACCGTATTCCTTATGTGATTTGTCAGTAAATGAATCTAACAGTATAATTCGCATTGTCTTATCAATATCTATACTTTGGAAACAACGTAGCGCAACTTGCTGGCTGCGTAAAAACCTGCAAATCCCAAATCGAGTAAATGAAAGTTGGGTTCGTTCCAAGAAACATGTGGTAAAATGTTAAGAATGGTTTAGAGTGTTCAGAGGCAAATTAAAGATTATGAATCTAAAATCAGGGTGCATTTTATAGTGGAAATAATATTATTATCCCCGACTTCTTTTAATATTCTCTTCCTTGTCACACATTTTCCTTTCACCTCTTTCTTCGTTCAACACGTACGCCTCATTCTATCACACATTAGTATTTGCTTTACTTGGTAGTGCTATATCTCTCTCGAGCGTCCTCAACATCTTCTGCCATTCATTTCCACGGTATACATTCCTCTTACTCTTCTTTCTTCGTTCATCGCGAACGCCTCATTTTATCACACATAAGTATTTTCTTCAAATTTTAATTCTATATCTTCCTCGGGTGTCCCCAACTTTTTGTACCTCTCACTTAATGTAGTATCATCAAATCTATATTTTTACTGCTCAAAAAAACTACAAAGCTTATTTTATCGACTTTAATTCGATTCCTTATCTCATCTCGAGCTTCACCAACTTTTCGTTACATTAGCTACTCTATACCACATGCTAGGAAACGATGAGAAGTTACGGAAAGTTATTCCACCAATCGTTATATCGATCGACCATCAGCCTGATCTCTTTTCTTAATGACTTACTTTTGAAACTTTGTTTTACCTGATCTCTTTTTGAGGGACTTACTATTAAAACTATATTTTTTCTGGTCTCTATTCGAACTTGACTTACTATTGATACCATTTTTTACCTGGCTTCTTTTTGAATTATTTACTATTGATACCATGTTTTACCTGGTCTCTTTTCGAATGACTTATTATTGATACTTTGTTTCACCTATCTCTTTGTGATTTACTTACTATTGATACTTTGTTTCACCTGGTCTCTTTTTTAATGACTTACTATTAATTGTTTTTACTTGGTCTCTTTTCGAATGACTTACTATTGTTACTATGTTTTACCTAGTCTCTTTTTGAATTAATTACTATTGATACTTTATTTCGTCTGGTCTCTTTTTGAATGACTTACTATTAATTGTTTTTTGACCTGGTCTCTTTTTGAATGAATAGCTATTGTTTCTATGTTTTACCTGATCTCTTTGTGAATTATTTGCTTTTGACATTTTTTTTTTCACCTGATCTATTTTTGAATTACTTACTATTGATGCTTTGTTTCATCTGGTTTCTTTTCAACTTGATACTTTGTTTCACCTAGTATTTTTTAATTACATATTATTGTATTATTGACACTTTTTTCTGTTAGTCTATTTTTTAATGACTTATTTTTGATACTTTGCTTCACCTGGTCTATTTTTTAATGACTATTGAAACCCCAGAGGAATCAATATTTTAAAGAAACTCAGCTCAGCCAAATGTTTATTGCAGTTGATAAATATAGCCATGTATTTACAGGCTTCCCTGGGCTTTGCAAGTCATCGCTCCCCCAACGTTACCTGGAAGTGTGGTGGAATCCTGATCAGTGACCAGTGGGTCTTGACTGCTGCACAATGTCTGTCTTTAGGAAGGTACAGTTTAAATTGTTGCTTCATGACTGGTGATTTTGAAATGCAATATTTTTACCAGAGTTATATTTACTATTTAATTGCAAACATATATTATGTACCATCAAAAAACTCACAATTAACCTTCGAGGAGCTGCCAAGAATTCGGGCTTCCCAAAACTTAACTTACAATTCAGAATCTCAAGGCTTCCGACTTATTTTTTGATACACGCAGTATTTTAGTAACTAACTAACCATCACACCGTTTCCCCGCAGGGGTAGGCAGAGAGGACGGACCGCCAAACAAATCGATCTTGGCACACACTCCTTGCATCGTTCACATTCATACATCGTCTCATACATGCTATTCTATTATTCCGACTCTTCACATGGTCCGACTCAAGTATCTGATTCACTTGCGTCCCCGACTTCTTCTACCATTCACATTTGCGTCATATATTCTCCTTACACTCCTTTCCTCGTTCATTCGCTCTACATGCCCAAACCATCTGAGCGTCCCTTTCTTTATTTGGTGTATTATATGTATTTTAGTAGAAAATTGAAAACAATTTTCCTACAAAGTACAACAACTTAGACGTACTTCGTTTATAAACTTAAGCACTTTTCTTTTTTAATTTCTGCATAACATTATTTTTTATCTATGGTACCGGCATGCGTTGCAGTGCCATTTAATGATTCTTCCTGCATGTCCTCTCCCGTGCGTCCTTGTTCACCTCCCGAGTCCCCTTCCCCTCCCGCGTTCCCCTTCCACCTTTCCCGCCGTCCACCACCCTCGTCAGCCCTCCCACAACCCCATCTTCCCCGTTTCCCTCTCCCTCCTGTCTTTCCTGCCTGTCGATAAAATATATGAAATACATACATTTTCATTTATAAACATTTTATAACGCCAGAGCTTACAAGTACGTATAGCCTATAGCCTTTGCGAGCGTGCGCACAACATATCAGAATATATATACAAAATGTTTTTTTTTTGTCCGACCATTTAATTTTCCAAAAATAATTTGTTAACTTTTATAAGGATATTGCGCATTTCTCTCATCTCTCTAATTAAAAAATAATATTCTTACGTACTAGTATATACTTTTTTCCTTATTTATAAGGAAACATATTTGTATATTTTTTTATCTGCTATTTAAGCCGCCGCTACCCGAATTTCTACCGATTTCTTACATATCTCCCTTAAGTGCGTAATTTTGTGATTGAATTATTGTGTCAATGTCACGTAATTTGGTAATAAAATTATTATTTCAATGCCTTGTTTACAAACGAAGAACGGGCAGATATTTATTAATGAGACACGCCACAACGTACGAATTGATTTTTTTTTACATTTACTCTACACAGGAGGCCCTGAGGAAAATAATTTCCCTCAGGGCCTATGTCATCTAGGATGCTGTGTGGAGGGTCTTTTTGAGGAGAGGAAGGAATGAACATTGGTCTTGAAGAGACCCATGTTTTAGGAAGGAGGAAACACAGAGGCCGGCAAATCATTCCACAGCCCAGCTGTTGAACACAAGAACGAGTCGAAGAAACGACCCGTTCTCATGTGACAAATGTCAACCGTTGGGCACGCGTTTGGCGTGTTTCCCGACTATGCATTGGTGCCGAAGGGATCAATGATGCTAGTTCCTCGGAGCATCTTCCATTGTAATACCGGTAGAACAAGGATAGCATTCCCACCCGACGCATGTGCTCTAAAGATTGCAATCCGTCTGTTAAGATGGGAGAATCTATCAAACGGACCGCCCGTTTCTGCACAGAGTCGAGGGTATTTTTCAGGTATTTTGGAGCTCCAGACCAGAGATGACTGCCAAATTCAACCGTGGGGCGTACTTGTGTTTTGTACAAGGTTAGCAGTTGTGTACTATTAAAGTATCTGCGGGCCCTGTACAGTACGCCCAGTTTTTGGGAGGCTAACTTTACTCTGGCTTCGATGGAGCTTCCATACCTGAGCTGGTCACTTAGGGTTACACCAAGCATATCAATGGAGGGCCTGTTCGGAAGATTGCTTCCGTTGAAAGAGACTAGATTTTCATTTCGATCCCCTTTAGACGTAATCAGACAAGATTGGGTCTTTGAAACATTAAATTCAACCGGATTATTTTTAACCCAAGAGATAATAATATTACTTTACGTTTACATGCTTGCTTACAAGCTGAAGGTGGACATTTTGATAAATCGTTAAACTTGTAAAAAGCGATGACATTAATTAAGTGTTTAATTAATTTATAATAATTTTATTGTTAAAAGCGTGACTTCAGTTGTTATTTAGGTGCAGTTCTCTTTTAAAATTTAGTTAAAAACATACGATTTTGTGTAAACGTCAAATTCTCGATCTTGTTATTGTTTACAAACGGTTTCCATAGATACAGGCCAAATCACAACCAAGCAACGTTGCAATAATTGGGCCCGGGTTGCAATGTTGGGTAAGTTCTACCTTACACTAAAGATTTTTAGTAGGTATGTCTTTTTGTATGGGAAAAAATGTTGGAATTTCAGAAAAAGTTATTAATCTTTTTTACTCCTACTATAATGTAGAATCACCTCCCGAAGTTAATGCACTTTACCCCCGGACACCCTGTATATTCTCAGATTGCTTTTCGGATAAAAAATACCATTATCTCTTGATTCGACATTTTGTTAAAAATATTTGTAGCTCCCACGTTTGTTATTTTGGATTTAAAATGAAGCTATTAAAATTCTTTTTTCTAATATGACCATAGTTGTCGCAAATCCGAACTTCGTAGACTATTTTAGAACGATGTTAAAAATAAAATTTAACAAAGTTTTATTCACGCAGAATTTCTGATCAGCTGTTAGCGGTTGAAATTAAGTCCCTTTTTCGTAGATATGCACCTTTCATTATCAATTATACCACAGACAATAAACAAAAATTGAAAATATTCATTGTTGACCTCTCACGGCAGTTTCAAAGTAACAAACACGCGGGATTCGCGCGGTTATGACCTTTACGATTTTTTTAAATACTTTTTTTATAAATCCTACAAATATAAAATAAACGGCAAAATACGAGTTAATTCATTGGTGAAATAGCACTGTAATTGTTTTTTTGTTTCCATGATAAAATTCGAAGGTATTTTTTTTTATTGCTGGCTAAAAAATTTAAAAATGATTTCCTGGAAATCTCAACCAATCGAGGCAAATTTATTTTTCTCGCGTGGTCGCTCCAATGGTTAATAAATAAATACGAAAGCCTCAAAAAAGCCACAATTCTTCGCATTTTCGGGGTCACAAATACAGCTGATACCAAATTCCTTATTTTTATTTAAAATCTAAATTAGGTACCTAAATAAAATGACATCAATATCTTGCTTCCCATGTAGTCTTCTTTTTTAAGTTTTTATTTTGTTTATTCCAATTTCATCAGTAGTTTTCCAGAAAGATTTTGGTAATGAAGGGGTAGGAATAATAAAAATTATATCTCGGTAGTAACTAAGAATATTCTCATTCCAAAAACCAACACACAAGGTCTGTACTACCATTTTACTGTGGTAATACTACGACCAGGGCACAATTCAATATACCACTACAGAATTCAAAATTTGGGCAATGTGTTTTCGCACATGGATATATTGAATATGTCGCTGAAACATGAAATAATGAAATCATTTATCCATGATCACTAAGGAAGTTCTTTGGTAAATTTATCAAGCTACATCGACAAATTTACTAATCATAAGTCTACCTTTCTTATTAATGCGTCTTAGTAATTAAATATATGATTAATTGAAATATTATAAACCATCAGTAAAACTGGGCAACCAAAAACCGTCCCGCTTTTACATCTGAATCCATGTAGGACGACCTCTGTAGTCCAGTGGGTAAGACTCTTGACTCACAATCCGGAAGTCGCGGGTTCGAACCCGGCATGCGCAAATAAATTTTATTTGATTAATTTGTGTTTTCACAATTAATTCATTTAAAATAATATATAGTATATTTGCGGCATGTTCCAGAGTGGAAGATACTATCAGTATCGCCCTGGTGTAAGACCACCATTCAGATTGAAACGTTGCTTGAAAATGTCTTTAGCCGTGTTTAGTGACCAGATCTGAATAGCCAGGTACTTCCCAACCTTCCTCTTCCCCACCTCCTTCCCCTCCTCACTACCTTCAGCCTCACAACATACCCCAATTGGGGATGCCATAGTCTCACTGTCTTCACTGTAAAAAAAAAATAAAAAAGGTACTACATTACAAACCACAAACTGTGACTGCGAAAAAATTAATCACTCGGATAGTATTAAATATCTTGGTTTAACAGTGGATTGTAAACTAAAATGGGAACTTCACATACATTCACTTGTAATGAGAATCCAGAAACAAATATACATTTTTAAAACGATTAGAAACATTATGTCACCTAAAATATTAAAAGGTGTATATTTTTCTCTTTGTCAAAGCATTTTAATTTATGATATATCGGCATGGCGTGGAGCCGCAGACACATACATTAAACTACTTAATACAGCTCATAAATCACTTATTAGAACTATGTTCAAAAAACCGCATCTTCATCCTACTGAACATCTTGTAATTATCAATAAAATATTTGATATCAGGAAGCTATTCATAAAAAAATTATCCATACAAATTGCATAAAATTGTCGCCTTCCCACATATCTCACTCCCAGAACACTAGAGCTAAATCTAACAATCATTTACAAATTAGTGCCAAAAATTAAATCTCACTCTTGAAAAAACATTAATCTTACCTTGCATCTTCCATATTCAACAATTTCTTAAAAGTAACAACATATAACTCAAACCAACAGAAAACGTACATATAAAAACTTTAATACCTATATTTTTGAATGTAGCTATTATTTTGTGGTTATCCATTATAGAAAAATAAAACAATACAACTTTGTAAAAACCACTTATATAATGTGCAAATCCGACCGGTTTCAGAACAAACGTTCCTTCGTCAGGGAAAGCTTATACTAATTTGACAGTTTCGAACAATGTTTTATTATGGTAGGGGTGGAGCCTAAGAGTATGGATATTAGAGAGACGGCATGTAAAGTGCGCCCACCCTCCCAAAGTATGCCTTTTCAAAAATTTTACCTAACGGTTTTTAGATGGCTGACATTGGCTTTTACACCTCGGTCGCGCATAGAGCTCCCAGAAAAACGTTCATAAAACATAGAAAAATGGTCCACCACGACGTAAACTTGTGTAAAAGTAGTTCTATGAAGACCTTTAAGAAGAAAGACGGTCTTACCTTTCACAGGAAAGTGTTTAAACATAGCTTAAGACGGGTCCATTGCGCGGGCAAACGCCAGACTTTTGCTTTGATAGTCAAGGTCAAAACATTCAAGGTCATAAATATTTGAAAATTTTTGTAGTGTTTGAGTTTCCCGTGTTTGGCGTTTGAAGGTCATTTCGGCGTTTGAAGGACTTTCAAACAATTAATTAGTGTGAAGTTCGCGCAGTTCACACAATTTGACAACTGGTCTGGAATACGGACGTCCACGCGTACGCAATACTTGGCGTTTGCCGTTTATTGCACGTCAAGTAACCAGAATTTGACATAACTGCAAGCAAGTGTCAAAACATGAGTTCTGACGAGGAAGATGTTGAAGACGTTCTAGCGGTTTTAACGGTCGTAGAGGCAATTTCGCCAGACAGGAAACGCCGATTTCAAGTGCGACCGTACCTTCGACCGAGAAATTTTAATCTGTATCAGGAACTAAAAATTGATGACAGATTTGGTCTAGGAAATTTCTTCCGCGTCTCGGAAACCGATTTCGAAGAGTTGGTTTGTTTTATTCGGCCAGATATCAATAAAAAAACAACGTGGCGAAGCGACGTTATAACACCAGAAATGCGACTTGGTGTGACGTTAAGATTCCTGGCGACTGGGGATTCGTACACGAGCCTCATGTATCATTTGAGAATCTCAAAACAGTCGGTCTCAAAAATCATTCCAGAGGTTTGTTGGGCTCTCTACAATAGACTGAAAGGACTTTATTTAAAGGTGAGTTCGTGATGGTATATAATCAATTATCCATTGATATTATTTATTTACAACATAGATATTAGACTAAGTATCTAAAACGCAAGTGCGCTTTTTGTTTCATCATTTTCGCTGATTAAAAAGCAGCATCCATTGAAGCCAGTCACATTAGCCTCTCAGAAGCTGGACACACTTTACAGGGCCCACAGATAGTACACGACTGCTAACCCTGCACAAATCGCAACTTGTTGAATTTGGCAGCCACCTCTGGTCTTTGATTCTCTCTTCAAGATCCCTGTTCACTCATTCTTTTCCTCAAAAAAACCCTCCATACAGCATCCCCAAAGATGACATAGGCACTGAGGGAAATTATTTTCCTCAGGTACTCTTGTTTGGAGTTAATGTAAAAAAGTATCAATTAACAATTGACAACCTCCCAGGATCTATATGAAGGGCAGTGTTTAAAATTGATGAAGAAAATAATAACACAAGACAATTTAGAAATGTATTCTTTTTTATGTATAATTACGCAGGAACAATTTATACTAAATTACAGTTTGTGGAAAACGGATTTGTAATATTATGTTACATGGTGGAATAGGGCTACAATTATGTAACATTTATTTTATTTACTAATTTTTGGGAAATAAAATTGAATTTTATCATTTTATACATTATACCACAAATTGAATGAATCGTAGATTACTTTCTTGTGATAAGAAATGAACAGAATAATATAAAACAGAAAACAATATATTATAACTAGTTGGTACCCGGCATGCATTGCAATGCCTTTCAAAGAAATAAATTGGTTTCTCTCTGTATGTCCATTTCCCTGTGTCCACCTTCCCCTCTCCCGTCACACTTCCCGCGAACCCCACCTCTTTCGTTAACCTCCACCTCCTGCCTTCCCTCCCTGCCGCTGAATTATATGAAATACTTACATTTTCAAACCACCACGCGCACCACATCTAGTAATACAAATTTTGCCAGAGCTTACCAACCTTATACATAGAAACACTCTTCTGCTAAAATGCAAGTTCTTTAAAAATGTTTAAGTCAATCCATCAACTACTTTCCGAGATTTGCGGACACAAACATATGGAACCTAAATTTTTGTATATATATATATATATATATATATATAATAAGGCATTGATGTAAAACAAATTATTTTCATGTCAGAATTATATTAACGACAAGAAAATTTACCCAAGTCAGAAAAAACACTATTTTTAGGGACTTTCAGCCGGATTGCGCCGGAGAACTGTCGGAATACAGATTGTGCAGAAAATATTTTCACATTACATTTGATTCCAGATAAATTTGCTGCTTTTTAACTTTTCAAAATAAAACACTGTTCTTGAAATCAAATGAAAGACTCAGATTTTAGTATAACAAATCGACATAATATCACCATTGTCATCCAATACAATGCTAGATATGGAAAGCCAAGGAATATGAATTTAGCAATAGCACCTCCCACACGCATACTTGGGAGCGACCAGGTCCCGCGCGACATCAGGCCGTCGCGTAGAAAAGTAAAGACCAATGGTAAGGTAACGGCTTACAGCGCAGTTCATTGTGACTTTTCTGCGCAGCGGCCTGAGGTGGCGCGGGACTCGGTCGCTCCCAAGTGTGCGTGTGGAAGGTGCTAATGTACAATTACAACAATTACCTTAACCAACAATATAATGCTATATGAAATTTGATTAATTTACAACAACGCATTGTCAAAAATGTACAGATTAAAAGTAACGAAGAATGTAAAACAATTACACAGGGACATCCCTTTGACAGTACAGAAATGTACTTTTTTCCATGAAATAAATAATTTAAAAAATTAAATAATGAAGAATACAGTGGATTGGGTCAGGGGATAGATCCCCCAAACAATCAACTACCTCTTATTAAACTTCAATAAAAATGGAATACGATTTTTTGTTTTCTTATTTTCCGAGGTAGTTGGTTGTTCTTCCACTGGTTGGTCGATTTTAAGTTCATTCTCGGTCCCATCTGACCAACTTTCTTCATTATTTAAATTATAATGACATGTTTCATTACTTAAAATTTGCACATTTGATTGATTATTTTGTTGTAACTGTACATCGTGCAATACAGGCTCATCAAACATTTCTCGATTGTCAACAGTACTGCACCGTAATAAATTGGCATGATAACTTTTCATATCTAAATCGTACATAACTTCACTAATACGAAGTCTCGCCTCGTTCTGCAAGGGCACGCTATATTGGTCTAGGCGTGAAGCTATGTACGATCCGTATAATATATTGGAAGACAATGGCAATAGCGGTGGCGATGGTGATGGTTTACGGACCATATCATTTCTTCTTTGCCTGATTTGGCTAAGTGTTTTCATGGCATTTTCATGTACCATATTTTTTGATATTCTTTGGCGTTTACTTGTAGTACTAGAGGTAGAGGGTAATCGCAGTAGTGGTGGTGTTGGCCTAGAGAGTGGCCGCGGTGGTGGCGTTGGAATAGAGAGTGGTCGTGATGGCAGTGGTGTAGACGTAGAGGGTGGTCGCAGTGATGGCGGCATAGAGAGTGGTCGCTGTGATGGCATCTCTATGCCATCACTGCGACGTTGAGTGGACGCGAAGAGTGGTCGTTGTGGTAGCAGTGTTGTCGGTGTAGAGAATGGTCGCAGTGGTGGCGTTGTAGGTGTAGACAGTAGTGGTGGTGGTGGTGTGGATCCTTCACTCTGAAATAAAGATTTTTAAATTTAAAAATTTCTATTCCCTTTTTACAGGTACCTACAGCTGAAAATGAATGGAAAGTAATATCTAGAGGTTTTGACGCCAGGTGGAATTTCCCTCACGCCATTGGTGCAATTGATGGTAAACACGTGACCATGCAAGCTCCAGCAAATACAGGGAGCTTGTATTATAATTATAAAAAAACATTTAGTGTAGTTCTGCTTGCAATGGTGGACTATAAGTACGACTTTGTTTATGTGGATGTCGGCTGTCAAGGCAGAATATCTGACGGCGGCGTTTTTAGGAATTGCTCCTTAAGCAGAGGGCTAAATAATAGAAGCTTATGCATTCCTGCAAATGAACCGTTACCAGGAAGACTCCTGCCTATACCTTATGTTATCATAGGCGATGATGCGTTTCCACTATCTGAATTTTTAATGAAGCCATACAGTGGTCAATTTTGTCAGGGCTCAAGAGAGCGCATTTTTAATTACAGATTATGTCGAGCCAGAAGGATTGTTGAGAATGTGTTTGGCATAATGGCATCGGTATTTCAAGTATTCAAGAAACCCTTGACTGTGCAAGTGGATACTGTCATTCCAGTGGTTTTAGCTTGCGTCGTCTTGCATAATTATTTAAGGCGAAATAAGACCAGTGCAGATCTGTATTCACCAGGTGGAAGTTTTGATAATGAAAATGTAGATGGTGACATAATACCGGGGCAATGGAGAACGGAACTGCCAGCAGAAGCTCTCCAACCATTACCAAGATTGCCACGACGACCACCTATTAATGCTCAAGCCATACGCGAAGAATTGAGTTATTATTTTGTTAGTGATCAAGGAATGGTACCGTGGCAAAACAATGTTATCTAATTGTACTACGAGTATTAAAATTGCCTTTGTTATTGTCAATTATAATTATTTTTCTGCCTCTATTTTGTAATTTGTAATTTTTAATTTTACATATTTATGTTTTTTTAGTTATATAATTTGTTTAATTAACCTGCTGAAAAATTGCTATGGCAGTTTAGTAGATTTTAAACTGAAGAATAAAAAATATATTCTCAAACTTCAAAAATTATACTATGAGTATGTTAACATTTGTTATATGATTATTCTTTTACCTCTATTTGTATATAGTAATTTTTAATTTTACAAATTTATGCCTCGAGCGTTAGTTATATAATTTTGTTAAATTAACTTGCTGACAGATTGCTTTGGCAGTTTAGCAGGTTTTAAAACTGAAGAATAAAAAATATATTCTCATGCTTCAAAATTCAAACTTCCAAATATTCATTATACTATTATGCTTCTGTTACATATTATTTAAATAATTTATACGTCAAAACATTATTTCTATAAATTCATTGTAAATATTTATATTCGCTTCTAAGTATCACTGTAACTTTAAAATTTCATAAAACGTTAACATTGTATTTACTTTCTTAAATAATTTATGTTACCCACCCAAACTAATACTTCAGAATAGTTATAATATCTCCAACTTGTGATATTTCCCAAACATTCTGATGGCAGTGCAGTATGGTACACTAGCGCCTCCTAGCGGTGCGTGTTGGCATTCATTCTGGCGGATTGTGTTCTTTCATACATTTTGATTTATACTTAAAAAGAATTCAGAATCTACTCTATTTATTTGTTTGCACCTGTACATACGCAATATGAATAAATAGTTTTGTCCATACAAAAAACTCCATTCTTTCTCGAAAGGCATAAATAGAATATTGGATTAAATCACCGATATATTAAATGAATGAATATATTATATTTTACTGGAGTTGGGCGCATTGTTAATACTCTAGGCTATTTGCCAACACACAAGCAGTGCATATTTATGTGGGTTCCTATTCAATAACAATTGCTCTGTAAACTATTAATTTATATCATGTTGCATTTATTTTGTAAAAATTATGGGAAAAAAATAGAGGTAATTATCGGTTCGGACTGGCCACGCTTATTACGAATAATTTTTAGAAAAAAACTTTAGATTCGCCTTAATTACTATAAAAGGAAACTTTTTGGCTTTGGGGCGGCGGAAAATAATGCATTTTAATTTTCAATTGCATAAAACCAAAATTCACTTCGCGAACCGACGCAGCGAAAATCCGCGGCCGTAGCTGTCACTTGCTGTCACTGTTATGGACTGTAGCTGACTTCGTGGGATACCTACATGAAATACCGCGAATCACAAACCATGTTACACAAACCTAGCGTAGCCGCTAAGCCACTTGAAAACTGGGATGTTTTTCTTGCGTTGACGCGAGTAGGCGTTATAAAGGGGCACTTTCTTTTGTATCACAAACCATGTTACACAAACAAGCCCGCTAGACAAATTTCGTAATTACGCGCCTTATCCCATGAAGTCGGCTACAGTCGTATTAGCTCTTGTTAATTTATCAAGGATACCAACATCACAGTGACATGTACGGCCGCGGATTTTCGCTGTGTCAGTCGCGAAGCGAATTTTGGTTTTATGCAATTGAAAATTAAAATGCATTATTTTCCGCCGCCCCAAAGCCAAAAAGTTTCCTTTTATAGTAATTAAGGCGAATCTAAAGTTTTTTTCTAAAAATTATTCGTAATAAGCGTGGCCAGTCCGAACCGATATTTACCAAAATAGATAAATAAACAACATGAATAAAAATTGTACTCTCACACATTATTAATTTAATAATCTTACCTCTAAATGTCCCAGGTTCGAATACGTCCTTCGTGGTATGTTTATCTCCATCAAACTCGCCATTTCGTTAAAGGCATACCACAAGGTAGGCATTTTATCTGCACCACTACCTGTGCGCACACCTATAAGTAAAAAAAACTTTTAAGAAATCACTACATGGCTGAATACAATAATACAACAACCTCCCACGAAACACTGAACAAAAAAAGATACTCTAATTTTTAAATTTATTTTTTCCAAACGAATAATTCACATTGGTGCCTCTCTTCTAAGTCATGTTATTCAAAAAACATGGAGCGAGACATCAATCTCCAATGATGAAGATTTTGACCTGAATATAATAAACCCGACGTGAATTCGAGCTCCAACATGTTGACATTGTTGACGTTTAGCGTAAAGCCGGTAACAGAAATCTGCAATACCCACAGAAATTTATAAATATTTGATTTGAAAGAAACGTCTATAAATTTACTTTCACAATTCACTTATAGTTCCGCCTCCGATAACTGAAATAAATAGTAATTAAACTATAAACTGAAATAAATTTAACCAAAGCATGCCTTTCGTCAAGAGTAATAAAAAATAAATTCTTACCTGCCATATTTTTTTTAGCTCTAGAGTATTGGGTTTTTAAAATGGCCCACTTGCTATTGACAGTTTTTGTCGATACTCCGAGTATATTCGCCACCTCTGATACGGCATCGTATTTCATCAATTTATTTTTAAAATTTGGGCTCTGACCGTCCCAAATTATCGGCCTCTCCCTGATTAGGGAAATAAATTGTAATGTCCTGCTTTCGCTTTCCATAATGCGACCGTAATCTCAGGACAAACTGCAAACTGCAACTGACTGAACCACTGAACTGACGATTGTTCCAGAACGCAAGACCAAAGTCATAAAAATAATAACAATGCTGTTTATGATATCGCATCCCGTTCCATGCGCATTACTATACATTACATTACTGCGCGGAGAATATTCCAGGCGTTTCTCGATTTCGATTTAATTTCCGAAAAATTATATTAATATTTGTTATTATATTATAATTTTATTATCAAATATATTTATTATAATATTATATGTAAGTATAATAATATTTTAAAGTCGTGATTATTTAAGCCCGCTCATTGCACATAACTTAAATAGTCGTTCGGTTTATTCCTCCATATTACGACCTCACCGCGCGGCTCCTGACAAAAAAATGACACCCCCCCCCCGCCTGCCTTCACCCGGGATGGGATGTTTGAGTTTTGCTTTTGTTTTGTTTTCCGCGGAACACGGGAAGCTCAAACACTACAAATATTTATGACCTTGAATGTTTTGACCTTGACTGTCAAAGCAAAAGTCTGGCGTTTATGGGACTGTCAAAGCAAAAGTCTGGCGTTTGCCCGCCGCAATGGACCCGACTACATTTTATAATTTTCGGCGTGTTCATTTCAACCGCCATTGCCATGGGCCCAATGTTATCACGTGAACTCCGACTGCCGATGGGCCGAATCAGTCAACTTAAATTATAATAATTAAAAATTACCAAAAAACTTTTATGTTTTTATTAATCATAACGCACAAATATAAAGTTGTGATTTACACATGTCATAGGTATGTGTTTTTTATCATTTTGCTTATTAATTTTTAAACATTTTTACTTTGTCTTTTTTGCACTGTTATTTTTAGTTTTTTTTTCCTACTAATTTAACACTCCTTTTAAATATGTTTACAATGTTAATTCAAAGTTTATAATCACTGTATTGTCATGTAAAAGTCACATTGACATGCCCTCGTGGTCGAGGGGTAAAGCTCTTGACTAGCAATCCGGAGGTCGCGGGTTCAAATCCCGGTGCGCGCAGATAAATTTTATTCGATTGATCTGTGTTTTCAAAATTTAATAATTAAAAATAATATAAGTTAGGTACATTTCCGGCCGTATTGCCGCTTCCTTTAAATCGGGACACGAACCCAAGAACTTCGGCTTTCCGGGCCCGCAACTCTGCCAACTGAGTTAATGTGTACCTATCCGATTCGGTCATTTTTAACTGTATCATACTTTGACTAAGAACTACCGAAATTATCTTCATTTTCTTGACGCGTATTTAATTGGCTGCTATCTACATGTATGATTGCAAGATTCAAACCCGAACTAAATGCTATCTAGAAAGGGCCTGGATATATTTTTAACCATTTTATTTTTAATATACGACATCTATTGACTTTTCTGCAAGTCTAGGATATATTTTATTTTTAACTTTGTCAGTAAAACCTTCCAGTTATGCCCATATTTTTTTCAGTTTTTTTTTTTGTTTTCAGATTTTCTATTGAGTTTCGTTAATATTGTCTTCATTTAATTTATCTTTTAAATAAGTAAACCCTGAGGAAGTGAGCATTGCTCACGAAATATGCCGGTTTTTTATAAACAATAAAAGTGGTTAAAAGTAAGTAAACTATTAATTTTGATAAAGAAATTCGTTCAGCAAATAATACACAACGAGTAATTATATTTTGTGCCTAAAATATGAAAAAAAAACTGACAAAAGTTTTTTTTTATTAAAAAATAAATTAAATAATGTTAATCCCATTACCAGTTCGGCCCTTTTCTGTAGAACGCTCACCCTGCCCCCGCGCGCTGGGCGGTAACCCCGTTTCTATCCCCTCTTCACGCCGGCCAAAAATGGAGATAGCTACACAGGTTTTGACGGTTTAGTACGTTCTGAAATGTCTATACCGCTTCCATGCAATCCTAGTTCCATGGGTGGAGCCGTTGTTAGTTAATAATGTAGATTGGGTGGGTAGCTATTAGTGTAGAGTGGGTGGGTAGGGGAACAAATCCATGATTGGGTTATATGACAATATTTTTTGTTTGTTGATAATAGATTCATTATTTTTAAGGGATTTTTTAATTTCCAAAGCTTCTAAGTTATCTAAACGTTTTCCTTTATGATTAATATGAAGAATATATATCCCTGTATTTTTTTCAAAACTATGGTTATTTTCAATGATATGGTTATTTTCAATGATATGATTTTTCCAATCATGGATTTGTTCCCCTACCCACCCACTCTACACTAATACCTACCCACCCAATCTACATTATTAACTAACAATGGCTCCACCGCTACCATAATAAAACATTGTTCGAAACTGTCAAATTACTATAAGCTTTCCCTGACGAAGGAACGTTTGTTCCGAAACCGATCGGATTTGCACATTATATAAGTGGTTTATACAAAGTTGTATTGTTTCATTTTACTTTAATACCTGGTTAATGAACAAAAAAAGGAATTGCATTAACAAGTTACTTGCAAACCGACCGTATTAATTTTTATACATTGTATATTGTTATTCAAACATTCATATATTAAAATTAAAACAAAAAAAACTTTCACACTAAATAATGTTCAATTATTTTATACACGTTTGTAATATTTTATATTTAGATTATTTTATGCAGATAATCTTTTGTATTTTTATTTAAGTTTTTCTTTTGAATTTTGTATTTCTATTTACTTTAATCTTTATGGATATATGTAATGATAGATACTGCTACCCGGCTCAGAACAGATATTGTCTAGTGAGTCGGGTAGCGCACATTTCTGTAAATAACTATTGATGCCCGGGCTACCGGCAACTTAAAAAAAAAAAAAAAAACTTAGGTGTTATTGAGATGTTTAATGTTGTACTGCCTTTATTTATTTATGTAAATGCCCTCTGGGCTTAAAATAAAATTAAAAATTAAATATACGACGCGAAAAAACTAAAATAAATTGGTTTGTAAAGCTACTGATATGTTTTCAGCGTGACGCACATAAGACTCGGTGGAGTGGACGAAAACGAGCCAACACACGAAGATTACCTATTCACCGTGATAGCAAAAGTGCCGCACCCGGACTACAAGCCACCAGCCAAATACCAGCCAAATACTCAAAACGACATTGCTTTGCTAAAACTGGACAAAAAGTAAGTATTAAGACGATAATATACCCAAAAAATATTCAGAATCTTAACGAGGTAAATAAAGAAGCCGTGTACACAAATTGCGACTCGCAACCCGGTCTTTTGGACGGACCTACTGTCGAATTTGCTCTACCAAACACTCTAAAATAATGTGGGAATCTTAACGACGTAAGTGAAGAAAGCGTGTTAACAAATATACGCCGCAGCACGGCGTTTGGACGAACGTATAGTCGAGTTCACCGTTGCAGGCCTGGAGATTCGACCATTCCGCCGGTTTCATTTTAATTAATTTTGAAGAACGTGTTACAAATATTTAAGATGTTTCTAAATGTTTTCCACCCGAAGTTATTAATGCATCGTTTAGAAAAATAAAATCTTGTGCTTACCGCTAACTTTATAGTTGAAAAACGGGTTATAAAATTTTAAAATCATTGTACGTCAAATATATTAATTAAAGTATTGTTTTTATTAATCTATAATATGAAAATGGCTTTATTAAATAGCATAGCAATGCATGATATAAAGAAATTGTTTCTCCCTGAGTGTCCTTTCCCATTCGTCCCATTCCCCTTCCGCCTCCCTTTCTTGTCCTGCGCCCTCTTCCCCTCTCGCGTTCCCACTCCGTCACCTCCACCTTCTCTCTCCCCACTCCACTCCCCTCCCCCTTCCCCCGTCCTGCGACCCCCCCACGAGTTCCCCTCCCCCCTCCCAGGTCCCCCTCCCCCCTCCCAGGTTCCCCTCCCCCTCCCACTTTCCATAGCAATAGCCGCTTCCTCGCGTGCAACCACCAAGAGAAATTTTTTATACAAATTTCATAATGCCAGAGCTCACCTGAAGTTTTATAAAAACCTTGTCCTGACAATAACGAACACACAAAAAAAAAGAATTATCCAATTTGGTGCAGTCGTTCGAAAGTTATGTGCAATAGCAATTTTTTATACAAATTTCATAATGCCAGAGCTCACCTGAAGTTTTATAAAAATCTTGGCCTGACAATAACGAACAAACAAAAAATAATAATTATCCAATTTGGTGAAGTTCGAAAGTTATGGGCTTAGCAACACATTCAGCGATTCATTTTTATATTTCTATAATATTATATATTTTCATTTTTATATTATAAATAAATAATCATTTTTATATTAAATATAAAGAACTTACATCCCCAGGGGTCAGTTTGAAACAAAAAGTTATTATACATACGAATTCTCCGGAAATTATTAAAATGTGAGTTTTTAGTAAACCCTCATCATTAATGTATTGTACCGAATGACCCGGTATAGCAGTTGGTCCGTATCCTTACTACAAAGATATTGAAATACACGAGATGTGCTATGATGGCCGCCTTGCTGTCGGCGGACTACCTCAATTTGGGAGCCCCGGGAACAATTTACTAGATAATCAACACCTCCGCCACAGAGCAGCCCAAGTGGTTCGCTACGTTTAGTGACTTAGTAGGGGTGCCCGGGTTCATGCCGTAAGTCTGGGTCTTGGCGGCGGATGCGTTTGCCCACCTATTGCGTGGCGGGCCGGATCGGGTGAGATTGGTTGAAGGAGACCTTTTGATTTCTCCAGCGGGACTCTCTCGTCCCATCGTCTTGCTCCGCAGTGGGTGGAAGAAATTCACACGTCCGTCACTCCTGGACATACTGACCCCCAGATTCCTACCCACTCCTAATATGCTTTACTTTCCCAGAACTTCCTCATCTCCTTCCTTTCATAAAAACCCTCCATACTGCATCCTCAGACATCATAGATGACATAGGCCCTGAGGCGAATTATTTTCCTCAGGGCCTAATGTGTGGAGCTAATATTAAAATAAAAACAGTTTTTTTTATGTGAATACCTCACGCAAGAGTCCTAGCTGCTCCCGTCTGGAGCCAGTGAGACTATGGCATCCCCAATAGGGGTATATTGCGACCTTCGGATTGTTTATTTTTTATTTATTTTTAATTTATAAATCACATGGTAACACATTAAAACATTTTCATATATGTGATAAATATCTATAGTCTCTCGTATCTAGGATGAACGAAGTATGTATGAAGAATGAGCTAATGATGAATGTAAGTAAGTCTAAAGTCATGGTGTTTGAAAGGGAGAGTACGAAAACAGTATGCAATATAGTTGTGAATGATGAATACATGGAGCAGGTGGATGAGTTTGTGTATCTGGGTAGTATGTTTGCGAGAGATGGGAATGCTCAAAGAGATATTGAAAGTAGGGTAAATGCCGGTAACTCCATTAATGGCGGACTGAATGCCGTTGGCGCTAATAAAAAACTGTCAAAAAAAGCGAAGCTAGCAGTCCACAGTGGAGTCCTGGTACCTACCCTGATGTATGGCGGTGAGGCATGGAACTGGCAGAGGAAGGATGAAAGTAAACTGAATGCTGTTGAAATGAGATCCCTGAGACGTATGTGTGGTAAAACAATGTATGATCGCGTGAGAAATGTGGATATCCGCAAATAATGTAAGGCTGATGTAAGCATAATGAGAAAGATTAAGAAAGGGACCCTCAGATGGTTTGGGCATGTAGAGCGAATGAACGAAGGAAGTAGTGTAAGAAGAATATACGACGCGAATGTGAATGGTAGAAGAAGTCGGGGACGCCCGAGGAAGACATGGCACGATCAAGTGAATCAGATACTTGAGTCGGGTCATGTCAAAAGTCAGAATAATAGAAGAGAATGTATGTGACGATGTATGAATGTGAGTGAGGCAAAGAGTGTGTGCCAAGACCGAGTTGTTTGGCGGTTCGTCTTCTCTGCCTACCCCTGCGGGGAAACGGCGTGATGATTAGTTAGTTAGTTAGTTGATAAATTACATCACCATACTAGGCGGTTGCCTGCTTCATGTTGACCAATGGAATTTAGTTACTTTGTGGTGTCTAGTGTAATCAAATGGATTAAATACATAAACATATTGAAAATGAGAATTTTTTTTTTAAGGAAACTAGAAAATAAAAAAGAAAAGAGAAAAATTATGCACAAGTTTATAAGATCATAATATTCAAAAACATTATTCTTATTTATAGTTTTATATGTGTGCATACATGCATACAAGTGCAAATACATGTACACATACATACAAAACTTATCTATGTTTTCTATAACATACGAAATATTTCAAACAAGAAAACTATCAAAATTGTCTATTATGCATTAATTCAGTCTTTATTACAGTACGGCATTATTGGGTGGGGAGGGGCCTTTAAGGCTTCCTTACAGCCCATAATTATAATTCAAAGAATAATTATAAAAACCATTCTTAGGAAACCATACGACTACCCTACTATACAGATATTTCGGGAATTTAATGTACCATCTATTACAGAATTGTATAAGAGAAACGCTTTATGCCAACTTTATAAAGAATATTTTATTCAAAAAGTTCACCCCTCAGATAGCATAAGCAATAGATTTAAAACTAATGGCTTAATAGCCATCCCTATGCTTAGAACGACCACGGCTCAGCACCACTATTTGTATTTAGGTGTAAGATGGTACAATATATTATTATCCAATAACAAAATTAATATAACAGATACACTGATATATGAATTATTCAAAAAACAAATTAAGTCCCTTAAATTGGATAATGACATATTGTACCCTTAATGTTTACCCTTTATGTAATTTATTAATTTACCCTTACTTAAACAGCAATAGTTAATATTAAAAAAATTGTATTGATTTTGTCTAAATTATCTAAATTGTGTACCGACCTAAGATATTTATTTCATTAGTTCTTTGAAAATTGTTTACATAATGAACATTATTATAATTTTTTTTTGCATGTAAAATACTCCTCCCATAAACACGAACTCCCAGAGCTCAACTTATGGAGCAGTAGAATAAAACATGAATTATTTTGTAATCTTGCATATATTATCATTGTAATGTATAAACAAAAATCTTGAAATAAATAAATAAATAAAAAAATACACCCTGACATTCATATATGTATCTATTCGCTAGGATGGTCACAAGAAATCAATTTTGGAATTTTTTTGGTGGGACCCGCCTAAAAGTTGCCAATTAGCTAAGAAAATAGATTGATGAAGTTTCAGCTCAATTGGATAAGGTTAACCCGTGCCTCATCAAGGTTGAAGTTTTAACTTTCTATAATATTGGAAGATTTAATTACATATGCTGTCCAGATTTTGCTTTATTAATTTTCTCAATTGATACATTAAAAAGGGTGTAGTTAAAACTGTTTTCAAACTAAATACAGCACAATCCAAATTGAAAATGATGGATTTAGGAGAACAGAAAGCAAAAAGGTTTTAAAAAAAAGAGGAAATAATGTTCAAAATTTTATTATTTAAAATATAAAAAAGGAAGCATTATAAAAGAAAGAAGTTATTTTTATTATTATTTACATTTACGATTCATTATCAGATTAACCCGTCTGCTTGGTTCAATATATTCGCACCTCTCAATCCGGAAGCCTCAGTTTCGCCCGAAAATTCTGAAACCGTCACTTTGCATCGAGATTGTAAAATATATATGCAATATATCTTTCACATTTCAAAGAAAATAAGAAGCATTATTTCGTTCTCTTTCTGGTTAAAAGAAAAAATACATATGTTTGCATGAGAGGAATAGAGATATATATAGCTTTTAAAATGTAAGGTCGCTCGGGACGTTTTTGGTCTTATGAAAGTATAACGTGATTACGTGTTTTGGGATGTTTTTTATTCCTAAACAAGCAGACGGGTGGTAACGGCTTAGATAGCGTGGCTTTTGAAGAGTCAGGAAAAATTTTTCGACATTCCGATATAACTTGTAACAGAAACTGTCGTTGTTCTTCGTCTTTTGTCAAACGGGAATTTTTTTTATTTTTTTCATGAGCTCCACACAGGAGGCCCTGAGGAAAATAATTTCCTTCAGGGCCTATGTCATCTTTGAGGATGCTGTGTGGAGGGTCTTTTTAGGGAAAGGAAGGAGAGGAGAGTTCTGGGAAGGAAAAGGGTTTAAGGGGTGGGTAGGAATCTGGGGTTCAGTATGTCCTGGACCCATGAACCCGGGCACCTGCTAAATCACCCCTGCTAAATCACCAAACGTAGCGAACCACTTGGGGTGACCTATGGCAGAGGTGTTGGTTATCCAATAAAGGTTCCCGGGGCGGCGGTACCCATTCCCGCCTCCCAATTGAAGTCTTGGATTAATTTTACGCCTCTTTCAGCTGTTTCATTGACCACCTTGAAACCGTTCACAATTTTTTTTTGTTTTTAAATGATGTGCATTTTCACACCATGAAATTTGAGTTTGATGAGAAACAAAAAAAATCAATATCTTTGACCAATAAATTATCCACTTGATGGAGACTGAATTTTGCTTTCACATCCCTATCATCACATGTTTTTCTTCAATTGGAATTAAATGTAGACTTTTTACAGCCTTGCTGGTTTTGACACTTTTTTTCTAAATTTTCATCGGAGAAAGAAAATGCGACTTGCTCAGAATTGAGGTACCACAGATGATTTATCATTTTAGACAGTGCCTTGTCTGCAAGTTCTTTATCGATTTCTCTATATATTATTTTACAAGAGATTTTAAAAATTGTAGGTCTTTGTTGGGGGCCAAAGTGGGTTTGGGGGCGTTAAACCACGCTGAAATTTTTATTAAAAATAAACAAATGTCAATGATAGCTTGTTACGATGCGCCGAAAACACCCCTACAAATTACTACGCTACACCCCTGCCCGTGCACCGCGCCAGCCCCCTTCCCCGCGCCCGCGCACGGCACGCTCGCGGCGGCTGGCCGACAACGGCCAGCAACTGCCATTCCCCTGTAACCCCTGGTTTAGAGCGCCCGCTCTGTCGCCGATCGTTCCGGCACTTTTGTTCGAGAAACTTCTAACGGAGACGCGATGTACCGTTTCGCCTGTGAAAACCTGTGGAGAGTACCAGCTCCGCCTGGATACCTCTCTTCTTGCTGCCCTCAAGACACCTGCCCCGGCTGTTGTGAGTACCTGAACCGCTAATTTCCCTTTTTGCCGTGTGTCCCTCCCAAATTTACGCGTAATTATGATCGGTCTCAGAGATACTCGATAGAGAGAGATTTTTAAGCTATGACCCCGGAATATATAGGCTATTCATTCTACCTGTGCTCTATTATTGACTGTAAATGAACCCCTGTTGTATTTAAACAGTTCCCTCCAATACAAACCATGTTTACTGCAGCTAATGTTTCATTGCCCTGACAAGGTACGTAGGTAGACTTTATTTCAGGAATTCCTCACATGCGCCTAAGAGAACCTACCACCCTGGTGATGAAAGTCCCTAGCGCTCTGCTGACCGAATGAGCTAGTCCGACAGCAGAAAGTAGGCACCTCAGCCAGGTGTCCCAACAAGCTTTATAAATTTGTTAATGTAAATTGAAAAGATACATTTTGGTACAATAAATGGCCTTTGTCATCCATCTAGCGTGATGAATGGCACCAGGTACATTGAAAAAAGTTTCTTTTGGGGGAGTACTTCCTAACACAATTAACGAAAGTTGAATTAATTTTTTGTAATCATCCCTTGGCTGTTGGTTTTTTAATTGTTCTGTAAGAAAAATTGATATTTCATCTGAATTCCCTATTTTATCTCTAATATTTTTATCTTCAATAGCAGTTTTGTATTTTGTCTTGTCTAGCTTCGACCATCCAGTCTGAAACTTTTTAAAAATCAAAAACTGCTTGTGTTCTTCAGCAGAGTTTTTTAATGCATCCTCATGAGCAATATCAAAAAGGTTATCAAGGGCTGACTTGAAAGCTTCTACTTTTTTATTTTGAGCTGAGCTTTTAGATCTGTTTTATGTAGTTTTATCCACTCTTCGATGTGATTCTTATGTAGTTTTATCCACTCTTCGATTTGATGTACCCCATAAATAAGCAGGGCTTGTGTGTATACATAGTCCCACAAACATCACAAGAAAAAACTCGCTAGAAGAACGTTGTTCAATAATGTAAAGAATGTTCACTTGTTCACTGTTTGAAAAGCAAACGTTAACTAAAGCCCTCTGACCTCTCCCTCACACTTTCGAAAGAGTGGGAAAACCCCAGGAACCCCAGACAAGGAACACAAAAGGAAAGGTGTGGTTTATGATACTTCTTGATATGATGATGCTCTTTTATAACAAATCCGACCTTTTAAGAGATAGACGACTTAAAGGCGACTTTGAGGATTCGGATCATGTCCGGTATTGGAAAATAATAGATATCTTGAAATATAAACGTTTTAACAAAAAAGTTATTAGAATAAAACTTGAAGATAGCAACATTTTCTATGAAATGAAACAAGAATCAAATGTCTAGCACAAACACTATTCATTTTGTGAGGAAAAAAACGGCGTTTTTTTAAATTTAATCTCGATGAGGCACGGGTTAACATTATCCAATTGAGCTAAAACTTTTCAAATCTTATTTTCTAGACATAAAGCAAATATTAGGGGGGTCTCGCCGGCATTAGGACGAAAATATTTTTTCACCTTACACCTTGTGACCACCCTAATACGCATACACAAGCATGCGTATACATGACACACGTTCATACATTTACGTATACATACAAATTAACACACATATATATATATATAAACAGTTGTTCTATCTGAGAACGAGAAACAGGCCACTGGCACTGTGACATTCACTCATCATCATATTGAATCAAGAGCCTTACCCCTGGACTACGGAGGCCGTTGTGTAAGTTGTGAGTTAGTTGATGATTTTATTTAAATGATTTTTTCTTTTAGGGTGATTTTCTCGCGGCAAGTGAGGCCAGCTTGCCTCCACACGGGAGAGGAAATAAATGACGACAAGGGGATACTGACAGGTTGGGGATCCACCAAACTGGAAGGAAAAGACAGCTACAATATTCTCAAGGTACCGCTCAATTTGCTTACATTGCCCGGTTTTCCGTTAAAAAAATTGTCTCGTTAAAACAAAAAATATTTTTTAAGTGAAACTATTTTAGCACCGTTGTGATTTGAAACTCGATGAAACGGAAACGACACTAAAAAGAGACAAAAACATACATCTATGGGATTTAGCCTGCCAGAGAATGATATGGAATGAAACCTTATCGCATTGTCCGCTTTGATTATGAGCTCACTTTTCAAGGCTCCTATTGGTTGAGATTGTGTGGGTGAAGGTTTCACTTCTATCGCGTGCGAATTGCCTCTCGATTTTTTTAAAGGTAAGACTTCTTTACGCACGCTTGACTCGGGAAGTAAGCTGGTGAATGCGTGATGAGAGCATTACGAGAAGCGAGAGGGAAATATAAGTAAGTGAAGATAGAAAGAGAGAGAGATACTTTTCATATATTACTGTAGGAGCAAGAGAGAGAGGTACGAGCACACACTTTCTTTCTCTCTTTCTCTCATGACCAGTTACGTTTCGTACATCTAAGACACAGTGCAGGCCTATTGTCTGTATCACAAGAGAGTATATGTCATCTTTGGGGATGATATGTGGAGCCTCTTTATAGGAAAGGAAGAAAAGAAAATTCTGTGATGGAAAATGGTTAGAGGGGTGGGTAGTAATGTGGGGGAGGGGGTTAGTGTGTTCAGGAGTGATGAATCCATCCCTCCCACTGCAAGGCGATGTTTGAGAGTACGGCTGGAGAAGTCAAAGGGACTCCCTCAAACATCCTATCCCGATCTGGCCTGCCACGCAGCGCTGGTGAGCAGACGCATCCGATGCCAAGACCCGGAAAAACCTCACCTCATGAACCCGGACACCCCTCTCACCAGTCACCAAATTTAGTAACGTAGATGTATTTAAAAAAAAATGGTTTGACTGTTGAAATTTTTTTTGGTTCTCTTGTGACTTGTTAACAATGAATATTTTTTTTTTAATTTTCAGACTACGGTGGAAAAATTCTCTTTCAGTGAATGCAGCAATATAAACACTCGGTCCAAAAGTTCGTTTAAAAATGGCCGTCAAAACCCAACCCAAATCTGCTACGGCCAAAGGACCCCGCACCAGAACATTTGCACAGTAAATAACAATTTTTTTATTTACTTAATATTATTGTTGCGAACTCCTGCATCTCATTGACTTTAAGGCACCAACTCGAGCGACAAGGCAAAACATATTATTCTGCAACAATAATTCTCTAACCAACTACCACACACACGCATCAATTTCTCGACTACACACACTAGGGAACAAATTAATATACCTCAAATATCGATGTATTTAATACAAGTTTACCGTTATTCAAGAAATATCTGAACAATATTTTTATGTAGAATATTTTGATATCTAAGGAGCATCACGTAGGGTCTATTGCGTATATTTGTGTATTTCTATCTCTCTTTAAAAACTTGTTAACGTTTTCTTTTTATGTATCTTGCATTTTGTCATGTATTATTTATGACATTTAATCAGTCACCTGTAAATTTTGTATTTACTAACATACCAACTAATTTATTTTCTGTGCCATTCACAACTAAGATACTTTCTCTTTTATTGTAATGCACTATCTTTCCTTAAATTTATCTGTATACCTACCTTTCATATGATGTTTACTTGTTATGTTTTTATAGTTTATCTTTTTAATTAAAAAAAAAAAACTGTCTCTGTATCATAAACTTGTCATGTAAAAGCCCATCAGGGCGTTGAAAAAAAAAATAATAAATTAATTAAATTAATTAAATTATAAATCGTACAACGCAAAATCATAACCATCATGGAATTCATTAGCCACTGGAGCGATTATAGTCGTAAATGGACCACTTTTATTATTCTGCCGTTGATAGCGGTCCAAAGTTGGACCACATTTTCCTACCATGCGTAAAACATTTATTGTAAATATTTAAAACCTTTCCTTGGTCAGGCATTTATTTAAAAACGAAGCCATTGAAATGCTTTATCTATAATGACCATAGATGTTGCAAATCCGAACTTCGTAGACTATTTTAGAAAGATGTAAAAAATATATTTTTTTAAATATTTCATCTAAGATGCGATTAATTTATTACTTGCAATCTTAAGGCTCCGCAACCGGGCTCGAAAAGAAGAAGATGGAGAGATACGAAATGACCAATTTTAGAGGAGAGCGCTAACATTTACATAGACAAAATCGATGCGAAAATTGCGAAAATGTTTAATAAAACACGACTCGATTAAAATAGAGCAAAAATCTCGCGGGTATTGTCTTAAACAGTATTTAAAGAAACACTGTGAATTTTTTCATACATATAACTTTTAAAATAACTGAAACAAACGTGTTTATAATAATATTTGGAGCATACTTTGCGATTTTTTTCTAGCGAGGGAATTTTATATAATTTGCGTTTCGGCGCGGGCAAAGTCTAGATATTATCTTCAAGAATAACATATATTTTTTTAAGAGCTTTAAAACTTAACGTGTTTAAGGGAGATTTGTAAGAAATCGATAGAAATTCGGGTTAAGGGCCCTTAAAGAAAAACTAAAATTGATTGAAATATGACTAAAGACCTCATTAACTAATTTTCTCCCGTTTTCTATCAAAAAATACAAACAAAGCGTCTATGAATATTGAATTTAGTATTTCAATTAAAAATTAAAAATTTATTAAATGTGAATGGTCGAAGAAGTCGGGGACGCCCGAGAAAGACATGGCACGATCAAGTGAATAAGATACTTGAATAGAAGAGTGTGTATGAGACGATGTATGAATGTTAATGAGGCAATGAGTGCGTGCCAGGACCTAGTTGTTTGGCGGTCCGTCCTCTCTGCCTACTCTGATAGTTAGTAAGTTAGCATTTGTAATTTTGCAGATATCGTTTGACATTTAGGAATGTAAATCCATGGACAGACCCGCCATGTGTTGCAATCTTATATCGGTTGCTTATTTATTTCCTGTCAATATAGGTTCGACTGTCAACAGCGCAACCGTGCTCGGGATGTTGATATAAAATCGTTGGAAGTTACGCGTATCGATCCAATATTGTAAAATTATCAATTACACTGTGCTAGACCACTGACCACTTAAAATCGTATAAACTATGCGCGCGTTTGGAAGCGTCTTTCCATATTTATAGGATGTGAATTTGTTTGCTGATAATTAACACAAAAAAAATAATTTGAAGATAACTAGCGAGTTTCCGGCATGCGCTGCTATGCCACTAAATAAAGAAAAAAATCTCACTGCGTGTCCTTTTACAATTCGTTCCGTCCCCTTTCCGCCTCCCCTTCCCATTTTGCGTTTCCACTCCGCCTTCTTTCTCCCCGCCCCCCTCTCCCGCTTCCCCCGTCACGCGAACTTCCCTCTTGAGTTCCCCTCCCCCTCCAGAGTTACCCTCTCCCCTACCGCATTCCATTCAGTTTTCAAACAGCTAGCGTGCCACCTATTCCAATCATTATACAAATTTCACAATGCCATAGCTCACCATTATATATATATAAACCTTCGCGAGCGTGCACAGAACAACTCAACAAAATTTCATCGCAATTGGATGAACGGTAGCAATGCATAAATTCATGATGCCAAAACTCACCATTATATATATTACAGAAACCATAGCGGGCGGGCGCACATCAAATCCTTAAAGTTTTATCACAATCGGATGAATGGTTTAGCAACGCACAGACATCTCAAATATATATACAAACCCAGAAGAAAGCATATTTTGATTTTTATATGTAACTAGCTGGTCCCGGCATGCGTCGCTATGCCACTTAATAAAGAAATTGTTTCTCCCTGAGTGTCCTTTCCCATCGTCCCGTTCCCCTTCCGCCTCCCCTTCTTCTCCTGCGTCCTCTTCCCCTCTCGCGTTCCCACTCTGTCACCTCCCCCTTCCCGCGTTCCCCTTCCACCTTCCCCGCCTTCCCTCTTCCCTTTACCGCTCCCTCGTCCCGCCAACCCTCCTCCCGCGTTCCATATATTCAATCCCAGTACATTCAGTTTTTAAACAGCCCGCCTGCCACCTTTTACAATTTTTATTCAAATTTCCATTTTTCATGTATATTAAATTTGGTACCTAACGTAGGTACCTATTTAAAATATCTAAAATTCTTGATTCGATTCAAAATATTAGGGGAGTACCTACTATAAATTTATCTACTTAAAGATTTTGAAAAATAGAATCCTGATTTGAATAATCAATGTTTTGAAAAATGTCATTCTCAAATACGCGATCTGTCAAACGTGCGATGTTTTCTGAAATTATCCAATATTCCGCGCAATTTTCTAAATTTTTCTCTCCGTAAGAACCATCCTCGCACTTCAATGAATATTCTAAAAAAAGAATTAGCGAAATCGGTTTAGACGATCTCGAGATTTGCGCTTACCAACAAATTTAGTGATTCATTTTTATATTATAGATAGAGATGCTTTTTGAAGTTAAAGTTCTCTAGATGTGAACGGTAATCGATGCGAACACAAGGAATCATTTATCGAATAACTATGCCATAGGTCACCCCAAGGTTGTAGGCACCCCAAGGTCATAGGTCATCTCAAAGTCGTAGGTCACCCCACGATCGTAGGTCAAGCCAGGGTCATAGGTCACCCCACGGTCGTAGGTCATCCCAGTGTCGTAGGTCACCCCATGGTCATATGTTACCCCAATATCATAGGTCACCCCAAGGTCATAGGTCACCCCAAGGTCATAGGTCACCCCAAGGTCATATGTCACCCCAATGTCATATGACACCCCAATGTCATATGTCACCCCAATGTCATATGTCACCCCAATGTCATATGTCACCCCAATGTCATATGTCACCCCAAGTCATATGTTCTTTTATAAGTTAGTGAAGTTTTGCTTCAGTCGTGTGGTCTAAAGCACACTTGTTTTTTTTTTTATTTTCAGGGAGAATGCGGAGGTGCATTGCAGATTTCCAATAACGATAGGGTACAGTGTACCTATCTTGTCTTCGGAATAACCTCTAACGACAATTTCTGCGTAAAGTCCAACAAGCCTACCGTCTTCACAAGAGTCTCTGCATATATTAGTTGGATTGAAGACACCGTATGGCCCGACAATGAAAATGCATAAGGAAATATAAATTATTAAGCAAAAAGTAAAAAATACAAGCTATACACATTGCATAAGGATACTCATAAATACAGCAAAAAGTGAACAAAGTAAAAAATACAAGCCATACACATTGGATAAGGATACTGATAAATACAGCAAAAAGTGAACAAAGTAAAAAATAAAAGCCATACACATTGCATAAGGATACTCATAAATACAGCAAAAAGTGAACAAAGTAAAAAATACAAGCCATACACATTGCATAAGGATACTCATAAATACAGCAAAAAGTGAACAAACATTGCATAAGGATACTCATAAATACAGCAAAAAGTGAACAAAGTAAAAAATACAAGCCATACACATTGCATAAGGATACTCATAAATACAGCAAAAAGTGAACAAAGTAAAAAAATACAAGCCATACACATTATATAAGTATACTCATAAATACAGCAAAAAGTGAACAAAGTAAAAAATACAAGCCATACACATTATATAAGTATACTCATAAATACAGCAAAAAGTGAACAAAGTAAAAAAATACAAGCCATACACATTATATAAGTATACTCATAAATACAGCAAAAAGTGAACAAAGTAAAAAAAATACAAGCCATACACATTATATAAGTATACTCATAAATACAGCAAAAAGTGAACAAAGTAAAAAATACAAGCCATACACATTATATAAGTATACTCATAAATACAGCAAAAAGTGAACAAATTAAAAAATACAAACGATATTATACATTACATAAGGATACTAATGAAGATAGCTCATAAGGATATTCATCAATACAGCAAAAAGTAAACAAACTAAAAAATACAAGCCATACACATTACATAAGGATACTAATGAAGATAGCTCATAAGGATATTCATATATACAGAAAAAAGTAAACAAAGTGAAAAATACAAACCATATACATTACATAAGGATACTAATGAAGATAGCTCATAAGGATATTCATAAATACAGCAAAAAGTAAACAAAAGTTACATAAGGATACTAATGAAGATAGCTCATAAGGATATTCATATATACAGAAAAAAGTAAACAAAGTGAAAAATACAAGCCATACACATTACATAAGGATACTCATAAAGATAGGTCATAAGGATACTTATAAATACAGCAAAAAGTATACAAAGTAAAAAATACATACCAAATACATAAGGATACTAATGAAGATAGCTCATAATGATATTCATGCAAAAAGTAAACAAACTAAAAAATACAAGCCATACATATTACATAAGGATACTCATAAAGATAGGTCATAAGGATACTCATAAATACAGCAAAAAGTATACAAAGTAAAAACTAAAAGCCATACACATTACATACATAACGTAAAGATACTCATAAATACAGCAAAAAGTAAACAAAGTAAAAAATACAAGCCATACACATTACATAATATAAAAGGTACCGTGGCAGCATGTAAAGCAATAAGCGTACGTTCCTTATCACAATATTGCTGCAGCTATTTCAAAAGATGAAATACACAATGTACGTAGGTCTGCTTCCTTCAACTTATTGAATGCCAGGATTTTTGCCCATACATCGTATGAAATCTCGGAAAAAATACTTTTGATGTAATATTTGGTGAATTTATTTTTAATTATCGCTTATTTTATTTACCGAAACACATTCTTTGAACAATAAACTATCGATAAAAACAACATTACTTGTTTTTATTTGATGAATTGACAGGTTTATCGAAGTTTTTGTGTTCAACCATCGACTGACTTTCACAGTTGAATTCGCAGTGAAATGTGACACGTATTCCACAGATAATAAATTGAAAAATATTCTGGTGTTAACTTTGTACTAATTTTGGCGCAAGCGATTCTGACCTTGTTCTTGATACAATTTTTTTATACATAAAGGTCAAAATCGCAATTTTTTTTTTAACATTTTTGCCGATCTCTTCGGTGAACCTACGGCCTGGGATAGGCCAAACGAAAAAAGTCAACATTTTCTTGCACCTCTCTCACACACCGCACCATGACGTTTTCCTACTACCAATACTACTTGCCATGACAATAATTGAGAAGCTCAGCGGAAGAGTGGCCCAACCCACAAAAAAAAAATCAGTGAAAACATCATTTGTTATACAGGGTGTTAAGGGACGTACTTGACTTTCTAACCAGTGAATCCTGAGATTATTTGGAACCAAAAATGTAAATGAAATGTTAGTCTCCGGTGAAGTTTTTGGCGACTTTAAAAAAAAAAAATTCTTCCAAATCAAACAAAAAAAAATTCTTCCGCATGTCCTCACTTATCACTCAGCCGAGTAACCGACCAACCTCTCACCCGGCATCCAACTGTCCAATACCTACCATTTTTTATATTTTTGTAGAAAAAACATCAAAAATGTCTTAACACCCTGTATATTTTTGTCGTATCTTTGAAGCCACAGTGGCCCAATTTTAGTTTTCACTATTTCAAAGATCCATTAAAATCGGTGAAAACTAAAATTGGGCCACTGTGGCTTCACATACAAGACAAAAATGTATAAAACTAGCTGATTCCCGGCATGCGTTGCAATGTCATATTCAAAGAATACATTGTTTCTCCCTGAATCACCTTTCCCGTGCGTCCCCGTTCCCCTCCCGCGGCCCCTTCCTAGCTAGCTTTATAAATTATAGCTTATATGTTATTATGATGTATGAGATATATTATTATAAAGTTTCATTAAAATTCATTCAGTAGTTTTTGCGTGAAGGAGTGACAAACGTACACATCCATACAAACTTTCGCGTTTATTATATTAGTAAGATATGACATTTTCGCTGTTGTGGGTTGGGCCACTTTTCCGCTGAGCGCCTCAATTTTGAAAGTATGGTATATAGTTACAAGTATAATATTGAAGTGTGAGTGAATTCCAAAAATTCAAAAAATGGCAATGCGCTGATGGTTTTGCTTTTGTTCTTAAAAACATAAAATGCTGCCGCCTTTTCTTATACACTAAATAACAATAGTCGAAAATAAGACAAATGGTGAACGTATGTCAGCAACCCTTCAAGGAGACATAAAAAGTACGGAATTACAGCTTGGAGACTTTCCTGTAAAACAAATGTAAATCATGTTCAATCAGTTCAAAATTCATTAGTTAAATTATTAGCCCATAAAAGTTTTTACGAACAAAAGCATAATGTTCCGTACTTTTACCAGAATCTCAAAATTCTCTCAGTAAGAGCAATTCTGTGGCATAAAATTATTTTTCAGCATATGAATAGCCCTATATACTGACACTATAGACTGGACCACACTTACAATATTCGTTTTACGTTAAATGAAGTACTATTCGTACCTAAGCACTATAACAAATATGGACAAAGAACGCTGGACTACATGATACCTACTTGCCTAAATAATATGTTACCTGCTTAAATTTAAAAAATGTACAAATAATGTAAAAATAAATATTATATTGAAAAATTGGCTCGCCGAAAGAAAAACCTTGTTTTAGACTATTAACTATTAACACAAAAAAATTCTAACTGCATAATAAGTTTTATTTTTCAAACTTCAAAGTAAAAGCACCCATTGACAAACTATTTAAAAGTAATAATTATCAGCCTGAAACACTCATCAACATTGAAAAATCTTCCGAGAAAAGATACTTGCCGCCAACGGGACTTGAACCCGTGTCCTTCTGATTGCCGGTCAGCTGCTCTTGACCACTCTTGACCACATAATTATTGCTTATAATAATTGTTACCCTTTGTGCTATGCATAAAAATCTTGTCTAAACGTTAGTTTATAAATTAAAAATAATAATTACTTAAAAGTAGTTTATTGGGATTTTTGTTTTTTTCTGTAATATTTTATTTGATTTTATTTCCTGTAATATTGTATAAATTTTTCTTTACAATAAATAAAAAAAATCATTATCATAGATACATCCCCATAATACTTAAAATGAAACGCAATTCCCGTCGCAAAAAAGTAGTACTTCGGAGGAAACAGTCCTTGTACAGATAACAAGTTATACTAACATAAATTATCAAATCAATCTTAATAATGATATTATCATTAACTTTTTACATTTTTCTGTGTCATATTCTCTTTCATATTTTTGTTTATATTATTTGTGTTGTCTTCTTCTTCAATGATATATTACATTGTTGGGAATAACCTTCAAAAGTTATAAAAAGGGACTCGTTTGACAAAGACAGAGACGTTAAAATTCTCCATACTTGTAATAAAGGCCATAAACTAACCAGAATCTTTTTTATATTATTTTATATGGGTACCGCCGCCCCGAGAACCATTTATTGGATAATCAACGCCTCTGGCATAGGTCACCCCAAGTGGTTAGCTACGTTTGGTGACTTATCAGGTTTCAAGGGGTGTGGTTTGTCCGTGTCTTGGCGGCGGATACGTCTGCCCACATCGGGAGAGAATGGTTGAGGGAGTCCCTTTGACTTCTCCAGCCGTACTCTCTCGGAACATCGCCTGAAAATTGTGGGAGGGATGTATTCATACATCCGTCACTCCTGGACACACTGACCCCCAGATTCCTTCCAAGACCTGATACTTTTTCCCTCCCAGAACTTTCTCTCCTTTCTTTCCAAAAAAGACCCTCCACACAGAATCCCCAAAGATGACAGAGTGTGGAGCTAATGTAAAAAAAAACCCCTTCAGGGCCTATGTCATCAGAGTAAACTGGCTAGAATCCTTAGAAATCACCCGCCGAACTAAAAAAATAGACCCTAATTTTGTAATGAATAAATAATAGGCCACTTGCATTATATATATTTTTTTTTAATTTCCGGTTTAGGCAAACATCCTAAGACATTCTGTATTTTTTTTTATCATATTTTTGAAACCCTGGCGATTTTTTGAAAATTTCAAACCGAAAAATCAGACCATTTTTTATAAACCGGAAAGACGGGACATAATTTTATGGGTGCAAAAAAACGATAGTTACATAACCGAAAATCATTTAAAAAAATAACGTTTTCCACAAAAAAGGTCACAAGAGAATAACCAGGCATACCAAAAATATTACATCTCGTAATTATTTTTTTCCTTGATCCATCTTATTGATCATAAATCATTATAATATTCAACGTCTATATTACTAAATCCAATATAATATACTTTTACTTGTAAATTATAATAATAATAAGAATATTATAAAATTTAATTTTGTTCAATCAGCACCACTGCCATTTTCCCCCTAAAACACGCACAACAGCGAAAAATGTACGGGGTTCTCCTCATAACATCAGTCAAAAAGTCAAACCAAATGATACGTTCGCAGAGAACAAATAATAAATCTAGTAAACGTTAAATTATGTCAAATTAAAATATTTCACCTGAAATCAAAAATAAATAAATCAGGGTGGAATTTTACAAAATTAATAAGAACATTTTCGGAGACGGGACATTTTCATGTAGTGACCTCACGGGCCCAAATAATGGATTTATTTATTTAAAAATAAAAAAAACTGTCCATTTCTAAAAAATTTTACTAACATTTTCGTAATCTTAGTAAAAAAATCTATCCACACGATTTTTTCCAAGTCGTTCTGAAATCCATGCAAGTGGCCTATTAGAATCATTTGCTAAAACTCCCGCTTCTATATCCGTGGTAATTTTCATCTTAGATTCTAATGTATAATATTTATGTATTTTGTTTATATTATAATGACCATTTTAAGATTATTCCAACTCCAATGTAAAACGAAGGTCCCTTCAAAATTCAATAAAAAAATTCCATATCATGAAATATAAAAACCATTTGACAACTAACAGTAAAATTTAGGTCATTAATAATGCATATTACTTGTAAGGTTGTTTTCCCAAACAATATTGAAGTAAGTCTACAAGCCCGAGGTATTAAGCCTAATGAAAAAAACCAAAATAATTAGAAATTAGACAGCCAAAGACAACTTAGTAACAATTTTATGAAAACCATATATTCAAATAAAACCCTTGTAGACCACCCCTCTCCCCCTCCCGCATATATGTGTATATAAACCGTGAGTTATGAATAATTTTTACCAGCCTGAAGATGGTCTTGACAGGCTGAAACCGGTTACAATCAAATAAAATTAAGTGGAAAAATGTTTTATATTCGTTTTATTCTCTTCTTATATAAAAAAAATCTCGTGTCACGGTGTTTGTCGTCGCACTCCTCCGAAACGGTTTGACCGATTTTTATGAAATTTTGAATGTATATTTGGTAGGTATGAGAATAAGCTTTAAAATATATTTCATACCGTTAGGTGAATAGGTTATCCCAACCCAGAATTTTTTTTCTATTTTTGACAATTTTTTTGTTTGGTATTTTTTTTTATTTGGCATCAAAAAATACCTATAACCTCAAATTTTAACCCTCCTACCCTCACCCTCCCATTTTTATTCGCGATTTTAGTATTTTTGGATGAACAAATTTAACCGTCTTTCGTATTTCAAACATAACGAAATTATTTATGTTGTTGAATGACAGATGGCGCTACGTTCGCCTCATTAAACTTTCATCAACACATGCGCAAGATTCGGCATCTTGTTTACGCGTGGGCAAGCCATCGAGCTTATTTGTGTTGGGCAAAGACGGACTGACAAAAAATATCGTACGCTCAATTGCTCTTCGAAATTCATACTGATTTTCTTTATTTCATTTTCCTACTTGCTTTTATCGGCCGCTGTCATTGTCCAAAGCGCTCCATTCCTCTTTCTGACTTAGATCACATTCGTTTTTTTTTTATTTAACAACCAAAATATTCACTAGAAATAATTTATATAACATAACAACGTTTGTCAGGTCAGCTAGTTATATATAAAAAGAGAGTAGTTGTTCTTATAAAAAAAAATTATATTCATTTAAACTTAGACTTTCATCAAAAGGTCAATATATGCTCAAAGTAAATAAAATCGGATGTATTTATCCAAGACGCTATCTAGGTTACAAACCAGTTCTTCGAACGATTGTTTCCAACGAAAAAGGTAGTTGACCATGATATGGAAAAAATAGTCGAAGATAATGTTGTTATTTTTAAAATTTGAAAATACTAGTATGAGATTGACAATTATGACGGTTTGCTGGAAGGTGGCGATGGCTGAATTGGTAAAAGCGCACGTCCCAATTCTACGAGATGTTCTAGGTTCGAGTGCCAGTTGAGATCATTATTTTTTTCTATTTTTATGTGTCTTGTTCTCTTTCATATTTTCGTTTAGATTAGATATTAGTGTTATCTTATTTGTCAATGATAACTAACTAACTAACCATCACGCCGTTTCCCCGCAGGGGTAGGCACAGAGGACGGACCTCCAAACAACTCGGTCTTGGCACACACTCTTTGCCTCACTCACATTCATATATCGTCTCATACACACTCTTCTATTATTCTGACTTTTGACATGGCCCGACTCAAGTATCTGATTCACTTGATCGTACCATGTCTTCCTCGGGCGTCCCCGACTTCTTCTACCATTCACATTCGCCTCCTATATTCTTCTTACACTACTTTCTTCGTTCATTCGCTCTACATGCCCAAACCATCTGAGGATCCCTTTCTAAATCTTTCTCATTATGCTTTCATCAGCCTTACATTATTTGCGGATATCCACATTTCTCACACGATCATACATTATTTTACCACACATACGTCTCAGGGATCTCATTTCAACAAAATTCAGTTTACTTTCATCGTTCCTCTGCCAGTTCCATGCCTCACTGCCATGCATCAGGGAAGGTACCAGGACTGCTAGCTTCGCTTCTTTTGACAGTTTTTTATTAGGGCCAACGGCATTCAGTCCACCATTAATGGAGTTACCGGCATTCACCATTCTTTCAATATCTCTATCAGCCTTCCCATCATTCATAAACATACTACCCAGATACACAAACTCATCCACCTGCTCTAAGTATTCATCATTTACAACTATGTTGCATACTGTTTTCGTACCCTCTCTTTCAAACACTATGACCTTAGACTTACTTACATTCATCATTAACTCATTCTTCATACATAATTCGTTCATCCTAGATACGAGAGACTGAAGATCTTCCATAGTGTTAGAAATAACCGCATCATCAGCATACAACAGGCGACATTCTTTCAGATTACTCAATTTCGCGCCCAATCTCACCTCTTCCAATTCTTGCACACAATTATCCATGTATAGATTGAATAACCATGGTGACATTATGCAGCCTTGCTTGACACCTTTCGTGATGTCAAACCAGCGCGTAAAACCACCGTTCACCCTAACCCATTCAACGCTTCCCTTGTACAGAGACGCAATTGCCTGTATGAGATTTGTGTTCACTCCATACTTGGACAACAACTTACATAGCTTTGAATGATATATAACATAAATATTATAACAAAAGTATGGGTAAAGTTAAAAATGATATATTAAGCGTAGAAGTGGGGGTGGAGACGTGACTAGGGATTAGTAAATAGTTCGGGAGGGGTAGATAAAATGTGCGGAGGGGTAGATGAGGTTAAAATTGAATATTTTTTTGTTTGGTAAGAATTTACTTTATTTTTATATTAGTTCAACGTGGGAGGCCCTTTCATCTCTACACCTCTGCCATAGGTCACCCCAAGGGTTTCGTTACGTTTGGTCACTTAGCAAAGGTGGTCGCGTTCATGGGGGAGGTTCGCCCGGGTCTTGGCGGCTGATGTATCTGCCCACCAACTGCGTGGCAGGCCGGATCGGGAGAGACAATTTGAGGGAGACCTGTGACCTCTGCAGCAGGATTCTCTCGAATCGTCGCCTTGCACCGCATTAGGACAAATGAATTCCTACGTCGCTCTGATAACACTTACCTAAGGTATGAGGGTAACACCCTTCATACCTTTTTTTAACACAACTTCGTCTCCTTCCTTTCCTAAACAGGTCCATCAAACAGCACCCCCACAGATGACATAGGCCCTGAAAGGATTTTTTTTTACATTAGCTCCACACAGGAGGACCTGAGGAAAATAATAATTACCTTCAGGGCCTGTGTCATCTTTGGGGATGCTGTGTGGATGGCCTTTTTTGTAAAGAAAGGAGAGGAAGTTCTGGGAAGGAAAAAGGTATCAGGGCTGGGTAGGAATCTGGGGGTCAGTGTGTCCAGGAGTGACGGATGTATACATCCCCGAATGAATACATCCCTCCCACAATTGTCAGCCGATGTTCCGAGAGAGTATGACTGCAGAAGTCAAAGGGACTCCCTCAACCTTTCTCTCCCGATGCAGCTGGTGGGCAAACGTATCCGCCGCCAAGACACGGAAAAACCACACCCATGTGAGGTGACTTATGCCAGAGGCATTGATTATCCAATAAATTGTTCCTGGGGCAGCCGGTACCCATACCCGCCTCCCAAATGGAATTATTTTCCTCAAGGTCAATGTCATCGTGCGATGACATTGACCTTGAGGAAAGAGTCTAGTGTTACCAAACAACAAAAATCCCCTCAAGAAGACAGACAGCTGTCCCCTTTTTTATTAGAGTATCCACACAGAATTTTTCTAAGAGCCCCTAGGGCGGAGCTAATGTAAGAAAAGTAAACAAAAATATCTTTACCCGGGAAGCATACGGATGCAAGTCCAAAAAGGTAAACGTTCAGGAGAGCCAAAAAAGTTTTTTTTTTCTGTAACTATGGTCTTATAACTTCTTCAGATATCCATGCTGATAGATAACATGAGTCTCTTCAAGACCAATGTTCATTTCTTCCTCTCCTCAAAAACACAGCAGCATCTCAGATGACATAGGCCCTGAGGGAAATTATTTTCCTCAGGGCCTCCTGTATGGAGTTAATGTAAAAAAAAAAACAAAAACAAAAAAGTATACGAATATATTTATTTATTTTTTTATTTTATTTATTTATTTAAACGCCCATAGGGCTTTTACATAGAATGCAGTACATTTTTTTTAATTACAGTGAAAAGAATAGGTTTACAAAATACAATACACAATACAAGTAACATAATATTTGTTAAAAACAAAATATAGGTTACATAAAATATAAGGGTTAAAAAAAAATAAAATAAAAAATTTAGGTTACATAAAATATAAGCGTTCACAAAATACAGGTAACATAAAATATAAGAAACAAAATATAGTCCATAAAATATAGTAGTTGACATAAAGTAGGTAATTTTTAAAATTGTTGTTCTCATTAGTTTACGGGATAGGTAGAAATAAATAGTTGGCACATATGGCGTTTGAAGTTTGCTAAGTTCAAATTATTGTCAAATACATCCAGATTGTTAAAGTATTTGTTACCAAGACTATGCAAACGTTGTATTGGAGAATGTAAATCATAGTTCGAATGAGATGTACGTATATAAAATGTCAATGTTTGTCTAGTTGTTCGTGTAGGTACATGTAGATTTATTAATTGCAGGAGTTCACAACTGTCTAATTTAGAGTTTAATAATTTTAATAAAAAAGTTAGGTCGTTTATTTTTCGTCGGTTTTCTAATGTTGGAATATTTAAAGTATTCATTAACGATGGATAATTTATGTGCTCTAAAGGGATGTTAAGTTTAAAATTTACAAAACGTAGAAATTTTCTTTGAATTCTTTCAATAGTATGAATATGAATTTTATAGAAGGGCGACCAGACTATGGAGTTATATTCTATTAGGCTTCTAACAAGGGATGTATACAGTAGTTTAATGATTTGTAGAGATTCAAAGTTTTTAATTGTTCTTAACACAAATCCTAAAGTTTTCATACCCTTATTTGCAGTTTGTTGAATGTGAACCGTGAAGTCTAGTTTCTCATCCATTATTATGCCAAGATCCCGCATTTCCGATACTCTTTCTAAATTTATTTTATTTATTGAATAGTCGAAAAACAGTGATGTTTTGCATTTTTATACAATTAAATATAGATTGTTTTGTGAGCACCAAATTTTTAGCATGTCTATATTTGATTGAAGAATTTCACAGTGATTAAGGATAGTTATCTCTTTATATAATTTAATGTCATCAGCGAAAAGCAACACTTTGACGTCTTTAAAGCAGTTGACTATGTCGTTTATAAAAATAAGAAATAAAATTGGGCCAAGATGACTACCTTGCGGTACTCCACTAGTGGCAGAAAATGGTTTGGATATAAAAGATTTTATTTTTACAAATAAAGTTCTACCTGATACGTAACTTCTTAGCCAGTTCAACATATTTGCTCTGATTCCCAGAGCATGAAGTTTTCGGATCAATATTTTGTGGGACACTTTATCAAAAGCCTTCGAGAAATCAGTATATATACAGTCAACTTGTTTTTTTTTAGAAAATGACTCCAATATATAGTTTTGAAAGAGTAATAAGTTTGTTGAAGTTGATCTACCTCTAATGAAGCCATGTTGTTTGTCATTTATTATCTCTGTTAACGTGGGATATATTTCATCCAGAACTAGAGATTCAAAGATATATATCTTACATTGATGGAAATAACCTGCAAAAGTTGTGAAGGAGAGTTTATCTTATAAAAAATTGAATATTCATTTAGACTTTTATGAAAAGTCAATAGTTCCATATGAATAAATTCGCATACATTTATCCGAGACGCTATCCAGGATACAAACCAATTTTTTAATGATTGTTTCCAATACAAAGGGTAGTTTATTTATTTATTTATTAGAGAGATAATATATTACAAAATTATTATATACAATTTATAATACATTACTCCCAATGAGTTTTATGAAACTCATTTCGGGAAGGACAACACTATACATCTAAAGGAAAATTATTTTTTTTTAGTTGCCCATAATATGGAAAAATAATTAGTTTAAGATAATGTTGTTAATTCTAAAATTTCAAATATGAGATTGACAATTATGACAATTTGACGGAAGGAGGCAATAGCTAATTTGGTTAACGCGCACGTCCCGGTTCTCTTCGTGGGTTCGAGTCCCAGATGCGACCATTGTCTTTTTTCTGTTTTTCCGTGTCTTGTTCTCTTTCATATTTTCGTTTAGATTATTATTGTTATCTTCTTCTTCAACCATAAAAGTAATTGTTGAATCAATTAGTTTTGTTTTAAAAACGAAATATTTCATATATGTAAAGTCATTAAAAATATTGTTTAAAAAAACGCTTTTAAAAAACACGGACTTGGGTCCTTCTGCTTCTAAATGATATGGAATATTTTGTTACGACATGTGGTGTACAATAAAAGGATGAATGTTTGAAAATTGTTCACTTCGATGGAAAGCGTATAATGTTTGAGGCAGAAGGAGGCAAATGGATTTGAGTCATAATACTCAAAATGTAACTAAATCATAAAGATGCAATCCATGTTCATCTTTCTCCTTCTAAGATAGTTGTTGCATCAAAGGGAGTTGCATCCGTATACATTTTTAAAAATCCAGTTTTTCTCCATGATAGGACTTGAATCTTTCTGCCACTGATACACATGATAATTTACTTCAAGTCGGCATAAAAAACTCATTTCTTTGAATTTTGGACTTGAATCCGTATGCTTCTCGGGTACAGATATAAATATAGACTTCAAACCTTCAAAATATGTGAATATTTCACGCAAAACATTCATTAGAATCAATTTAATTCAGTTCAATATCAAGAACTCAATTTCATAACAAACTCATTTGAGAATCGTGGCTTCCTTATCAAGCACAAGAGCTCCTCTGTCCTGATAAGGTATGCTTGACCAATGATGACCTTTAATACAATATTAAGTAAAATATATGTATATCTAAATGAACACACTTTTTTGTGAAATAAAAAAACAATAATATTAATTTTATATAACTAATTACAGTACCATTTGTTTCATTTTTATCTGTGTGTTATAATTAATTTCTCACTGCGTCTCCTTTTTGTTTATAATGCTCGTGAGCAACTAGGCCTAACAATCAGCGCCAATAAAACTAAATGAATGACATTTGAACGACTAGATCACTTTGAATCAGTGTTACAGTTAAATGGTTGCAATGTCGAAAAGGTGGAAAGATTTAGATACCTCGGCAGTATTCTCACGGAGACTCTTGATCTAGTGTGGAGGTTAGGTGCAGAATTGAAGCAGCAAGAACTGCATTCAGTAAAATGAATTTCATCTTCTGCAATGACAATATCAATTTAAAACTAAGGCAGAGAATATTTAAATGTTATGTGTGGTCGGTCTTGCTGTATGGATGTGAGACAAGGACATTGAAGGTAAATACCATGAACAGTTTAGAGACTTTTGAAATGTGGTTTCACCGGAGAATGCTCAAGGTCCCATGGACTGACATGATCACCAATACAGAAATTCTCAGGCGGGCTGGAGCAGATAGAGAGCTGCTTACATTGGTGAAAGTCAGGAAAATTTCATAACTGGGTCACATACTTCTAGGGGGAGAAGTATCACTTGCTCCAATTTTTTTTATTTTTTTATTTATTTATCTATAATAAAATATGTTTACAATGGTTTTATTTGTATGCCTGTCTCACTAGGGTATACCTGTGTCGAGACAGGCGTACAGGTATATAAATGAATATAGTAATTACAAGGATATTTCAGGTAAAATACATATTATGAATAGAATTAAAACAGAAGGGTGATTGGAAGGGTAATAAATCTTTTAAAGACAGTTATTTTATAAATGTTGGAGATGGAGTAATGAAATCAATTCTGCCTAGTCTATTTATAGGTTAAATTTGACAGGATTCCATTATTTTCATTTGTTTTATATGGGTTAGGTTGTATGTGAATAGTTATTTATGTCTATGTGTGATTTATTTTACAGATATTTGTGATAGTGTGGCGTCCAATACTTATAATCCATTTTTTAATATCTTGTTTGAATTTTGTAAAGGAGTCACTTTGGTATTGGTATTGAAAGGCAGGATAGAGGGTCGCCGAGGGCCAAATGTAGGAGACAAATGTCTTGGCTGCGAAATGTACCAAAGTTAACCGGCATTTGAAGTGTGAAGGAGCTATTCCGGGCAGCCCAAGACAGAGAGACATTTTCCAGAGTGATCACCAACGTAGGGGGGACCTGATAGGGCACACCAAGAAGAAGAAGTCTCATTTTACGATAACATTGTCAGAAATGTAATTAAATAATACAAATATAATATTTTCGATTTCTTTTTGATCCGGTTTTGAAATTAATGTATCCGTAATTAATGTATGTACTTGGTGTTTGGTGACTACATTGAAACTGGTACTTTGAAACCATCCTCTTCTCCGTCTTCTTCTCTTACCTTTCCTCAGGCATGCCCACATTGTAGATGGCATATTCCACTAACTTCGTTGTTTACAGGTGGCCCTGCCAATGATGGGAGTTTCATCGTATCCACTATTTTGTGCATCAAAAAGATGAGGATAAAATAACAGGTTATGATACATCTAATAGCGGTTAACCTTTAATGAGTACTTGATAGAATGCAAAAAAAAATAAAAAAACAACTCTTCAACAAAAGTTTAATTTTCAACATGTTTTTTTCTCGGTGAAAACCGAAAACTGCACAAAACAAGTTGGCCTTGGTTATAGAAGGATTGCAGAGAAGATAATGTGACCACGTAAAATTATTGAAACATAATGAATTGAATATATTTCAAATTATAATAATAACAACAATTATACTAGGTATATGAAATTAAATAATATGGATATTACAATTATCCGAAATCAATTATTGTTTATTTTAGAATAATTATGTCAATAACCATTCTGTTGGAGACATCATAACTTATGCAGACGACGCTGTAAATCAATTTAATAGTGCAAGCAAAATATATGACATGGTCACTAAATATTGTGAAAACATGATACCTTTTGTCCTAATAGGCGCTTTAACGGCACGGCAACGGCATGAAAACCCTTAAGATTATATTTCTCACCATGACAGTTAGGTAGATAAAACGAGAAATGAGACGTGAGCTGGGACAATTATGGTCTTAATAGATAATCATATTAATAAATAATCAGCGACGGCAACGGCAACGACACGGGAACGGCATGAAAACCCTTAAGATTATATTTCTCACCATGACAGTTAGGTAGATAAAACAATAAATGAGACGTGAGCTGGGACAATTATGGTCTTAATAGATAATCACATTAATATATAATCAGCGAAGAAAAATTTCTGGTCTATACCAGATCTGATATTGAATTTTTAAATTATCACGATCTGAACGGGTTGACCATCCTTTAATAATAATAATTGGTTAATTTGTAGACAGTGGCGTAGCTACCAAGGTGGTAGACGGTGTTGTGCACCGGGGCCTCCAAACTCAGGGAGCCCTCGGACCCTGACCAGCAAACCTTATGTTGAACTAACTACAAATTCTCCCACCTTTGAAATGTAAAAAAAAAATTAGCAACACGACTTTAAGGTAGTATTGTCGGGCAGAGAGTTACCGTTTAAAAATTCTTAAATATGGCATATTAATATGATCTCGTTAAATTTTTGATAAACTGCAAAGAACCAGTGGTTAAGCATTACAATATGTTTATTTTGTTTGTTCGAAAATTTAAATAAATATATTTATGTCACAGGAATGGCAGTTACTCACTCTTTGGATTTAATAGAGACACCTAAATGAATTGTTTTTAAAAATAGAATCCGAACAAATGAATAACTGACAACGTCTGTTTTACGGAAAATTTTCTCGTCATTGTGAAAACTTACGAGTTGTATTAATTGACAACTAACTACTTGTGCAAGTTTCAAGTCATAAAAGGATTACACTGATTGAACTTAACTATTGGATGAAATTACGGAGGCCTCGAAGCTACAAGAACTACAAAACAAGGTTGGTGGATTTGTTATTTTCCGTGGAGTTATCTTTGTGCCATTCTTTGTGATATATTTGTCCGTGCAAGTAGAGTTTTCGTAATCAAATCTGTGAGTATTAGGCTCAGAGGGTCTAGGGTTATTTATACACCTCAGGCTCACATATTATAATGCAACCAGTAAAAATATATTGAACTTTGAAGTTTTTGCATTTAACATTTCTCATAAAAAATCACAGTTTTTATTTCATTTCATAAAAAACACCATTTTTTATAAGCACTATTCCCCAACGACGTTTTGTAGCGTAGTATTACATTATGTTTCTTGATCCCCTTAACATTAAAGTTTTGCATAAATTAGAGATCTAAAATTATGGATAAAAAAAACAGAAACCTAAAAGTGCGTTTAAGTGCAAACAACGCCAGGAAAAAGAAGATAATAAACAAAAATTACACAAAACAGACAAATTTTTAGTCAGTCTTCTACAAGTAGTTTTGGCCCAAATATTTCTGTTGAAATATGATGAACAATAGTGTACACGCTAGCGAAGAAAGTAAGATATTCCAGTCCACGTATTTGCCACCCTCACCTTCGGCTATGGAGTCAATTTTACACGCGGGTTGAAATGTCCTACTTTCTTCTCTCAGTATGTAAATAATATTTATGTTTTATCTAAAATAAAGTGTTATATACATGAGTGCATAAACCTTTTGATTTACTTGGCTTTATTGCATAATACCAATATTATTAATCCTTCACCTGTAGAACCTAGACGATCACCAAAGCTCACACAAGACACTCATACACAGCACATACATGTAGTAAGTAGTTTTGCTGTACCATGCAGTGCATGATAAAGAACTGATGATAAACTAATAGCTTTGTGCCTTTTAAGTATTCAATCTATTTGTAGAGCTCCGTTTTTGTGAAAAAGAGGGTCGTAAATCTAGAATGTGCAATGTTTAAATGGCTCCAGATTTTTTTTGCGTAGGGTATCTATTTCGTGGTTCAGTTAAGTTCGCCTTGAAAATATTATTGTGATATTAATTCAGGAAATGTCATAAATCGAGTTTTTTTAACTTTAGCTCCACACAGGAGGCCCTGAGGAAAATAAGTACCCTCCCGCTGTGGTGCAAGTCGATGGGTCGAGAAAGACCTGCTAGAGATAATAAAGGGTCTCTCCAAACCAGATGACCAAACTGATCAGTCGCCAAACACCTCTACCGGGAAATTAATGAAATCAATGAAACCGGACACTTGTGGTGACTTACGGCAGAGATATAAGTTACCCAATAAATGGTTCCCGCAAAGGCGGTAAGACAGGCAAACCCGCCTCCCAAATAGAAATCTATATACATACGTATATATAAAAATCAAAATCTACTTGCTTGGGGGTCTATATATGAGATATCTATGCGTTGCTAAACCATTCATCCGATTACGATGAAACTTTTGGGATTTGACGCGCACATACCTGCGAAGGTTTTTATTTACACGAGTAAGATCTTGCATTATGAAAATTGTATAAAAAAAAATGCACGAGCTGTTTGAAAACTGATTTTTAGGAATTAACTTTATTAAGTGACATTGCAACGCAAGCCGGGAACTCGCTAGTACTGTATTTTACACAAAGGGTCACAAAAGCGAGTCTTCAATTGCGTTTTTCTGTATATTGGTCTTAAACGTATTTCTTATTTAACGCATCGTTGAAAAGATATGAATGTATTTTTTAATATAATATGATATTGACACCCGTTTTCATAGACAAAATGAACTAATCTAGAAAAATACATCTATCATCACATAGTATAAAATTAAGTCGCTCAAAACGTATGTGCGCATTGATCTTTTAAACAATTTTCATGCGGTTTTCAACAATAGATAGAGTGATTCAAGAGGAAGGTTTATATGTATAATACCATGCTTATTATAGTAGAGAAAAGCCGAGAAATTCAAATATTCAATTCAGGCAGCGGGCAGCGGGCAGCGGGCAGCGGGCAGCGGGCAGCAGGCAAGCGGGTGGTGTGGATATTGTGTTTCGTTAGCCACAGCAACGTGTGGCCGGGTCTGATGTATGAAAATAAAATACGTAGTTGTCTTCACAATGCCATGCAGGCCCGACCCCGAGCAGCTGCCCAAACTGCCGCAAACTCGTCACGCCTCTGATCTTAAATCAAAGCAAAACAACTGATTTGAATACTTACCTAACAAGAAGCAGAATTCATTCCGTAGATTTTTTAGTCAAGTTCGTTTCATGTATCCGAACGGGACGTGATTCGATCATCTCAAAACTAAGTTATACAAAAAAAATAATATTGCAGACCAATAATTATTGTTCTTTCTCAAAAAAACTGTTTTTTTGTCTGACAAAATGGTGTCGGTTGCATATTTTGTTTTAACTGTGGTTTTGATTGCAAAGTTCGGTAGTGCGCAGAATTTAAAAAAAGGTGAGTAAATTTTTTGTGTAATTTTTAAAACACATTTGGTTCTGTTATTTAACACGTTAAAGATATGAAAAAAATCGCAGTATTTCCTTAAATGCTACTTTACACATTTGTTGCGAGATATTGGATGTATTTTAAATAAGTCATGCTTTATTAAATATGTTTGCTTACGCCGCTCCCTCTTACAATTGTAATAATAATAATAACATTTGGATGATTTGTATAGTAATATTTAAGATAATATAATTGTGGAAATATTTATTAAAAAAAACGACTCGTTTAGCAAAAATGTCTAAAATAGTAGTTACGAAACATTGTGAACTTTTTCATAAATATAACTTGTAAAATAACTGAAAAAACGTGTTTATAATAATTATCGGGAACTTCATATAATTGCCGTTTCGGCTTGGGGAATGTGTAGATATTATCTTCAAGAATAACATATATTAAAAGATTTAAAACTAAAAGTGTTTCTATATTATCTATCTCTACATCTCTATCTCTATTTCTACATATATTATTATTATTATTATTATAAATTAAAGTCCCCCGCGTCGTCTGTCCGTCTGTCTGTCTGTTCGCGATAAACTCGAAAACTACTGAACGGATTTTCACGCGGTTTTCACCAATAGATAGAGTGTTTTGTGAGGAAGGTTTAGGTATGTAATTTGTCAAGGATTTGTGTAAATTGGTTGAAACATAACGATAAGTATTAGAAGTGTCGGAAAAAGTCAAGCCGCCTGGCAGCTTTCATCGAAAACGCTGCCTAACCCTTTCGGGACATAACAAAACAATGCATGGTGGGATATTCCTCTTTTATAGATCCACAAAAAGTCCGTGAAGGCATATATATCTATCTTTTACGGATAGCTTACTATACCCATTCTATCATCTAAAAAAATGGTCACGTACATTGCGGTAATTGAAAAGTTATTTAGACGGATACAGTATTAATCCTTATTAACTTAAATACGTTAGTTGCCCCAAGCATTTCATGCACATTATTATAATCTTTCACACCTTCTCTACGAATTATAAATTAAAGTCCTCTGCGGCATCTGTTTGTCTCTTCGCGATAAACTCAAAGACGGCGGTGGTTAGAAAGGTTGGATAACCATCCAGTAGATGACGTTGCGTTTTATTAGCCACAGCAACGCGTGTCCGTGTCAGCTAGTATGTAATAAATCTACAGAAATGCTTGAAGCCGGGCCAAGGAATCATGAAAAATATATGTCCTGTAATTTTTCGTAGTGCGTATAAGTAGTAATTGCGTGAGCATTGAAGAGTTACTTGCTTAATTGGTGCTTTATTTGTTATTAGTAGTAATCGCAACTAGTGTTTGTATGTGTTATCCATAACGATAGCCTACGGGTTATCAACGCAACCTTCACCTTTCATTTTGCAGTCAATACTTTCTATCAAAGTTATTTATTTATTTATGCCCTAGTGGGCTTTTACAAAGATAAATAATAATAGTTAGGCAGGTACGTAGTACACAATATATAATGATTAAATTAATATTAAAATTAATTAAAATTAAAATCATACATTTCATTAAAATAATTATAAACACTTCGATTTATAACTAACTAGCAGACCCGGCCGCGTATTTACAATCCCAACCGCGTTTCAGTCGCTTTAAATTTTCAATATCAAAATTTAAATATTTAGAAATAAAATTATTAATTTCTAATATACACATTGGAAAGATTATTTTATCTACATTTTAGAACAATTTTTGTTTTTGCAAAGTGATAAAAAATTATCAATATAGAGGTATATTTAAAATGTAAATTGTCGTTACCGCGACTGAATCGGTATAGGTTTTGTAAATACGCGACCCGGCCACACGTTGCTGTGGCTAACGAAACACAAAGCCATTACCCAATCTTTAAAAAATCCACACCACCCGCTTGCCAGCTGCCCGCTGCCCGCTGCCCGCTGCCTGAATTGAGTATTTGAATTTCTCGACTTTTCTCTACTATAATAAGCATGTTTTTATACATATAAACCTTCCTCTTGAATCACTCTATCTATTATACTGAAATATATAATACTATATAATACTGAAAGTTCCGCTTAGAACTCCGACGGAAGAAATATTTAATAACTTTCAAGTCTTCAATGTACAGAAACTTTATTCAAAAAATATTTTATTTGAACTGAAAAAAAAACATATATGTATACTCCACTGCCCAACATAAATACTCAACCAGGGCAGTAAGCAATAACATCCTGGTTACTCCCAGTTTGAACACATCTTTTGGACAGAGAAATAATAAATTCCATGCTATGAAATTATACAATGCTCTACCAGATCAAATCAAAAATATAAAGGAAATGAATATATTTAAAACAAAAGTAAAAACATGGCTGAGAGATCAAAGTGATAATAAAATTACAAAGATCATGAAGACGATATAAAGACAATCCATAACCAAATACAAATATTTTAAAAAACTACAGGCCACCTCAGAACAGGAAATCCTAGTGAGGAGGTCTGTGAAAAAAAAAGAATCCATACTTATACTATACATTATACATACATGTACAAACCTTGCTATTGAAACTAATAATAAATACATAAATTGGTGAAAACCGCATGAATAGTTTAAAAGATCTATGCGCACATACATTTTAAGCGAGTTCACCAAATAAAATAATTCAAATCAAATACCTACTTACTCTAGGACATCTATTTTCCAATTTCTTCAGTAGAACGAATTTCAAAAGTGACTATAGTACGGCCCGCCAGCCGTTTTAAATCACACAAAAATATGTTTTCGTTAAATTTCTCGGCTTTTCTCTAATATAATTTACATGTATTATACATATAAACATTCCTCTTCAACCACTCTATCTATTTGTGAAAACCGTATGAAAACCCGTTGCGTAGTTTAAAAGATTAACGCGCACATACATTTTGAGCGACTTCATTTTATACTATGTAATGATGATGATGATATAGAATCTGCAAACATGTCTACAATATTCTCAAATTTATTGCCAAAATGATGTAATCTATTTATCTATAATAAAATATATTTACAACGGTTTTATTTGTATGCCTGTCTCACTAGGGTATACCTGTGTCGAGACAGGCGTACAGGTATATAAATGAATATCGTAGTTACAAGGATATTTCAGGTAAAATACATAATATGAATAGAATTAGAACAGAAGTGTGATTGGAAGGGTGGTAAATCTTTTAAAGAGAGTTATTTTATAAATGTTGGAGATGGAGTAATGAAATAAATTCTGCCTAATCTATTTATAGGTTAAATTTGACAGGATTCCATTATTTTCATTTATTTTATATGGGTTAGGTTGTATGTGAATAGTTATTTCTGTCTATGTGTGATTTATTTTACAGATATTTGTGATAGTGTGGCGTCCAATACTTATAATCCATTTTTTAATATCTTGTTTGAATTCTGATCGTAGTTGGTAGTGTATTGTATAGTTTGCAAGCTATGTATTTAGAGTGTCTTTGCCCGAAGGTGGTTTTGAAAAAAGGAGTTTGGAGAAGTTCGTTGTTTTTGGCTCGGGTATTGTGTATTGTTTGTGTAGCTTTGTATGGTGTTTTGTTGTTTTTGTGTAAATTAAGTAATATGGATCTTGAGTAGAGCTGTTTTATGTCCATAACGTTGAAGGAATTGAAGATAGTATCAGTGCTGGTAGTAAGCGGCATTTTAAGAATTATTTTTATGATTAGTTTTTGTGCTTTCATGATGGGATCAAGGGCATTGGAATATGCATTACCCCAGGCTAGAATTCCGTATTCGATGTGAGATTGGCACAATGAGTAATATACTGTTTTTAAAAGTTTTAGGTTAAGGAAATTGCGTGTTTGTTTGAAAAAGTATATAGATTTTCGGATTTTGTTTGTAGTATTATGTATATGTTGCTTCCAATTCAGGTGTGTATCGAAGGTTACTCCTAAATATTTGATAATGTTTACTTGCTCTAGGCATGGGCAGTCACAGTTCCGGTTTAGAGATGAATTTTTACATTTGTGTATTTTTAATGGCGGGGCTAGGTTTGACTTTGGGATATTGGTGAGACTAGACAGTAAGTATTTGGTTTTCTGTACATTTAGAGTTAATATGTTCGAGTCAAGCCAATATTTTACCTGTTGAATTCCTTCCTCCGCTTTTTATAAGTTGATTAATAAACAATGAAGAAAATATAATACAATGAGAAAAGAAAATACAAAATACAATGCAACAACAAAACAAATAATAAAATGAAAATACGTGTTATGTAAGAATGATAAGAAGTCTCATATTCAATATAAACAAATTGAAGAAATTATGTAAATCTATTTGTGCCTAGAAGAATAAAAGTGATAGAATTTATAATGATTAGTTTTAAGATGAAATATATCACCTAGATTTGAATATTTACGTTTCCGAGACTGTGAAGTCTCGGAAACGGAGAATTTTGATAAGCAGTGTCCTGGTGTTATTGAAGTAAAAGGGTACTAAATTTCGACATGATTTTTGGGGAACATGGATATTGATAAATTGAAGTAATTCAGGACAGTCATATACATCCAAATGGATAGACGAGAAGATACAGGTGAGGGGTAAAACCAAACAATGGGGGGGGACGAAGAGGGAAAGATGACTGTAATTCGTCAAAAAATCAATCTGACAGTATATAGGGATCTCGCATTATAATATCACCATTTAGTTCTTAAAAGCAAAATCTGCTTTGAATGAATAGACCTTTTTACATGGGAGCGCGAATTGCTTGCCACGTTAATAACATATTTGCGTAGGCCAAATGTACACACCAAAAAGATTCGCCCGTTTTCACATAGCAATATTTTGTTGCCGTGTTTAGTTAAGACACTTTTACAAATGTTTCATAATTTACTTACCCCTGTAACCAGCGACGAGCACACTGGAGAACCGCTCACCTTCGCTATGTTCGCATAATATGTAGGTATAATGTATAAGCACAAGCTGCCGTTTTTGGCGTGTTATTTCATTAAATGAATGAATGTTACTTCCACGCTGTACAGGAAAGAATGATGACGTCACATATTTTAGATTCAAGCGAGGCTATCTCCCCTCCCCATGGAGCGAACTGGCTCCAAGGAGGAGCTCCAGCCGGCTCCATGGGGAGGGGGAAATAATACATTTTCATCACTTAGGGCAGGTCCAGATATATTCATATGTCCGTGAGGACAGTCAATTTTGTAATGCAGTATTTTATGTAATAGTATTAAATCTGTGCTTATTCTTCTTTCTGAAAGTTTCAATAGAGACGTTTTATCCAGGAGGTAATTGTAATCAATGTTTAGTATAGGAATGTGCAATTTATAGTTTATAAAACTTAGAAATTTCCGTTGAATCTTTTCAATGTTGTCTGAATGAATGTTGTAAAAGGGAGAAAATAACGTAGAGTTATATTCAAGTTGGCGTCTGACAAGGGTTTTATATAACATAATAAATGTGTCTAAGTCATTGAAATCTTTTGCAGCTCTTATAACAAAGTAAAGAGTCTTTAGGGCTTTGTTGATAATATTATTAATATGACATAAAAAGGTGAGTTTACTGTCGATACTAATGCCTAGATCCATAATTTCACTAACACAATTTAAATTTTCATCATTTAAAGAATACTGAATAAATATAGGATTATTTATTTTGTAAAAATGAATGAACTGACATTTATTTATGTTTAATGCTAGTTTGTTGATAGAACACCATTCAAAAAGATATTAGGTTAGTTTGAAGTGTAATACAATCATTTTAATGTGGTTAATCTCTTTATATAGTTTCATGTCATCGGCAAATAGTAGCACTTTTATACCAGTAAATATATCAACAATATCATTTATATATATAATAAACAAAATGGGCCCTAAATGGGAGCCTTGCGGCACTCCACTTGTTGCTATAAATTTGTAAGACTGTGTGCCATTTATTTTCACACTTAGACTTCATTTGGACAAATAACTAACAAACTTTACAGGTGTATGAGCCTCATAGTTTGTTTTAAAATTGTCACAGAAGAAGGTAGCACTTTGCCTCGTAAAATTTTATTTTGGCGAGAGTTTCAGGATTGTCCATGAAATTATTAATGGTTTTATTTAATAGTACAAGGTCTGCTATCTGACTGCGTAATTAAGTTGAGTTATTTCATCAAAAGGACAAACTTAATTTTTTGAATTGGAATTTTCAGCTTAAAGTTAATAAATCTTAGAAATTTGTGCTGTACCCTTTCTATATTGTCGGAATGTATTTTATACAATGGGGACCAAATGGGCGAATTATACTCTACCTGGCTTCTTTCTAAAGAAGTGTACGTTGAGATGTGCTGGGTATCTGAAAACTCGTGGTACAAGCGGGAAGCTGGTTTAGTCAATACACACTTGCAGTCTGTGGGTAAAACTTTTTTGATTTGCACTTTATTGCATATTATTATTATTCTTCATTTGTTTTGGTATACACTTTTTCAAGTTTTTCGACTGCCACACTAGGCACATGCCCGTATTATGGTAGTCAAAGTATGTATATATAATTATAAAATGTAATGTTTGCTTGTTCGTTTTAATACCTATTCATTTCACTATTTTCTCTATTTATTTAAGTTAATGTTCTGTATCCAGATGGGTTTTTATAAGATTAGTATATGATACTGAAACACCGTTTTTATATAAAAAAGATAAACCTAATATAGATGGTAGGTATAAAGGTAAATTTACGTGAAAATAAAGTATTACAATAAAAGAGAAATTTTTTAAGTTGTAGGTGGCGTATAATTTATATTATATAATATTATACAATATTATACAATATTATACAATTTGGGAGGCGGGAAAGGGTACCGCCGCCCCGGGAACCTTTATTGGATAACCAACACCTCTGCCATAGGTCACCCCAAGTGGTTCGCTACGTTTGGTGATTTAGCAGGGGTGCCCGGATTCATGGGGTGAGGTTTGTCTAGGTCTTGGAGGCGGATGACCGGGACACACTGAACCCCAGATTCCTACCCACCCCTTAAACCCTTTTCCTTCCCAGAACTCTCCTCTCCTTCCTTTCCTTAAAAAAACCCTCTACACAGCATCCTCAAAGATGACATAGGCCCTGATGGAAATTATTTTCCTCAGGGCCTCCTGTGTGGAGCTCATGTAAAAAAAAAAAAAAAAATTAATAATATAAAGTTTACAGGTGACGTATTACCAAAGATACTGAAATACAAAATTGTTCAAATACAAAAGTGATATGCTATGATGTCCGCGCAACTGTCGGCGGACTACTACCTAATCAGAGTAGTTTACATACGAAAATAATTTGTTAATTTTGTTGATTTTTTGAAGGTATTGGTTAACAATATAGTTTGAATATGGAAAGAATTCGTTCGTTTAGTTTAACATTCGTTTGATTTATTCGTTCATTTAGTTTATTTGTTAATTGGTAAACAATATCGGCGACACCCGGTAGCGCAGTCCCACCTAGTAAAAACTGCAGATAGCACATCTATTTATATTTCAATATCTTTGCGTATGACGGTCTGATTGATTGCGATTAATAAATAATGCGTGACTAAGTGCATGTTACAGGAATAGAAAAATAATGAGTTTGTACATTATAGATAATCAGAAGGGATAAAAAATATATGCATTATCAATTATTATTTTTAATTTATAAACTAACGTTTAGACAAGATTTTTATGCATAGCACAAAGTGTAACAATTATTATAAGCAATAATTATTATCAGCCTGAAACACTCATCAACATTGAAAAATCTTCCCAGAAAAGATACTTGCCGCCAACGGGACATGAACCCGTGTCCTTCTGATTGCCGGTCAGCTGCTCTTGACCACTGAGCTATGGGGGCTTATCAAATACCCGCCAAATAATTCAATATATACTAGTGTTTCATTCAACAATTACTGCTTATTATATTTTTTCCACCTGAAAACAACCAAATTTATTTTTGCGAGAGAGACATTGTAAGTGTTAAATCCCTCGCTAGGTGGCGTCGAGACAAATTATGACTACATTTATTGGGGAAATACTTAAACTTGTCAAATATTAATTATTATTTTTAATTTATAAACTAACGTGTAGACAAGAGTTTTATGCATAGCACAAAGGGTAACAATTATTATAAGCAATAATTATCAGCCTGAAACACTCATCAACATTGAAAAATCTTCCGAGAAAAGATACTTGCCGCCAACGGGACTAGCTCCCCAGATAAGCCCCCATAGCTCAGTGGTCAAGAGCAGCTGACCGGCAATCAGAAGGACACGGGTTCAAGTCCCGTTGGCGGCAAGTATCTTTTCTCGGAAGATTTTTCAATGTTGATGAGTGTTTCAGACTGATAATTATTGCTTATAATAATTTTATGCATTATCTCCTATGCGAACACCCTAAGATAAAAAAAATTATTCAAAAAATAGTGGTAAATTTGAGTAAGTATGTCGATATTTGGGTGCATTTGTTTCCAAGTGTATGAAGGCTAAGAACAGGTGATTGTATGTGGTAGTTTCAGAATTATTGTTGGAGAATAATATATTATACCATGTTCGATTAGGTACTCGTACCTTGGATTCGGTGGGCAGTAAAAGTTCACAACGGTTTAATTCAGAGTGCATAATTTTAAACAGAAAGTTTAAGTTAGAAATAAGTCAAATATTAAAAGCTCTAAAACCAAATAAATGCAAGTGCTGGTTACGATTCACTCAAATGTAAGACAGTGCTACGTCTATCCATAGATTTTGATTCCTACTTTAACAAAATTAATCAATCAATGCTTTAAAGAGGGAACTTTAAAGCATTGATGCTCATGTAGTGCGAATGAACGAGGAAAGGACTGTAAGGAGAATATATGACGCCAATGGGAATGGTAGAAGAAGTCGTGGACGCCCGAGGAAGACCATGCCAAGAGTCAGAATAATAGAAGAACATGTATGAGACGATGTATGAATATGAACGAGGCAAGGAGTGTGTGCCAAGACCCAGTTGTTTGGCGGTCCGTCCTCTCTGCCTACCCCTTAGAGGAAATGGCGTGATGGTTAGTTAGTTTAAAAAATTCACCTTTTCTTTCTCCATAATTTGAAATGATGGCCTAGAACCACAGATAAGCTCTTATCTAAGCCTAGAACAAACGCCCTTGAAGGGTAAATGGCACAAACATTTGAAAAAAAGGAAGAAAATAATAATAAAGTGACCAGCTCAGGTACGGGGGCTCCATCGAAGCCATAGTAAAGTTAGCCTCCCAAAAACTGGGCGTACTGTACAGGGCCCGCAGATATTTTAATATTACACAACTGCTAACCCTGTACAAATCGCAAGTGCGCCCCACGGTTGAATTTGGCAGCCACCTCTGGTCTGGAGCTCCAAAATACCTGAAAAATACCCTCGACTCTGTGCAGAAACGGGCGGTCCGTTTGATAGATTCTCCCATCTTAACAGACGGATTGCAATCTTTAGAGCACAGGCGTCAGGTGGGAATGCTATCCTTGTTCTACCGGTATTACAATGGAAGATGCTCCGAGGAACTAGCATCATTGATCCCTTCGGCACCGGTGCATAGTCGGGAAACACGCCAAACGCGTGCCCAACATTTGTACACAGTTGACATTTGTCACATGAGAACGGGTCGTTTCTTCGACTCGTTCTTGTGTTCAACAGCTCGGCTGTGGAATGATTTGCCGGCCTCTGTGTTTCCTCCTTCCTACAACATGGGTCTCTTCAAGACCAATGTTCATTCCTTCCTCTCCTCAAAAAGACCCTCCACACAGCATCCCAGATGACATAGGCCCTGAGGGAAATTATTTACCTCAGGGCCTCCTGTGTGGAGTTAATGTAAAAAAAAAAAAATCTTAACCTAACATGAAACCGAACACGACACAAAAAAGGTAAAAAGGTAATAGACGCAACTAGGAATCGAACCCAGGTTCCTGGATTCGATTTCCATTTCCGACTGTTATCATTTTATCTTTTTGAATTATTCTATTTAATATTTCGTTTGGATTTATTAGTATTATCTTCTTCTGAAATGATATATTACATTGTGGGTAAATTTTTAAAAATAAATTCACTTTTTCTTTCTGCATAATTTCAAATGATGGCCTAGAATAAATACCCTTGAAGGGTGAAAGGCACAAACATTTGAAGAAAAAAATATACAGTAAAAATAAATCTAAACGAAATTGGAAACAGAACAACCATAAAAAAGGTAAAAAGGTAACAGTCGCATCTGGGAATCGAACTCAGGATCCTGAGTTCCCATTTGCGGCAGTACCATTTTATCTTTCTGTGACTTGTTCGGTAATGCGCGTTTTCATCCCGCGACAAAATATCACCGATGAAATATCCTCCGACAATATAGCCTCCGACAAAATATCCTCCGACAAAATATCCTAGACAAAATATCCTCCGACAAAATATCCTCCGACAAAATATCCTAGAAAAATATCCTCCGACAAAATACCCTCCGATAAAACCTCCATCCAACAAATATCTACTTAATCCTAACCTAACCTTATTTTATAAATTATTATTTTTAATTTATAAACTAACGTTTAGACAAGATTTTTATGCATAGCACAAAGGGTTACAATTATTATAAGCAATAATAATAATAAAAATAATAATAATAATTAATAATAATACACAGATTTAGGAAATGAGATTAAAAGAATTTGGCATTCTCGGAATATAAAAATATTACCATTTGTTATTTCGGCTACTGGCATTATACCTAGGTCTCTGATTCAAAATTTAGGCGTATTAGATTTGTCAAAGAATTTATACATAAAAATGCAAAAATCGGTAATTTTAAATACATGTAGGATTACAAAAGATTTTTTAAATATTTATATTGAGGGATCAGTAGGATTTATAGGTTCAATTAGGAATTCCACAGAGCCGAACCCTCTGATATGAAAATATCTGGAGTCGGTGAATTATTTTCCCATCTGGTCTCTGGTAGGTTGACATGTTGTTCTTGTATTGTTTTGTAATTTTAATACATATAGTGCAATTGCATAACGTGGATTGACCAGATGATCATTTGGGAAGTGTGTGAAAGGGTTTAGTTTTTCCTGTGGGGAAAATTAAACCCGGACATTTAAATCTGGTGCGTGAAAAATTATAATTAATAAAAATAATAATAATATTGACAAGTTTAAGTATTTCCCTAATAAATGTAGTCATAATTTGTCTCGACGCCACCTAGCGAGGGATTTAACACTTACAATGTCTCTCTCGCAAAAATAAAGTTGGTTGTTTTAAGGTGGAAAAAATATAATAAGCAGTAATTGTTGAATGAAACACTAGTATTTATTGAATTATTTGGCGGGTATTTTGATAAGCCCCCATAGCTCAGTGGTCAAGAGCAGCTGACCGGCAATCAGAAGGACACGGGTTCAAGTCCCGTTGGCGGCAAGTATCTTTTCTCGGAAGATTTTTCAATGTTGATGAGTGTTTCAGGCTGATAATTATTGCTTATAATACTTATTTTATATTTTACTTTTTTTGAATAATAATTTTTTGTTTTTTTTTTATTTATTTAAAATATTTATTTATAAATCAAATGAATTTAAATAAAAGTCCAATACTAAGGTTGTTCCCATTGACAAAGTACATTCCCTTTCCCTTCCCTTTTCTCCATCTAAGAGGAAGAAGTAGGCGTAAGTACGCCTACTTCTTCCTCCACTTGAGGAGTCCAGCCCATTTTTTTTTTAAATTTATTATCTGCAACACAAGTAACTTAATTTTAGTGCAGTATTATACTTCCCTGAAAAAGGTACTTTAATTTACAATACGTAGAGATGGTGTGAAAGATTATAATAATGTGCATGAAATGATTGGGGTAACTAACGTATTTAAGTTGATAAGGATTAATACTGTATCAGTCTAAATAACTTTTCAATTAGCGCAATGTACGTGACCATTTTTTTAAAAGATAGAATGGGTATAGTAAGTTATCCGTAAAAGATAGATAAATGCCTTCACCCACTTTTTTGTAGATCTATAAAAGAGGAATATCCCACCTTGCATTGTTTTGTTATATCCCAAAAGGATTAGGCAGCGTTTTCGATGAAAGCTACCAGGCGGCTTGACTTTTTCCGACACTTCTAACAATTATCGTAATGTTTCAACCAATTTACACAAATCCTTGACAAATTACATACCTAAACCTTCCTCATGAAACACTCTATCTATTGGTAAAAACCGGATGAAAATCCGTTCAGTAGTTTTTGAGTTTATCGCGAACAGACAGACAGACAGACAGACGGCGCGGTGGACTTTAATTTATAATAATATGTAGAGATAGTTTATTGTCTTTACAGGATATCTATATTATTTTTGTTCCATTTTCTTGTTTGGTAAGGTTGGGTTAAGTTTTAGTAAATATTTTGTTGAGGGATATTTTGTCCATAGGATATTTTGACGGAGGATACTTCGTCGGGGATATTTTGTCGTAGGATGAAAATCGCGGAGCCGACTTGTTACATTTCATATTTCGTTTAGATTTATTAGCATTTATTATTTATTTATTTATTTATTATTAGTTTCAATAGCAAGGTTTGTACATGTATGTATAATGTATAGTATAAGTATAGATTCTTTTTTTTTTCACAGACCTCCTCACTAGGATTTCCTGTTCTGAGGTGGCCTGTAGTTTTTTTTAAATATTTGTATTTGGTTGTGGATTGTCTTTATATCGTCTTCATGATATTTGTAATTTTATTATCACTTTGATCTCTCAGCCATGTTTTTACTTTTGTTTTAAATATATTCATTTCCTTTATATTTTTGATTTGATCTGGTAGAGCATTGTATAATTTCATAGCATGGAATTTATTATTTCTCTGTCCAAAAGATGTGTTCAAACTGGGAGTAACCAGGATGTTATTGCTTACTGCCCTGGTTGAGTATTTATGTTGGGCAGTGGAGCATTAAGTATTATCTTCTTCTTAAATGATATGTTACATTGATGGTTAGTACGCTTTCACATATTTTAAAAGATATAGGTGAAAAGCTGCCATTTAGAATATTTGAAAATGCAAATACTTAGGTCAAAACAATCGGGTCACGTCGAGAGTCAAATAACAAGGAATTAATATATGAGCTGATGTATAAATGTGATTGAAACAAGGACAGTGTCAAGGCAGAGTTGTGTGGAGGTCAATCCTATCTGCCTACTCCAGGAGAGAAAGTCACGACGATTATTTAGTTTATATAATGTTTACGATTTTATCAAATAATGCGCAAGAACGATTGTTTAATTTGTATAAATTGCTTGCTTAAAATTAAAGGCATGCATTGCAATGCCACAAAAAATAAGGTTTTTGAATTTTACTTCGGTGCATTAAAGTACTTTTTTTAACCCCCGATGGAAGAAGCGGTGTTATAAGTTTGATGTGTCTGTGTGTATGTCTGTGGCATCGTAGCTCCTAAACGAAAGGACCGATTATGACGCGGTTTTTTTTATTTGAAAACTGACATGATCGAGGTGGTTCTTAGCTACAATTCGTGAAAATCTGTTCAGGCGTTTCAAGGTCACCAGCTCTGGGGGGTTACTTAAAATTTTGAAAATTTGAATCATTAACACAATATTTTTTACGTTTATTTTACGTAAACCAATAAATCAGAAAGTTTCCGACGCGTGAGTATGCCACATACAGCTGACCATGTGAGAGGCACGGATTTTCTAATCTTATCCCCTACCGCTATTATGTCTCCATTGCAATTACTCCCTCTGCCTCTCCCTCGTCCTCCACCTCTTCTCTACGCGTCCTTTCCCTAGCGTCCTTTTTTCCACCCGCTTTCCCCTCCCGCTTTTCCCCTTCCAACTTCTCCACCTTCCCGCCTACTCCGGATTTCCACATCCCCTCCTTCCCCCATATCTGCTAACGGTCGTCGACACCTCACAAGAAACAGAAGTAGTACACGGTAAAAAAAATCCAGTGATCTTTAATTATTATAACATTGATAACAATACTCTCGAGACATTAACACAAATTAAAGACTTAGGCATAACTTTTAAATAAAATCTTTCATTTGTTAACCACATAACAGGAATCTCTAATAAGGGCTTAAAAAATTTGGGATTTATAACTAGGCTAACTAGAAATTTTAACAATATATGTAGGTATATAATATATAAAAAGGTATATTACTCTTATATTTTGCGTGTGTTAGAAGTCAACTTGAGTATAATTCTCCCGTCTGGAACCCACATTAAAATATACACGTACAAGCTGTTGCAAGAATTCAAAACAAATTCTTAGGTTCTCTAATTTTTAAAATGGGTATTCCATGAATATGAAGAATTTTCACTGACTAGTATATCTATAAAAAAATCTTTTTTAAATTTTTTTATTGAAAGAATAGATAATGATAATACATATTATAATCAACCATCAAGTCCTGCTAAGCCAAACAGGTTCTTATATTTTAGTTACATATAGATTTTTTACATTCAAAATTTATATCTTATATCTACAGATTCAAGCAATATTATGACTCACGTGATGTTTTTATGTGAAAACGGTAATAAAATCACGGGTTATGTAATAAAAAAAACGTATCTAATATTTCATGCAAGAATATTTAATAAAAAATTTACAATGTCTAACGGCGCGTAGGCGATTTGACGGGTGAAAACTGTTCCTACAAAATAAGTATTATTTATGTATTTCTATGGACAACTTTGAATAAAAATGTGAAGCTTGATTTAATATGGACCTTCTACTTTTTGTTTTAGGGTTATCACTAGAACAATAACGCAGTTGTAAGGATTTATGTGGGAACACGTGCGTTAGCTTGAAAACAAGCTTATTGTACTTGACTGCTATTGTTATATTGTCTTGTAAGCAAGCTAAGGGTCCGGGGTCGTAAAATTCACTTAAATTTTTAACAATAATATCAGAGTTTTACTCATGATACGAAAAATTTCCGATTACGTAAAATTTCCAAATCAAAAATTTTCAAAAATTTTCTTTTAAAAATTATAAATTTATTTAATATGTTTTTAGGAGACTCGTGCATTCTTGAAGAATCTGGTGATTCGGGAGTGTGTGTATCTCTCAAGGAATGCAAATCAGCCAAAATGGAACTTAGATTTGGGAAGCGTCCACAGGTACCTTCCTTTAAAATAATATAATCATTCATCATTCACCATTTATCATTCGTCATTCGTCATTCGTCCTTCTTCGTTCGTCGTTCGTTGTTCGTCGTTTGTCGTTCATCATTCATCATTCATCATTCATCATTCATCATTCATCACTCATCATTCGTCATTCGTCATTCGTCATTCGTCATTTTTCATTCGTCATTCGTCATTCGTCATTCGTCATTCGTCACTCGTCATTCGTCATTCGTCATTCGTCATACGTCATTCGGCATTAGTCATTCGTCATTCGTCATTCGTCATACGTAATTCGTCATTCGTCATTCGTCATTCGTCATTCGTCATTCGTCATTCGTCATTCATCATTCATCATTTATCATTCATCAATCATCATTCATCATTCATTCGTCGTTCGCCGTTCGTCGTTCTTCATTAATTGTTCATCGTTCACCATATATTACAGCGTTTATTTATTTTGTTTTAGATGCCATTCTAAAGTCCCTTTTCTCTTGTTTAGGTGTGTCTCTACGAGGGAAGCGTGACTATAGTCTGCTGCGACACTTCCCAGGATGGTTTCAAGAGTCCAGCGACAAGTGGCACTATTCCATCGCTGTTCCTGAGGAGGATCTCTAGAGCTGCTGGCTATCGGATTTGCCCGGTCCTGCCGCCCGATGCGGTCAAAGTTCAGAAAACGGGTCGAAAGTCTTGGGATAGTAAGTAAATTAACTCTTTATGAGCATGTAACGTGGTGAAATAACGGTATATGTGTTACATTTGCATATATGTCCAATTTGGGAGGCGGGTAAGAGTACCATCGCCCCGAGAACCGTATAAGGTAATCCACTAGTTCTCGAGAAATTCGATAACGGAATCAGCGCCTCTTTTTAGGAGGGATTTAAAAATACTTAGTTTTCGGAAAGGTTAGAGAAAGTATTTGAGAGTTGTTTTTCATGGGTTGATGTCGTAAAGACCTTTAAAAAATAATAACTACTTTTTTACGCATTGTATATTATAATAACAAGCAAATTTAAATCGATTGCATGGAACCAAGCAACGCGATGTGGAGTCTGGAGGCGTCCACATACTCCCGAATCTGGAAGGCGAATAAGTGGCTAAGTGCGACTAAACGACGTGCAATCGGCCTTTCTGCAGATGACACAATAATGAAATTCGGTTGGGTAACTAACTCCTCTTTTAATATCGCCAAAATTCATGTTTTATTTTATTTTGTGAAATTCAGGCACAAATATTAAAATCTTCTCCGATTATTTAAAAAAAAAAAACACAATTTGCAACATTATATTGTAATGAAATTTTAACCAAAAATGGATTAATTTGTAGTAGATTTTGGCACTTAAAGGTATTTTTAATAGGCCTTCTAACTGAGGCTAGTTATTTTAAGGGATAGGAAGGAGAGGAAGTTCTGGGAAATAGTATGAGGAATGTGTCGGAATGTGGGGTCAATGAGAGGGTCCAGAGTTCGGCTGAGGTCTAAGTTCCTCATTCAACCAGTCTCTCCCGATCTGGTCCGCTATACGGTAGATGGGCAAACGCATTCACCGATGCACTGCAATGCAAACCGGTAGTGGAGAGTCCGGTTGGAAAGGTTTAAGTTACTCCTTCCACCAGTCTCTCTTCCTATCTGGCCCGCCATGCATTAGGTGGGCAAACGCATTCCCCTCCGTGACATAGACAAATCTCACCCCATGAATTCGGCCACCGCTATGGGGCTGTTTTATGCAAAAAAATATTTTATTTCAAATAAGGAATTGCACAATTTGTCCCTTAGTATCTCATTTTTTTCGTTTCATGTAAAAGTAATTATTAAAAGAATCCCAAAGTTTTGTAGCAATCGGACGTGCTACGTAAACGCGTAAAAGAAAACACTAGAATTATCTGTTAATAGTTTTTTTAATAAGAATTAAAACTCACAATATTATCGGAATATGGAGCGCGACAGTAGTAAATAACGGTACAATTTGTTTGGTTTGCTGTTCTATAGACTAACTGGGTCAAACCATTACTCCGGCTTTTATAACGCCGTGGCGGAGGTAACGGTTTAATAATTTGGCTAGTAATATCGAGAGAATGCGGCACGTTTCTCGATGGTTCTAACGCCTAATGTACAGGGAATTAGAATGCTCCGGTACTTTCCATAAGGTGCGACGATATGCCAAATATTTCAGCGCAGGTAGGTAAGTACTTCTCCGTGTTCCATTTTCAGCCGTGCCAGGCGGTGACGTCGCCATATTGCACAAGTACATACCTTAAGTAGGTATGTACATGAGCGTTGGCTAGCCACAGTTTAACCCCCTTCTACCCGCACCGCCGGCGTGCTCAGTGCGACGCTGCTTGCGGAAGGAGATACACGTGCGTCAAGTTAAAACGGGTACATATTTCCTATAGTTGAAATGAAATTCTATAGCTATTTTTTCATAGTTGATTTTGCATGTGTTTCTTACCAAGGTAATAAAAAGTTGATTTATAAAATGTAATGGTATTATTTATATTTTTTTTTACGAGCAAAGAACCCATAAAAAATAAATAATTTTCAAAATCAAGATAACCCTTTCAGTTTTGGTACAACCCATCGATAAAATTCGGGTCACGGTTACCCGGCGTCGTTGACCGCGTAATTATTTTCACGTCATTGACGCCGGGTTAAAAAAAATTGCCCCTCAAAATGTCCAGGGTTTTCGCTTATTTACGCAGATGGTTCTAAATCAGTTTAAGTGTCGCATCGGTGTGATTCTTGAATTCTATTTAAATCTGTCTTATAATTTTACCAAAGAAATTTCCTAATTTTTTGCAAAATGATTCGTAATTGAACAAGTTTTGATTTAAATCCTGCTTCTCAATATTCGCCGAGCCTTACTGTGCAATAACTAACTAAGTATTAAAAAGTACCTCAAGAATCCTTCACTGTCCAGAAGCCTACCTTATAAATATATTAAATGACGTAGGCTTCTGAACAGTGTGTTGTGTTTAATAATGTTTTTTATATTACAAATTTTGTAATATAGGCAAGAGGACTGACTGCCAAACTTCTCGTTTTTGGCACACACTCTTTGTCTCACTAATTCTATTATTTTATTCTAATTTTTGCCATGGCCCGTCTCAATTATCTTTTCAGTCAGTTTCAGTGCCGGTAACCCGGGCATTTATTTTATTTTCATTTTGTACATAGATTTCTTTTACCCGCCTCACTAGACAAAGTCTGTTCCGAGGCGGGTAAATAACAATTTTTATTTAGTGAAAAAGATATGTATCGAAGTAGACATGGATATAAAAAGATAAAAATATAAAAATAATATAAGAAGACAAAAAAAATATATTTAAAAAATATACATATTTATTTATTTATTTATTAACGCCGATTATAGCGGCTTTTACAAAAGAATTACAATTATTTTACATATGAATACAGAATATACATAGATAAAGAAAAAGAAAAATATAAATATAAAATTCATAAAAGAGAACAATAAAAATTGTAGTATAGACATAAAAAGGTACAAAGAGTAGGTTAGTATAAATACAAAACAACATATTATATATCCCGAATATTATGTATTAGGAAATTAATACTTTTGATCTGTATTTGATTATAGTCAAACTGAGAAGCGCTGACAGACAGTTTTAATTAAGTAGTGTTTGTATGAGGTTAGACTAGCAATGTTTATAGATTCATCCAAAACATATTTATTTCCAAGTACATGCAGGCGATTCATCATGGAATTGAGTTCAGCGTTAGATCCTGTATTGTTGCAATGATAAGGTAATTTGAAACGAACTGATCGACTAGGAACATGGAAACTTATTGGCGTAAGAAGTTCAGGGGAGTTCAACAGGTTGGTAACGATTTTAAATAAATAAAATAGGTCTGAACAAATTCTTCTTTCTTTTAATGTATCGAGTCCCAATAATTGTAACAGAGAGGGATAATTAATGTTTTCGATGAATATTCCCAATTTAAAATTAATATAACGTAAAAATTTATGTTGGACTCGCTCAAGAGAATTCTCATGTACACTGTAGTAAGGATTCCAAATGGTGGAGTTAAATTCTAGTTCTATATATACATATAAAAACATATGCATATAGACACATGCATACACACATAATGTTGTTAAAATACATTAAATCATTATATTGAAATTTTGTTTCCTTATATATTTCCATGAAAAGATTACATGTGTAATTTAAAATTCACATGGAAATAAATGTAAATAGGTGCATGATAATTAATTAATGACAAAGTATCTGATTCACTTGATCGTTTCATGTCTTCCTCGGGTGTCCCCGACGTCTTCTACCATTCACATTTGCGTCATATATTATTCTTACTCTACTTTCTTTGTTCATTCGCTTTATATGCCCAAACCATCTGAGGGTTCCTTTCTTAATTTTATTTTTTTACAAATAATACAAGAATGTTAAAGTTTGCACTTTGTTTCAATAGCGGACACTTGCAACTCGTGTTTGCAACAAACTCGGAAATTCAATACAAAAACGTTACAAAAAGTGTCATGGTGGCTGTTATTTTGACAGTCAACCACCAACCTCCGAGTGTGATCGTGGGTAAACAGTTTTAGGATGAAATTTGAGGTTTATTGAAGTTTTCCAGCACCAAATTGACCAAAATATGATAAAATGGACATCACTAATGCTTGTAAGCGCGTAACCAACTCCGAAAATTGGAAACGAGCAAAAGAAAAGTCGTTAAAGTACAATACTAACTACACCCACAATACTAACTCAAATCTGTGCTCATTTCAATGAAGTTTTCTTATATAAATAAGATGATTAGAACCTCGAATCCTACGCATATGAGACAAATAAACCCATTTTGATGAATATAATTAAAATTAGAATTGAAAAATGGCAATATATTGAATAACAAAATATTGAGTTTATGGCGCTTATTTTGCGTTTATACCGGAGTTGGCTTATTATTATCACAAAGTTAGTCATTTTATTTGTAACAATTTATTATAACGTTATTAATAAAAAATAAACTCCATAAAAATTAACTTGAATAGCCTTTTATTTCATGTTATGGACTTTGAACCTTTGTAAGGCAATTTTATGACCCAGATGCAATGATAGCCATGTTTGATGGAGTCATGAGAAGTAAGCTGGGGTATGCCAGTGGTGTGTGGACTCCGCACCAAGCTAAATATATTAATATGCTAGAACAAATTCAGAAAAAGTTACTTAGGTATGTCTATATGCGGATGAATGGAATGTATCCGAGATTCATGCACCATATGGAATTACCTGAGGCAACAAATAGATTTAGCTTGGAAACTAGACGTTATGCAAATCTTGCAATTCTTAGTTTATACGTGAAAATTTCAGCCGTAGTCGTCGACACGTCTTGTTCAAAATACCATACGGCAGAACAGATGTTCTAGCTCAGCATAGCATGACAAGAGGAATGGTGCTGTTGAACGAAATATCGGAAACACTAGATATATATAACTCTTCTTTAGATAGCCTTAAGATTTTTTTGTTTAATAATCATCTTCCTAGGTGTTAAGACTGTCAAAATGAGAAAATTGTACAGTAATTGGATAAAAATCTGTTGCGCAATTAAAAAAAAAAAAAAAAACAAACAAACAAAAAAGACTTTGTTTCAAAAACGGACACTTGCAGGTTCATGTGTTTCAAAATCGAACAATTGCTCGTTTTAGTATCAAAAGCGGACATAGGCATTTTTAAATTTAGTATTAAATTATAGAATTTTATGTATGGCTTGTGATCCTTAATGCAAAGGATTATGCAGGTAGAAAAAATTCAGATATTTCATACCAGTATGGCAAGGTACTGTTTAATGTTCAATTTATTTTATGTACTGGCAATTTTGAATGCTGGTCACACCGGAAAGACTAGATGTAGTTGACACCGTAATACTTTGTCAAGCTGACTCATGGATCAAGGCATTCCTTAAAGCTGAGAAAAGTCTTGCTGTCATCAAACAATGGCTCAATGAAAACAAACTTACTCTAAATACAAAAAAAAACTAAATTCATAACACATAGTATAACTCAAAGAGGTCAACCTCCTCCAACCTTCGCTCTGAAAATACACGACTGCTCCCAACCCTTCTCATCGTGCAATTGCGAAATCATACAAAATGTCAAACAAATAAAATATCTAGGCGTGATAATTGACGAAAACCTACGCTGGAATGACCACATTAACTTAATTACATCCAAGCTTAAAAAAATCATGTATCTTTTAAATAATATAAAAAAACATCTTCCCACGCACTAAGATCTATCTACTTTGCTCTTTCCCAATCTTTAATCATGTATGGTCTTCTGTCTTGGGGAAGTGCAAGTAATATTTCTCTAGATCCACTAGAAAAGGCACAAAAGGCAACAATCAAACTAATACTTCAAGTAGCATATGATACAGACTCTGAAAAACTTTACAAGATGCTCGACGTTTTGTCAATCAGACAACTCTACGCTAAATCGTCTATTCTTCACCTCTTCAAATTCAAACTTCATATCCCTTTACTTTCTCAGTCCTCATTAACAAGCCGGTCTTCAACAAACCTAACACTCAACATCCCGCTAAAGCACACGACCCACGGACAAAGATCCTTTAACTACTATTCTATCAAACTATATAACAGCATGCCACCTTCTTTGAAATAATCTGCTGATTATTCACCAACAAATAAACTAAAAAAACAAATCACAGTCTGGATAAAAGCTAAAGGAACACTATTTTTCCAAAACCTATTTACTCCAAGCCAAACATAAAAATTAACTTCTTAATAACCAATGTACAATAACCATTAAATAAAATAAATATAAAACTTTCTAATAAAATGAAACAATACAACTTTGTATAAACCACTTATAAAATGTGCAAATCCGACCGGTTTCGGAACAAACGTTCCTTCGTCAGGGAAAGCTTATACTAATTTGATTAATATAGAAATAGGCAATACTAATTTAATTTAATATAGAAATAGGCAATGAAAAATTAAACTTTTTGGATTTAACTTTATCTATTATAAATAATAAAATCGATTTTAGTATATATCGCAAGCCAACATACACTGACATAGTAATTCATAAGACCTCCAACCACCCTGTCTCACAAAAACACTCCACCTTCCATTCCATGATACACCGCTTAGTAAATGTCCCAATTTCTAATAATAATTTCCTTTCTGAACTTTCTATAATAAAACAAATTGCTATAAATAACGGATATGAACCAAAATTAATTTATAACATCCTAAATAAAAAACTTAGCAAAATTTCAAAAAATAAATATCTATACAATTCTAATAATATTATTGATAAAGAATGGCGTAAAATTTTGTATATTAATAATTTTTCAGTTCAATGTTGCAAAAATTTCCCTTCTTATATTAAACCAGCGTTTTATACAAGAAATAATATCGGTAATTTTTTGAGAAATACTAAAGATAAAGACCATAAATTGACTAATTCCGGAATATATAAACTCAAATGCAATGATTGTCCCTCATTTTATATTGGAAAAACAACTCGTAATTTTGAAATCAGAATCAAAGAACATTTAAGGTGTCTTAATAAAAATAATTTTTCTGAGTTCGCTAACTATATCATTGAAAATAACCATAGTTTTGAAAAAAACACAGGGATAAATATTCTTCATATTAATCATAAAGGAAAACGTTTAGATAACTTAGAAGCTTTTGAAATTAAAAAATCCCTTAAAAATAATGAATCTATTATCAACAAACAAAAAATATTGTCATATAGCCCAATCATGGATTTGTTCCCCTACCCACCCACTCTACACTAATACACCTACCCATCCAATCTACATTATTAACTAACAACGGCTCCACCCCTACTATAATAAAACATTGTTCTAAACTGTCAAAATAGTATAAGCTTTCCCTGACGAAGGAACGTTTGTTCCGAAACCGGTCGGATTTGCACATTTTATAAGTGGTTTATACAAAGTTGTATTGTTTCATTTTATTATAATGGATAACCACAAAGTAATAGCTACATTCAAAAATATAAAACTTTCTACTACAACACATTAATACTTGTCACAAATAATCATAAATAAACACGTAAACACCTCAGCACAGGTTCTCCTAGTGAGGTGTTCACGAAACATACAATACCTATCCACAGTTTCACCTTTGCAAACCTACCATACACCCAACATAATAAAATTGTAAAAATATATTATGTAAAAATAGATAATACATAGACTAAAAACGCTAGTTTCAAAATCATTCCGTCCCGAATTGTCCTGGTGTGTACAGCTATCAGATTTAGCCATCGCAACTTTCTAATATTTAATATTGTGTCGCGATTGTATATGACTATTACAATAAAAAGAGAATCTATTAAAACCTTCTAATCATTTATTTAACTCCCGTGACACATATCAAAGTGTTGATTTGGTAAGATTCCAGCATATTCGAAACAAGAAACTCACTCTACTGAAAAATAATCCAAATGGCATGTCCTGTTCCTATATAGATTATCCTCAACATCATATTCATCTATCTTAACTTTAACGACACAAAGCATTCTTCTTAGAATGATTTGCTTAAATCGAAAAGAAACATATATTAGTATTTTTTACAAACGTAGGTACTATATCATTATTCCACTTAAAAACTCATGGGCGATTCTTTAAATTACACATTTTGTATTTATTAAATAATATCAGTTTACAAAGTATAATAATGTTGTTTTCAAAATAAATTACAAACATAGACATATGAATTAATGATATAATAAATGATAACATTTTGTTTGATCTCTCAACACTTTGTTGTTAATTCATGTATTTTTATCACTTATAATTTTCTCTGTTTATCATTTTATTTTTAAATTTTATTATTTTGCTTTTACTTAACTATTTGATGATCGATATTTACGTGTGTTATTTTTATTATTGTGAAATTATTTACCCCGATACAGGCGAGCCCTAGTGGGGTTGGCCTGCAGTCGTGCTCGGTATATTAAATTTGGTACTTACCTAACATAGGTACATATTTAAAATATCTAAAATTCTTGATTCGATTCAAGCTATTAGGGGAGTACCTACTTTAAATAAATTTATCAACTGAAAGATTTTCAAAAGTAGAATCCTGATTGAACAATCATTGTTTTGCAAAATGTCATTTTCAAATATGCGAACTGTCAAACGTGCGATGTTTTCTGAAATATCCAATTTTCTGCGCAATTTTCTTAATTTTTCTCTCCGTAAGAACCATCCTCGTACTTCAAGGAATACAAAAAAAAAATAATTAGCAAAATCATAATCAAAATCAATAGCAGGTTCAGCTGATCTCGAGATATGCGCTTAGCAACACATTCAGCGATTCATTTTTATATATAATAATATAAACGTGGAGAAGAGAAATAAAAAGAAAATTAAAAAAGAAACAAAAAAATTATAAATGTGTATGCTTTTCAACCATTCCATGAAATTTCAGTTTTGATGTTGATGAATTTATGAACTATAGAATCGAAAAAATAAATAAAGACAATGAAGTAAAGAAAAGGGAGGTAGACAAACGCAAAACGCAAAGAAAATTTAGACGTTTTTTTAAATAACTTTGGCGTAAACTTAATATTAATGTAATACAAATATAATACCAATATATAGGAAATGCCAACAAAAAAAAAATAAAAATAATAATAATGTTTATTCCAGGATGTGGGGAGGATAGTGCATCCCACACGTCCCATGTAGTTATACATATTTATATATTTAAACAGTAACAGCCTTACTAAAAAACCCAGTGAAAATATTCAATTGACAAACGGCCGCGGATGTGAAAACATTACTAATTAAAAATTTGTTCTTTGAAAGAAATACACATGGTTTCCACGGCCTGAGAGGGTAGTTTATCTCTGTTTTAACCATTGATGTCCGAACGATATTTGTAATTTTTCCATAGTATTTTGAATGTTCTATATATTTCTTATTTTTGAAGGTGTCGTAAAAACAAATACCATTTATGAAAACTAGATAAAAACCTTTTAGATTTGAGTATTTGAAATACACTTTAGCTTTCAAAAACTGCCGTATTTTAAGATTAACTCGGAAAAAAATGGAAAAAAATTTCCTCCCACAACATTTTTTACCAAAATGTAGAGAAATTTAAATAAAATCAAAATTTAAAAAACACAGTCCTTTTGTGTAATAAATTTGGAAGGAAACTATGACCTCACTTTTTTATTGTGTACACAATAAAAAATAAATAAAAAATTTCAAAGTTTTTTTTATTGCCAAAAAAATAACTTAGAAATAATACCGAAATTTATAACAGATTTCTTGCATCTCTAAAGACGTTAATTTTATTTGATACGTTTACGAACACATGTATTAGATATTAATATTATAAAAAATTATCACTTTTAAGAAATTCTCTTAAAATAAAGATCTTAAAATGAAAATTTTATCTTTTAATTAACCTATAAAAAACAATATTCTGACAGTTCAACTTTGAAAGTACGGCGTTTGTACAATAACTTGATTAAACTGATGTAAACCACACAAATAACATGGTAAATATATCAATTATGTGAACAGAAGAGTAAATTCGTCACTACAATAGAAATTATTAAGTAAAATCACAAAATTTTCGATATCCCGCCATAAAACACACCGAGCTGTTTTGTCATGTCTCGGGCCGACGAACTAATGCATAGGCGCGCCAATAATGCCCCTTGCGGAGAAAAATTAAAACAACATTGTTTCCTAGTAAATTAAAACCATATACAACGTTGTCACATCTTCAATGCGTTTTAACAGCGTGACCACGAACGAAACGTAATTGGTAATAAAACGTCTTTTAGTGTATACGAGCTCTATTTATGTTATTGCAATAAGACAGTTAATCGGTCGCGCTGTGGTTTTTTTTTTAGTAAGGCTGTAAGAATATAATAATAAAAGTAAATAGTCAATTATTATGCGCTCGGGCCCATCGCTCACTCAGGAGTGGAGCTTGGTGCTGGAAGGCTGCGGTCACCAACGTGTTGTCGGAGGTCATTAGCCGCATCCTGGCTCCAGTGACCCGGTGTCTCATCAGACTGGCGAACCCATGGAGTCCTAATTCTGTGAACATTGTTGAAGCGCTGCTATACCTTCTGAATCCAAATATGATTCTGCACGCATCATTATATTGGATCCGGAGTCGTTCCATTGAGCTTACTCGGTATTGACACCATGTTTCACATGTATACAGGCTAGTGCAGAATGCATTAAATAATGTTTTTTAACATTATTGCTGCATTGGAAGAATCTTCGGGCAATCATATTTGACAAAACACTGATACTTCTCCTCTGTCATATATACATATAAATAAACAAAATTAATGACTGCTATTTAGCATATTTTCGCATTCAGCTCTCCCCAAGACTAGAAGCCAATCATTTACCAGATAAAGGCTCGATGGCACACGGCGAGTTTACAAGCTACTATCTACTAAATTTAAAAGCGGGTAAATCGGCGAGTGAGATTGTCATGATGACAAACAAAACTGTCCACTCGCTCAGAAGCGTGAGAAACGGAGGCCGCTACTAGCGCCAGTAACAAGAATAACGACGCCTGCGTGAACTAATTCTTCAGATGTTTGACAGTTGAAATCAGCTGTTTATCGGAAGCCATATTTTTTTTTTTTTTTTTTTTTTTAATTTTCTTTATTCATTTTGTTTATTACAGGATTTTTTTTTTACATGGTATTTCGACTACCAAGCTAGGCAAATGCCCGTATTATGGTAGTCGAGATTCATAAGATATTAAGTATATAATATTAATAATCATCCATATATATGTAGATGAAAGTACAAACATATAGCATATAGCATATCTATTATACTAGTATTAGGTACATGATCACATACAGGAAAGGTGTTAAACTAGGTGAATCTTGTATAAATAAAAATAAAATAGAATAACAAATAAAAATAAAAGTAACAAAATAATAATATTTTAAGGATAATAGAAATACAAAATAAGAATAAATATGTAAATCATCTATACAGATGAACAATGATAGTCTTTGACCCCAAAAAACAAAAGCAAGTATTCCTAAGCAGCATATGAAATGGACGAACAATGTCAAAAAATATGAAAAAAAGCATCAGCATAATATAAAGTTTTGGTTGAAAATTAATTTAGAGATAAGATTTTTTACTCTAGAAATATGAAAAAATAAGAACAGTTTTTAAGATGTAAGGCATTCTTTATAATATTTCCTTCCCCGAGTAAATAACCAGTTCTGTATATTAATGGCATAAAGATCAGCAGTTTTCGATGTCTTAATATCAATACTCAGTAAGTTGAACATTTTAGGCGCGATGTAAGAGAACTGTCGTTGGGCGAAAGCTGTTTTTGTTGGAGGAATTTTGCATTTTTGGTGTGATGAATAGCGGGTGTAAATATTTTGTTGAGTTTTGAGTGTTAAATCATTTTTCCTTAAGTGTATGAGAATTGTCTTAACGTATAATTGTCTAATGTCTAGGATTGCGAATTTTTTAAAAAGTGGCTCTGATGGGTGAGATGGGTGACATTTTAATATAATCCTTAGTAGCAGCTTTTGAATTAAGATTATGGGATGTATAATTGAAGCTGCACAGCCTCCCCATCCCACGATACCGTATGTTGCTATTGATTGGAATAGTGCAAAATATATGCATCTAATTGTTTGAAGTTTCAGGATTGATCTGAGAGAGAGAAATATATAGCACAATTTGCGGAGTCTTTTTGTTGTAAAATTGACATGGTCCTCCCAACGCAGTTGGTCATCTATAACAATCCCCAGATATTTAATTTGGTCAGATTTTTTTAGGTTGGTACATGAGCAATTATTGTGGGGAGGCGTAGGGGTAATATGGTTCTGTGAGCATGAGTGAATGATAAGATTAGGACAGTTTTGGGGAGGAGTGACTTTACGTATGGAGAAAAGTAAATATTTTGTTTTGTCAACATTAAGAGTCAGAAGGTTGTCATCTAACCAATGTTTTACTTTATTTAGGCCCTTATTTGCTTTTTCCATAGTTGAGTTCCAATTTTCAGCTTCAAAGATGATTACCGTATCATCGGCAAAAGATATTATAGTTCCATCAATTCCCAAGTTACATAAAGTGTTAATATATATTAGAAAGAGAAGTGGGCCTAATACACTGCCTTGAGGCACACCGTACGTGATTGGTAAACTTGTACTTCTGTATTCTTTAGCAGAATTTACAAGAGACGATTGTGACCTATTTGTTAGATAGTTCTCAAACCATTTGAGGGGAGTACCTTTTATTCCTACCTGAAGGAGTTTCTTCAAAAGTATGCGGTGAGAGACAGTGTCAAAGGCTTTGGCTAGATCCAAGAAAACAGCGAGGGGCTTGCGGCCTTTATCAAGGTTATCAGAGATTGCTTTTGTAAAAGTTGCAATTGCATCTGCGGCACTACGATCTTTGCGGAAGCCATATTGATTTCCTGACAAAATGTCATTGTCTTCAAGAAATTTGTATAGCCTTTGCTTTACCGTTTTTTCAATTATTTTTGATATCGGACTCAGCAAGGATATTGGTCTATAGTTATTCACTGATGATCTGTCCCCTGATTTATAGATAGGAATAATTGTTGAGTGTTTTAAAGAATTTGGAAAGAGGCCAGTTTGAAAGCTTAGATTTATGATATGTTTAAGGGGCTTAGTGATGATTGGTTTGAGGTGTTTAATCAATTTAGTGGATATATTGTCGATTCCAGTTGAATGTGTGTTTTTGAGTGATGAAATAATTTCAGTGATTTCTTGTTCTGTGGTAGGAGTGAGATTAAATGGATCATAGCTAAGATTATCGATCGATATATTATTTGCAAGGTTAAATTCTGACATTCCGTTTTTATTTAAAATATTATTTGCTAAGTCTGATCCGACTGTGGAGAAGAATTTATTGAAATGATTTGCGATTTTTTCTGGATGATTTGTTGTATCTAGTGTTTGGTCTGCAATGGTTATTTTATTTATAGGTGCGGTAGTTTTGTTGGTATAGCAAATCTCTTTGACAATATTCCAGATTTGTTTATTGTCATTGGCAGCTTCCTTGATCTGTTTTCTATAGTATTCGTCTCTAACTCTACAGATTATTTTTTTACAAGCATTTCTGTATCTTTTGTAAAATAGGAGAGATTCGTGATTATTGGGATTGTTTTTACAAAATTTGTGAAGTTTATTACGCTTGTGAATACAGTGTAGAATGCCATTTGTTATCCAAGGCTTAAGTTTAATTTTGCGACTACTTTGGTTGTTGTTAGTGTTGGATGTGGAACTAATTAAGTGGTTATGTATGGTGTCGATAAGAAATTCGCACGCTATGTTTGGATCGGTGAATTTATAGAAATTTGACCAGTTTTCCTTGGAAACCAGTTTGAATAGCGTGTCATAGCAGATTTTCTTCGTGGGTATTTTAGATGTAGGTAATTTTTTAATAAAATGTGAAAGGGAGGTGATAGTAGCATAATGGTCTGTAACCGTGCATTGGTATACGAGAGATTTGGTATTCAATTTACATTTAGCAAAGACATGGTCAATGCAACTGGCGCATAATTCTGTTACCCGAGTGGGGGCCGTAATAGCTGGAATAAAACCTTGTAGAGTTAGTAAGTTCATGTACTCATTTGCTTGGGGATGCATCGTATTTATGATATTAATATTAAGGTCACCAATAACAAGTACATTTTCACAATCCCTCATACACGATAAGGATTGATTAAGTGAGTTTAAGAATGGTGTTATATTTGACTCACTCGGTGATCGGTATATAGATAATATCGTTACGCTATTTTCTATTTCGAGTTTAAGACAATTTGAATTTGTGATTGAGATTTCTTTGACAGAGTGTTGTATGTGATTTTTGATGTATATGATTACGCCATCATTTTGAGATTTATTATTCTGTGTGTTGTATTGGTTATAGTCTTTTATAGTTTTTGGAACAAAGTTATCTTTGATCCAGCATTCGGTCAGAATAAGTAAGTCAAAATCTGAATCAAGGTCTGTGAGTAGTATAATGAGTTCATTGAAATTTTTATTGATTGATCTGATATTCATGGAGAATATTTTAAGGTTAGATTGATTAAAGATTTGTCGGACTTCTGTAGCATTATTTGTTTCGGTACATGGAATCTGTGAGATATTGTCTAATACATTTGTTATGTCTTCCATTTTTTTAAATTACTAAAGTATGAACTAATAATGTGCCAAAAATGTAGTTCGGTATTGGTAACAGCAAATTAATAATATAGTAAGTAAAAAAGTATATATATATATGTAGTGTTGGTTGCAAAAGTCGTTAAAAAGTTGGTTGTTAAGTCTTCCATTTATATATTTTTTTTTATCTTTGCGTTAATTGGTAATTGTAAAGAGGCAGTAATAGTGGTGACTTTGAAAGTAATGCAGGGATTAAGTTGTTGTAAAGACAAAGTGTGAAGATATAATTTATACCGGGTTATTTTAAAATTAGGAGTATATAAATAAGTATCGGAAGCGATGGTTAAAAGTATACGTGGAACACAGGGAATTTTAAATACAGATTTAGCGATAGAGACTGTGTTTATAGTTAAAAACAAGAAATGTTTAAGTATAGAAAGAAAAAAATATTTCCAAAAATATCTATTTCTGGCAGAACTAAAAACAGTAAAATTTGCGAAGGTAGTTTCACTCTTGATAGTACTTTTAGTTATATTATTTTGAGTGATTGTTTCAATGTTTTGAATATTGATAAAATAAATTGAACCATGGGTTTCTGTTGTAGGTAATAGTTGGGAAGGATTTTGACTGTTATTCAAAGCGATAACAATAATAGTAATAACAGTGACCTTCATAATGGTTACAGTAACATAAAAAGCAGTAAAAGTGTTCTTTGTAATAAGTGCAGTTATAAAATTCTGACATATGGAGTTAATATCAAAAATACAAAATTTATCTTTGTTAGTACTAGAACTATATGAAATGTTTAATAGAAATTTTTAAAAAAGGTTTGATGATAACAATAATGTTTGTGGATAAAAATAAATTATAGTTTAGTGATGCATGAAAAAAATATTTCCAAAAGTATCTATTTTTGATAAACCCATAATTATTAGACTTTAAAAAGTAAGTTTTACTCCTGATAATAATTTGAGTAATACATGCATGTTGCACATGATAACAGTTACAGTAATATATAATAGTTGCATGTTGAATACAGATAATAATAACATGTAGAGTATTATTAAGGTAAATTGTGCCATTGGTTTTTGATGTCAGTAGTAGTAAAAATGGATTTTGACAGTTATTCAGAGCAATGACAAAAATACATAGTTCGGTGACCTTTATAATAATAGTAGATTTTTTTTTACAATTAGAATCCAAGCTCAGCTGAACTGAATTCCGTTTTATATTTATTATTATTTATCAATCAATATTCCAATTATGATTTATTTAGGAATAAAGTAGAAATAAATCGTCTTAGCACTCTTAAAAAAAAAAAAAAGCTGAAAAGTTTTTGGATGAGGTGAGTTTCGAACTCGGTTTGCTCCGAAAGTCACTGTCCGGTTTAGCGACCGTGCTGACCACTAGGCTACTGATACCGTGTGACGTAGTGTGAAATATTCGTAATATTAGTTGACTGATTGAATTGGCAAGATTTTACGTATTGTGATAAATAGTTCGATTATCTTAACGATTTCAATCACCATAAGTTCACTGATGTTTTAACACATAAAAATTACTACACACGGCCGTTTATATTGAACTAAATTGAGTAGATCACTTCACTGAACTGTTAGGTAAACACCAACCGATAGATCGATGGATTATTTTGAATTTTTAACTGTCAATTTAGATGAGTTTTGCGGAGCAATTTTTTGCGTGCGTACTGTTGGAATGTAGGTAGGAGAATTTTGGAAACATAAATAAACCAATCACGAGCAAGCGGAGCAAGCGTGTAGGCGAGTAAAGTTGACGACCTTTCAACTTTTTTTCGTAGATTTTAAACAATCTGCTAGTCGCTACTAGTTAACAAGTAACACGATGACACTGGACAAGTTTACTAACAGATAGTGAATTTCCCAGATAGTAGTTTGTAAACTCGCCATGTGTCATCGAGGCTTAACGCAGAATGCTAGCATTTTTTGATTTCCATGCATCGGGTATAAGATTAAGCAATTTAGGGCCTAAGTTTGAGAATTGTCTTTGAGCTAAAGATGAAGAAGTGTTGGGAGGAACTACTAGGTTCCTCTTTGCATGTCTGGTGTCGTGATAATGGTCTACGGAAGTGTAGTGGTGACGCTGCTTTTGAGTATGTAATATAATTTTACTATCAGACCCGGTCACACGTTGCTGTGGCTAAGGAAACACACCGCCATTACCCAACCTTTATAAAATCCACACTGCCCGCTGCCCGCTGCCTGAATTGAATATTTGAATTTCTCGCCTTTCCTCTACTATAATAAGCATGTATTATACATATAAACCTTTCTCTTGAATCACTCTATCTATTGGTGAAAACCGCATGAAAATCCGTTGCGTAGTTTAAAAGATCTATGCGCACATACATTTTGAGCGACTTCATTTTATAATATGTAATGATAATGATGATGCTTCTGTACAGTGCTCATATACTTTTTATGATGCTCCTATAGAATTTATGTCAAAGCCTTCAAGGCGGAAATAAATAAATAAATTTCTTCCAGAATGCATTGACCTGGCCGAAAGTGTAAATCCTTGCCGTTCTTCCTCGTTCAAACTCAGAGCCAAATTGATTCGAGGCTACGAGTGCGGTCATACAGCCGCCCCTCTGGTGGTGGGGGGCACAGAGGCTGCCGAATCTGAATTCCCTCACATGGTAAATATGACCACTGATTAACTAAAGTTACCTCGGAAACAATGAGCGATTTTGCCGCTGCTATCTGAATGACCCTTTGCTTACATGGCAAGTGCTCTACCAACTGAGCTACGGAACCTATATCCAATAATAAAATTAATAATAAAATTAAAAAACTAAGTTATTTTTTCAAATCTATCAGGAATGTCCTCATTAAAAAAGACTTAATCAAGATTTACATGGCCCTCTGCCAATCACTGTTAGAATACGGTATTATCGGATGGGGCAGTGCAAATAAAAACATACTAAATCCACTTATTAAAACTCAAAAAGCCATAATGAAAATTATACTAAAAGTTCCTGTAAGAACTTGCACTGACGAAATCTTCAACAATCTTAACATAATGTCAATTAAACAACTATATTCTAAAACTATACTCATTTACATTCATAAGTACAAAACCCAAGAAATAACAACCGACACGTACATTAGAAACACTAGATCTCATGGTCAAAAACATATCCAACAAGTAACTGCTAACACAACATTTGGGCAAAAAAGCTTCTTATATTATGGCATTAAACTCTACAATAAAATACCACTCTCACTCAAAAACCTCAACATTATAACATTTAAATTTCAAATAAAAAGCTGGATACTAAATATAGGGAGATCAGAAATAGAAAATATACTGAAATCAAATACAGACTAAAACCGAATCTAATGAACTGAATTATAAAAAAACACTATCTTATTTACTTTATAATTATTAAAAAAAAATACTACATGATATATGTTATGTCGAATTCATATTATTCTTATAATTAAATTATAAAATGTAAATGAAATCCTCAGCACGGGAGATCCCAGTGAGGATATCATTATCTCTATTTGTTATTAAGAAATGAAGACAATAAATCATTATTATTATTATATTATTATTATTAATTCGGTCACTTTTAACTCTATCATACTTCGACTAAGAACTAACAACATTATTAACGTAGATAGCATTTAGTTCGAGTTGAATCTTGCGATCATAAATGTAAAGATAGCTGCCAATAATATGTGCGTTAAGAAAATTAAGAAAATATTGGTAATTCTAAGTCGATCAATCCTGCTCTTTATTTTATGTGTTCAATAATATTGGTCTAAATTCTAACATCGACATTTTCTCCGATTCACTGCCCAAATTTAGTAAGAGCACCATGTCAATAATATAAATCGTTCAATGCTCAAAATTTGGGAGGCGGGAATGGGTACCGCCGCCCAGGGAACCTTTATTGGATAACCAACACCTCTGCCATAGGTCACCCCAAGTGGTTCGCTACGTTTGGTGATTTAGCAGGGGTGCCCGGGTTCATGGGGTGAGGTTTGTCTAGGTCTTGGAGGCGGAGGCAAATTTAGTAAGAGCACCATGTCAATAATATAAATCGTTCAATGCTCAAAATTTGGGAGGCGGGAATGGGTACCGCCGCCCAGGGAACCTTTATTGGATAACCAACACCTCTGCCATAGGTCACCCCAAGTGGTTCGCTACGTTTGGTGATTTAGCAGGGGTGCCCGGGTTCATGGGGTGAGGTTTGTCTAGGTCTTGGAGGCGGATGACCAAGACACACTGAACCCCAGATTCCTACCCACCCCTTAAACCCTTTTCCTTCCCAGAACTCTCCTCTCCTTCCTTTTCATAAAAAAACCCTCCACACAGCATCCCCAAAGATGACATAGGCCCTGAGGAAAATTATTTTCCTCAGCGCCTCCTGTGTGGAGCTCATGTAAAAAAAAAACATACATACATACTTACTACACACACACACACACACACGCACCTTCCCACTATACACATCACCCGGTAATTAATACTCAATATGCATACCAAAAATACCTTGAAATATACTTATTAATTGTAAATTTTTTTCACCTATGTAACTAATGTACTGTTTGTTTTTGTTAATATATAAATTACGTTTTTCCAATTCCTTTGAAAGTATTGGTTTCATAGTGTTTTCACACAAACGAAGTATTGAAATCCGTAAGTCTAAACTTAAACTTTAGGTCGCATAGTTTACACCCGCGCTGTGCAAGCGGGTTCCCCACAGAGCATCGGACCATCCCAATTGAATTCCAATTAAGAATACAGAGGCTTCGGTAGGGCATCAATATAAATCATCGGCATCTAATAGCCATTTCCTTAAATTATATTCGACTTTAAGGTCTCTGCCCACTACACCGTTCCATACTATGATCGTAACCATAGCGGCGCATGCAAAAAAATATTCTTTGTATCGATCAGTATGAAACGCTGCCCACTAGCCCGTTCCGTCACCGACCAACACCGTCGCATACCATGACCGGACTGACGGCGAATTCTCGATGACAATATTTTGCAGGTGCCGGTCCGCTCTATGCACGGCACGTGACGGTGTTAGAACGGGTATGATCCCCGTTCATTATACGCGTATGATCCCCGTTCTAACCCCGTTCTAACCGCGTTGCCACTCCGTCAGTTCATGATTTGTATTCATTTTTCGTGTTTATATCGAAGTATTTTAATGATATGACACTAAGCTTCTTCTGACGCGTCAGTCCGACACAAAAACACAGGCGAAATGATATAACGGGCACCGATAGAACGGGCACCGTACAACTATTGAAGGGGGATGGTACGAACATTAACCGCGGTGTATACGGGTATCATACGGTCACTATACCCGTTACGTACGGGTATAATACGGTGTTAGCACGTTCTAGTGGGCATAGTAGGGCGTAGCGTGTTTATTTCGTGGCTGATACGTTCATAGTACGGTCATGGTATGGAACGGTGTAGTGGGCAGAGACCTTTAGCAGTAAAAACGTTATTATTTTTAATTTTCATTGACAGTTTGTTAAATATTTTTGGTACAATATAGTTTTTCTTTAAAAATAAATTGTGTTCAAAATTCTTTAAAAATTAATTGTGGTGCCCCCACCCCCCCCCCTCTCCTTCCTCCGCCCTCTCCACCCCCCCCCACGCAATCCATACCCGTTACATTCATTTTTCACGATGCCACCTATTAAAGCGTAACAATCAAACACGCGCAGTTTCGCATTTATAATATTAGGTAGTATAGCTGTTGGCTAAGGTCAAAATGTAGATTAGTTCCTATTTTACACATATTTGAATTATTTCTATCAAAGGAATCTCCATAGTAATCTAAATAACAAAATGACAGCGCATGTCAAACAATTAATTAGCAACGCTTTGTTTTTCGTCCGGACAATAAAGCTGGGTACATACTAAGCCCACGCCACGCTACGCGACGCGACGCAACGTTCCTGTCCATGTTCACACTGGCCGACGTATGTACGCGTCGCTGTGACCACGTGACAAGGGGTCTCTGGTTGTGCGCAGGCGCGTTTGATTCGACACATTTGACATTTATTTTTTAGGTTATGTTTATGTGATTTTCTTCTCAGCAGATGACAGCTTTGCCATGTCTTGAAAGTGAATTTGAAGATGATTTGCTACGATTATTATTATTAAATCAATATTCTCGTAAAAAGAAAAAAGTGAGAAGTATTTGGGTCCACAACATTAACAAACAAAAACAAATGTTTGGAGAGTTCCATACTTTAGTAAAGGAACTAGAATCTGATGACGGACGATTCTTCATGTACTTCCGTATGAGTAAAGTGGTATTTGAAGAGCTTCACAGCATAATTGAATATGACATAAAAAAAGAAAACACACGTCTTCGAAAGTCCATTCGGATCAGAGAAAGACTAGCAGTGTGTCTAAGGTTTGATTGTCATTCATTATAGGGGTATAAAATTGAAAGTTATGCCATGAATGGCTGAAATTTCCTCCCAAGCTGCACTGCGTATGCAGAATCTCTATAATCCTGTAATTTGATTTTATAAATAACTTCGTACCATCTAACAGTTTCAATGAACTGTTCGTCATCCATTTTTTAATAATAACTGTCAAAAAAACAACCACAGATTTTGCGAAACATAACGTTAGATGCTTAGATAACACCAGAAAGATGTAAAATCATATCGTAGTAGGCGTGACCATACCCCCTCCACCTTCCACATGGCCCACGCCGATCTGGCTGCGGCAGATCCGCGTCGCGTAGGGGGCGTCGGTTTGCGTTGCGTGGGGCTAGTGTGATTCTAAAGCACCCGTTTCCATAGAAAATGTATGGATGGTAAGTAGTCCAGATATGGAAATGATGACGTCTACCTACGTCGCGTAGCGTGGCGTGGGCCTAGTATGTTCCCAGCTTGAACGTACAATAAATAATTGCATAACGCCAGAGCTTATTCATAATGCAAGAGCTTATCAATATATATATATAGCCTATATACGACCTCCGTAGTCCAGTGGGTAAGACTCTTGACTCACAAACCGGAGGTCGCGGGTTCGAACCCGGCATGCGCAAATAAATTTTATTTGATTAATTTGTGTTATTTCACAATTAATTCATTTAAAATAATATATAGTATATTTGCGGCATGTTCCAGAGTGGAAGATACTATCAGTATCGCCCTGGTATAAGACCACCATTCAGAATTGAAACGTTGCTTGAAAATGGCTTTAGCCGTGTTTAGTGACCAGATCTGAATAGCCAGGTACTTCCCAACCTTCCTCTTCCCCACCTCCTTCCCCTCCCCACTACCTTCAGCCTCACAACATACCCCAATTGGGGATGCCATAGTCTCACTGGCTCCAGACGGGAGCAGTTGAGATTCTTGTGCGGTATTCACTGTAAAAAAAAAAAAAAAAAATATTACTCGCAAATAATTTATCTTTCTATTTTTGAAAGAATTTTTAAGTCCATTCAGTATTTATTGCGTGCAAGAATTACAAACATCCAAACATCCATAGATCCATACAAACTTTCTCCTTTTTAATATTAAATAGGGTAGGATTAATAGGATATATCAAATCTGAGAGAAATATTCCAAAGAACTCCAAGGGTGTTAGAAGTCTTTTAATTTTCCACCATTGCTTGCAGGCTGCCGTAGGCTATGGAGACCCCAAGTATCCCACTGACATTGCCTGGAACTGTGGCGGTAGCCTCATAAGTGAACTGTGGGTCCTCACAGCCGCACATTGCCTCAACCCTGGAGTGGGACGGTAAGATTTGGACCATTCCCTTACTTAGTTTATTTCTTCAGTCGTTTCCTCATTGCTAAGGATCTCCAGACCTCTATGCCCTGTGCGCATATTTTTGTAAATACCCCGTGCGTTATGTATTCGGGATATTTCGGCAGGGCTGGTAAATAAGTAGCAATTATGTGCGCAAGAAGCGTTGTTGATTATTCAGTATGACAGTTTCTATAATTTTCAATTCAATTTCAGTGCCGGCAACCCGGGCGTTTATTTCATTTTTATTTATGTATATGGTTTTTTTTACCCACCTCACTAGACAGAGTCCATTCCGAGGCGGGTAAATAACTAACTAACTAACTAACCATCACGCCATTTCCCCGCAGGGGTAGGCAGAGAGGACGGACCGCCAAACAACTCGGTCTTGGCACACACTCTTTGCCTCACTCACATTCATACATCGTCTCATACATTCTCTTCTATTATTCTGACTTTTGACATGACCCGACTCAAGTATCTGATTCACTTGATCGTGCCATGTCTTCCTCGGGCGTCCCCGACTTCTTCTACCATTCACATTCGCGTCGTATATTCTTCTTACACTACTTCCTTCGTTCATTCGCTCTACATGCCCAAACCATCTGAGGGTCCCTTTCTTAATCTTACTCATTATGCTTACATCAGCCTTACATTCTTTGCGGATATCCACATTTCGCACACGATCATACATTGTTTTACCACACATACGTCTCAGGGATCTCATTTCAACAGCATTCAGTTTACTTTCATCCTTCCTCTGCCAGTTCCATGCCTCACTGCCAAACATCAGGGTAGGTACCAGGACTCCATTGTGGACTGCTAGCTTCGCTTTTTTTGACAGTTTTTTTATTAGCGCCAACGGCATTCAGTCCACCATTAATGGAGTTACCGGCATTCACCCTTCTTTCAATATCTCTTTCAGCCTTCCCATCTCTCGTAAACATACTACCCAGATACACAAACTCATCCACCTGCTCCAAATATTCATCATTCACAACTACGTTGCATACTGTTTTCGTACTCTCCCTTTCAAACACCATGACTTTAGACTTACTTACATTCTATATTTAATAACATATTATAAATAACATATTATATTTATTAAAAAGATATGTATGTAGTATGTATATAAAAAGATAAAAATATGCACTTATGTGTACACATACATGCACATACGTATTGTTGTTATATTAAGTATTTACATGTTGTTTTTATTATTTGATGAAATCAATAAAAAGGTTGCATACGTCATATAAGATTACACAATAAATTACAGATAAATATTAATACAGTAGGTACATGATTATAATGTAATGATTATAATTCTTCGTAATGCGAGATCATTATACACAAAATATTAAATATCTCGGTTTAACTGTTGACAATAACTTAAAATGGGATCTCCAAATTAACCTAATTACAAAAAAAATACGGAAACTCTCTTACATCTTCAAAACAATTCGAAACATTATGTCACTACCTCAGCTAAAAAATATATATTATGCACTCTGTCAAAGTATTCTAATGTATGGTATTTCAGTATGGGGAGCAGCAGCAGAGACTCACCTCAAATCACTTAAAATTAATCATAAAACAATAATCAGAATTATGTTTAGAAAGACTTATCAACATCCGACAGAACAGATAATGATCAACAATAACCTATTAGACATAAATAAACTATTCATAAAGAAGATCATCTACAAAAACTGCATAAAAATATCACCACACTTCATAACTCACTCGCAATACACAAGAGCAAACACACACAATCAACTACAAGTACCATATATCAAATCAAATTTTGCAAAAAAACATGAATCTTACTTGGCACCATATATATTGAATAAGTTTGTAGCCCAAACAAAGACCTACGTCGCATCTAATAATTTGAACTGGGTTTTCAAAAGATTTTTAAACTGGTTGAATTTCAAGGAAAGAAGAGGGATAAGTAATATTCTTAATATATAATATTATATATTTTCTATTTTCTACTCTGTTTTTTAATTCTGATTTTCCTCTTATTTTTTATTATTATTTTTACTATTATATATATGTTTCTTTTTTTTCTTTGTTTTACCACTTATTTGTTTTTATGTAATTAGAAATTGTTAGTTACCAGCCTCAGAACAGACTTTATCTAGTGAGGAGGGTAAGGAAAAAAAAATCATGTTGTACATAACTAATAATAAATAAACGCCCGGGCTGCCGGCACTTAATTGAAAATTGAATTTACTAATGGAATTGCAATACGAAGAACATATGAAGCACTTGTCCGCAGTATCCTGGAATACAACTCCATTATTTGGGCACCCTCTGAACAAAACCATATCCTAGAAATAGAAAAAGTACAAAAATGGTTTATGCGTTACCTGTATATGAGAGAATATACATACTACCCATTCCTGTATCCATCGTTGTTCTTAACAGGAACGCTCGATCTTAATACCTTAGAAGCCCGCCGAAAAATATTTTGGGGGAAACATTTTTTAAGCTGATCTCCGGTACTGTACTGAATCATATGTGAATCTTGTGGAGAATTGTTTCCCTCAGGGCTTCCTGTGTGGAGCTAATGTAAAAAAACGAGTGCAGTTCACACGCGGTAGAAACTTCACCCAAACAATCGCAACCAATAGGAGCCTTGAAAAGTGAAATCTTAATCAAAGCGGCCAATGAGCGCAGTTTGATGCTTCGTAGGTAATGCAATGCGTCATTTCCGTTTCACCCGAGTTTCAAATCACAACGTTGCTACAGAAGTTTCACTTCAATAAGAAGACATCGTATATTTTGTAAATAAACTAGCTGACCCGACGAACTACGTACCGCCTCAGAATCAAAAACTGTTGTGTTAACTTATTGGTTGAATAATTTTTTTTTAAGTTAAAAATTGTCAATATCAGAAATGGCGTTGTGTACGGATTTATATTTTCTGTGGTTTTTTTACTTTTCCACTTACTTACAGGAATTGCATTTCATTTTCTTTATACATATGAGGGAGATTTATTATTATTATTGTATTTTTCCTTTGGAGGTGTGAAGACATACGTTCACCATTTGTCTCATTTTCGACTATTGACATTGAGTGTGTAAGAAAGAAGGGCAGCATTTTTTTTTTTTTTTACATGAGCTCCACACAGGAGGCCCTGAGGAAAATAATTTCCTTCAGGGCCTATGTCATCTTTGGGGATGCTGTGTGGAGGGGTTTTGGGGGAAAGGAAGGAGAGGAGAGTTCTGAGAAGGAAAAGGGTTTAAGGGGTGGGTAGGAATCTGGGGTTCAGTGTGTCTTGGCCATCTGCCTCCAATACCTAGACAAACCCCACCCCATGAACCCAAGCATTATATGATTAAAAACAAATGCACAAAAATCGACGCATTGACATTTGACGTTTTTGAATGTTTGGAATTCATGCACAGTTCAATATTATACCCCTCACAATATTGCTGCAGTTCTTTCAAAATAGGAGAATTCGTTCCATACAAAATATATGAGGAAAAGAATTCTCTTAAATTTTTTTTTTGTGAATTTTTCCGATGTCTTGTGATGAATTGCATTGATCAACAGTGAAAATTAGGAAATATCGTAGCTTCCCACTTTAATTTAAAAAGAAAATATCAATTACTTATAAAACGGACACGTCTACGACATCTATCGGATTAGAGTAAAGTGAATTCATATTTACGGTAGGGATCTATAATTAGACAAAGTGAGACGAGTATTGATAAAAAAATCACAGATGGTATCAACAAATAATCAGGGACAGGGACTCCCCAATATACTTTAGACGTGATATATTGACAGCCAATTGAATTGCAGCAAAAGCGATTAAAAACCAATTCAGCCTATCAACGGGAAGAGGGCCGAACCCATTTTTAGAACAAAGGAACGACCTTTGGACTTAGCAATTAGGAATGTGATTAATGAGTTTGACGTTCCCACCAAACCGAGAGGTGAATAAACTCCATGGGAAGAAATAATCTGTTCAGGGACAAAAGTACGGTGACCCCAAGAAATGTTATCATTAACCGGTACATTCCAGGGATCAGAAACCCTAGTTCTCGAACGCATTAAAACATATCAGGTGCGGAAAAAAAGGATACACGTAAACACGATGCAAAAGTTTAAGTGAAAAATTGCAAAGCAAGTGACGAAAACGTATTGTAAGGCGTTAGGGAGATTTCCATCTATAATACGATTGTTTGTGACGACCGGAGATGATCGATTCGAGGGAAAACGTGCTAAAGGAAATGGAAATGTTGAAAAAACAATGGAAAATTATTGTTATCAATTTTAGACGGAGCTAGGATATTACGATGAAAGATTTAGGGAGGAAACGTCAAAAAAAAATGAGAGTTTTAAAGAATAGGCGAGGGTACATTTCAGATGTCTAGAGCAGTAACAAGTGTTAGAGAAGAAGATAGAGTGCAGTACGGAGGGGAGTGGAAAATGCTGAAAACATTGCGATAGAAAAACTCAGGAAAAGGAGTCATTTTACGTAATTAAAATGGAGGTTATAGAGTAACATAGTACGCGATTGCAGATAAAAAATGAGGCATTACAATGGTTGTCGATCCCAGATGTATTTTGTTGTGATAAACAAGGAATATTCGAACATGAAAATTGTTTATATAAGGACGATTAGCCGTTAAAAAGGTAATAAAAATTATCATGGGTCTTATGAAATATTTACATTAAAGAATTCTCGTAAAAGTTAACGACACTGAAATAAAAAAGGATTTATTGCCAGGTGGGTACAAGAACTAATGTATACAACTGCCAAGGCATATGGTTTATGGGATTTTGCGTAAGAACGGGACAAAATTTGGAAGGCGTTCTCTATGAAGCAATAAAAATGACAGAAATTTAAGGGCCGAAGTGGGGGTATCCCCTATAAAGATGTTAAAAATGATATATTTATTAATAACAAATAGAAAATGAAATTTTCCAAGAGGCAGCAAACATCAAAAAACGATATGGTTATATCAGGGAAGTACGGGGAAGTGAGGGGAAAGGAGATACGACAGAGAAAAACAAAGGAAATCTTAGATTAACAGTGAATAAAATAAATACGGCTTGAAATATAAAAATCTATAGAGATATGAACAATAGCGTAAGAATAAATAAGGAAATTCATGGAAAGAGTGTCGTGAATAAAAGAAAATTCGAGAAAAAAATGGAAAATTCAAATATACGACGTAAATAGAGAAAATTCGGTTTTAAATGGAAAGGTTCATATAGAATACAGAAAAACTCGAGGAAAAATAATAAAATAAAAATGAACAATTTGCGAGAAAGGCTTCGACATGAAGATATCTCTGATAGGCGAATTTGGGGACAGATTTGGAACATATGGTAGATGCCGTACGCACGGACATGTTACGAAATATATGAAAATAGAACTTTAAAATTATTAAATTCAAGCTAGTTTTGTATGAACAACAGGACAAAGGAAGTTGGGCCATTAAACATGGATCTTACTAAATCCGGATCTTGTAAGTATGGAAGTACGAGACAGAATTTAATGTATCAAACGCAAAACGTACAAAGAGACCGCATTCGACAATAATGGAGAGGTTTCAAGAAATTACGAGTTGATAGTAATTAGATTGGTTTATTATAGGAGATTCAGATACGATCTTTTGGACCTGAGAGGGGTATAAAAGTCTAGACAAATGCCAGTTGAGGACAGTCTACGGTCGTGGTCGAAAAGTTTGTGACTTCGCGGAACGTGACGAAACGGTGGGTGATTAAAAATTTGAAAAATTCTAAGTGATAATTGTTTTGATACTTAGAAAATTTTCACATTCTAGTCAGTGATATACAAAAAAAAATACTTTGCAGTTAGAGTCAGTGAAAAATAAAAATAAAGCCAACGCATTAATTACTTGTGAAAAATAAAAGTGCTCGTGATAAATACAATTTGTTTTAGTGGAAAATTCGGATTTTATAATCACTTAATATCGTATTTTTAAACTTAGAAATTTCGCGTTTAATATTAGTGCAATAAATAACTGAAGTGATGTGATAATTTAGCGTGAAGAAGTTATAATTAAATACGTGTGTTCAATCTAAGTGAAAGTGTTCTAACAAATAATAAATATTTAAACTAATTATCTTAAATAATAATAATAAAAAAAAAAAAATAATAGTTTATTAATACATAAAAGTTCGGAGGGATAAAAATTTAATTTAACGACAATTTACCATCTCTAAATTAATCATATTTAAACTAATTATCTTAAATAATAATAATAAAACAAAATAATATTTTATTAATACATAAAAGTTCGGAGGGATAAAAATTTAATTTAACAACAATTTACCATCTCTAAATTAATCGTGAAGTAACTATCATTTAAAGTGTTATCTAACCAACGAGTTTTGAGATAAAATACAGTTTAGAACGATAGAGTTCATACATCATTTTAATTAATTAGATTAAATGAAAAAAAAAAAAAATTTGAAGTCAAAAAGATTTAATTAAATTTAGGAAAATAAAAAATTAATTTAGGAAAATCGCAGCAAGGTTACCGTGTATTTCCCGGTCGGAAAAAACCTTGGTAGGGGTAAGTCTTTTCCGTTATAAAATTTTACAGATTCCAAGGAGAAAGCGGAATGGAGCAAACATTGGTATTTGGATTAATTATTTGACCAAGATATTACTCGCTTAATATGTGATATGTAACTATATTAAAATATTATAAATATAATAAGTATATTTTATATATTTATATATGTATGTATATAAACATATATATATGTATTTTATTGTTCCCAAGAAAATTTTTAATCAAAAAGAAAAACACTTATATAAAAAGAGGAAAAGGGTATCGATTCCTACCTCTGAATTCATCAATAACTATTAAAAGTAGTTATGTGTGATAAATTTGCAAATCAATATTTTATATTTAATGTTATGTATGTATTAATATAATTTCAGAAAATCCAGAGCATTTGAAATAAGTTATGATATTAGAAATTATTTCAATCATAAAATTTATGTATGTACATATCCATATTATAAATTATTTACTGAGACAAAGTATATATAAATGAATAAATATGTATTCGTAATCGGGTATCAGACTAGACAATTGCGCTAAGTACATCATTATCAAACAAAGAAAAAATTTTAGAGTCATCTCACACGTCTCCGGAATGTCTAAAGTAAACATACCTCATACGCTCGAATCTAGGTCACGAGGCCGTCGAGAATGTTTACAAAGCTCAAATTGTTTACAAAATAAATCGGTCACTGGGGCACTAGTTCGAATACAGAAAAAAGAAAAAAAAAAAAAAAAATGACCTTGATTAGTGGATATCGTACTTAGGTATTAACTTCTAGGAACGGGATAAAATTATTATATTGCGCAATTATTAGGAGCAAAAAGAAAAAAAAAAATTTTAAACACTATTTTTAATTTGAACGTAACGAGGTATCTACAGACCTAAGCAATTGAAAATTAACAGATTTATTATAGCAGTTCAAAAAGGTGTGTTGAAGATTTACATGAAGCATTTGATAAATCACGGGATAGTTCAAAAAGGTGTATTGAAGGCTTAGATGAAACATTTGATAAATCACGGGATAGCTTAATAAGGGGTAATGAAGGCTTAGATGAAGCAGTTGAAAAATCACGGGATAGCTTAATAAGGGGTAATGAAGGCTTAGATGAAGCAGTTGAAAAATCACGGGATAGCTTAATAAGGGGTAATGAGGATTTACATGATTCAATTGAGAATCACGGGATAGCAAGAATTTATCAAAAGTTGAACATTGGAGGGGAGGGAAAGAAAAAAAAATACAGTTCAACCAACAGAAGGCAGTGTTCGCTTCTGTAACAAGGACCATTAATCAAACCATAGAGATGGCGGATCTCTCAAACAAAACCGTCAACAAAACCAAACAAAAGCTTGGAGTTATGGCGAATCTCCAGAACACATCGCCAGATAAGATCTTATTGTACTAGTATATATTTATATTTCACACTATTCTTACGTATATATTCGGTATCAATCTGAGGATTGTGCAGAATCCGATGGGCGAGATCCGAGCTCGGGATGCGTTGCAAGTAGTTTCGTATTGCGAGTTATAAACCTTCCCAAAACGTATGTTTACATATATATCTTTTTATGTACTGTTCATTGAATGAAACGAACTCACTTACAATTAGTGCTTTAGGCCTGTCGGGTCACTCTCGTCTCATTTCTTGAACGTGGAGGGAGGATTCACGACCCGTAACTCCACACAAACCCGTGAGTATATGATTGCATATAGGACGAAACCGGTTCGCCCTAAGTAAATAGTAAACTTTGGAGGAGTAGGAATTTGGAGGTATCTGGGCTTGGGGGAAGACCTGAAGGCAGTGCATGATGGCGAAGGAAGGTCAATTGGGACGCGATAACTTAGGTATCAATCAATTGAACCGTGCCAAAAGACTGTACGAATTTTGGGTTGACTTCTGATCACCCTGCTTACTTGATGGAGGCCGGAGCCAAATTTTGCCAGAAAAAGGGTTATTCTGAGTTCGTCAAATATGCAATTAACTAATTACATTAACCTACTAAATCCATCTTTATATGTACCTTATAGCAGCCGAATCTAAACGGAGGGGCGCCCAGCAGATACGAGATACAATCATAATCAAATTTACTAACATTTAACCATTTGAGTTATATTTAATTATCTGTTCAATTAGTCATGTGTAGTTTCGATTAGTATTGCTTATTCATGAATTCATTAGGATGTAGGGAATCATAATAAACGTCAAAGGGAAGTTAGTTCATTTAGAGAAATTACTTAAGGTTAAATTTGCAAGAGAGAGACCAATACAGTTTGAGATTCAACACTCTGTTTAGAATCAAGAGGATTACCACAAAATTTAAAGTAATTAAAGTTCTATATCATAAATCAAAAAATTACACAACGTTTGATGGAGTTTAATTACAACCTAAATACGAAAATATTTACGTTCAAAGTCGTAAATAACGTATTTATTAGTTAAGTACATATATCGCTAAAGGTATGTAGTACAAGGGAGCTTTAAGTAGCTTTCTGTAGTTATCAGAGGAGATAAGGGTCCAATTTTATAAAGGCTTGTGTGACGTAGGGGAGGAATTTTCCATCCCTACCACACATATGCAAAGCCTTAAGAATTTAAATATCGATCAGAGCCAAGAGAAAAGAAGAATATTACGACTGGTGCCAAGTGCCCAGGAGTAAATAAAATACAGACAAATATAAGAGAGTAGAAAAGACTAACATCACAACTGCACAGCCGTGACAGGAGATCAGAGTTTTACAAGTTGTTTTAGAAAAAAAAAAAAAAAACTTTTATTGGTCAATCTATTGCAAAAAGTGAAAAAAAAAATAATAATAATAATAAGTAGGACGTTATGTTAAATGAAGTGATAATAAAAATAAAATAAAAATCAGAACAGTGCGCCGTTAAATAAACACGAAAAAAATATATAAATAAATAAATAAATATACGAAAATAAATATATAAACAATACATTTAAATATAAAAAAAAGTGTTAACGAATAAACTCTACATGTTTTAAAATAATTTATAAAAGTGTCTATATAAAGTTAAATCAAGTGACCATGAATTTGTTGATTGCTTATGAGATTATAAATATCGTAACAAAGAATGTAGGTCAGATACAAGCGTAAACAGTTTATTCAAGGCAGGCCATAAATTGACAGAATAATGGTATTGACATTCCTGAATCCAGAATGTTAATGATCGTAATGTAAACAATCTGATACGAGATACCGCGGTGTTTGTAAGCATCGAAAGATTGATAACCTAAGCATCGAAAGTGATAACAAAACATCGAAAAATTTTGAAGTAGGCGACATCGGGGGTAACGCGCATCGCTTTAAGAGATTGTAGAATAAACAAACTCGAAAATGATATCAACACTCGGTTACGAAAAAAAATAAACAGACTTTACAGATAAAAACGGGGGAACTTACCTACATAAAGTGACCCTTTGTTTATAGTTAATGTTGTGGGTTTGTATGTGAGGATTATCACATAAAAAGTCATAACATAAAAGATAAGGAACATAAAATAAAAATAACATAAAATATTTGATTGGGGATAGTGTCGAGTTGAGAGCTTTAATATCACAGACGAATGTTTTATAGGTATATACCTATTTAAGGGAACATTTGATCATTCGGACCAAAAAAAGGAGGGGATTTGACGAAATAACATCAAGATAGGTATTGCGAACTCTAAACAGATTTTGCGAAAATATCGTAGGTATTGCGGAACTTGAAGGAATGGTTGGCATTCTAAACAATGAGTAATTATTGGTTGAACGAAAATCACGGGATATTCATTAACATTGGAGTAACAATATTCATTCCGTTTTTTTTGCAATTACCTACATTTATTTGAAATGAAGAGTGATGGTAGAGTTGATCTAATTTGGGTTACAATCATCATGCAAACAAATATAAATAATTGAAAATATTGTGTTTTATAGGGGGACAGGTTCCAAAAAAAAAAAATAAAAATAAAAATAAAAATAAAAATAAAAATAAAATAAATTATAAATATATATAGGTATATTTATAATAAATAGTTGGTATTGAGTTAAATTCATTAAAAATTTTAAACAAAAAATGGCGGAAAAAAGGAAAGTGGATGCGACGGAATTAGAAGCTAAAGAAATACCGTTGGGAGATGAATTACGGGAGATATTTAGACGTTCAAAGAGGTCTAAGTTACGAGTCGAGGTTATGATAGAAGTCGTTCAGCCAGAGGGGGAGACCGACACAAAATCGGAGGAACAGGGCGAAAATAAGCGAGAGTGTGAAGAGAGACTCACACATGGTATGTTACAGGAAAAACCCGAGGAAAAGGAACAAGAAAAGTTAACGAAGTAAAAGGAAAAATAAAAAAATAAAATAAAAAAATATAGAAAAACGAGAAAATTGAAAAAAAAAAAAAAATAAGTAAATAAATAGAATAAGGAAGGCAACATAATTTACATAAGGTAATTTAGGAAACTAAAATAGAGATTATAAGGTTGTCGCTTAATAAGATAAAATATAAACATTAACCGGGCGACACTCGGAAAATAAAGAAAATGGTTGGGAAACGTGGAACAAGTAGGCGAGCCCAGGCTTTAGTGACAGCAATCGGGGAAAATGTCACAACCGAGACTTCAACAATAAACATAGGAGATATAACTACAATAATTCAGGCAGCTTTGGCACCGCTCGTCAATAAGATGCAAGAACTCGAGAAACAATTGGAAAGCCCAGCAACAGTGGCGGTGATAGGAGAGGATAGTGCGCCGAAAAGCGTTCTCCAAGTAGTGGAAATGTTACCACAGCAGGAACGACCATCATTCTCCGGTGGAAATCAAAATCCCATTAGTTTCCTGGAAGATTTAAAAGAATACACTAGAAAAGTGAAACGAACGGATCCATTAGTCGTCGTACGGGAAAATTTGAAAGGGGAAGCTAAATCGTGGGCAAAATTGTACAATAAACGATGGGAGACTATGTTAGATTTCGAACGAGATTTTTTAGCTACCTATTGGGGAGACATAAAGAAAAATGAAGTTCGCCGTCGTCTTGCAGAAGGGGTATATGATGCCAAGAAAAATATATCCATGCTTACTCATTTCGCAAACTATTGGGAGCTAGCGAAGGCTTTAAAGATTACTGACACACCGTTGGGCATAGTTGACGAAATTATGAAACATTATCCGAAGGAAATTCAATCGCTATGGTTTTCGGGGCAATCAGGAGATGAGATTGTCGCCGCTGAGTTTCTACGAAAACTAGATACAATGGTATGTACACCAGAAGAACGGAACATGAAGAAGAGGAGTGGGGAGGAATCCAGCAAGAAGGACAAATACCGTGACCGTTACCGCGCCATAAAAAGGAGGATACACGCAATTGAAAGTGTGGGCGAAAACGCTAGTTGCAGCAAGTGCACCGAAGTTAACAGTTCACCAAAAGAAAATTCTACAATAACTACAACCGGGAAGGAGCTAGTGGTCGCAGCCAACTCGGGAAACGGACGAGGGTTGATTCATTAGTCCTGATGGATACGACTCACACAGGAAGAGGGACGCCGGCACCAAGACACAGCACTGCATTGAAGATTATGCTGAAGTGGGGATGGAATCCAACGAAAGGATTGGGGAAGAGTGAACAAGGGATGACTGCCCCGGTAAAAGCTGAACGGAATGTAAGGAGACGAAAGGATGGAGCGGAAGAAACGAGAACGGAGGAGGAAATGCGTGTGGAAGGATGCGTCAATTTACTACAACAAATAACTGATGATTGGAATAAATTGGAAATGATTGAAGAAAAAGTGGGTAGGGAAGTTAGGGGGTTTAACAACATTTTTGAGGACCGAGATTATGAGGAAGTAGAAAAGGGTAGCACTTTACCGTCATTACCGGAAGCCAAAGCACATATAGATAACACGGAAGTTCATTGTTTAATAGACACCGGAAGTCAGATCACGTGTGTAGCACAAGAATTCTACGAAAATTATTTAAATGATCAAACACTTTATCCGATTATGCCTGTAACAGCTATTCAGATCAGGGTAGCCGTAGGACACAAAAGTCAGAGGATATCTAGATTGGTTTTAGTACCACTGCGATTTGAAAATGTTACGATAAATACACCATGTTTAATAATACCCAAGTTGATCAGGCCCATTATATTAGGAATCAATTGGTTAGACGAATATATAGCTGAATTTAAGTGTGGCGAAAATAGAAAGTTAAAAATAAAAACAGAAAATGGTAAAAAGGATATAGAGTTGGTAAATTCATCGATAACTTATAGGAAATCTAAAGGTGAGATTAGCGGTCAAAATTGCGCAAGTGGAAAATTAATTAGCATTGAAGTAAACCCCGAAAAAAATAATACGGCGTGTCTCGAGCGTAGAATAACGACATTTGTGTCCGGGCTAGATTTAGATTTAAAAGGAAAAGAAGGGTTGGAAAAGATTTTAACCAAACATAAAAATGTATTTAGAGACAGACCGGGTCTCACAACTTTATACACTCACGAAATAAAGATGACGGACGAGACGCCCTTCGTTAAGCGATCTTATCCTGTACCTTTTGCTTATAGAGATAAAGTTGACGAAAAAATTAGAGAATTGGAGTTACTCGGAATCATCAGTAGAGAGGCCACACAGTTTTCTAGTCCTCTAACATTTACTTTAAAAAAGGACGGAACAGTCAGGATACTTTTGGATGCTAGGTTTTTAAATACTAGAATGATTGCCGAAGTAGAGAAACCACCTTTAACTTCTGAGATAATACAGCGTTTTCATGGCGTAAAATTCATCACCACGATAGATCTCAATTCAGCCTATTTTCAGATACCTATCAGTCCAGAAAGTCGCAAATATACAGGGTTTGTATACAATGGAAAATCATATGTATACAAGGTATTACCGCAGGGGTTAAAGACATCAGTTGGGAGTTTTTCAAGGGGAATTGACAAAATCCTAGGACCAGGATTGAGAGAATTCTGCGCTAATTACTTGGATGATTTAATAATATATACGTGTGGGAGCCAAGAAGATCATTTTGAACATGTAGGCGCGGTACTTGAGAGGTTAGAGGCAGCAAACATGACTTGTAAACTCGAAAAATGTCAATTTTTATTCACCGAAGTGCGTATGTTAGGACACATTATAACGCCTTTGGGAGTTCAGATGGATCCGGAAAAAATAGACGCGATTAAAAATTTTCCGGTACCCAAGAAAATCAAACAAGTTAGAGCTTTCCTTGGACTTTGCAATTATTACCGTAGATTCGCGAATAAATATGGGGAATCAACACGAGTTTTATGTGATTTACTTCAGAAAAATAGAACTTGGAGGTGGGGTGACTCAGAACAGCGTGCATTCGAGAAGGTGAAAACATTATTTTTAGAGACAGTTATTTTACACCATCATGATCCAAATAGTACATACTACCTACAGACAGACAGTTCGGGATTCGCAATAGGGGGGGAGCTATACCAGCTAGATGCCGAAGGAAATCACCACGTTATTGGATTTATTAGCAAAGCTTTAAGGGGACCGGAGTTGAAATGGACCACATCGGAACAAGAGTTGTGGGCGATAATATATGCGTTACATAAGTTTGAGACATATTTAAGAGGGGTGCATTTGATAATTAGAACAGATCATCAAGCACTGACGTTTTTGAAGAGCTGGAAGATGTACAGTGGTCGCCTGACTCGGTGGATTTTGTATTTAAATCAATTTAACTTCACTGTAGAGTACGTTAAAGGAAAAGAAAATATAGGACCTGACATTTTATCTCGTTACTCTTGTGATGCGGAAAACGTTCAGGAGGAGAAAAACACATGTCCAGAAATAGCAGCTTTTGCGGTTAAAGGTAGACAACAAATTCGAAAACACTTAGAAAATATAACGGAGCTACAGAAGCAGGACACATTTTTGGGAGAAATTTTCGGGTATTTGCGCAAGGGAAAATTCGGACCACCAACAAAAAGAGTAAATAAGTATTTAAAAAATTACAAAAAAATAGGTAAGACTTTGTATTACACCACAGGACTAAACAAAACGGTGTTAGCAGTACCCCAGGAGTTGACTGAAGAGCTAATAAAAATGATACATTTAGAAATTGGGCATGGGGGAATTTTTAAAACAGGATCAGCTATGGGAGACAGGTATTACTGGCCGGGTATGAATCAAGATATAAAGCGCATAGTAAGAGAATGTCACCTTTGTCAGCTGGCGAAGCGCGAAATTCGACCAACTGTAGGGCCGAGTAAATCAATTATGACCAAAGAAGTAGGACAATTGGCTATGGCAGATCTATACGGACCATTACCGAGAGGAGTGGGAGGCGTGAAATACATATTTGTGATCCAAGATTCCTTCAGCAGATTTGTAAAATTATATAAATTAAGGATAGCAAGCACTAAGACCGTGTTAAATTGTGTAGAGGATTTTAATAAAACCATACAAATAGATGCTTTGTTAACTGACAACGGATCTCAATTTACATCAAAAAAATGGGAAAGCCACATGAATAGGATGGGCATAAGAATCGTACATACTTCAGTGCGAAATCCTGGACCGAATATAACTGAACGCGTAAATAAAGAACTAGGAAGAATTTTTCGTATTTACTGTCACGAGAAACACACAAAATGGGCAGCTTTTCTTAAAGAAATAGAGCAGACCTACAATAACTCAATACATTGTTCAACAGGATTTTCACCAAATGAAATAGCTTTCGGGAAATCGCCAACTTATAGTTTAGACAAGTATACTCAAGGGTGTGGGAAACCTACGAAAACAATAGATGAAATTAGGTTAACAGCTCAAAAGAATTTGGAGAAAAGCGCTACAAATCGACAGAAATATTATAATCTCAATAAAAGACTAGTTACCTATGAAATCGGAACCATGGTCAAGTTGAAAAAGATTACACAATCAAGTTTTTTGCGCAAACAGATCAAGAAATTCGGTTTAATTTACGAAGGACCGTACGTCATCGGTTCAGTAGTTTACAGTAACACATATACCCTAATTGATCCGGTAACTCGGGAGATAAAAGGAGATTATAGCGCTTTACATTTAGCTAGATATTACACAAGTAATAAGAAACAAAAATCAGGTTTACAGTTAGTGGAAATCAACGGATAGAGTGCGAAGTTTACAAATATTTGTAAATGTTAATAAATAAATAAACGATTGAGAAATACAAATAAAATTATGTTAGGGTACATTATAATTGGGGAGGGGGAAGAAAGAAAATTACTAAAATATTAGATTATCAGATTGCTTGCGAGGGGCGGATCGTCGTCAAGTCTTTGAGGGTGAGTGGACAAGTTCTTAATAAGCGACAATCATATTCAATTATTGAAATAGAGTAAGGCAAATAAATTCGTTAATTTTGATTTTCTAGTTGAAAAAAAAAAAAAAATTGACTTTTTTTTTTTTTATGTGTTAGTGAGAGAAAAGAAAAAAAAAATGTTAGATAAGTAAGAACACTCAAAAGGAGAGAATTAGAGATATTATATGGCACACAAAAGGGACATTTTGAAAAAAAATAAACAATGCTTAGGGATTTTTTTTTTTGAAATATTGAAATAAGAAAGTTTATCTATAGATATAGGGTAGACATTAAGTATAGAGATAAAAAGGTAACATTTGAATTAAGGTATAAATAGTTTAGATTTCAAAAAAAAAAAAAAAAGGAAAAAAAAGGGAACGCTGAACCAATTTGAGGATAATAAAGAACATTTATAAAAATTTAAATATTAGAGTGGACAACACTTAGGCTAGAACAACTTCGGATGAATTAAGAAATTACAATTAGAAATTAAGAATTATAAAATAAAGTTTAAATAAATAAAGAAAAAAAAAATGCTGGAAAATTTATATGAAACATGTATACCACTGATTGTCGGATTGGGTGAGGTCGTGCGAAAACACACATTTCACAAAAAATATTCATATTTACAAAACAAAAAACAATTAATTGCACACCAAGAGACCACCCGCTTTTCAGTTGTTCGAAAGGCCGCGAGATTGTAAACAATCTTTACTTAAATCATTGTAAGGGAGGTCTTAGTCCAATTTGGTTGGGGACCACCAAAACACGCGAGTCGAGGGGCGTGTTCCAGCAAAAAGAAATTAATTTTGAATCTATCAAAATTAAAGAAAATTTCATAAAGTAAAATCTACGCGAAAAGAAAATAAAGAATACAATGAGATTCAAATTCAAGATTGTTAACAATCCGAACAGAATGAGGAGGGGGAGATAGGAAGTAATAGGATACGGAAAAAGATAGGGGATAACAGAATGAGGAGGGGGAGATAGGAAGTAATAGGATACGGAAAAAGATAGGGGATAACAAAATGAGGAGGGGGAGATAGGAAGTAATATGACACGGAGTAGAGATAGGGGATAACCAAATGAGGAGGGGAAGATAGCTAGTCTAAATTTGAACACAATTTCGGTGTCTAACGAAAAAAAAAAAAAAAAAAAAAAAAAAAAAAAAAAAAAAAAAAAAAAAAAAAAAAAGAAGAGGACATTAAAATAAAATACAACGTTAGCCACAGCAAATTGAGTTCAGAGGAGGGAACTGTGATGAATTGCATTGATCAACAGTGAAAATTAGGAAATATCGTAGCTTCCCACTTTAATTTAAAAAGAAAATATCAATTACTTATAAAACGGACACGTCTACGACATCTATCGGATTAGAGTAAAGTGAATTCATATTTACGGTAGGGATCTATAATTAGACAAAGTGAGACGAGTATTGATAAAAAAATCACAGATGGTATCAACAAATAATCAGGGACAGGGACTCCCCAATATACTTTAGACGTGATATATTGACAGCCAATTGAATTGCAGCAAAAGCGATTAAAAACCAATTCAGCCTATCAACGGGAAGAGGGCCGAACCCATTTTTAGAACAAAGGAACGACCTTTGGACTTAGCAATTAGGAATGTGATTAATGAGTTTGACGTTCCCACCAAACCGAGAGGTGAATAAACTCCATGGGAAGAAATAATCTGTTCAGGGACAAAAGTACGGTGACCCCAAGAAATGTTATCATTAACCGGTACATTCCAGGGATCAGAAACCCTAGTTCTCGAACGCATTAAAACATATCAGGTGCGGAAAAAAAGGATACACGTAAACACGATGCAAAAGTTTAAGTGAAAAATTGCAAAGCAAGTGACGAAAACGTATTGTAAGGCGTTAGGGAGATTTCCATCTATAATACGATTGTTTGTGACGACCGGAGATGATCGATTCGAGGGAAAACGTGCTAAAGGAAATGGAAATGTTGAAAAAACAATGGAAAATTATTGTTATCAATTTTAGACGGAGCTAGGATATTACGATGAAAGATTTAGGGAGGAAACGTCAAAAAAAAATGAGAGTTTTAAAGAATAGGCGAGGGTACATTTCAGATGTCTAGAGCAGTAACAAGTGTTAGAGAAGAAGATAGAGTGCAGTACGGAGGGGAGTGGAAAATGCTGAAAACATTGCGATAGAAAAACTCAGGAAAAGGAGTCATTTTACGTAATTAAAATGGAGGTTATAGAGTAACATAGTACGCGATTGCAGATAAAAAATGAGGCATTACAATGGTTGTCGATCCCAGATGTATTTTGTTGTGATAAACAAGGAATATTCGAACATGAAAATTGTTTATATAAGGACGATTAGCCGTTAAAAAGGTAATAAAAATTATCATGGGTCTTATGAAATATTTACATTAAAGAATTCTCGTAAAAGTTAACGACACTGAAATAAAAAAGGATTTATTGCCAGGTGGGTACAAGAACTAATGTATACAACTGCCAAGGCATATGGTTTATGGGATTTTGCGTAAGAACGGGACAAAATTTGGAAGGCGTTCTCTATGAAGCAATAAAAATGACAGAAATTTAAGGGCCGAAGTGGGGGTATCCCCTATAAAGATGTTAAAAATGATATATTTATTAATAACAAATAGAAAATGAAATTTTCCAAGAGGCAGCAAACATCAAAAAACGATATGGTTATATCAGGGAAGTACGGGGAAGTGAGGGGAAAGGAGATACGACAGAGAAAAACAAAGGAAATCTTAGATTAACAGTGAATAAAATAAATACGGCTTGAAATATAAAAATCTATAGAGATATGAACAATAGCGTAAGAATAAATAAGGAAATTCATGGAAAGAGTGTCGTGAATAAAAGAAAATTCGAGAAAAAAATGGAAAATTCAAATATACGACGTAAATAGAGAAAATTCGGTTTTAAATGGAAAGGTTCATATAGAATACAGAAAAACTCGAGGAAAAATAATAAAATAAAAATGAACAATTTGCGAGAAAGGCTTCGACATGAAGATATCTCTGATAGGCGAATTTGGGGACAGATTTGGAACATATGGTAGATGCCGTACGCACGGACATGTTACGAAATATATGAAAATAGAACTTTAAAATTATTAAATTCAAGCTAGTTTTGTATGAACAACAGGACAAAGGAAGTTGGGCCATTAAACATGGATCTTACTAAATCCGGATCTTGTAAGTATGGAAGTACGAGACAGAATTTAATGTATCAAACGCAAAACGTACAAAGAGACCGCATTCGACAATAATGGAGAGGTTTCAAGAAATTACGAGTTGATAGTAATTAGATTGGTTTATTATAGGAGATTCAGATACGATCTTTTGGACCTGAGAGGGGTATAAAAGTCTAGACAAATGCCAGTTGAGGACAGTCTACGGTCGTGGTCGAAAAGTTTGTGACTTCGCGGAACGTGACGAAACGGTGGGTGATTAAAAATTTGAAAAATTCTAAGTGATAATTGTTTTGATACTTAGAAAATTTTCACATTCTAGTCAGTGATATACAAAAAAAAATACTTTGCAGTTAGAGTCAGTGAAAAATAAAAATAAAGCCAACGCATTAATTACTTGTGAAAAATAAAAGTGCTCGTGATAAATACAATTTGTTTTAGTGGAAAATTCGGATTTTATAATCACTTAATATCGTATTTTTAAACTTAGAAATTTCGCGTTTAATATTAGTGCAATAAATAACTGAAGTGATGTGATAATTTAGCGTGAAGAAGTTATAATTAAATACGTGTGTTCAATCTAAGTGAAAGTGTTCTAACAAATAATAAATATTTAAACTAATTATCTTAAATAATAATAATAAAAAAAAAAAAATAATAGTTTATTAATACATAAAAGTTCGGAGGGATAAAAATTTAATTTAACGACAATTTACCATCTCTAAATTAATCATATTTAAACTAATTATCTTAAATAATAATAATAAAACAAAATAATATTTTATTAATACATAAAAGTTCGGAGGGATAAAAATTTAATTTAACAACAATTTACCATCTCTAAATTAATCGTGAAGTAACTATCATTTAAAGTGTTATCTAACCAACGAGTTTTGAGATAAAATACAGTTTAGAACGATAGAGTTCATACATCATTTTAATTAATTAGATTAAATGAAAAAAAAAAAAAATTTGAAGTCAAAAAGATTTAATTAAATTTAGGAAAATAAAAAATTAATTTAGGAAAATCGCAGCAAGGTTACCGTGTATTTCCCGGTCGGAAAAAACCTTGGTAGGGGTAAGTCTTTTCCGTTATAAAATTTTACAGATTCCAAGGAGAAAGCGGAATGGAGCAAACATTGGTATTTGGATTAATTATTTGACCAAGATATTACTCGCTTAATATGTGATATGTAACTATATTAAAATATTATAAATATAATAAGTATATTTTATATATTTATATATGTATGTATATAAACATATATATATGTATTTTATTGTTCCCAAGAAAATTTTTAATCAAAAAGAAAAACACTTATATAAAAAGAGGAAAAGGGTATCGATTCCTACCTCTGAATTCATCAATAACTATTAAAAGTAGTTATGTGTGATAAATTTGCAAATCAATATTTTATATTTAATGTTATGTATGTATTAATATAATTTCAGAAAATCCAGAGCATTTGAAATAAGTTATGATATTAGAAATTATTTCAATCATAAAATTTATGTATGTACATATCCATATTATAAATTATTTACTGAGACAAAGTATATATAAATGAATAAATATGTATTCGTAATCGGGTATCAGACTAGACAATTGCGCTAAGTACATCATTATCAAACAAAGAAAAAATTTTAGAGTCATCTCACACGTCTCCGGAATGTCTAAAGTAAACATACCTCATACGCTCGAATCTAGGTCACGAGGCCGTCGAGAATGTTTACAAAGCTCAAATTGTTTACAAAATAAATCGGTCACTGGGGCACTAGTTCGAATACAGAAAAAAGAAAAAAAAAAAAAAAAATGACCTTGATTAGTGGATATCGTACTTAGGTATTAACTTCTAGGAACGGGATAAAATTATTATATTGCGCAATTATTAGGAGCAAAAAGAAAAAAAAAAATTTTAAACACTATTTTTAATTTGAACGTAACGAGGTATCTACAGACCTAAGCAATTGAAAATTAACAGATTTATTATAGCAGTTCAAAAAGGTGTGTTGAAGATTTACATGAAGCATTTGATAAATCACGGGATAGTTCAAAAAGGTGTATTGAAGGCTTAGATGAAACATTTGATAAATCACGGGATAGCTTAATAAGGGGTAATGAAGGCTTAGATGAAGCAGTTGAAAAATCACGGGATAGCTTAATAAGGGGTAATGAAGGCTTAGATGAAGCAGTTGAAAAATCACGGGATAGCTTAATAAGGGGTAATGAGGATTTACATGATTCAATTGAGAATCACGGGATAGCAAGAATTTATCAAAAGTTGAACATTGGAGGGGAGGGAAAGAAAAAAAAATACAGTTCAACCAACAGAAGGCAGTGTTCGCTTCTGTAACAAGGACCATTAATCAAACCATAGAGATGGCGGATCTCTCAAACAAAACCGTCAACAAAACCAAACAAAAGCTTGGAGTTATGGCGAATCTCCAGAACACATCGCCAGATAAGATCTTATTGTACTAGTATATATTTATATTTCACACTATTCTTACGTATATATTCGGTATCAATCTGAGGATTGTGCAGAATCCGATGGGCGAGATCCGAGCTCGGGATGCGTTGCAAGTAGTTTCGTATTGCGAGTTATAAACCTTCCCAAAACGTATGTTTACATATATATCTTTTTATGTACTGTTCATTGAATGAAACGAACTCACTTACAATTAGTGCTTTAGGCCTGTCGGGTCACTCTCGTCTCATTTCTTGAACGTGGAGGGAGGATTCACGACCCGTAACTCCACACAAACCCGTGAGTATATGATTGCATATAGGACGAAACCGGTTCGCCCTAAGTAAATAGTAAACTTTGGAGGAGTAGGAATTTGGAGGTATCTGGGCTTGGGGGAAGACCTGAAGGCAGTGCATGATGGCGAAGGAAGGTCAATTGGGACGCGATAACTTAGGTATCAATCAATTGAACCGTGCCAAAAGACTGTACGAATTTTGGGTTGACTTCTGATCACCCTGCTTACTTGATGGAGGCCGGAGCCAAATTTTGCCAGAAAAAGGGTTATTCTGAGTTCGTCAAATATGCAATTAACTAATTACATTAACCTACTAAATCCATCTTTATATGTACCTTATAGCAGCCGAATCTAAACGGAGGGGCGCCCAGCAGATACGAGATACAATCATAATCAAATTTACTAACATTTAACCATTTGAGTTATATTTAATTATCTGTTCAATTAGTCATGTGTAGTTTCGATTAGTATTGCTTATTCATGAATTCATTAGGATGTAGGGAATCATAATAAACGTCAAAGGGAAGTTAGTTCATTTAGAGAAATTACTTAAGGTTAAATTTGCAAGAGAGAGACCAATACAGTTTGAGATTCAACACTCTGTTTAGAATCAAGAGGATTACCACAAAATTTAAAGTAATTAAAGTTCTATATCATAAATCAAAAAATTACACAACGTTTGATGGAGTTTAATTACAACCTAAATACGAAAATATTTACGTTCAAAGTCGTAAATAACGTATTTATTAGTTAAGTACATATATCGCTAAAGGTATGTAGTACAAGGGAGCTTTAAGTAGCTTTCTGTAGTTATCAGAGGAGATAAGGGTCCAATTTTATAAAGGCTTGTGTGACGTAGGGGAGGAATTTTCCATCCCTACCACACATATGCAAAGCCTTAAGAATTTAAATATCGATCAGAGCCAAGAGAAAAGAAGAATATTACGACTGGTGCCAAGTGCCCAGGAGTAAATAAAATACAGACAAATATAAGAGAGTAGAAAAGACTAACATCACAGTCTTAATAGCTATGCTGCTATTCGGGGCGGAGACAAATCCAACAAATTAAATATCATGAAAATCGCTTCATCTTTTCTTGAATTATAATTGGTGTAATTAACCAGACTTTTATGTATTATATATTATATTATATGATGTTTTATATATTATATTAGATAATTAATATAAATTATTTTTGTTCTAGGTCGGCTTCGGTCATTCGCCTTGGAGGGGGTGACCTAACAGTTCCACCAATTGAAGAACATTTTTACATCATTAATTTGCTGCTAAAACACCCTAAGTACAGGCGAATCAGTAAATACAATGATATCGGCCTAATAAAACTGAACAGAGAGTAAGTTTGCCAACAAACCGACAAATTGAATTAGTTGATATTCCTATAGGAAATAATTTCATACCGCCAGAGCTCACCATTATACATAGAAATTTGGGCATGCACAATAAATCACCAAAATTTTATCGCAATTGGATGAATGGCACAAGGGACAAACGAGGAAACGTTAATTTTGAAGTGAAACTTCTTTACGCACGCTCGACTTGGGGGGTAAGCTGGTGAATGCGTTACGAAAAGTGGTAATTGTTACGAAAAATGTCATGCAAGCGGTGATCGATTGCTAGGCGAACGGTCGGGCCTTTATGCTGGACTTGGGGAGTGATAAGGATAAGGATAAGGATGGTCACCCTAAGGTCGAAGGTCACCCCAAGGTCGTAGGTCACCCCAGGTCGTAGGTCACTCCAGGTCGTAGGTCACCCCAAGGTCATAGGTCACCCCAAGGTCATGGGTCACCCCAAGGTCATAGGTCACCCATGGTCATATTTCACCCCAATGTTATATGTCACCTCTAGGTCATAGGTCACCCCGTTCGCTACGTTTCGTAACTTTGCTGTGATACCTTGGTTCATTGGGCGAGTTTTGTCTTGTAGTTTTACTTTAGTCGTGTGGTCTAAAGCACACTCGTTTTTTTTAATATATATAGATTATTTTTTATCTGATACATACCTTTACATATTTTAAAATATTATTTTGTAATGTTGGCCTCACTGCGTGCTTTAACCATGCGGAGCCCCTCATTTGGCAATTTAATGATTTATCTAATCTTTATATAAATACTAGCTGACCAGGCGAACTTCTTACCGCCTTAGAATCAATAACTGTTAAATTAAATTAAGTTTTTTTTATTAAGTTAAAAATTACACAATGAAGCAATTATCGATGCCCAACTGTCCGTGTTTTGTTTTTGTCACTATCAGAGATGGCGTTGTGTACGGATTTATATTTTTTGTAATTTGCTTACTTTTCCACTTACTTACGGGAATTTTTGAAAGGAAGCGGGTACGGGTGCCACCGCCCCGGGAACCATTTATTTGATAACCAACACCTCTGCCATAGGTAACCCCAATTCGTTCGCTTGGGAAAACAGACAAATCCAACAAATCAAAGATCATCAAAATCGGTCCAGCCGTTCTCGAGTTATAAATAGTGTAACTAACCCGAATTTGTTTTATATATTAAGATATACATGTATATATATATATATATATATATATATATATATATATATATATATATATATATATATATATACATCCCGCTATCATTGCTGCGTCTTCTAATGGTCCACTTTCATTCAATCCTGCGTCCGACCGTCATTCTGCGTCCGGTATACGGACGCAGGATCGAACACATGTAATTTCAAGTTTTCCCCACTCCTCTACCCTCATACAGTCCAAAAACGAAAATAAGCCAGACGCAGTTTTGGTACCTAAATCAACTGAAATATGCTATATTAGTTCAGTGTTTTGTCACCGAGCGGCGAGCCGTGGCGCTGTAGTAGACCAGCGTATATTTTTAGCATAATATACGTTTTTATTGGCTTTTATTGACTCGCGTATCGCAACTCCTACATTTGGCAACATCGCTTTTTAATAGCGTTTCTTCTGATACAGATCATTCACAGTAAAAACATCGCACATTGCAATCAGGATAACAAAAGAAATGATTTCATTCAAATTTAGCTTTTGATTATATTATTATTGTACGGCAAATATATCAGCAACTTAATTTTTTTATATTACTATTTTTAAACAAATATTAGATATTTTCTTATCCATGATTATAAATTCCTACAATGCTTAATCGTGTGCCAAGCCACTCTATTATTATTAAACAAGATAAAATCTATGTTCTTAATATATTAGTAATTTGAAAACTTACTACAAATAACTAGAATAAATAAAACAATTTTTTCTTCAATTTATGACTGATTTGACAGTAAAAAATATATGTGAAATATTTGGAGATTCACAGAGAATGCAAGACTGATGAGTGTAATGAGATAATAATAGGAATCTTAGATGGTTTGGGCATGTAGAGCCAATGATCTAAAGATAGGTTGTAAGGAGATTATATGTACATATGACGTGAACTTGAATGGTAGAAAAATTCGGGGATGCCCGAGAAAGACATGGCATGATTGAGTAAACCGAATTCTCGAGTAATGTCGAAAGACAGAATGAAAGAGCGATGTATGGATGTGAATGAGGCAAGGAGTGTGTATGATATAGTCAATTCTCGAAGCTCCGGCGCTCCTAGATTTGACTAGTCAATCCTCAGGTCTGACTTGAAGTCTTAGTCAAAGCCCAAACAAATGAAGTTTTTCGGCCACTGACTAAGGAATTTTCGTCAAACCTAGGAGAAACTAATTTGGTCAGGCAAACGTCAAAACTCAATTTAATGAAATTTCGATGTTTGACGAAAAAGTGAAAAAGTTAGGAACTTCTAACAGCCAAATAACAGTATTCAATCGATTTTTAACAATTCTAAAAAAGTTTCGGTTTCGGCCGAAACTGAGACAGACACCGAAGATTCGGTTTCGGTGGAAAGGTCTGTTTCGGTGGGACGCTATATATATTTAACTAATTATAATTCTAATTTAATTTTTCATTAATTATTAACATAATTCCTCTCAGGGCCTATGTCATTTTTGGGGATGCTGTTGGGAGGGACTTTTTAGGTGAAGAAGGAGAGGAAGTTCTGGGAAGGAAAAGGATACTAGCGGTGGGTAGGAATCTGGGGATCAGTATGTCCAGGAGTGACGGACATAATAGGAGTGACGGGTATGAATCCATCCCTCCCACTGCGGTGCAAAGCGATGTTTCGAGAGAATACGGCTGGAAAATCAAAGGGACTCCCTCAACCATTCTCTCCCGAACCGGCCTTCTATGTAGCTGGTGGGCATTGGAGGACCCACCACTTACCCGCCCTGGTATAGGTAACAGATGGTTACCCCTTCAAGGCTCTTGCAAGGACTCTAATTTTTTTGGTGAAAACGACTCTACATTTGATAACGAAACTAGACCTCCAATGTCCCTGCATACGTTGTTAGTAAGCAGTATGCAAGTGCTTAGCGGGAAATACAGATACAATAGGTGTTAGTATGATAAAATATAGGCAAGACAATGAGACAGGTTGGTGAAAGTTCACGAGGTGGCAAGCGCTGGGTGATTGTATCGAGCGTATCCTACAAGCACCTGTTTGGGAAGAAGACACAGTAGATAAGTAATAAGGGAATGGCAAACGGTTGGGAGTCCTCTTCAATCGATTGGCAGTCCCAGCAAGAATGCGCATGACATTCGGTCTAGTCGTGAACCACACTCAGCTTCCGCGCCCCTTAGCCGGTTCCTCGGTGATGCCTCAAAGAAAAGTAAATGGGAGATTGGGGGGAAATACCCGACGACCCTAAGGAATTCAGCGTCGAGTAGCCGGAGGCAAGGCGAAGGAGAGCCGAGGTCGCCCCCCCCCAAACCTTAAGCCTGCACATGTTGCTGGGGGTGGCGCAATTAATTTTAGAGGACACCGTGCCATCGTCGACCGACTCCTGTTGATGCAAGGACGAGGTCTAACGCACCCCCAGAAGGGGAAAAAGAAACATAACAAAATAAATAGATGCAGTTCAGTTCAGCCTTCTGAACGAAGCGAAGTAGCATTGTGAGACTAAAAACAAAAAGAGAACAAAGAAACCAAAACAAAATTAAAAAAAAAAACAAAGTCGAGTATGTTAGTTGAATCAATAGTGTTCCTTGGAATATGAAGCTGGAAAAAAAAGAAGATCACAAAAAATTGATGAAAAATAATGAAAACAATAAACAGGTATCTCGATGGAACATCGTGTAGCTCAGCTTAGTGAAATCTAAAATAAACCATGTGAAAAGAAATAAAATAAGCAAAAAAGAGGTAAGTCACAGAAAAATAAAAGAAAAAGGAACAAAATGTATACAATAGAATAAGAAAAAGGTACCTAAGATAGAGATGATATTATAACAAAAAAAAATATATAAACAGATATAAAGCATAAGACTTAAAATTCTAGCAGTAGATGTAATAAAGTAAAGAGAATGTCCGTGGATTCAAGAGCAGATACACCTGGTACCTACATGATTTTACAGCTAGTCAGCGACTCTAAGATCAGGCCATCTCTCTACCCAGACTTTCGTAAATTTCCTCAAACACTCAAAGTTCACCTTATTCGAAACGAGATCCGCGTTCCAAGCTGGTCTCGTAGTAACTTGCAAGCCATCGAGCATTTCCTCTCGGGCATCCGTCAAAATCTCGCAGTGCCACAGAATGTGCTCAGCTGTTTGATCAGTATTACCGCAAGCGCAGTTAGGATGGGGTGATAGAGAGAGACTATGAAGTCTCCCTCTGAACTCCCCATGACCGGACAGAAGTTGGGTCATATGATGATCCTTAGTGATGTACGCCCCTTCCATTCTGATTTTAACTGACGGGAAGAAGGAGAAAGTCCACCTTCCCGTATTTGACCTATCCCAACGTTCCTGCCATTCTCTCAAAGTTCTTTCTCGCATCTCTCTAAGAAGTCCTGGGAGGGAAACCGCTCCACCTGGTATTAGCTCAATACCATGATGGGTGGCAGTTCTTCCTCTCGTTAGAAGCTTCTTTGTTAACACCTCCCTAATTTCAAGATCGATAGGCAAAACGCCGGCCAAAACTGGCAAAGCGTCCGAAGCAACTGTTCTGTACGCACCCGAAAGCGCCAGCAAGGGGACTCGCTGGCCTCTCTTGAGCGCCGAGAGTATGAGTGCATTCTCCAGGCGGTGCTCCCACACAGAGGCCGCATACGAGACTTGCGCCACGTAAGCCCCCCTGTATAGGAGACGGAGCGCTGGAGAGCGCAGTCCCCACTCAGCAGTAGAGATTCTTCTCAATTTCAAAAAGAGGGCCTGGGCCTTACTTGATACGCTTTTAACATGGGTCAAGAATGAGGACGTTCGATCCAAAGTGACGCCTAAGTATTTAGTGTTCTCAACGAATCGGATGTTGGTATCTCCCATTTTGATGGTGGGATTTCTACTTCTATTGAGGTTACCCTTCATCAGGAGTCCCATGGTCTTGTGGGGAGCGAAGGTCAGCCGATTTCTCTTTCCCCATTCTAAAGTCACACTTAAAACCTCTTCAGCTTTACTCTCAACTTCCTTTCTGCTGTTCCCCGAGACCAGATACAATTTGTCATCAGCGTAATCCACCGAGATACATCCTTCAGGCAAGGGCAGCCTGGAGGAATCGTCAAACAAAATGTTCCAAAACTCAGGTCCAAGGATTGAACTCTGAGGACAACCCATGTCAACTATTCGTTCAATCAGGTAGTCTCCAAAAGAAAGGATGACCGTTCTGTCGCAGAGGTAATCAGCGCAGATCTTGAACAGATTTTGTGGACATTTCCTATTTTTGAGCTTGACTAGTATCATCGGCCACCACGCATGATCGAAGGCACCAGTGATATCGAGGAAAATTCCAATTACGTACCTCTTTTGGCAAGCCTTCACCCAGTCAAGCGCATACGTGATGGCGTGCTCAGTGGACATACCGGGGACAAAACCAAACTGCCGCTCGCAGGGTGGGGATAACGTTTGACGTAAACGCTGCCTAATCAGTTTCTCCAGAATCTTCCCCAGGACAGGTAGCAGGGTGATTGGACGGTACGCCTTCACGTCCGACCTTGGTTTATCGTTCCCCTTTGGTATAATCCTAAGCACGCCCCTCTTCCATTCAGAAGGGAAAGTACCTCTTCTCATGCATGTATCCATCACTTGGAAGAGCTCCTCCTTGGCGTGGATCCATACTTGCTTCGCTATTATTCCATTGAGCCTATCATACCCTGGTGCCTTCTTAAGACCCAAACCCTTGATTATCAGCTCGATTTCTGCTTTAGTTACTGGTGTCATCCTTACCTCCTGGGCGAGGTTTCTCGGTAGGAGCCGTGACAGATTTCTTATCTGTTTGTGGTGGTCGCTTTCCCCAATTACTGAATCTACAGGAACTAACTTACCCAGAAGTGTATTGAGAGTGGATGCCACGTCCACACTTTCAACGTTCCTTCCGTCCTTTTCGGTTATTACGCTAGTTAAATACCGGTCAGAGCCTTTTCCCGTTTTTTCAATGGCGCTGTGGATATCCCTCGGGTTGGCGTTACCCACTTCTTGTACCCAATTATGCCATGCAGCTCGTTTCGCTGAGAGGACGGCCTGTTTGAAAGCTCTACGGGAGCCACTGAGTCGTGACTGGAGGGCGTGTGTCTCCTCCTGCGTACACCCGCCACGTCTGGATACGCCCAGGGCTCGATAGGCTCTCTTGTAGGCCCCTTTCAGTGAAGTCAGCTCATTCGACCACCACGGCGTCCTAATAACCGTCTTTGGGTTTGATCTTCCCAAGGACCGCTCGGCAGCTGATACCACGGCTGCATTAAAAAAGTTCCCCAAATTACCCGGATCTCTTGCTGCTACATCATGAAATCCCCTTAAAGTATCATGTAGAGCTTCCCCAAAGTTATCCCAGTTCGCCCTGGTGGTTTTGAAGTTCCAGGAGGATCTTGGGGCTTCCGTCTTTTTGACACCCACCGTGAAAGTTATTAGCCTGTGATCGGAGGCAATAGCGCATTCGTGAACCTTCCATTTAGATATCTTGGCCGCAACTGATCCAGAGCAAAGAGTAAGATCAATGTTGCTCTCACCATGTGTATTAGAGAAAGTAGAAATGTTCCCTGGCTCGTTAATCAGAGATATACCTTGCGCCGCAATAAGGTCTTCGACGGCGTCTGAGCGTTCCGTCCGGTTACTAGAAGTATCAAACCACAATGGTGAGCGAGCGTTAAAGTCTCCTCCTATAACTACGTTACGTCCTTTAAGCGCGTTTAGTGCGCGCGTCAGGCTCAAGATATGAGGTCCCACTGGGTTCCCGTACTTAAAATAGACTGAGATCAATATGATCTCAGTGTTTCCGAAATTTAGAGAGACACAGGTTTGGTACTCGTTTGACAGTCCCACCAGAAGGAGGGGGCTGATCAACGAAGTGTTGACCAGAACACCCGCCCCCGGTGCTGTGCCAATTTCGAGTACCGCACCCGGATAGCTTATTGGCGTTCTACCTAACCGGGTGTATTGCTCCTGAATGAGTAATATGTCAATGTTTTGGTCAGTCATGACCCGCAACGCCTCGAGCGTGGCCAGTCGGGACCTCTGCAGGTTGATCTGACCTATAGAGAGAAAAGCGTTAGAACCCATAGTCAGTCATGCGAATCTGCGTTTCCAAAGCAGCTTTATGGGCTGGGCACGTTCTGTCTCCTGTTGGGTGATTCGCTGGTTTTTTAAAACGCGTGCAAGTGGCACAGACAGCGGCCTGTGCTTTCTTGGGGCAAACATCAATGTCATGGCCGGTTTCAGCGCAGTGACGGCAGGTGGTCGATTCTTGCGTGCACGATTTGCTTATGTGGCCGTACTGTTGGCACTTGAAGCACCTAGTAGCTCCCAAATAGTCGCGAGTGCGGCAAGCGTTCCACCCAAGAAAGCATAAACCATTGTCAATCAGCACTTTTCTTGCCTCGGGGTGGCAAGTTAGGATCATGTGCATCGTACCCTGGTCCCTCTTGCCAAAGAGGGACACTCTCCGCATTGTCCTGAGATGATCCTCCTTAGTGAGAGAGCACTTACCTGCGAGATTGTTTTCAAAAATCTCCTCAAACAGTGATGGATCCTGTGAAGCCTCTCCCTTCGGGACGTCATATAGGACTATTTTTGGAAGGCGTCCTTGCGGGTTAATCATTTTGATCCCCTTGGCAGTGAGCTTGTCTTCTACCTTTTTAATATTTGTGATGCCTACTGGGGTGGTGGTTTGAATGGCAAACCCTCCTCCCTTGATTTTCCTTGTTCGTACAACCTGAAAACCATCCTTCTTGGGATTCAGGACCGTTGTTAGTTTTTTCTGCAGGTCTTCGGATGTGCAGCCCTCGGGAATCGTTGGGTAAAAGAGGACCGTCGGTTGTAGAATGGGGGTAGGTCTCTCCATACCATTCATAAGGATCGACTTCGACGGGGGGCACCTGAAGCTGCACTCGCGTAGGTTTTTTTTTTCGGGTTATTTGCCAGTGGCCCTGGTTGGTTGGCGCTATTCGCTATTATCTTGTCCAGTTTTTCTTCGAAGCCTTGTTGGGTTTCAGCTATCTGTGCGAGTGTCTGCGCCCGGGAAGTAGCAGCTGCGTGGGAAATAGCAAAGTTGGAGAGACTTTTTTTGATATGTTCGATTGAATCCAAAATAATTGATCGGTCCTCTTTGTTCATTTTATTTTTGCCAGCAGTGATCGTTTGAGATATCAAAGTCAGGTGAGACCAAATATGATCGAGAGTATCACTAGATTGCGCAGCAGCCTCGTTTGCGATAAAATTTGGTAGTGAATCTTCTTCCCTCAATCTCTTCCTATTTGCCTGATTCGGGGATTTTCTCAATGGTACTTCAGAGGAGAATTGAGTGGCAGCTCTAGGATCATCCTTTTTGGTTAATGAGCGGTAGGCCGAGGATGATTCAGCCATCCTGCTTCCATGTACGCTGCTATAAGGCGACGCTGATCTGTCACTGGCTACAATGGGTTGTAAAGGCTCTTGCTGAGTGGAGTCCTCGTCGTCGGAGTCCGACGACATTTTTCCCCACTTAATTTAAAAAAAAAAAAAAGAAAAAGAAGACGACTCTTTTTTCGTTAGCTTGATGCAGTACAAAATTTAGAGTATGTTAACAGTTTGAAATTTACAAATATTCCCACGGATTGTATTTACAGATAGGATTGATGAAAAACCCCGCGGTGAATCGTCTTTTGTTGATTTATCATAAATTATTTTAAAATCCTACCGTCACTTGAAATTTATATATTCTAATAACTTTTTTGTTCCGCTACCGATTCGATGTGTCTTTTCACTGAACGGTTGGATTTTTCAAAACGCGTTTAATGATGTATATATATCCCGGAACGGTAACAAATTCACGCACTAAAAAGTATATTTAAAAAAAAATAGTGTCCCACAAGGTTTAAACTTGACCCTTTTAAAGCTTTTTGTCTAAAATTATGGCCTTTATAGGTGTTTTAACTGAGTTAACACTTGTATTACTATTCACTATATCTATGTTACGAATCTACACTTCTGTAACTTCACTGAAACGTCACTTTCGCCTATAAAACTATTCTTCAGTCACTTCACGTCGCTTTGAAACTAAATATTGTTATTATACAAAAGTTGATAAAGTATCACTTTTAAAGCTAAAAACTAGACAGGAAAAGGTTTTTTGTGAAGGGGATGTTGTCCCCGTACACGATAGAACTTATATTTAATTGGTTATACTATGATTTTTATCTTTTTAACACAGAAGAGATTTTAATAATAAACGTCAAATAGACGTTAAATTTTTTAGAAAGTTGATTATAAATCACTTATTTTTCACTGATAATTTACACAAAATGGTTTAATGGGGCAGGGGAGAGGTCCCCTAAGCGGTGTACCCGAAATAATTGATTGATGATCGATTTTTACCGGTTTTCTATCAAATTAACTGTGGAGATTGTTGCGTCGCTGCGACCAAAATGGAGGCTTGAACTGAACTGACTAGCTGGTGGGCAGATGCATCCGTTGCCAAGACCCAGACAAACCTCACCACATGAGCATTACACATTATAGGGCACCCTCGCTAATTCACCAAACGTAGCGAACCACTTGGGGTGACCTATGGCAGAGGTGTTGGTTATCCAATAAATGGTTCCCGGGGCAGCGGTACCCATACCGCCTCCCAATTCGACTCTTTGCGAAGTCTGCGGCTTCTTTATAATTAATAGGTCACATAATATTTCTACTGATAATCGTGTTGTAGTAATAATTAAGCACTTATATCTAGAGTTCATTCTTTAAAATTAACATGAAAAAACTGTTTTTGATGAGAAAATCATACAGGAGTCCACTGATATAGCCAAAATATGGTAATCACTGTCTGATGCGAAATCAAAATGGAGAAAAGAGGAAGCAAAGGAAGATCCCAGCAATATAGATCTAGTCACTAAAAATAACAAATCACACTTCAAGCAACGTTTTAATTCTGAATGATAAGTCTCAAAAAATCTCATACCAATTTAATAAATTTTACGTGGGCATTGCCGCCGCGCCGGGTTGATTAGAGTCCGCGACGTATGGGCCAGACATATTGTCGCCTTCATATTCTATAAATACCTATACAGTCGTTCAACCAAAAACTTGAACAAATAAGCGGCAACGTCGCAAGACGTCGGTTTGTCGTCAACATGAAAATGAATATATAATTGGACGCTTCATTGTGGACCAAATTAAAGTAAATATACGCAGGATGCCTCTCTGCATTGAATATGAAAGGAGTTCAGATTGGTGGAACGCTAAAGGGCGTTTTTATCGTTTTGTATATTTTTAAATTAATGTTTTTCAAAAATTTAAATACCTAACTACAATCAAACACTGAAAAGATAGTATATACTTTAGTTAGAACTATGTAAAATTAAGTCCTTCGGGTAGACGCAGTAATGTCGATCTGATGAAAGGACGCAGAAATGATAGCGGGATGTATATATATATATATATATATATATATATATAATTAGGTTCCGTGAGTTTGTGTCCGCAAATCTCGAAAGCAATTGATGGATTGACTCATATTTTTTACATAATATTGCATTTTAGCAGAAGAGTGTTTCTATATACATGGTATGGTATAATGGTAAACTCTGGCGTAATGAAATTTGTTTAAATGAAAATGTGTGTATTTCATATATTTAAGCGGTAGAGAGGGGAGGCAGGAGGGTGTGGGTAACGAAGAAAGTGGGAGGGATGACGAGGAAGGGGGGAAGGTGGGGGAGATGTAAGAGGAACGCGGGAGGGGAAGGGGACGCGGGAGAGGAACGGAGACGCACGAGAAAGGACTCGCAGGGAGGAACAATTTATTTCTTTGAATATGGCATTGCAACGCATGCCGTGTACCAGCTAGTAAAATATGAAATAATACATTTTAATAAAACTACGATGAAATTAAATAAAGCGGTCCGTGGTCCCTAGGTAAGACTCTCGACTCACAATCCGAAGGTTGCGGGTTCGAACTTAATGAGGATTTTTTTCTCCGTGCGTGTCCTTTCCCTTTCGTACCTTTACCTCTCTGCCGCTTCTTCCCCTCCCATGTCCCCTTCCTCTCATGCGTTCCCCCTCCACCTTTCCAGTATTCCCTTTCCCCTCTCCGGCTCCACAGTCCCGCCGACCCCCCTCCCGCTTTACCCCCTTCTCCCACGTTCCATACATTCAGTCCCAAAACAGTCAGTTTTCAAATAGCTCGCGTACAACCTGTTGCAATTTTTATACAAATTTTCACTTTTCATATATTACAAACATTTATTTTTGTATATTATACAATCAATAAAATTTGGTAATTTACATTAGGTACCTATAATTCTTGATTGGATTCAAAGTATTCGATTTTGGTTAGACGTTTTTGACAGTTTTGTAAGAATTTTTGTAATGATTAAAAAACTTTTAAGTTGTATTGTCATGTGGTTGAAATAATCCAGAAACCTTTGCGAGGGTGGAAAGAAGAACAAGCAAACATACCTTCATCCATCTATCTATTAATAAAAATGAATCGTCTAAATGTATGTACGCGCATAACTTCCGGACGACTGCACCAAATTGGATTTTTTTGTGTTCATTATTGTCAGGAAAAGGTTTGTATAAAACTACTGGTGAGCTCTGGCATTATGAAATTTGTATAAAAAAATTGCGATAGGTGGCACGCGAGTTGTTTGAAAACTGAATGTACAGGGACTGAATGTATGGAATGCGGAAGGGGGAAGGCAACTCGGGTAGGGGGTTCGAGGGAGAGGGGGGAGGGGGGAGGGGGGGGGATGGGGGAGGGGAGATGGGGGATGGGGGAGGGGGGGAGGGGGGACGGGGAGGGGGGGAGGGGGGAGGGTGGGAGGGGGGGGGTTAGTTTTATATATGTATAGGGGGGAGGGGGGATGGGGGAGGGGATATGGGGGATGGGCGAGGGGGGAGGGGGGGGAGGGGGGAGGGGGGTTAGGGGGGGGAGGGGGTGGGGGGAGGGGGGAGGGGTAGGGGGGGGAGGGGGGAGGGGGGTCGGGGGGGGGGTTAGTTTTATATATGTATAGATTTTATATACATAGATTACAAATGGTGGTGTGTTATGCCTGTATCACAAGAAACTCCTGCGTTCATTCAGCAGCCTCCGTCCATTGCTGTCCAAGCTCTCCTCGCACAACCTGAGAAGATGCTTTCGCCAACATTAACTTAAATCTGTAATTTCAGACATATATTTGTTTTATGTAGAGATCGATCTTTTGGCATTATTAGAACATTTCCTAGTCACCATTTTTCTTCAATTACTAATTCTTGATTTGTTACATGGTTTATAATTTTCTGTGATGTACTTGTTGCTTTCAGGGTAGAATACTCTAAGGACGTCAGACCTATCTGTCTTCACACCGGGGAACCTGTTGATGATGAGAGGGCTCTGGTGTCAGGATGGGGAGCCAACGAAACCCGCGGAGACATGACTGATAATCTGCTGAAGGTATGCTAACATATTTCAGTGTTTCTAGACATCGATTGATCACGACTTCAAATCATTGTCTGATTACGTCTAAATGGGATCGAAATGAAAATCTAGTCTCTTTCAAAGGAAGCAATTTTCCGAACAGGCCCTCCATTGATATGCTTGGTGTAACCCTAAATGACCAGCTCAGGTATGGGGGCTCCATCGAAGCCAGAGTAAAGTTAGCCTCCCAAAAACTGGGCGTACTATACAGGGCCCGCAGATACATTAATAGTACACAACTGCTAACCTTGTACAAATCACAAGTGCGCCCCACGGTTGAATTTAGCAGCCACCTCTGGTCTGGAGCTCCAAAATACCTGAAAAATACCCTCGACTCTGTGCAGAAAAGGGCGGTCCGTTTGATAGATTCTCCCATCTTAACAGACGGATTGCAATCTTTAGAGCACAGGCGTCGGGTGGGAATGCTATCCTTGTTCTACCGGTATTACAATGGAAGATGCTCCGAGGAACTAGCATCATTGATACCTTCGGCACCGGTGCATAGTCGGGAAACACGCCAAACGCGTGCCCAATATTTGTACACATTTGACATTATTTGTCACATGAGAACAGGTCGTTTCTTCGACTCGTTCTTGTGTTCAACAGCTCGGCTATGGAATGATTTGCCGGCCTCTGTGTTTCCTCCTTTCTACAACATGGGTGTCTTCAAGACCATTGGAGGACCCACCACTTACCCGCCCTGGTATAGGTAACAGATGGTTACCCCTTCAAGGCTCTTGCAAGGACTCTAATTTTTTTGGTGAAAACGACTCTACATTTGATAACGAAACTAGACCTCCAATGTCCCTGCATACGTTGTTAGTAAGCAGTATGCAAGTGCTTAGCGGGAAATACAGATACAATAGGTGTTAGTATGATAAAATATAGGCAAGACAATGAGACAGGTTGGTGAAAGTTCACGAGGTGGCAAGCGCTGGGTGATTGTATCCAGCGTATCCTACAAGCACCTGTTTGGGAAGAAGACACAGTAGATAAGTAATAAGGGAATGGCAAACGGTTGGGAGTCCTCTTCAATCGATTGGCAGTCCCAGCAAGAATGCGCATGACATTCGGTCTAGACGTGAACCACACTCAGCTTCCGCGCCCCTTAGCCGGTTCCTCGGTGATGCCTCAAAGAAAAGTAAATGGGAGATTGGGGGGAAATACCCGACGACCCTAAGGAATTCAGCGTCGAGTAGCCGGAGGCAAGGCGAAGGAGAGCCGAGGTCGCCCCCCCCAAACCTAAAGCCTGCACATGTTGCTGGGGGTGGCGCAATTAATTTTAGAGGACACCGTGCCATCGGTCACCTCAAGTGGTTAGCTACATGTCTTCAAGACCAATGTTCATTCCTTCCTCTCCTCGAAAAGACCCTCCACACAGCATCCCAGATGACATAGGCCTTGAGGGAAATTATTTTCCTCAGGGCCTCCTGTGTGGAGTTAATGTAAAAAAAAAAAATCATATCAGAACATTGACAAGAATTCAAAGAAAATGTCTACGTTTCGTAAATTTTAAACTTAACATACCTTCAGAGTACATAAATTACCCGTCGTTAATGAATGTTTTAAATATTTTAACTTTAGAAAATAGACGAAAAATAAACGACCTAACCTTTTTATTAAAATTATTAAACTGTAAATTCGACAGTTGTGAACTCCTGCAATTAATTAATCTACATGTACCTACACGAATAACTAGACAAACATTAACATTTTATATAAATGCGTACATCTCATTCCAACTATGATTTGCATTCTCCAATACAACGTCTACATAGTCGTGGCAACAAATAATTAAACAATATGGACGTATTTGACAATAATTTGAACTTAGCAAACTTCAAACGCCATAATGTGCCAACTATGTATTTCTACATATCCCATAAACTAATATGAATAACAATTTTAAACATTACCTACTTTATGTCAACTCCGATACTTTATGGACTATATTTTGTTTCTTATATTTTATGTAACCTATATTTTGTTTTTAACATGGATTATGTTATCTGTATTTTGTAAACTCATTATTTTCACTGTAATTAAAAAAAAAAGTGAATGTACTGCATTCTATGTAAAAGCCCTGAGGGCGTTTAAATAAATAAAAATAAAAACAAAATAGTGACAAAACAAAACAGTGACAAAACAGAACAGTGTCAAAACTGAACTGGGACAAAACAGAACAATGACAAAACAAAACAAAACAATGACAAAACAAAACAGAACATTGACGCAAATGAAGACAAGTGAATAAAAAAACACACCTAACCTAACCTCAATATAATCAAACACGCACCTTAAATGTGTTTACAGTTTGGGAGGCAGGTATGGGTACCACCACAGGGGAACCATTTATTGGATAACCAACAGCTGTGCCATTGGTCACCTCAAGTGGTTAGCTACTTTTGGTGACCTAGCAGGGAAGACACTGGTTGAGGGATATCTTTTAACCTCTCCAGCAGTACTCTCTCCCAACATTGCGTTGCAATGCAGTGAGAGATGTAGATTCAAATGTCCGTCACTCCTGGACACCCCAGATTCCTACCCACCCCTCATACCTTCTTTTCCTTCCCAGAACTTATTTTCCTTCCGTTTCCTAAAAAGGCCCCTACACACTATCCCCAAAGATGACATTGGCCCTGGTGGGAACTATTTTCTTCAGGCATTTAGTTCGGGTTTGAATCATGCAATCTTCATGAATCTTGCAATCTTCCTTAATCTTGCAATCTTAATGAAAATTGTTATCTTCATGAAGATTGGGCTGCTGCCAATAAAAGTATGTGTTAAGAAAAATGGAGATAATGTTGGTAGTAATTAGTCGAAGTATGTTACAGTTAAAAATGGATATATTTTTATTACTTTTATTCGTATTTTCTCTTAAAATTACTAATAATATTTGTAATAATAGATTTAATTTAAATTAAAACTAATATTACAAAAATATATATACACTAATATATATAAATATTATACTTTTTATTACTTTATTATTTAAATTATTTTATTACTAAAATACTATTAATTGTAATTATTTATTTATTTATTATTTAAACGCCCGTACATAGGGCTTTTACATACATAATACAAGTGTATCGAACATTTACAAAATAAAATAACATACAGTATATACATCATTTTACAAACATATCAGTTACATAAATAACTAATTATTTTTGCTTTGATGCAAGACGGTGAGGTTTGGAAAATATCGAAAAGGTCTGTATAGGTATTGGCAATTCGGTGAAAACGCAGTAGCGGTGAATGATAGGAATAGTTAGTGCTATGATTGTCACTGTGGAAAAGGTGGTGGAGTCGAGTTGATTTAACAGGGAAACGAATATTTATAACACTTAAAATTTGAGGGCAGTCTATGAGGTTGTTCAGTAATTTAAAAAGTATAAGAATGTCATTAATAGTACGCCGGGTAGAAAGTAGTGGTGGGTTAAGATCAGACATTAATGCATTGTAGCGGATTTCAATTACAGGCTGTCTCAATTTGAATTGAACGTATCGAAGAAATTTTCTTTGTACTCTCTCCAAACGGTGTAAGTTACAGGTATAAATCGGAGACCATACATGAGATGCATATTCCAGCTGCGATCTTACAAGAGAGCAGTAAAGTAGCTTAATTGACTCAATGTTTTGAAAAGTCCTTGTGTTACGTATTACAAAACCTAGATTTTGCATGGCCTTATTGGAAATTGTTTCACAGTGACGATCAAATGTAAGTTTCCGGTCAAAAATAATACCAAGGTCTTTGATAAATGGTACTAATGCAGTTTCATTATTGTTAATTAAATACGATGTAGATATTGGAATCCGTGAACGGTAAAAACAAATGTGGAAACATTTTTTTACGTTTAGGAATTATTTATTTATTTCACACCAGCTAGCAAGTCTATCTAAATTTTGCTCAAGGATAAGTGCATCATTTAAACATTTTATAATCTTAAAAATCTTTAGGTCATCTGTGAATAGAATGAATTTGACATTATCGAAACATAAAGAGTAATAATAGTTTTAATTTAAACAGATGTAAAAATATTTAGTCGTCCTCTCCAAGCAGCTGCTTTATTAGGAGAGTGAATGAAATATTGATGTTAAATTATGTTGTAAAATTGTAACTTTTATAAATGTTTCAATAAAAAATAATTAAAAAATGACCGAATCGGATATAGACACCTTAACTCAGTGGTCAGAGTTGTCGCCCGGAAAGCGGATGGTCCTGGGTTCAAGTCCCAGAGGTGCCAATATATTTTTCTGATTTTTCGCTAATATTGTCTTCATTTAATTAAATATTCCAATGTGAAATTATTATTCATAAAACCAAATAGAGATCTTCAAATACGACATTATACACAGGGTGGCCCTTAACTGTATACCTAGTTTCAATTAACAATAAATAAATAATGGTAGAACTTAGACATGTTTTATTAATATTTTCAAAAACTACAAACAATGAAAATTTTAATGACATTAAGTATTAAAAATTATATTGTCCAAGTGAGCTCCATCAGCCTGTTGACATTATCTAAGGTTGATTAGAAAATTCTCAAAAAACACGTTGACAAGTTGCCCGTGGGATGGCTTTAATTTCCCGTACAATGTTTTGTTTGAACTGATTTATTGTTGTCGGATTGTCTTCATAGATTCTTGATTTTAAGTATCCCTACAAAAAATAATCACTCGGGCTGAGATCCGGGCTCCGTGGGGGCCACTCAATGTCTCCTCCTCGTGAAATGAGTTTTCCGGCGAACATCTCCTTCAAACGGTCCATGGACAGTTTAGCAGTGTGACAGGTGGCGCTATCCTGCTGAAACCAGCTCCTGGACAATTCCAATTGTGGCCTTAAAAATTTTGAAGACCTGGGACCAAGAACTCCTGAAGCATTTGACAATAATTCTTAGATTTCACTGTCATAGCAACTCTCCTTTCATTTTCAAAAAAATGTTGGTCAATGATACCCCTAGCTGATATTGCAGCCCACACAACGACCTTCGGGTTATTCAAGGGACGTTGATGCTTCTGTCGGGGGGTCTTATTCTTCTTCTTCTATTCTCAGACTAATACCGGCAATTTTGTTTATTAACATGGCCATTGATATGGAAACTGGCCTCATCGCTAAACATTATGTTGAAAAAATTGTCACAACGTTCCAGCATGACATTGGCAAAAATAAGTCGAAGATCGGTATCATTCGGCTTCAATTCTTGGGTCAGCTGAATTTTATAAACTTTTAGATGGAAATCGTGGCGTAAAATTCTTTGTAAAGTAGTCCTCTTGATGGATAAGGCTTGGCTTCTCTTGCGAGTAGTTTGTTGTGGATTTTTCCTCACTGATTCACTAACACGCTGAATAACTTTTGGTATCCTCGCTGACTTCGGGCGTCCTTCATTAATTATTTTAACTATTGTACAGGTTGTCTCAAACATTTTTATCCATTTCCGAATAGATTTTGCGCTTGATTAATGTCTCGTAAACTGAAATGAGCAAGGTACATTCGTCTCGAAATCGTCACGGAATAATTGCTTATGTAATTGCACGGACACAAAATGCGCGCTGCTTTCCCGTGAACGGCTCCATGGCGACTAAAATTTCTACGAAATAACGCGTCTAACGATACCTCCCAAACCGCGTTCGCCCCACGCATTGTTGAAAAATTAACGAAACAAACCGCGAACACAGTTAAGGTCCACCCTGATCGCGTGGGCAAACTATCGAGCTATGAGAGGGGAGAGGGGAGAAAGGAGAGGTGTATATATAAATTTAGAAGAGTGTAATAACTTAATTCATGAGATTATGCTGTATGTGGGCCGAAATTTGGAATTCAGAAATTCTTCCTGCATTTTATGCAAATAACAAACTTAAAAATTATATTTAAAAAAATAAGTTTAGAGATTTAAAAATAGAAAAATCTTGAATATATAAATTTACTATTTATTTATTTAATTTCAACGATATGTGATTGAGATTTATGATTGTGTAGAGTGGATTGATATGTTTGTGTAAAAGAATAACTGGCGAAGGACCTTGATTTTGTGTTACTATTACTGCTTGAAATGATAAAAATACATGTGGCATAGAATGGAAAGGACTCACCGAAAGGATGAAAGAACTTGTAGGCTGGCAATGCCCTCGTCTGCTTTCTCTCCCATCCAACAGCAATAGGTGCGAGTTTCGTTTATTTGATAATACACGGCAGAGTTATTTTTAATAGCGGTTCACCGATAGCGGAGCACAATGGCTATATGTTGCGGCGGGAGTTTATTACAGACTGAGTAAAATTGACGGATAGGCAATAGATCTGGGTAGGAAAGGAATTTGCAACAATATTAATACCGATCCCAAGCAGTGACAGTATGTATGCGTGCTATGTAGGTATGCGTATGTGTAGGTATGTGTATGGGCGTAACCAATATGAATATACCATAAACTCAGATTACACGTTATAAAATCATAGTTACATAAGAAATAATTTTTAAAAGTCGGTATAAAAGTTAATTGTGGCATTTGGTTGATAAACTACACAAAGAGAGACAATTACGTACAATATTAAAATAAATAACTTTGAATCCTTTAACATTGATGTAACTTCCGGCGTTCCCCAAGGAGCCCATTTGGTCCCGCTTTTTTTTAACCTTTTTATTAATAATATCACTAAAGTTTTTTCTCACACACATTTCTGGCTATTTGCTGATGATAATAAGATTCTTAAGATTATTAAATCCCACCTTGACTGTTTACTATTTCAGCTTGACATTGATTCATTTTGCGATTGGTGCAAAATTAACTGCATGGAACTTAATGTTGATAAATGCAAATTTTCGTCCTTTTATAGAACCAAAAAACCTAATCAGTTTCATTATAAACTAAATAGTGTTTGTCCTTCTACTGTCACATATATCAAGGATCTTGGGGTCACTCTAGACTGCAAACTTTCTTTCCGTGATCACATTAATAATATCGTAAATAAATCACTTACTACTCGGCTTCATTCATAAAATTACCTCTGACTTCAAACATATAAGTACACTTAAAACTCTTTACTGTTCGCTGGTTCACCCTCACCTTGAATATGCTAGTGTCATTTGGTCTCCTTTCTATGCTGTCCACATTTGTCACATCGAATCCGTACAACATCATTTCCTAAAAGGAATTGCTTGAGGTTGGGTCTTGAAAGAGGCGAGTACTCATATGATGAAATTGAGCAACATTTTTTCTTTAGAAAAACGTAGAAAGGACTCCGATCTAATTTGCATATTTTAAATTATCAAAAGTATTACTGATACATCTACATTGTTACAACTCATCCAGTTCAACATCTCTTCCCGTAGACTCTGAAATAATGGATTGCTGTTCCTTAATCAACATTCTAATAATTATGGATACCATTCTCCCTTATCCAGAATTTCGAGACTTACGTCAAAGCATTGATTTTTTTGGTGTAGAACTAAATGACTTTCAGCAGTCAATACGCAACATTTAAATGCTTCTTCACGATTTGACTTGTAGTGTCTTCTTTATGTACTTTTAACATTTTATATTGTCATTGCTATTAATTTATATGTGCTGTCCCTTCACTATCATCTCTGTTTTTTTTATTCGTGTTATTATTATGTTTTAACCCTAGATAGCTAACCTTTTGGTATATTCTATTTAAGCTAACCATCCGTTGAAACGACGAGTATTTGATTATTATTTTTTTGGATGATATAATTATAAAAATTGTCTCCTTTTTTATAGTTTTATTCTTAGATATGATTGTAAATAAAAATATGTTTTGGAATTTAACCTGATTTATTTATTAATTAAATTATTTTAATCTTTCTTAGACCTCTAATGGAATAGGAACATTTTTTATTAACCACTTTGGCATGCAACATCAATTAGAAAATGAAAATAAAACTATCAGTTTTTTGGCTTCATATGGCACGTAAAAACATAAAAAGTAATTAAAACGTCAAATAAATCATTTTTGTTTGGTGCAAGTGACATAAAATCAACTTTATGTTTACCGCATATCGCAACGTTACAGTTGGTGCACATACTTTTGGTCATTCGCTTTTTCTTATAGTGGCACTTTCCACACGTTTTGCTTTTGCGGTTTTCTCGACCTGGAGATGTTTCCATGTCGAGAAAACCGAAAAAAATAGCTTTCCCGGGAATTTAATGGTTCATTATTTTCAACACTCTGCACTTCATCCTTCGACACCAAATCTTCGATCTCACCAGCAGAACTATCATCCATGGCATCGCTATTTAGTTCTTGATGTAGTAGATTAATTATTTCATCTTCTTTATCTAAAATATTCTAAATCTAAAAATAATTACAAATTAAGAGTAAAATATTCACGCGCACTCGAATTAAAATACTGACGTTAAAGCTAAAGCTAATCTGTGATGCTTACCTGTTCACTGCGTGCGTCACTGCAACGGGCTTACCGGCGAATTAGTTGGCTAGCCGAGACAACACATTCGGACGCGGCGTTAAAAAGGGACAGCGATATTTCTTAGCGCTGCCCGTCGAATCGACGGAGGTTAGCTATCCAGGGTTAATGGACTATTGTCCGTAAATAAAAAATAAATAAATATTATGGTATGAATAAAATTAATATTCATTGAAAATATTTTATAGTATAGCCTTCTTGTACCTAGGTTCCATACAGTTGAATAGGTCCGCCACATCTGGGTATCTATTACTAACTTCATTTAACCTAGGTACAAGCGAGTGTTTCGTTTACTCAGTCCTGGTGTTGTTGCACTTAAACAGGATTTTGGAGCGATAGTGGGTATATTAAATGTAGTGTTCTGTTATTTGATAGATACTAGCAGATTCTCCAACACACTTTGGATGGAGATAACTTTAGGAATAAATAGAATCTGGTTCGTTATCTGCGTTTGTTGATACTTCACGTATACAAAGGAATTCGGTTATCAACCTAACTAGGAGCTAGCTAAATTGGTTCTGGCGAGTGATAATTCAAACACACCTTCTCCGCTTCCCCGATCCCCTGCCGGAGAGCTTAGTCACTACGCTGCCTGCCATCTAGCGGATTATACCGATAGCTGATGTCACCGCCATCTGTCTCTACAAGGCGGAAGCTTTTACGATACACCACATTAAACTATACGAGGTTAGTTAAAAATCAGGACTGTCTATTCTAAATTAAAATGTAATGATTGTGGATAGGTTAAACTAGGAGAAACTTTGAAATAAGGATAAAATAAGATATAAGGTGTACAATTCTACAATAATAGTTTATCGGTTAGCCAATCATTTGTTGGAGATGAGTCACACTTTTGACTTGAATTGTGTTATTACGAATACATTGTAATTTTAATGGTTTTTATTTAGACAAATTAGAAATCTTAGAAATTAAAAAAGTATTTTTGAATGACCCATTATTAAACTGGTTTTCTTTGCAAATTATGCAGTATAACCTCCCTCCCCCTTGCCACTCCAACCTTTCCATTGACACCTGTAAGTCCATGTATATTATGAAGTAAGAATTATATCATTATCATCAATCTATTCATTATCATCATCACTCATGTTTCTACAACCCCTGGGGGGTCCTGTCCTCAATAGTCTTCCTCCACTCATGTGGGTTTTGTGCCAGCTCTCTCCAGTTTAGAAGCTCCAAGATAGATATGTTGACGTTGGCTAAAGAAGGAAGTAGCGCAACACGGCATAACATCCCAAAAATAAATAACCAAAAAGGATTTCATTTGATTTTGTATGCGGAAATAACAAGTAATATATTAATTTTTAATTAAATGTTTTCAGGCAACTGTTCAGAAATTCACTTTCGATGAATGCACTGAGACTTACGAGGCAGAATCGCCAAAACTCACGCAGGGGGTCCTGGATGCTACGCAGACTTGCTATGGACACAGGAATGAGAGTCGCGACACTTGCCAGGTTTGTTATTGCTTCACAAGTCGACACACTTATCTGCAAAGTCTGGGGGTTTGCTTCTTTAGATATTACAGGACAACACCCAAGTTTATCATCCTCCCCCTCCTACATTTCTAGAACAGTGGTTCCCGACCTTTCTTTGTCCAGGGACCAACATGACATTTATTTGTTCTCACAGAGACCACAAGGTACAATAATTATAAACTGATAATAGCGTAACTACGCCGCCGCTACCCGATTTTCTACCAATTTCTTATATATCTCCCTTAAACAGTTAAAGTTTTTAAGGTCTTAAAAAATATATGTTATTTTTTTAAGATAATATCTAGACGCGTTCCACGCCGAAACGCAAATTATATGAAATTTCATCGATAGAAAAAAATCGCTAAGTATGATCCGAAAATTATTATAAACATATTTGTTTCAATTATTTTACAAGTTGTAATTGAGAAAAAATTCACAACATTTCTCTGCTTGGTTCGCGTCAACCCGTCTGCTTGGTTAAATATATTCGCACCTCACAATCCGGAAGCCTCAGTTTCGCGTGAAAATTCTGAATCCGTCACTTTGGATCGAGATTGTAAAATATCAATGCAAAATAGCTTTCTTATTTCAAAGACAATCTCTCTCTCTGGTTTCAATCCTGGGATTGGTTTGCAGCAATTTCATCTATTCGTTTCTTCCACTCTTCCCTGTCTTGTGCGACTCTTTTGAAGTCTGCATATGATAAGCAGCGCACGTCCACCAGCAGGTCCTCCAGGTACTCTCGGCGTGGGCGTCCCCTAGCGTTTGTCCCCTCGGTCATACCCTCCATTATGGCATGCAAGAGGCCTTCTTGTCTTATTGCATGGCCGATCCATCTTGCGCGCCTTTCGGACAAGGTCCTGAGCAGGTGCCTTCCTCCTTCGATTCTAATAAGAAGCATTATTTTGTTCTCTTTCTGGTTAAAAGAAAAATACATAATATGTTTGCATGAGAGGAAGAGAGATATATAGATTTTAAAATGTAAGGTCGATCGGGACGTTTTTGGTCTTATGAAAGTATAACGCAATTGCGTGTCTTGGGATGTATTTATTCCTAAACAAGCAGACTGGTTAAATGATACGTAAGATGCCTTCCACGATATTTTTGCTCTATTTTAAACGAGTCGTGTTTTATTAAACATTTTTTCACAATTTTTGCATCGATTTTATCGCTTTGAATTTTTTTCATAGATTTCTTGAAAGTACAATTTTTATATTTTTTTACTACCATTCTAGGATAATGCCGGTGTTAAGCGCGCTCCTCTAACATTAGTAATTACATATCTCTCCATCTTCTTTTTGAGCGTAGATGCGGCGCCTTAAACGCGTCCTTACAATTACTATCATTTTGCAATTCAATGTGCTCTTCCTGGACTTCTTCAGCTACCTCTGCATTATTAATACCCAAAAGGGTTACCAATCAGCTTTTGGATACCTTTCGATTCGGTTTTGTGGTAAATGAATAAATTTTTCTTCGACCACATTTTAGATTTCGCGGATCACCTGTGGTCCTCCAAATGATTTTGGCTGTCCTTTCACACGTTTTATCCATAAACTGATTTGAATTAAAATTGAGTTAAAATTGAATTAAAATTGAATTAAAATTGAATTAAAATTGAATTAAAATTGAATTAAAATTGATTTAAAATTGAATTAAAATTGAATTAAAATTGAATTAAAATTGAATTAAAATTGAATTAAAATTGAATTAAAATTGAACTAAAATTATTAAAATTGAATTCGCACACATAACACACACATCCACACCCCCTCATACATACAAACACTCACACACACCCCTCTCCTTTAATAATTTACTAACTTAATTCAGGTAAATGTATCATTTATCACATAAAAATCGTAAGTATATAACAGTGACATGTCATTGGTACCAATTGTTGTGTTAAATTCTATAACTTTGGAACTATTTTCTACTGTGTAATTATGTACTGTTGATGTCTGCAAAATAAAATAAATAAACACCATATCCCAATTTAGTCAGTTGGGACTCGCACAAAAAACTGAGTACATGTCCTAGATTTTGGCCAGGGTTGTGAATAGGCCACTTGCACTACATTTTTATTATAATTTACAAGTACAAGTATATTACATTTGATTGAGTAATATAGACGTTGAACATTACAATGATTTATGATCAATAAGATGAATCAAGAAAAAAAATATTTGTGAGATTTAATATTTTTGGTACGCCTCGTTATTCTCCTGTGCCAGTCGTGGGGAAAACGTTCTTTTTTTAAATGATTTTCGGCTACGTAATTATTATTTTTTCGCACCCATAAAATTATGTCCCGTCTTTCCGGTTTATAAAAAATGGTCTGATTTTTCGGAATGAAATTTTCAAAAAATTGCCAGGGTTTCAAAAATACGTTTAAAAAAAAGAAAAATACAGAATGTCTTAGAATATTTGCCTTAACCGGAAAAAAATAAAAAAATGTGATGCAAGTGGCCTATTATCGTATGAATACAAGTTTTTTTAAACCAACGTCAAGAATGATTCGATTATATAATAAACTAGCTGACCCGACGAACTTCGTACCGCCTCAGAATCAATAGCTGTTGAATTAAAATCAGTTTTTTATTAAGTTAAAAATTACGCAATGAAGCAATTATCAATGCGCAACTGTCCGTGTTTTGTTTTTGTCAGTATCAGAGATGGCGTTGTGTACGGATTTATATTTTTGTGATTTTCTTACTTTTACAATTACTTACGGGCATTCGGGAGGCGGATAAGGGTGCCGCCGCCCCGGGAACCATTTATTGAATAACCAACACCTCTGCCATAGATCACCCCTATATATGAAATTCCCTGGATCGAAAAAAATCGTCAAGTAAAAGTTAAATTGATATTTTAAGCATCATACAATAGTTCGAAATGTACCGCGCAAACGGTGTACATTTCGAACTTTTGTATGATGCTTTTACTCCGAAAATTATTATTTTCAAGTCTTTTTCAGTTTTTTACGAGTTATATGTATAAAAAAATTATGTTTTTTTTCGCAGTTTTTCTTTTCTTATTCAAATGCTGTTTTAGACATTTTTTTTCTCAATTTGGGAGGCGGGAATGGGTACCGCCGCCCCGGGAACCTTTATTGGATAACCAACACCTCTGCCATAGGTCACCCCAAGTGGTTCGCTACGTTTGGTGATATAGCAGGGGTGCCCGGGTTCATGAGGTGAGGTTTTTCTAGGTCTTGGAGGCGGATGATCAGGACACACTGAACCCCAGATTCCTACCCACCCCTTAAACCCTTTTCCTTCCTAGAACTCTCCTCTCCTCCCTTTCCTAAAAAAAATAACATCCACACAGCATCCCCAAAGATGACATAGGCCCTGAGGGAAATTATTTTCCTCAGGGCCTCCTGTGTGGAGCTCATGTAAAAAAAAGACAGGCCCCAAGAGATTTTTGCTCTATTTTAAACGAGCCGTGTTTTATTAAACATTTTCACAATTTTCGCGTCGATTTTATCGCTTTAAATATTAGCGCGCTCCTCATAACATCCGTAATCACATATCCCTCCATCTTCTTCTTTTTGAGAGTGGTTACGGCGCCTTAAGAGGAATATAAACGCTAGAAATATTTCGATTCTCATGCGTGCAAACTTTAAAATCGAGCGTCTTATTTGCACGAGGCTAGTAAGCGAAAAAGTGGTTTTTATTTATTTTGTACATAATTTTATAAGAACGAAAAAAAGTTAGAACATGGAAAACCTTAAAATTAGTCTTAGCCATAAAGGAATATTTTTTAAAAATTGATTTTTTTATTACTTCATAGTTAAGTCATGAAAAAACATTTTTTTTTATTGGTGCCCTTTTTTACTCATTTAAAGTACGCTCTAGCGTGTTTAAATCGCACTTTATGGAACGCGCGTTTTTTAAAGTTACCATGGCAACATCAACAAATCAACAAAATTTGAAGTCTAAATGTCAACTTTTAACTATAAATCTGACAGAAATATTTTAAACGTCAAATAAAACAAACACTTTGAATACATACGCCTTCTTAGCAACGTCATCCTTGCTAATTGCCTTCATGAATGCATGCACTTTCACAAATGATTTTAAATCAACCCCTTTATTTATCCTCAACAGACATTGCAATTTCGAATGTATGGCCCACATAGTCGATGCTTTGTACTGTTCCGACATTTTCTGAAGGTAAGCAAGCACAACTCGTTCATCTACATCTACTACGTTTTGCTCCTCCATCCATGTTATGAACCTTTCATATTCTTTTTTATAAACGTCTTTGGATTTTTCAGGTATTAACCGCGATTCTGCTTTGGTATTTAAATTATCAATGTTAGAACTCATTTTACAACACACAATAACTAGTAAAAACTGTGATGTCAACTATTAATCTTATGTGACAGATTGCAAATTAATGTTTGTGTTTTTCATTTCCATGACAACAAGATATTGTGATGTCACATCACGAATAATTCATTAATAGTTCTTATTTCCAAATTTTTAATAATAATATCAATATTTATGTTTTCAAAGTGTACCAATAAAAAAAAAATAGCGTAAAGTATTCGTGGATAACTGGTCTTTAAAACACTTGCTTTATTTCGAGCACTCGGCTACGCCGTCGTGCTCGAAAAATCGCGCGTGTTTTAAAGACCTGTTTATCCACTTACAGCCTTACTAAAAAAAACCACAGCACGCCAGATAACCCGTGTTATTGCAGCAACATGAATAAAACAAAAATACACTAAAACACGATAACGTTACTAATAAGATTCGGTCTTAAAACGTATTGTAAATCCGGCAACAATGCATATTTAAGTACTAAATTGTTTGTTTTCCTTCATATCCGCTAGGTGGCGCGGCGGCGCGGCGCCTGCGCATACGTTGTTCGCGCTCGAAAAAGACGCTGGAAGCGCGAAATGATTTTTGTGTGTGCAATATTACTTATGTGATGGTTAATTTCTATTAATATGAATAATTTACTCTTATATTTATATCATTGATATATTTACCGTGTTGTTTGTGGTTTTTCATAAGTTTTAGTCAAGTTATAAAACAATAATCGTACTTTGAAAATTGAAGTGTCAAAAACTATTTTATATAATACATGAGAATTCAAATTTACATTTAAAGGTTTTATTTTACGATAATTTTATGAAAGTGGTGTTTTTTTTTAAATAATAATATCTAATACATGTGTGCCTAAATGCATCAAAGAAATTAACGTCTTTAGAGATGCAAGAAATCTGATATAAAAGACGGTATAATTTTTAGGTTAGTTTTTTAGCAATAAAAAAAACTTTGAAATTTTTTATTATTTTTTTATTGTATGCACGAGGAAAAAGTGAGGTGATAGTTTCCTTCCAAATTTATTACATAAAAGGATTGTGTTTTTGAAATTTTGTTTTTTTTGTAATTTCTCTACATTTTAGTCAAAAAAAATTTGGTAAGAAATTTTTTTCCATTTATTTCCGAGTATGAATCTTAAAATATGTCAGTTTTTGAAACTAAACTGTATTTCAAATATAAAAATCTAAAAGGTAATTTTATCTAGTTTTCATAAATGGTATTTGTTTTTACGACACCTTCAAAAATAAGAAATATATAGAACATTCAAAATACTATGGAAAAATTACAAATATCGTTCGGACATCAATGGTTAAAACAGAGATAAACTACCCTCTCAGGCCGTGGAAACCATGTGTATTTCTTTCAATGAACAAATTTTTAATTAGTAGTGTTTTCACATCCGCGGCCGTTTGTCAATTGAATAAAATTTTCACTGGGTTTTTTAGTAAGGCTGTTATATTTTAATATACTATTTTAGTGGTTTACGCTTATATTTTTTGTTATGTAAATAATAACTTTATGTAATTCCGTTACATAGAAAAGCTAGTAAAAGCTTCAAATTCGATAGCCGATTCGTCGTAAAGATTAATCTAAATAGTATCTAAATAGGATTTCACGTATAACTTCAACTTAAATTTCAAACGTACAGTCTCTGGGGTATTATTTTAAATTTTCAAGGCCAAAAAGTATTTTTTAAATTTTTTTTGAGGTGTTATGCCGTGTTGCGCTACCCCCTCCTCCTTTGCAGATAAATAAATGTGCATTCAACAATAACTTTGATTGCACATTTCAAACTTTGCAACAAATAGCTGATTTGACATTTATGCACAAAATTTTAAATAATAACATTGACTGTACCGAACTTCTTTCCCTAGTTAATTTTAACATACCATTAAGACGTTCACGCCATACAGAACAATTCCACAAGCTTAATTGCAAGACAAATGCAGCATCTAATTCGCCAATCAATCGTGCTCTTCATATGTTTAATATTATTGGTCTAAATTTTCTCCGATTCACTGCCCAAATTTAAAAAGAGCATCATGTCAATAATATAAATTTGTTCAATGCGCATACATACATATAATAAGTTGATAGGTTTAATTCCTTTTTATTAATTTCTAAATAAAACACTTGTGTTGCAAAGTTTTTTTTAACTAAGAAACGACATTTATGTTTATTAATATCACTTTGAATGGTTTTTTTCTAACAATCAAATAATAGAATAACAAAACAAATGACAATCGATGATTGCATTCTAATTGACATTATAGGATTCAAATTTAAAGGAAATATATTCCCTTATATCTCCCCCCCCCCGCGGGAAAGAAAATTATTGCAAAAATTTTCATTCATCTTCGATATCCTCTTCATGGTTCATCAATGCAGGTGCTAGAATTAATTTCGAGATGTGGAAAAAATTTGATTCTAATTTTTTTCGACCAGTATTTATCTTGTAAATTGAGTTTGATAATTTTTCTATGATTTTGTAGGGTCCGATTCTCAATTCGTCGAGCTTCTTCCTGTTAAGTTTGTTTCCATTCTCCACAAAAACAGTATCACCAACTTTGAAGTTAATATGTCTCCTGGTTTTATCGTAAATCATCTTGTTGTAATTATGTGACTTTACAGTATTTTCCAGAGCTTTTTTTCTGTCTTGAATCAAATCGATGTCAGTCTTCTTAAGTTATAACTCATTTGGCAAAATCGTAACATCTGTGCCGTTAAGTAGGTACTGAGGCGCATAACCAGTGACAGTGTGCTCCGTTTCATGATTCAAATTTAAAGGGAATATATTTCCTTTACATACATACATACACACAAACACACCTTCCCACTACATACATCTCCCGGTAATTACTTAATATACATACCATAAAAAAGACACTACAATGAAACACATAATAGGTACCCACCATGAAATATATATTTTAATTGTAATTTTTTTTAACCAAAGTATCTTATATGTCGTTTGTTTCCGTTATAAATAAATAAACACGGCGTAACACCCCAAAAAAATAAACAAAAAGTAGAGTCTCTGGCCTGTTAATACTGTTTGATGATGATTGATATTAAAATCACCAACACATTTTCGATTACCCTGTATTTGGTGCAACCGGGATATAGATGTTTTATTTATTTTTCCAGGGTGACTCCGGCGGTCCTCTTCAGATATACAACAACCAGAGGGTGGATTGCACCTATCTGCTGATCGGTATCACCTCCTTTGGAAAGGTGTGTGGAGAACCCGGCATTCCAGCCATCTATACCAGAGTTTCCGGATTTATTCCGTGGATCGAACAGAACGTCTGGCCTGACAATTAAACACAATCTTCCGGCTCCAGAAAGACAGAATAGTAATATAACTGAACAGTGACTAAGCAAAAATGTATCAAAACAGAACAATAACTAAACAAAAATGTATCAAAACAGAACAGTTACAAAAAAATAACAAAAGAGAGTACTAACAAAGATATAACAGTGGCAAAACATAACAACAATAAAACAGAATAGTAACAAATATAACATTGACAAAACATGAGAGTATCAAAACAGAATAGTAACAAAATGAAGCAGTAACAAAGACACAACAGCGACGAAACAGCGACAAAACATAGCAGTAAAAAAAATAATAGTAATAAATCGGAAGAGTTACAAAATAGAACTGTAACAAAGCAGAATAGTAACAATATAAGTACGGTAACAAGACAGAACAGTACAAAAAATATAAAATAACAAAATAGAACAGTTACAAAAACAGTGACAACACAGAACAGTAACTTTAATATGACGGTGTGAAAATAAAATGAATAAAATAAACTGTTAACAAAACAAAAAAAATTAAAACATTCGCAGTCACAAAACAAATCAGTGACAAACTAGTTCAGTGAAAAAATTTAACAGTTGTATTACAAAGCAGAACAGCAACCAAATATTACAGTGTTGAGACATAATAGTGATAAAACAGAACAGTAAACAGCCAGAAACTAGAATAGTTACAAAACAGAATGCTGAAAAAAGATTACGAGTTACAAATTAGAGAATAGTGACAAAATAGAATACCGACAAAAAAAAACAAAATAGTCATAAAACAAAACAGTGGAGAAAAATTAATAAAATTAACAAACAGACAACAAACCTAACATTACCCAAACCAACACGGCGTAACCTGAACTATTATTTTATTGTATTCTATTTTGTCACTGTTCCGTTTTACCCGATTACCATTTGAACCAAGTTGTGTCAACCTCCTTCATCTATATTACGTTTGCATTAACCACTGGAGCGCTTTTCGCCACAAATGGCACTATTTAAAATACTACGGATTGCTTTGCTGCCAATTTTGGCAAATTTTCCCTTATTTGAAGTAATTAAGTAGAAGTTTACGGTTTTATAATATTTTTTTTATAAATCCTACGAATCTGCTTTAACAGCAAAAGATAGGTGAATTCATTGGCTATACAGAACTATAATCAGTTTGTATGTCTCCATATTAAAATTCGGAGTTATGATTTTTTTTAATGTGGGCGGAAAAATTCAAAATGGACATCAAAATAATCTTGAGCAATCGGAGATAAAAGTTTTATTGCGCTGTGGCTCCAGTGGTTAAGAAAGACAACAGTTACTCCATAATTGTCAAAAATAAATAATACCTCATTACAACTTTAATAAATTTTAATAAATATTAAATAAATATTTTTTTAATAATTTACCCCTTGATATACGATCGGAAGAAAACTAGGTCAAATTAAAAAAAAATACTCTAGTACTCGTACCACCTCATAACTTTACTTATTATCAATTCTTTCAATCATTTATTAACTAACCTATATTTTTATTACTTTATCCATATTTTCTCATAAAATCACTTATATTTTTTTGTTAAATTACTTATATTAAATTTTTTGTTTTAATTTAAACAGATGTAAAAATTAAGTTGTCCTCTCTTAAACACAAGCAGCTGCTTTATTTGGAGAGTGATTGAAATAGTGATGTTATATTATGTTGTAAAATTGTAAACTTGTTAAAGTTTCAATAAAAAAAAAAATAAAAAAACTTTCACAGAAACCAAAGAAACACAGAATTAAGAAGAATTAGAAATGCCGAGTGGACGTGTCTAGTAATTAAAAAAGTCTGACGATTCTCCACTTATATTTAGAATTTGGCAGCCACCAAAATACCTGAAAAAAAACTCTCGACTCTGTGCAAAAACGGGCGGTCCGTTTGATGGATTCTCCCATATTAACAAACGTATTGCAATCTTTAAAGCATAGGCATCGGGTGGGAATACTATCCTTCAATGGAAGATGCTCCAAGAGGAAATAGCGTCAGTGGGCGCATGGCTGGGAACACGTCAAACCAGCGACCAACATATATAACATTCGTCACATGAGAACTCGGCTGTGCAACAATTTGCCGGCCTTTCATAATTCCTACAACACAAATCTCTCAACCAATGTTCATTCCTTCCCCTCCTCAAAAAGACCCTCCAGACAGCATCTCAGATGACATAGGCCCTGAGGGAAATTATTTTCAACAAATATTCGCCCTGTGAAATTGTAGAATATTTCTTTGATAACTATTTTTTATAATTTTTCAAAAGAAGCAAACACATTCTGACTTGACGTTTTAAATAAATATAAAGAAAATACTTTGTTTTAAGTCACTTTATTGTTATTTTTAGCCGTCTGCCGGTTTCGGTACCTCCGTTTTCCTCTCGTTTTCTCAGCAGCTGAATACTGTGCTCCAGTATGGGCCAGAAGCGCCCACACTTCCATGGTCGACGTTCAGCTTAATGCCACAATGCGAACCATCAGCGGAACCTTAAAATCGACTCCTCTTCCTTGGCTCCCCGTACTTGCAAATATAACCCCGCCAAATATCAGGCGAGAGATTGCAACACTGAGGGAATACAAGAAGGCGCTGCAAAAAAGCGAAATACCCTTGCACGATGATGTCGTTTCTCACCCGGCATGCCGCTTAAAGTCTCGAAAACCCTTCCGGACGGAAGGAGAAAGACTCCTTCGAACACCTCTCACCCCAGAAGATAGGTGGAAGCTTGAGTGGCAATCAGCCAACGTCAAAACGCACATCTCGTGCAAGACCCTACTGAGAGACAGCCTGGGTTCTCATTGCCTCGCAAACTCTGGACTGCCATCAATAGGATAAAGTGCTCCCATAGCCGTTGTGCTCACATGATGCATAGATGGGGCCTTAAAGAGTCAGCGACGTGTGAATTCGGTGCGGTGCAGACCACCGAACATGTGATCAACGAATGCCCGCTCCATTCATTCCCCGGCGGGATTGATGAGGTCCACAGGGCAACACCTGAGGCCCTAGACTGGCTCGCAGACCTAGATATCCCCCTCTGACCCCCCACCATACGAAAGAAGAAGAAGGTACCTCCGTACCATCATCAGGACTGAATATAAAAAATTTAACTATTTTATAGACGGAAATTTGTAGACAAAAAAAAAACAATAAAGTGACTTAAAACAAAATATTTTCTTTTTATTCATTATTTTTTATAAGCCCAGAAAAAGCATATTATTATTATTTTTATTTTATTTGATATAATATCTTACATTTCAAATACAATTCAGCAATGTCGGCCTTACTGGGTAGCTCACCTGTGCTGAGGCCTTCATTTTACAAAACAAAAATTTATACTTTTTACAAAACAAAAATAGAGCAAAAATCTCATGGAGGTTGTCTTAAACAGCATTTAAAGAAACATTGCGAATTTTTTCACACATATAACTTATAAAATAACTGAAACAAACGTGTTTATAATAATTTTTGGAGCATACTTTGCGATTTGCGTTTCGGCACGATGAACGTCTAGATATTATCTTCAAGAATAATACACATTTTTTTAAGAGCTTTAAAACTTAACGTGTTTAAGGGAGGTTTGTAATAAAATGGTAGAAATTCGGGTAGCGGCGCCTTAATGGAAGATGCTTCGAGGAGCTAGCGTGATTGATACCCTCGGCACCGGTGCACCACACGGTGATACCATAGTCGGGAAACACGCACTCAACACACGTGTGACATTTGTCACATAAGAATGGATAGTTTCTACGACTCGTTCTTAAGTTCAACAGCTCGGTTGTGAAACGATTTGCAGACCTCCTAAAATATGAGTGTCTTCAAGACCCATGTTCACTCCTTCCTCTCCTCAAAACACAGCATCTTCAAAGATGACAGAACCTGCAGGAAATTATGTTCCTGAGGGCCTCCTGTGTGGAATTAATTTAAAAAAAGCAATCTTAAGGCCCTGAGGAAAATAATTTCCCTCAGGATTATGTCATATGGGATGCAGATAACCAAAAACAGTCATAAGTGAGTTTTGGGGAAAATGTGAATAAACTGTTTTGATGTCTTTTTATAGTTTTATTTGTGAAGTAAAGCATTAGTCATCATGGGTTTATCCTAGGGTATTAATGTAATAATATAACATGTTCACAAAAGGATCCTTCACCATTCGACGGTCTGACAAGTTTTGGTCTGGGTTGTGGTCAGACCTAACAATTGAGCAGAAGCTGATGCGATCCATGAAAACCTACGGTGGGTTGACCCAAGGAAGGGGAATCTCCGACAGCGTTCTGGCAAGGTGGACAACAGGAATGGTGTTTATGTTAAATATTTGTGAAGAACTGGAAAGTTTTTGCAGCATCTCATGTCCTACTGGAGAGCAGCATGTAGACATGAGACCTTCTCGAATCATCCGAGATAAAATTGATGTGGAAAAACTAAAAAACTGGTATAAGACATGAACGTTTGAAAATTTATTCGCTAAGAAATATTTTAGAAGCTTTAATTAAATACTGCCAGAAGAACAAATGGCATTTGAAATAATAATGGAGTAACAATTATTATAAGCAATAATTATCAGCCTGAAACACTCATCCACATTGAAAAAATCTTCCGAGAAAAGATACATGACGCCAACGGGACTTGAACCCGTGCCCTTCTGATTGCCGGTCAGCTGCTCTCCCAATTGAGCTATGGCGGCTTATCTTATACCCGCCAAATGATTCAATATATACTAGTGTTTCATTCAACAATTACTGCTTATTATATTTTTTCCACCTGAAAACAACCAACTTTAGTTTTTGCGAGAGAGACATTGTAAGTGTTAAATCCATTCAAATCCATAAAATCTAAAAACAGAAAAAGATACGCTCACACCTGGGACTCGAACCCAGGGCACAGTTCTACCAACTTAGCTAATGTGTCCCTATCCGATTCGATCATATTTAACTGTTTCCTACAGCGACTAAGAACTACCAACCTTATCTTCATTTTCTTAATGCAATTTTTTATTGGATGCTATATTTATGTATGATTGCAAGATTCAAACCCGTACAATTTTTTTTTACATTAGCTCCGCACACGAGGCCCTGAGGAAAATAATTCCCCTCAGGGCCTATGTCGTCTTTGGGGATGCTGGGTGGAGGGTATTTTTAGGAAAGTTAGTTCTGGGAAGGAAAAGGGTATAAGGGGTGGGTAGGAATCTGGGAGTCAGTATGTCCAGGAGTGACGGACGTATGAATCCATCCCTTTGAGTACTGCTGGAGAAGTCAAAGGGACCCCCTCAACCATTTTCTCCCAATCCGGTCTGCCATGCAGATTGTGGGCGGACGCATCCACCGCCAAGACCCGGACAAACCTCACCCAATGAACCACCCCTGGTACTCAGGCACCCCTGTTAAGTAGCCAAACGTAGCGAACCACTTGGATTGACCTATGGCGGAGGTGTTGGTTATTCAATATATGGTCATACCTAGTCTACAAAGTATAAGGCCTCTAATATATCAGGCCTATAAAGTATCAGGCCTGTAAAGTATCAGGTCTATAATGTATCATGTCTATAAAGTATCAAGCCTATTTAAACTATCGGGCTTATAAATTATCAGGCCAACAAAGTATCAGGCCTACAAAGTTTCAAGCCTATAAGGGCATCAGGCTTATAAAGTATTATTTCTACAAAGTATCAGGCCTATAAGACCCTCCGTTCATGGAGATACTTACAATCTACATAATTGTGACGAAACCACAAGTACCCTGCTGATATACCACTTTTTAATGCTAGTCTCCGTACACGGCGCTATCCGAAATGTACTGAACTTGATCATTTTTCACGTGCAGCCGTGGAGTGAACCCGCTGTAATGCGATGTCATATGACTTTTTTTTCCAACATCAATCCATGCCTTCTCCACTAAATCGTTTCTTACGTATTCTGGTGAAGTAGAGTTATGAAACATGCATTTTTTCCACTTCCAGAACAAATCTAACATTACTTTCACTCCATTTCTGTCAAACGTCAAACGAATAAGTATCCGACACAAATGACGCGAGTGTCGCGTGCGATCAGCACTGTCGGTATCATGATACTGATTGGAAACCGACAGCCACCGCGTAGCGCTGTGAACGGTCACCAGCAAAATCGTACGGGGGGTACTTACGATCGGCGCCTATGATACGCGCACGAGGATCGAGTATCTTGTAAGTATCTCCGTGAACGGAGGCACTAAAGTATCAGGCCTATACAGTATCAGGCCTGTAAAGTATTTCACCTAACCTACCTAACCTAACAAAACAAAATCGAATACTTTTTTTTTTTTTTTTTTAATGGCTCTTCACCCCAAAAGAGTGTTCTGGCCAGTGTCAAGTGAATGCTTTTGTGAGTGTAATTTTTGGTTAATATTAACTAATTTAGTTTTAATAACAAGAACCTATCTACATTATATAATAATACTATACAAATGATAATAATAATAATACGCAAAATTATTACAATAAGAGATGATTTTAATTAAACATAACAAGGAAATTAAAAGATATGCTGACACAATTTATTGTGCGTAAAAAATAAAATAAATAAATAAATACATGAAACTTAACTTACAGTTACAAATTGATGCTGTTAATATTCAGGAAATTAGCCAAGACTTTATACACGCGTTTGTTCACAGAAGATAACAGGCATGCAATGTTGTAGGGAGGCAATATACCCGAACTGATTAGGTGAGGGATGAAATTTTTGTATGAATTATTTATAGGACAACTGAAAAAAATATGATTGAGATCCTCTTCACCAAGACGACATTCACACATCGCAGAATTCTCAATATGAATTTTGTCAGGTGAACATTGTGGCAGCAATGCCCTATCCGCATGCGGCAAATGGATGATGTCGAGAATTTGTTAAAAGAAAGTCTGGAAAACCACGGTTTTGAAGGAATCGTTGGCTGAATTGTGAAAAAGCTATATCCTTTTGATTGACTAGATTCTTCCCAATGATTCTGCCATGTGGAAATCATGTTTTCCTTCAATTTTATGAAAATGTCATCGGTGTTTAAAAATTTATATAAAATATCCCCCGAAATAATGGCATCTTTCGCCAATGAATCGGTCTTTTCATTTCCAGGGATACCGCAGTGACTAGGTATCCAAGCCAAGACGATTTCTTTGCCAGAGTCGGTTAATTTATGAATTAAAGTGCGAATTCCAACACAGAAATCGTCTTCTGGGTAATGGAAAGGGGAAGAGTTTAATTTTTAAAGTGCACTCAGGGAATCGGAGAGAATTAAGAATTTTCCAATGTGAACATCGTCAATGTATTTGAGGGATTCAAAAATGGCTAAACATTCAGCAGTGAAAACGGAAGCCTCTTTTGGAAGTTTAATTTTTCTATCGACTTGATCTGATGGGCAGTGGAATGCCGCTCCCACATGGTTTGATAAGGGAGACTTGGAACCATCTGTGTAAATAATTTTCCAGTTGGAATATTTCGAATATAAAATTTGGATAAGTTTTGTTGGAGCTTCGTGATTGTTAATTATGCCGAGAGAAAAAAGAATATTTGGTTTACACAAATGAATACGAAAGGAGTTGGCATATAAAGGAAGTCTGTCTGATGGATTTAAGAGGGGTTTATACGCACAGTACGTATGGAGGCTTTTAACAAGAAGAGGGATTGATTTGTTCCTCCAATATGGAAGTGATTTCACTTGAGCAGTGAGTGCAGTAATTTTGTCTTTCAGTGGGTGATTAGAGAGTCTTAAGCATTTAAATAAAAACTTGTCAGCCAAGAACTGTCTTCTGAAATGAAGAGGAGCCTCCACAGCCCCCACTTGTAAAGCGTTAATTGATGAAGAACGCATTGCTCCGATAATCAATCTTAAACATTGAAATTGAATACGGTCCAACCTTGCGAGGTTCTTTTTAGAAGTGGGTTCAATGAGGAATGACGCGTAATCCAAATGACTCCTAACATATGGGTTATAAAAAAGTTTTTGGGTGAATGGATGACTTCCCCACCAGACCCGTGAAACGGCACGTAAAGTGTTGAGGCCAGCTTGACATTTGTTAATGATTAAATTAACATACGGGTTCCATGTTAACTTAGAGTCTAAAATTACCCCAAGAAATCTTATCTGTACCTGCATAGGGAGAATTGAATTATTTATTTGGACTGTTACACGCGGAGTAACACGTTTTCTGGAAAAGACGATAACATTGCTTTTGGACGGAGAAATTTCTAAGCCGTGATTTTTTAACCAGGTGTCAAGGTTTTTCATGCAAATGTTAATCACATCCTCCAGAATAGAAATAATTCGTCCTGAAATATATATAAAAAGATCATCCGCATACTGGAGTATTTTACAAGATGGATGCATACTCCGATGCAGGTCAAAGGTATAAATATTAAAAAGGATAGGACTAAGGACGGAGCCCTGAGGCAAACCCTTGTTTACTATTCTTTCCAGTGGAGAAGAATCCAGCACCTGGATTTGAATTTTCCTGGTAAGAAGGAGGTTAATTATAAAACTGGAAAGCTTACGAGGGATGCCAATTTTTAATAATTTATTAAATAAAACATCCAATAAAACATTGTCAAAAGCTCCGCACACATCAAGGCAAAAACCGACAAGGAATTCATTATCGGCCAGGGCTAACTGGATATCAGAAGTCAGGATGGACACACTTTCGATCGTACTTTTTCTTTTTCGAAAGCCAAACTGAGAGCTGGGAAGAATTTTCTCATTTTCTGCATACCAGTCTAGACGTCTTTTAATCATATGTTCAGCTATTTTAACTAAGGAAGATGACAGAGCTATAGGTCTGTAAGAAAGTCCAGAGTTAGGGTCTTTCTGGGGTTTCAGAATGGGAACAATTATTTGAGTTTTCCAGGATGATGGAATTTTGCCGGAGTCAAAGATCAGATTTATAATTGAAAGAAAATAGTTTAGTGTGGTAACGTCGCAGTTTTTAATAAAGCTATAAGGAATTCCATCTACACCAGCGGATGAGTCTGTGAGATCGTTTAAGACCTCCCTAAGTTCCGTTAAATTGAAGTGGGTGTCCATCCAACCCCGTGTTTTAAATGAGTATGTGAATTCTGTTTCATTAAAATTACTTGCAGTTTGAGGAGCTAGTTTATCGGCAAATTCCTTCACCCACTCTGAAGTGAGTGGTCGAGTCACCGTTGGGACGTGAGAACCCTTAAATCTGCGAATTGAATTCCAAACAACTGAAAGAGGAACTTCGGGAGATAATGATGTGCAAAATTTTTTCCATTCTTGACGTTTTTTGGTTTTTAGAAGACGTTTGGTCTTAGCTTCAATTTGTTTATACTGAAGGAAGTTCTCCATATTCATATTTGTTGAATAAATTTTCGCATATTTTTTCCTCATATCTACTGCGTCTGAGCATTCAATATCCCACCAAGGAGCTGGGGGAGGTTTCCCTTTGTTACGTGTCGTTTTAATGGGGATAAATTTTTCTGCGGCCGTAATGACTGCAGACACAAATAAATCGTAACATTCCGCAACATTTTCTGTAGTTGGAGAGGGCAGATTTTGCACAGAGAACTTTGTATGATTTGAATAGTCATTCCAGTTGGCTCTGGCAGTTAAGAACCTTGGTTTTCGACTACTGCACTTGACATTTTTGTTGGAATGATAAATATTTGAGGATTCAATGAGGATGGGGTAATGATCACTCCCATGAGGGTCATCCAAAACCTTCCATAACAGGGATGCGGCTATGTTGGAATTGCAAATAGTAAGATCAACCATGCTGGGTCGCTGACCAGGCACCTGAAGACGAGTAGGAGAACCATCATTGATAATACAAAAGTCTAGTTCATCTAGTAGATCAACAATATCTCTGCCCATTCTGTCACAATTGTGAGCTCCCCATAATCCGTGATGGGCATTGAAATCTCCCAGAACAAGAGAAGGGGTAGTGACCTTGGAAAACATAGCTTTTAGGATTGATTTAGAAGGTTTATTAGATGGTGATATATACAAAGAAATTATTGTAGTGTCAAAAACCTTTGCGGCCGTCACTTGAAAAGGACAACCAATTGGTTTTACATCTACAGGGGAGAAGGGTAATGATTTTTTAATGAAAAGAGCGGAGCCGCCCTTTCCATCTTGACGGTCGTCTCGAAGACAGTGGTATCCCCTGACTCTGAAATCAGAATCCGGTTCCAGCCACGTCTCTGAGATGGCAGCCACTGCAATTGAGTTTGAGTGTAATGTGTTTAAAAATTCTTCAGTCTTATTTCTAAGACTATGACAATTCCACTGAAGAATCCTCATCAGAGGAGCCATTTCTAGTTGAGTTGATAATATTAGTAATTTGTTTAGCAACGTGGGACGGTATTTGAATGTTGTTTTTATTTAATGTTTGTAAAATATGTAAAAATGAGGTGATTAGTGTAGAGTTAAGGTCTATATTATAATTTTGTTCTTTAGTAGATGACTTTAGGTAAGAATTGAAATTTGAACTGGAAGGAATTTGTCCATTAGGGAACCACAGAAGGGATTCGTGATTAGCATTATTTTTTTTTGTTAGAACTCTAGGTTTCACGACCCTTTCAACAGTTTTTCTAAATGAAGAAGAAGAAGGTTGAGAAGGGGTGGATTTTTTAGAATTTTTGGAAGTTACTTCAGAATAAGATGGAATGGATTTGTTAAACATTCTTGATGCTTCCGCATAAGAGATGCTCTTCTCGGCCATTGTGAGCTTAATATTGCGCTGCCTTGACAGTTCAGGGCAAGTTTTGCTGATGGACATGTGGGTACCGGAGCAGTTTAAACATTTATATTTTTTTTTTTTTTTTAATTCATATGAAGCGGATACTTTGTGATGTGACATTATTAATTTAAAATAAAACAATAACTTTGTAAACACCACTTTTATTTTTATACTTTATGCCGACCGGGTTTCGCTACAACCGTAGCTTCATCAGGGCAGTATAATACTCTACTAACATTAGGTTACATTTGTGTTATAATATATATTTTAACAAAAAATGGGCTGGGCTGGACTCGTCAAGTGGAGGAGGAAGAGGGAGGCATAGATGGAGAATTGGGAAGGGAACGGACGTGTTCTTTATCAATAGGGAACAATCTTAGTATGGGACTTTTATTTTACTCACTTCAATGCAGCGATTGCGCATTTTTTTATATTGGTAAAACAGCGCGCAACATAAACACCCGTGTCAAAGAACATCTTCGATTTTTACACAGCTCTGGATTTTCAGAATTTGCAAACCACTTGATTGAAAACGATCATAAATTTGCCAAAAACGCTGGCGCCAAACTTATTCATAAAAACGACATCGGTCTAAGGTTGGATAATTTAGAGGCACTTGAACTTAGGAAAGCCATAAACACTAATAGTAAGGTAGTAAATAACCAACTTAATTTAAATAAAAGTCCCATACTAAGATTGTTCCTTATTGATAAAGAACACGTCCGTTCCCTTCTCAATTCTCCATCTAAGCCTCCCTCTTCCTCCTCCACTTGACGAGTCCAGCCCAGCCCATTTTTTGTTAAAATATATATTATAACACAAATGTAACCTAATGTTAGTAGAGTATTATACTGCCCTGATGAAGCTACGGTTGTAGCGAAACCCGGTCGGCATAAAGTATAAAAATAAAAGTGGTGTTTACAAAGTTATTGTTTTATTTTAAATTTATAATTTTCCTCTGTTTTATCACAGGAATCGCCACTATGGGATGAACTGCACTTGAAGCAACGGGGTTCTGATCTGCAGCGGTTCTTTGTGTGTCCAAATCTGCAGCACTTGTAGCATTGCACAGTTGGGAACACATAGAGCTCTACTGGTAGAGAGACGTTAAACATAGTAACATTTTGTGGAAGGTCTTTGCTGTCAAATGTTAGGACAACGGATTGGGAGGGTCTCCATTCTACAGAGTTTCCCGTATTAAACCTGTAATTTAGACGACGCGCTTTTAAAACTTTTCCGAAACCTTGAGAAACAGTAATGTTTTCCAGGATGTCCTCTATCGACCAGTGCGGTGGGATCCCTTTTGTGACACCTAACTTTGTAACCTGATATGTAGGTATGAAAACGTTGTACGAGTTTTTTTTGGCAACATCAGATTTTACAAAGCTATTGGCCTCAGCCGCTGTCTTGAATTCAACAGAAAGACGGTTACGCCCAACCGATTTTACTCCATTCCAGACAGGGTGGATTTTATTTTTAAACATAAAATGTCCAAAGTCCACATCGTATAAATTTGATTGTTTTTCATCCTTTGAAATTTTAGTCACGTGTGTAATGTAAGGTGGTCTATCAAGATTATTATACAGACGTGACATTTGTGAAGGAGTATTGTTTACCAGTGGGGCGGGTGTGGTTGAAGGGCTTGCTGGACTTAGATTTGAAATCGAGGAAGAAGTGGACGGAATTACATCCTGTAAAACAGAATTATTTGGAAGGGAGTCGTTTTGCGTGGAGGGTGTTTTTCGATGTATCTGTTCAAAATCTGTTGCATTTCTATTATCTGCTGGTTTAGCAATTTTTCTTTTTTTTGACGTAATCGTTACGAAGTCCGAAGCCTTCGGAATATTAACCGCGATTATTTTTTTTGTAACACCCGAGGATTCAGATAGCAAACCATCATCTGGGGGATCAGGTGGTTTTTCTTTATCCATTTTCGAATAAATCTACAGCACACAAATCAAAAAAAAAATCTTACCTTAACTGCTCCGAAGAACCAATTATATAACACAAATACTGACAGTGAAAACAAATATACAAGTAAAAACTATATTACACTAATTTACAATACTATTTTAAAACTATTATCTATATAAAATGATTAATTTTGTAAAGAGGAATGAAATGACACTGGCACATTTAGACGGTAGCCTTTGTTTCAAAATCGAATACTTTGAATCTAATCTAAAAATATATTTATTTTAAATAGGTACCTATGTTAGGTAGAAAATTTAATTGATTGTTCTAATAATATACAAAATGAATGTTTTTAATATATGAAAAATGAAAACTTGTAAGAAAAAATGCAATAGGTGGCACTCGAGCTGGTTGAAAATCAGAATGTACGCGGACTGAATATATTGAACGCAGGAGAGGGGAGGGGATCGCGGAGAGGGGTTCGCGGAAGAGGGGAAAGTGAAGGCGGGGAAGGTGGAAGGGGAACGCATGAGGGAAAGGGGACAAGGGAAGGGAAGGGGAGACGGAAGGCGAATGGGACGAATGGGAAAAGACACGCAGGGAGAAACAATTTCTTTATTAGTGGCATTGCAAGTCACGCCGGGAACTCGCTAGTCTATTGTAATAACTAAAAGTATCCCTTTGAATCCCAGTGAATCCGTAGTTCCTAGGCACTCACCGAACTTGCCTCGATATTAAGGCGCGGCGTCCCGCCTTTCTACCGATTTATTACATATTTTCCTTAAGGCTCTGCAACCGGGCCCGAATAGAAGAAGATGGAGAGATACGAAATTACGAATGTTAGAGGAGAGCGCTAACATTTACAGCGACAAAATCGATGCGAAAATTGCGAAAATGTTTAATGAAACCCGACTCGTTTAAAATAGAGCAAAAATCTCGCGGGCATTATCTTAAACAACATTTAAAGAAACACTGTGAATTTTTACATACATATTACTTGTAAAGTAACTGAAGCAAACGTGTTAATGATAATTTTTGAAGCATACTTTGCGATTTTTTTCTATCGAGGGAATTTTATATAATTTGCGTTTCAGCGCGGGAAAGTCTAGATATTATTTCAAGAATAACATATATTTTTTAAGAGCTTTTAAACTTACCGTGTTTAAGGGAAATATGTAATAAATCGGTATAAATCCGGGTTGCGGGCCCTTAACAAAGTACTTAAAAAAATATATGTTATTCTTGAAGATAATATCTGTACATTTCCCACGCCGAAATGGTAATTATATGAAATTCCCTCCATAGAAAAAAATTGCCAAGTATGCTCCGAAAATTATTATGAACACGTTTTTTCAGTTATTTTACAAGTTATATTATGTATGAAAAAAATGACAGTGATTAATTAAATGCTATTTACGCGAGATTTTTATTCTATTATAAGCTTCGATCAAGTATTGTCGGTCAATGATTGTAAGCGATTCGTATTTTATTAAAATCAAGCTGGTTCCCGGCATGCTTTGCTATGCTATTTAATAAAGAAATGGTTTCTCCCTGCGTGTCCTTTCCCATTCGCCCGTTCCCTTTACGCCTCCCCTTCCTCTCACGCATCCCCTTCCACTCTCACGTTCCCACTCCGCCTCCTCCACTTCCCCTAATTTTTTTCAGATTTTAAAATGTTTTGGATTTTGAAATTTTTTGGATATTAAAATATTTTTTGATTTTAAAATTTTTTGGATTTTAAAATTTTTTGAACTTAAAAATTTTTTGGATTTTAAAATTTTTTTTTGATTTTGAAATTTTTTGGAATTTAAATTTTTTTTCGATTTTTTAATTTTTTTGTTTTTGGATTTTAAAATTTTTTTAGATTTTGAAATTTTTTGGAATTTAAAATTTTTTCGATTTTAAAGTTTTTTGGATTTTGAATTTTTTTGGATTGTAAAATTTTTTTCGATTTTAAAATTTTTTGGATTTTAAATTTCCGCTCCCCCAAAGTTTCATCGCAATCGGATGAATGGTTTAGCAATGCATAATTTCATGATACCAGAGCTCACTATCTGTAGTTGTATTGCAAGTACTAAGTAGGTACTTTGTTGTAATATTTCACCAAAACGACGCCATTATATTGTCGAGCATAAAATAATTTTATAAAAACTTCTTTTCAGAACAAATAATTTTATTCAATATCATGTTTTATTTTTAAATCAAAAAAGTCCCTGCAAGAAAATACCTACCTAGAACAGCGTAATATATATATATATTTTTTGTTATTTCACAATATCCAAATAGAACCACTCTTTATTCATAAATAATTATCCCGTTCAACTTCAAGCAATTTCGTTATACATTTACAAAAAAAATACATAAGCAAAATCATCAGATGATTCCGAGTAAGTTATGTGCAGGTAGGTACCTACATAGATTAAAAAGTGACCATCTTGAGTGATTTATTTAATTTCATATCATTAAATATTTAAACGAAAGAATACTGTTCCTAAGCCGGTAGGTACCTACCTGGTAAACCCCGAGAAAAATTACATTGTTGTAGGTACCTACCTACGCGTTTTCTCAATAAAAATTGCGTCAACATTACGTATTTTGTTACTTTTCTATCGATGGAACGGTAGGTACCTGCCCGTTATAAATTGAGTTTTTTTTCATATGACCAGTAATTTAATACTCTTGGATAATTTGAGAACGCATTTTCGACATGAATTTTTCAGGAAATGTGTGATATTTGTCAGCTTCTACCGACATATTTAATATGAGAATCATATGTTATATTGTTATCAAAAGTTGCGGAATGTATCGTATTTTTAAAAAACATCTAGCCCGGAATCGGTTTTTCGGCCGCAATGTCGTTTGGCGAAAAACAACGACCCAAACCGCCGAGAGGTCCGTTTTGACTCTGACATTTAATCTATGCTCAGTATTGCAAGGTTGCAGAAAATTAAATAAACATTTCAAATATCTACCGAATTTACAGGCTGAAAACGATGTGCATATCGATGTTATTGGATTTTTCGCAAATGTCAAATATAATTGCAAAGTTTGACGCGATATTGCGAAATATTTTAAATGGGAAGCTACACATGTTTTTATTTTAAAAATTTCTAAATCTTGTATAATTTATGATGATTAAAAAATATCTCTCGCAAAATGATTTTTTTCGTCGTAATTGACCACCCCGCAAAGGGCCTTTAAAATGTCAATTGTTCTACGTTATTTTCAAGATCGCCGTTTAATTAATTGGAATAAATTCCTAGCAAAAATCAGTTTTGTATGGGAAATTGTCGATATATCTTTCTCAACTTTTGCAGGCATTTTAAAAGAGATAGCAACCCTGAACTCGCTTCGAAGGAGAGAGTTCCATGGGGCGTTTGAAATCGGTTGAGCTTAGAGGTCATTTTGGCATGCTGGGTGGAGGGTTTTTTAAGGCAAAGAAGGAGAGGAGATTTCTGGGAACGAAAAGGGTTTAAGGGGTGGGTAGGAATCTGGGGTTCAGTGTGTCCTGGTCATCCGCCTCCAAGACCTAGACAAACCTCACCTCATGTACCCGGGCACCCCTACTAAATCACCAAACGTAGCGAACCACTTGGGGTGACCTACGGCAGTGGTATTGGTTATCCTATAAAGGTTCCCGGCGAGGCGCGGCAGTACCCATTCCCGCCTCCCAATTTATAATTTAGTGGTCTGATACAGTCATCAAATCGATAGGTACATTTGTCACATTTTTGTAGAAAAAATAACTAAGGTTTATTACAGTAAAAAAAATACAAAAAATATGATTTCATAGTGCGCAGGTAGGTACTTAATAGACTATTCAGCATTTTTTAGAAAGTAAAACTGTGATTTATCTGAGTAAAGGATTTACAGAAAAACATCATTTCATATTAAGCGGGTAGGTTCTAAGTGGGTGCTTTGTTTTATATTTTCACAAAAACGACGCTATAAGAATGTATTCGTCACATTTTTTTACAAACAACAAATAAGATTTATCACAGTAAGAAAAAATATTATTTCATAGTGCGCAGGTTGGTACTAAATAGACTTGTAGTAATTTTTTCAAAAACGGCGCTACAAAAATGTATTATTCAGAATTTTTTAGAAACAAAAATTTTATTTTATTCGAGTTAAACAAAAACGGAAAAAATATTCTTTCATAGCGTACTCTACTCCCCCCCCGCAAACCCCTCTCCCGAGTTCCCCTCCCCCTTCCCAGGTTACCCTCCCCCCTCCCTGGTTTTCCTCCCCCCTCCCGCTTTTCATTAATTCATTGCCGTTACATTTAGTTTTCAAACAGCTCGCGTGCCACATATTGAAATATTTTTATGCAAATTTCGTAATGCCAGAGCTCACCAGCCAATAAACAAACATAACAAAAAAAGAATTACTCAATTTGGTGCAGTCTTTCGGAAGTTATGCGCGTACATGCATTTCCGCGATTCATTTGTATGCAAATTTCATAATGCCAGAGCTCACCAGTAGTTTTATACAAACTTTGTCCTGACGATAAGGAACGCGACAAAAAAAGAATGATTCAATTACGTGCAGTCGTTCTGAAGTTATGAGCGTACTTACATTTCGGCGAATCATTTTTGAACAAATTTCGTAATGCCAGAGCTCACCGGTAATTTTATTCAAACCTTGTCCTGATAATGACGAATACAGCAAAGAAAGAATTATCCAATTTGGTGCATTCGCTCGGAAGCTATGCGCATATATAGATTTCGGCGATTCATTTTAAACAAATTTTATAATTCCAGAGCTCACCGGTAGTTTTATACAAACCTTGCCCTGACAATAACGAAACCGACTCAAAAAGAATTTTCCAATTTGCTCAATTCGTTCGTTAGTTATACTTTACAAATGATTACCGTAGATAATTTATCCGTTTATGTAATTTTCAGGGTTCCTACCTAGTTCATCCCGATATTCTAAAATAATATTTTATTTATATGGCAAGACAACCGTTAAACGTTGTCCTAACCGCCTCGAGCACAGCCTGAAAATCGAACACCTGCGCCGGTTTTAGAACATTTTCCATACAAATTACGTCAGCTAACGCTGTCAGGGCCTCGCTGCAAACCTGCGGTGGTTTTGGATAACGTTCCACGCTCAGTATTGCAAGGTTGAAGAAAATTTAATAAATATTATTAATCACCCTCGTACGAATACGATTAATTTGAAACTCGTTTCACGCACTGTTCAACAACAGCATTTTTTTAGCGCTAGGATCTGCTAACGTTCGAAATTGAATTTCGATACGTCTTTGAATTTCTCCAAGGAAAAGCTGCGGTTTTAGATTCTGTCGACAGGCGTCTCCCTGAAAATTTTACCTATTTTTAAACATCTGTTTCAAAATATGACTTTTCCGCGGTTTTTTCGCACATGTCAGATTTCAAACGAATATCACGACGATGTTTTCGTGAAATGTGATAATTACGACGGTCAATCAAAGTTGCGTATTCCTCTACTCTATTATATTTTTTAAAAATATCAAAGCTGGGATCGCTTTTTGGGCTGTAATGCAGTATTCCCCAACCGAAACCGCTGAGAGGTCCGTTTCGGTAGCATAAAACTGACATTTGAAATCTACATATACCTATCTCAGCATTCGCAAACATGCAAAAAGAGATGGGTTAATCCTGACCTGACTTGATATTCCTAGCATTTTAATTTGCATTGAAACTAATGGAAAAAAGACATCTCTTGTTTTTTAATGCGAACCTGTCGGCGGGAAGTGTAACCGAGCCGAATTGAGTGATTTTATTAGAGTTCTAGTTTTCGCCGCCAGTTTTTTTCTTTAAATTTTGTAGGCCAAAAAACGCTTAATTTTTGTCGCAAAGTCAAAGTACTGAAACGTGCTCTGAATTTTTTATCTGAAAGGGCGTAAGCGACTTTTTTTTTAAGCGACAGTGCGCCGTGAGGTCTTGCGGATCGCGGGGGAGAAGGGTCGATTATCGCATCATCAAAACGCGATTTTTTTACGATTTTTTGTATGAGATCCCTGTCCATGCCCCCTGTCCGGCCAAATCGATCTCTGCGGTCGGTGAAACTGAATAGGCAGAGTGGTCGATTTTCGCCTGTCTCTAAAAGGCAACGTTTCCATAGTGAGTTTTCGAAAAACAAATGCCAACTGTGTATTAATATATATATATATACTTTGTATATTTATATTCTTCATCAATGTTTTTTTCTGAAATTTTTAAGTTTATTACTACGTACTTTAGGTAGTAATTTTTTAGTTCATAATATTTTGTACACATTCAGGTATATGAGGTTTTTTTTTCTTCATGTTTGTTTTATAATAGCTTACTATTTTTGCTTTATACTATCACTTCAATATGTGCTCTTTAATTTTTGGTTATATTATTTTTTTCTCTTCTTAACTATGTATATTCTTTAAAATTTTTGCAATTCCATTGTAAAAGCCGTTAATCGGCGTTAATTCATAATAGGTAAATATATTTTTTTAATAAATAAATTAAAATATTCTCTCTATTTCTTGTTTTATTGAAAAAAATATCATTTTTAATGGTTTGTCTAAATTTTTTTAAAGATTTAACAAGGATGGGTTTTTCTCTATTATGTGAAATTTCGAAGTCAATCCGGAGGAAGAATATGATATTCAAATATTATTATAAAATAGTGTGATTTTAAATCTTTATTTAACACCCTTTATCACTATTAGACGAATCAAAACAAGACTTTTTTCCACACAGTCGTGACCCACCTTAATCCAAAATAACATATTTACTTTTTTCTTGAACATTCCTGTCATAGAATAATTTTCCTTACACATTTCAAATCTTATCTCAAACAATTACCTCTACATATTATAAATGAAAGTCCTCCGCTGCGCTTATCTGTCTGTTTGCGATAAACTCAATTCATGCGGTTTTCACCAATAGACAGAGTGTTTCGTGAGGTTTAAGCATATAATTTGTCAAGGTTTTGTGGAGATTGCTGAAATATATATTGAAATGAGAATGTCTGTATGTGGTGGACAAGCGGGCTGGCAAGGAGGCGGTGTGGATTTGATTTGTATGCAAATTAACAGATGACGGTGTGAGTTAAAAGGTTTTGTTACCATCCAGTAGATGGCGTTGTGCTTCGTTAGCCATATTGGCCGGGTCAGCTGACCTGTAATAATTCACACCACAGTGTCTACTCGAGCAATGGATTATTTATAAAATAAATGCCTTGGGGAATTTAATTTGGGATTCGGTTGCACTCATTTAAAGAACGAACCTCCGAATATTAGTATGGAATTCAGACTCTTGACTCACAATCCGGAGGTCGCGGGTTCGATCCCGGCATGCGCAAATAAATTTTATTTGATTAATTTGTGAACTAACTAACTAACTAACCATCACGCCGTTTCCCCGCAGGGGTAGGCAGAGAGGACGGACCGCCAAACAACTCGGTCTTGGCACACACTCTTTGCATCACTCACATTCATACATCGTCTCATACATACTCTTCTATTATTCTGACTTTTGACATGGCCCGTCTCAAGTATCTGATTTACTTGATCGTGCCATGTCTTCCTCGGGCGTCCCCGACTTCTTCTACCATTCACATTTGCATCATATATTCTTTTAACACTACTTTCTTCGTTCATTCGCTCTACGTGCCCAAACCATCTGAGGGTCCCTTTCTTAATTTTGCTCATTATACTTACATCAGCCTTACATTCTTTGCGGATATCCACATTTCTAACACGATCATACATGGTTTTACCACACATACGTCTCAGGGATCTCATTTCAACAGCATTCAGTTTACTTTCATCCTTCCTCTGCCAGTTCCATGCCTCACTGCCATACATCAGGGTAGGTACCAGGACTCCATTGTGGACTGCTAGTTTCGCTTTTATTGAAAGTTTTTTCACAATTAATTCATTTAAAACAATATATAGTATATTTGCGGCATGTTCCAGAGTGGAAGATACTATCAGTATCGCCCTGGTGTAAGACCACCATTCAGAATTGAAACGTTGCTTGAAAATGGCTTTAGCCGTGTTTAGTGACCAGATCTGAATAGCCAGGTACTTCCCAACCTTCCTCTTCCCCACCTCTTTCCCCTCCCCACTACCTTCAGCCTCACAACATACCCCAATTGGGGATGCCATAGTCTCACTGGCTCCAGACGGGAGCAGTTGAGATTCTTGTGCGGTATTCACTGTAAAAAAAAAAAAAAAAAATGGAAATACAATACAAACTGCTTTTTGTGGCAAAGTCTTTGAATCCACCTGTATTTCATATTAGTAAGTTCCCGGCATGCGTTTCTATGCCACTTATTAAATAAATTATTTCTCCCTGCGTATCCTTTCCCATTCGTCCCATTCCCCTTCCGCGTCCCCTTCCCCGTCCCCTTCCCCGTCCTCTCCCGCGCCCCCTTCCTTCTCTCACGTTCCCACTCCGCCATCTCCGCCTTCCCTCTTCCCACTCCCCTCTTCCACTTCCCCCGTCCCGCGATTCCTCCTCCATGTTTCCCCTTCCCGAGTTCCCCTCTCCCCTCCCGGGCTCCCCTCTCCCATCCCGGGTTCCCCTCCCGCATTCCATACATTGAGTCCATTCAGTTTTCAAACAGCTCACGTACCACCTATTGCAATTTTTTTTCACAAATTTCGAAACCATCGCGGGCATGCACACATAAAATCCAAAAGTTTCATCGCAATCGGTGAACGGTCAGCATAGCATAATTTCATGATGCCAGAACTCACTATTGTATGTGGAAGCCATCGCAGTCATCCTCACTTCAAATCCTCATAGTTTCATCGCCATCTGTGAATTATGTGTTATCAACACATAATTTTATTAATTTAAAATAAAACAATAACTTTGTAAACACCACTTTTATTTTTATACTTCATGCCGACCGGGTTTCGATACAACCGTAGCTTCATCAGGGCAATATAATACTCTACTCTATTAGAGTATTATACTGCCCTGATGAAGCTACGATTGTAGCGAAACCCGGTCGGCATAAAGCATAAAAATAAAAGTGGTGTTTACAAAGTTATTGTTTAATTTTAAATTAATAATGTCACATCACGAAGTATCCGCTTCATATGAACAAACATAATTTTATGATGCCAGAACTCACTATTGTATATAGAAACCATCGCAGTCGTGCTCACATCAAATCCTAAAAATTTCATCGCAACCGGATGCTGGAATTGTTAAGCAACGCATAACATCTCACACATATGGACAGAAGCAAACATATGTATTTTGATTTTCTTAAATAGGTTTGTAGATTTTGTAATTGAGCCGTTTGCGAGAATTTTGAAATACATTCGAACAAATCTACCTAAAATCATGTGGTCAATAGATACCGCTCTGAAGGAAGGTTCTGTATCTTTTGTGTATCTTTTGAATTAAATCAGCGCTACGCTAGACAAAAAGGCAATATCTAGATATCGGAAGGCGTTCACCGTGCGTTATCGACTCTCAAATGTTTGTGATTTTCTTTGGCTTGTCCATGTTTGTCGTGTGTTGATATCAGTTGGTGTGGATTAATTACTTACTAAAAAGGAAAAATTACTAATGATTAGTTATTACCTCGGCAGTATTCTCACGGAGACTCTTGACCCAGATGTAGAGGTTAGGTGCAGAATTGAAGCAACAAAAACTGCGTTCATTAAAATGAAATCCCCCTTCTGCGATGACAATATTAGCTTAAAACTAAGGCAGAGAATGCTAAAATGTTATGTGTGGTCGGTCTTGCTGTATGGATGTGAAACATGGACCTTGAAAGTAAATACCATGAACAGGTTAGAGGCTTTTGAAATGTTGCTTCACCAGAAAATGCTCAAGGTCCCATGGACTGACATGATCACCAACACAGAAATTCTCGGGCGGGCTAGAGCAGATAGAGAACTGTTTACATTAATAAAAATCAGGAAAATTTCATATCTTGGTCGTATACTTCGAGGGGAGAAGTATCACTTGCTCCATTTAATATTGAAAGGCACGATAGAGGGTCGCCGAGGGCTTGGTAGGAGACAAATGTCTTGTTTGCGAAATATACTAGAGTGGACCGGCATTAGAAGTGTGGAGGAGCTATTTCGGGCAGCGCAAGACAGAGACATTTTCAAGAGTAATCGCCAACTTCAGGTAGACCAGTTATGGCACACAAAGAAGAAGAAGCAGTTATTATAACTACTTACATAAAAGCCTAATAGGAGTTCATAATTGACTACCCGTTTGTCGTATTATTTCGATGTTTGCACGCGATGACATTTGATTTGCAAATTTACCCGCGACAGATGTCTCTTAACAAGGATTGCGTTAGGGTAACTACTGTTAAGAGTTGTTGTCTTAACATAAGCAACGCATGCATTAACATAATAGCAGCGCATGCATAATTTTATTGTTAATTGGATGAAAACTATTGTTTTGCTGTGTTCAGTAAAAAGTATTAATTTTTATGTAAAATTTGTTTTATCCAATGCATATAAAAGTATTACAGTTATTGCTCGAAAACTGCTGATTTTATACTGTAAAGACAACATCAGCGGCATGATTGGGTGACGTGTTGAGAGGGGTGAAGGGGGGAGCTGTGGGAGAAGATCTGTTATGGTCGTTGATGCATTATGTTCAGATGAGATACGCAGTGAAAATGTATACACCGAGTTTATAGGGACGAATGGGAAAGGACACGCAGGGAGAAACAATTAGCAAGCAACGCATACCGGGAACTCGCTATCCTAATATATAAAACAAAGTCGGGTTAGTTACACTATTTATAACTCAAGAACAGCTGGACCGATTTTTTTTTTGGATTAGTCTCCGCCACGAATAGCATAATAACTATAATAACAGTACACATATAAGTTCATGAAAGTGACAGTTGTGTTCAAATTTGTCCAACGAATTTCATTATTAACAGCTGTTTATAACTATCATTTAAGCATTTATTCGCGTGAAACGCAGTCTTCATATCATTCTACACATTGTGAATCAAAATTGTGCCCTGATCTTTGCAATTCAAACGGTAATACATCGTTTTATAAGTGTTGACGGTTACTGAATATTGAAGCTTAGAAACGTCTGTCTTACCCACTAGTGGCACTAGTAGAACAGGCAACAAATCAAGACGCATTGCTGCTATGGATAACCCGTCTGACGTCACTGGCTCAGAGCCAGACTTGAGTAACACACTAATTTCTTTCAAATATGAAATAAAACAAGAAATTTTCAAAGTGTTTACTGAATTAAAAACACTGAATAAACAATTAAAGGAGTGTCATATTATTATTAATGACCTCACACTTACAAATAAGGAACTTGATACAAATTATAATCTGATTTTATCCAAATAAAACCGCCTGGAGCAAAACTCATTAAAAAACAATGTAGAAATTATTGGCGTTCCTGAAAAAAAGAACGAAAATTTAGTAGATGCCATAAAATTGCTGGGAACCAAGGCAGGTATTGATGTTCTCCCAATTGATATTGACGGTATTTATCGTACTAGGTCAAGGAATTACCTAGAGAAAATCCTAAATTTACTCGACCAATTGTAGTGAAGTTTACAACCAGCCGCTGCAGAGACAACTTTCTAGCTGCTATAAGGAAGAAAGGCGGCATAAACTCTGGCAACCTGATGCTTCCTGGCGAAAACAACGTTTATGTTAATGAACATCTGACGGCTTCTACCCGTGCGCTTTTCAAGAGAGTGAGAGACTTATGCAAGGAAAAGAACTTTAAATTCAGGTGGATCAAGTTTGGAAAAATTTTTATCCGAAGAAATGAATCCAGTCCCATTATATTTCTCTGTTTCATTTTTCATTTTTTTCTTCTTTACTACAACAACACTCTAATACTTACAATGTACTTCAATATGCCTACAACTCTTTTAAAAATGAAATATTTTATATATTTTATGAAATGAATGAACCAAAATGTTGAATGTTTATTACCAGAATGTAACTGGACTGCGATCCAAAACAAACAGTACGCAAATTATGAATGGTTATCAATCTGAAATTATCTCAAAACTATCTGACACTCTTTCATTTACAGATCTATCGCAGTATTGCACCTTTCCGAATAGTAATCATAAATTCCTAGACCTTGTTTTTAGTTCGACCCCTCTTAACGTATCAAATACTGACCAGTATCTCACCCCGGAATGTAAATATCATAAAGCCATTCTTTTTGATATAACATAGCCCTGGAAACCCCTATGGTGAACAAAAAACGGACAATCAATCTCTTTAGGAAAGCTAATTTTGAAACAATAAATAACATCCTCAGTAGTATTGATTGGGACGCTGAATTCCATGCCATTTATCGTTTTTATGTTATATTATATGAAATCATTCGTTTAAACGTCCCATAAAAGGATGTTCATACTAACAACTCTTATCCCTATTGGTTCAGTCCAGTTCTGATAAAACTGACTAAAGAAAAATATAAAGCGTTCAAAACATGGTAAAAGTGGTCCAATCCTTTAGACTACCATGAATTCTGTATCCTTCGATCAAGGCAGAAGAAAATATCTAGGGAATGTCTTAAACAACTTATAACAAACGCTGAACTTAATATATCCCGTGACCCTAAAAAATTCTGGTCTTACGTTAAAGGAAAAAGAAATAATTCTAGTTTACCTCATGTAATGAAACTGGGCGACGTTACTGCTGCGAATCCTTTTGCAATATTCAACCTGTTCTCACAGCACTTCGTATCCACCTTTAATTATAACACTACCTCCGATCTACACTCTACCAACCATCATATAAATAATCAAGTTAACATCTCTTCGGTAACAGTTACAAAAGAAAAATAGAAAAAATAATTGATACTATTTCTAACTCATTGGGTGCGGGTAGTAATAAAATTCCAGCATTCTTTATCAAAAAGTGAAGCAAGGTAATCTCGAAGCCCTTAGTATTGCTCTTTCAATCCTCATTGAAAGAAGGTATCTTTCCGGATCGTTGGAAGTGTGCTTTTATCACACCAGTATTTAAGTCTGGGGCTAAAAATGATGTCCAGAACTATCGTACTATATCTAAGTTACCAATTTTCAGTAAAATTTTTGAAAAAATTGTTCACGAACAACTTTATAACTGCGTCCAGTCTGTAATACTCGTAAACCAACATGGCTTTATGAAAAAAAGATCGGTTGTCTCTTATCTTGCCACATTCAATGAAAATATTACGAAATCAATGGATGATCAAATCCAAGTGGACTTCTCGAAAGCGTTTGATAAAATTGATCACAATCTTCTTTTATCCAAATTACTGGCTTTGGGAATTCACGGGGATTTGTATCGATGGTTAGTCTCTTATCTTGATGGGCGCACTCAAGGAGTAACAATTAATGGTTTCTTCTCTGAGTTCGTAAATATACCTTCCGGTGTACCCCAAGGATCTCACCTGGGACCGTTACTATTTACAATTTTCATCAACGACGTTCTACTCTTATCTGATGATATAAAAATATATCTTCCGATTAACTCTATCATCGACTGCATTATATTACAGGAAGATCTTTATAGACTTAATGACTACTGAACACTTCTAAATGTTATGTGATTACCTTCACTAGAAATTAAATTAAATTTGACCATAACTATCTTATAGCGAACCAATCACTCAAAAGAGTTACTCAAATTTGTGATCTAGGTGTTCTACTTGATAGTAAACTCACATTCGAGGCACATGATTGTGAAGAAAGCCCTTAGAATTTTAGGATTCTTATTCCGTATCGGAAAAGAATTCAAGAACATTCAAACACTTAAAATATTGTATTTTTCATATGTTCGCAGTCATCTTGAATTTGCTTCTCAGATATGGAATCCTCAATATAAAATTTATATTAAACGCATTGAAGCCATCCAAAGAAAATTTGTCCATCATTTAAATTTCAAGTTTAATATTGGTTATCGTGACACAAACAGCTCGCTGGACCTTTATGGACTTAAACCATTTAAAATTAGAAGAGACTCTGCAGATATAATATATCTTCATAAAATTATCAATGGTTTTATTGATTGTTCGCCTCTTTTGGCTGAGATTAATTTTAGTCCCAGGTGTTAGAACCAGAAAAAAATCACTTTTTCATCTTCAAAAATGTTCTACTAATCTCAGACAAAATGCTTTTAAATTCAGAGCATGCAATGTATTTGATAAGAATTTTAATAATGTAGACATATTCTCATGTAATTTAAGTACCTTAAAAAAGTACCTATGTCATAGCCAACATTAAGTAATTTTTTGACCGTATTGCAAGTTACCATGTAATTGCTGTGAATACTTTCCAGTTGCATACTTATCATTCGACTTACCATTGTATTCACTCTTGAGTTGTAGGAATGTACAATGTACATATTATTATTATTGCTGTTGTGGAGTGAGAATAGATTTCTGACTTTGAATACTTCATGTTTGAAATTTAGTAAGCAGTTTATTATAGTTTAAATTGTGTTTTTATATCTTTTTTTTGATAAATTTTCATAATTTTAATATTTTTGTTAAGTTCTTACGGGGACAGGACCCTTACTTTTTTTTTAAACTTTTTAATTATGATTTTAATTATGTGAAAATCTGTCATTGGATATTATGTATATTATTAATGTTATTATTATAAGTGTAAAATATCTGTTGATTTCCCATAATAAATAAAATAAAAATAAAAATAACAATTAAAATATCGAAAAAATTCGCGAAAAAAAATTACGAAGAAAATGCATTTTCTCGTAGATTTTGTATGGAACGACTTTTTTAGAATTCAATTACACTTGAATGTTAAATCTATCACAATATTGCTGCAACTCTTTCAAAAGATGAGATACACAATGTACGTAGGTCTGTTTCCTCCAAAAGCAAAACGTCATGATTTTCTTGCATCTCACTCACACACCTCACAAGTATGGAATATAGTTACAATGATAACATTGAAGTGTTTTTTTTTTACATTAGCTTCACACAGGGTGCCCTAGGAAAATAATTCCCCTCAGAGCCTAAGTCATCTTTGAGGAAGCTGTGTGGAGGGTCTTTTTATGAAAAGAAGGAGAGGAAGTTCTGGGAAGGAAAAGGGTAATAGGGGTGTGTAGGAATCTGGGGGTAAGTGTATCCAGGAGTGACCGACGAATGAATTCATCCCTCCCACTGCAGTGCAAGAAGAGAAGTCAAATGAACTCCCTCAACCATTCTCTCCCGATCCGGCCTGCCACGCAGCTGGTGAGTAGACGAATTCGCCACCAAGACCCGGGCAAACTTCGCCCTATGAACTCAGACACGCCTGCTAAGTCACCAAACGTAGAGAACTTGAGGGTGACCTATAGCAGAGGTGTTGGTTATCCAATAAATGGTTCCCGGGGCGGCGCGGTAAAAATTCAAAAACGTCACATGTCAATGCGCTGATTGTTTTGCTTTTGTTATTAAACGTACAATGCTGCCCCTCTTTTTTACATTAACCCCCCCCCCCCCCCCCAAAAGGAAAAATACAATCATTATCATAAATCTCCCTCACACGTATAAAGAAAATGAAACGCAATTCCGTTCGCAAAAAAGGAGATCTATGGAGGAAAGAGTCACACGTATTTTGAGTGTCTTACCATTATTCAATGTGTAAGAAAGAGCTGTAGCATTATAGTGATAAGGAACGAATGTTTACGACCTTTTTTGCAATTCCTTCAATGCAAGAATATGGCGTTGTGTGCATTATCATTTGACAGCTGATTCAGTTGCGCATCGATAATTGCTTCATTAAGTAATTTTGAATTGTAATTGCTTCATTAAGAGCGTTTACAAACCCTAACCCTAGAAAATGTTAAGACGTAGTTAGAACCCTATCCAAATGAAATGACGGACCATAATGTGCCTTGTATTTAAGATCAACTGTCAAATACAAACAAAATAGAGAGTGTAAGTGATGTTAGAACCTTGTGAAATGAATTATTATTGAAAAAGCTTGAAGTTAGAACTTTGTCATACTTATATCTACGAAAATACAAAACAGATGGTTCTGAAAATTATTTTGGTTATAGAAATAAGCAAAAGAAATGCTTGGGCATTCAAAGGTCATTTTTGAAAAAATGTCAATAATGTCTAAGTTAAATAAGAATGTAAAAAAAAAATCTGAAATATATTAGTCTGTAAGTGCGCAAATAAATACACAATCGGACCAATGTTGGTCAAGATATTGGTATTTATTTTTTAATGATTTCATTTAAACTAAAATTAAAATTCTGAAACACGCGTTTCCCAGATAATAATGTATTGATTTATTTTACTGCATGATTATATGATTTGAAATGGGCGTTGAATAATACAAAATATTTTTTGAAAATTTAACATTTCTGTCAACGACCTATCACATAACATTATTATGCTGAAAATATTTTTTTTCTCAAAATTTTAACTTGCGTATCCTAGATATAAGAACAATCATTTTTTGTGGAAAATAGTCAATACGTCTAAAATCTGATTTAAAAATGACATATTTCTGGTTTTCTCCGGTTATGCCCTCTTAACTGGTTTTACTGGTTTCCCTTGTGTGGTGAGAATATTATAAAGAAGACATTTTACTTTGCTTGTGTATTTTTATCTGTATTGAGAATCAAATCAAAATTCCGAATAAACGCCACATTAACATTCCTGAGAAAAGAAGGTGTATTAACTAAGCAGTTTCCTATTGTGTACAATTTCGCAATAATCGGTGGTATTTTCGATGGGTATAAAATAAATTTACAAGAGATGGAGCCAGTTCTCGAGTCTGTCAAATAAGAGTAAAAAATATAAAAAAAATGAACTACCAAATTTGTAGGCTGGCAACACCAATTTACCTGTCAAATATTCTTTTAAAGTGCAATCACACTAAAAATGCAGATCACTGTATACACATTTAAAAATACACATTTTTGTTCCTAAAAAAAAAATTAAATGGAAGCACTGTTGTAAAGGTATGTACTTAATGACATAATTTGATTAAATTGTGTTCTACAAAGTACTTCTATTTAATTTAACATAAATTTGAATTTAACAGTACTTAGAAAGGAAGAATCATTAATGGTGAGTTTAGTTACACTACTTTTAGATCTGAATGAGTTGAATATACTCAGATCTAAAATTAGAGACATGATCTAAAGCCTGGACAATGCTAGTAGGTACTTAAGCTAATATGAAATAAATGTGATCAATTTCTAAAGTGTGCTTTATATTTTAGTACAATATCTTTATTCTTCATCATGTTAACATAAAATTGTAAAGATATGCTAATAACATACCTATATTCAATTCTAATTTCGAGATCAGTGGAATGAAAAAAAATTTTTTTTCGCTTTCATGCCTTTTTAATTTTTAATAAAAATGTAGGTTACACAGCTTTAGATTAACACCATGATTATATTTTTAGAATTGCCATTTGGCCGACAGTGGCGCCATCTTTTGTTTTCTATTCTTATTTGACAGATTGTACATTGAAAAGTACTTAGATTTTCACGGCCAAAAGTATTTTCGTTATTTGTTTTTGGGTGTAATGCCGTGTTCCGCTACCTCTTTCTTTAGCCAACGTTTCGGACCGATGGATACTGCATCGCTGTCTTCACCATTAGATAGAGTGATTCATGAGGAAGGTTTAGGCATATAATTTTTCAAGGTTTTGTGTTAATTGGTTGAAATATATAATACACTAGCTGGTCCCGGCATGCGTTGCAATGGCATTTAATAAAGAAATTGTTTCTTCCTGAGTGTCCTTTCCCATTCGTCCTGTTCCCCTTCCGCCTGCCCTTCTTTTCCTGCGGCCTCCCCCACCTCCCCCCCCTCCCAGCCTCCCCCTCCCCCCTCCCCACTCCCATCCCTCCCCAATCCTCCCCCATACCCCCTCCCCCATTCCCCCTCCCCCCTTCCCTATCTCTCCCTCCCTCCCGCTTTCCATAAATTCAGTTTTCAAACCTCGCGTGCGCTGCCCGCTGCTCGCTGCCCGCTGCCCGCTGCCCGCTGCCCGCTGCCCGCTGCCCGCTGCCCGCTGCCCGCTGCCCGCTGCCCGCTGCCCGCTGCCCGCTGCCCGCTGCCCGCTGCCGCTTGAGCAGATAATATATTATGTATTTCAACCAATTTACACAAAACCTTGACAAATTATATATCTTAAAATCTTCCTCATAAATCACTCTATCTATTGGTGAAAACTGCATGAAAATCCCTTGCGTAGTTTAAAATATCTAAGCGCACATACAGCGTGAGCTTTTATGCTTAGTAAAGAATAAAGTTAAAGATGCGTGCATGTATTGTCATTTTGTTACTTTTTTTAATATTTGTCTAATTTATTTTTTGTCACCATATTAAAAATGTGGAATGTATTGCATTACACTGCCCCTGCATACATTCTGGAATAAACTAGTCTTATTATATTGCTGTTTACAAAATATGTGTAATGTATGTATTCGTACTCGTATGTTACCATGTGTCTGTTGTGAATGTCATATTTAATTCTATTGCATTTTTTTATTGAAAGTAAGTTGATACATAAATATCAACAAACAAGTCCTGCTAAGCCAATTAAATTGGTTTTTCAATAGGTGCTTATAGTTAAGTTAAATATATATTTTAAAAGTTATAATTTGCATATTATTCAGTTTATATTTATTAATACAACTTGTCAATATTTGCACTAACAACGATCGTCGTTGTCATTTATTGCAATTACCACGAAGACTAATTGTTAAAAGATTCTTCACACAGCATCTCCAAAGATGACACAGGTCCTGATTTAAATTTCCCTAAAGTGAAGAATTTTGATTTTTGTTTTAAAAAACCTCTAACGGCAGGCTTAAGATAATTGCTTCTCACTAAAGGTCAAATACCGATTAAAATTCTTCAACAAATATATTTTTTTTAATGTATTCACGATAGTTGTGCTATTTTGTCGCCTCAGTTCTTGTATGTTCAATAGACCATCAGAAAATTTTATAGGAGGAGAATTTTTTCTTTAATTATTTCAATGAAACATTATGATAGGTATTATTATTTTTAATTGTTAAACTAACGCTTTTAAGACAAGATTTTTATGCATAGCACAAAGGGTAACAATTATTATAAGCAATAATTATCAGCCTGAAACACTCATCAACATTGAAAAATCTTCCGAGAAAAGATACATGACGCTAACGGGACTTGAACCCGTGCCCTTCAGATTGCCGGTCAGCTGCTCTCCCAATTGAGATATGGCGGTTTATCTTATACCCGCCAAATGATTCAATATATACCAGTGTTTCATTCAACAATTACTGCTTATTATATTTTTTCCACCTGAAAACAACCAACTTTATTTTTGCGTGAGAGACACTGTTAGTGCTAAATCCCTAGCTAGATGGCGTCGAGGCAAATTATGTCTTCATTTATTGGGGAAATATTTGTCCCGTTGGCGTCATGTATCTTTTCTCGGAAGATTTTTCAATGTGGATGAGTATTTAAGGCTGATAATTATTGCTTATAATAATTGTTACCCTTTGTGCTATGCATAAAAATCTTGTCTTAAAAACGTTAGTTTAACCATTAAAAATAATAATTAATATTTGACAAGTTTTATTTATTAATAATTAATATTTGACAAGTTTAAAGTTTCCCCAATAAATGAAGACATAATTTGTCTCGACTCCACCTAGCGAGGGATTTAACACTAACAGTGTCTCTCTCGCAAAAATAAAGTTGGTTGTTTTCAGGTGGAAAAAAAAATATAATAAGCAGTAATTGTTGAATGAAAAACTAGTATATATTTAATCATTTGGCGGGTATAAGATAAGCCGCCATAGCTCAATTGGGAGAGCAGCTGACCGGCAATCAGAAGGGCACGGGTTCAAGTCCCTTTGGCGTCATGTATCTTTCCTCGGAAGATTTTTCAATGTGGATAAGTGTTTCAGGCTGATAATTATTGCTTATAATAATTATTATGATAGGTGTTTAAGATAAAGCTATTTCCGCAAAGGTAAAGGTCTCATTGACCTGACAAACGTTGTTCTGCCGTACAAATTATTTCTAGTGAATATTTTGGTTGTTAAATAAAAAAATAACGAATGTATTATAAGTGTGTGGGGATGGGATCTATGACAGAGAGAAGAATAAAGCGCTGTAGACAATGACCGCCGATAAAAACAAAAACAAAAAACACCTACAAAAGTAGGAAAATGAAATAAAGAAAATCAATATTAATTTCAAAGAGCAATTGAGTGAACTACATTTTTTGTCAGTTAGTCAAAACAAATAAGCTCGATGGTTTGCCCACGTGATAAATATCAAAATGACGTGACGCTTCTCGTGAATGTCTAGCGCACGTGTAAATGAAAGTTCGATGAGGCGGACGTAGCGCCATCTGTCATTCAACAACATAAATAATTTCGTTCTGTTTGAAATACGAAAGACATTTAAATTTATTCATACAAAAATACTAAAATCGCAATTAAAAACTGGGAGGGAGGGGTAAGAGGGTTAAGGGTATTTTTTGATGCCAAATTAAAAAAAAATACAAAATAAAATTTTATCCAAAAAATTGATTTTTTTACTGAATAGGGACACCCTAATGACCGAGCGGTATAAAATACTTACGGTACTTTAAAACATATTCTCATACCTACCAAATATACATAAAAAAATTCATACAAATCGGTTAAGCCGTTTCGGAGGAGTGCGACCACCAACACCGTGACACGAGATTTTTATATATAAGATTTTTTATTTGAAAGTGGAGATTGAACAAAAACTAAAATGGTCTATTGAACATACAAGAACTGAGGTGACGATTTGCAGCGCAGTTTGCTTTTCAAACCAGAACTAACAGTCAAAAATACTGATCAAAACCTCTCATTTAGTACGATACCTGAGCGCTGTGTGGCGCAGTTTGCTTTCAAACCAGTCCTGGACAGGTACTGAACTTTTTGTTTAGATTCTGTGTTGCGAAAAAAAATCATAATGCGTTATCTTCTGGAGATTGTGTTCGCCGTGACCATGTTAACTTGTGTTTCGGGAGAACTTGTGGAAGGTAAGAATAAAAAAATAAATTTTCGTTCTTTATATATTTAGGTACTTACGTCATGTTTTAAATAAAACAACACAATTCGTGGTGACTTGTCCGGTGATAGTGATACGTAACCGAAAATTCAGAAAAACATCATTTTTATATAATTTCAACGTTTTACTTCTTCAAACCCAGCAAATTATTTTATAGCACCATTTTAATCGAGAGATGGGAAGGCTGATAGAGATATTGAAAGAAGGGTAAATGCAGGTAACTCCATTAATGGAGGACTGAATGCCGTTGGCGCTAATAAAAACACTGTCAAAAGAAGCGAAGCTAGCAGTCCACAATGGAATCCTGGTACCTACCCTGATGTATGACAGTGAGGCATGGAACTGGCAGAGGAAAGATGAAAGCATACTGAATGCTGTTGAAATGAGATGGTTGGGGCATGTAGAGCGAATGAACGAGGAAAGGAGTGTAAGGAAAATGTATAACGCAAATTTGAATGGCAGAAGAAGTCGAGAGCGCCCGAGGAAGACATGGCTTGATCAAGTGAATCAAATACTACTTGAGATGGGCCATGCCAAGAGTCAGAATAATAGAAGAGTATGTACGAGACGATGTGTGAATGTGAATGAGGCAAAGAGTGTGTGCCAAGACCGAGTTGTTTGGCGGTCCGTCCTCTCTGCCTACCCCTGCAGGAAACGGCAGGATGATTAATTACTTACCATTTTAATTCAAAATTAATATAATACTATTGAGATGTGGTCCTATAGGAGACTATTAGGAATTTCCTTGAGAGACCACATTACAAATGAGGAGGTTCTCCAAAGAATCGAAGGAGGAAGGCACCTGCTCAGGACCTTGTCCGAAAGGCGAGCAAGATGGATCGGCCATGTAATACGACAAGAAGGCATCTTGCATGCCATAATGGAGGGTATGACCGAGGAGACAAACTCTAGAGGACGCCCACGCCGAGAGTACCTGGAGGACCTGCTGGTGGACGTGCGCTGCTGATCATATGCAGACTTCAAAAGAGCCGCACAAGACAGGGAAGAGTGGAAGAGACGAATAGATGAAATTGCTGCAAACCAATCGCAGGATTGAAACCAGAGAGAGAGAATACTTGGTTTCAACCAGGTTTATTGTTTAAAAAATCAACATATTTGCCTACATTTGCTAACAATGCCTAAGTACTTCATAAGGGTTTACTTAAAAATAATTACGACAATAGTCATAGACTGAAAGGTGTCAATGGAAAGGCGGGAGTGGGAAGGGGGAAGGGAGGGGGGCGTAATAGTGTATAATTCACAAAAGAAAAAAGTTTAATAATGGGTCATTTAAAAATATTTTTTGATTATTTGTAATATTCATCAATGTTTGATAACGTCTAAAAGGGATCGAAATGAAAACCTAGTCTCCTTCAACGGAAAAAGTATTCCGACCAGGCCCTCCATTGATATGCTTGGTGTAACTCTAAGTGACCAGCTCAGGTATGGGGGCTCCATCGAAGTCAGAGTTAAGTTAGCCTCTCAGAAACTGGGCGTACTGCAGATACTTTAATAGTACACAACTGCTAACCTTGTACAAATCGCTAGTGTGCCCCACTGTTGAATTTGGCAGCCACCTCTGGTCTGGAGCTCCAAAATATCTAAAAAATGGGCGGTCCGTTTGATAGATTCTCCGATCTTAACAGACGGATTGCAATCTTTAGAGCACAGGCGTCAGGTGGGAATGCTGTCCTTGTTCTACTGGCATTACAATGGAAGATTCTCCAAGGAACTAGCGTCATTGATCCCCTCGGCACCGGTGCATAGTCGGGAAACACGCTAAACACGCGCCCAACATTTGTATACGGTTGACGTTAGTCACATAAGAACGGGTAGTTTCTGAGACTCGTTCTTGAGTTCAACAGCTCGGCTGTGGAACGATTTGCCGGCCTCTGTGCTTCCTCCCTCCTACAACATGGGTCTCTTCAAGACCCATGTTCACTCCCTCCTTTCCTCAAAAAGACCCTGCACATAGCATCTTCAAAGATGACATAGACCCTGAGGGAAATTATTTTCCTCAAAAAAAGATAAAAAAAATTCAAGCTCTTTCTTATTTCCAAGATTTCTAGTTTGTCTAATTATGCTTCCGTTTTTTAAAACATTGATGGTGTAATGGTCAGCATAGTTGCCTTACAAGCAGTTCGGGGTTCTACTATCGGCTGTGGTCTTCGACCAAGTACGTATCTATATCTAGACAGGGCGTGTAGGTCTTAAAAATGACACCGAAACCAAAAATATTGGTTTACGAAAACATTTATCAAAAAGAAAGTCCATTATCTCACAGTCAAAAGATAGCAAGAAGCATTGGTTTTCGTGGAGGTAATTTGTTTTCCAGCATATTCCCGGTAACGGAATTACTAGCTTTGTGAAGATCATTTTTAAAACACAAATTTCAGGCAGATAGAAATATTTTAAGAATGGGCTATCGCCGACTTTATTATTAACAATTTAATCGGTTATATGAATATCTAAAAAATATATATAAATAACATGTGAATTCGAGACAGCGAATCGAGAAAAGTAACAAATGATTAAAAATGTTTAATTTCTTTCTAGTAAAACAACTACGTCACGCAAGAGATGCAACGGAATTCGATGGGTAGTTGTATTATGAACTTTCTCGCAGATGGTGTCACTTTGGGATTGGAATTGGTTATGGGAGCGCTAATCTATAGTTAATATATCGATGGCTGTGGTATATATATATTTTTTTTTTTTTTTTACAGTAAATACCGCACAAGAATCTCAACTGCTCCCGTCTGGAGCCAGTGAGACTATGGCATCCCCAATTGGGGTATGTTGTGAGGCTGAAGGTAGTGGTGAGGGGAAGGAGGTGGGGAAGAGGAAGGTTGGGAAGTACCTGGCTATTCAGATCTGGTCACCAAACACGGCTAAAGCCATTTAACCCACTGAAGTCATTGACCGCCACTGATGGACACAAGTCATGGAAATAGCCGATAATCGCTAAATAAAACCGCAATCCGGTTGGAATTAGAATTTGAGGCCATAATACCCAACCCAACTAATTAATTATTTTTTAATAGTAAGCTATTGCAAATGCCTAGAGCGGAATAGTGTAATTTTTTATTCGTATTTTAAACTAGCTGGTACCCGGCATGCGTTGCTATGATTGTAAGAACCAAAACAATTTCCGTTTTTCTCCACCTTCCGGTTGTCAGTTTGGCCAACCACACCAAGTTAAAATCTAAAATGGAATTAAATTAACGCAGTACATACTGGCGAAATAAATATGTTACACCGGCATGCCTTGCTATGCCATTTAATAAAGGAATTGTATCTCCCTGCGTGTCCTTTCCCATTCGTCCCGTTCCCCTTCCGCCTCCCATTCCTCTCCCGCGTCCCCTTCCCCTCTCGCGTTCCCATTCTGCCTCCTCCACCTTCCCTCTCCCCACTCCACTCCCCCCTTTCGCGCCCTTCCCGAGTTCCCCTCCCCTTCCCGGGTTCCATGCATTCAGCCCCGGTACATTCAGTTTTCAAACAAATCGCGTGCCACCGATTGCAAATTTTTATACCAATTTCATAATGCCAGAGCTCACCAGTAGTTTTAAATAAACCTTTTCCTGACAATAAAGAACACAAAAAAATGTGTTTGCCCACCTACCGAGAAACTGGTTGAGGGAGACGTAACTTAGACCTCTCAAGCAGGACTTTGGACCCATTGGCTTGCACCGCGGTTGGAGGGATAAATTCATAAGTCCAATACTCCTGGACACGTTGACCCCCAGATTCCTACCCACCCCTCATACCTTTTTTCTTTCCCGGAGCTTTTTCTCCTTTCTTTTTAAGGGAGGGCCCAAAGATGACATAGGCCTTGAGGATTTTTTTCCTCGGAGCCTGTTGGTTTCAACTACCAACTGTCTGTAGGTACTTAGGTTACCCTCCACACAGCATCTTCAAAGATGACATAGGCCCTGAGGGAAGTTATTTCCTCAGGGCCTCCTGTGTGAAGTTAATGTAAAAAAAGGTTAGTGTACAATAAAGGTGTCCTGAAAAATTAAAAATAATAGTTGACACAGTGCATTTATTAGAAAAAAGTTGTTAAAAACAATATAACTCTCCATTTCATTATAATGTAAAGCGACAAGCTTTCTTTGACAATAATTTACTATTTTATTTAAAAATTTCTTTATTTAAAAAAATCTTTGCCCAATAATAAAAAATGTATACGTCGCCCCTTTTTGGTTCTACAATTCAGTACAGAACTAGATAGAATAGAAACTTAAAATTAGCAAAAAATCATATAATGTAAATACTTTACCTGATTCAGCATCATTTACCTGATTATTAAATACAAATGAGAGTGTATTTGGTTTCATAACGTACTTGTTGACGTTTAAAAAAACAACATAATTGGATTTGAGAGCGAACTTTATGCTGTTTTATTGAAGGGAACTTGGATTTATATTTTATCTAAGCTTTCTAAGCGAGGCGGTGGAATTCGAAGGGGAGTTGTGTTGAGGAATTACTGTTGATGGGGTCAACTTTTAGTCTAAACCTAGTATGGCAGAGCGTGTCTAGTATATACTTGGTCGATGGTTTTGGTAGAAGATTAAATGTACGAGGACCAATAAAACTGCTGTGTTTACATTAATTTAGTATTAGTTTGTGAGTAAAACATATTATTAGTCCTTTTGATATTTTATTTTCATTTTTTACGAAACAATTTTTATTTTTAATTACATATTTAATAGTCTGCATTATAAATAATTTACGGATATTGAATATTTTAGTTTCTTTGAATAATAACTATCGAGAATTTTTTATTTCTATTAAACATAACTCTAATGATGCGCTTTTGAGTGGTTTGTAAAGGCTTTATAAATGCATCAAGCGCCCCACCCCATCCCATAATGCCATAGATTGTTGAAGATTGTACCAGAGAAAAGTAGGTCATTTTCAATTTGTCAAGATTAAGTACTTCCTTAGTCTATAAAATGTATGCGTAAGATATCTTAATTTCCAGGTGGTTTTTTCAATTTGAGATTTCCAATTTAGATGTGTATCAATAGATATACCTAAATATTTAATATATTCAACTCTGGCGAGTTTATTGCACAGTGATCATGGTAAAACCTAGTAATTGTTATTTGTTTAAAATAATATAAATTTTAAAAAGAAAAGGTAAACAGGTACATATATAGGTAACTAAGAAAAATTAAGAGGGTTAAAACATTTAGGTTTAATGCTTGTTTTTAATGTTTTTATAAAAAGTTAAATGAAATGTTTTGCTGTAGTTTAAAATGAGTTAGTTGCATTTTAGCCATGTTGAAACAAGTGCAATACATTCTTTTGCCTTAGAAAAAGATTCAAAAATTCAAATTTTTTTTTTACATCGGCGTAAGAAATATTTTTTTTCCTGGGATTACAAAATTGAATAAATCATTTATAGATCAAAAATAGAATCGGCCCAAGGACAGTTCCTTGCGGAACTCCATTTTTTATCTGTGCTTTTGAACTATACACATTCCCAATTTTTGTTTTTTGTGTTCTGTCTTTAAGATAATTTGTCAGTATTTTTAGTGTGTCTTTTTAGAAACCTAGTTGAGTTATTTTTTTTAATTAGTAAGTTATAATTCACAGCATCGAAAGCTTTTCTTAAATCTAAGAATATAGCAAGATATTTGTAGGTAATTTATATTGTTTGTTAAATCATATATTGCATCTTCACATTTTCAGTGCTTAGAGCTTTACGAAAACCATATTGGTTTTGCGATAGAATATTATATTTTTCTAGGTGTTCTATGATTCTATTTTTGATGCATTTTTCTAATATTTTTGGTAGGTTTATATTATATACTATTATACCTACGTCAGGTACTCTAAGATAGATAAAATCATGAACTTCATAGAAGTCATGTAGAAATTAAAATATTGATTCAGCTTTTTTTACACCAAGAAATCTATAAACAATGTTAATTCCTGGGAAGAACATTGTTTATCGATTTCTGGTCACGAAATGTTTCTGTTGTTTTGTGTTACAGGTGATGCGTGCACCATAAAGACCACAGGGCAGAGGGGCAGGTGCCAGCACATAACCAGGTGTGCAGTAGCTGTAGATGAGGCCCATAAGGGAATATCTCCTCAGGTAAAGTCACAACTCACTTACACACCGACAGACTTAAGTCAGTTTTCAATGCTGCAGCAAGACTGATTACCGACGTTTCCAAATATTCCCACATTTCCCAACATCTTCGTAATCTTCATTGGCTTAAGTGTCCTGAGAGAATCCAATTCAAACACTGCTGGATGGTTTTTAAAGCAACACACGACATGGCGCCGCGCTACCTGTCGTAACTGTGCATTCAAAACGATGTCAATACCAGGCAAGCAAACCTTCGATCTGCATCTTCAACAGCCATAGGTAAGACTCTCAGTACCTACGCGCAATCCCAATACCAATTTCAGAGGCCGGGCTTTTGCGGTGGCAGGCCAAACACCTTGGAATAGATATTGCAAAAGATCGACAACAAATCAGAGTTCAGAGCAAAGCTAAACACTCATCTTTTCAAATTGTCATATCCAGAATAATAACTGCATTTCTTCAGCAGTTTGTCATTGCACAGTCCATAATTTACTTAGATTGTTTTTAAATGTTTTTCATAACTTTCACTGACAGTACGGGCAGTAATCATAACAATATATGTGTCTCGACCTATACCGCGACACGAGAATATGACTGTAAATCCTTTTTGTTTTTTGATGAGTAAAGACCAATAATTGTGCTTTGAAATTTGATCGTAGGAAGTAGGAAATGAGAGGAAGTCTCTTACCTTTTGACGGCTTCTTATAGCGTTTCAGGATCGATCCTGGGTTCCCAATATCGGCACAACACCAGGTTTTTAAGACACGACAGTTTGATTTGATAATATGAAATCTTGCGATGATTTGCGATATTTTCGACGAGAGCACTGTGACCAATGTCACTACCAAAATCCAACTGCCCAAGTAGGTAAGGTAAACTTGGGCAACAATATTGTACAATTATTTCCTCATGTAGGTAGGACCATCTTCTTCTTTTCCTGGTAGAGACTTTGAGGAAAGGAGGAAGAGAAAGGAATGCATGATTGAAGAAGGACTTGGGGAATATGGATTTAGTTTTTTAAAAGACTGTTTCAGAACCAAACAATATGTTTGCAAATGTAAATATGTATTTTTAAATGTATATATAATTAGTTTTAAGACATACACGAAAGTGATAATACGATTAGAGCAGTTTTGTACTCGATTATAAAAATAAGTATAGTTTTAAGTCACTTGTAGTATACATGTATAGATTAAATGTGCAAATGAATTTTAAAGCGCCCTTGAGGTGATTTTCTCACGAAAATGGCGCTATAAAAATCATCCAACAATTATTATTATTATTAGCCAGAAACCAGCAGCCAGTAGACAGTAGCCTGTAGATAGTAGCCAGTAGCCAGTAGCCAGTAGCCAGTAGACTGTAGATAGTAGCCAGTAGCCATATTGCCTACTTTTAAAACAAGAATACATCGACTCTTTGTGGAAACGGGCGGTCCTTTTGATAGATTATCAAACGGGTTGCAAGTTGCAATCTTTAGAGCACAGGCGTCGGATGGGAATGCTGTCCATATTCTACCGGTATTTCAATGGAAGATGGTAAGAGGAACTAGCATCATTGAATCCTTTGGCACTGGTGCACAAACACGCGTCCAACATTTTTATATACAGGTGACATTTGCCACATGAGAATGGATCATTTCCACAACTTGTTTTTGAGCACAACATGTTCGGCTGCAGATCGATTTGCTGACCTCTGTTTACCCTCCCTCCTACAACATGGGTCTCTTCAAGATCCAGATTCACTTCTTCCTTTCCACAAAACACCTTTCATACAGCATCCCCAAAGATGACGTAGGCTCTAGGACATCCTTTGTGGAGTTAATGTAAAGAAAATCTCAAAATATACTTTTTTTTTAATTATGATTCTCGTAAATCACAAACTTATAAATTATTTCTTCTAACACAGCAAACTTATTTTGTGGCACCATTTTGATTCAAATTAATGAAATACTTAGTTTTTACCACTTTTATTGTTTACAAAACCAACATATTTCGTGAGCAACGCTCACTTCTTTAGGGTTTTTTATTGATACTAATTATAAATAATAGACATAGACAATGATGTCAATTGAAAAAGAATGGACATAGACAATGGTATCAATGGTAATATGAGAGTAGGTCGAGGAGAGAGGGGCAATGGGGGACAATTTACAAAGGGAATAGGTTTAATATTGGGTCATTTAAGAACAATTTTTGGTTTTGAATAATTTTCAAATTCGCATTAACACTCTTTCGGATTACTAAAATGTCTAGTTTATCCAACTGAATGCCATTGACATTCTCTCTCTCTGGTTTCAATCCTGGGATTGGTTTGCAGCAATTTCATCTATTCGTTTCTTCCACTCTTCCCTGTCTTGTGCGACTCTTTTGAAGTCTGCATATGATAAGCAGCGCACGTCCACCAGCAGGTCCTCCAGGTACTGTCCCCTGGCGTTTGTCCCCTCGGTCATACCCTCCATTATGGCATGCAAGAGGCCTTCTTGTCTTATTGCATGGCCGATCCTTCTTGCGCATTTTTCGGACAAGGTCCTGAGCAGGTGCCTTCAGGTGATTCTTTGGAGAACCTCCTCATTTGTGATGTGGTCTCTCCAGGAAATTCCTAGTAGTCTTCTATAGGACCACATCTCAAAAGCCTCTAGTCTCCGTTTATCTCTTTCGGATAGGCATCATGCCGTACATCAAGATACTCCATTCATAGGTCTTGATGAGGAGTATTCTTGATGAGGAGTATTGACATTACAATGCATAAATTCTATTCCACTATTGAAGTTAAAGGTGTGACTGGTTTCCAACAAATGGTTGGCAAACTCTGAGAAACTGTTATTGTTTAAAGATTTAAAAAAAGATTTATTATAAAGAATAAAAGTGGTAAAAACTAAGTTTTTATTAATATGAATTATAAATAATTGATACTTATAAGAAAATACTTATTACAAATATGGAAGGTAGGTGGGCTGCGCAGAATAGCGGTGAAGATCGCGTCAATGAGGAGAGATTCTTTCAAGAATCAATAGGATTTTCCCTGGATAGGTGAAAGCCCTGATCTGTTTATATTTCTTTTCGTATTCTTTAAAATTGTTTACTTAGTTAATACCAAAATGAAGTCATTTACATGAATTGTTTTCAGGTTTGCACTATTGTGGGCACCTTGGCGATTGTCTGCTGTCCGCTTATCAAGGTAGCTGAAGGTACAGTACTATTTTTTTTTTTACATGAGATCCACACAGGAGACCCTGAGGAAAACAATTTTCCTCAGGGCCTACGTCATCTTTGAGGATGCTGTGTGGAGGGTTTTTTAAAGAAAAGAAGTAGAGGTGAGTTCTGCGAAGGAAAATGGTTTAAGGGATGGGTAGGAATCTGGGGCTCGGTATGTCCTGGTTATCCGCTTCCAAGACCTAGACAAACCTCACCACATGAACCCGGGCACCCCTGCTAAATCACCAAACGTAGTGAACCACTTGGGGTGACCTATGGCAGAGGTGTTGGTTATCCAATAAAGGTTCCCGGGGCGGCGGTACCCATTCCCGCCTTCCACATTATAGTCCAGTAAACGAATGGTCTAAGAGGAGGTGTAGAGTGCGTGAGCAGGAACCTAAGCGATTCCTTCAGAAACTTGTTTAGGGTGCTTAGGGTGTGAACATACTAAAAGTCCTGACGTCTAGGTGGTGAGCTAGGGGGGAAGGGGGGGGGGAAGGTCCCGATTTTCGGGTTTCCGTTTATATCTCAAAAACAGTGCGTTGCAGAGGAAAACTTTTTTAGAATAAGTAAAAGCTCATAAAATTTTCTAAAACTTTTATTCTATACATAATTTTGAAAATCCCAGCCATTTTTGAGTTATACGCTCCACAAATGACAATATTTTCGAAAAAAATCATTTTACCTCACATTTTTCATCAAACATTCCTTCATATCTTGACTTAACAAGTCCTGAAAGAATTGCTTAGGTTCCTGCTCTACAACTCCTTCCTTGACTGGACTATTACTCGATGTAATTAGGCGATATTAAGTTTGATAGGCTCCGCCATGTGACCGTGACCGTGACTCTGATGTATCCGTGTGCTGTGTGCTTGTAGGTGACAGCTGCATCATGGAAGGATCAGACAGTTCTGGAGCCTGCACGCAACTTGCAGACTGCCGGGTTGCAATACTTGCTGCCACTAAGGGCATCGTACCACAGGTAAACAACATTATAACTTCATAACACCTTCCCGTCAACAAGATCTAATACTTTCATTGCATTCCAAGAAGACAGGCCAGGGTTATTTCAACTTTTTTTTCCTTTTTCTGACAGAATTTCGTTAGATTTTCTAGACAGAATTTCGTGAAAAAACTTTCGTGAAGAATTGGATGGTTTTTTTTAAACTGTAACTGTAGTTTTTTTTAAAGTAATCAAAAAATATTTTTTACATATAATACACATATTCTTCGAAAAGTGCTGAGACTTGATGCTTCCTTTATGGCATTAGGCAGACTGTTATATAATATTATATAGTTTTTGCCCTTTATAAAACGCGCTATTTTGTGCGCACGAAAGTTTAGTTTTGGCAAGCCTAAACTCTGCGCGTCTTCCCGTAGGATAATTAATTATGTGAAAATTTTCTTGAAACATGATGTATTACTCTGCAGACAATTTGGAAGCATATTATTTTAAGTTTGTATATCATTGTTAATGTATTGTATATTATATGTTGGTTGGGTAAACAATTCATCGGCCTATGGTGGTGAAATTTTTTTGGGTTATCAATTTTTGGGATAGGAGTTATTACAGATGTCTTCCAAGTTTTGGAGAATACTATACTTTTCAAAGATTCATTGATAATTTGGACCATCGATTCGCCAATAATATTTATAGAGTCTTTGATTATGTGCTATGAAAATATATATTATTCAAATAAAAATTGTAATCAAGTACTGATAAATAATTTCATTATTGTCGATGGGTTTTTTTTGACAGCCATATATCGGCGCGAATAGGTAGAAAAAGATTATTCTTGCCGGCCGCATGACTTACCTACGGGGCCTAGATGGGCTCAGACCCAGTGGGTACGTCACAGTGCTAGTTTTGAAACTATGTGAGTTCTTTTTATTCTAAGTCGAGTGGAACAATTGTTCCCTTAATATTGATGTAGGCATCTTATCCTGAAAATGTCGGATAATCCTATAGTGGCCGATTCAAGTAATACGAGTAATCGTGATTTATAATCGCACCCGAAGTTATTAAAAAACGCGTGTCGATGTTCACCCGGAAGTGGACTTCCGTATCAAGAGTAATCGATGCTAACGGCCGGCAATCCTCGCTCGCTTTGAACCTGTTTAATGTCGGGAACGAGCTGTGACATATATTTAATCGGATGAATTCCGTATTTGAGGGAATAACCCTCCTTTACTTACTTTGCCGCGCACGTCGTGGAACTCGCGTTAGAGCACGGATGGATGGACACCGGTGGTGATCGGTAAGGATCTGGACGATCCTCGGCCGGGGTTTGACCGAGAGACGGGGCTGGCAGGCTGGCCGCCCGCGCTGCAGCAGACACGGACCCGTGGAGGAAGGCGTTCCCATTCCTCCGCAGAAAACTAGTTAGGTAGTTTAGGTAGTTCAAAAACGGTCAATGATGGGGGTAAGTGAGTTGTATAATATGTAATCCTATTAATGAAATAGATGTCCTTGTCATTTCGAAAGAACTTGCCTTTCATTTATGTAGAACTACTTGTGAATAAGCACCATATGCCCACCTCTGAGGACGAGTACTCAGGTCACCGCGGAGCTCAGCATACCCTGTCGTCCGACAGGGTTTGGCGCCCTTAAGTTTCCCCAGGAAACTAAGCTGACTACTGCGATGGTTTACTCTGTACGAATCTCAATCTTACCAGGCACCCACTTAACAAGCGGTGTATATTTAACATTCTGCGTATGCAGGTAAATAATTGGCTTCTGGTCTTGGGGAGAGCTGAATGCGAGAATATGCTAAACAACATTAATTGAATTGTAATTTTTGTTTTTCTTTACATTTTTATTTATATTGGAATTATATTAGCATTAAAGTAACTGTAATTTTTACATAAAGTAAGTTCGAAAATTGCTCAACTCTGCGTGATATTTTTCCTTAAAGGAAAAGTTCCTTCTTTACTTTCAGTTTTTATTTTTCATTTTTCTTGTTTTATCTATTAATATTTCTTTAGTTTGTTATGTCAACTAAACAATAGTAAAAAAAAAAATGTCGTGGTATAACTGAAAGTATACTAGTTTTATGAATATATATATATATATGTATTATTTTACCAACAGAATTTCTTCATTCATTTTCATTTTCAAATTCATTTTTCTTGATTTATCTATTAATATTACTTTAGTTTATTATGTCAGCTAAACAATAGTAAAAAATGTCATGGTATAACTGAAAATATTCTAGAATATGAATATACATATGTATTATTTTACCAACAGAATAGTCGACACTATAACTTACTATAATTTACATGTAAAAACATTATCATATTGGAATGTCCTAAAACGGGCAATTGCCTAGTTGGACATTTTAAGTTCATTATATTGTATTATGTAATATTTACAAACAAACAATAAAATAAAATAAAATAAGGCATTTACCACTTGCCTCACATAGTAGGTTCATTACACACAATAGTTATGCATTTTAGATGCCATTAATCGCATTCTCAAGCACCCTAACAGAAGTAGCAGATTTCTACATATCATATATTTATTGTGATACCGTCTGGAGATTCCTTGACTTCATATTACTCAACACCCTTTTCAAGTACGGTAAATCCATCAGTTTCATCTGGGAAATCAATTGACTTTACAATTTCTTTTTGTATCCCTTTATGATTTCTTTTAGTGTTATCCAAAGTTTTCTTGGTTCATTCTATTGCGTTTCTAATTTTTGCTTATAATAATCGCATTTTTATTTTTTAATTTGTTTGGAGTAAATTCCATTCCATCTTACGTCTGATGGTTCCAATTTTGCCGCTTTATATGCATTATCTCTTTATTGCTGAAGGTTGTGTAATGGTTTTGAATACCATTTATTCGTATTTTTAAACTTAACCCTTTTCATTGGCATAATTTTATTGACTGCTGTAGTCAAAATATTGACGAAGTTCTCTGTTTTTCGTTTAGGTCATTTGATTCGATAACTGGAGAAATACTATTTTGTAAAGTTTCGCAAAAGTTTGTTTGATCATATTTCCTTTTATCTCTATACGTAATTTCCCTTGATTCATTTTTGATTATACTTGTTTCAAATATTGTTTATATATTTTCGTGGTCTGATATTTTTGGAGTATCCACAACATTAACATTCAAGTAAAAATTATTTGTTATAACAAAATCAATAATGGTTGCTGATGTATTTGATATTCTAGTTGGTTTGGTCACAAGTTATTTCAGTCCTAGATTATTCACTAAACTTTGAAGTCTATTACTGCAGGTATTTTTGGCTTTCATGTCAATGTTAAAGTCACCGGTTACATAAAACATATCTTGATATTTCATGTTTTTAGTACACCAACTTAAGAAGAAACCCATAATTTTTTAATGGTTATGGTTTGGTGAGTGATATAATACAGCGAATGTTCCTTTAATCATTTTTTTCTATTACACACTTGTGCACAAACAAACACACTTCTCACATTAAAGTTCTATCTCACCTCACCAGGCATCTCCACCCACAGTTGACACAGGAAGAGAGGCACGTTCCCTGCAATACGATTTGCAATCTACAGACTTGTCCTGATGATGAACATTGCAAGGTTGTCTGAAACAAGGCTAAAAGAGGAGGAAGAGAAATGGCTGAAAACAAAAAAACACAATCACTATGAAGTAAAATGTTTTGATGCGGTAGAAGTTGTTTTTTAACATTAGCTCTACTCAGGAGGCTCTGAGGAAAATATTTTCCCTCAGAATCTATGTCATCTTTAGATATGCTGTGTAGAAGGCCTTTTGAGGAAAGGAAGTTCTGGGAAGGAAAAAAGTAATAGGGATAGTTAAGGTGGGTAAGTACTAGTGGGTAAAAGTAAGGTCAAAAAGATCTCCCTCAACGAGTCTCTCCTGATCCGGCCTGCCAGACCGGACAACCCTCATAAGGTATTTTGGCCTAGCATGTGTGTCCCCACATTTAAGAATCCCTAGGTCCTGGTCCTGGTGCTGTTCCTAGTCAAACGACTTTCCTCTCATTGCTATTATTTTTCTATCCTTAACATAACATAATATGTTGTAATTGGACCAGTCACTAACTTAAAAACAAATAATGTTCTCTGATTTCAGAAATGTGATCCATATTCCCTTGGGAGAGAGGGACAGTTAATTTGCTGCTCCGAGCCGTGTCCACCTTTGTCCAAGGCACTAGTATCGCAGCAACGAAGCGGATCAAAGGCGGCTGATTGTGAGTATAAAATACTTGTTTTGTTCACCAATACTACTGCACACCTTCGCTTACGCTAAGGTATCCGCCCCTTGTTATGAAAATAAGTACAGCGCATATTGTTTTATTATTGTCTATGGGTTTTTTTTTAACAACCATACTTTGGGCGCAACAGGTGGGTAGAAAGGATTTCCGTTTTTGGTCGGATTTCACTTTCCGGTCGGGCCTCAGGGCAAGGGACCTCACCGGGACGTGAGATCGCCATGTGTAAGCTTTGAAAGTAAACGCTGAATCGTTATTTTACCGAATTTTAATTCCGACCTTGGAGATTGGAGATCAAATGACCGCCCGTGTTATTTAGTCCAGTCAACCTGTGTCGAAAAACACCAGTTGAAGGAAATAAATGGTATAAAGCTAATATTTTCCTCATCGACTACTACTATTAAGATAAGTGTTTTGTCAAAAGTTCCCGCCCCTTACCCCCTTGCTCCCCCCCCCCCCTGTGCCCTCCCAATCATGAAAAGTGTAAGGGTTATGTAAATCGCGTCTATCTCGATTATTAAACAACATATTGGTTTGCAATTTTTTTATTCTCTTTGCTATAATATTGTCTACAATTAATGTCCAGTTAACTTTCATCGTAACTTTTACCGTTTGCATGTAATTCGTATGAAAATGTAAAAATTTGTATATTTTTTGGAACGTAATTTTACTTTTTGTCACAGAACTTTTCAGGCCGACATTTTATGAAAAAATGTTTCCTACAAAGGTTGTAGCCCTTTCTATGAGCTATAAAATAGTTTATTTTAATGTGTACTGTATGGCAAGGAAATGCCAGATATCAACCGTGAATGTTTGGTGCGCACCATCTCTGCGGCGCTCCACGGCAACCGATTCATTGCCGCACTTCTCATGTATGATGTTTATACTCATTAACTGTATTTTTTATCAATTGTTTTAAATTTTGGTTTTACTAAAGAAGTGAAATTATGCTTGGTAGACAAAACTTTGAACCATCTTATGTACTGGCTTTGCCTTTCATAAACATAGATCCCGGAAATCCGACTGCTATTTATTCTGCCCTTAATAATATTAATAATAATATTTGGCTGATTTATAAAGCGCCGTTTTCATGAAAAATCATCTCAAGGGCGCTGTACATATAATAAACATACAATAAAATAAAATGAATACGATAGGCTTACAACTAGGATTCAAACTTATAACTAGGAACCTACATTTAAGACTTATATGTAGCTAGTGACTTACAACTACATAAGACTTATTACTACTGACTTAAAACTGGTGACATACAAATATTTGCAACCGTGACTTAAAATTAGAGATTTACAATTAAAATAGGTATTTACATACAACAATAAATATTTTTAGTTTTGCCAGGTATCTAATATTACCAAGTGATCAACAAAACTCTACAGATATAGGTACAGACAGAGAAAGAGAGTCGAAGCAGTTTGAGGATATTATATATACATGTATACATACATAGATATTTTATTCTACACATTTTACAAATTATTTTATACCGTATTTTAATATTAATATTGTTAGCGCCAGAAGAAGAAGGAAGTTCGTACATAATATTACAATTTTATAACACGGTTGTGAAAATGATTGTAATGGGTTAACAGTTTTTAAAGGAAAGCATAGGTATCTTAAATGAATGAATGAATTTAATCGTCGATCTCAACTGCAATATGATAATTCATCGCTCAACAACAGATTGGATAGCAATGTTTGAATGAAATAGCGAATTTATGGAAATGAGTGTTTAAATAGGTGAGTTTTAAGTTTGGATCTAAATTCTGTTGGACTGGTTATACATCTTAATTCCATAGGAAGTTTATTCCAAGCCTCAGGGCCGGATACTTCGAAAGCACGATCACCAAAGTTAGTGTTCGGATTTCGCTTAGGTTCTTTCAACCTTCCGATTGCAGATGATGTCGCTGATCTAAGAGTTGAATGTCTTAGACCAATATTTTCCGGAATGCACAGTTCAGAGATAAAGGGTGGAGCCATTTCGTTGAGAGCTTTAAACACCATCCAGCATAACTTGTATTGGATCCGTTCAGGACACTTCAGCCAGTGAAGATTTCGAAGGTGTTCCGAAATGTGCGAAAACTTGGGTACCCCAGAAATAAGCCGTGCTGCGGAGTTGAACACTGATTGTAGTTTATCAGTTTGGCATTTAGGAAGTCTTGCATAAATGCCATTACAGTAATCAAGACGTGATACTATGTATGAGTTCACAAGAAGCTTAGTTGCCTCTGTTGAGAGGTTCCTATGAACTGATTTAAGTTGTCTTAGATAGAAGAAACCAGTACTGACGGTCCTATTTACCTGACTTTTTAGCGAAAGGTCTGAATCCAGATAAACACCTAGAAGTTTCACGGTTGTTTTTGCAATTACGTCGCTGCCGGAAATAGAAATTGGTGAGTAGTCTATTAAATGTTGGCGTCTTTTCGTGGCTGCCCAGAGAAACTCGGTCTTTGTGGGATTCAACTTAAGTTTGTTCGAGGACATCCAAAGACTGATCGCTTCTAGACAATCAGTTGTGCGAATTTTAAGACCGTTGATCTCATCTGGTGTGCAGTAAAAGTATACTTGCTGATCGTCAGCATAACAGTGAGATAAGAGACCAAATGACTCGATAATTTTTGCGACATCATTTGTAAAAAGAATGAAAAGAAGTGGACCCAAAACGGATCCCTGAGGTACCCCTGAAGAGAGTTTCGTGAAGTTGGACTGTTTGTTTCCAACTTTTACCGCTTGAGAGCGATTGCATAGATAAGATTTTAGCCATTTTTTTTATGTTAGACTGTAAACCAAATGTTACTTCTAGTCTCTTATTAAGGAAGTTGTGGTCAATGGTGTCAAATGCGGCGCTCATATCTAAAAGCGAAAGAAGGGCTAACTTACCTGATTCTATGGCAAGAGTTATGTCTGACAGGACACGAAGTAATCCGGTTTCTGTTGAGTGGAACTTGCGATATGCGGATTGATGATCAGTAAATAATTTGTTCACGTTTAAGTGGGAAGTTATTTGGGAAGCAACAATTTTTTCAAGTAGTTTCGCTAAGAAAGGCAGATTTGACACAGGTCGGTAGTTACCCAAATTGTCGGCATCAAGCTGCGGTTTTTTAATGATTGGGGTGACTACTGCAGACTTAAGTGGTTCTGGGAAGTCACCTGTACTTAAGGACTTATTAAACACGTGAACCAGGAAGGGAGCCAACACGTCGCTACATTTCTTGAGGAGCCAAGTTGGGATAGGGTCAAGAACACATTGTTTATTAGGCGAACTTAAAATTAACCTTCCTACTTCTTCTAGCGTTGTAGGTTTAAATGATGACAGGGAACATTTGGAATTGGCTGTAAATATTGGTGGGGGGGCAGAAGATGTGGAGGCGCGTATGGATTCTATTTTTTCATAGAAAAACTTAGAAAAGGCCTGCGGAGTAATGTCTGTAGAGGTTTGCACGGTATTATTAGCAATGACAGTTTTAACGGAGTTCCAGAGACGTCGTGGATTTTTCCGCTCAGAGTCAATTTTATTGACCCAGTATTCAGATCTTTTTTCACTTAATCTCGCCCTGTACTCTGTTTGAGCATTAATCCACTCGTCTCGTGGAGTAACGTCAGGGTTTTTTCGGTATGACCTCTCTAGTTTCCGCATAAGCCTCTTTTGACTCCGACACTCTTCATCGAACCAGCCATCAGATTTTCGAACTTTACGTATTTTCGAGGTGGTTGGAGCATATTTATTCAGTAAACCTGATAAGATTTTGTTATACTCCTCGATGAGTTCTGTCGGTGTCTTAATTCCCCAGTTACTTTCTACGCATAAAGTAGAATTTTTAAGTTCATCAAAGAAATTGTCGAAATCGAATTTACGCCATTCCCTCGATTCTATTGTCCTATATGGAACTTTAGGAGGGTTGAAATCGATTTCAGTGCGGACAAGACGATGATCCGACAAACCTATATCATTAACTTTGGCTATTAGTGGTGGGCCCTTACACCTGGATATAAAAATGTCTAATATTCCACCAGCGTCATGAGTTGGTACGTCGACCCATTGACGGAGTCCAAAGCTATCCAGTAAGTCAATGAATTTGACAGTATTGGGTGACGTCTCACTTCTAAAGAAAGCAAGTTAGCTGGCCAGCCGTGTATTGTCACATTTGACCAACTACTTTTCCTGAAAGCAGTTGTTCGGTTCTGAAACAGTCTTTTAAAAAAACTTAATCCATATTCCCCAAGTCCGTCATCAATCATGCATTCCTTTCTCTTCCTCCTTTCCTCAAAGTCTCTACCAGGAAAAGAAGAAGATGGTCCTACCTACATGAGGAAATAATTGAACAATATTGTTGCCCAAGTTTACCTTACCTACTTGGGCAGTTGGATTTTGGTAGTGACATTGGTCACAGTGCTCTCGTCGAAAACCACCGGCACCTGAAGAAGTTATAAACTTAGTTTCCTGCAACTGCAAAAAGGCTTTCAAAAATAATTGTAGCTGCTTTTTGATTGCACAGAAATGTGCGGGAGCTCTGGCGGATCATGCAGCAATGTAACTTTGGTTGAAGTCGAGGAAAATGAAGAACTTGTCATGGAAGTTTAGGAATTCGGAAATGGTCAACATCAATTTATTTTTCACTGAGAACCACGATGCGTGGAACAAAAAAAACTCGAACTCAAAAAGAAAAAATATTCTCTTTTTGCTAGTTACCGGAATTATTTTTAGTTACAACGTTCACAAAATTATAATATGCCATGGCGCACAGAGCCAAACCTGCTGCATTTTGAATATCGTCTGTAATGTCGTCCATACCGGAAGGGAAACAGATCACGAGTGAGAAAAATGAGAGTGTGGATAAGTGCTTGTTCTCGTGAGAAGTCTCGCCGAGACTTCTCGCCGTGAGTCTGGAATCAGCTTTATGAAGTAGATAGTAGATAGTCCAATGAATAACTGTTCTCTCAAAACATTAGTTCATTACCTATGAATTTGTGTTATCTCTACAGACTGCATCGAGCTGGCAGAGCAGATCTACCCCTGCCAGCGAACTAGTACCGGCTGGACGCGGGGAGACACCTGTCCATCCATACCGGACCCTAGTGCAGAATACAACAGGACTATCTTGAACTCTACCATGGAGGCCCCGTATTACGTAAGTAATTATTTCGACTGCAGTAAAAAATATTAGTTAACTAAATAATTCGTAAATAAATAATCCAAATTTAATTTGGGAGGCGGGAATGGGTACCGCCGCTCCAGGAACCATTTATTGGATAACTAACACCTCTGCCATAGGTCATCCCACGTGTTTCGCTACGTTTTGTGATTTAGCAAGGGCGCCGGGCTCATGGGGTGAGGTTTGGCGGCGGATAGGTTTAACCACCTGCTGTGTGGTAGGCCGGATCGGTAGAGACTGGTTGAGGGAGACCATTTGACCTCAACGGACTCTTGACCCATCGCCTAGCAGCGCAGTGGGAGGGATGGATTCAAACATTCGTCATTCTGAATATATATACCTCAGATTCCCACACCTTCCACCCCTCATACCTTTTTCCTTACCAGAACTTAAAAAGACCCTCCATACAGCATCCCCACAGATGACATAGGCCATGAGGGATTTTTTTTCCTCGGGGTCTCCTGTGTGGAGATAATGTTAAAAAATCCCTTTTATATTTCAATTTAGATCACATAATAATACCTCATTTGACTGAGCGTAGAGAAGTCCTATTATAACTCGATCACTTTTGCATTACGTCTGTCTGTAAATTTGTTTCCGTATTCTGTGTCCGGTCATTCTATCAAGATGGCAGCTGTGTTTGATAGTACATTTTAATTCCGGCAGAGCGTATGAGCCTTGCGACTGTTGCGAGCTGTCAAGTAGGAGTAATGATAATAACATTTGCATTTTGTTTTACAACAGCTCCATACTGGAGGCCCTGAGGAAAATAATTTCTCTCATGGCCTATGTCACCTTAGAGGATGCTTTTTAGGAAAAGACGCGAGAGGAAGTTCTGGGAAGAAAAAAGGTATGAGGGGTGGGTAGGAATCTGGGGTCAATGTGTCTAGGAGTGACTGTCCGACGTATGAATCCATCCCTCCAACTATAGTGCAAGGCGATGGGTCTAGGGAGAACGGCTAGAGAGGTCTAGGTTAGGTTTCCCTCAACCAATCTCTCTTAATCCGGTCCTCCATGCAGTAGGTAACAAAACCTAGACAAACCTCGCCCCTGAACCCGGGCGCTTCTGCTAAGACACCAAACGTAGCAAACCACTTGGGGTGACCTTCGGCAGGGGTCTTGGTTATCCAATAAACGGTTCCCGTGCGGCGATATCCATATCCATCTCCCAAATTGAAAAATGATATAATATTGCGTTTTCGTCAAATATCTCCTCGCTCTAAACATATATTTGTCCCAAATACATTAACTAAGTAACCATCATTTTTTTATTTATTTATTATTTATTTATTTATTTTCCATGTTCTCCGTAAAACGGTTATTCACCAATACATTATGGAGAAGATTACAAATTAGACAAAAAGTATAGCAAAACACATAAAAAGGTCAGTTTCACTACTTTGTGACATACGTCAAAAGATAATTGTTAAACTGCCTGTAGGTTACGTTAAAAATGTCGATGGTCAATGCAGACTCGTTGAGCAGTTCAGTCGCTCTGTTGACTGGCGCGTTCTGATAGGCAGAAGTCCTCGCTTTTGGAGCATAAAAAAGGGTATGGGACCTTCCACGAGTATACTTGTCTGGGACATATAAGTTAATCTCTTTCAAAATAGGTGGATTATGTATAGTTCCAGAGATTATCTTAAAAAAATGTTTTCCTAAAAATATTTTTCGGCGGGCTTCTAATGTATTAAGATCGAGCATTCCTGCTAAGAATAAGGATGGATACAGGAAAGGGTAGTACATATATTCCCTCGTGTATAAGTAACGCATGAATCTCTTTTGTACTTTTTCTATTTCGAGAATATGGTTTTGCTCAGAAGGGGCCCAAATAATGGAGCTATATTCCAAGATACTGCGAACAAGTGCTTCATACGTTCTTCGGATTGCGATTCCGTTGGTAAATGATCTTGAATTACGAATAACAAATCCAAGCATTTTGTTGGCACGGGAGACAATATCAGATATATGGGATTTGAAAGAGAGATTTGCTTCAAAGATTACGCCAAGGTCTCGAATCTCATTTTTACGTTTTGATTCATGTTTATTAATGTGGTAGGGGAACAGGAATGTATCTTTGGATCTTGTAAATGTTACGACACTGCCGATTCTCCATAGGGTCAGGCAAAGAGGATAGACTGTCACATGCCTCTGTCTCGGCATACACTCTTGATTCATTTATATTTAGTCTCAAACATATTCTTCTGTTATATTGATTGTTGATATGAGCTGAATCAAGTAATTGATTCACTTGATCGTGCCATGTATTCCTCGGGTGTCCCCAATTTTTTCTATCACAAACTTCCTGGTTGTCTCTTCTCCTAACAATCCTTTGTTTGTTCATCTGATCTGCATGACCTGTTTGGTCTAGTCTCTAGTACTATCTCTAGATTTTTTATTTTTTTTTATTTAGACAAAAAGTAAATGCATACAATAATAATATGTTACATAAATATGTTACATCAGTTTTTGTGGTTACCCAATTAGTACAGAAATATCCACGGGTCTAGTTGGGGAGCCAGTCTATGTACTTGTGTTATATAATTTAGAACTGCTTATAGATAATACGTAAAGTTACAAAAATGAAAAAAAAAATTCTTTCATAAATACTGTAAGATATTACAAAATATTGAACGATAAACCTTGACTTTCTTCAGAAATAAAAATCCTGTTTTATTCGAATATTCCATCAATAAGCTTCATTGTAAGAATTTGTAAAGATTTCAAAAATATCCAAACATTCAAAATACTATATACAACTCTGGTTAGGAGTCATTTAGAATACAATTCCCCCATATGGAACCCTTTCTACAAAAGCCACGCAAACTCCATTGAAAGAATCCAACGCAAATTTCTCAGATCAATTAATTTCAAATTAGGTATTCCCGCGGTTGACATAAACTATGAATCTTTATTACAAAAAATGCGACTCTTATCGTTAAAAGATAGAAGAATACTAAACGATCTTATTTTTCTATTTAAAATAAACAATAACTGGTTTGACTCCCCTGAATTGGTCTCATTAATAAATTACCATGTACCTTGTAGACCAACTCGACTCAAAACACCTTTCCATTGTGACAATACTATGACGAACGCAGAACAAAACTCAACCATAAATCGCTTACATATTTTAGGCAATGAATATGCTAATATTGATCACGCCGCCGCCGCCGGTAATCTGGCTTCATACAAAAGATGCGTTAGACTTAATTTGTTTGCTAGTACCACGTAAATATAATACATCATATAAACATAACATGCCTACCAATACTTCACTCTAAAACTATTAATGCACTAGAAATCATAGGTACTTGTAAAATTTATCATATCCGTTAACATAATCCAGGATTTGTTACTTTTTATATTTTATATTTAAATCGTTGTAGGTACCTTGAAATAGGTATCTTTTATTTGTATATTTTACATTTTATTGTTTTATTTTTCTCTTTAAATTTTTATTTTTACTTTTACCTAATAATTTATAGTTTGTTCTTAATATTTTATATTTTATACTATTCACTTTATAATTTACTTTTATACATTATAGTTTTTATACGCTACTTATTACCTTACTTTTCACCTTTTTTCTTAAATTAAATTTTACTAACATTTATACTGTTATTCTTCATGTTGTTGTACTATTATAAGTATGTCAATTATGTTAATGGCACGTTTTGGGCCGTATATGTGTAAATAAATAAATAAATAACACAGCTTTAGAAAGAGTCACGGAAATGAGAGATCTTGGAATTATTTTGGGTGAAAAACTAAGTTTCGCCAATCATATCCACCAAATTGTAAACAAAGGAATGAAAACACTAGGCTTTGTATTAAGAACAACCAAAAACTTTAATTCCATACAAGTCATTAAATTATTATATGTATCTCTAGTTAGAAGCCTAATGGAATATAACTCGGTAGTTTGGTCTCCATCTTACAAAATTCACATTAATAACATTGAGCGAATACAAAACAAAAATTCTGCGTTTTATAAATTTTAAATTAAATATCCCACTAGAAGACTTGAAATATAATTTATTATTAAATGTTTACAAATACACACACTAGAAGACAGACGTAAAATAAACAACTTAACATTTTTATTCAAAACACTTTACTCTAAATTTGACTGTTGCGAACTACTGCAACTCATAAACTTACGAATACCGACAGTAACTACACGACAAAATACACTATTCTACTGTAGCATTCATAAGCGGAACTACATTGCCCACTCTCCGATACAACGATTTCACACTATGGGAAATCAGCACTTAGGTGATATTGACATATTTAACATAAATTTGGCAAAATTTGTTGATCTTGTAAAAAACTTATTCCAAAACTATTCCTAAACCTATCTGTTTTTCTGAAAACCTATGAAATTGCTGTATTTTTTTTTTTATGACTTGTGTGCTTTTTTATCTAGTTTTTTTTTTTATTATTTCTGTATATGTTAAATAATCTGTCATGAATTATTTGTACTACCAAAATTTAAAAGTCCATTGGGCGTTAAATAAATAAATAATAATAATGATAAGAAAAATACTTTAGAAATAGAATATCAACAAAATATTGGCAACAGAATATAATATATCTGAAAATCATCGATAAAAATAAGATCATCTGTTGCTTTTATGCAAAAATACAATGCGATTTTTTTTTATTTAAGATAGTTTTTCTCACTTTTTTATTAAATCGGGTAATTCGAATAGCTTTGGGCCTACACATTCATAATGGTGTTGTGCAGCTGTCCGGTTCCATCTAGGTACATACATATATTATGTTCCCAGATGTTCTAGGTCTTATACTTCGTGTTGAGGACTCTTCAGGCTTTAAAAACTGTTAAAATAGACTAACTAACTGACTAACCATCACGCCGTTTCCCCGCAGGGGTAGGCAGAGAGGACGGACCGCCAAACAACTCGGTCTTGGCACACACTCTTTGCCTCACTCACATTCATACATCGTCTCATACATTCTCTTCTATTATTCTGACTTTTGACATGACCCGACTCAAGTATCTGATTCACTTGATCGTGCCATGTCTTCCTCGGGCGTCCGCGACTTCTTCTACCATTCACATTCGCGTCGTATATTCTTCTTACACTACTTCCTTCGTTCATTCGCTCTACATGCCCAAACCATCTGAGGGTCCCTTTCTTAATCTTACTCATTATGCTTACATCAGCCTTACATTCTTTGCGGATATCCACATTTCTCACACGATCATACATTGTTTTACCACACATACGTCTCAGGGATCTCATTTCAACAGCATTCAGTTTACTTTCATCCTTCCTCTGCCAGTTCCATGCCTCACTGCCATACATCAGGGTAGGTACCAGGACTCCATTGTGGACTGCTAGCTTCGCTTTTTTTGACAGTTTTTTATTAGCGCCAACGGCATTCAGTCCACCATTAATGGAGTTACCGGCATTCACCCTTCTTTCAATATCTCTTTCAGCCTTCCCATCTCTCGTAAACATACTACCCAGATACACAAACTCCTGTTAAAATAGCATTTTTTAAATAGTTTTGGAACCGGAAGGACCTTAAATTTTTCAAAAAGTTCGCTGGTTGGGAAAATTCTTGTTTTTTTTATAATAACTTTGATGATCATTTTTTGTTTTGTTACGATCGGAAACAGATTACTCTTATAGATGCTTCTCCATGCGATTATGCTGTACTGCAATCTGCAATACTGACTGCACAAGGGCAAATACTCTACTATAAGTAATAACTGAAGGCTAACAGATTGCATCCACCGGCTCAGAGGTCTTTAAGCTAGTAGGTACCTAGTACTAACTATAGATACTCTACTATAAGTAATAACTGAAGGCTAACAGATTGCATCCACCGGCTCAGAGGTCTTTAAGCTAGTAGGTACCTAGTACTAACTATAGATACTCTACTATAAGTAATAACTGAAGGCTAACAGATTGCATCCACCGGCTCAGAGGTCTTTAAGCTAGTAGGTACCTAGTACTAACTGTAGATACTCTACTATGAGTAATAACTGAAGGTTAACAGATTGTACCCACCAGCTCAGAGGTTTTTAAGCTAGTAGGTACCTAGAACTAACTACAGATACTCTACTATAAGTAATAACTGAAGGCTAACAGATTGCATCCACCGGCTCAGAGGTCTTTAAGCTAGTAGGTACCTAGTACTAAATATAGATACTCTACTATAAGTAATAACTGAAGGCTAACAGATTGCATCCACCGGCTCAGAGGTCTTTAAGCTAGTAGGTACCTAGTACTAACTATAGATACTCTACTATAAGTAATAACTGAAGGCTAACAGATTGCATCCACCGGCTCAGAGGTCTTTAAGCTAGTAGGTACCTAGTAATAACTATAGATACTCTACTATAAGTAATAACTGAAGGCTAACAGATTGCATCCACCAGCACAAAGGTCTTCAAGCGAGTAAGTTATTTCAGTGGGAAGGTTGTTGAAAAACTTTATTCCTAAATAGATATAATTGTTTTGCATTAGTTTGGTATTAAATTTTGGTATAAGATACTCTATTATAAGTAATAACCTAATAACTGAAGGCTAACAGATTACATCCACCAGATCAGACGTCTTTAAGCTAGTAGGTACCTAGTACCAACGATAGATACCTACTCTACTACAAGTAATAACTGAAGGTTAACAGATTGTACCCACCAGCTCAGAGGTTTTTAAGCTAGTAGGTACCTAGAACTAACTACAGATACTCTACTATAAGTAATAACTGAAGGCTAACAGATTGCATCCACCAGCTCAGAGGTCAACAGCATTCAACTTCATATTATATACAATGCATCATCAATGAGCCTAAACATGTAGGGATGTAATATATCATTATTATATATTTTATTTTTATGTTAAACCGCACAAGAGTGCCAATTACTTCCAACCATCTGGAGATGGAGATGTCTGGGATTCACAATTTTGGAGGCAGGGGCAATAGCAGGGATGCTTAGGTTGATGGGGTGAGGTTTGTCTCGATCCTCAAAGATTACATAGGCCCTGATAGAAATTAGTTTTCTCAGGGCCTCCTGTACGGTGCTAAGGTAAAAAAAAAACATCCCATCCCCTATTGGGGTTCTGTGAGGCTGAAGGAAGTGGGGATGAGTGAGATGGTGAAGAGGAAGGTGAGGAAGTTCCTGACTATTCAGATCACCAAACATGGCCAAAGCCATTTAAAGCAACATTTTATTTCTGAATACTGGTCTTATACCAGGCTGATACTGAGAGTATATTTCACTCTCGAAAGTGCCTCAAATATACAATACATTATTTTTCAATGCGCATGACAAGATTTGATCCCGTGACCTTCAGCTTACTAGTCGAACTCCTCGATCACGGAGGCCGTCAATTTAATGTTTTAATCCTCTTAATGTCGTTTTGTGCGTTTAGTTTTGATGTAACCTTATATTGGACACCAAGGACTTGGTATTAAGCTTAGTCCTTAGTCGTCCATATTAATATTATTAGATTGCTAGACCAAAAATAAACGCAGAAAACAACATTAAGAGAATTAACGCTTACAACACGGTATCACTTCTATATAATAAAAAAAAATACTGTAACGTTGTCCGAAACTTTGGCTAAAAATGGATGGCATAATAACTCAAAAACAAATGCCATTATGAAATTCAAAATTGTAAAAATGATCATCCTAAGAACTGCTCTCATACCAATTACTCAACGTAACCCATATAGGAGATGCAATAGTCCCACTGGTTCCAGGCAGCTGGAATCTTGTGCGCCAATAATATAAAAAAAGGGATAATTCGAAAGAATCAATCAGTTATTACTTTTTGAGCAATTGAAAATAATACTTTCTCAGGGAATAATATGAAGAGTGTTTGTGTTCCCAGGGACAGTTTGGGGCTGGTGAGGAAGACGACATCATTTGGCAAGGCGATCTGACCCTACTGAGCGACAGGTGGGTGGTGACTATAGCACAATCGATTGAAAGATTTGGGTGAGTTTATTGTTTTATTAATTTTAAATTGAACTCGTCTTGTAAATAACTATCAAAATGATGAATATAAATGAATATCCCATGTAGTTTGATAAGATCAATAACTGGCATCTTTTTAATTCTGTGATAGAGTACTTTTGAATGAGTATTTTATGAGAGTACTTTTGGTCCCAGATATATTTATTTATTTGTTTATTTACGGACAAATAGTCCAATTAACAATATAACAATAACACGAATAGAAAAAAAAAGAGAGATCACAATGAAAGGAGATTACATATAGATGAAGAGCATTGACAAAATACATATAATATAAAAGTACATAGAGAAGATAACTACAAGTAGCTTGAAGATGGATTTAAAAAGACTTGATTTAAAACCACATTGCGTAACGACTGCCGAAAGTCATTTAGGCTTACACCAAAAAATTCAATGCTTTGATTTGCGTTGACAAGTCTCGACATTCTGGATAAAGGAGAATGATATCCATAATTAGTAGAATGTTGATTGAGGAACAGCAATTCATTATTTCGGAGTCCACGGGAAGGAATGTTGAACTGGATGAGTTGTAACAAAGTAGGTGTGTCAGTAATACTATTGATAATTTTGAAAATGTATATTAGATCAGAGTCCTTTCTACGTTTTTCTAAAGAGGAGATGTTTAAAGTTTGTTCAATTTCATCATACGAGTATTCTCCTCTTTCAAGTCCTAACCTCCAAGCAATTCCTCTTAGGAAGCGACATGTGCGTATCTGGGACCAAAAATATATAATAAAATCCCACCAGAATTAAATATTAAGGCTTGCAAAATATCCCACATCGGTTCAATAATAACGAAATGATTGATTGGCTTGGGTAGGGTAGAGTTTGAAAAACTATTAAACAATGTCACTTAAAATTTCTATTAACGCCACATTTAGTAAAAAATTAGTATGCATATAAATAATATTAAAAAAATTTAAAAATATGTATTTTACAAAATAAATTTTTGGCATATTCATTAATATATACAGGGTGTAACAGGATGTACCCGAGGGATTTTAACCATCGATTCCTGAGCATATTTGGAGAAAAAAATGTAAACGACATTTTGATCTCCGGTGATATTTTTGATGTTTTTTTTATTTATTTTTTCTACAAAAACATTAAAAAATAGTAGGTGTTGGACAGTTGGAGTCGGGGTGAGGGGTTGGTCGGTTACTCGGCTGAGTGACCAATGACAGCAAGTGGAAGATTTTTTTTTTTGTTTGAATTTGAAGAAAAAAAATAGGGGGGAGAAGGGAGGGGGGAGGGGGAAGGGGGCAGTGGGGAGGGGGGGTGGGGGAGGGAAGGGGGGGGGGGGGGGGGGAGGGGGACCATGCGAGCGATGCCGCGGGAAAAAAGCTAGTTACATATATTTACAAATTAAATAACGGCTAACCAAAGAGAACACAAAATATCATTGTTAATTGCTTACTCCCTGGATCGTCCTATCTAATAATCTAGCTAAATTAAAAGCACTGCTCATGACTGATAGCGACGAGGATTGATGTAGGATGAGGGGCCCTCTGCCCAAGAGGAACGGACGAACTACCGCCCAGGGTTCTGTTGTACAACATTCATATTCCAGGGATGAGCCGGGTGCAAAGGGTGTCTGTCCAGTGTCAGGGTTGGCGCTTTCTAATAGAAAGCGCCAACCCTGTCAGTTGAAAATTTTACAGGAGGAGAAGGTTTACTTTCATTATTTCAATGAAACATTATGGTAGGTGCTTAAGATAAAGCTGTTCCTGTAAAGGCAAGGGTCTCATTAATTTAAATAATTCTTAGTTAAGTGATCAACTATCATTTTTTATACTTTATTTTTAGTTTTAAAGTGGAGATTGAGCAAAAACTAAAATGGTCGTTTGGACAATTAAGAACTGAGGCGACGCTATGTAATGAAACAGTCCGGCAGACGGTTATATTGAGGGAACTCCAAGTTTGACTTCTAAATATTATACACTAGCGGGTCCCGGTGAGCATTGCTATGCCATTTAATGAAGAAATTGTTTCTCCCTGAGTGTCCTTTCCAATTCGACCCGTTCCCCTTCCACCTCCCCTTCTTCTCCTGCGTCCTCTTCCCCTCTCGCATTCCCAATCCGTCTCCTCCACCTTCCCTCGCCCCACTCCACTCCACCACCCCCTTCCCACGTCCCGCGAACCACCCTCCCTGGTTCCCCTCCCTCATTTCTCCCTCCCTCCCACTTTCTATAGCAATAACCGCTTCCTCGCGTGCCACCGATAGCAATTTTTTTATACAAATTTCATAACACCAGGGCTTACCGGAATTTTTTTTAAAAACCTTGTCCTGACAATAACGAACACACAAAAAATAATTATCCAATTTGGTGCAGTCGTCCGAAAGTTATGCGCTTAGCAACACATTCAGCGATTCATTTTTATATTAAAGACTAGCTGGTTCCCGGCATGCGTTGCTATGCCATTTAATAAATAAATTGTTTGTCCCTGAGTGTCCTTTCCCATTCGTCCAGTTCCCCTTCCGCCTCCCCTTCTTCTCCTGCGTCCTCTTCACCTCTCGCGTTCCCACTCCACTCCTCCCCCTTCCCCCGTCCGGCGAACTCCCCTCCCGAGTTCCTCTCCCCCCTCATACGTCCCCTTCCCCTCCCACGGTCCCCTTCCACCTTCCCCGCCTTCCCTCTACCCTTTCCCGCTCCCTCGTCCCGCCAACCCTCCTCCCGCGTTCCATATATTCAATCCCAGTACATTCAGTTTTAAAACAGCCCGCGTGCCACCTTTTACAATTTTTATTCAAATTTCCATTTTTCATGTATATTAAATTTGGTACCTAACAAAGCATATTTAAAATATCTAAAATTCTTGATTCATTACTATTAGGGGAGTACCTACTTTAAATAAATTGATCAACTTAAAGCTTTTCAAAAATAGAATCCTGATTGAACAAACATTTTTTCATTGTTTTGCAAAATGTCACTTTCAAACACGCGAACTGTCACACGTGCGATGTTTTCTGAAATTATCCAATTTTTTGCGCAATTTTCTTAATTTTTCTCTACGTAAGAACCATCCTCGTACTTCAAGGAATATTAAAAAAAAAGAATTAGCGAAATCGGTTCAGCTGCTCTCGAGATTTGCGCTTAGCAACACATTTAGCGATTCATTTTTATATATAAGAAGATTACCCACTCGCCGCGGGACGATTCAGCTAAGTCGCTAGCCCAGGCAAGGTTCGACGGTATAAACCCCGATCCATATCCATGGTTAACGCGGTCGACATTACTAGAATGATTCATTTAGGTCGATAGAAAAATCCTCGGCAACAAGTTTCGTAACACAAATAATTATTAGGTCCTTATTTATGCATTAAACCGCTTACTCGTTAATACGGAATATTTTTATTCAAGCAGTTAGATTTAGCTTTATTATTACGAAAAGTGAGTATTTATGTCGGGGGAGACCAAAAAACATGCAAAAAATATCCGTTTAACATTATGATTTTGTTAAAATTAATTCACTGTCGCGGTAACTCCATTGACTGTTCAACGTTTTTATTTTAACATTTCATAGACAATGCTGCCAATCATAGAAAAATATGTTTGCGTAAAACAAAGTGAATGCTTTATTGACAAGTTTGCACCTGTATTTATAACAGTAGAACATGGAAAGAAATGTATTAGAATAATAACACAAACCCGCTAGACAAACCCCGCTTTGCCAAATAAACCATTCAAAAACTGGGATGTTTTTTTTAAATTATGATGAAAGGCGAGTTTATTTCATAAGATTGGTACTTCCGACAAATGTGATATTTGATTGTCTATTAGTTAAAAAAATGAATATTCCGTATTATCGTGCATCAAACTTCGACAATACGAACGTTCTGTATTATCCGTGTATAATACGGAATACAGTATGTACCATTAGGTCAATTCGCTTATGGTTTCACGCTATTTCAAATACTACATTTGCGGTACACGCATGATAAAACACTTTACGTTACGTAAGAATGCAACATAATTCTAATGGCAAAATCGCCAATCAATTAATTTAAAAGACGAGAAAAATCACGTACGACCACGGACATATGAATATACATGGACCTGCCCTAAGTGATAAAAACGTATTATATCCCCCTCCACATGGCGCCGGCTGGAGCTCCGCCTTGGAACCGGCTCGCTCCATGGGGAGGGGATAGAGCCTCGCTTGAATCTAAAATGTGTGACGTCATCATTCTTGCCGTGAACAGCTAGAAGGTAACATCCATACATTTAACGAAATACAACGCCAAAACGGTAGCGTATTCTATACAATATATCTACATATCAATGTGCACATAGCGAATGTGGGCGGTTCTCCAGTGTGCTCGTCGCTGGTTACAGGGGTAAGTAAATTATGAAACATTTGTTATAGTGTTTTAACTAAACACGGCAACAAAATATTGATATGTGTATTGGGGCGAGTCTTTTTGGGGCGAGCATTTGGCCTTAGCAAATATGTTATTATCGTGGCAAGCAATTCGCGCTCCCATGTAAAAAGGTCTATTCATTCAAAGCAGATTTTGCTTTTAAGAACTAAATGGTGATATTGTAATGCAAGATGCCTATTTACTGTCAGATTGATTGTATAACGAATCACAGTCATCTTTCCCCTCTTTGCCCTCCATGGTTTGGTTTGACCCCTCACCTGTAACTGCTTGTCTATTCATTTGGATGTCTATGCGTACGACCATCGAAAAGCGGTCTGCCCCCAAAGGCTTATTTTCAACAAGTGAAGAGCTTGGCGTTCCCGATCGTCCCTACAGACCTTCAGTTTTTACTGTACAGTTTAACTGTACAGTTAAATCGTAGGTGCATACAGCCTACACACATTCAAGTAAAACTGCGAGATCTTTCAGTTTTTATCAACAATGGCCTCCATAGATGACCCTTTAGCCGTTACAGGCCTAAAGATGTATTAAAAGAAGTTGGTTATTTCAAATTTTTTTTTTTTTTTACAGTAAATACCGCACAAGAATCTCAACTGCTCCCGTCTGGAGCCAGTGAGACTATGGCATCCCAAATTGGGGTATGTTGTGAGGCTGTAGGTAGTGGTGAGGGGAAGGAGGTGGGGAAGAGGAAGGTTGGGAAGTACCTGGCTATTCAGATCTGGTCACCAAACACGGCTAAAGCCATTTTTAAGCAACGTTTCAATTCTGAATGGTGGTCTTACGCCAGGGCGATACTAATAGTATCTTCCACGCTGGAACATGCCGCAAATATACTATATATTATTTTTAATGAATTAATTGTGAAGTAACACAAATTAATCAAATAAAATTTATTTGCGCATGCCGGGTTCGAACCCGCGACCTCCGGATCATGAGTCAAGAGTCTTACCCACTGGACTACGGAGGTCGTCAAATGAAAAATAAAAGATAAATTAAAATTAAACTAATTATTTGTATTAAAAGAGAAATTTGTATCAATTTAATGAGTGTATTAAAAGAAAACTGAGACAAAACTGTACAGTTTTCGACTACACACTGTCAGTTTTAACTGTACAGATTTATCTATTCGTATTTTGATTAGATCTCAGTTAAACTGTACAGTTCAACTTTTGTCTTACACACCTAACGATTTTTCTGTACAGTTCGACTGTACAGTTAAACTGTACAGTTAAAACTGAAGGTCTGTAGCCCGCTTTACATCCTTTATTTTTTTAATGTCCGAAAAAAAGTATACTGAGTTTTCCTAGACAATTATTTTTGTAATAAGGTACTTGTCGAGACATGTTGTGATAAAAATAAAATTGGGTTAATTTTTATCATAACAATTCCTCATGAAACACTATATCTATTGATTGTGAAAACCGCATGAAAATCCGTTAAGTAGTTTTTGAGTTTATCGCGAACAGACAGACAGAAAGATGTGGCGGAGGACTTTGATTTATAATATGTAAAGAAAATGGAATAATGTGTGAATATCACCACTCCTTTTGTTGCAGATCCGAAAACATCAAATATGTCGGACTGGGGTGGACATACAACCCGTACCCTAAAGAAGTAATCTACAATATTAGTAAAATATTGGTCCATCCAGGGTACAACTCCACTGCCTCCCTAGTGTACAACAACATCGCTCTGATGGAGGTAGACAGACAGTGAGTATTTTTTGTAGTAATTTTCTATATTTAACATAATGTTAACAACAACCAGGCAAAAAAACAGTAAAAATAATAAAAGTCAATCGTGAGACAGAAATTTTTACTCGGGACCTAGTGTTATCCGGGAGTTTACTCTAACATCTTAGCTATTTCATCAATCTTCAGACCTGTCATAATTCTCCAATGAATTTTATCAAAATATACACAATTTGGGAGGTGGGAATAGGTACCGCGCGCCGTCTCGGGAACCATTTATTGGATAACTAACACCCCTGCCATAAGTCACTTCAAGTGGTTCGATACGTTTGGTAATTTAACAGGGATGCCCGTTTTCGTGGGGTATGTTTTGTGTTGGTCTTGGCGGCAGATTTTTTTTTTGTCTTATTCCCGGCGTACAAATAACCTGACAATATTTGAAAATCTCTTACTTCCATCACAGTAAGAGGAAAATGTTGCTTGTGTCGTGATGGAGGACTTAGCCAGTAGAGAAACCGAGCACGCGACTAATCTGCATATTATTTGGCCTGTCGCCAAGTTAAGGGTTCCTGGGTAGGTGTTGCAGCGCTACGGAAATGTTCCTGGTGGAACGAATGAACTCTTTAAGGCAAGGGAAGCCTATAATATTAATAATAATAAAAATTAAAAAAAAAATAACTTATATCATTGATGTAGCTATTCCAAATTTTTGTAAGATTCAAAAAACTGTTTCGGAAAAAATCAGAAAATACACAGATTTAGGAAATGAGATTAAAAGAATTTGGCATTCTCAGACTATAAAAATATTACCATTTGTTATTTCGGCTACTGGCATTATACCTAGGTCTCTCATTTAAAATTTAGGCATATTAGATTTGTCAAAGAATTTATATATAAAAATGCAAAAATCAGTCATTTTACACGTGGGATTACAAAAGATTTTTTAAATATTTATATTGATGGATCAGTAGGATTTATAGGTTCAATTAGGAATTCCACAGAGCCGAACCCTCTGATATGAAAATATCTGAAGTCGGTGAATTTTTTTCCCATTTGGTGTCTGGTAGGTTGACATGTTGTTCTTGTATTGTTTTGTATTTATAATACTTATACAGGGTGTCCGGGGGTAAAGTGCATTAACTTCGGGAGGTGATTTTACATGATGATAGTACAAGTAAAAAAGATAAATAACTTTTTCGAAATTCCAACCTTTAGGGTTAGTTTTGAGGTAAAAAGATAAAATTAATCCGGCGTGTGCGGCCAGATTTATTATTTTCCGCTGTTACGTTACGAGCCAATCACAATCGAGTCGGGCGCCCGGCAGGCTCTCAGCAAGTAATATCGTACCTCACACTAAGGATTTTTAGTAGGTACGTCTTTTTGTGTGGGAAAAAAATGTTGGAATTTCGGAAAAAGTTATTAATCTTTTTTACTCCTACCATCATGTAGAATCACCTCCCGAAGTTAATGCACTTTACCCCCGGACACCCTGTATAGTTCAATTGCATAGCGTAGATTGACTTGATGATCATTTGGGGTAAGTGTGTGAAAGGGTTTGGTTTTTCCTGTGGGGAAAATTTAACCCGGACATTTAAATCTGATGCGTATTAATTGGATAATTTGTAGAGCGCCGTTTTTATTAAAAAAATCACCTCAAGGGCGCTGAATATATAATCGCACAGATTACGCCAATCCAAGAATACCATGGAGTCCACCTTAGTCCCATCGTTAAACATCTCAACTAATATGCGCCAATATTTTTTTTTTTGTTAAACTGTTTTTTAATTGTTTTTCCACTTTTCTTTGAAAATATTACATTTTAGGAAAACTTTGCCTTTGATTACTAAAACTAGTAACTCGATAAATAAAAAAAACTTATTTCTAACCATTTTATCAATTTCAGGATAATTTTCACCGGCAGAATTCTCCCCGCCTGTCTCCACACGGGCACCCCTCTTCCAAACAGTGGCCTGATGTACATTGGGTGGGAATACACATTGGAAGCTTATGTTAAAGTAAGAAATTATTTCTCTGCCTTAATGATGAAGAAAGTATTATGTTATTTACATTTCTTACATAAGATCACACCTCACAGTACTCTACTCTGATGTACTTAAATAACAATAATGTTTGGATGATTTGTATGGCGTCGTTTTTGTGAAAAATCACCTCAAGGGCGCTGTACAAACTTGTAGTATAATTCTTATAAATCTTGATAAACTACAAACTAGATAAACAATTAAGCACAACTTATGGCTAAAAATATTGTAATCCCCAGTTCATTGATCACTGAAATGAAAATATATGTTCAATGTTTTGACCAATGAACGCGATGCTGCCTATAAATGTGCATATTTTAATTTAATTTTATTTATTTATTAACAGAAATAAACCGTACATTAGATACTTCGGTTAAAAAAAATTTACAATGAATAAGTTTATTAAATGGTGGGTACCTATTATGTGTGTCATTGTAGTGTCTTATTTATGGTATGCGTATTGAGGAATTACCGGGTGATGTATGTAGTGGGAAGGTGTGTGTGTGTGTGTGTGAGTACGTGTGTATGTATGTATGTATGTATGCGCATTGAACAAATTATATTATTGACATGATCCTCTTTTTAATGTGGGCAGTGAATCGGAGAATATGTCAATGTTAGAATTTAGACCAATAATTCTGAACATATGACGAGCACGATTGATTGAAGAATTAGATGCTGCATTTGTCTTGTAATTAAGCGTGGAATAGTTCTGTATGGCGTGTACGTCTTAATGGTATGTTAAAAATAACTAGGGAAAGAAGTTCGGTACAGTCAATGTTATTATTTAAAATTTTGTGTATAAATGTCAAATCAGCTATTGCTCGCCTTTGTTGCAAAGTTTGAAATGTGCATTCAAAGTTGTTGTTGAATTTGAAGGAAAGATATTTTATAAATTTGTTTTGAATATGTTCTATGCTATCTATGTATACTTTGTATTGCGGGTTCCAAATTGGCGAAGCATATTTCAGTGTACTTCTGACTAATGCAAAATATAACATTTTTAATGTACGCAGGTTATTGAACACTTTACTTATGCATATACTCTCAGATAGGTATATTTAAATTAAGGTACGATAGCCCAAAATGTAGGTTTTTAGTTCGGACCTAAATTCTGTTGGGTTTTTTATGCATAGTAATTCCAGAGGGAGTCTATTCCAGGCCTTAAGCCCAGATACACCGAAAGCACGATCTCCAAACTTAATCTTTTGTTTAGGTTTTATTAGTCTGTCTATAACCGATGAAGTCACTGATCTAAGGGTTAATTGCCTCGGACCAGTATTTTCCGGGACCTATAATTCAGAGATGTGAGGTGGGGCCATTTCGTTGATTGATTTAAACACCGTCCAGTACAATTTGTATTTGATTCTTTCAGGGCACTTGAGCCAGTGAAGGTTTCGAAGGTGTTGCGAATGAGCCTTGCCGCTTCATTAAATACGGATTGAAGTTTGAGTCTGTTTGTTAAGATTGAAGTCAGTTTGATATTTTGGAAGTCTAGCGTAGATGCCGTTACAGTAATCGAGCCGTGAGCCTACGTAAGAGTTGATTCATAGTTTTGTCCCCTCTGTAGAAAGGTTTCTTCGACATTTTGTTTTGAAGAGTTATAGTTTTCATGTACCTTTTTCAATGCACATTTGTTACTTTAATTTTAAATTTTCTGCGACCGGTTTCGACACCACCGTGTCATTCACTAACAGACTTAAAACTCTTTTTCGTTATTTGTTTTTGGGGTGTAATGTCGTGTTGCGCTACCTCCTTCTTTAGCCAACGTTTCGGACATCGTTGCAGTGTCCATCATCAGGACAGATCCGGCAGATCCGGTAGATGTCATCTACCGGAGACATCAAGGAGGTAGCGCAACATGGCATAACACCCCAAAAACAAATAACGAAAATGCTTTTGGCCGTGAAAATCTTAAAACTTATCTGACTTAAAACTCACTTAAAAATTCTATGCGAGTACAAAATGAATTATATTTAATTAGGTGGTGGTAGTGGGAGAGCTGATTTTTTGAAGGGGGAGAACGGTGGGAGGCAAGGGCGGATCCAGGATTTTTTCTGGGGGGGGGGGCACAAAGGGCGGACGGGCAAAAAAATCAACAATTACTGTTCAAGTATGTATAGGAAGGTTTATGAAAGTGTCAAAAAATAGAATAATTAAATGTTTAATAAAGACAGTTTTTGCTTCTAAGTATGTACTGCGATGCAGAGGCGGCCGCTTCCTTAGTGCATTGGTGCACTGCACTTCCAAAAATCTATGCACGTCAGAAGTGTAAAATAGTAATACTCTCATGGAGAATTCCCGCCAATTCGTTTTAAAATCCTACACAATTGACTAGACTATCTCCTATGAGAGAAAGGAATTCATGCACATTTTGTTGTGCCGAGGCGTGACGTCACATGGAGTAATATTTCTACTGGGATCATTGACGATACTTGGTCGAAGATTAGGATCACCTCCAGATGTTGGACGCGTGAAATGAGCAAGACAGGTACAGACCCACAAGGAAGATTGACGTGTGAGAGCAGAGAAGACATATGGTGCTAGCGTGCATTAGCGGAGAGCAAATGACAAAACATTAAACTTGCGTTATGTGGTCCCGAACCTTTGAAATGAAATAATTTTGTTTAACGAATTTTGAACTAATTAACAATGTTAGGTTTTAACGCTATCGGTCATTGGCGCAGCGCATCAACTTCAGTACTGTTTCGGTATTGACAGCATTTTATTTATTTATTTACGCCCTAGTGGGCTTTTACAAAGATAGATAATAACAGTTAGGCAGGTATGTAGTACACAATATACAATGATTAAAATAATAATGAAAAATAAAATTAATTAAAATTAAAATCATACATTTCATTAAAGTAATTATAAAGATTTCGTTTTATAACTAATATGGAATCTGCAAACATGTCTACAATATTCCCAAATTTATTGCCAAAATAATGTAATCTATTTATAAGTGTATGAGCTTCATAGTTTGTTTTAAAATTGTCACAGAAGAAGGTAGCACTTTGCCTCGTATTTCTGGTCGGTACGTAAAATTTTATTTTGGCGAGAATTTCAGGATTGTCAATGCAATTATTAATGATTTTATTTAATAGTACATGATCAGAGATGATTCGCCTATCGGACAGCGTAATTAAGTTGAGTTGTTTCATCAAAAGGACATAGTTAATATTTTTAATTGGAATATTCAGCTTAAAGTTAATAAATCTTAGGAATTTGTGCTGTACCCTTTCTATATTGTCGGAATGTATTTTATACAATGGGGACCAAATGGGCGAATTATACTCTACCTGGCTTCTTACCAAAGAAGTGTATAATATTTTAACGATTTTGGCAAGTTTTATTCTGTAAAAAAACTTATTTAAGCATGAGTGCTACAGAAAAGATTGCGATTAACGTCGATTTTATCAAAAGTAACCGAAGTTCATTTGAGAATAAATTGTTGGATGGACCTCCAAAACCATAGATGAATATAAAACAAGTTTATTAAGTTAAGGAAAAAACTGTGAATAGAGTGTTTAAAAAAGAACTATATTTGAAAGCATCTGGCTTTGTGGATGTGACCGTCATTGACCGGAGCAACATCAATTTTACAATTATTTTATAAATGTAACATAGTGGAGTGTTTTAGTGAAATGGTTAAACTTTTAAAAACAATTTGTACTATTCCAATGACAACTGTTGAGTGCGAACGGTGTGTTTCTTCGTTAAAACGTGTAAAAACATTTCTGAGGAACACTGTGTCCCAATTGCTTTATCAGTGATGAGCATCGAAAAAAGTTTGATATCTTCGATACCGGACTTTAATAATCGTGACATTGAAGTGTTTTCACAAATGAAAGAGCGACGAATGGATTTTCGCGACAAGTGAACGTGTTTGTACTAGGTATGTCACTCCCTTTTAATCACTTTATTTTCCCATGTTAATGTTATCATTTTTTTTGTGAAATGCACTGCTCGCAAATTTTGTCACCGGCCGCATCTGCTACGATGGAATCTCCACAGTACACAAAAATACCGTCTGTACAAAAGTACGTGCCCCCGTGCCCCCCCCCCCCCCCCCCCCCCCCCCCCCCCCTTAATCCGCCCTTAGTGGGAGGAGTCAACATTACATGGAAATTTTGTTAGTAAAGGTGATTTACAGAGCGCTATTATTTTATTAACTAAATTAATTTTCGATTTCATTTTTTGTTTATTTCTGGAGTTTCTAAAGCGCACAAATAAAAATATGAATTATATTGCAATGTTTAAACTTGAGTGATTCTCTGTTGGAGCTATGGCCAGCCTCTATTAAATGATTAGCAAATTCAGAGTAATTATTAACAAAGTTCATGTTCCCTGATTCTAGTTTTGAAAATTCTAGTAGTCATACCTACACACTAAAGTAAATATCCCGTTTTTTTCATATTTATGAGAAATATCCTTGTTATTAATATAATTTTTTATTTATTTTAGAATTAGTATAGAAAACTGGAGAAATATGATCTGGTAACATGAGGGATATTTTCAAAGATAAAACGCCTGTGTAAAAGAATTTTTTTAATATACACATTAGGTTTTTACTAGGATTGCTTCAATTATTACCACTATAAATGTAATTTTTGTTAAAAATATTGATTTCTTCTTATTAAGACGGTTATACCAGAGAAAACCAGAAATATGTCATTTTTAAATCAGATTTTAGACGCATTGACTCTTTTCCACAAAAAATTATAGATGGATTTCGAAAGATTGTTATTTTATCTAGCATTCGCATGTTTTAAATTTTGAGAAAAAACATTTATTTTTAGTAAAATAAGGTTACACCATAGGTCGTTGGCAGATTTCTTAAATTTTCAAAAAAGATTTTGTATTAAACCACACCTATATCAAATCATATAATCATGCAGTAAAATAAATCAATACATTATCTGGGTACCCCATGTTTAAGAATTTTAATTTTAGTTTAAATAAAATCATTAAATTAATACGTACATGTGTTTCTTTACGAAAATTGGTCACTTTGTGTATTTATTTGCGCACTAACAAACTAATATTTATATATTTTTTTTAACAATCTTATTTAACAGACATTTTTGAAAAATGATAAATACTTATAATCAAAAAATAATTTTAAAAGGTACATTATTTTAATAGTTTTATCATCACGCCTTTCCGAATTTTTAAATTTGGGTTTAAATTAAAGCAAATTTGGAATGAAATAAAACCAATATTGAATTATAATGTTAAAAAGCTGGTACGGAGAATTATTAATCTTTCTCATTGTAACCGCCCTGCACGATCGTAAGAACGACTTTCGACGAAATGTGGATTTTCGACCGCTGGCTGGTTAAGAGCGTTTAACCAGCCAGCGGACAAAAATTCACATTTCGTCAAAAGTTGTTCTTACGATCGTGCAGGGCGGTTACAATAAGAAAGATTAATTATTCTCCGTACCAGCTTTTTTAAATTTTAACTCAATATCGAATTTATTTCAATTCAAATTAGCTTTAATTTATACCTTCATCCAAAAATGCTGAAAGGCGTGATGATAAAACTATTAAAATAATGTACTTTTTGTAGTTATTTTTTGATTATAAGTATTTGTCATTTTTTAATAATGTCTAAATTTAATAAGAATGTTAAAAAATCTGAAATATATTATTTTGTAAATGCGCAAATAAATACCCAAATGGACCAATTTTCGTCAAGAAACACATGTACGTACATATTTTTTAATGAATTTATTGAAACTAAAATTAAAATTCTAAAACATGCGTTTGCTAGATAATGTATTGATTTATTTTACTGCATGATTACATTATTTGAAATGGTGTGGTATAATACAAAATCTTTTTTGAAAATTTAACAAATCTGCCAACGACCTTTGGAATAACCTTATTATACTAAAAATTAAAAAAAAATCTCAAAATTTATTACATGCGAATGCTAGATAAAAGAACAATCTTTTGAAATCCATTTGTAGTTTTTTGTGGAAAAGAGTCAATACGTCTAAAATCTGATTTGAAAATGACATATTTCTGGTTTTCTCTGGTAATGCCCTCTGAAACGCTCTTAACTAAGCGGTCAATTATTTCAAGTTTGTATCCACTTTTAAGGGCTGGTTATCTGTTTTATATTGTTAATTACATTATTATTATAATAATCATAGCAATAAAAGGTACATTAATAGCACGATGTATCATAGAGTTGAAGGAGGCAAGTTTATGTGACAATGGGTGAAGTGAAGTAGACGGTATTAATATTACTGGCTTATAACTAAGATTTACAATTACAATTTAAGCTTAAGAAATTTAAATTGTTGTTATCATTATGTTCCAGTGTAAATTTTATATTTTGGTGAAGGTTATTAATAAAAGTCATAAAATTGTCTAACTGTCTGTTACTACTTGACCAAATTACGAAAACCTCATCAACATACCTACACCATACGAAGACATTAGATTACAGGGAAAATCCACAATCGAATTGTTTATTTTCAAATGAGTTCATACATGTTTTTCTGTGACTCGGGTTTTATTAAATAACAAGTCCAGATTAATATGTATTATTAATATGGCGATACACGTTTGAACATTTGACCTGTTGACTTGCCGGCTGTCGGTAAGAGAGAGCTTCCGTCCGGAATCTTATAATAGACAATGTAACGGCATAGACAATATAATATTATAATAGACAATGTAACAATACATATTTCAGCATTTTAGCTATTCAGTATTTCAGCTTCTCCTGAATCTAAATTAACGCCAAGAAGTTTGGGGACTTATATCTATGACAACCAAAGTGTGGACGAATATCTACAGCACTGGCAGAGGTTGGATTTGCAATTATGTATATCATATTGGAATAACGCAATATTGCGTATGCAGTTTAAAAAACTTAATTTATGTATGTATGTGTGTAAAAATCTCTAATATCAGACTATTGGATGCATTTAGCTGATTATTAAGGATTTGAGTTTTTGTTTTAACAGCTTTCTTTATTTAGAGTGCTTTTAAATTAATTTGTCTGTTACCATGACCATTTTTATGTCATTTAGGTTAGGTTAAGTTAGGTTAGGTTAGATTAGGTTGTGGTGCCGTGTTTTTCGAAATAAATAAATATCTTTGTATTGTGACTTCCATGTTTCTTCAATAAATTATTGTCCTCGTAAACAGCAAAATACCTAATATTATGCAAAAACTTCATGTATGTACTTTAAACGTTTAAGCCTTTACGTAATTAGTATTTACGTAATTGAAGTAATTTGTGCTTTTCCGTACAACATCTTGCTCAGCTGTCCTCTGAAGATATTAGTCCAACCTATGCTCCATAGATATTAGTCACCACTGGGACCGTCATAGATATTCGTCCGACCTTAGCTTTGTAGATATTAGTCCTCACTCTGAAGTTCATAGATATTTGTCCAACATATGAGCTGTAGATATTCGTCTGACATACAGGCTGTAGATATTAGTATCTGGAGTCGAAGTTTGACTGTTGTCTTTGGAATAAAATGGTTACCGGAAATTTAAATAGGTGAATTGTCTGTGAAATATTGACGTTGTTTGTGGCCGCCCAGAGAAACTCAGTCTTAGAAGGGTTCAGCTTCAGCTTGTTTGAAGACATCCAACGAGTTATTGCTTCTATGCATTCAGCTATGTAGATTTTCAGACTGTTGATTTCGTTCGGAGTGCAGTAAAAATAAGTGCAGCCGTAGACACCGGATTTTCGAACAGTTTAAGAAATGGTGATGCAAATTGGATTATAGTTTGTCAGCTTGAAAAACGTGCTAAAAAAGTTTCTAGAAAAACGCATTCAAAGTTTTGCTGAAAGATAATTCAACACATAATAATATATGTGTGTATATAAATATATGTGTACGTGTACATATACGAGTATATATATTATTTTTCCACTTTACACTTATACACACGTCTGATGTTTTTGCAATTTTTTTTTGTTATATAATTATCTTATTTAAAAGTAAAACTTTTTTTTTCTATGTTCTAGCCATAAAACTGGTTTACCTTATTTTATTTCACTCTTTTACTTTCATTTCAGATTTATTTTCTTTCACCTGTATTTTTTTATATATGTGTATAACATTACGTTACATTTTCGACATTACGTCTGGTGTTTATCAGTTTTCAATATTATTATAATATATATCTATATATATATAATAATATCGGGCCCGGGGCGGGGCCCCCCCCCCCCCCCCCCCCCCCCGCCTCCTCCCGCTTAGTCTGCCACTGCTGAGACGTGTGGCGGTCTATCTCCTCTGCCTACTCGGGGGAAGTGGTGCGATGGTTGGTTAGTTTTACAATCGGTTATAATTATGATACAGTGGAGGTTATCCACCTCTTACCCGCCCTGGTATGAGTAACAGATGGTTACTCCTTCAAGGCTCTCGCAAGATTCTATTTTTTTTTGTTAAATGAAGCAACATTTATTTATTTTGAACGAATCTAGACCTCCAGTGTCCTTGCATACACTTGTTAGTAAGCAGTATGCAAGTGCTTAACGGTAAAAACAAAATGCAATAAAACAGGTTAGTAAGACAAAGATAAATTACTTAAACAGGGCAAAAAAAAACTCATTCATGATGCTCCATGAGGCGGCATTGCATCTGTAAAAACCTGCAAGCACCTGCATAAAGTAGAGAACATAAGTAATACAATAAATCTCAAAACAATTGGCAAGTACCAACAAAAAATGTGAATGGCTTTCGGTCTGACCATAAACTACACTTAAGCTTTCGTGTCCCTTAGCCAACCACTCAGTGAAGCCTCAAAGAATGTTAACTGAATATTTGGTGTAAAATACCCGAAGACTAAGAGAAAATTCAGCGTTGGGTAGTCAGAGGCAGGACAAAGGACAGTCAAGGTCGTCTGATCAAACCTCAAGCCTGCACATGTCATTGGAAATTTTCCTGTATCATAAATATGATACAGGAAAATTTTAATAAAACGTGACTAGCAGTGCAAGTCGCCGCGGCCGTCGCGTTTCAGTTGCCATGTTGACAGGTTGCCATGATAGTGGTTCACGGCCTGTCAAGTTTTTGAGTAATTTGCGATGTGTCAGAGCTGATAATTATGGATTCTGTCCAGAAGGTTGATAAATTGAGCTGCGCCGTGAATTGATTTGCCAACCAGTTTTCGGTTTCTCCATGAGCGAAGGCCCTAACATTAAAATTAATATTTTATGCAAAGCTATTTTATACTTTTATTTTTGGAAATATTATTCACAAACAGGCAATGCCTTAGTCTTAGTGGGTTCCCAGTACATACTTTTGGTTTATACTTCTATACATATTTTTACATTGCTTTTTAAATGCATGGATAAGGGGAAGAAATAAAGTATAGAATTTAAAAAAAACACTTGTAACATTATCGCGTGCGTGATAAGATTGTGTAGAATCTACCTACAACTCGCACCGGCAAGAAGGAACCAAAACACATTATTCAATAAAATAATAATAAGTCTGATATGGAACAAGGACATTTATTGATAAGCATCTTTATGAAACAAGGTAGAGCAAGAAACATTAATCTCAGCGCGTGTCAGGTAAAGACCTGATAGAGGTTAAAAGATTTAAATTGCAAACAGAAAGAAGTCAATACCGTCAAGGCTATGGAGAATTTAAATTGACAGGGCGCCAGCCAGGGAAAACATCCTGACATATTTTATTAACAGTGACCATAATCTAAATAATATTAATATTCATTTGTCTCACACGTGATCGAAGTTACCAGAATCCACCAAGCTGCGTGCGCAGGGCACGACCACCTTCTCAGCACCGGCTCTCCACACCAACTGACGGTTGCGGTTAGAACTCTAACTATCAAACCCCGAAACTCAGGCGTGCCACCGTCGGGAATAAAAATGCGTAGTTGTCACAATGCGGAACCAAACAGTAGCTACCTGCTACACACTCACACAAAAATCCCACCAACACTTTGCGAAAAACTCTGTGAAATGATTATTATTTATTTATTTTATTATTATGCCCACCATGTATCTTGATTGGTTGGGAGAAGCAGCTATCTGCCACTATCATGTGATGTAAGATGTGGAGAAAGTTTTAATATTAATGCTTAAAACGGGTGTATTAGTTTTCACTAAATAAAATAAAACCAAGAAATCACAATTCCTTCGTTTCAGACATCAATGAACTTAGTTCCCCAGGAAGAGTGTGCTGGAATATTATCCACTTATGGTCTTCACCCAGATGGTGTCCAACACCAAAAAGAGTTCTGCAGCCGCCCTGTCAGCGTTAGTGGAGAATGTAAGGTATGTGACGTTGGAATGCATTATGAACCTAGCTTATAACTGTATTAGAAACATCGCATCAGATCCAAAACCCCGTGTCTTAAACGACGAGATACCTTTCGAATCATGTTTATTTATTTATTTATTTATTATGAATTGACGCCGATTAAAGGCATAGACATAGGAATTGCAATAATGTGAAAGAATATAGATAGTTAAGAAAAGAAAAAATTAATTTGACAAAAAATTAAAAAACAAATATTGAAGTGACAGTATAAAGTAAAAATAGTAAGCTATTATAAATACAAACACGAAGAAAAAGAAAACCTCATATACATGATTGTGTACAAGTTATTATGAACTAAAAAATTACTACGTAAAGTACGTAGTGATAAATTTTAAAATTCCAGAAATAAACATTGATTAAGAATATAAACATTCAAAGTATATTAGATTATAATCTAACTGAGAAGCGCTGACAAACAGCTTTAATTATATAATGTTTGTATGTTGATAATCATTCCATGTTTTTCACATCATCAACAACATATTTGTTTCCAAGTATATGAGGGAGATTTACTATGGCATATAATTCAGCATTAGATCCTGTATTCTTAAAATGGTAAGGTGATTTGTGGCGAACTTATCAACTCCGTACATGAAAACATATTAACGAAAGAAGTTCAGGAGAGTTCAGCAAGTTATTAACAATTTTAAACAAATAAAATAAATCAGAACGAATTATTTTTTCTTTTAATGTATCAACTCCCAGTAGATGTAACAGGGAGAAGTAATTAATGTAATAATAATTATTAATAATTCATTTTTGTTCATTGGAGTACCCACCACTTACCCGCCCTGGTATAGGTAACAGATGGTTACCCCTTCAAGGCTCTTGCAAGGACTCTAATTTTTTTGGTAAAAACGACTCTACATTTGAAAACGAAACTAAACCTCCAATGTCCCTGCATACGTTGTTATTAAGCAGCATGCAAGTGCTTAGCAGGAAATACAGATACAATATGTGTTAGTATGACAAAATATAGACAAGACAGTGGGACAGGTTGGTGAAAGTCCACGAGGTGGCAAGCGCTGGGTGATTGTATCCAGCGTATCCTACAAGCACCTGTTTGGGAGGAAGACACAGTAGATAAGTAATAAGGGCATGGCAAACGGTTGGGAGTCCTCTCCAATCGATTGGCAGTCCCAGCAAGAATGCGCATGACGTTCGGTCTAGTCGTGAACCACACTCAGCTTCCGCGCCCCTTAGCCGGTTCCTCGGTGATGCCTCAAAGAAAAGTAAATGGGAGATTGGGGGGAAATACCCGACGACCCTAAGGAATTCAGCGTCGAGTAGCCGGAGGCAAGGCGAAGGAGAGCCGAGGTCGCCCCCCCCCCAACCAAAAGCCTGCACATGTTGCTGGGGGTGGCGCAATTCATTTTTGTTCAGTCATCATTTACGTACTACTGTTGAATTTGACAGTCACTCCTTGTCTGGAGCCCCAAAATACTTATATAATAACCCTTGACTCACAGCGCAAGAACCCGTGATGATCAGACCTTCGTTATTTTATAAAACCTGAAAGTTACTCTGTGCATGTCCCTAATACAGGTAAAAATGTTGCCCGACTGTGAAGTTTGGATCATGGTGGCTTGTAAGGTAACAGGTAGCAAGAGTCTTCCCAAATATCAAATTGACAAACTTCAATCCGTCTTTAATGCAGCGGCAAGGCTCATAACTGGGCTTTCTAAATATTCGCATATTTCAGAACACCTTCGTAACCTTCACTGGCTCAAGTGCCCTGAGAGAATCCAGTACAAATTGTGCTGGATGGTTTTTAAATCAATCTACGAAATGGCCCCACCTTACATCTCCGAATTATGCGTCCCGGAAAATACCGGTCCGAGACAATTAACCCTTAGATCAGCAACTTCATCTGCTAAAGGCAGACTAATAGAACCTAAACGAAAGCCAAATACTTTGTTTGGAGATCGTGCTTTCGGAGTATCTGGGCCTAAGGCTTGGAATAGACTCCCTCCGGAATTAAGATGCATAACAAGCCCAACAGAGTTTAGGTGCAAACTAAAAACCTTCCTTTTTGGGCTCTCATACCCGTAATTTAAATATACCTATTTGAGAGTATCATACTTGTATTGTCTATGATATGTCTTAATCACACTTTTCTAACTGAATTAAAATTACTCGATTCCTTACACATCAATCTGTCTCTTGACGAATCACATTTAGAAAGATCAAATCCTTATAGGTACTACTGCACCTCCCACCTTTACATGTTGCTTTTTCTTTCCAAAATACACTCGTCAAAGAATACATTACATGTTTATATTAAAATATTTTTCAGGATTAAATAATATGTGTTCACAATAATGTCCTCTGCGTGCGAACTCTATCTAAATTTCTTTAAATGGACAATATACAGTGTTAATTTCAAGCGACCTCTCAGGTAAGTATGGTCCTGTTTTCATTAAATTTTAGGCAGCATCGCGTTCATTGGTCAAAATATTTTACACATATTTTTGTATCGGTGATCAATGAACCGATGTATGCAATTTTTAGCCATAAGTTGTTTATAATTGTTTGCCTAGCTTGTAGTTTTTTAGATTTTAGAAACGTATTATAAGTTTGTACAGCGCCCTTGAGGTGATTTTTCACAAAAACGGCGCTATATAAATCATCCATATTATTATAAATATTATAAATCATAAATATTATTATTATTATTATTATTATTATTATTATTAAGGGTGTATAAAAATGCACCTCAAATTCGATAAAGTACAAAGCTTATTTTTTATATATATTATTTGGAATAATATTAGAAATCACGTCGTCCATTGTCAGTCACTTAGTACAGTTGCAATCCCCTATCAGACACCCCCCCCTCCTTGGCAACATAAGCAGATATAAGCGTTAGAAATAGGACAGCAGTCAAGTACAATAAGCGTGTTTATACGTCAGCGCGTGTGTTTCCATAGAAATCGTTCTAACTCCGTTATTGTTTTAGTTACATCCCTAAACCAAAAAGTAAAAGGTCGATAGTATTTCAAGCTGCACATCCCTATCAAGTTGTCTATAGAAATACATAACAGGAATCATCTGTCAGTCGCGTAGTTGACAAAAATATTTACCGCTCAAATTTACTACCGGCGGCTCATCTGCGCTCGACATTTTTAATTTTTATTAAATATTTTTATATGAAATCATAAAAAAGTGAGGTAACAAAAGTGTTTATAACACATATTATATATAATAGAATAAGTATTGTTGTTTATATAATCTGTGATTTTAGTACCGTTTTCACATAAAAAAAACATCACGTGAGTCATTTTTACAAATTTTTAATGTTTGCGTTCTAAATTTTAATATTTACAAATGCTAATATTTATTAAAAATATAATAATTTGAAATCTTATTTTATAACCTTTCTAAAACAGTTTTTACTATTCGGCTACGTTCAGAAATGTTTCATTTATAGAGCTTTAATTGTGAAGCGGTAATAACACAAAGTTTTCGTGAAATGTCATTTCGTAAGACATTATAAGGGCGTAATGGCGCTTTTTGGAGGGGTTAAATTATAATGAATTATTATTATACTTGCGTTATAGTATAAAATCTGCATTTGAGGAACTATCAAAAGATGTTTTCTCAGCAATCAGACAGTTTCGATGGTTCTTTCACATTGTCAGACACATTAAAAGTCTACCGTAGGTGCGAGCGCGATATATGTATACATGCAAGCGGGTGCGAGCGAAGAGTGCGGTCGGTCTATTGCGATCTTTCACCGCACATGTTTCATTTACTCATTATTATGAGTTTTTTTTTTTGGATTTATTGGAACATTTCGTTATGTAGAATTATTTATAAATTATGATACAATAACTAAGAAATAAATTTCAAAAAATTATTCAGTAAATTTTCATGTCAAAAAAGAAATAAAACAAAAATCTGATAAATTAATCAATAATAATATTTTGGAGTTGTGCAAACTTCAAAATAAAAGTGAAAAAGAACTTTTTATAAAATATTGAGATTTTGATTGTATTAAAATCACATATTTTATAAAAATTTATTGTTCATTATAGGAGGGTACAATTATTTCAATAGTAAGAAATCCAATGCAAAAATAGTTTTATTGTGTAAATAACCATTCTCTCTCTCTGGTTTCAATCCTGGGATTGGTTTGCAGCAATTTCCTTTATTCTTCTCTTCCATTCTTCTCTGTCTTGTGCGGCTCTTTTGAAATCTGCATATGATTTTTTTATTTATTTTTTTATTTTTTATTTAAAAAAATACATACGTATACAGTTTCATAGTAAAACATTTGATTCTTAAAACTAATAACAATATATAAATTTCTTTTTAATGAAACTACCCAATTCAAAAGAGAAAACATTTCTCGTGCTTGAATTTTGGAGTGCCATTGTAAAATGCATAGTTACACAGAGTATGTTATTACAAGTACTTATATTAATAAAATATATATTCATGAAGACAAGTGGACATAATGAACTAGAAGTAAATAAGAGTTAAAATTGGAATAAGATGCAATATAAGATAATACAGGCATAGATATATTAGAAACAAAAATAATATTATTGTATTTATTCAATATGTATGTAGATTGTAAGTAGGTAGTAGGTACATATCGTTGGATAAGAAAACATTGATATTTGAAATGGATGGGCTGACAGTATTGTCAGAGTAGGTACATATAATAAAGTTGTAACAATTTGGTGCCTGCAAATAACGCGTATGTACTTTGCTTACAATTTGATATGGTGATGAAATATTTTTAGTGAATATGTTCTAGTTTATTTTTTTTGTTGTTGTTATTATTGTGATGATGAATTTAAAACTTATAATTAGTGTCGGGTTGGTCTATTAGTGTTTTTATTTGGGATTTAAAAACTTTATAATTTTTTTCAGATTTGATTTTATACGGGAGAGCATTGAAAAATTTTATACCTTGATAAGCATAATGGTGTTGGGAAGCACTCGTTTTAAATTTTGGAATTTCTAAATTGCCCCGTGATCGTGGTCGGTTGTTTATGTTTGTGAATGTTGTTGTTGATGGATTGAAATGATCTTTATGAGTTTGCAATAATGAGTTCTTTTTGAAAATTTTATTAAGACTGAGAACCCTAAAAGAGTCAAATAGCTGTGTTGTTGGGAATACAGAGGGTTTTTGTAAGATGACTTTCGAAATCAACCTCTGTACCCTTTCTACGGGTAAGAGATTAGTTTTGAAAGTCCCACCCCACGATGATGAGCAGCGCATGTCCACCAGCAGGCCCTCCGGGTACTCTCGGCGTGGGCGTCCCCTAGAGTTTGTCCCCTCGGTCATACCCTCCATTATGGCATGCAAGAGGCCTTCTTGTCTTATTACATGGCCGATCCATCTTGCGCGCCTTTCGGACAAGGTCCTGAGCAGGTGCCTTCCTCCTTCGATTCTTTGGAGAACCTCCTCATTTGTAATGTGGTCTCTCCAGGAAATTCCTAATAGTCTTCTATAGGACCACATCTCAAAAGCCTCTAGTCTCCGTTTATCTCTTTCGGATAGGCACCATGTTTCGCAGCCGTGTATCAAGATATCCATACATAGGTTTTGATGAAGAGTATTCTCAGTATTAGGTCTATATTATTCGATTCTATTATTTTCGACCTTTTATTGAATGCAAACATTTTATACAAAGTAATAATATATCATTTCGTATAGGTATTATTGGATTCAAAGATATATTTAATTATTTTCATAATTTTCATTGTTGTCGTCGACATCTTCATGATCTTCGTCACCGCTGCTCCAGTCCGAGAATTGATGATCACCAATATCAGGTTAATTCACCAATATCAGGTCAATTACTCTAAGGTCAGCAGATCGAGATGTTACCAATCGTTTAATCGAACTTTCTAGGTCAAATTGAGCCGTTTACTATGATCGATCTTTTCGTGTAACTGGCCCGCTCATTTGGAACAAACTTCCCTCAGCTCTTACTAATATCCAGAACTTGGCTGAATTTAAAAGAGCTTTAAAAACAAACTTATTTAAAAAATCATACCTTTCATGAATTTTAACTCCTTTTCAATCTACTATAATAAGCCATGTTCCTCAAGTTTCTGGTAATTGTTTGGTTTCGATTACCTCCTTACTATAGTTTTATGTGCACTCTGAATTTGTATTATTTCTAAATGTTAACTGCCTCCTGTTCTATATAATTTAGTTTAAATGATTCTTGTTGAATGGCACCGTGATGGTTTATCATTATATATTGTCCTGTGCCAAAACAGCACTCACTATTGTTGTTAATATTTTTTTTTTAGGAATTGCTTTGTATATTTTTGTATATTCGTTATTTCACATTATTTAATTATTTTTTTTAAGGAACACTGTAGGTTAATTTTAAGTTTATTATAATTAAGCGCACTTGAAGTAAAACATCACAAAATTGCGCTATATAAATACTACGTTATTATTATTATTATTATTATTATCGCTTTCTCCGTCAGTTTATATAATAATTTAGCCAAGTTTATACACTTATATAATATCAAATAGTCGCAAATTTATGTATAATAATTTTCCACAATAATTACATTTCCTGATAGAGGTTTTAGAGAATCACTGACATAATATGGTAGCTGGTCCCTTTCGAAACATTCAAAATGGTATCGATTATTTTCCAGTACCCAACCGTTATTTTCTGGTTAATACGTGGTTGGATTTTTCACGTGAGCATAGATCCAAATGGTACATATACGAAAAGTTTGCTCGCAGATATTGTTGTAATAGCTCACATTCACAAGGTAGTAAGTAGTCTGCTAGCGTCGAATATCGCACTATTTCACTCGCAACCGCTTGCATGCACATATCGCGCACGCACTTATGGTATACTTTTAAAGTGTCTGATATGGTGTAAGAACCATCTAAACCCGTGGTCGTCAAACTGCGGCCCGCGGCAGATATTTGTGCGGCCCGCCAAAATATCTGCCTCTTTTTTTAATATATATATTTTTAATATAACCTGCTTTTTATTCAAATATTTTGTGATTTTAAAATGCCAAGTTGGTTTTTGAACACATCATAAGGCAATTTCGAACGCGTATATAGTATACGCCATTGGTTCTCATAACTCCCCCTTGTGGGCATTTGAGACTTTCAGGAAGGGGGGGAGGGGCTGTAATTAGGGGACGTTAGGATGGCACAGTGAGGGCGTGGGCAGGTTCAAAAATTTTGCTCTAAAAAATTCAAAAAAAAAACAGGTGGGACGTAGACAGAGAAACTTTCAAGTTTTATAAAATAACTAAGGTCTGATCGTCACTCTTGCACTATCATTGCTGAAACGGGCGGTCAGTTTGATAGATTTCCACGATTCAGAATCGAGACAAATTTTTTGGTTAAAATATGGTTAGATTTATTTGGTGACCAGATCTGAATAGTCAGTTAGTTTTAAAACTTCTTATCCATGTTATTCCCACTCCCTCCAACTCCATAAAAATCACATTTAATTATTCTAAAATACTTTTTTTCACATTTGTGCGTCACAAAACTAATAAATATTACTTATTTTGACCTTCCAAACCGGGCAAATGCCTGTACCCCAATTGCGGACTCCATTCGGTATTCATATAATACAAAATAACGCAAATATTAATTGGAGAGGAATCCTTCAGACGGAAAGAGTGTTGGGAGACCTTAAATAGGTGGTTGGATAGTGTGACGCCAGCACTACCCGTATCCTCCCCCACCATATGATAGTATACCTGACAGGCAATAGACTCGCCTTCTCACCCATCAAGGACAAATCTGGCGTTTGAATATAATAATAAATTAAGGTAAATTTAAAGTTTTTCTGATTCATTTTCTTTCCTTTTCAACATTGCAATGCAAATTTTCCATCATCGAAGACACTGGCACTTATTTCAACAAACATGAACGTAAGTTTAAAAATTAAAGTATTGCGTAAATGCCTGATGATAAAAAGGCAAAAATCGGTAATTTTAAATGCATGTAGGATTACAAAAGATTTTTTAAATATTTATATTGAGGGATCAGTAGGATTTATAGGTTCAATTAGGAATTCCACAGAGCCGAACCCTCTGATATGAAAATATCTGGAGTCGGTGAATTATTTTCCCATCTGGTCTTTGGTAGGTTGACATGTTGTTCTTGTATTGTTTTGTAATTATAATACACATAGTGCAATTGCATAACGTGGATTGACCAGATGATCATTTGGGAAGTGTGTGAAAGGGTTTAGTTTTTCCTGTGGGGAAAATTAAACCCGGACATTTAAATCTGGTGCGTAAATTAATCTAATAGAAACATAAGTTCCTCCACACAGCATCCTAAATATAATATAAGACCTGAGGAAAATTCTTGTTATTGGCCTTCTGTGTGGAGTGAAAGTAAATCCTTTTAAAACCTCTGCGGCCGAGCGGTTAAGATCCTCGGCTATGAATCTAGAGGTCGCAGGATTAAATCCCGGCGTGCTCATAACGAATTTTTTTCTAATAAAGTACATTTATTACTTCAAAGTTAAAAAAATATTTCTAATACAATATAATTTTCATTACTTCAGTATCGCCGCAACACCAATCAAAATGAAACTTTTCGGGATATTTAATATGGCTTTAGCTGTGTACGGAGACAAGGCCTGAATATCCAAATACTTTCTGAACTTCTTCTTTTCTACTTCCTTCTCCTTCCCACCAGTTTCAGCCTCACAACGTAATAATATGCCAACTGGCTGTAGATGCTTAGGAGCAGTTGGGACTCTTGTACTATTACAAAATATTAATATTTAAATGCTGATTAAAAATAAGTCAAATTCAGACAACAAGCAGAATTCGTACCTAGTATTTAATAATCCGCCATTCCGACTTTGCTCACATTATTATTTTATTTGTTCTCAGGGCTTTGGTGAAGGCTCTCCGTTGTCTTTATACAATGGTCCCAGAGTGGCTTGCACTCACCTGCTGGTAGGGATCATAACCACATGTGACAAAACAACCTGCACGACGACCTACACGCGGCTATCTGACTTCATCTTCTGGATTGAAACCATTGTGTGGCCCTAAACCAGTACCCCGCAGTACTCTCATGTAAAGTGTTCCACTGCATACATCCCTTCCTGGATTACGTTCCGTGTGGCCATAGGAAAGTGGTGTTCAGCCAGTTCCCGCAGATCTCTGATCTTCCAACGTTTGACGATTTCTGCTTCCTAGCTATAACACACTCCGCGATCGTACTGCTAAAAGTTGAAAAGTTTGACTATGAATGAAAATTTTAAATGAACCTTTTGTTTTTAAACGTGACTTTTTGAATGATGTATGTAGAGGTCCGATCATCTTACTTTGACTGTCCACATAAATATGCCTCTAACCCCGCTATAAACAACAGACAATTTCCATCAGGAGTTTTTTAAGTGCGGTGAAGTCCGAAAATTATGTTAAAATTTAAAACGCCCTGGCAATCAAATTTCTGTCTACAATAAAACCTCCAGATGCCATAAGATGTCAGAGAATAAACTGTGATAACGAGGTTGACAAAATGAACCTCGATTCTACTTGCGACAGGTTTGTTAATAGAAATTTGTTAATTTGTCAGAGAAGCTTTGCCATGCAAGCAGTCAAAAATAAAGGACCCGAAAAAGGTATGACTTTGTTACTGGGTGAAATGGTCAAATCTCAACTTTGTTCAGTAATTCAAGGCATGTTTTCCTTTGCTGAGTTCAAGCTGAAAAGCCTGTAAAGCCATAAATATGAATAAAATAATATGACAACACTATGTCCCAGTAAAACTAGTATTAGCTACAGTAAAAACGAATTACAACAAAATTAATAGAAATGATATTAATATCTCTGTTCCATAATTTGGACAGCTGTCCAATTATCAGTGGCTGACGGATTTGGGTTTTGGTAGGCGAGTCCGGAGATGTTATGCTAACAGCAGAATCTAAGTAATCCTCTTCTCCACGTCCAGTCCTCTTTGTACGCTCGTATCCTTCACAATCTCTATCTCTATCCGCTGCCTGTAGGACAAGCGTTCAAATATGCATTAACGAGGACGGGGGATAAAAGTAAAGCCGATGAATTCAGACACATATTTTTTTAAAGCCAGGATCAAAATTATACATTTGAAGACTTCGAGTACTATATTGAGCAGCTTTCCCCAAAGCCAACACAGGCCAAACGTGCTTAGTATAGGCATGCAAATTCTAGTAATCCGATTCGGCGATGGAATCTAAGCCGAGCAAACTTGCGAGATTTCTCAGAATATGTTGACAGTAATGCGGATAACTTTCTGTCAAAGCTGAATTCCTACGATCGATTTTCAATCCTCTTGGTGGTAGCTGCGAAGAAACTCATTCCTAGAGGCTCCATAAAAGTGTTGATCACAGCACGAAGCTCAGAAAGTGAACACATTTTGGCTGAATTAAAGAGAATGAACAACCCAGATACTACTTCTGATCTTCTCCGGTCCCTGGAAAACGGGCGCATGAAATGGAAAAAAATGAGTTTCAAACACTCAAGCAGATGAATAAGATTAGCCAACAAAACAAAACAACGCTCAAAATGTCACCAAATGCTGTTACTCACTAACTACTCCATAGTTAAAAACTTAACCACCATAAGCCAGTAGGTCTAAAAAATGTTCTTTTCAACATCGCCCTCACTTCAACAAAATTTGGGAAAGCAGCTGATGTGAAGCAGTTCTTCCAAACTTTCTTAAACATGCTGGACCACGGATAAAATTATTTACTGAAAGTTTGTAAACTAGAGAAATACCAAATATCTGGAAATTCAAAAGCTACCAGCTTAACTCAATTTTAAGTACCATATATAAACTTCTAGAGCGAGTTGTTCTACAGAGAATGTGGTTCCACAAAAATAAGCTTGTTTCAGACCAAGCTATAACTGCTGTGATCAGTGTTAGCACTGATAATGTATGTTAAATCTGATATCCAGAAACGGCTTAAAACTGATCTCTTTGCGATCTACGACACGTGTGGTACAAAGGTCTCCTTTTTAAACTCCACGACACCACAGAGGATGGCAACATAGTACAACTCATTGAGCAACTCCTAACTGATCGCACTTTCAGAGTTTGTCTTGGGGGCAAAAAAGCAAAAAAATATATACCCCACCAATAATTGCTTTGTCCAAATATCAGTGCTGGTCCCATCGCTGTATAAAATTTACACTCGAGACCTCCCTCACACTGAAGACAAAAAATTTGCAGATGACTTCGCCGTCACCAAAACCCTTAAAACAGCAGAAAAGAGACTTAATCTGACGTAAAGGCTATGGAAGAATATTCCATAATTGGCATCTAAAGACAAGTGGGTTGAAAACAGTTGCGACTGCTTTCCATCTTAGCAGTTCACAGACGATAATCAAACTCTGTTTTTAAGACGCTGCAGAAAAGCGCAATACCTTTGAACGATGGGGTCATCTCTCACCCGACCCCACCTGAAATTTTGAAACCCTTCTGGGTGGAAGGCGAGAGGCTCCTCCGATAATCTCTCACTACGGAAGATGGGTGAAAACTTAAGGCGGAAACACACGATGTGGTGTGTCGTGGCGCGCCAGAAGCACATCGGTTTCATACAGTTATTATGGTTAGAGATATATTTTTAGGTTGTGGCGTGTCGTCAAGCGACGACGATGATTGGTTTATTTGTAGTCACGATACACCACACCACACAAGTGTATAAGGAGCTTTAATTGGCAGTTGGCTGACGTTAGAAATGCCCATTTCGTACACGACCCCACTGCGAGACAGCCTGAGTTCTCACTGTCCTTAAACTCTGGTCCACCATCAATAGAATAAGGTGCTCCCACAGCCGCCATGCCAACATGATGCCTAGGTGGGGCCTTAGGGATGGCTCGGTGTGTGGTGGTGAGGTGCAGACTACCGAACATGTGGTCAACAAATTTTCCACTCGATTACACGGCGGGATCGACGGGGTCCATAGGACTATGCCTGATGCCTGGACAACATTCATTGGGCAGGAGCTACTTCTAGACTCTTATTTCTTAAAAGCGGAGTCAGGCATGGGGGTAATATGTCTCCTATTCCATTTTTTAACGTTCACATATACGACCTACAACAAGAGCTCAACATTTCACTGATTGAGTAACAACACCAACTACGCAGATGGCATGGTATTGCAGGCACCTTCGATTAAAGCGATTGGAAAACTTGTGCAAGTATGCAAATTCATATAATTTGCCGAACCAATCTAAAAAAGCATTCTTCGTATTCCAACACTTAGAAGCCACTAAATATTCCATCAAACTAGAATGAAGGAAATAAACTACTTGTGGTCTCACTGGTTAAATTCCTGGGAAGTATAATTACAGAGGTATTAAGAGTCAAGAACAAAGAACCATCAATATACGGGCCAGAATGCTCTCAAGGTGGTTCTACCACTGTGGCGACGATGTCTATAAATTACTTCGACAGAATGCTCTGCCCTGTACCTATCTGAGCTGTGGACACAATACCCAGCAGCGCAAAGGTAGAAGCTGGGGGTGTGATACAACAATGCCAATGCCACTCATTCCCCGCCTTACTTCCCCACCGATTAGCCAGCTTCTGCGGCAGGACACGGAAGTCAACCAACGTCCTTGTAGTGGATGCACCGAGTGGATCAGCTCTCCACTCAATGAGTGATGGATGCAGATGATGCAGCCATCTCCCTGAAAGATGAACCTATAGTTTTATTTATTTATTTTATATTAGATACGCCCTAGTGGGCTTTTACAAAGATGGGTGATAATAGTTAGGCAGATACGTAGTACACAATGATTAAATTAATAAATAAAAAGAAAACACTTTGTTTACGTCACTTTATTATTTCTTCGGTCTACCGGTTTCGGTACCTCCGTACCATCATCAGGACTGAATATAAAATACTGATAAATACAGAGAAATATACATATATATATACAAAATGTAAAAGAAAGAGACAGTAAATTAGAGCGGGACAGTGCGTCAGTTGTGGGAGGGAAGTGAGGGAGGAGCGATTGGGATAACGGGAAACATACTTATAATAGGGCTGAATGTTAAATTAAGTTGATTATTAATGATTTCTGCCTTTGTATTAACTGATTTTTTTTATTTCTAAAGCTTCTAAGTTATTTAACCTTAAGCCTATCCCATTTTTGTGTAGGACTTTAATGCCCGTATCCCGGTTAAAGGTATGATCTTTATTAATTAGGTGTTCTGCGAATTCTGAAAACCCTGTACTGGTTAGGCACCTTATGTGCTCTTTTACTCTAGTTTCCACATTGCGTGACGTTTGTCCAATATAGAATACTGGACAATCGTTGCAACTAATTTTATAAACGCCCGAGTGGCTTAGTACGTCCTCATTGTCTTTAGCATTAATTAAAAGTTTTCCTAGGTTGTTATTCGTGTAAAAAGCTGGTTTAATTTCGGGTGGGAATTTAATTGTACACCAAGAGGACAGGTTATTAATATATAAAATTCTTCGCCATTCGCGGTTAAGGTTATTATTATTAAAAGATATTGAACTAGAGTAAATGAATTTATTTATGGATATTGATCTTAATTTTTTTTTTGCTAGGATTCTATCTATGAGTTGTGTTTCGTATCCATTATTGTGAGCTAATTATTTTATCGTATTTAATTCATTAAAAATAAATAAATAAATAAATAAGTGTTTATTCCAGTATGTGGGGAGGAGAGTGCAATCCCACACATTCCATAAGGGTAATATACACATACATGTACAAAGTATTTGAAAAGAAAAAAAAGAAAAAGAAGGTGGATATGAATGTACACGAAACAAAAAAAAGATAATAAGCTAATAGTAGTAAAAGGAAAAACAAATGAAATAATAATATTAAGCTTTCAGGATTCTGTGAGCACGTAAGGAGCCAGTATTTTTCTCCAGTGTGCATCAATACTGGATGATGGACTGAGGCGGGCTTCCATGACGAGGATGTTTCCAGAGCTGGTTATCCTTTCCCTAATTCCTGCCACCCTGGATCTAATAAGGGCTGCAAAGCCAGGAACTCGCCCCTCCGTGAACATCCGGGAAGCGCTGCAATATCTGGGGAGACCAAACATTATGCGGAAGGCGTTGTTATACTGAACCCGAAGTCTTTCTATACTACTCTTCTTGTAGTTTGCCCAGAGTTCACACGTATACAGTGTTGCGCAGAAGGAAAGGAAGAGCGTCCTTTTTACAGCAGTACTGCAAAGGCGGAATCTTCTACTGAGCATGTTAGCTTTTACACTGAGAGCTCTTCTTTGCCTATCGATGTCGTCATCGTCCATCAGATTACTGGTGATTATGTGTCCAAGGTATTTAGTTCCTTCAGTCACCTGCAGGTTCACACCATTCAGGGTAGCTGGAGGAATATTTTTTGGTCCTTGTCCATATCTTACGACCAGTAGAGCCGTTTTAGTGGGGTTGTATTGCATGTTTGTTTCTTCAGCAAACTCTTCGCAGATCTTTAAAAGAATACGTAGGCCCCTTATGGATGGTGCCATCAATACCATGTCGTCCGCATAACTGATGTTGTTCAGGAACTGTCCTCCAATTTTGCAGCCTACCCCTGCATTGTTTAGCCTGTCGGTGAGTTCGTCCATGTACAGGTTGAACAATATCGGGGACATGCATCCTCCCTGTCTAACGCCGCTCTTCAGGAGGAAAGGTTCGGAGAGTCCATCTTTCCACCTTACTAAGTTTTCCTGCTGTCTATGCCACGAGTCGAGGATATGTATCACCGCCGGTGATATGCCTCTTTCCCTTAGTTTACCCCATAGTAGAAAACATGCGTACGTGGTGGTCTTTTTATTCCTGTAGTATTCCAGGGTTCTTTTCACAGTAAATATAGCAGTATCGGTAGACGTTTGCTTTTTGAAGCCCATTTGGTTGTCCTTAGTTTCCAAGATGGGACCGATCTGGTTTAGTAGTAGACGTTCGAATACTCGTGCGATGGTGGTGGCAATTGAAATCGGTCTGTAGCTACCCTGGGAGGTAGAGTCCAACGATTTTGATTTGAGAATGGGAGTTATTATTGTTCTTGTCATGTCAGTTGGTAGGTATTCATTCTTTAAGATGTCGGTAAACAGACTCGCCAGCAGTTGAAGAATTGGTCCTCCAGCGTGTTTGATGTGTTCGATACTCAATCCGTCGTGACCAGCTGATTTTCCAGCTTTCATGTATCTCAAGGCGGTGTTGACCATGTCTGCTGTGATCAAAAGACCACTGTCTTCATTTAGGATAGGACTAGGTGGTGGTATGCTTGCAATGTTCGGTGAGGTCGGAGTAGAGATGGAGAAGTGATCTGCAAAAATGTTAGCAATTGCTTTAGTGTTTGTTTCTTCATTTATGTTGCACGTAATTTTACATTTCACGTTGCAGTGTTTATTTGTCTTCAGCCAAAACTGTTTGAAATCACGACTATGTAAATCTCCTGCTATTTTGTCCATTTGAATTTGCTCACAGTCGTTTTGGCATTTTTTCAGTGCTAGTTTGAACGCAGCACGCTTTAATTTTCGTTCATCCGCAATTGAGCCCTCATGAGGCCTGCCATTTTCAATCCATATCATCATTGCACGTCTTGATTCTATGTATTTTTGTGCGACAAAATCATTCCATCCACAGATTTGTTTACGTCGTTGCAATCTTCGTTTACGATTGTTAAATACGGCAATCGCGGCGCTTCGCAGGGCCTCTATAATACGTGTATACAGTGTCTTAATGTTAGCTCGAGCAGGGTTGTCACTTCTCTCGTACCGCGTAAGACCTTGTTTAATTTTTTGTAGAAAAACTTGTGAGGTTCGAGTATAACTATGGATATCGCGTTCGTTTTTGGGATTCCAAGTTGCACGGTCGGTTTCTATACATGCATAAATTTCGGTTTTCGGTATTCCTTCTGTTTGTAAGGTCAATTCGAGAGGCCTGTGATCGGTCCAGTCCACGTCGTAGTGTATTTTCATATCTGAAATCTGTTTGAAGATATTTTTTGTCACTAAACAGTGGTCTAACCACCTGGTGGTGTGATGCGCGTCACTGATATACGTGTAAGAGGTTTCTGGTAATATTACGGTATCAGCGCATGTAAGATCATATTCTTGACAGAAAGATTTCAGTTCATTTCCGAAGAGTGAGTCCGGATGTGCATTGAAATCTCCGATGATTACGGAGTTGGTGTAATCTTTTTCGTCAATAATTGCTTGCAAGGCCGCAAGACAGTTAACGTACTCTTCGAAGTGATCTGTTGTGCAAGTTGGCATGTACACGGTGAAAATGCATAAATTTTCGGAATTTAGGCCTAATTCAATGCCCGCCATGCGGCAATTATTCAACGGGATCGTGGCAGCCCTGAGACATTGCCTGTATAATACACCCACTCCTCCGTGTGGCCGGCCGACTAACGGGCCCATCGATATATCAATTGCAGAAGTTCCCAAGCTATTGTAATCTGGATGTATATGGGATAAGAACTCTAAATCCGACGGGAGTAACCACGTTTCTTGAATTAGAACAATATCATGTGTATCGCACAGATCATAAATGAATTTTTCTGAACTGCGGACGGATCTGCAATTCACCGATATGATCTTTAAATTGTTATTATGCATTTTGGTTATTGTTCTGTGTGCGTGATTCTTTGAATCTTCGGAAAACAATTCCCTCCGGCCATAATTCTTCCACTAGGTATTTTTTTACTTCATTTGCTTTTACCACAAGTTTAAAAGAGTTAAATGGAGTTTCGTGGAAAGGCTTTATTAATTCTACTTTGAACCCATCCAAGCCGTTACTTTTTAGGTAAGAAGTTACGTCGTGCTCCGTCGTATTAGTCGCAAACCTCGATACGTATACTGATGCGATTATATCTGCAGATTTTAATGCAATTGATTGCGCTTTGCCTCTCATATTGTGAATGCGTTTCTTATGCACAACGATTTTGAAGCCGCTCTGGTCGGTGGTCACTGGTTGCGACCCCTGCGTGGAACCCCGCTGCTGGTTTACGTCGACGTTCACCGTATCGGTAGTAGGTGAGATTGTGTGGGTTCCTCGTACATCGTTCTTGTGCGTATTGTCCGGAGTGCTGATAGTGTTTGTTGGCTCGTTCGGATTACTTTTACATGCGTCTACGTATGATGCCGGCCTTGTGTTATTGTTTATTATAGGATTACCCACATGTTGGTCGCCGTTTTGTTTTGGCTGATTTATTTGTGTCTTCATCTTGTTCTCGTGGCTAAAGTTCGGTGTTTGGGTAAAATTCCTAAAAAATAAAACTAGTTATTTTTATACTAATTTGGGGTCGGGGAATCCGAATCTGAAAGAATTAGGCGGCGGCAAGCAATATTAACTGAATTAAACGACTTTAAAAAATTTTATACACATACAGGAAAATAGCCATTTTGGAAGCATTTTGATTCCTAGAAAATCAAACTAGTTATTTTTATACTAACTATGGGCCGGGGAATCCGAATCTGAAAGAATTAGGCGGCGGCAAGCAATATTAACTTAATTACACGACTTAAAAAATTTCTATACACACACACATGAAAATAATCATTCCGGAAGTATTTTGACACATGTAGTACAAAGATCATAGAAAAACACGATAACATAGATGTTTTTACCACACAAAATTAAGTGTTGCCATTAAGCAGTAATATTTATAACGTAAAATAACATGTTTATATTTTAAGTACTTATTTTTTATAATTGATTCTCAAATATTTTAGGAAGGTACACCAACTAGTATTGTGGAGTTTTTATGCCTTGACGCGAGTAGGCGTTATAAAGGGGCACGTTCTTTTGTATCACAAACCATGTTACATAAACCCGGCGTAGCTGCTAAACTACTTGAAAACAGGGATGTTTTTTTGCCGTGACGCGAGCAGGCGGTATAAAGGGGCACAAACCATGTTACACAAACCTAGCGTTAGGTTAGGATAGGTTATAAAGGGGCACAAACCATGTTACACAAACCTAGCGTAGCCGCTAAACTACTCGAAAACAGGGATGTTTTTTTGCCGTGACGCGAGCAGGCGGTATAAAGGGGCACAAACCATGTTACACAAACCTAGCGTAGCCGCTAAACTACTTGAAAACAGGGATGTTTTTTTGCCGTGACGCGAGCAGGCGGTATAAAGGGGCACAAACCATGTTACACAAACCTAGCGTTAGGTTAGGATAGGTTAGGGACGCGAGCAGGCGGTATAAAGGGGCTCAAACCATGTTACACAAACCTAGCGTAGCCGCTAAACTACTTGAAAACAGGGATGTTTTTTTGCCGTGACGCGAGCAGGCGGTATAAAGGGGCACAAACCATGTTACACAAACCTAGCGTTAGGTTAGGATAGGTTAGGGACGCGAGCAGGCGGTATAAAGAGGCACAAACCATGTTACACAAACCTAGCGTAGCCGCTAAACTACTTGAAAACAGGGATGTTTTTTTGCCGTGACGCGAGCAGGCGGTATAAAGGGGCACAAACCATGTTACACAAACCTTGCGTTAGGTTAGGTTAGGTTAGGGACGCGAGCAGGCGGTATAAAGGGGCACAAACCATGTTACACAAACCTAACGTTAGGTTAGGTTAGGTTACGCATTTTTAAGACTACGAATTTTCATACTTTTGATTTAAGAATACGCCGTTGAGATAGTCGTAATTCATCAGGTTAATGTGTTAATACGACGGACGAAGAAGACTTGGTCGATTTATAAGGTATGTTTTTGAGAGCTGGTAACACTGCCGGCACATGTTTTTGTATATTTCTTGTTTTTCTATGATCTTTGTACTACATGTGTCAAAATACTTCCGAAATGATTATTTTCAAGTGTGTGTGTATAGAATTTTTTTAAGTCGTGTAATTCAGTTAATATTGCTTGCCGCGGCTTAATTCTTTCAGATTCGGATTCCCCAGCCCATAGTTAGTATAAAAATAACTAGTTTGATTTTCTAGGAATTTTACCCAAACACCGAATTTATTCCGTTCTCGTTACGCATATTCATATCCTTAATTTGATCTCGAAGTGAGCTAAGTTCTTGCATTATTTCGGCTGTGTTTGTGCTCGATGATTCACTCAATTCGTTTTTAATTTGCCGTATTTCAGATTTCATGGCGTTGAAGTCTTTTAGTAATCGTGAAATGTCAACACTGTCAAAGTTAACATGCGGCAGTTTATGTAACTGTCTTGCGACGAACACCGGTAATTTGTCAGGGTCTGTCTCTTTCAGGGCCTTCAGGATGTCTTGAAGATCGCGGTTGACCCTGCCGTCTCCTTTACGTAGGGTACGCTTGTCCGGAAGCTTGTCGAATAAGATGTTCTTGGCCAACTTTATCTCCTCCTCGGTGAAGGCGGAAGTGCACAGTTGTGTTATCGACACTTCATCTAGAGTGTCCGCTTTATTTTGCATAAATGCGAGACACTCGTTTATTATAACATTACACTCGTTACAGGTCATCGCGCTACGGTAAGTACGTCCTTCTGTCACGGCGATTGACAGGAACAATGAACACTTTCTGAACACTTTCTCTTTACTGAACACTTTCTCTGTAATATGGTACAAGATTGTAGTGCTAATGGTAAAAACACGAGTATTATAGAGATTGGAGAAAACCGTAAATAAATAATTCACAATAATGAGTTATGAATACTTTTTCGTTTTTAAGATATTCAACAAAATTTTATAAATATTATATATGTAAAGGAATACCTACCTAGGGATTCCTTCGTATTCAAATAATGAATTACTTTTCAAATTGTGTAGTATAATTAACATTTGACAAAGGGGTGGTGACTAATCGATGGATCATTGAGTGGAATGCGGAATGTTTATGTGAGGTTGGGTGGTTGGATGTATTATGAATCACGGTGTCTGTGAAGGTGGGTTTTCTAAATATATTAAAGTGAATTTTATTATCAATAATCGATAAAGTCAGATCAAGAAAGTTTAGCGTCGAATTTATACCTATTTCTAGTGTGAATTGGATCTGTTTATGTAAGGAGTTGAGGAGTAATAGGAAGGAATTCAGCTGACGCTCTGTACCAGACCATATACAAATAATATCGTCCACATAGCGTTTCCAAAGTAAAATATTTTTTATCAATGGTGATTTAAGTTCAAAAATATTGTTTTCAAAGTTATTCATAAAAATGTCCGCAACAAGCGAACTTGTGGGTAGCCTCATCGCCAATCCATCTCGTTGTCGGTATATTATATTATTATATTTAAAACTGTTTTGATTCAAGCAAACATCAATAAGTTGGGTAATATCTGCAGCAAAATCTTTGTGTATGTTAGAACTATTGACTAAATTATTTATAATATTTTTACATTATACTATCGGAATACTAGGAAACAAATTCACTACATCAAAAGAAATGAGTTTACAGTTGCTAGGGAGAGTTAAATCTTTTAAATGGTTAATTAGTTCATGGGAATTTTTAATTGTATGTTTTGGAAGAAAAATATTGGAATTCTTAATTACCTTTGTAAGAATAGAAGCAATTTTATAATTAGGGGCATTACAACATGTCACAACCGGCCTAATGGGCCTATTAGCTTTATGTATTTTGACAAACCCATATAACCTGGGGATTTTTGGGTTCTTTGTTAAAAATTTTACCTGGTGAAAAGTATCATCTTTGAATATTGGGTTTTTACATGTGTTTAATGTATTTTTAAGAGTTTTCTGATATTTATTAGTCGGGTCTACTTTTAAAATTTCAAATTTTCCACCCAGTAGAATGGGATCTTTTTGATGACAAAATTAGAAGTTTTGCGTCAGTGAAGGCTTATAAAAAGAGGATAATCCTGGAAAATAAACTCAGAAAATTGTGCGCGTTAAATACAGACACTAATAACCAAACGACAACATCACCTCAACAAAAAAAATTTTATGAACGTGTACAGAATCTCTCCTCAGCGCAGTTTTCCCAACAAGAAATGGAACTGCTCTCCAAGGGTTTAAAACATAACCTAAAATATACTAGTAAATCTTACAATAGTGCTGTGGAAAATGTTGCAGTAGACATGAAAAAAGCGTTATTTAAAGCTCCGAAACCTTACCTTTACAAAAGTGCCGAAGTCTTACAAAACCTTATCCCAAGATACCAGCCGAAGCAGAATCAAGAAAACATACAAGCCAAGAATATCCGCGATTAACTGAAGAAAGAAGATTTAATATTAACTAGAGCAGATAAGGGTAATACAGTTATAATTATAGATAAAGTAGAATATAATCATAAAATCAACGACTTTCTAAAATCTGATAACTTTGAAATTTTAAAAGTAGTAATAATTTAAATGAGGAGTTACAATAGAATTATATACAAGGTGCGTTGTCTTGAGATCCAAGTTATTCCTAATCCTTTTTAAGAAGCCAACTTTTTTAGCAATTTTCTTAGATATGTAATCGAAGTGTTTGTCGAATTTTAATTTATCGTCTAATATTACACCCAGATATTTAATATTGTTAACCCTTTCTATATTTATGTTATCAATGGTTAGTATTGCATGTTCAGTTCCACCTTGACTATCAATTATCAAAAATTTAGTTTTCATAACATTCAGTTTTATTTTGTTTATGTTTAACCAAAGCGTTACATTATTTAAGTCATTTTGTATCTTTTCAATGGCATCCTGTAAATTTTTTCTGGCTATATATAACAATGTATCATCAGCAAATAATTTAATGGCACAAAATGGTTGTGCAAAAATCACCTACAAATCCTATACCGATGCAGTCGCCTACGCGTTTCGTTGCTCTATCAGTTTGTTCTGTTTCAGTGACGGCGACGATCGTAATCATAGAGTAGCTTCTGCTGGTGCTTTTACTTTTTATGTTATTAAAATCGTGTTCCTACGTGTATACGTTTTTATTAATGTAAAAAATAAATTTATAACAAAGTAGACTTGCTAACAGAGCTACTCTGTAATTACGGTCGTTACGGTCACTGAAACAGATAGAACAACAAAACGCGTTGACGACTGAATCAGTATAGGGTTTGTAGGTGATTTTTGCACAACAAACCCTATCCAATTTCAGTCGCCCCGCCGCGACTGAACCCGCTATCGGGTAGCAAAACAAAACCTATACCGTTTAAAATGGCGAGTGGTTCTAGTCTTGTGGCGGTAGCCCTTCAGGTCTCTGATTGCTTTGATGACTATCAAAATAAATTAAGCACCGAATAATATCAAGATCGATTTCAATCAATGCATATTTGAAGAAAGTCATTGAATGGTATTTTATGTTGTGAGAGTGGATTTATGTGTTTGTGTCAAAGAATGACTGGCGAAGGACCTTGATTTGGTGTTACTATCACTGCTTAAAAATGATAAAAACATATTTTGCATAGAAAGGAGAGGACTCACCGGAAAAGGATAAAACTTGTAGGCTGGCAATGCACTTGTATGATTTCTTTCCCATCCAAGAGGCACAATCACAATAGTCGTGAATGTTCGTTATTTTGAGAGTATACAGCGGAGTTATTTATAGCGGATTATCCGAGAGCGGAAGCACAAAATGGCTATATGCGGCGGGAGTATATTGCAGACTGAATAATATTGTGGGTAAGATTGACGGGTAGGGAATAGGTAGGACAAAGGACTTGCAACAATAATTAATACCAATCTCAAGCAGTGACAGTATGTATGCGTGCTGTGTAGGTATGTGTATGTGTGGGTATATGTATGGGCGTAACCAGTCATATAAGAACTAAATTAAAATCCCTTGACCTAAACAAATCAGCTCGTCCTGATAACATTCCACCAATCTTCTTATCGAAATGCTTCTCAGTCTTGACTTATCCTCTCACTAAACTTTTTAACTTGCCCATAAAAACCGGTACCGAAAAATGGAAAACAAGCTTTCTGTCTCCAATCTATAAGAAAAGTGATTAATCTGATGTATTCAAATATAAACCTATACGTATACCAGTCGTCTATCCCGAAAATTTTGAATCTGCTCTGCTCTTTAAACTCTCGCCTGAAATAAATAAAGTAATTTCACGTCGACAACACGGTTTCATGGAAAAAAGATCTATTCTTACAAATTTAATGATCTATCAGTGTCAACGAACAATATCGAGACACGAGAAGGGATGGACTGTAAATCTTGAATTATGTGATGCAAGACAATTGACAGCGTTTTATAAATTCAATAACAGGAATTGGCAATTTAATAAGGAGAAAGCCCCTATTTTTACTGTGTTCATATGCTGTCGTGGTCAAATATTGGTGGTGGCTGGTCTTCCACGATGATAGCACAATGGGTAATTACAATTTACCGACCCTTTTTGTATTCAATAGACAGCTGTGCTCTATTCCACAACAATTTTTGGCTGAATTAAATGTGGATAATTTTCGATTTTGTGCAATAATGTGTATGTGTTCCAAGTAGGTATGCATCAACTTCCTCTTCTTCTAGTAAGTAAGTAGGGCCTTTCAAAGGAGGAGAGGGACAAAGGGAGAAAATAATAAGGCAAGGAAATTGGGAGAATGGGTTTCAGTTCATAAGCTGTTTCAGAACTAAATATTCAGGAATAAATATTTTATACTATGCACATGCACAACCATCTTCAAACAGACGTAGTGCATATAGACTTTAGTAAGGCTTTCTACAAAGTCTCTCATAAAATTCTTGTACACACAATAAAGTCCCTTGGAATAACGGGGCAAATTTTAATCTTACCAATAATTCAGTTGCCAAACCATCTATTAGTCTGTTCGTAACGAACTAACTAACGAACCACAATACAATTTTCCCGCAGAGTTAAGCAGGTGTCATTTTATGCCCCGTACATTTGAACCCACTCCTTGCTTCATTCACGAGCATATATCTTTTCATACGTCTGTTGAGAAGACTATGAAATATTGGTATACGCGATTAAAAAGTTATTTCGTTCAATCGATTGCTTTGCGTCGTAAATTCTATTTCTTTTGCGTTATAATGCATTCATCTACCAGAAAGTATTCACCAAAGATATTGAAATATCAAAGATATATGCTATGGTGTCCGCCCGACTGTCGGCGGACTACTACCTAATGGGAATAGTTTGCTTACGCAAAGAATTTGTTCATTTAGTTGATTTATTGTAGGTGTGCAGTAGTATTGGTTAACAATATAGTTTGAATACGGAAATAATTCGTTCAGTAAACGAAAGAATTCGTTTAGCTTAAAGTTCGTTTAGTTTATTCGTTAATAGGCCACTTGCATGGATTTCATGACGACTTGGAAAAAATCGTGTGGACAGATTTTTTTACCAAGTTACGAAAATGTTACAAAATTTTTTTAGAAATGTACCTACAGTATTTTTTTTTTTTTTAATAAATAAATCCATTATTTGGGCTCATGACGTCACTACATGAAAATGTTCCGTCTCCGAAAATGTTCCTATTATTTTTGTAAAATTCCACACTGATTTATTATTTTTATATGACATCACTTTGATTTCAGGCGAATTTTTGAATTTGACATTTTACGTTTACTAGATTTATTGTTTGTTCTCTGCGAACTTATCATTTGGTTTGACTTTTTGACAGATGTAATGAAAAGAACCCCATACATTTAATGTTGTCCGTACGTGTTTTAGAGGTATAATCGTTGTGGTGCTAATTTCAACAAAATCGAATTTTATAATATTCTTATTATTATTATAATTTACAAGTAGGTACAAGTATATTACATTGGATTTAGTAATATAGACGTTGTACATTATAATGATTTATGAACAATAAGATGGATCGAGGAAAAAAATATTTATGAGATGTAATATTTTTGGTATGCCTCGTTATTCTCCGGTGCCCTTTCTTCTGGAAAAAGTTCTTTTTTTAAAATGATTTTCGGCTATATAATTATGTTTTTTCGCACCTATAAAATTATGTCCCGTCTTTCTGGTTTATAAAAAATGGTCTGATTTTTCGGATTGAAATTTTCAAAAAATCGCCAGCGTTACAAAAAAACCATTAAAAAAAATAATACAGAATGTCTTAGAATATTTGCCTAAGCCGGAAAAAAATTTGATGTAAGTGGCCTATTGGTTAACAATATCAGCGACACCAGGAAGCACAGTCCCACCCACTAAAAGTTGCGGTTAGCACATCTCTTATATTTCAATATCTTTGGTACTCACCTTTAATAATTTTTATTTTAGTAATTTGTACATTTAAGTTTACAAATTTCTAATTGATAATAATATTTCATATTCACTATATTTTTTCAAGTTTTATGTAGCTCCTACAATACATCTTGAACTTTCCAATTGGTGTGGACTTTAAAGTTTCTGGTAGTGTGTTATACAACTTCATTCCCTTGTACAGTAGACTGTTCTGCGTATTCGCTTTGTCCTTTTTTTGTAGCCTAATTTCCTTGCACGTCCTTGTGTTATATCTGTGAATGTCTTTATTGTATAAAATTTTATTTAAGAAGTATTTTGGTAACGTGGTGTTCAATATTTTGTGGATAAATACCATCGTGTTCAAGGTCAGCATCTGTTTCACGGTCAACCAATTTAGTTCCTTTAACATTTTAATAAATTTTGAAAATCTGTTTCGTCGAAGAATTATTCTCATTGCCCTGTTTTGGAGAATTTCTAACTTATTTTGTTCTCTTTCGTTACATAGGAAAAGTATACTTGAGCAGTAGTTGAAGTGTGGAGCAATAATTGAATTGTATATGGTGATTGCAGTTTTTCTAGAAATTTTTGGCCGAATTCTTCCAAAAAAAGATATCTTTTTGCCAATTTTCTTTTGGGTGTATTCAGCATGTCTATTGAAGTTTAGTTTGGAATCTAATATAACTCCTAAGTATTTCATTTCAGTATCATTTTCAATAATTTCACCATCAATTTTAATTTTGCTTTCACTGGATGTCTTCTTGTATCCAATCACCATACATTTTGTTTTTTTTTGTATTTAATTTAAGCTTATTTATTTTTAGCCATCTTGATTCATCATTTAGTTCATTATTTAAAATGTGTATTAGTTCTTCATAGTTATCTCCAATTAAGTATATTACTGTATCATCGGCAAAAAGTCGTACTTTGCATTTTGAAAATATTTTCACCATGTCATTAATATAGAGTATGAACAATAGAGGTCCAAGGACCGATCCCTGTGGTACTCCTAACTTATTTTCCATTGGTTTTGAAAATTGATTATTTATTTTTGTTACCTGCTTTCTGTCTCTCAAATACTCTTGTATTAATTTAATGGCTACAGATGAGAAACCAATTTCTTTAAGCTTTCTTATTAGTATGTCTCGATCTATAGTTTCGAATGCCCTTTGAAAATCCAAAAATATTGCTAATATAAATTTATTATTATTCATTCCTTCCTTCCATTCTTCGACAATTACGTTTAATGCTGTTTTACATGAGTTATTAGATCTGAACCCTGATTGCTCTTGGTATAAAATATCGTGTTTATCTAGATATTGCAAAATTTGTTCTTTTATTATAACTTCAAGAATCTGCTCATATTTTTATAAGGTGTTGATTGGTCGAAATTCTTCACATTTTCTAGTATTTTTAATCTTTGGAACCATCTTGATACATCATTTAGTTCATTATTTAAAATGTGTATTAGTTCTTCATAATTATCTCCAATTAAAGTTATCTGCAATTAAGTATACTTTAAATAACCCCGCGGAAATATCTACTTGATTTTCCAGTTTGCACGTTATCACAACATGTTATGATGTTCTTAAACGACATTCGATTATTGTCTAACTACCGATAATTACGAATAGAAAATTCTGGAGCACAATATACAAGTAATTAAATTAATACCACGGTAATTTTGAAATATTTTAAATAGCTTGGGGGTATTTGACAATCTCTGCTGTCTGCTGTATAAACCCTGAAGTTGATAATATAAAGGTACCTACCTAATATATATTTTTAATATTCTAATAATTTTGGAACATGATGTTTTGTTTTCGTGTGTAACGACAGATAAAAATTATTTGTAAATATATTCTAATAACGCGTGTTTCAATTTAAAATCTACTTTTTTCAATTTTTTTTTTTTTACATGAGCTCCACACAGAAGGCCCTGAGGAAAAAATTTCCCTCAGGGCCTATGTCATCTTTGGGGATGATGTGCGGAGGGTTTTTTAGGGAAAGGAAGGAGAGGAGAGTTCTGGAAACGAAAAGGGTTTAAGGGGTGGGTAGGAATCTGGGGTTTAGTGTGTCCTGGTCATCCGCCTCCAAGACCTAGACAAACCTAGCCCCATGAACCCGGGCACCCCTGCTAAATCACCAAACGTAGCGAACCATTTGGGGTGAAGTGTTGATTATCCACCACCTATGGCAGAAGTGTTGGTTATCCAATAAAGGTTCCCGGGGAGCCGGTACCCATTCCCGCCTCCCAAATTAGTTTCTATAATGTTATGTTTTTCAATATTAGCACTCTAACTAACTAACTAACTGACCATCACGCCATTTCACCGCAGGGGTAGGCAGAGAGGACAGACCGCCAAACAACTCGGTCTTGGCCCACACTATTTGCCTCATACATCGTCTCATACATTCTCTTCTATTATTCTGACTTTTGACATGGCCCGACTCAAGTATTTGATTCACTTCATCGTGCCATGCTTCTTCGGGCGTCCCCGTCTTCTTCTACCATTCATATTCGCGTCGTCTATTCTTCTTAAACTACTTTCTTCGTTCATTCGCTCTACATGCCCAAACCATCTGAAGGTCCCTTTATTAATCTTACTCATTATGCTTACATCAGCCTTACATTATTTGTGGATATCCACATTTCTCACACGATCATACATTGTTTTACAACACATACGTCTCAGGGATCTCCCCTCTAGCTCACAAAAATTTAGTACCATCCCTCAATACCATGGAAGTTAGTTAGTTTGTGGTGGGAAGAGGAGTGTTTGTAATACACATTATAGCAGTCATTTTATCAAAACTAAATGAAAACCAGCTCCCGCGGGATTTTTGTTGATAGGCCCTGCAGGCGGCTTTTTGATGGGCTTCGTCTAACTTTTTTTTGCCGCTTTGTATGTTCAACAGAAATTAAAACGTTTCCATATTTTTTACTAACCACATGTGTAGGTACCTATTCTATCCAAATAAAAACCATTTGTGAAAGCCTACGTAATATTACGTTTTAATTATAATTGCAAATATATTTAGTTTAATTGTCTCAGTATTACATTTCAGAGGAATGGTTCTTTTGATAAGGCCGGAAAATTTCCAAATCGGACTCTCAGAAATTCCGGACGCCTGATGCGTAGGTACTTCAACATTAACGCAAGTAGGTATGTTCAAAATGCGCAATATAGTTTTGTAGAACACAATGAATACTTAGAGCAAGTGGAGGGTATTAGGGAAGTGTGTTTACGAGAGATTGAAAATACATTGGAAGAAGGGTTAAGCAGTCTATAATGAAGTGCCGTTACCAACACTGATGTAAGGTAGTGAGGCATGAAACTGGCAGAAGAAGCATGAAAGTAGACTGAATGTTGAGGTAATGTCGAGAGGATATGTAAAGACGTGGCACGACCGAGTGTTTCAATTTCTAGAGTCGGGTCACATAAAGAGTTTTAACAGAAGAGTATATGTATAAGACAAATGCATCAATGTGAACGAAGTAAGCAGTGTGTGCCAAGACTAAGTTTTGTGGCGGTCTGTCCTCTCTGTTTACCACCATGGGGAAAAGGTGTATGGTCAGTCAGTTATGTTATATATGATAGTAGGTTTTGCAGTCGATGCGCTGGCTGATGTCAGACCGTCAACCCTTTGAATGCCAATAGTTTCTAAGCATACCTAACTTAATACTATTATTTTCCATTCATTATGAAGGTTTAAAAAATCTCTAGATCTTTTACATGTTATGTTAACGAAACCGTCTTTTTTTTCAAATCACAAATTAATATATTACATTATTTTTTCTGCATTAGCTCCTCAAGGGGCCCTGAAAATAATTTTTCTCAGGGACTATGTCATCACTCGATAAATGCTGGCATCTCGCAGGGAACAGTTCTGTCTTCGACTTTGTTTTTATTGCACATCAACGACCTTTTTTCATGAACACCAATTCACTGTTACGCGGATGACAGTACAGTTCATGATAGCTTTTTATTTGACAAGCCCCCAAAGGGCTCACAAACTCCAACAGCTCGTAGGGCTTTGAAGCAAAGAATGGACGGTTACCTCGAGAGTGTTTTCTCTTGGGGTAAAAATAATCTCGTTGAATTTAATGTTTCAAAGACCCAATCTTGTCTGATTACATCTAAAAGGGATCGAAATGAGAATCTAGTCTCTTTTAACGGAAGCAATCTTCCGAACAGGCCCTACATTGATATGCTTGGTGTAACCCTAAGAGACCAGCTCAGGTATGGGGGCTCCATCGAAGCCACAGTAAAGTTAGCCTCCCAAAACTGGGCGTACTGTACAGGGCTCGCAGATACTTTAATAGTACACAACTGCTAACCTTGTACAAATCACAAGTACGCCCCACGGTTGAATTTGGCAGCCATTTCTGGTCTGGAGCTCCAAAATACCTGAAAAATACCCTCAACTCTGTGCAGAAACGGGCGGTCCGTTTGATAGATTCTCCCATCTTAACAGACGGATTGCAATCTTTAGAGCACAGGCGTCGGGTGGGAATGCTATCCTTGTTCTACCGGTATTACAATGGAAGATGCTCCGAGGAACTAACATCATTGATCCCTTCGGCACAGGTGCATAGTCGGGAAACACGCCAAACGCGTGCCCAAAATTTGTACACCGTTGACATTTGTCACATGAGAACGGGTCGTTTCTTTGACTCGTTCCTGTGTTCAACAGCTCAGCTGTTAAATGATTTGCCGGCCTCTGTGTTTCCTCCTTCCTACAACATGGCTCTCTTCAAGACCAATGTTCATTCCTTCTTCTCCTCAAAAATACCCTCTACACAGCGTTCTAGATGACATAGGCCCTGAGGGAAATTATTTTCCTCAGGGCCTCCTGTGTGGAGTTAATGAAAGAATAAAAAAATCTTGGGCATACTGCGTGGAGGCTATTTTTAGGAATTAAGGAAGGAGAGGAAGTTCTGGGAATGATAAAGGTATGATAGGTAGCTAGGCATTTGGGGGTCAGTGTATCCAGGAACGAATGAATCCATCCCTCCCACAGCAGTTCAAAGCAATGGGTCGAGAGAGTCCGCCTAGAGAGGTCGAAGTCTATTCCGATCTGGCGCGCCATGCACTAGGTGAGCAAACGCTTTTACTGCCAATACTAAGACAAACCTTTACCCGTGAATCCCTGCTATGTCACCAAACGCAGCGAACCATTTGGGTTAACCTATGTCGGAGGTATCTTTTGGTTATTCGATCAATGGTTCCCGAGGCGGCGGTAACCAAACCCATTTACCATTTTAAAAGATTTGCGATTCCGGCATAAGATCAAGAATGGAACCAAGTAGTATAGAATAGATTTAGTTTGTCTTGTATTAGTTGAGATACGTTTTAAGATTTTCACAGCCAAAAGTTCTTTCGTTATTTGTTTTTGGGGTACCTCTTCCTTTAGCCAACGTTTCGGACAGCGTTGCAGTGTCCATCATCAGGTCAGATCCGGCAGATCCGGTAGATGTGTGCAACGCTGTCCGAAAAGTTGGCTAAAGAAGGAGGTAGCGTAACACGACATAACACCCCAAAAACAAATAAAGATTGTATTAGGTGTTTTATTGCTTATTTCCAAATAATGAGTTCTAATTTTATCTGTAATGCTTTAACGTGCGGCCTCTGTTTCATTTATGTATTGTGTGTGTGTATACACTGCATTGTATGATCATATCAATTAATGTTTTATACACGAATATTCTAAGTTTCACTGTTGTGATGATGTCAAAATATAAAAATGCACCCAATATCAATCCTCGAGGAACACTTGGTGGTTCTCCTTTCGTTCGGATAATGAGTTTTCAAATATTTGTACTTATTTTCTTTCTCGGGAGTATTCTCTAAATAAAGGTACACTAATATTTTGTTTTTTTTTCCTAATTCTCGACAAGGTGTCTTTAAATGACCATTTTATATATAAGTCCACCTTAATTAAGTCCAACATTTCTTACGTTGCGTTGGTTCCTTCACTATTGGAGTAGGTATTAATTAAAGCCCTGGTTTGAATAGGCTTACTTTCAAAGCCATTCTAAGCAAAGATAATTGTGAACGTTATAATAATGTTAATTCTAAATTACTCTCTTTTCTAGAATTCAATTATTTGCAAATAAAAATACGAATGTATGAATAGATATACTTGATGTTAACTATTTTGCAAGATTCTACTTGCTATCAAGTTACCCTTTTGACATATTTTTATTGTTTAAATAAAACGTTCCATTTTTAATAACAACTGTGTTATATTTTATAACATTCCTCACCAAAGGGACTTTACGATCCCCCTTTTTTTTGGCTGTAACATGTGATGTATTGCATTAATCAACAGTGAAAATAATAAAATATCGTAGCTTGCCACTTTAATTTAAAAAAATATATCAATTACTTATAAAACGGACACACTTATGACATCTATCGGATCAGAGTAAATTGAGTTCATATTGTCAGTAGAGGTCTATAATGATCCAAATTGAGATGATTGTTGATAAAAAAATCACAGATGGTATTGAAATCGTCACGGCGCAAGGACTTACCCTTCTGGGGCACGATTATAAACATTGAAATCTTGACAGCCAATTAGATTGGAATGAAAACTATAAGAAATTAAACAAACCAATCACTAAACGGGAAGGCGTACACCAACGGGAAACAAAGGATTGACCTTTACACCCGACAATTAAAGAGATAATTAATGACCTTTCCATTCCTACCGAACCAAGAGGTGAATAAACTCAATGATAAACAAAATACGTTTCAGGGACTTTAGTACAACGAACACAAGCAATGTTATGGATAATTGTTTACATTTATGGGATAGTAAACCATAGTTTTCGAAGTGATATGGTAACTTAAAGGTGTGAAAAAAAATACACGTGAACAACGATGAAAAAAAAATTAATGAAAAATTGAATAATTGTAATTGTTCCGTTAAAAATTAAATTTTTTTCTGCTTTTTAGTATCATCTGTTAATAAGTTATCAATTTCACTTAGTAAATGGACCACAGTTTCTAATACAGTATCTATAGCATTGTCAGAAACATTTTTGAAGGACTGAATTGATTACATAGTATAAAATGAAGTCGCTCAAAATGTATGTGCGCGTTAATCTTTTAAACTACGCAACGGATTTTCATACAGTTTTCACCAATAGATAGAGTGATTGAAGAGGAATGTTTATATGTATAATACATGTAAATTATATTAGAGAAAAGCCGAGAAATTTAAAGTAAACATATTTTTGTGCGATTTAAAACGGCTGGCGGGCCGTACTATAGTCACTTTTGAAATTCGTTTTACGGAAGAAATTAGAAAATAGATGTCCTAGAGTAAGTAGGTATTTGATTTTCCCTTTCCAAATATCCAGTGTTGCATTGCAAGTATTGTATAATTAGTGGCGAGTTAATTAGTTTATATGTACAATACATGCTTATTATAGTGGAGAAAAGCCGATAAATTCAAATATTCAATTCAGGCAGCGGGCAGCTGGCAAGCGGGTGGTGTGGATTTTATAAAGGTTGGGTAATGGCGTTGTGTTTCGTTAGCCACAGCAACGTGTGGCCGGGTCTGCTAGTTGATAATAAAATAGTATTAAGTTCATTGGAATTGTTTATTTGCTGTGGAAATTTTTTTCACCTAAGTAATTGTTTTAATTCTACGCATTCAACAAATAAACTCAACTGTAAATTTATATCGACAACGGCAGATGCAATGACTTTTGGAAATGGAGTTGACGCAAGATAAAACAATACTACGGAACCTGCTTTTTTCACGGTAATACAATCAGTTGGGAAGTTATGTGTGTCAATGCAACCTAAAAAATCATTAAAATTTGAAAAATGGTTCTGAAATTCAAAGACTGCATTAGAAACTATGCTCTTTTCTACTGCTGTTTGTAAATTAAGAAGTTCTGCCTACTTTTCTTTGCGTCCACACTTTCTCGGGATAATGTTTGAGTCGCTGACAGGTACGCTCAGGACAATTTGGCAGAATTGACGGGATAGCTCCCGGACCCTCTTGTATTTCATTATACATTGCTCTCCAGTTTGTATGTTGGTGTGAACACTGGCTGTAATGATGTCCTCCTTTCTAAAATGCAGCTCGCAAACCTGAAAAGTTTACTTTAGTGTTAATTTATGTTTTCTCAAATAATCATAACTGTCAATTTCTTTCATAATTTAGGTAAATTTTTGCAATGCACGACAATAATAGACTTCAAGGGTAAAGTTCGGTTTAGGGGCGGCGTTCCTAGATAATAAAACTAGTTATTTTTATACTAACTATGGGCCGGAAAATCCGAATCTGAAAGAATTAGGTGTCGGAAAGCAATATTAACTGAATTACACGACTTTAAAATTTTCTATACACACACAGGAAAACAAGCCATTTTGAACGTATTCTCAGTAATCTGACACTACAAGTCATAGAAAAACAAGAAAGATGTTACACCACATAAAATTAAGTGTTGCCATTAAGCAATAATATCAATAACTAATTTAAGTAATTATTTTTTATAAATTTTACTCACTTTTATATCACAAACCATGTTACATAAACCTAGCGTAGCCGCTAAACTACTTGAAAACTGGGATGTTTTCTTGCCTTGACGCGAGCAGGCGGTATAAAGGGGCACAAACCATGTTACACAAACCTAGCAGTTGCAAAGAACGCCTGAAGGATCCTACTCTGGAGTTTTACCGCTTAGCTGGGCTCTTATATGACCCGCGTATCCGACAGGAACCCTTCGAGACAAGCGAGTTTAACAAGGATACAACGGACGAAGAAGACTTGGTCGATTTATAAGGTATGTTTTTCTGCTGTTATCTATTCACATTCATTCATATAGGAAAGTTTTACGTTATTGATATTATTGCTTAATGGCAACACTTAATTTTATGTGGTGTAACATCTTTCTTGTTTTTCTATGACTTGTAGTGTCAGAATACTGAGAATACGTTCAAAATGGCTTGTTTTCCTGTGTGTGTATAGAAAATTTTAAAGTCGTGTAATTCAGTTAATATTGCTTTCCGACGCCTAATTCTTTCAGATTCGGATTTTCCGGCCCATAATTAGTATAAAAATAACTAGTTTTATTATCTAGGAGCGCCGCCCCTAAACCGAATTTTTTCCGATTTCAATAGTAGTCTCCTACAAAATAGTATTATTTAGTTGTTCAATAAATATTAAATATCTAGGCACTTTGAAACGTTAAATTTTTTCATGGTGTCGTCTTTCATTACACCAAAAAACTATCAAATAGGATTCAATATATTAAATTAGACAACAACGTTATGAGCTAACAACGTTAAATTAGACAACAAACATATTTTAGACTCAAAATAATATGATTAACATGTATAAACACCACATTACAATCGATTTTTATATAGGTACATTTAGGTTATGTTCAAAGTTGAATCCTGTATTTGCAATAAAAAATAAGCACTTTTCACTTACCTTTTGTTGTAATGAAATCCCGACGAATAGACTTAACCCATTTATTACGTAATTATTTTTTTTAAATTTTTTATTTTTTTTATTTTAATTTTTTTTATTACAAATAGGTATATTACAGAGTTATAAAAAGTAAAAAAACAAATTGATACAAATTTACAACATAATATACAACAACATTTCAATCACTCTCCTAATAAAGCAGCTGCTTGTGTTTAGGAGAGGACAACTAAAAAAAAAAAAAATCATTTGTTTAAATGAAAACAAAAAATATTAGTTATTCAACAAATAACATTAGTGATTTTATGAGAAGATACCTTAGAATCATAGTTCCATGGGAGATACAGATAAAAGTAATAAATTAAAGGTTAGTTAATAAATGATTTGAAGTGTTGATAAGGCAAAAAATATTTCTACATATTCAATACATATTTCTAAATACAAAATACAATAAGTTAAGTTATGAGGTGGTACTAGAATATTTTAATTTAATTTTTTTTTTTTTTGTAATATAACATCATTTTTGAACTTGAATGTATGACGTCTTTAATTCCCTTTACAACCATTAAATGTATATGACACCGAAAAATGGGCGTGGCTTACAGGTTTGATGACAAAAGTTGATCCACATGGATCAGGATATGTATGCCAGCTTCGGTAACGGATCCACAAATCCGGATAGATCGACAAACTCAAACGGCTCGTCAGGTGGTCATTGGCGTAAACACGGGAATCACCGCCCCAACCGATGTCACTGCTGATTAAGTTTCGCTTCGATCGGATTGAGGCCAAGAAATCATCTTTTCGGTACCTTGCTTGCATCTTGATGATTATTGATTTATGTTGCCCTTTCTTAGACTCCTTCGGTGCCACCCGGGTGACAAAATCAATATCCATTTTTGGATCGAGGTCGAAACCAGTTTTTTTGGCAAGGCTGGTTATTATGTTTATTAAATTTTCATCCTTCTTCTCAGGAATGCCGACTAATTCAATATTTGAGCGGCGTGCCCACTGGTCGCGCTGCTCCATGTCTTCTTGAATGTTGGCGATGCAGGCCTTCAGGGAATCCACTTCATTTTTCAGTAGGTCGACCATCTTAAGCTTGTTCTCCAATGTTGAAATTTTTTTGTCAATATCCTCAACTACTTTGCTACTGAAGTCTATTGAGAGTTTCACTTCACTGACCTCTTCCCGCAATTCCTTAACGGCGGCTGGCAAGTAGGAAAGCGCAGCCAGCTGGTCGCTGATCTTCATAAGTTGCTCCATAACGGAGCTGGACGAATCTACCGCTGAAGGGTTGGATCTTGTTTGGCGATTTGATGTGGCCATTATAATGTGTGGATGCGTACGTTTGACTTGGCTACTGCAACGTTATATTTTGTGGAACAAATAAAGGGAAGATACCACCTTAAGTATTCAATATCCTACCCGGGACCGGAATGAAAACTTCATTTTCATTTTCGTGGAACGCTTGTACTCTAGAAATTACCCAAATTCTAGGTACAATAAGGGAATATGCAAGCATACCCCCTTTTTTCCGTTGACAGGAGACGGCATAAAGAATTCTTGTGCTAGGGAGTGGTGGACAAAGTCCTCCGTCAGTCATAGTAATAGTAGCAGTTAATGAACTGGTAGGTAATAATAACTCAAGTAAATCTTGATTGTGTCAATAACCTTATATATTGTAAATAAAAAAGGCGTTAGTTGTAAAAACCCTGTTATAAGTTTTGCCGGTGACAGTTGGACGCTATCCATTGTACAGACGACCCTGCCGTATTACGGATTACATTTTCTTGTATATTAATTGCGGCAAGGACACAAGTCAAATAACGAGGTCATAGCTATTCGTTACCATTATTCCTTCTTTTTTTTCTTTCCTTCTTAATGTTCGTGTACAATTATAATTGTGCCGCATTACCTTCAGTCAAGTCGCTCTCGAAACCTTTCATTATTCAGAACTGTTCTCGCAAGCTGACACATGTAACGAGAATCGAAGGAGCACACATACTGTCGCGGATGACTTACGGATATACCAAGGAATATTATCCTATATATATATGTATATATTTTTTTATTGTATACCCTTATCAATTGTAAATTAATTATAGGTTGTGAGTTATTGTAAGCACGTAATTGATTACTTCGGTATCAATATGGTAATCCAGCGTGTAAAGTCCTTATGTCAGGACGAATTTAAGTGATGTTAATTGTAATGTTTTGATTCCTTGTGTATTTAAGATGAGGTTGTATCTCTCATCGTACGAGGTATTAAAAAATATTATCAGCTGCATTTAAGTCATTACGGTTTTGTCCGGTTATTTTGGTGAGAACACCTTTTGGAGGTGTTCTGAGTATTTTGGTGCAGCGCTGCACGGCTCACCTGAGGTGGGTCGATAAAGGGTTATAGGATTCATATTAGGCCTGAAAATTAATATTCATGATAGGTGTTCAGTAGCGTAACCTTATAATTACACGCGAACATGAGAGGATGGTCATTATGCCTGATAATTAAATGCTAGCTGGACAAAAACCATGACAAGTTGCTATTACGGAATTAACATCTTGATTAGAGTCGAATTATGTAAATAACTAAAAACTTTTCATTGTAAAAAACGCGAATGTGTGTTGATTTCGGTCAATACAGGACATCAGTCAGCGTTAATATTCTCTAACCAGAATAATGTGCATAAAGAAATCTTGTATAGTTTTAAGAATTTCATTGTAAAAAACGCGAATGTGTGTTGATTTCGGTCAATACAGGACGTCAGTCAGCGTTAATATTCTCTAACCAGAATAATGTGCATAAAGAAACCTTGTATAGTTTTAAGAATTTCATTGTAAAAAACGCGAATGTGTGTTGATTTCGGTCAATTCAGGACGTCAGTCAGCGTTAATATTCTCTAACCGGAGTAATAGACATAGGAATGATTGCACAATTGCTAACATGGTAACCAATTAATTAATGTGAAACTACTGTATCCTTGGGTCTATCTCTTATTGTTACTGGGACATACCTGCACCCAACCAGTTGTTTATTATTTTAATCTTTTTTATGTTTTGGGAAACATTTTACACTATTGTTTATGAGGAGCTCCTTTTTTCTTCTCTTCCCACCTTCGCTGGCGTGTCTGTACCAAACTATGTATTAATTCTAAATTTCTTGAGGAAAGGGTTGGCAACCCTTATTCAGGTTATTTGTTAGGGTTTGATAGCTTGGCTCTCAGGTAGTTAAAATTTGTTGGCTCTTAGGTAGGGAGTGTTTAATTCTTGGTGGAAGAGGTGTCTCTGTACCTCACTCGCGGCAACCATGAGGAAGCGTCCCTTGCATCAGCTACGTTACCTGCATCCTTCATTCGTAGGCGGAGAGGGTAGTGTTATGGGTTGCCCATATACCTTTCTATCGTGCGAACATCACGAAGCCAGATCGTGTCAGGAAGCCTATCACGCGTGTCTTGCAGCCAATGAACAGGCCCTATACATTTTTAATACCATATAAGGTCATGTATTTAGGACATTTGCACGCGTCCACGGCATGCAAATCATCACCCGTTCCCTCCGGACCAATAGGAGAGGAATTTCCCATATATGGGGTTAGCCGTCTCCCTCTACGGGGAGACGCAAGGGAAAGAGAAAACAAGCGAGTCAGTTCAAAGCAGGCACCCGGAGCGAGCGGTTCTCCCCGACCGAGACGTGTTGGGCGACGGTAGTTCCCGTTCGTAACAATGTGAGCGTCGGCCAGGATTGCTGAACTCCAGGAAACCCCTGACGCTCCTGCTACGCACCAGCCCAGTGCGCTGGCCCTACTCCTGCCCGTGCTGCCCGCTGCATCGCCACCCGCTCGTAACAATGTGAGCGTCGGCCAGGATTGCTGAACTCCAGGAAACCCCTGACGCTCCTGCTACGTACCAGCCCAGTGCGCTGGCCCTACTCCTGCCCGTGCTGCCCGCTGCATCGCCACCCGCTCGTAACAATGTGAGCGTCGGCCAGGATTGCTGAACTCCAGGAAACCCCTGACGCTCCTGCTACGCACCAGCCCAGTGCGCTGGCCCTACTCCTGCCGTGCCGCCCGCTGCTTCGCCGCTGTTCACACGTGAGCCTTCATAATACCCCCCCCCCCCTCTAGTTGTTCGTGAGCCATTTAGATTCTCAGCCCAAATCACCTCTTCCTAGGCACCCGCCAGTCAGGACTTAAACTGAGCTGTTGTCTTGCATTACCTTGCTTATTGTCAATAAACCTGTCTATACCAACTACCTGTTTCACTGGATATTGCCTGTAGAGAGACCGTACCCCCCCCCCCCCCGAGACGAAGTTCGCATACTCAGCAGCTGCCGTCGGCACCCCTGTATCACTGGCATAAACATGTAATACGTAACATCCATTAATAGAGTTACCTGCATTCACCCCTCTTTCAATATCTCTATCAGCCTTCCCATCTCTCGTAAACATACTTCCCAAATACACAAACTCTTCCAATTGCTCCAAGTTTTCATCATTCACAACTATGTTGCACATTGTTTTCATATTCTCTCTTTCAAATACCATGGCTTTAGACTTTACTTACATTCATTATTAACTCATTCTTCGTACACCCTAGATACGAGAGACTGTAGATCTTCCATACTGTGAATATCTCGACCCATCGCCTTGCACTAAGATGGATTCATACGTTTGTTACGCCTGGTTCGATACACTGACCCCCAGATTCCTACCAATCCCTAATACCTATTTCCTTCCCAGAACTCCTTATTAGAACTTCGTCTCCATATTTTAAAAAAACTTTAAAAAAACTCTCCACCCAGCATTCCATAGGATGATAGTGATGATGACAGTGTGATATAATAAGTCATTATTATACATCAGCTTTCACAGGAGAATACCTTTATTTCATAGGAAATAATAACAATGTTAATAATAATACATGACGACTACTTAATGTAAAAACCTAAACTTTTAAATAAACAAATATATTTTTCAATGGTGTTTTATATTTCCGTGTGTTGTGACGCCCTGGGGATTATTCAACTGGCGGGCGCAGACATCCATCGCGAAGACTTGTTGTCACAATGCAGGTGTTCTTCTTGGGTGTTGACAGTTAGCCGAAAAAAATCGCGTATTTATGGAAAATTTAGTTTACTTGTAAAATTTGGGAATATCGATTCACATGTAAAAGAAATCAATGCGTCGCAAATATTTTTCATATTTAGAAGATACAGATTTTTATAGAACTTCTATAACTTTTTGTAGTTTATATTTTTTAAATAAAAAAAATATCTATAGATTGAAGTGTTAAACCAATAAACAACTCACGATTTGCTTCTAAAATCATACCAGTTGCATAGTGAATTTCCGACAGTTTTTAAAAAATTGTTCAAATAATATTTTTTAAATAATTTTCTTTGAAATAGGGAATCTTAATGGAAATTTTCCCACGTTATGGGAAAAAATAGAAATCCAACGTTCAAAACGACCGGCCAAGATATAATATGCCAATATTTTATTTGTGATCGGGAATGATCGTGTAACTTCGGATTTTTACTAGCGGATACTATTATCAATTCCATTTTTAGTAACCATTTACAATAAATTTTGATATAGAATTGAGTTAAAAAGCGATGAGGGTGACACAAGCGACAAACAATTAAACTATTTTAGCAAATTTCGATAAAACCGATTGTCCTGCTAGGCTCTAAAGGCACGGGAATCCTATAATGGCACAGATTACGCCAATCCAAGAATACCTCGGTTGTTGCCTTCATTGAGCATGGAATCCTTTTTTAGTCCCATCGTTAAACATCTCAAGTAATATGCGACAATAATCTAAAACTATTTTTATTACTATTGTTATTTTTTTATTCTTTTTCCACATCTCTTTGAATATATCACATTTTAGGAAAACTACTTCGTTGGACTACTAAGACTGCGACTCGAAAAATAAAAACTTTTATCTAATAATTTTTATCATTTTCAGGATTGATTTCACCAGCAGAATTCTCCCCACCTGTCTCCACACGGGCACACCTCTTCCCAATAGTGGCCTGATCCTAACTGGGTGGCACTTCACATTAAACACTCATGTCATAGTAAGAATTTATTTGTCTGCCTTTATTTAGAAGAAATTATTTTATTTACATTTCTTACATAAGATCACACCTCACAGTACTCTGCTCAGCAGTACGTTCTTATATACTTTCACATAAAATTGAAAGACATTTCTTGTTATTGAGAAGTCATGACACGATCAAGCAAATAAAGCTGTTCTTTTTTTTTCTGTTGTTGCTGTTCAACCGCTCCCGTCTGGGGCCAGTAATTGGAGTATATAGTGAGGGTAAAGGTAGTGGGGAGGGGAAGGAGATGGAGGAGAGGAAGGTGGGGAAGTATCTGTCTATGCAGATCATCAAACCTGGCTAAAGCCATTTCAAGCAACGTTTCAATTCTGAATAGTGGTCTTACACCATGGTGATACTGAAAGTATCTACCATTCTGGAACGTGCCTCTTATATACTTTATATGTTATTTTTAATTAATTGCAAAGCTCGAACCCGCGACCTTCGGATTGTAAGTCGAGAGTCTCACCCCTGGACCACGGAGGCGGTCATGTCAAAAGTCGGAATAACAGAGGATGAATGAATGTGAATGAAGCAAGGAGTGTGTGCCGAGAAGCTTTGCTGTCTGTCTCCTAACTTACTCCTGCGGCGAAGTGGCGCGATGGTTAGTTGGTTTTACAATCAGTTATAGTTTATGGTGCAGGAAACATTTAATAATATTTGAATTTATAATTTAGGATAACAGTCTATGTAAAGTTGGACGGGCCACTGGCCAGTATGTGGGTGATATTTGAGAGCTTGATTTGTCCTGTCCTCATATAAAATAATAGTCTATGTAGAGTTGGATGGGCCACTGGCCAGTATGTGGGTGATATTTGAGTACTTGATTTGTCCTGTCCTCGTATAAGATAATAGTCTTTGTAGAGTTGGACGGACCACTGGCCAGTATATGGGTGATGTTAGTGTGCTTGATTTGTCTTTGGCTGGAGTGTGGGCCCCCAGGATCCTAGCTACCCCTAATATCCTTTTCATTCCCAGAACTTCCTCTCCATCCATTCCTAAAAAGACCCTCCACACAGCATCCCCTAAGATGATACAGGCCCTGAGGGGAATTATTTTCTTCATGGCCTCCTGTGTTCAACTAATGTAAAAAAATATGGTCCATATCGTCCTTTACTATCCAAAAGTCAAATGAAATAACACTTTTGGCCCTTGGGTTATAGACTAAGAGCCGAGAATGACAAACCCTACGTCATCTAGCACACGGATGAAACTCCTTTGTAGTGATAATGGACATTTAGTGAGCATATTTTAAAAGCCATGTTTTTAAAAGATAAGTGATAATGATAAAGACAAATAAATTGAGAGTTCCGAGTGTAATCGGTCGGGCGAGCCTTTCGACGTGAAACAACTTACGAAACTTGCCGCGGTGGCCCTCACCGCTATCGCGTGCCCATGTGATAAACTGATTCAAAATAATAATAATAGTCCTTTTAAGATTGCCTAATAGTCCATAGTGTTTGGAAGTTCGAACAACCGCCACGCAGTCGCCGTAAGAGCAGCGTTCGTCCGGAGATCTCCAAACCCCGTCCGTTTCATATCGGTTTCGCGTACCCAGCTGCATCGATTACATCGAATACAAGATCGAAACCAAAATAAAACTGTAGTCTGGATTCTATATCATCCTATTTTTAAAATTATTTTTAATATTTTAAAATATTTTCATTATCTTTATTATTATTTTTATTTCAATATGGATTTAAGAACTTAGAATGCCAGTTTTTTTTTAAAAAGTGGTAATGACCGAAAAAATTATTTTGTGTGTTTCGAGGAACTATTAGGCAATCATTAAAGGACTATTTTTATTATATATTTATTCCAAAACAGGGCAATGAGAATAATTCTTCGACGAAACAGATTTTCAAAAAATATTAAAATGTTAAAGGAACTAAATTGGTTGACCGTGAAACAGATGCTGACCTTGAACACGATGGTATTTATTCACAAAATATTGAACAACACGTTACCAAAATACTTCTCAAATAAAATTTTATACAATAAAGACATTCACAGATATAACACAAGGACGTGCAAGGAAATTAGGCTACAAAAAAAGGACAAAGCGAATACGCAGAACAGTCTACTGTACAAGGGAATGAAGTTGTATAACACACTACCAGAAACTTTAAAGTCCACACCAATTGCAAAGTTCAAGATGTATTGTAGGAGCTACATAAAACTTGAAAAAATATAGTGAATATGAAATATTATTATCAATTAGAAATTTGTAAACTTAAATGTAGAAATTACGAAATTAATATTACTTATTATTATTATTATTATTATAATATGGGCACGCGACACCGGTGAGGAGCACCGCGGCAGATTTCGTAAATTGTTTCGCGTCAAAAGGCTCGCCCGACCGATGAGTACATTCGGAACTAACAATTTTTTTTTTCATTATCCTTTTTTTCATATGGCAACCAAAGTTTTTAAACCCATACTGAAATAAAAATAATACCGAAGGTAATGAAAATAATTTAAAAATTATAAAATACTTTTAAAAATCGTACACACATAACTGCAGATCGGCAGACCAAGAAATTCTTCAATGGGATGATCTAGAAATCTAGACCACAGTTATTCGTTAAATTCATTCGTGTATTCGATGATGTAAAATTGACTAATTTTTATCCCATTTTAACACCGGCTACCTGCGAACGTTACAGTTAGCTGTGACAGTGTTAACATAGGTTTTTGATTAGCTTGCCTTCAAATAATACGGTTTCGTTGTATTTTTATGAGTGATTTTTAATAAAATTAATAGTTAGTCTGCGGTTTTCGTATATTTTTAATCAAATATGTCAAAAATACCTTCTTCTCCAACTGTAATTCGTCGTTATAATACGAAACCGTTGAATCACGATGAAATGATGGCAGAATTGGAGCGATCTTTTAGCGTAAGTGAAAGTGATGACAATAATGTTGTTACTATTGTTGTGATTACTCCAGAGAACGTTGATGAACAGATGGACAAAGAGCATATTGACGATGATTTGATGATATATAATGAAGATGCGGAGGTGGATAGTGGATAACTTTTGAGATATTGCCGGCACATTTGTTATCAAGCGCAAAATCGAAATTGAGAAAATTGATGAGTCATGCCTTTGACGAGCATGAACCAGATGAATTTGCTAATGACCTTGACTGGAATCAGCCTTCTACATCGTCCGGTGCGATTCGTTATACCTTGCGAATATTTATTTCAAATGTACCACCAGCCAAAAAATCAAAACTACAGTACAAAAAGAAGTCTCACTATAAACAAAGGTCTAAGGCTACCTGTTCCAAGCAATGCCGTATTCCGGAGCATCTGATACATATGACCCCAAATTAGGTCTGGGATTATCCGTCCTACTTCTATGATGGAATATACAGAGTTCTCCGCACGCCATGAACTATTTATAGACAATTTCTTCACATCTCACCATTTGACGTGTATCCTGAAGTATAAGAGAATTTGCGCTTCTGGCACATGTAAGCCAGTTCGCTTCCCTAACCTTGAAGCTTCAGGCAAGTTGAAGACAGAAAAGCTATTGCCTAAAGGTAACATTTTCTTTTATATTTCCCTTGCGCATAGCGTTCAGCTAGCCAAATTGTAACTCTCACCGCTCTTATAAGTATAGGTAAATTTGATGCGGTGGTAGACGTAGAAAACCAAATCCTCTTATGCCGTTGGTAGGACAGCCGTGTAGTAACAGTGGCCACGAACTATGATCGAATGGAGCCAGAAAGGCACCGTTGGCAGATATCGAAGAAAGACAAAAAAGGCAAAATTTTTAAGGAAGCATGCAAAAAAATCGATTGCCCGGCGCCAATACAAAATTATAATTTGGGAATGGATGGAGTAGACCTCCAGGATAATGGTATAAAAAAATTATCGCGTCAAAGTTCGGTCGAAGAAGTGGTACTGGCCTTTATTTGTATCTTGCCTCAGCAGCGCTCTTGTAAATGGATGGAAATTGCAATGCTTCTTGAGAAAGAACGATCATGATATGGGAAACCAAATGACTAGGCAAAAGATAAAACCTTCCCAGAAGGCATTCCATGTAGAGGTTACCCGTACTCTTTTATTGTTTTTTCCAAATTAGGTTAACGCCGAATTCGGAGAACCTCGTGTGAAGGAAGGCCATGATGCAGAAGATGGGAATCGTGTGCCTCGAATACAAGAATTTCATTTGCAATATCGTGGCAAATCTCGTATTTGTTATGCTCTGAGTGAAAAAAAATCCAACAGGCTATTGGTGCCGGAACTGCAACCGAGCCCTTCATCTTGACTGCTTCGAACGGTATCACTTAGAAAATAATTTGCTTAGATTTGATTAGTTTTCCTCATTCTAGGATGTTTTTTTTTATATTGAATTTTTGGTTATTTTGCGTATTTTCCATAATTTTGTTTTTCATTGAATTATAAACAAAGGCAATTATTTATTTTATACGATAAATATAAATCATACAGTAGACTGCATTTTACCCATAGTTGACATAAATTTTGCTTAGGGGGGTTACCCCCAAGGATTGCGTTTAGGCATCAATTTTTTAGACGTTCTGGTGAGAAGGTGGGCAAGCGGAAAATTCTAAAACTGATTCTTGGCTCTTCTTTAAGTCTATACTATCCGGTTATAATGATGATTCAAGTTTATAAAAATAAAAATAAATTCATGGAGGTAATGGGTTAAATCCACACCTTATTAAAAATTGCCGTTCAAAGTTTCGATGCAAAAAGTGCAACCGAACGCATAATACTCTGCTACATACTGATGAAAGATCCCCTTCGCCAAACAATCGTGATGCTGAAAGCAGTGGCTACTCTACTAACACTTCTTTAGTGGTGGGGATCGACATTTTTTACGTACTGTACCATAATCTCACCAACCGCAGAATTTAATATAAAATTTCTCAAAAAAAAATTTTGATGGGGTAATCACGCTAGTCGGATATCTAAATACAAAATAATATAAAATGTCTATAGATATGTACCAATTTACAATATAGCAATAATAAAAATAAAGCTTTATCTTGCAATATTATTATCAAACTTAATTTGAACGCGAGTGATTCCCGCCCGTAACTGCGCAAACAAATGGTTCAGAGGGGATCCAAAGAATTATCCCCGCGGGTATTTGAATTCACATACGGCTGCGCATGCGCGGTTGCATACAATCGCGAAACAACGAGAGAAAAGTATGGGGATAGTTCGTATTATCCCCCAAGTGCGCAGTACATTCTGCGCTCTGAAAAATCGACCCGCTGTTCTCATGCGCCGTACATTGTTCGCTGTACGCGCGTAGGGTCTATTATAATTTATAATATGGAGGCAAGGTTATATTTCAAGCCGTGACTCGATAGCTGCTAATGCAATATTCGGATTAGCGATGTGTAGGACACAGAGCACCGCATTCCCGGTCTGACTGCCGTCCGCGACATTCGCACCTCTCTGGCTTGGCAAAATGCCATTCTTCACTGCTGACGCCGTCGTTTGTATCGCTCCAGTTCGTGAAAACCACACCCCAGTGAATTCAAAGTGCCTTTCCCAGTAAAGGAACCCAAAATCACCCCAGTCTACCGTGCTTGTTCGCGCCACACCAACCAGTCAACTCAGTGCTTTGAACATCAGTGCTTTAAACATTCGTGCCCTCAGTTATCAGTGCCTTGAACATTCGTGCCCTCAGTTATCCTCGTGTTTCCCCCCATTCTATACTATCATGTCCTCCCCCCTTCTCAAAACCTCTGATGAATACCAACGCCTTACCCTCGAGATTCAGTCCTTCTTTGAAAACTACCCCGACCCCAACAACATGTCCCCTAAAGAGATAGATCACGTCTGCACCCTGGCCTCCCGCAGAGTTCATGGTTCCCCTCCCAACTCCCCCTGCAACTCACCCCATACCACCCCTCAAGATAACCGCCCCACTACCGCCCCCAAACCGTTTGCCCTCCTATCGCCCCTCTAGACGATCGCCCTTTCACCGCCCCCCAACCCGTTGACCCTTCTATCGCCCCTCAAACCGCCCCCCGAACCGATTGGCCCACTATCGGTTTAGGGTTCCTTGCCTTTCCACCCAATGCCCCAACCAAGGGGCAAAGATACCACTTCACATCCTCGCGCTCCAGCAACACCCAAGATCCCGTCCAACCAACTTCCGACAACCCAGGCCCCGGGGAAATGGTCTGGGTCTGCGTCAAACCATCCCGCAAACGAGTCCGTCTAAAGAAACCCCCCCCCCCCTTCGTTCTCATTCCAAAATACCAAGCAGTTCCTTCCCAAACTAGTAAAACGACCCCTCAAAAACACCTCCTTCAAGCTCAAGCTCCACCCCTCAGTCTACCACTCCCCTCACCCCTCGACATGCCACCGCCCCCCCCAAGCCTTCCTGCCCTCCTCCCTCCCCCCGACATCTCTCTTTCTACCCCCCCCCCAGCTCTCCCCCCTCCTTACCCTTTCTCATCCTCCCCAAAAATTAATTAACAAACACTAAAAAATAGCATTTTCTACAACCATATCAAACACACGATGAAAGAGAAAGGGGCCTCATTGGCCCGGTGCTCTGAAAGACAGTACATCACAAAGCGATGTGTAGGTTCAGCTGGAGTGGGCCCGTAAACTCGGGTTCTTCGCGCGAAGCGGCTCCTACTCTTACTCCCTTTTCAAATCGACTACTCCCAAAGAACCGGTACAGTACTAGTAGCCAGAACTCGGCGGGCCGAGCCACAGTCGGGTGGCAGCGCGGCGCGGCGCGTCGGCAGTTCGCACTCGTCAAACCCGTGCGTCACGGTCCGAGCCACATGTGGGAGCCGGAGTAGGTGGCGCGTTCAAGTTATTTTGCGTGCGGGCTCCGGCTCCAAAGGGGGGAATCCGAGCGTCTCGATTCGAGCCATTCGGGAGCAGGCGGAGTAGGTCGGGCGTACTCTTTTGCGAGCTCCAGCTAGGGTGGAACCCGAGCGTCTCGGTTCGAGCCATTTGCGAGTCGGAAGCAGGCTGCGCGTTCGAATTCTTTAGCGCGCTCGGGCCTTTCGCGAGTCGGGATTGGCTCCCGGGACCTGCTCCAAGAACTCAAGCACTTTTAAAAGGAAGCACGTCTCGGAGGCTTCCGGAAAAATGCAGAACTTACCCATCTCTAGTCGTAAGAGTAGCCTCTGTTCAAACTAGCGATGGTGTGTATTTACAGCCTGTGGCAAAGCTTGGCCTTTTACCTGTAGAATAGAGAGTTACATTTTTTCTTTTAATATGAATCTTGGTATATGTTCATATATGTTTTATTTTTGTTTTTTATGCATTCAACGCTTCAAAGTTGATTGTGGTTCAGCTGAATTTTGGTTTACTTTATGTTTTCGAGTAATTATTTTTCTTTTGTTGTCTTTAGCACGCGTAGTCTTAGTTTCACGTGCACCTAGTTTGTAAGGAATAGAATATTTTTTTAGGAGTAGATTACACTGAATAAAATTACCAAATAATAACAAAAAAAAACCTTCATTTCAGATATCAATGAAGTTAATCCCCCAGGAAGAGTGCCTCAGAGTGTTTCCCACTAACACAAGTCTTCACCCAGATGGTGTTCGACACCAAATAGAGTTCTGCGCCCGCCCTGTCAGCGATAATGGATGTGGGGTACGTAACGTTGGAATGCATTATGAACCAAACTTATAACAGATTTAGTAACATAGCACCAGATCCAAGACCCTCTTTCTTAAATGACGAGATATCTTTAGAGTGAGTTCGGTCATCAAATGCTCACCATTGTTGAATTTGACAGCCACCACTGGTCTGGAGTCCCTAAATACTGGAAAACGACCCTTAACTCATTACAGAAACGGGCCGTCCGTTTGATAAATTCCTCTTTTCGTAATAAACTAATTGTGTTCTTTAGAGCACAGGCGTGGGGTGGGAATGCTGTCCTTTCAGCACCGGTAAATAATCGGGACACACGCCAAAAGCGTATCACAACATTCGTTCAAGTTTGTGGTTTGTCACTTGAGAACGGGTCGTTTTTGAGTTCAACAGCTTGTTATAAAAATAATTTAATAAGGAAAATAATGTTCTAAATTACCCCAGAGTTATTAATATTTGTTTATATTAATTCAATTCAATTATTTTACTGGCCACTAATAATTTCACTTTTTCTCCGATTACTTAAACTTTTGAACGTTAGGGGGATCATGATCGATTTCCTGCACTTCTTGGATTCGCATCTTTAGGGCAGGATGTGAATCCGACAGTCAACAAGTGGATTTTAAATTATAATGTAAATTGTTTAATCGGCGGGTTGTTTCAAATTTATTTAATATGTGAACGATAGTTTCCTTTAAATCTCAGCCGGTACAAGGTTATCGCGACTGGAGAATTCTTATTTATGGGTTTTCAAGTGTAGAATCCCGTTGTGCAATAATGGCGACTTGAACGCCAAGTCAATCATAATCTTCGATTATATTTACGATCCGTCATTCGACGAGATGGATCATCAATAATACAAAGGCACACAACCCGTCCGCCTGTTCCACGCTATATATTTCTAACCTGATGGGACCTGAATCATATAATGAAGGATGCCAAGGGCATGGCGTTCCCATACTCCACAACTACCCAAGATGGATGGAGAAGCTCACAAACCTGGCGCTGATGCAACGTGAGGGAGATACGGTCCCCTCACTGTGCAATACTAGGTATCTGAAAATCGTCGCAACAAACGAAATAGGTTTTAGCTAGTAGTTTTATATGGTCCACAGGTATGCATAAACTTTCAATATAAATCTTTGTTATACATCCACTCTTTTATTTCATATTTCCAAGCTTCACAACATTGAATAAAATGACAGTGCCCACGCTCTGATGGGAGTATTTCATGCCTACCGACACTGTCAGCATATCTCGTACCTACGAGATTTGGCGTCTAAGATCCCATGTGATAAAGCTGATAACTGTGTATTTTTATGTATAACCTCTGATACTACAACATTTAATACACCCACTCAATAAGAGGTGTAAATGTCATAACTGACCATAAAGTAGGTACAAATCACAACACATCACTTCCAGTGGCATTTCCCTTTTAACATCATTACCCTGATATAAATACCCTAACGAGATAACCCTTATTAAAACCCTACTTCAAGCCTTACTACCATAACAAGCTCGCCTGTGGAACGGGTTCAAGACCCATGTTCACTCCTTCCTCTCCTCAAAAAGACCCCTGAGGGAAATTATTTTCCTGGTGACTTCCTCTTTCGAGTTAATGTAAAATAGTAATGTAGTTACATAATATTTAGATGTTTAAGAGATATTTTAAACGAAAAATTACTAAGAACCACATACTTCGCTTTCTGTCAATCAATTATACAATACGGCATTATAGGATGGGGCGGTACATATACAAATCAAACACAAACAATTTACATATCACAAAAACTAATAATAAAAACAATTTAAAAAAAACCCTACTCATATTCGTCAGAACTTTTATTCAAACAATTTAAAGTCAGAAAATTAAGTGCATTATACTTTTATCATGCAACATTACAAATTTATAGAGATAATATTAAAAATCAAGTTGCACCATTTAAAAATAACAGAAGTCTTAGACAAACATCAATACTTCCCACTCCAAAATGTAAAAAAAAAATTGGACAATTGAGTCATAAATATCTCGGAGCAAAATTTTTTAATTCATTACCAGAAAAAATTAGAAACATGAATACCAATATAAAAAATTTTAAAACTCACCTTAAAAATTATACTGAAAACTTCGTTTAAATGGTAAGTTAAATGTGATATAAATAAACTGAATGATATAAGAAAAGCAATACAATAACACCCCCCCCATACACACAAGCCTTGCTTAATTATGGGGGTACATCAAATATATCTACTATGTAATTAATTACTGTATAAAATTTATTTGTAATTTATTTACCTTCTATTATTAATAAAAAATAAAAAAAATAATAATAATAATATGGTGTAGATCCTCGCGCCACACATCCATCAGTTACTCTCCAAGAAAACTTTTCCATCTATAGGAAACACATCCCCCTGCTATTTCTTTCTAGTTCATGGGGTGCAAGTTTGGTTGGGGTGGGATTTGTCTTGGTCTTGGCGGCCAATGCGTTTGCCGACCTATGCCGTAGCGGGCCCGATCGAGAGAGATTGGTTGAGGAAGACCTAACCTAGACCTCTCCAGCCGGTCTCTCTCGACCCATCGCCTAGCACCAGAGTTTGAAGCATGGATTCATACGTCCGTCACTCATAGTCACATTGACCCCCAGATTCCTACCACCCGTAGAATTAATGTAAAAAAATATATATTCTAAAACTGAATATGCTTAGTATCGCCCTGGTGAATGATTACAAGTAAGAATCGAAAAGTTTATTAGTTGAAATACCGTTAGATTTATTTGGTGACCAGATCTGAATAGCCAGGTACCTTAAAACTTCTTCTTTTCCATGTTATTCCTATCCCCATTTACTTCAGCCTTGTAACACTAATTTTTTAAAGGTAAAATAGGTTCTTTTTCACACTTGTGCGTCACAAAAATATTATATATTACATTTAACGAGCTTCCAAAACAGATAAATGTCCGTATCCCAATTGTTAATACCATGGTCACCTGGGACTCTTGTTCGGTATTCATACATGTGACCCGACAGTGAATCCGCCGACAATTGTTAATACCATGGTCACCTGGGACTCTTGTTCGGTATTCATACATGTGATCCGACAGTGGATCCCCCGACAATTGTTAATACCATGGTCACCTGGGACTCTTGTTCGGTATTCATACATGTGACCCGACAGTGGATCCGCCGACAATTGTTAATACCATGGTCACCTGGGACTCTTGTTCGGTATTCATACATGTGACCCGACAGTGGATCCGCCGACAATTGTTAATACCATGGGCACCTGGGACTCTTGTTCGGTATTCATACATGTGACCCGACAGTGGATCCGCCGACAATTGTTAATACCATGGTCACCTGGGACTCTTGTTCGGTATTCATACATGTGACCCGACAGTGGATCCGCCGACAATTTTTTAATACCATGGTCACCTGGGACTCTTATTCGGTATTCATACATGTGACCCGACAGTGGATCCGCCAATGGCCAGTGGCCACCCGAAATGATATTTACAATAAAAATAGAGTGGGCAATTCACAGGCGGTAGAAGTAGAATAGACAAGAGTGAGCGGGCGAGCCACGAAATATCGCATAAAGAGGAGATCGATAGGCTACGAATCACCGCACAAAGAGGAAACCGATTATACAATGTCATTCTCTCGCAGGCTAAATCCTACAGATGTATGTGTTTGTCTCTTTTTAGTGTTGCTATTTTTCGTTCCGTCGAGTTTTTTATTTATTATTTTGGTACCTTACTTTACATTTTATAGTATTATTCAATAATGTTGGCCTCACTGGGTCAAGGGCGGATTCAGGGGGGGAGGGGGTCATGGGGGTCATGACCCACCCCTGGGCTGGGTCCAGGACCTTGGTGGACCAATAATTAAAATTGTGAAACATAATGTTTTTATGTATTTTTTGTCACAGTATAGATTTTATATGGGTACTTTCAATATTTAATTAATTTGATATAAGGTGAGTTGGGGTAAGACCGAGTGCTTTTTTGTCACAGTATAGATTTTATATGAGTACTTTCAATATTTAATTAATTTGATATAAGGTGAGTTGGGGTAAGACCTTTAGCTCTTAACTATGTGAGTAAATTTTTATTTATCGAGTTATCCACCGTAAAACATCCAAAATCTGCCAATCAAAACTTCTTGTAAATTATTTTTCAATGAGGTGTAATATCGGAAATTTTTGTGGCAAGACCGGCATTCATTCTAAAATTGCAATTAAGCATATTAGCCATAAGATTTACTAAAAACGGTACTTCATCTCACCTTTTGTTGCCAAATTAGCATGTGTAACATTTTAATTGTTTACCTATTATACAAAAAAATAAGCCATTTATAATTTTGGTATACCGGTCTTCCCCCTTACGGGATAAGATCAGCAAAGTGTTCTCAAAGTGTTTTGGAAACAAGATATGAATAAAAAAAAATTTGAATGCCCAGTAGAAAATTATAAATCACTCCAACAAAAAAAAAAAATCGTAAATCTGAATCTGACGGACAGTGGTGACAAAACGCCATAAAAGGTAGATTTACGTGGTTAACATTAGGACTATGTATTATCTTTCAAATCTGAATTGGTTAACATTGGAATGTTATATTTTTACGAATTTTCTTCGAAACATTAATTTAAAGGGACGGTTACGGAGAAAATTTGCTGCAAAATTTCGGTTTACAAGGAAATTTATAGTATTTTTAGAAGTTTACCTCGAATATTTGAATTTTGAAGGGCCTGCCGTGGCAGTAATTTTATAATAATAAATTTGATTTACGCGGAAATTATGGGTATTTTTACGAATTTACTTTGGATATTTGAATTAGAATGACCGGCTGCGATGGAAATCGGCCGCGAAATTTCGATTTACTCGGAAATATATCGTATTTAATGAATTTATTTACAATATGCAGGTATCTCAATTTAGAGGGGCGGCCGCGATGGGATTCGGTCGCGAAATTTCAATTTACGCGAAATATATGGTACTTTTAAGAATTTACTTCGAATATCTAAATTTGAAGAGCCGGCTGCGGCGGTGATAAGCCGCGAAAATTTGTTTTTAATTAAAATTATGCGGTTCTTTTTAGGAATTTATTTCAAATAGGAATCTGAATTTAGAAGGCCGGCCGCGACAGGATACGGTCGCAAAAATTCGATTTACGCTAAATATATCGTATTTTTACGAATTTACTTCAAATATCATACTGGACCGCAGACACAGGAACCTTTATTGGATAACCAACACCTCTGCCATAGGTCACCCCAAGTGGTTCGCTACGTTTGGTGATTTAGCAGGGGTGCCCGGGTTCATGGGGTGAGGTTTGTCTAGGTCTTGGAGGCGGATGACCAGGACATACTGAACCCCAGATTCCTACCCACCCCTTAAACCCTTTTCCTTCCCAGAACTCTCCTCTAATTCCTTTCCTTAAAAAAAACCCTCCACACAGCATTCTCAAAGATGACATAGGCCCTGAGGGAAATTATTTTCCTCAGGGCCTCCTGTGTGGAGCTCATGTAAAAAAAAACCCAGACACTACTTCTGATCTTCTCCGGTCCCTGGAAAGTGGGCGCATGAAATGGAAGAATGAATAACGGATGAAATGAGTTTCAAATACTCAAGCAGAAAAAGGAGATGCAGATTATCCAACTAAAACAACGCTCAAAATCTCCCCACCAGGTCCATAAGCCACCAGGTGCAAAAATTGTTTTTATCAACATCTCGCAAAAAAAAAAAAAAAACCCTGGCGCTTATTTCAGGAAACATGAAAAAATTTAAAAATGTAACTATTGCATGAATGCCTGATAAATAAAAGACACTTAATACATCAAATTGAAGCTTAAGTCACTCCAGACAGCATACTCAAACATGATATAGGCCCTTAAATATATAGAAAATTATTATCACTGGCCTCCTACGTTGAGTTAAAGTAAGGCCTTTTAAAACCTCTGCGGCCGAGTGGTTATGATCCTCGGTTATTAATCTAAAGGTTGCAGTATCATAGTGACTTTTATACTAGTAACGTAGGTATCTTTATTACTTCAAATAAAAAAATCTAATACAATATAGTTAACTCTTAGTTCAATACTACCAGTAGATGGACTACCAATCAGATATGAAACTTTGCTGGATATTTGATATGGCTTTAGCTATGTACGGAGACAAGTCTGAATAGCCAAAAACTTTCTAAACTTCCTCTTTTCCGTGTTCTTCTCCTCTCCACTACCTTAAGGCCTACAACATAATAATATGCCAACAGGCTCTAGATGGTTAGGAGCAGTTGGGGCTCTTGTGCTATATTATACAAAAAAAAAAAAACATTTAAATGCTGATTAAAGATAAGTAAAATTTGGACAAGTAGAATTTTTACCTATCATTTAATAATCTGCCATTTCGACTTTGCTAACATTATTATTTTATTTGTTTTCAGGGCTTCAGTCGCGGCTCTCCGTTAACTTTATACAATGGTCCCAGGGTGGCCTGCACTCACCTGCTGGTGGGGATTGTATCCGAAAACGATTCAAAAACCTGCACGATAATCTTCACACGAACATCTGGGATGATCTCCTGGATTGAGAGCATCGTGTGGCCTTAAGGCAGCGGTAACTACAGTTGAGTGGTGACCCGAAGAACTATGGTGCACAGTGTTCCATTGCCTACATCTCCTAGATGTGTGACCTTAAGGCAGCGGTAACTGCGGTTGATCGGTGACCCGAAGAACTATGGTGCACAGTGTTCCATTGCCTACATCCCCTGAAGTATCGTGTGAACTTAAGGTAGCGGTAACTGCGATTGAGCGGTGACCCGAAGAACTATGGTACATAGTGTTCCATTGCCTACATCCCCTGGAGCATCGTGAGGCATTAAGGCAGCGGTAACTGCAGTTAGGTGGTGACCCGAAGTACTATAGTGCACAGTGTTCCATTGCCTACATCCTGTGGAGCATCGTGTGGCCTTAAGGCAGCGATAACTACAGTTGGGTGGTGACCCAAAGAACTATGGTGCACACCGTTCCATTGCCTACATCCCCTGGAGCATCGTGCGGTATTAAGGCAGCGGTAACTACCATTGGGCGGTGACCCGATGAACTACTCGTATGTTGCACAGTGTTCCATTGCCTACATCCCCTGGAGCATTGTGTGGCATTAAGGAAGCGGTAACTGCAGTTGAACGGTGACGCAAGGAACGATTGTGCATAGTGTTCCATTGCTTACATCCCCTGAAGCATCATGTAGACTTAAGGCAGTGGTTACTGCGGTTGAGTGGTGACCCGAAGAACTATGGTGCACAGTGTTCCATTGCCTACATCCCCTGGAGCATCGTGAGGCATTAAGGCAGCGGTAACTGCAGTCGGGTGGTGACCCGAAAAACTACGGTTTTCAGTTTTCCATTGCCCACATCCCCTGGAGCATCGTGTGGCCTTAAAGCAGTAGCGGTTGAGCGGTGACCCGAAGAACTATGGTGTACAGTATTCCACTGCCTACATCCTCTGGATACGAAGCATCGTGTGGACATAAAGCAATGGTGCTAAACCGTTGCCCCGTAATATTATCGTGCTTCACTGTGTTCCACAGCCTATGTCCCTTGGGTCGGAGCATCGCTTAAATTAAAAGCAGTGGTGATCGACCAGTACCCTGCAGAACTCTGGTGCATAGAGTTCCATTGCCTACAACCCTTGGATAGGAGCACCATCTGGCCTTAAGGCAACTGCCCTTATTTCCCCGCAGTAGTCTGGTGAACAGTGTTCCACTGCATACATCCGCTAGATAGGAGCATCATCTGGCCTTAAGGTAGTGCCCGTATTGCCCCGCAGTACTCTTTTGCACAGTGTTCCACTGCCTATATCTGCTGGATAGGAGCATCATGTGGCCTTAAGGCAATCCCTTTACTGCCCTGCAGTACTCTGGTGTACAGTGTTTCAACCTTTGACAATTTTGGCTTCCTAGCCATAACGCACCCCCGCGATTGCACTTTATATGAGCTCTACACAGAAGGCCCTGAGGGAAATAATTTCCCTCAGGGTCTATGTCGTCTTAGGGGATGTGTTGAGGGTTTTTTAAGGGAAAGAAAGGAGAGGAGAGTTCTGGGAAGAAAAAAGGTTTAAGGGGTGGGTATGAATCTGGGGTTCAGTGTGTCCTGGTCATCCGCCTTCCAGATCTAGATAAACTTCACCACTTGAACCCGGGCACCCCTGCTAGATCACCAAACGTAGCGAACCACTAGGGGTGACCTATGGCAGAGGTGTTGGTTATCCAATAAAGGTTCCCAGGGTGCGTTACCCATTCTCGACTCCCAAATTAAAAACCGTAAAACAAACCTAGTATTTTTTTAAACGCACCTTTTGTTTAATTATGTTGAGGTCCGGTCGTCTCACACTGACTGTCCACATATGTAGTTCTGGCTCTAATTCCTGTTACAATCAGTAGACAAATTCCATCAAGAGTTTTTTTCCAAATTTCATCAAGAGAGTTTCTGTGTGGAACGATCAAGTATCAACTTTTAATTGGTATTCAAGGCATGCATTTCTTTACTGAGTTCAAGCAGAAAAACCTATAGATATGCCAACACTCTGAAAACAACGCACGAATAGATGGCACAGCCACGCCAAATAATTCAGAAAGTTTTGGAGCAAAACGTCAAATGTGCTGAAATCCTAAAGCAAAGTTGATAGAAGAAGACCCAGCGAACTAAGCGAATGCCCATATCATGGTGGCAATATAAAAAAAAAATTATGAAAATAATATAATAACAGTATGTCCCAGCAAAACTAATAATGCAAATATGTAGCAACAACGAAATAAATAGAAATGATATCAAAATAAGATAATAATTATTAAAGATCTCTGGTTCATAATTTGGGCAACTGCCCAATTAGTGGAAGCTAATGGATTTGGGTGCTGGTAGGCAAGTCCGAAGATGTCATATTGGATAACATCAGTATCCAAGTATACTGCTTCTCCAAGTCCAGTGTTCTTCTTATACTAAACTTGTATCCTTCACAATCTCTATCACTATCCGCTGGCTGTATGACGAGCACCCAACACATGCATCAACAACAGCACGGAGGATGAAAATATAGCCGATGAATTTGGGGACTTCTTTTCTTAAGCGAGGATCAAGGTGACACATTTGAGGGCTTCGAGTACTATATTGAGTAATGCAATTCGACGATGGAATCTAAGACAACCAAAATGACGAGATTTCTCAGAATATGTTCACAAGGTTGTGGATAACTCTCCGTCAAAGCTGAATTCCTACGATCGATTTTCAATTCTCTTGTTTGCAGCTGCGAAGAAACTCAATCCTAGAGGTTACATAAAAATGCATATCACAACATGGAGTTCAGAAAGTTAACTCCTTTTAGATGATTTTGAGAGGATGAACAACGTTTGGTGATTTAGTAGGGGTGCCCGGGTTCACGGGGTGAGGTTTGTCTAGGTCTTGGAGGCGGATGACCAGGATACACTGAACCCCAGATTCCTACCCACCCCTTAAACCGTCTTCCTTCCCAGAACTCTCACCTCCTTCCTTTCCTTTAAAAAACCCTCCACACAGCATCCTCAAAGATGACATTGACCCTGAGGGAAATTATTTTCCTCAGGGCCTCCTGTGTGGAGCTCATGTAAAAAAAAACCCAGACACTACTTCTGATCTTCTCCGGTCCCTGGAAAGTGGGCGCATGAAATGGAAGAATGAATAACGGATGAAATGAGTTTCAAATACTCAAGCAGAAAAAGGAGATGCAGATTATCCAACTAAAACAACGCTCAAAATCTCCCCACCAGGTCCATAAGCCACCAGGTGCAAAAATTGTTTTTATCAACATCTCGCTCACTTCAACAAAATTTGGGAAAACAGCTGCTGTGAAAGACTTTCTGAAACATGCTGGGCCACGGACAAATCCAAGGATGAAAAACTATTTACTGATTTTTTTTTAAACTAGAGAAATACCAAATATCTGGAAAAGCCTAAAGTTATTGCGATACTAAATTCCAAAAAATCACTAGAGAATTCAAAAGCTATTAAGTTCTTTGTACCAGCCCATCTACTTTTAAGTACTGTGTACAAACTTCTGGAGCGAGTTGTGCTCGAAGATTGCGGTTCCACAAGAACAAGCTTGTCTTAGACCAGGCCGTAAGCACTGCGACCAGGTATTAGCCCTGACAACACATATAAAATCTGATTTTCAGAAACAGCTTTAAAGTGCGATAGTATTCATTGATCCCTTTGCGACCTATGACTCGGTGTGGCTCAAAGACCTTGTTTAACTCTACGATACCATGATTACACACAAGACTTTCCTAACACTGAGGGCAGAAGATTTGTTTATCGGCCCAAAACCCTTAAAGCAGCAGAAAAGAGCCTGAATCTGACCTAAAGGCTATGAAGGAATATTTCCTTAATTGGCATCCAAGGACAAATAGGTTGAAAACAGTTGCGACAGCTTTCCATCTTAGCAGTTCACAGGCGAAAGCCAAACTCTGTTTTTAAGGTGTTGCGAAAAAGCGCAATACCTTTGTATGTCCAATGATGTCGTCACGACACGATTCCTGAGGTTCCGAAAATCTTTCTGGATTGCAGGCGAGAGGCTCCTCCGATTACTATGGAAGATGGGTTGAAACTTTATTGGCAATTGGCTGACGTTAGAAATGTCCATCTCGTACGTGACCCCACTGAGAGACAGTCTGGGTTCTCACTGCCTTGTAAACTCTGGTCAGCCATCAATAGGATAAGTTGCTCCCACAGCAGCCCTGGGCACATGATGCGTAGGTGGAGCCAATATCCAGCAGCGCAATGGGACAAGCTGAGGGTGTGATACAACAACGCATACAGGCAACATCTGCAACTTCTGCAGTTCTGGAGTGCCTCCACGATGTTCACTGAAGGGAGGATTCACTCATTCCCCGCCTTTACTTCCCCACCGACTAGCCAGCTTCTGGGGCAGGACACGGAAGTCAACCAACGTCCTTGTAGTGGCTGCGCCGAGTGGCTCAGCTCTCTACTCAATGAGTGATGGATGCAGATGGTGCAGCCATCTCCCTGAAAGATGATCCTATAATTTTATTTATTTTTATTATGTTTTTAAAATTGCTAGATATCTATATACTCGTACTATGTTCTCAGTGTCTTCTCACTATTTTTATTTTGTTCTTGAAATTCAATAATTTATGGTTAATGTTCATATTATATTAATGACGAACATTGTTTTCTACAAAAAAAAAACATACAAATGTTGCTGAACACAAAGTTTTTTTGAACGAATGCGCTTCAAGTTTATTTCGAGCTATTTGTTGTACTTTGTACTAATTTTGAATAAATGTTTTATTTCAAATGTTTTGTTTATTTTTTTATTTAATACGTACCTGGATAATTTTTACAATAATTATACATATTATTTTTACATGCTTCACAGTAAATTTGTAAAAAATAATTTATAATTATAGCTTTTCTTCGCCATAAAGACACAAGGCTCTTGTGGTTGGTGAGGGAATTCATGCTCAAATAATAGTCATTTAAAAAAAAATATATTTCATATAATGACAACAACAAAAAATACACAAGAAAAATGCAAGATTTATCGATAACAGAAAATAAGTAATAATTTTTTTTAATAGTAACAAATATGAACTCAGCAATTTTAGGAAATTTTTCAATTTAAGGCGATACACTATTAAGTGATGCAAAATCATGCGTTTTTTTGTGAAAATTTGATCCCTTGGAAACGTTTTAGATGCTCTAAGCGGCCTACACACGACACTGCATTTAGTGACTGCGGCAGTGACTGCAGAGAGGGTGGAGTGGCGAACTAGCGCTGTCTCGTTCTAGCGGCCCTTTAACAAACGAGACAGCGCTAGTTTGCTCAACTCCACGCTCTCTGCAGTTACTGCCGCAGTCACTACATGCAGTGTCGTGAGGAGAGCGCTTTAATTAAATGCTGCCTAGTAGAACTAGTAGGGGGAGTGGAGTGGGGCTTGGGAAGGTGGAGGAGGTGAAGTGGGAACCCCCCTAATACTATGCGAGCGAGGCCGGGGGCAAAACTAGTCAATTATAATACAAAATAATATGCTACATTTTTTTATAAATTCTTATTCATTATTTGCATTCATCATAATTTTAATTTTATATCGAGGTCGTCATTAAGTGGTGGAATTAATTTCGACAAATTTCATCTTACTAATATTATAATCGCAAAAATTTTGTACGGATGTACGTGTGTTTGTTAGTCTTTCACGCAAAAACTAGTGAATGGATTTTAATGAAACCTTACAATAATATAGCTTATACATCAGAATAACAGATAGGCTATATATAATGGTAAGCTCTGGTGTTATGAAATGTGTATAAAAAAAAAGTGTAGTATTTCACATATTTTAGCGGCAGGGAGGAAAGGCAGGGGGTAGGGTATGGGTGAGGTAGGAGGGGGAAGGCGGGGAAGGTGGAAGGGAACGGGGACGCACGGAAAAGGACATGCAGAGAGAATCAATTTATTTCTTTGAATGGTTTAGCAACGCATGCCGGGAACCAGCTAGTTTAAAATAAATATCTTTCATCTGCACTTTCTCTCTTATCCGACAAGCGAGATACATCTCTGGTTGATTCGGTCAAGCATGATGATATAGTAGTTTTTCAAACAATACATTCTAGTGTATCTTGTCATCCAAACAGTCCGCCATAATCAATTCTTTTGCAATAAAATTAATTAATTATTATTATCGAGTAAACAAAACAAAAAAAAATATTACAATGCTCAATCAAGTTCCCCATACCCGTTACATTCACTTTTCAAACAGCTCGCGTGCCACCTATTGCAATTTTTTTATACAATTTTCATAATGCCAGAGCTCTGTGTTATTCTGATGTATGAGTTTTCAGTTTGCGTGAAAGAGTAACAAACTTACATAAATCCATTTATTAATACATCTATACAAACTTTCGCCTTTATAATATTATTAGGATTACTAGTTAACCAAAACTTTTCCAATACTATGGGGGCCACGCTTAAATTTATCATTCGTCGCATCAGTCAGAATATCTTTTAGACTGTGCTCGCAAATATTGACAACTGACCGTAGATGACGTATTTGGTCAATATAATATTGATAGAGGGTTTTATCGATCGACCATGCTTGACCCCCAGAATGATTGCACGCACAAAGAAAATACAGGAACCTTTCACAAAGTATTTTCCATCTGTCAATAATCAGGGAAAAGTTGGTTTTGAATCCTATGTGCCAGGACAGATAGGATCAACAAATGCCCAAAGCATCATCCGTTTTGCATCCAGGCAAAACGGATGATGCGTGCTGCCGCCCGTGGAACCATCTTTTGGATTACCAACACCCCTGCCATAGGTTACGCCAAGTGGTTCGCTACGTTTAGTGACTTAGCAAGGCTGTTGGATTCGTGGGGTGAGGTTCGTCCAGCGCTTGGCAGCCGATGCGTCTGCCCACCTGCTGTGTGGCAGGCCAGACTGAGAGAGACTGATTGAGGGAGGTCTTTTGACCTATCCAGCCAGAATCTCTTGACCCATCGCATTTGGAGGGATGCATTCATACGTCCGTCTTTCTTGGACACAATGACCTACAGATTCCTACCTTTCTTCATAATTTTTTTTTTTTTTTTTTAATAATCGGAGACGGTTTACATATATGTATATAGTTCCCGTGAGCACTTAGGCCATAGACCCATTGTACTATCTCCCGTTTTACCTCATTCCTTTGACAGTAACCCAGTCCCTTTAATAAAGTTCACCAGGATTGTCATTCGAAATGAAGCTATATCTTCTGGTCCGACAATGTGTCTTTCCAGGTCTCATTTCCCCTCTTCACTCCTCCTTGGTTCCCTGAAGGCTCCACGACGGAGAGTCCACCTCCCCTTGGTTCCCTAAAGGCCCCACAAGGGAAGATTCCACCCCACCTTGGTTCCCTGACGGCCCCAGGAGGGAAGAGAACTTCATCTCTCCTCCTTGGTTCCTTAAAGGCCCCACAGAGGAAGAGTTCACCAAGATGGCTTCATTTCTCCTCTTCACTTCTACATGGTTCCTCGAAGGCCCCACATGGGAAGAGGACATCATCTCTCCACTTCACTCCTCCTTGGTTCCACAAAGGCCCCGCGCTGGAAGGGTGCCCTTCCCCTTGGTTCCTCGAAGGCCCCACAAGGGAAGAGTTCATGGAGGTGGTCTCAGCTCACTTCTCCACGGTTTCTCCTCTTGGTTCCTCCTACGGCCCCTGGAAGGAAATCCACGGAGGTGGCCTCAGCACTCCTAGGTTCCCAAAAGGCCACTAGTTTTCGAATGGTCCAATTTTTTTTTGTCCCAGGGTGTCCCAGTTACCAGTGAAATAGAAAGTCCACTCCAGCAGAGCCCTGAGTGCTGGAGTGAGGTCTAAATACTCCGAGGTGCGATCTTGTTTCTCGGAGGCACCGTTCGTGACGCTGTTCCCCAGGACATTCAGCCTGAGCACGGTAGCTCACACCTTGGCTTGGGATGGCTATTGCAGGTTTGTGTTTTTCACTCCCTACGCTAACTCCTTCACAATAATAATAATAATATTTGGCTAATTTGTATAGCGCCGTTTTTGTGAAAAATCACCTCAAGGGCGATGTACAAATAAGTGTTTAAAGGAATTAATATATCTGGCTTACAACTAAGATTTACAATTATAACTAGTGACTTAAATCTAAGACTTATAGCTAGAAAATTATTTTAATGGCTTACAATTAAGATTTACAATTATAACTAGTGACTTACATCTAAGACTTATAGCTAGTGACTTGTGATTAAGACACATAAATGCTGACCTAAAGCAAGTGACTTAATAACATACATATTTACAATTAGATTAAGATTAGCGCCGGAAAAAGTAAGAAGAAAGAATAACACATAATATGTTTTGTAATGAGCGCACTTTGAAAACGAAAGTAAAATTTTATGATACTCTCAGATAGGTATTTTTATTTAAGGGAATGAGAGCCCAAAAAGGTAGGTTTTTAATTTGGACTTAAATTCTTTTGGGCTTGTTATGCATCTAAGTTTCGGAGGGAGTTTATTCCAAGCCTTTGGCCCAGACACTCCGAAAGCCCGATCTCCAAATTTAGTATTTGGCTTGCGTTTAGGTTCCATTAATGAGGTTGCTGATCTACATAAGTGTTGACTGCCTCGGACCAGTATTTTCGGGGACACAGAGATGTAAGGTGGAGCCATTTCATTGATCGATTTAAACACCATCCAGCACAACTTGTACTGGATTCTTTCAGGGCACTTGAGCCAGTGAAGTTTACGAAGGTGTTCTGAAATGTGTGAATATTTAGGGACTCCGGTTATGATCCGTGCCGCTGCATTAAACACGGATTGAAGTTTGTCAGTTTGATATTTTGGAAGGCTAGCGTAGATGCCGTTACAGTAATCAAGCCGTGAAACTACGTAAGAGTTGATTAGTAGTTTTGTTGCCTCTGTAGGAAGGTTTCTTCGGACTGACTTGAGTTGTCTTAGCTGAAAAAAACCGGTGCTTACAGTCGATTCTTCCTGCACCTGCTAAGTTATTAGAAATAATTATCCATAATTAGCAAAAAAATCAAACTGATTATGACATCAGATGACATTAAACACTTCTTGAGAATAAAGTCATTAGAAGACTGTGGAACGCTCCAGGAAGATAAAAACTCAATTATTGATTGAAACATTGAAAACAGACTTGGGTTGCAACTTCCAAAAATGTTCAGTTACATGCTTTACGAGGTCGCAAAAGACCATATATATTTTAATTACAAAATAATGATAGATGTCACGTCACTGAAGCACATGGTAACGTGCTTAGAACTGAGGACTAAGGAATTGTGTATGACGCTCGTTTAACATTTCATGCTCGTATTGATCTGTAAGTCAGCCACAAACTTTGGCCTTACTTTAACTTAGTGCGTAGAATTCTCGAGAGTGGATCTCAGGTACGGGGGCAGAGGACACCGTCTATGTACAAACGGTCAAACAGCATTTATCTCGGAAATGATAAATATATGTAATAACTTGCGTCTCTCTCCATAAAGAGAAAAAAAAGCCTTATTTTTAAACGCCTGGGGTCTCAAAAGTTGCGTAAGATCTACCTATTCGAAAACGTAAGAATAAATTAAATTGGTTTTCACTTCCTAAGGCGTACATGCGGTAAAACTAAGTATTATCGTGTGAGAAATATAGAGATCCTTAAAGAATTCAAGACTGATATAAGCGTAATGAGTAAGATTAAGAAAGGGACCCTCAGTTGGTTTGGGCATGTAGAGCGAATGAATGAAGAAAGCAGTGTAATAAGAATATATGATACCCAGAGTGGAAGATACTCTTAGTATCGCCCTGGTGTAAGACCACCGTTCAGAATTGAAACGTTGCTTGAAATGGCTTTAGCCGTGTTTGGTGACCAGATCTGAATAGACAGGTACTGCCCTACCTTCCTCTTCTCCATCTCTTTCCTTTCCCTATTACCTTCAGCCTCACCCCAATTGGGGTTGCAATATAATATAATTGGGGTATTCATACAAACAAAAAAAATTACGCAAATGTGAATGGTAGAAGTCGAGGAAGCCCGAGCAAGACGTGGGACGATCAAGTGAATCAGATACCCACTTGAGACGGGCCGTGCCAAGAGTCAGAATAACAGAAGAGTATATTGAAGACGATGTATGAATGTGAATGAGGCAAAGAGTGTGTTCCAAGACCGAGTTGTTTGGCGGTCCGTCCTCTCTGCCTACCCCTGCGGGAAAACGGCGTGATGGTTAGTCAGTTAGTGGTTTTCACTATTAGCTCGCTAAATTGACCGGAAGTTTTGAAAAAAAATAGATTTCGTGATTTGGGAAAAAAATAAAAACAAAGGGTCCATATTTTATATTTTGTAGCAAACTATAACTGCAGTTACTGTAGAACAAAGAACACAAAAAAATTTTTTTTAGAAATATTGTGATGTATTTGTAAATAACATGAAATAACACTTTTTTCTGGATAAAATCAGTATTCTTGTTGACTTACTTGTATTTTTTTTTTTCAATTATTTCTGGCTTTCACCCTTCAAGGGTGTTCGAGGCCATCATTTATAATTACAGAGAAAGGAAAGGTGAATTTATATATTAATTTTATTTAAATGTGCAAATTTCAGAATTTTATGGAAGATTGGAGTAGAGTTCAGACTTAGAAGAGATGAAATGTTGAATGGAGGAGAGGCAATTTTTGATAACGCGTGATAGAAGAGAGGATATTTATTTAGAGAGGGACAATCAAAAAATATGTGATCTAAAGTTCCCACATCTAGACCACAGAACGTACAATCTGGGGAGTCGAGCACATGAATTTTATAAAGGTGAGAAGGAACGGAACAATGTCCGATTCTCATACGAATAAGTAAGGAAATTTCTTTTTTGGAAAAATGGGGGAATTTTTGAAACCACGGTTTTGATGGGATAGTCCTTTGTATTGAGGCGTAACGGGCACCCTTGGATTGACTAGCAATGTTCCAATACTCTGTCCAAACATTGCGGGATCTATCTTTGATGATGGAAAAAATATCAGACAGGGGAATATGGTTTACGAGGGTAACGGTAGGGTTAGACGCTCCTTGTTTTGCCAAGGAATCAGCAATATCGTTACCCACTATGCCAACATGTCCAGGAATCCAAATCAGAGTGACAGTTTTTCCAGAGCTTTGAATGGAGGTTATCAATACTCGAATAAGACATACAAAGTGATCATCAGGATGAAGAAGAGGACTGGTTTTAAGTTTTTGGAGGGAACTGAGAGAGTCAGAGAGAACAAGAGAATGTTCAAAATTATTTTTTATTATATATTTGAGAGATTCAATAATCGCAATACACTCGGCAGAAAATATTGAAAATTGGTTTGAAATTGAATAAAATATTCTTTCATTACAATTATTGTGGTAAACTTTAATACCAATACCACAGTTAGGAGAGTCTGGAGATTTGGAGCCATCAGTAAATAAAAGAGAAGAGTTGGGCCATTTAGAAGAAATAATGTCATTGAACATATTATTGACAGTACGGGCTGGGAGATTGGAATGACTTTTAAGGATGCCGATCCCTTCTAATATCGTTGGGGATAGGGTGACGTGACTGTATTTTAATTTGTACAAAGGAAGAAGATCATTTTTGATAATTTGAAGCTCTGAGAGAGAGCGAAAATGTTTACAGATGGCAGGGAGAGGTTTAGTTCGAGCTCTGATTGTAGATGAATGTGTTGAGTCGTTGAACAATGAGACTCTGGGAATAATCTGATGACTTTTAGAATTTAAACATTACTTGACTTACTTGTATTCATTAATTTGATTTTTTTACATTTTTGTCAGCTATTCACAGTTTTTTTTCTGATTTCCAATGCAGTGCGAGCTAATAAGGAGCCGTTCAAGTATTACGTAACGCACTTGGGGGGGATGGGGGTCTTGTGAGGGGGGGGGGGGGGGGGTTCGAACAACGCGTTACGAAACATGTTTTTCTTTATTTAGATAAAAAAAAACTAGGGAATTAAAATCATCCAAGTTGGCAACCCTTTTCGTTCTCAAAATCTCTTGTTTTATTTATTACCGCAAACGCGATTTAAACAATAAAAAAGGTATTTAAGCGACTTTCCAGTACTTTGCGCAACTTACAGGTAAAAATTGTCCCTTAGGCGTTACGTAACGTTTGGGGGGGGGAGGGGACGGAAAAACGTTACGGCGCGTTACATGGGGGGGTAAAAAATCTTCCAAAATTGCGTTACGTAATACTTGAACGCCCCCTAACCATTTTAAAAAATATAAGTTTATTGCAGCTCTCATTTTCTTTGTAAGACTATACTCTTGAAACTCCAGGCATTTCTGAAATCAAAAGTTGAAATAATTGACACACCCTAATATGCAGCCTTAATTCCAGAAACTATGTTGCATTATTTGATGGCTTAGAAGCTTCTGAATGGTTTATCATCAATAGCAGGCATTTGTTCCGGATAATTTCACGCGAGGCCGCCAACACAGGCTTTTGATTCTTCCCAGGTTCAGAACTAATTTACCATATAGTGATACGCTTCGGAAGACTCACTAGGAAATGTGGATACTTTCTAATCGTTCCAGTGGCAGCGGTACCCACATTCGCCTCCCAAATTGAGATACCTACCATTGGGCAGCCACTAGTTTAGAGCATTTGCGACAGCACCTACTGCTTAGTTAAATATGTCGATCTGTGTCCTATTACATGTAATTGAGTATGATAGGAAATAATTGAAAAAAACGAGAAAAATAAGAAAATTCTTGTGCTATTTCAGCGTAACTTATTTATAATTGATTCCGTTTTATGGCTTTTTTATAGATTTTGTCCACACTCAGCGAACAAATCCGCTTTCATTTAGAATCGAAACGTTGCAACGCGTTGTTAAAAGTGATGAAAAAGATATCCCATAACCCAGTGGCGTAGCTAGTATGGGTGGTAGCCGGGGCGGATGTCACCCCCGCGGGGAGTGGTGTAACCCCCCCCCCCCCCCCCCCCCTATTAAAGTTGACAAAACGCTAATTTCGACTTCATAAAATTGGTCAATCCTGGAGTGGGGGGGGGGGAGGTGGCTAGAGAATTTCAGATTTCTCCACAAATATAGGCTATGTTCGCCTAGACACAAAATTCGGGGCACTCAACGAGGAACGTATGAAAGAAAATAACAGACCATGTTCATGAATACGATACTTTGGTGACAATATCTTCGTAATTTTTTTTCCACGGTCGAGTGCCACCCCCTCTTTCGGGTGGCACCCGTGGCGGACCGCCCCCCCCCCCCCCCCCCGCTTCACCCTCGCTGTGCCACTGCCATAAGCTAACCTAACGTAAACTATTTAACCCAGTTTTTTTCCACTAAATGACTAAGTGATGAAGTTCCACTTTGTTGAGATGTCCGGTCACCGTTTTCCTCACCCACACCCTTATGCCTTAAGAAAATGAAGATAATATTGGTAGTTCTTAATCGAAGTATGATACAGTTAAAAATGACCGAATTGGATATAGATACCTTAGCTCAGTTGGGAGAGCTGTGGCCACGAAAGCCGAAGGTCCTGGGTTCGAGGCCCAGAGGTGCCAATATTTTTCTGTCTCCAGATTTTCGATTAAATTTCGCTAATATTGTCTTCATTTAATTAAATATATGAAAAACACCATCAACTTGTGGTTGGGCATTTACACAAAACATCCTACACTTACCAACATACAACTACATATAGCTGTACTTACCTACATACATCATAATATATATATACAAAAATAGCTACACTTACCTACATATATCTCTATACATCTGTACTTGTAGCTGTACTTGTAGCTAGTATTGTCACATGTTCTTTCCTACTCATCCCTGTATACCTGTCATTTTACATTACCCACATTTAGTCTTTAATCGACCCTCGCCGCATAAAGATCTAATATTCCGCATACCTCTTACGGTTACCGCATCCGCAAATAATCCCACATACCGCCAGTAAAAGTATCGTGACTAATACAGTCATACAAGTGCATGAATAAACCCAGCCAATATAGCAGAGAGTAACACAATGATTCGCAGTAAGTCCTTTTTTCCCTTTCTTTAGTGCATTCTTTCAACAAGTGCAGAGGTCAAAACACAAAAAAGCATTCAAGGTCCTTCGACATCCACATCTACATAAATCATACAACATTCAACTTGCTTCCAAGGGAGTCCCAATTCTCTTCTGTTTTTTTAAAAACGAATACACTTGAATTTGCTATTTTTTGCCATTGTTCCAAACTTCAAATACTTTTTCAGTAAGGAGATGGTTAGGGAGAGATCGATACTGGATAAATGACATCGCGGTAGGAACTACACATACATATTTTCATTTCTTAACCAATCATTGTGCACACACAATTATCGCATAGCTATGTTCGATTATTATTGTAATTCTAGTATGGACAAAAGCAATAACTCGGATATGAATTGCCCATTCCAGCTGATTAAAAAATCAATTGAATTGTTTTCTTGAAAAATGTATTTCTTCTCACGAGTACTCGGGTTATGTTTTGTGCTGGTTTTTAAAACTTATGGAAATGTGGGTGACAGAGCTATGGCAGGTAAAACCAATTTACTCCTTGACAAAAGAAAATACTGACAATAATATGGACCATTGACAAGAAGTCATGAAAAAAACCTAATGTGATTAAACCTAAATTAACCTAACTTAACCAAATCTAACCTAATCCAACCTGAGATTTAATGGTGATAGTTGTGAGGATAATGTTATCATAGTGTATAAATTATTTTTTTTAATTTAGATAATGTTATATTGGTAATGATCAAAGTTTTAAGAGTGACGTTTCTTAGCGTGTTTCTTATTTTTCTTGTGCCCTGTCCGTTCAATGGACGTTGGCTATCATGTTGGCTATGCGGACTTTGTTTACTACGGCCCGGAACAGCTCTAGGTAGACTTGCCAAACCACTGTCTCAGGTTTTTCAGCCATGAGGTTCTCCTTCTTCCAAGGTCCCGTCTTCTGGCAATCTTTCCCAGCATTATGAGATGCAGGATCTCATACTTCTCTGGATCTCTCATCATCCAAGATATTGAAGTTTTCGGATTTTTATAGTTTTAATAACTTTTTTTCTTTATTCATCCGAACCATAACATCTTCATTCGTAACCCTGTCCATCCAGCCTATTTTAAGTATTCTTCTATAGATCCACATCTCTAATGCCTCAAGTTGTCTAATTAGTTCTTCCGTAAGCGTCCATGCTTCCATTCCATAAAATAATATCGAAAACACGTAGCATCTGACCATTCGCATTAGTGTTTTTAGAATAATATTATTGTAATAATGGTGGTAAATGCACTTTATTATAGTGATAGTTGTGAGGATGATGTTACTTTGTGTGTGTTTAAAATTATGTTACCTTGATAATCGTGTTAGTTGCGAGAATGATGCTTACTTGACTACGGTGATAGTTATGAGGAAGATATAACTTGGTGTGTTTGAAATGGAGTTAGTTGTGAGAATGCTGTCACTTGGAGTGTTCGACATGATGTTACCTTGATAACTGTGTTGGTTGTGAGAATGTTGTTACTTGGAGTTTTCGACATGATGTTACCTTTATAATGGTGAATAACAAAATATTCCCAACCAAATATTCCCGACAAAATATCCACTAACACATAACCTAACCTAACAAAAAATTGGACAAAACATCCCCCAACAAAATATCTACTAAAACATAATCTAACCTAACGAAAAATGGGACAAAAATAATACAACCATCCTGTAAAGGCAATAGATTTTTGTTCAAAATAGTAATTTGGGACGAAAATAATACAGACATCCTGTAAAGACAATAAATTATTGGTAGGTTAGGTTAGTTTTTAGGTTAGATATTCTGTTAGGGGATGTTTTGTCGGTAGGATATTTTGTAGGGGATATTTGGTTGGGAATATTTTGTCATGTTACCTTGATAACGGTGTTCGTTGTGAGAATGACGCTAATTTGATTATGGTGACACTTGTGAAGATAATACTACTTGGTATGAGATTACCTATTTTATTAAAATATTCTCTCCAAACAGCATCCCCAGTTGACATAAGCCTGTAACGGAGAACCTTACCTTATCTTAATCTCAATATAACAGCCATGGCCTCCTTATCTGTAGTACTACTCTCTTAAAATATTGTGCATGATATCTGTAAACCATGATGCAATGAGAGAAAGTCAAGTAGGTAGTTCCACAAATGAAAGTCGGCAAGGAAGGTCATAATTATGCTCATATATTATAAACTAGCTGACCCGACGAACTTCGTACCGCCTCAGAATCAATAGCTGCTGTTGAATCAAATTCAGTTTTTTTATTAAGTTAAAAATTACGCAAAGAAGCAATTATCAATGCGCAACTGTCCGTGTTTTGTTTTTGTCATTATCAGTGATGGCGTTGTGTACGGATTTATATTTTTGTGATTTTCTTACTTTTACAATTACTTACGGGAATTCGGGAGGCGGATACGGAATAACCAACACCTCTACCATATATCACCCCAAGTGGTTCGCTACGTTTGGTGATTTAGCAGGGGTGCCCGGGTTCATGAGGTGACTTATGTCCGGGTCTTGGCAGTTGATGCGCCTGCCCACCTGCTGCGTGGCGGGCCGGATCGAGAGAGACTGGTTGAGGGAGGCCTTTCGACCTTTCCAGCCGGACTCTCTCGACCCATTTCCTTGCACCATAGTTGGAGAGATGGATTCATACGTCCGTCACTCCCGGACACACTGACCCCCAGATCCCTACCCAACCCTCATACCTTTTTCCTTCCCAGAACTTTCTATCCTCCCCATTCCTTAAAAAGATCCTCCACACAGCATCCCCTAAGATGATATAGGTCCTGAGAAAAATTATTTTCCTCAGGGCCTCCTGTGTGGAGCTTATGTAAAAAAATGCGTTTCATTTCAGAGATTTTTTATAATTATTGTATTTTTCCTTTGGAGGTGTGCGGACATACGTTCACCATTTGTCTTATTTCGGACTATTGACATTGAGTGTGTAAGAAAGAAGGGCAGCATTATATGATTAAAAACAAATGCACAACATGAATTTTTGGAATTGAATGTTTGGAATTCATGCACAGTTCAATATTATACCCCTCACAATATTGCTGCAGTTCTTTCAAAATAGGAGAATTCGTTCCATACAAAATGTATGGGGAAAATAATTTTCTTTATAACTATTTATTTCGTTAACTTTTGTGATGTTTTAATAGTTATTATCCTATCCGGGGCGGAGACAAATCCAACAAATCAAAGATCCACAAAATCAGCCCAGCCGTTCTCGAGTTATAAATAGTGTAACTCACCCGACTTTGTTTTATATATTAAGATTATATTGAACCATCGTTAAAGGTAATAGTGATAAATGTTATCGAAATCTACAGGGGGTGGTTGAAAACTTAGCGTGATCAATTAATGGAAACGAAGTTATGGCAAACATGTGGTTTGTAAAACAAGCACTATGATATAGATTAGGAAACCCTGAGTGGGCGCCTATAAATAATATTCTGAACATATTTATTAAGGGAATCCTAAACTACAAACTATTAATTATTATATTTTTGAATGTAGCTATTACTTTGTGGTTATCCATTATAGAAAAATGAAACAATATAACTTTGTATAAACCACTTATATGATGTGCAAATCCGACCGGTTTCGGAACAAACGTTCCTTCGTCAGGGAAAGCTTATACTAATTTGACAGTTTAGAACAATGTTTTATTATGGTAGGGGTGGAGCCGTTGTTAGTTAATAATGTAGATTGGGTGGGTAGGTATTAGTGTAGAGTGGGTGGGTAGGGGAACAAATCCATGATTGGGCTATATGACAATATTTTTTGTTTGTTGATAATAGATTCATTATTTTTAAGGGATTTTTTAATTTCCAAAGCTTCTAAGTTATCTAAACGTTTTCCTTTATGATTAATATGAAGAATATTTGTAATTTTGAAATTTTTTATTTTATTTTATTTTATTTTTTTATTGAAATAATAGATAATACATAATATAATCAACAAACAAGTCCTGCTAAGCCAATTGAATCGGCTTGTCAACAGGTGCTTATATTTTAGTTACATATTTATACATTTTTAAAATTTAAAATTTACATCTTATATCTACAGATACAACATTTTTTCATACATATCAAAATCAATATAAATCTTTTTTTTCCGATAGCCAATTTTTCACCATATATTTAACCTTATTCATAGAATTACATTGATTTATAGTATCAGGTAATAAATTAAATATCTTCGGTATGATATATTCAAACATTCTCTGTCCCTACTTATTGTTAAATTTCGGAACTATTAACCCGTCGTTACGCGTGAATCTAGTGCTGTATTTATGTTCTAATTTCTCTTTATGCTGCGGGGTAAATATATGTTGAACTATAATTTTGTGCCAAAGTATTGCCTTAACAGGTAAAATTTTGGCACTCTGAAACAGCAACGGTTTATTTTGTCTCTGTTTGAAAATATTAGGGACGACCAATAATTTTACAATTGCGTTTTGTACAACTTGCACTTGTTTCAGATTGGTTATAGAAGTATTTCCCCATATTGTTAATCCATATCTTATAATAGATTCTGCTAGTGACATATAAATTATTTTAAGTGTTTCAATTGATAGGAAAAAATTTAATGTGTACATTCTGCCAGCAATCGATCTGAGTCTTTTACAGGTTTTTTTTTAATATGTTTGTCCCATTTAAAAAAACAATCTACAGTAACACCAAGATACACGTATTCCGAAACTAATTCTAAGCTTTCACATTTACAATTAGTTGGAATATTTTTATGAATGCAATTAAAATTATGAGATATAATATTAGGATTAAATTGAAATTTGGCATTAGGTGATCTTATATGCATTACTTTGGTTTTTTTAGCATTTATTAATAGTCCTGCATCATGTGACCATTTACAGAGTTGATTAAAGTCAATTTGCATGAGTTCAATTGCAATTTTTAGATCTTTATGTGATATGACCAATGCCGTATCATCTGCGAATACAAAATGTTTCACAAAAGAGAAAAGTTTTTTCATTATGGTTACATAAATTATATATAGTGTAGGTCCTAATATGGAACCTTGTGGAACTCCTGCAGATACATTTTTTGTTTTACTAAAAGTATTATTTATTTTGATACATATTTTTCTATCTGTAAGATAATCTTTAAATAAATTTAACACATTTCCTCTTATTCCAATTTTTTCTAGTGTTTTAAGCAGTTTTTTTGAGTTAATTCTGTCAAAAGCTTTAGAGTTATCAATAAATAAAACAATAACATGTAATTTATTATTCAATTGGTTATTTACGTAATTGGAAAAATCTTGCAGTAGTTTTTCAGTATTTTTTTTTCTTTGGAAACCATATTGACTTGGATCAATGATAGAGAATTTTTCAATATAATTATTTAATTTATTTGATAAAAATTTTTCAAGAATTTTTTCTAATGCTGGTAGAATACTAATAGGCCTATAATTTCCCAGTTCAATGTGTTTTCCACCTTTAAATATTGGTCTAGTAATGCTACATTTAAATTCTTGTGGAATTTTTGATTGATTTATTATCAAATTTATTAAATGAGTAATTATTGGCCCAAGAGTTTTTATATTTCTTTTTAAATCAAACATTCTTATATTGTCAATACCTGTGCTTTTAGAGTTTTTCATTTTTTTAAAAATGTTTTCAATATCGGTTATAGTAGCTCTTGGTATATATAAACTGTGAGGTAGTTCTTCCAGTACTATATTAGTAGCTTTGTGATTGCATTTATGTAACATGTTGCTGATGCTATCCGAGAAGTAATTCACAAAATCATTTGACACAGAATCCTCAGTTCTATCTTTTAACATATATCGTGTTATAGTTTGATCACAATCGTTTTTGGGTTTACGTCCTAAAATATTATTTATCTCGTCCCAGGTTTTTTTTGTATCATTAAAACAGTTTTTAAATTTATTATTATAGTAGTTCGTTTTATCTTTATTTATGAGTTTATTGACAAGGTTTCGTGTTTTTTTATATTCTGTTTCATATGTTTTGTTTGTTAATGTACTTTTCCATTTTTTATAAAGTTTATCCCTTTTATTTATATGACATAATAATTCACTGCTTACCCATTCATTTATTGCATAAGGTCGTGTATTCGGTTTTTGCACTATCGTTTTAGAACTACTCTTGTAAAAATTGTTAAATAAAGATTTTATTTTTTCATATAATGAAATACAATCCCTCTCCTCTATAAGTTTACTCCAGTTATAATCTTTGATATACCGATCAATAACCTTTTGTGAGATGATTTGAATATACTTATTTGAAAAGTCTACCTGACGTTTATGAGATTTTATATTAATAGCAGTGATATAATGATCGGCAATATTATTTTCACAGACGCAAGCTGTTATTTTTTTGCCTCTAAACTTGGCAAATATATGGTCAATATACGTGCGACTAATTTGTCCATTTAATACAGCTTCTCTGGTTACTACATTAATGCATTTAGTTAAATAATGATTAGTAAGTAAGTTTTCATATGAAGTTATGATATAATCTTGGTCATTAAGCAAATTTAAATTTATGTCTCCAAGTAAGATCATATTTTCCTTACTATTAATTGTATCAAGATACGATGATAATTCCGTTAAAAAAGAAGATTTACTCAAATTAGGAGGTCTATAGATAGCTACTATATTAATTTTAGTTTTGTCCTGGAGTATGAGCTTTCCCGTTATATTTTCAAAATGAAGTGATTGGAACGATGTTGGTCTAAATTCAAATTTATTTCTTATATATAATATAATCCCTCCTCCTGACTTATCAGTCCTGCAGTAGTTATATGCATTATATCCGGGAATATTGTATAAACACGTACTTTCAGTTTGAATAGATGTTTCACATAGCATTATAATGTCAATATGCTTCAAACAATTAAGTAAATATATATGCAATATATTCCAATATTTTTGTATAGATCTTATATTTAATTGAATACAAACAAGATTGTCAGAGGCATTTATGTTTTGTTTTTTTATCCAATCTTCTAAATTATTTACTGTACTACATTCTATTTCGTTATCATTATCTATATACGAGAAATTATTCTGAGCCATTTAATTCATATTTAAATTTGATGCAACACAATAAGATTGTGATACGAAGTTTGGTTGATTTTATATATTGAAATATTTCTATAAGAAATAACTCTATATCATAATTAAGTGTAAGCTTCAATTTAATAGTTGATATAATTACATACATATTTTTTCTGATATCCGTGTTTATACTTAGCGTAATACAGCAATGATTAATATAAAATATGATAAAGCATTTATTTTTATCAAAGATACCACAATTCTTTTTCAAGTAAAAGCCCTTAGTATAATATAATGATACAAAATGGTTTTCCATGCTTTTAACCTTACATAATATTACAAATATTTTATTTTTAGATAAAACAATAAAATTTAATATTATTGTTAGGTTGTTTAAATCCCATACATAAATAAAGAATTTAACACATATTTTTATTATCTGTCCGGTAAACATGAAAAAAGAGCGAAATAGAATAACTTCATTTATGAAACCAATACAATAATTAAAATCTTTTGTAGGTTTCAACCAGTAAGAAATTTTTTTTTTTTTGTTTTGTTTAACAAGAGAAGTATTTTGAGTATAGATTGAGGAATTTAATGTTAAATATTTAACAATATAAAAGTGATTGTATCTAGAGCTAATTGGTACAAGTACTTTTTGATAAAGACTTAATAAATATAAAATAAGTATGTTCACATCTAGTGGTATTTTAGAATATTTATGATCTTTTAAGATTTTTATAAAATCTGTTATATTTATGAATGTGAAATATAGTACACAGTGAATATATGCATGATTAAGTAAAGAAAAAAAAGTTATTGAACTGTTCAAAAAATAATGTAAAATAATAATGTTATTTTTGTTAGTTATTTCGTGATCTTTTATAATTTTTATAACAATATTTAAGTAATAAAATGAATTTTTAATAACAGAATATAACGACGTTTGGAAATCTAGTGTTTTTATACAATGTATTTTTTCTTCAATATAATATAGAAATAGAAATGTATAATGTTTAGCAATAATAACGTAAATTGTATTTATTGAAATGTAGCAAATTCTACGAGAAAATTTCATATGTATTATAATAGCACTATATCTACTTTGAGACAGGTTTAATGTTATTTCTAGTCAATATTCTATTTTTTCTTTTGCTAAAATGCTCATTTTTTTATACACATTGCATTTCGTATTATCGTTTGCAGAATGCCTGATGTCAATATTCCAGTTCATTTTTTTATTTTTGCTATCACAGTTTTTACATTTAGGTTCTTTATCTTTGTTAGCACAATCTTTGTAGGAATGATCACCAGCGCAGTGTGTACACGACGGTTTGTCCTTTTCTTTATGAAGACACCTGACAGAAGTATGTCCAAAGCCCAAGCAGTGAAAGCACTGAACCACAGGACGGGCATCCTCTACTTGTATTCTCTGGTACCCCAAATAGATTTTACCGGTAGAAACTAACCATCTTCTTATTTTAGTACTAACTTCTATTATGTAATTAGAAGTGTTATTATATTTGTTTTTCAAGATCTTTTTTAACGTCATCTCAATTTCTGGTTTATCTATCATCACAGCCTTGATATCTTCATTCTGTTCGATAATATCTTGTAAAATATCATCCTTATTATAGTCATTAGCAACGCCCTTAAGTATTATAGTTGGTCTTTTCTTTTTAATTTCTGTAGCACTGATGTCTTTGAACTCGTCCCCAATAGCTTTACTCATTTTTTCCGCATCGTACTTTGTCGAACATTTTATAAGTATTCTATTGTTAGATATCGCATTAACACCAATCACTTTGGCACCAATCTTACTTAAGTTAATTTTCTTCCTGATTTTATTTTGTATATTTTCTGAAGATTCTTCAGCATTGTTCGATGAAACTATTAATTTGTAATCACTTTTCAATATTTTATTTTGGTTTTCAGCTACTTTCCCGTATCCAAATGTTGGTTCAATTATTTTTTCTTTTGCTTCAGATAATTGAATAGTTAAATGTCCCATCCAGTTTAATATAGCACTTGTTTTCGTTGTAATTAGGTGAATTTGTTCCTTATTAAATTTATAAACTTTATCTTGAACACAATTCAGCAAATCATCAATTGCCTCCTTCGCAGAATCCATAAATTGATGTGGGTTCATTTTTTTATAAGTTATCGCCTATTTTCTCAAGTAAAAAAATCACTGTTTTTATTGAGGTTCTAGATTATTTAGGATACACTTTATATTTCGTTGTGTTTCACTGATTATTATTTATTTACTTCACTAGGTATATTGTTGTGTGTTATTGACCTTTTTTCACAAACTATGAAACAGAGCACAGAGTCGCTTTTTTTTAAGTTTAAAAACGCACAGACAACGCACAATCGCGAAATCAATATATTCCACACTTTTTATTGCTTAAATATAGCTTTATTTGTGTTTATTTCTTTAAATTCGTATGAGCAAAGATGACACGTCTAGTCTGTAGGTAGATGTTAATTGAGTTAATCAGAATCAAAGAACATTTAAGGTGTCTTAATAATAATAATTTTTCTGAGTTCGCTAACCATATCATTGAAAATAACCACAGTTTTGAAAAAAACACAGGGATAAATATTCTTCATATTAATCATAAAGGAAAACGTTTAGATAACTTAGAAGCTTTGGAAATTAAAAAATCCCTTAAAAATAATGAATCTATTATCAACAAACAAAAAATATTGTCATATAGCCCAATCATGGATTTGTTCCCCTACCCACCCACTCTACATACCCACCCAATCTACATTATTAACTAACAACAGCTCCACCCCTACCACAATAAAACATTGTTCTAAACTGTCAAATTAGTATAAGCTTTTCCTGACGAAGGAACGTTTGTTCCGAAACCGGTCGGATTTGCACATCATATAAGTGGTTTATACAAAGTTATATTGTTTCATTTTTCTATTAATTATTAAGTTATCTTGTGTTGATTGTTAAATATACATCGCTCACGTGTATTGAAGTACGACCTTACGACGGCTCGTTGTACAGCTGTTCGCTTCGACACTCACTTGAACCAACTGCGCTCCGCAAGCAAAACTTCCAGATTCCAGACCCATCTCCCCTCCTTCCAGCGCCTGTACCTTTTACCGACGGCTGTAGTTTGCATTTGGGACAAGAGTGGCTGTAACCCCATTGAAATTGCGTAGGTACTGCCCGCAAACCGCCGCAAGCCCCGTGGAATTTTTTTTCAGGGCGTCGTGTATGGAGCTAATGTAAAAAAGGATAGATTTGAGAAAGATGATAGATTGGTGTGTTTAGAATGACGTTACCATGATAATTGTGATAATGGTGATGGTTGTGAGGATGATGTTAGTTGGTTGGGCGTTTACACAATACATATCTACACTTACATACATCTACATATTATATCATAGACTCCGTGCTTGTAGCTTGAGTGTCACATATTCCTTTTCCTACCCATCCCTATGTACCTGTCATCAAACGTTACCATAACAATCAGTCGTCAATCGCAACTCGCCGCATAAACATCTAATATCCCGCATGCCGCATTCGCAAATGATAATCATACCGCATAATCCCGCATACTAAAAATACCGCGATTAGTAGTCATTCGAGCGCACCAATAAACCCAGCCGAGATAGAAGAGAAGTGTAAGTGAGTAAGTCAATCTCAGTAAGTCCTTTTATCCTATTCCTTTATGTACAATCTTTTTACTTGTGCAGTGGTCTTTCATACATTTCAAAAACACATACAAGATCCTTCGATATCCGCAGACACACTTCACACATCATTCATTAGTTAGATGTTACTTAGCTCAGTGATAGTTTGGAAGAAGTAATGTTACCTTTTTGTATTTTAGAATGCAGACGATATGGACAGGACATGATAGAATGCAAGAGAATTCTCTTCCACTCAAAGCAGAGGGTTCCAGCCGATGTACTGGAGTTTCCTCACATGGTTAGCACTAGTTCCTATATCAATAATATAATTCCTATTTATTTGCCGAAGCAAAGTTTAAAAACGAATTACAGAGCGTGACTCACACCTGGCGGGTGCAACGAGTGGAAGTTCCATCGCGAACGGCTGCCACGCCGAGACTATGTGTCGCAGAGAGTGCAGGGTAGAAGTAACAAGATTCTACATTCGTTTGTTTAAAAAATGTAAAGTCTCGATGTGAGAACCGATAGAGAAACTCATCTGGTTCTTAAAACGGTTCGCGAAAGTGGTGGTGCCGCTGACTGTCGTGATTTATCATTCATTATCGGTTGTCTCTTTCATCTAATTAGACACAGTTTCCTTTCACTTTTCGGTGGAAAAAACGTTGTTTTCAGGTGATGCTTGGCTTCGACCCTCAGCGCAAAGGGGAAATCGTCTACAACTGCGGCGGCTCCCTCATCAGCTCACTCTGGGTGCTTTCGGCAGCACACTGCTTAGGGGATACTAGAACGTGAGCATATTCATCAAACCTTATGTAATATTCATGTAATCTCATGTCATCGTGTAATGTCATAACGTAATCTGCATGTAATCATCTAGTAGCCACGTATTTTTCGTGTAATCATGTAATATTCATCATGTATTAATCATCTTATATGATCTTCTTGTAATCTCATGCATTTTCATGGTATCGTGTAATGTAATCACCTAATTTTCGTGTTTTCATGTAATATTAATCTAATCGTGTAATACTAATGTATGTAACCATGTAATACACATTTAATTATGTATTACACACGTAATCATGAAATAATTACATATTCGTGTAATCTTCGTGTGATCATGTAATATTCTTGTTATCTTGTAATATTATTGTAATCTTGTAATATTCCTCTAATCTTGTAAAAATCGTGTAATATTGCAATAATCAAATACTAAAGTCATATCCATATACAAAAATATCAAAATATGTTTGTTTCTGGATTTTTAAATAATTATTTAGGTCAAAATCTATCTATATATATACCTTTACATAAAAATAAAAAATAAAATTGTTTCTGGATTTTGAGTGAGTGATTGAGTGAATGAGTGACTGAGTGATCGAGTGAGTGCGTGAGTGAGTGAGTGATTGAGTGAGTGAGTGGACGAGTGAGCGGACGAGTGAGCGAGTGAATGAGTGATTGAGTGAATCAGTAAATAAATGAATTAGTGAATGAAAGCATGAATTAAGGAATCAGTGGGATTTTCACCTAATACCATGCGAGCGAAGCCGTGGGTAAAAGCTAGTAATAAATAAAATTGAATTGTTAAAGTGTAATACCTACCACGTGAAGAAACAATAAATCAATAAATGTAATATTATTGTAATCATGTAATTTACTTGTTGTCTTTAAGTAATCGTCGTGTAATTTTAATTTAATACTGTAATATTCATTAAATCTTGGAATTATCATGTAATCGTGTAATACATATGCAATCTTCAAGTAATCTACATGTACACTTCATGTAATCTCAAGTAATCTCATGTAATCTAATGTAATCAGTGCCGGATTAAGACTACTTGTTTCCGTAAGGCTTAGGGATGGCCTAAGCCTAAGCAATACACGCCTGTTGGCCCCTCTATCCATAAGTAAACTAGTATCGGTACTAATTATGTAATCTCTTGTAATCTCAGGTAATCTCAAGTAATCTTTATGATATCTCATGTAATTTCAGGTAATCTCAAGTAATGCTTTTATATTCATGTGGATTTTTAAACTTATGAGAGTTTATTTGTCAAAACATTGTACATATATTTTCGTATCGGTGATCAATGAACCGGTGTATGCAATTTTTAGCCATAAGTTGTTTTTAAATGTTTGTCTAGCATGTAGTTTTTTTATATTTTAGAAATGTATTTTATGTTTGTACGGCGCACTTGAGGTAATTTTTCACAAAAACGGCGCTCTATAAATCATCCAAGTATTATTATTATTATTATATTTGTTTCCAGTGGTCCCCCAGTGAAAGCGAGGCTAGGCACGACCACGCTAGAAGACGAGGAATTAGAGGAAGACATCGTACAGGAAAGAAACTTGGTTGAGCTGATAAGACACCCGGACTACAAGCCGCCCGTCAAGTAAGACGTCCTTTCGCATTCAAATTCAAAAACATGTCGTTAACCAACACTCACCTTGAACCGGCTCCGTAGTAAGGGTTTAAAAAGAAGAAGATGGTTTGAAAGGGAGATTTGATGCATTCGAAGGTTCATTCCATGGACATATGAATATATCTGGACCTGCCCTAAGTGATAAAAGCGTATTATTTCGCCCTCCCATACCGGTTCTATGGAGCAGGCTGGGCTTACGAGAGCCTCGCTTGAATCTAAAAAATGTGACGTCATCATTCTTGTCCTGACCAGTGCCAAGCTCACATCGTATATGTATATTGTTTACCATTATTATCTTTTGTACTTATGCAACTTTTAAACTATTGTATACTTTTTTTATATATATTATTATATTATTATTATTATTATCGTACATTTTACGAAATAACACGGCAAAAATGAGAGCTTGTGCTCTATACATTATACCCTAAAATATGTGGACATAGCGAATGAGGGCAATTCTCCAGTGAGCTAGGGGTTATTACAGGGGTAAGTAAATTATGAAACATTTGTAAAAGTGTCTTAACTAAATACGGCAACAACATATTCCTCTGTGAAAAACGGTGAACTTTACTTTTCCGCATTTGGACTACGCAAATATGTCAATAACGTGGTCTATTCATTCAAAAGCAGATTTTGCTTTTAAGAACTAAATGGTGATATTATAATACGAGATGCCTATATACTGTCAGATTGATTTTTTAACGAATCACAGTCATCTTTCCCCTCTTCGCCCCCCATAGTTTGGTTTTACCCCTCATCTGTATTTTCTCGTCTATTAAATTTGGATGTCTATGGTTCCTTCCTATCTGTTCGACAGACTGCAGTGGCCCAGTGACCCTCATGCGCACGGTACACGCTAAAGGGGCCATTTACTTTCTCTCCCGAAACATAAAACTGCTCTACAATAATTCCTAATAAAATTTTTGGAATGAAATACCACTGTCTATTCGAATTTCTACATCGTTGCAGTGCTTCAAGAAGCTCTGCAGCGAATGGTTGCTGACTGCACAGTCAACCGCACAACATCTTGATTAAAAAAATTACAATTGAATGCATACTTTCTTGTGTTTTTGATTTGATTAAATTACCGCCCGTTTCTGAACAGTCACAAGTTTTTTTCAGATATATTATGGCCCCAGACAATAGGTGTCTGCAAAATTTAACAGTGAGGTGCTACTTGCGATTTGTACAGGGTCAGCAGTTGGTATTGCATTTAAAGTATCTGTCTGTGAGAGGGTAACTTGACCCTCGTCTTTGCTTTTATCTCAGTATTTTACTGTCCAATCCTTTCCACTCAGTATCCCAGAATAATGAATTCTGAGGAACCGGTTGTTTTGCTCCAGAAATACTCTACCCAATTTTTTCTGATTTACAGATATAACGATATTGCTCTAATGAGAATGGACAAACCGATTTCGGACCTCGGACAGTTCATAAAAATAGCTTGCCTCAAGATGGTCCTCGGCGAGAACATCACAACCGCCAGGGCTTCTGGATTTGGTAAAACCAGTTATGGTAAGAAAATTTATTAAAACAAATTTTAAATAATTAGCAGTTAAAAACCCTCTAGTTTTTGCTGCTAGGCGGCGTTTGATCCGGCTTCACCCAGTTTGAGTATTGGTGAAAATTTTATAAATCCGATAGGAACTGGTTCCAAAACAGCCGGCTCCTCGGATCCACTGGGATCCAGTCACCGGGACAAAGTAACAGCGACAGGCAATGACGTCATGTATAATATATATAGCCGTTGTATTATTATCCACAACTGCCAGTTACAATAATAACCATATTATCGTCAATCTCTCCAAATCCGAAGAGATTCACGTAATTGTAAATCCAATAGTACCTACTTGAGCCTACCAGGTGATGCTCTTCACGCTAGATGTGTTAATGTATGTGACGCCATCTTTTAGCATTGATTTATTTCAGTTATATTAAAAAAGTAGATATACACTCCATGTATATAAACGATTTTGCGTAAGACGCGGCGCCAGAATTGTATTCTTAGCCGGATTCTTAAATTTCAACGGTACAGTCGTTAGGTTATTAATACTATTTGACAATAAAGCAGTCTCAGAGATGTCAAATGTACGTCATCAGCAATCGTCCTCTTCCTTCTCACTCGTCTTTCATGAAAATGAACAATACAGATGATATTATAACGATGACGTCACATTCTACCTCTCTCTGGGACTAATATTATACTATCTGGTTGGGCATTTACACAATACACAGCTACACTTACCTACATACATCTACATACATCATAGATCCTGTGCTTGTAGTTAGTATTGTCACATATTCCTTCCTACCCATCCCTATATACCTGTCTTTTTACATTACCCACATTCAGTCTTTAACCGATCCTCACCGCATGAACATCTCTAATAAACCGCTTACCGCATCCACAAACTTAATTCCGCATACCGCTCCACACCTCCACAGCCGCATAAAATACACATCATTATTAAATTGGTACTTTTATAATGCACACGCAACAGCATAAAAAAGTTGAAAAACGTGCGTTCTTTGTCACAAAAAGGCAGCAGCTCTTTCTTATAAACCAAATAACAGAGAAACAAAGGACGAAAAAAACGACGTCTGCTTCCTCGAAAGGAAAAAGGTAATCATTGTCTTCCATCTCTCTTACTCATACTAAAATATAGATGCCATTGAGCGCTTTTACATTTACCGTGACGACATAAAAAATACAATAAATATACGTTCCTTAACACAATTAATGCAGCAGCTCTTTTAAAAGCTGAAATACACAATGTACGTAGGTCTGTTTCCCCCAAAGCAAAAAAGTCATCATTTTCTGTCATCTCTCACCGTGACGTCTCCGTAGACCCCTACCAATACTAATTATTATTTTTAATTTATAAACTAACGTTTAGACAAGATTTTTATGCATAGCACAAAGGGTAACAATTATTATAAGCAATAATTATCAGCCTGAAACACTCATCAACATTGAAAAATCTTCCGAGAAAAGATACTTGCCGCCAACGGGACTTGAACCCGTGTCCTTCTGATTGCCGGTCAGCTGCTCTTGACCACTGAGCTATGGGGGCTTATCAAATTCCCGCCAAATAATTCAATGTATACTAGTGTTTCATTCAACAATTACTGCTTATTATATTTTTTCCACCTGAAAACAACCAACTTTATTTTTGCGAGAGAGACATTGTAAGTGTTAAATCCCTCGCTAGGTGGCGTCGAAAATTCAAAAACGTCAAATATCAATGCGCCGATTGTTTTGCCTTTGTTCTTAAACATATAATGCTGCCCCTCTTTCTTACACACTAAATGTCAACAGTCGAAAATGGGAAAACGGTGAACGTATGTCTGTACCTCTCCAAAGGAAAAATACATTAATTATAATAAATCTCCCTCACACGTATAAAGAAAATTAAACGCAATTCCCGTAAGTAAGCGGAAAAGAAAAAAAATCACAAAAATTATAAATCCGTACACAACGCCATCTCTGATACCGACAAAAACAAAAAACGGACAGTTGCGCATCGATATTTGCTTCATTGTGTAATTTTTCGCTTAAAAAAACTGAATACAATTCAACTAAGAAGTTAACACGACAGTTATTGATTCTGAGGCGGTACGAAGTTCGTCGTGTCAGAAAGTAACTAATAAATAGTAATTCATATTTTTAACTAACTAAGTAACTAACCATCACGCCGTTTCCCCGCAGGGGTAGGCAGAGAGGACGGACCTCCAAACAACTCGGTCTTGTCACACACTCTTTGCCTCATTCACATTCATACATCGTCTCATACATTCTCTTCTATTATTCTGACTTTTGACATGATCCGACACAAGTATCTGATTCACTTGATCGTGCCATGTCTTCCTCGGGCGTCCCCGACTTCTTCTAACATTCACATTCGCGTCGTATATTCTTCTTACACTACTTCCTTCGTTCATTCGCTCTACATGCCCAAACCATCTGAGGGTCCCTTTCTTAATCTTACTCGTTATGCTTACATCAGCCTTACATTCTTTGCGGATATCCACATTTCTCACACGATCATACATTGTTTTACCACACATACGTCTCAAGGATCTCATTTCAACAGCATTCAGTTTACTTTCATCCTTCCTCTGCCAGTTCCATGCCTCACTGCCATACATCAGGGTAGGTACCAGGACTCCATTGTGGACTGCTAGCTTCGCTTTTTTTGACAGTTTTTTATTAGCGCCAACGGCATTCTGTCCACCATTAATGGAGTTACCGGCATTCACCCTTCTTTCAATATCGCTTTCAGCCTTCCCATCTCTCGTAAACATACTACCCAGATAAACAAACTCATCCACCTGCTCCAAGTATTCATCATTCACAACTATGTTGCATACTGTTTTCGTACTCTCTCTTTCAAACACCATGACTTTAGACTAACTTACATTCATCATTAACTCATTCTTCATACACACTTCGTTCATCCTAGATACGAGAGACTGTAGATCTTCCATAGTGTTAGAAATCAGCACCGTATTATCAGCATACAACAGGCAACATACTTTCATATTTTTAATTAAGTAGTTAATCCACGCCAACTGACATCAACATACGACAAGCCATTGAAAGCCATAGAAAATCTCAGATATTTGACAGCCAACCCACAAAAGACGCCTTCCGACATCGAGGAGGATTTTGCCTTTTTGTCTTTATATAACGCTTACTTATCCCAAAGATGTAGAATAAAAATGTTCAGTTCTGTTTGATTTATCCAAAATTTTTCAGCCTTGCTTTTTCTGACTGTTCGCTTGGCTATCCATGGAATTTTTTTTATTTTTTATTTTTATTTATTAAATTTCAATATAATTACATCTAATACAATATAAAGATATGGGTAGTCCCACAAAGCTGTAACAAATCAGCTTGTCTGTAGGTTCTACCGCATAATATTATTAAATAACACAAATTAGCTTAATTTACAATATTAATACATAATATATACTTGGGCTGCAATGTAAATGATAGATGGGATCCTTCAGTTGAAATCAAATGCCGCATTGAGCAAGCTCGTGCAACCTTTATCCGCATGAAAAAAATGTTCTGCAGTCATGATCTCAACCTTGGATTACGAATGCGAATGGTCAGATGCTACGTGTTTTCGATATTATTTTACGGAATGGAAGCATGGACGCTTACTGAAGAACTTATTAGGCGACTTGAGGCATTCGAGATGTGGATCTACAGAAGAATACTTAAAATAAGCTGGATGGACAGGGTTACAAACGAAGATGTTATGGTTCGGATGAATAAAGAAAAGGAAGTAATTAAAACTATAAAAATCCGAAAACTTCAATATCTTGGACATGTGATGAGACATCCAGAGAAGTATGAGATCCTGCATCTCATAATGCAGGGAAAGATTGCCGGAAGACGGGGCCCTGGAAGAAGGAGAACCTCATGGTTGAAAAACCTGAGACAGTGGTATGTCCAGTCTACCGTGGAGCTGTTCCGGGCTGCAGTAAATAAAGTCCGCATAGCCAACATGACAGCCAACGTCCGTTGAACGGACAGGGCACGAGAAGAAGAAGAAGAAGAATACATAATAAAAGATTTAGGCTAGATTAATGTGTTTTCTTCACTTATTAATCACTTTTTTGTCAGTTTAGGGCAGGGTTCCGAATTATTTTTAAAATTAATGTTTTGAGTCAACATGTTATAGATCAAAGGTATCAAATATTCTAGCGTTCTGGTACCATACTTATTTAATATTCGTGGTATTTTTAGGCCTTTATTTTCAGTAAATCTTGTTGTGTGACTATGCACCAATAACTTTTTATAAGCGCTTTCTCCCGAATTATCCATAATTAAAAGATACCAGAGAAGCCCTTTAATTGGAAGTAGGGCCTCAGACCCATACAATAATTTTAAGTTGTTTGTAAATGCTAGGTTTAATAATTTTTTAATCGTAGCAGTTTGCAAATTTTGAATGAATTTAATATTAATTATGCTCGTGTGTCCCCAAGTTCGAATTCCATATCTAAGTATGGATTCGACCATCGAATGATATATAAGTTTGAGAGTGCATCGAGGCAACACAAATTTTAATTTATAAAAATTACGCGCCAAACATCGGTGCTGGTTACAGATTTTGATAACTTGTTTATCCCATTTGAGGTTATTGTCTACGATTATGCCAAGATAGGTGTGTTCATTTGTAAAATCAATTTTTTCACAGTGGCAATTATTTTCAATTTTCCTATGTATGCATTCAAAATTATGTGCAATTATTTTAGGTAAAATCCACATAATCAAGCTCGGTGATCTTATATACATACATTTAGTTTTTTTGACAATAATAATTAGACCTACATCGTGAGCCCATTTGAGTAGCTCGTTAAAGTCTCTTTGTAATTCTTTAATAGCTATTTCCGGGTAATCCTGAGCAAACTTCTCCAGCACCACATTTCAAGTGAATTTCATCTTACTGACCTAATCTCCATGTTTCTAAGTTAATTTTTAGATAATACGGACGGAAGTCTCACTATGATGCATGTAGATCTGGACATAATACCTCAAACCCAGTGCAACAATTCATTAAAGGTAAACTACCTATCTTCGTATTTTTTTATATTAACTGAGCTTCTTTATAAAATAAATCAGTGGGTGTGCGTAGAGCAGTGAGTAAAACTTTTATTTTTCAATTATTTCTGGCTTTCACCCTTCAAGGATGTTCTTGGCCATCATTTAACACTATAGAGAAAGGAAAGGTGAATTTATATATTAATTTTATTTAAATGAGCAAATTTCAGAATTATGTGGAAGATTGGAGACTTAGAAGACTTAGAAGAGATGAAATGTTGAATGGAGGGGAGGCAATAGGGAGTAGAACGTTGCCTTAAAAGAGAAGTGATATTTATCAATTTTGTTTCTTCAATCCTGTCTTGCAGACGATGATGCGGCGGGGAGGAGTCCTGAAGAACGGAGTAATATCTAGTCAGATATGCGCTGGGGATCTCGCCAATGGAGGGAAAGATACCTGCCAGGGCGATTCTGGGGGTCCTCTACAGATATATCCAAAGGTGAATGATTCTTCATTCTTCATTCATCGTTCGTCAATTTTTGTTCAACATTCATCATTCGTCATTCGCCATTCTTCATTCTTACTTCTTCATTCTTACTTCTTCATTCTTCTTTCTTATCATTCGTAATTCATCATTCGACATTTTTTATTATTCTTTTTTATTCCAGTTAAAAGAAAATTACATTTTCACTCATTTAACTAGAAATAATTATACACATTAAGATAAAATAAATATTTCAATACAGCGCTAATCTATTTCATTATTTTGTTTATCAAGAATAAATACAAATATATTTTTTTTTAATTTACCAGCTTCTTTTCGTTTTTAATGTCATTTGGGAGGCAATTATAAATGTTGCCCCCCTCGTAACCAATGGATTGTTTACCGTAGTTAGTGTGGATGGTGTTTAAATGTATGTTATCGCGTTGTCGTGTAAAGTGTTTATGTACTTCGAACGTTTTAATGAATTCTGTGTTTGTATGTACGAGATTATTTTGTATATAAGGAGACATATATTGTATTCAGTTTTCTTAATGTAAATAGTTTTGTTTCCATATATAATTTTTTTGTGGATGTTCTAGGCTTGTAATTAAATAGTTTTTTGAATACCTTGTTTTGTACTACCTGTAATTCATTTATGTATGTTTCACATGCGTTTCCCCAGATTTCAATCAAATAATTTCAATGTGAGTGTACGAGACTATAATATAAAGCTATTTTTAATTTATTTGGCAACAGATATGATAGCCGGCTAAATACGCTAATTAAGGGGATGATTTTATCTTTAATACCTTGTATGTGTTGTTTAAATGTCAAATGCCGATCAATGCACAGCCCAAGATATTCTTCCTGGATCAGGATTTGCAGGTCGTTGTTTTCAATTTTTAAGGGTACATGAGGAGGAATTATTTTACGGGTTGAGCTTAAGATCATGTATCCTGTTTTTATAACATTCATTGTTAAAACATTTGATTGGAGCCAACTGTTGATTTTTTCTACATATGTTTGTGAATTTTCTAGTAAGATTACTAAATCTTTACCACAGTAGAAAATCGCTTTATCATCTGCATATAAAAAGATTTCACCATTTAAAATTAATTTCGAAATATCATTGATGTAAATTTGGAACAGTAACATTCGTTAATAAACATTCGTCATTCGTTATTCATCATTCGGCATTCGTCATTCGTCGTTCTTTATTCGTCTGTCGTCATTCGACATTTTTATTCCTCAATCATAACTCTTCATTCCTCGTTCTTCGTTCTTCATTCTTCACTCTTCATTCGTCATTCTTCATTCTTCATTCTTCATTCTTCATTCTTCATTCTTCATTCTTCATTCTTCATTCTTCATTCTTCATTCTTCATTTTTCATTCTTCATTCTTCATTCTTCATTATTCATTATTCATTCTTCATTCTTCGTTCTTCATTCTTCGGTATTTATTGTGATTGCTCGAGTAATTGGTGAGTTATTTGGTGCTTTAGTGTTGTTGGCTTCTATATGAAGAAAAATTGTATCCGAATGCCATTTTTTTACATCAGCTCCCCACAGGAGGCCCTGTGGAAAACAATTCTCCTGGTGTCATCTTTGGGGATGCTGTGTGGAGGGCATTTTTAGGAAGAGAAGAAGAGGAAGTTCTAAGAAGGAAAAAGGTATCAAATCTTCTTCCACCAGTCTACTCATCTCTTCCTCGATCTGCTCCATCATCGCTTCCACTAGAATAAATTTTATGATTTATTCCAATTCCAGAATCCAGATTGCAAGGATTCATTCTTCCTTTACGAGATACTAGGGGTGACATCCTTCGGGAGATTTTGCGGATTCAAGAACTCCCCCGGAGTGTACACACGAGTCTCCGAATTTATGGACTGGATAGAAGACATTGTTTGGCCTACTGCTTCATAAGGAGTCAAAGAAAATTCAATGTTTGCCATCTGACTGATCTAGACCAAAAACTTTGGAGGATAAATTAAATTTATTTCGGCATTTTGAGTGAAATCGATCGTGATGTACAAAAAAACGCTGAAAATAACTAACGAATTAATTAACATCAATCAACAGAAAGTGTCAACGGAAACTAACTAACTATTTACATTGATAACAAATGAATGTCTTTTAAAATCATCGCTCTTTTCTTTAAATATAAAGATTCATGTTTCTTTGTTTGTTGCTATCCATTGATCTGACTTCTATGAAACTTTGATAGATTTGTTGTGATAATTTTGGGAAAAAAATGCTTCTCTTGCGGACATTTGGCCATGGTAGGGCTATGGTAGGTGCCATGGCTCACGTGTTGGAAAACTTTCTGATTTATTCGTAAACGCACCACACGGAAAAAAATATAGTGTATCCAAAAATACTTCAATAACCACAATTAAAACACAAACACTTTCTGTCTTGGTATTGTATTTGCTTTGCTTTCTTTCAATGCAACAGATAATATATAAAAAAAACAGCTGAGCCGACAAAAGTTGTTCTGTCATATAAATTATTTCTAGTGAACATTTTGATTGTTAAATAAAAAATAACGAATGTATGTATGTGGGGATGGGATCTATGACAGAAAGAGGAATGGAGCGCTGTAGACGATGACCGCCGATAAAAACAAAAAACACCAACTAAAGTAGGAAAATGAAATAAACAAAATCAATATGAATTTTGAAGACCAATTGAGTGTACGATATTTTTTGTCAGTCCGTCTTTAGCCAACACAAATAAGCTCGATGACGCGAGAACATGATGCCGAATCTTGCGCGTGTGTGGATGAAAGATCGATGAGGCGGATGTAGCGCCATCTGTCATTCAACGACATAAATAATTTTGTTCTGTTTGAAATACGAAAGACGGTTAAATTTGTTCATACAAATATACTAAAATAGCGATTCAAAAATGGGAGGATAGGGGTAAGAGGGTTAAAATTTGGGGTTAATGGTTTTTTTGATACCAAATAAAAAAAATTGTCAAAAAAACAGTTTTTTTCTGGATCCTGATTACATCCTAATTTTTTTTTTTTTTTCACAGTGAATGCCGCACAAGAATCTCAACTGCTCCCGTCTGGAGCCAGTGAGACTATGGCATCCCCAATTGGGGTATGTTGTGAGGCTGAAGGTAGTGGGGAGGGGAAGGAGGTGGGGCAGAGGAAGGTTGGGAAGTATCTGGCTATTCAGATCTGGTCACCAAACACGGCTAAAGCCATTTTCAAGCAACGTTTCAATTCTGAATGCTGGTCTTACACCAGGGCGATACTGATAGTATCTTCCACTCTGAAAAATTACCTAGCGATATGAAATATACTTATGAACCTATTCTCATACGTACTAAATATACATAAAAATCGGAGGAGTACGACCACATACACCGTGATGCGAGTTTTTTTATATATTGTAACGATAGTATGAAGAAAGATCTTTAATTAATGAAAATTTATGTAAATGTAAATGTTAACTGAGTATCATGTATGATTGCATGTGTGAGTATGTAGGTATTAAAATCCAGAGCATGAGACATAATGAAACTCTTAGTTTCAAGACATAATTAATTGTTATAAATACAGACTAGAGTTTTGAAATATTGTTAAAATCTACAAGGCGTGCCTTCGCTCGAAGAGCCAAGATTACGTAAAACTATGGTTAATGTGACATATTAAATATTGTAGAGAAGCTAATCGGTCAAATGGAATGTTGAGCGCCATCCTATTTTTAGATTTATAGGAAAACTTAAATAACTAGTTAAATTTATAAACCATACTAATTTAAAAGAAGCTAAATAAAATAAGAAACTACATTTCAAGTAAACGACGTGAAAGTTCCATGGCCCGGTCTCCACCGCTTCTCCCGCGTCAGGTAAGCCTGCTGCAGCCCGCTCCCAGATTCAAACTCGGCCGTAATTCAGTTTTGCGCCCGTGACACGGCGGTGGGCAAAGGTCACGTGGTAACATCATAGGGATGTGCATGCTTCGCTAGTGATGTCAAAGCAAATGCTACAATATAAGATGAACTCTATTCTACAAAACTCAATGGTTACACATTAATATTCGATATTTTTATAATAACTGAATACAAGGAATTATTTTAACCAGCAGCTATTCTGTGCATATTTGGATTAAATATGTAGATATAATGATATATTTTTTTTCAATTAAAAACCAAAATATATTTTTCTATCAGAGGTCGCCACCGATCTTTCTGCTACACGTCGCGATGGATCATATGATAAGCGTTCTGACTCATCTGTTACTGTGCTGTTAGAACGAGACGGAGTGCATATCACGTGACCCACTAGGCTGTACCCAACTACCCAGTGGCGAGGTGTGATATAAAATAATCATCGGAAAGACAAAATTAATTTTATATTTTTAACTCCGAATATGCCCAGGAATCACTGGTTTAAATGCTTCGAATAGGTACGTGGTGTTACACCCGTATACCTATGTTTTACACTATTTAACAGTGAAAACGAAAAAAGCATGTGGGATTAATTACTTTAAAAGTGCAAAAACAGAGCAGAATTTGAAAATAAAATCATAAATTACCTGTCAAATATTGTTTTAAAGTGCAATGACACTGAAAATACAGAACACTATACACATTAAAAAAAACTTAAATCGTAGGAGGACCACTTAACAATATAAATTTGATGAAATTGTGTTTTACAAAGTGATTTGCTATCATTTAATTTCACATTAATTTGAATTTAACAGTAAGTAGAAAGGAAGAATCATTAATGGTGAGTTTAGTTACGCTGCCTTTAGATCTTAATTAGTTAAGATCATTTACCAACGGAATCGCAATCCGAAGAACGTATGAAGCACTTGTTCGCAGTATCTTGGAATATAGCTCCATTATTTGGGCCCCTTCTGAGCAAAACCATATTCTCGAAATAGAAAAAGTACAAAAGAGATTCATGCGTTACCTATATATGAGGGAATATATGTACTACCCTTTCCTGTATCCATCCTTATTCTTAGCAGGAATGCTCGATCTTAATATATTAGAAGCCCGCCGAAAAATATTTTTAGGAAAACATTTTTTTAAGATAATCTCTGGAACTATACATAATCCACCTATTTTGAAAGAGATTAACTTGTATGTCCCAGACAAGTTTAGTATACTCGTGGAAGGTCCCATACCCCTTTTTATGCTCCAAAAGCGAGGACTTCTGCCTATCAGAACGCGCCAGTCAACAGAGCGACTGAACTGCTCAAGGAGTCTGCATTGACCATCTACATTTTTAACGTAACCTACAGGCTGTTTAACAATTATCTTTTGACGTATGTCACAAAGTAGTGAAACTGACCTTTTTATGTGTTTTGCTATACTTTTTGTCTAATTTGTAATCTTCTCCTTAATGTATTGGTGAATAACCGTTTTACGGAGAACATGGAAAATAAATAAATAAATAAATTTATTCGGTTCTAAAAATTAGAGACATGATTTAAATTCCGGGCAACGCTAGGTACTTAAGCCAATATTAAATAAATGTGAGCTATTTCTAAAGTGTGCTTTATATTTTAATAGCAGACCCGGCCACACTTTGCTGTGGCTTACCCAACCTTTATAACCAACGCCATTTGTTAATTTTCATACATATCAAATTCACACCGCCCGCTTGCCAGCTGCCCGGTGCCCGCTGCCTTAATTGAATCTTTGAATTTCTCGACTTTTCTCTACTATAATATGCATTTTATATACAGATAAACCTTCCTCTTGAACCACTCTATCTATTGATGAAAACGGCATGAAAATCCGTTGCATAGTTTAAAAGATCTAAGCGCACATACAGCGGGAGCGACTTCGTTTTATACTATGTATTGATGATTACAATATCGTTATTATTCATTATGTTAAAACAAAATTGCAAAGATATAATAATAATATACCTGTAATGCAATGAATAATTGCAGTGAAAAAATATTTTGTTCACTTTCATGACTTTTTATTAAAAATGTAGGTTACACAGCTTTAGTTCACAACCATGATTATATTTTTAGTGTTGCCATTTGAACAACAGTGGCGCCCTCCTATGTTTTCTACTCTTATTTGACAAACTGTATATCTCTAAATTATTCTGAAATTTTTAGAAATCTTTATGTACGCTTTTACTTATCAATACAACTAAGCATGTTAAAAATATAATGTTAAAAAAATAAATTAGATACCTGAATATGGTGGATCCATAATCACTTCTCGGTGTATTTCAGGTATCTTCTAAATAAATATTTACGCTTTAGTTTAACGCTGGTTCATTTAAAACCACTCCGCAACGTAAGCAGATATAAGCGTTAAAAATAGGACAGCAGTCAAGTACAATAAGCGTGTTTATACGTCAGCGCGTGTGTTTCCATAGAAATCGTTCTAACTCCCTTATTGTTTTAGTAACATCCCTAAAACAAAAAGTCAAAGGTCGATAGTAGATCAAGCTGCACATTTCTATCAAGTTGTCTATGGAAATACATAACAGGAATCAGCTGTCAATCGTGTAGTTGACAAAAATATTTACCCGCGCATATTTGCTACCGGCAGCTCAACCGCGCTCCACATTTTAAATTTTTATTAAATATTTTTATATGAAATCATAAAAAAGTGAGGTAACAAAAGTGTTTATTACACATATATACAATAGAATAAGTATTGTTGTTTGCATAATCTGTGATTTTAGTACCGTTTTCACATAAAAACATCACGTGAGTCACTTTTACCTATTTTTAATGTTTGCGTTCTAAAGTTTAATATTTACAAATGCTAATATTTATTTGTAATATAATCATTTTAAAGCCTATTTTGTAACCTTTCTAAAACAGTTTTTACTATTCGGCTACGTTCAGAAATGTTTCATTTATAGAGCTTTAATTGTGAAGCGGTTATAACTAAAAGTTTTCGTAAAATGTCATTTCGTTTAAGACACCAAAAGCTAATATTCTCGAAAATTCGGAGGGGTTTTAACGGGGATATTTTCTTCACGACCAATAGGGCTGAGAGCGATTACAGGTAGAAAACTTTGGTCAATCACGCCTACCTGCTGTGTAAGTATGCTACAAGTAAAGGGGTATAATAGTAATTATTATTATTAGGCCTATTTATTCTGGACTTTAGTTAAGTATGAATGCTAGACATGTTCTTGTTTATTATATACTAGCCTTTTCCCGCGGCTTCGCTCGCATGTAAGGGTGGTTCCCACTCCGCCTCCGCCACCTCCCCCCCTCCCTCCCCTCTCTCACCGTTCTCCTTCCTCGCCCCCTCCCACTTCCCCCCCCACACCATCTCTCCCTCCCTCCCGATTACCATACATTCAGTTTTCAAACCTCGCGTGCCACCAATAGCAATTTTTTTATACAAATTTCATTATGCCAGAGCTCATCGGAAGTTTTATAAAAACCTTTTCCTGACAATAACGAACACAAAAAAAATAATTATCCAATTTGGTGCAGTCGTTCGAAAGTTATGCGCTTAGCAACACATTCAGCGATTCATTTTTATACATAAGATAATATTAGGTCCTTACATATGAAATTGGCGTTTTGGAGGAACATGAAGTCGAATTTTTAAAATGTAATATATTTATTTAATCAAAGTACGTACCACTTGCACATGCACTTTTGCCATCTCATAGGTAGTTCATCGATCCCTTTACTAAAAAAAACATTCGGACGGGAATCAATAAAATCTTTGAAGGCGGTTTGGACTGCCCCATCGGAGTTGAATTTTTTCCCTTGCAAGAAGTTATCCAAATTTCGAAAAAAATGGTAATCTGTTGGGGCAAGGTCCGGAGAGTACGGTGGATATCTTAGCCATTCCAATTGAAGATCCTCTAATTTGGTAGCCGTCTGTTGTGCAGTGTGTGGTTTAGCGGTCAACGCGCGTTTGTTGATTTGCTTCACTCAATTCGTGAGGTACCCACCTTTCAAGCTTTTTCACCTTCCCAATTTGCTTCAAGTGGATTAAAACAGTTGTATCACTAACAACGCAGCCTGCAGCTAACGCGGACGTGGTTTGCGATGGATCCGCTTCGACAATAGCCTTCAATTCTACATTATCAGCTTTGTTCTCCGGCCTTCCCCGGTGCTTGTTCTGCAGGTCGAAATTTCCAGAACGAAAACGTTGGAACCAAAAACGCACTGTGTTTTCTTTTGCGGCACCGTCGCCATACACATCATTAATCCTTCGAGCCGTTTCTGCAGCACTGGTGCCACGGTGGAACTCGCACTTGTAAACTAAGTGACGCAAAGAAAAAAAAAACAATTAAGGAAAAAAGAAATGAATTATAATTTTCGAAACACAAATACATACTTGTGATCAAAGTTGCCAGAATGGCAAAACGCCAATTTCATATGTAAGTACTTAATATATCCCGAAGCTCAGTTTGCCTCTTGGCATAGGTCTCCTCTAACATTTTTCACTGGGACCTGTCACGCGCTACTCTTCTCCAATGATGTCTAGCCGTGAGTTTTAGGTCGTCTTCTCATCTTATTTGTTGACGTCCTCTACTTCTTTTTACATCTCTGGGATACCATTCAGTGACATTTTTGCACCATTTTTCTTGTAGATCGCGGATCATGTGACCTCTCCATGTCCACTTTTGTTGATCTATTCGGGTAACTATATCGGCAACTTTAGTTTTCTCCCTTATTATGCTACATCTCACTCTGTCCTGTTGTCTTATTCCTGAAGAACATATACTTAAATTGCAAAGCGAGGATCCAACTAGAAACCGTGGGAAAAAAGTTCGAGATTGAGAGAGGAGTGCGACAGGGAGACACTCTTATCACCAAAATTGATCTCGGCTGCTCTGGAAAGTATCTTCCGCAAACTAGATTGGGAAAATACGGTATCAACGTGCAAGGTCTAAAACTGAACCACCTAAGATTTGCAGACGATATAGTAGTTTTTGAGGAAAACCCAACGTACCTAAAGAGAATGATAGAATCACTAAATGACGAAAGCGTGAAAGTCGGCCTATGCATGAACAAAGACAAAATAAAATTGCTTACAAACTCTGAACCAGTAACTATAAAAACAGATTATTTATTTATTTATTTACGCCCATTTAGGCTTTTACATACATATATACACTTAACAATATTAACGAAATTATACTAGTAAATAGTGCAGGAAATGACTGTTTACAACACTTGCACATAAACAAATATACAGCAAAAATACGAAAAGTTGGAACGCTGCCAGAGAGCCATGGAGAGAAGTTTGACAGGAATAAGTACAGGGGTACAATTCAACAAATAAAGCGACTTTGTAAGATTGCATTTTGTTTTTTTTTTTTTATTGTATCAAAAGGTATTTGGCCCCACCGTGCGTCGATCGCTTGCGGTAATATATGTTAATGAATAAATGAATGAAGAGCTGTAGTGCCACGCGATGAGTACGAGAACCATCGGTCCAGCTCATCAACGCTACGTCGTCGGTCGACCAACGTACGCTTTCAGCCTTACGGTATATATTGTGCTCAATTGTCCGGCCATACAGTCTCTTCTATCCACGGAATGAATCCGGACACTCTGGTATAGATGGCTGGAATGTCGGGTTCTCCACACACCTTTCCAAAGGAGGTGATACCGACCAGCAGATAGGTGCAATCTACTCTCTCGCTGTTGTATATCTGAAGAGGACCACCGGAGTCACCCTGAAAATAAAAGCATTTGAATACCGGTTACACGATTTTTTTTTTTAAACTAGACATGTATTTTTTTGTTAAGAGGTATAATTGAAGTGTTATACCGAAAGCAGAAGGGGAAGCTTTTTTTTAAGCCTCGGTTCTCCCAATTTCTACCGATTTCTTTCAAATCTCCCTTAAACATTTGAAGTTTTTAAGCTCTTAAAAAAATATATTTTATTTTTTAAGATAATATCTAGACATTTATCGCGCCGAAACGCAAATTATAGAAAATTCCCTCGATAGAAAAAAATCACAAAGTATGCTCCAAAAATTATTATTAACACGTTTGTTTCAGTTATTTTACAAGTTATATGTATGAAAAAATTCACAGCGTTTCTTTAAATAAAACTAAAGACAATTATCGCGAGATTTTTGCTCTTTTTTCAATAAACCGTGATTAATTAAATATTTTAATAACGGGCGCTTACGTTTTTTAATTCTAAAGATAATATTTACAGGCCATCTCTATCTAACGTGCGTGTAACCTATGTGCCTTTCAAATATTCGTCATTCGCTGTCCAGACAGCTCGCCACACAGACGTGTAGTCCTACGTTTCATGATTTGTTTAATATACACGTACGTAAATAATAATATTATTTTGCGAAAATGGTAAGACAACAACAAAAAAGTCGTATTTCTAAGCGTAAACATTATCTCCAAAATCGAGAACGTATGATGGAATGTATAAGATAAGAAGAAAAAAATAAAATTTTGATTTTATTAATATAATACATACTCTTATTATTTACTATTATGTAATATTTATTATGAAAATAAATTTTCAATTTATTTGTGTATTATACAACAAAGGTGACAGTTATTGTTTTATTTTTTACAGAATGCGTACTTTGGGAAATAAATCTATTTCCAATGCTTCGGAAACTGAAATTCCCGGGCACGTTTTTTAAAATTAAATTACGTTTTTTTTAAATGACCATTGAATGCAAAAGCTTTTATTTTGCTCATTTAAAAATTATAGGACATAATAATAAATAATACATTTTTACGGATCAAACTGCCAACAAAAATCTACTTTCAAAAATTAGCTTGTTTTTTTACAGTAACTCCACACAGGCCCTGAAGATTTTTTTCCCTCAGAGCATAATATGCTCATATGTCATCTTTGGATATGCTGTGTGGAGGGTGTTTTAATGGAAAGGAAGGAGATGAAGTTCTGGAAAGGATAAGGTTATAGGGGTGGGTAGGAATTTGAGGGTCAGTGGGTTTGGGTGTGACGGACTTTTGAATCCATCCCTCCCAATGCGGTGCAAGGCGATGTTCCAAAAGAGTTCTGCCTGAGAGGTCACAAGATCTCCCTCAACCAGTCTCTCCCGATCTGGCCTACCACGCAGCTGGTGGGCAGACACATCCGCCACCAAGATCCAAACCCGGGCACCCCTGCTAAGTCACCAAACGTAGCGAACAACTTGGGGTTATCCAATAAATAGTTTCCGGGGGCGGCGGTACCCTTACCCGCGTCCCAAATTTTTACGGAAAAGGAAATATGTAATTATCATCATACGTATTATTTTATTACTACCTATTATTAGATGTTCGTTGGATAATAAAACCAAAATGCGTTACGTAAATGTAAGTAAATAAATGTTTCGCTTGTTTACTAAAACCGACTACATTGTTATAAGTAATTACTTTGACCTTTTTATAAATGTTTAATAATTTAGATTCCATCGGTTAACTAGTCCTAGCAAAGCTGTAGTTTGCTGTTAGCTTTTAGGGCTGCCACTTCATAAATTTCTACATAAACTTCGGGAGGTACATGATGGTGAATGTAAAAATACAAATAACTTTTTTCTAAATTCAATTTTTTCCCTATACAAAATTATTTTTCCACAGAAGAATATTATTTTTTTCATACAAACAATAAAACTTTTTTACCCGTAACTACCTTAGAACGTTTTGAAAAAAGTTTCGTATCTTTTTTTACGTGTACTGTCGTGCAGAATTACCTCCCGAAGTTTGTGCACTTTACCCCCGGATATACATAAAGAGCGAAAAGGTGCATGTAGGCAAAAACAGGTTGTGCCAAACTCAGTCAGTGGTTTGATGCACATCCTCCCTTCCCACAAACCAGTGAAATAATGTCAATTTTAGTGGAGTGGAGTCGTCGGAGACGCCACAATAACTTGCTAAGATGCTGTTCAAGTTGGTGAAGTTTCATTAAACTAATTGTTTTAGGAATTAAATGATGAAATAATAAATGAAATCCAAGTCCCACAATCTGTTACAAACAAAAGTGGTGTGTCAGTAATAAGATAAAAAAATGACGACATTTACTAAAAAACTTAAAATTCCTGTAAATATTTACTGGTTGAAGATTAGTTTGCAAATGTATATATATATTATCTAAAAGGAAATTAAATTCTTTACAACTTCTTTCATACAAATCTCTTTCTTTGATAAATATTTTAGACGATATGAAGGAATGTTTGATGAAAAATGTGAGGTAAAATGATTTTATTCGAAAATATCTACATTTGTGGAGCGTGTAAGTCAAAAACGGCTGGGATTTCGAAAATTACGTATAGAATAAAAGTTGTAGATAATTTTATGAGCTTTCACTTATTCTAAAAAAAAATTCTTTGAAATGCACCGTTTCCGAGATATAAGCGTAAATCCAAAAATTTGAACCTTCTCCCCCCCCCCCCTCCCCTAGCTCACCACCTAGACGTCAGAACTTTTAGTATGTTCACACCCTAAGCACCCTGACCAAGTTTCTGAAGGAATCGCTTAGGTGCACTCTACACCTCCTTTTGGACCATTCATTTTTTTTTCTACATGAGCTCCACACAGGAGGCCCTGAGGAACATAATTTCCCTCAGGGCCTATGTCATCTTTATGCTCACCTATGATGCTATGTGGAGGGTGTTTTTAAGGAAAGAAAGTAGAGGAGAGTTCTGGGAAGGAAAAGGGTTTAAGGGGTGGGTAGGAATCTCGGGTTCAGTATGTCCTGGTCATCCGCCTCCAAGACCTGGACAAACCTCACCCCATGAACCCGGGCACCCCTGCTAAATCACCAAACATAGCGAACCACTTGGGGTGACCTATGGCAGAGGTATTGGTTATCCTCCACTCCTACATGGTTTCCTCAATGCCCCACGTTGGAAGAGGACATCGTCTCTCCACTTACTCCTCCTTGGTTCCCCAAAGGCTCCGCGCTGGAAGAGTGCCCTTCCTCTTCGTGCTTTGAAGGCCCCACAAGGGAAGAGTTCATAGAGCTGGCCTCAGCTCTCCTCTCCATGTCTTCTCCTCTTAGTTCCTCCTACAGGCCCCAGGAAGGAAGTCCACAAAGGTGGTCTCAGCATTCCTAGGTTCCCCCAAGTTTTCAAATGATCCAATTTTTAACCCACGAGTGACCAGGGAAATAAGAGGTCCACTCCAGCAGAGCCCCGAGGGCTAGAGTAACGTCTAAATACTTCGAGATGCGACCTTACCTTAATTATTACGTAAATGTTAAAATGCGTTCGATGTGGAAAAGATGCTTCACCAGGAAGAAAACACAGACATTTATTTATCAGGAAAGATTTCCGACAAATATCGATTATAGCACCAATAACATTATATAATAACGTCAATGTATTGCACGACCTAAAGTTTTCTAGAATTTAGAGTGCGTAAACATTTACAAATTCTAATGTAAGATCCATGCTTATTTGTACAGCGCTCTTGAGGCGATTTTTCGCAAAAACAGCGCTATATAAGTTGTCCAAATTTATTATTATTATTATCAACTCTTCGGACCTAAAATTATTATTTATGATTTTAAATAAACACACTGTCGTAATGGATGATTATTTCTTTCGTGAACTCACTTGTAAATAAAGGCTAATTATTTATAAATCGGTTTCAGAGACACGGAAGAAACTGACCAATTTAAATTTATTCTGTTTTTGATGCTACGTAATTATTCACGCACTCTGAATTCAATAGTAATCGATATTAGTTGGAAATCTTTCCTGATAAATAAATTTCTATTAAAATATCTGTGCATCTCAAATTCAATAGTAACTAAGGACATGCAATAAACGCCAAGCATGCGCCAAACGTCAAGTATTGCGTACACGTGGACGTCCGTATTCCAGATCAGTTGTCAAATTCTGTGAACTGCGCGAACTTCACCCTAATTAATTGTTTGAAAGTCCTCCAAACGCCGAAATGACCTTCAAACGCCGAACACGGGAAACTCAAACACTACAAAAATTGTCAAACATTTATGACCTTGAATGTTTTGACCTTGACTATCAAAGCAAAAGTCTGGCGTTTGCCCGCGTAATGGACCCGTCTTTAAGCTGTCCCACTAAAAAAAATGTTAGAAATTTTTCTTTTTGAAAACACTCTTCAATGCATGTGGTGGACGTCCAATGATGGAGGAAGGGAAAATGATGAACTTGGGTGTTGTCTTGCAAAATCAACAGTAAGGTCGCCCCTAAGCGCCCTTGAGGTGATTTTTCACAAAAACGGCGCTTTACAAATTATCCAATTTTTAAACGCACCAGATTTAAATGTCCGGGTTAAATTTTCCCCACAGGAAAAACTAAACCCTTTCACATACTTCCTCAAATAAATGATCATCTAGTCAATCCACGCTGTGCAATTGCACTATATAAGTATAATAAATACAAAACAATACAAGAACAACATGTCAACCTACCAGAGAACAAATGGGAAAATAATTCACCGACTCCAGATATTTTCGTATCAGAGGGTTCGGCTCTGTAGAACTCCTAATTAGACCTATAAATCCTACTGATTCCTCAATATAAATATTTTAAAAATCTCTTGTTATCCTGCATGTAATTAAAATGACTGATTTTTGCATTTTTATATATAAATTCTTTGACAAATCTAATATGCCTACATTTTATTTATTTTTAACTGCACAGTTAAAAGTATCTTACAAGACTGTCTTCGGAACCACAGCAAAAATTCAAGACCTACTGAGTACATACAAGAGTATTTTATTATAGGATGGACAATATCAACTAACCTAACCTAACAGTATCTCGTTAGTCATAAGCAAGTAAAAAATAGATATATTTTAAAAGTTGATTAACAAATTCGAAAAAATATGTCTTTCGGCCACTTGCTGCTCGAAAAATTAGTCTTTCGAAAAACTGAAATTCGAACAATGATTTCGAAAAACATGTCTGTTCCCGTATAATCTCCAGATTTGTTAAGTTTTATGTAGGCCAGACAGAGCGGAAGATCTCCAAAAAGACATCAGAACACTTTCGAGCATGTATGCTCCGCCACCCGATAAATCGACAATAGCATTTAATTGATATCGGCCATTACCTTGTACTATTTCTGAAATCCTTGGAAGACCCAAAATTCTTAGAGCATGCCTAATCACAGAGGCAATTCAAGTCAATTCAGGCAAAGAGGAACTTCACGAAAATCCCAATAATATTAATAGAGAAGACCGAGCTAAGATCAATAGTTCATGGTATGCAGTAATTAATGGCTACAGCAAAGCTAACCGCAGAAAATCATTTTTAATTCTACTGTAATACCAGCTCGTAGAGGAGTGGAGCTGGTAACATGGTGTCTCATCTACTAGTACGTACATAAACACACATATCACCACTATCAATTACACAGATAACCATTTTACCTACCTATGAAACACAAGGCCTCTAAGTCTATCAGGTAATATTGTGAATGGTGACCCGACATTTGATCCGGCGACATTTGGTCCGGCGACAGTTGGTCCGGCGACATTTGATCCGGCCGACATTTGATCCGGCGACAATTGATCCGGCCTGATCCTTTAGAAGATTTTTTCTTCAAGTAAGTATGTAAAGAGGATATACGGCCGTACAACCAAAGTCGATGTACTTATATCTGAAGGCATCTTGAGTGAAAATCCGCCGTAAAAATATTTTTACTAACAATAATTTCCTCTCTCCGAAGAAGCATGCGGCAATACAAAATACGACATACGTATACGTGCAGTCAGTTTAACAAAAAAAAAACCGTAAAAGATTCCTACTTGCGTATAACTTTTTTATCTGAAAATTACACTAGAGTCCCAACTGCTCTCAACCATCTCGAGCCAGTGAGTGCCAATGGCATCCCCAATTTTGGTATGGTGTGATACTGAGGGTAGTGGGGAGGGGAAGGAGGTGTGGAAAACGTACCTGGCTATTCAGATCTAGTCACGTCATTTCAAGTAATCCGATTAAACCTACATACACTGTACACCAGCGAACAAATTACAAAAATCATATGTTATAAATTTTTTTAATCTTTATTTTTTAGGACTTTTATCAAAACACAAGAGTCCCAACTGCTCCCAACCGTCTGGAGCCAGTGAGATTATGGCATTCCTAATTTTGATAAGTTGTGAGGCTGAAGATAAAACACGCCTAAAGCCATTTCAAATAACGTTTCAATTCTGAATGAATACAAAGCCGAAATACGACATACTTGGGTACATGTGCATGTGCACATATACTTACAATTTAGAAGGCGGACATGCTTACCTCCGACCCGGGAATCATTTCTTGGATAACCAACACGCTTGCCATAGGTCACGTACCCATACTACGTGACCAAATTTTTGCAATTTTTAACCCCTCCCCCCCCCCCCCCCGGTGACTAAAAAACGCCACTCATTTGTACCAAGCGTGGTATTTTGAAGAACCCCCCCCCCTGAACAGGACACGTAGTATGGGTACGTTCCTTGAGTAAAGCTTATTTTTCCCAAGCGATTGCATTTTTTAAATTTTACAATAGCTCCATGCATGAGGCCCTGAGAAAAAAAATAACTCAGGGTGTATGTCATCTTTGGGGAGGCTGTGTGGAAGGTATTTTTAATAAAAGGAAGGAGAGGAAATTTTGAGAAAGAAAAATTTATTAGGAGTGGTTAGGAATCTTAGGCTCAATGTGTCCAGGAGTGAGAGACGTATGAATCCGCCTCCCCCACTCCGGTGCAAGGTGATGGGTCGAGAGAATCCGGCTGGAGAGATCTAGATTATGTCTGCCTCAAGCAGCCTCTCCCGATCCGGACCGCGACGCAGTAGATGGGGAAAAGCATTTGCCACAAAGACCTATACAAACCTCACTCCAAGAACCCAAGCACCCCTGTTAATTCACTAAACGTAGCGAACCACTTGGGATGACCTATGGCAGGAATGTTGGTTATCCAATAAATGGTTCCGGCGGCGACGGTAAACATATCCGCCTCCTAAATCTTAAGTAGATGTTGCACATATAAGAATGTCGTATTTTGCTATTCGTCAGTATTCATTCAGAATTGAAACGTTACTTGAAATGGCTTTAGGCGTGTTTTGTGACTAGATCTGAATAGCCAGGAAATTTTTTTCACATATCCTTCTCCTCCCCACTATATTCAGCCTCACAACTTATCAAAATTAGGAATCTTTCACGGTTTTTTTGTTAAACTGACTGCACGTATAAGTATGTCGTATTTTGTATTGCCGCATGCTTCTTCGGAAAGAGGAAATTATTGTTAGTAAAAATACGGATTTTCACTCAAGATGCCTTCAGATATAAGTACATCGACTTTCGTTGTACGGCCGTATATCCTCTTTACATACTTACTTGAAGAAAAAATCTTCTAAAGGATCAGGCCGGATCAATTTTCGCCGGATCAAATGTCCGCCGGATCAACTGTCCGCCGGATCAAGTGTCAGCCGGATCAAATGTCGGCCGGATCAAATGTCGCCGGACCAACTGTCGCCGGACCAAATGTCGCCGGATCAACTGTCATGGAACCATTGTGAATACCCACATGAGGCAAAAATTGCGAGGCGCAAATAACGCCGTTCTATTTATATAAAGAACAGTAGTTTTAAATTCAGTAAATTTAAATGATTCACCTCTTCAGGGCATATGAAAAAGACAAAAAATATATATCATCTGTCCTAATGATTGGCACTGTACCGCTATCAGAAGCATTGCTAAAGGAGGAGGCAGCGCAATACGGCATTACACCCCGAAAAGAAAATAATTTTTCCCGTGAAAATCTAAAATCATATCAAACCTGGCAAGTGTCATGACGCTCTGTCTTATGTCCATAGCAAGTCTGCGTGTTGTTCAGGATCCCTTGCGTTAGTGTTGGGGCTCTTTTCTCGTATGTCTCGCCGCACTCCTCGAAAGTGAATTTCTGCACTGTTGCCTGAAAATAAATTAATTCATCGTTAACCCCTGTGTGCCTTTTTTTATTTTCTGCATTTTTTGTGTTTCGTGTTTGGTTTAGATTTATTAATATTATCTTCTTCAATGAAGACTGTTTGGTTGGGCATTTACACAATACACAGCTACACTTAATTACATTCATCTATACACCATAGACTATGTATTTGTAGTTATTATTGTCACATGTTCCTTCCTACCCATCCCTATATACCTGTCATTTGTTATTACCCACATCAGTTTTTAATCGACCCTCGCCTGAACACCTCTAATATACTGCTTACCGCATCCGCAAACCGAATCCGCATACCGCGAGTAACCGCGACTAATATAGTCTTACCAGTGCATGAATAAACCCAGCCGAGACAGAAGGAAGTGCCAGCGCAGTAAGTCCCCTTTTTCTCTTTTCCTTTACGAACAATCTCTCTACATGTGCAGTGGTCTTTCACACACATATTTCAAAACACATACAAGGTCCTTCGACATCCACAGCCGCATAAATCACACACCACTGTCTGTCATTAGTGTTTTCTCATATATTGGTCCAGATAACACAGAACCTTCACAGAATAGAGACAAAATAGAACAAGATAAATAAAAGGTAAGGATAGGTTTGTTTTACTAAGAGATTTTCAAACATTGTTGGGTTATTCGTAATTCAACAACGTCTTTCTTTAAAAAAAATGTCCCCCCCTTCCCCTCCATTCAATCTGCCTCAGTATTGGGTAGGAAAAACAGGAAATGATAATCGTAGATTTGCACAATCTCTTATATCAATGAAATGTAAATAAGAAGTTTTGGTAAGAAGAGGACCTCCGTAGTCCAGTGGGTAAGACTCTTGACTCACAATTTGTGTTATTTCACAATTAATTCATTTAAAATAATATATAGTATATTTGCGGCATGTTCCAGAGTGGAAGATACTATCAGTATCGCCCTGGTGTAAGACCACTGTAGCAGCCAGCCTCTGCTACCTCATGATTTAGAATGTTTTCAAAAAGTACCTAGCGATCTTTCCAGAAGCAAATAAAAATAATATTTAAAAATTTTAAATTAAGAACCATTGACAATTAAACGACGTTCGTTTGGTTTTTCCTAGAGACGCCAGTAGTTCTATAGATCTGTAACGCTGTCCATACATAAATTCATTTTGCAAATTATATTTTTAAAGTAGAACTCAATAAAAATCATACAACACCCAACCATAGTTCTACATTGGTGACCCTGACGTGGCGCTCCTCTCACGCTCTCACCAGCATGAGAAGAGCGCCACCCCGCATCGTTGGAGCAATCGTTCCCGCAGCCAGTCCAGAGGTCGTCAGCCCGAAGGAATATGCTGGTACCACTGGAAGCTTGGGATGAAGGCACGCACTTGCACCAAACCCTGCAACTTCCCACTGGGAAACCCTACAGGACTCAAACTGATGGCGACCAGCGCCAGCCCCAACCAAGTTTGTAGATTTTTGTTACTGACAGGGTAACCCTTACCCGTTTCTTGTGGACACCGGCGCAGATCTCTGCATTTTCACACGACGCCTTGTACAGGGACGTCCCACTAAACAAACATAATATAAACTGGCAGAAGCAAATGGCAGCATAATCGCTACCTACGGCAGCGTAACGCTCAACCTTGACCCGGGATTGCGACGCGACTTTACTTGGAGTCTCGTCATTGCTGACGTCTCCGGGCCCATCATCAGAGCAGACTTTCTCGTCAAATACAAGCAACAAGCAACAAGCAACAAGCAACAAGCAACAAGCAACAAGCAACAAGCAACAAACAACAAGCAACAAGCAACAAGCAACAAGCAACAAGCAACAAGCAACAAGCATCAAGCAACAAGCAACAAGCAACAAGCAACAAGCAACAAGCAACAAGCAACAAGCAACAAGCAACAAGCAACAAGCAACAATCAACAAGCAACAAGCAACAAGCAACAAGCAACAAGCAACAAGCAACAAGCAACAAGCAACAAGCAACACGCAACACGCAACACGCAACACGCAACACGCAACACGCAACACGCAACACGCAACAAGCAACAAGCAACCAGCAACCAGCAACCAGCAAACCAGCATCAGAGCCACAAGCAGCCGCATCACAACCAACCCGTTCCTCCTTTCACCGCAGCCATGTCTGCGTTGTCTGGGGAGGGAGTCCTGTAGCAGCCAGCCTCTGCTACCTCATGATTTAGAATGTTTTCAAAAAGTACCTAGCGATCTTTCCAGAAGCAAATAAAAATAATATTTAAAAATTTTAAATTAAGAACCATTGACAATTAAACGACGTTCGTTTGGTTTTTCCTAGAGACGCCAGTAGTTCTATAGATCTGTAACGCTGTCCATACATAAATTCATTTTGCAAATTATATTTTTAAAGTAGAACTCAATAAAAATCATACAACACCCAACCATAGTTCTACACCACCATTCAGAATTGAAACGTTGCTTGAAAATGGCTTTAGCCGTGTTTGGTGACCAGATCTGAATAGCCAGATACTTCCCAACCTTCCTCTTCCCCACCTCCTTCCCCTCCCCACTACCTTCAGCCTCACAACATACCCCAATTTGGGATGCCATAGTCTCACTGGCTCCAGACGGAAGCAGTTGAGATTCTTCTGCGGTATTCACTGTAAAAAAAAAGGACCCAAAAAACTTCTAATAAATTTAAAAAAACCCTTCCCCCTTTTCTCCCTTGCTCCCCCCCCCTCCCCCATTAGAGCTAACCTCCTAACCCCCCATGTGAGTGCTATAGCTACGTCCATGGGTTTGGTATTGTTTTCCTTACTATTCCTCAATGTTCTGTTTCGATCGTCAAGTTGATTAGTCAGGCAACTCTGAAAGATCGAAATTTGAGTTGAGTATGCAGTTATATGTACGAGGTTCAGTCAAAAGTTAATGCCCCTTATTTTTTTCTCCTTTAATTGTCAAGAAAAAAAAAATGCAATTAGGTAGGTCGAAAACCACACAATTCACGATAAATTTGTCACTTTTCAACATAATCTCCGTCCATTTTCGAAGTTTTGGTCCATCTTTTAACAAGGGCATGTATACCAGAGCGGTAAAAAGCACGGTCCTGCTTCCTAAGCCATCCGCCACAGCTTTTGTTGGGCAAAATACGTGCTTTAAGCTTTTTATGGTTTGTGATGTATTGGACAGAATTTATTGTGCATCCGTGCTCCAAAAAATCAACCATAATCAAACCCTCTGCATCCCTGAACACTGCCGCCGCAATGTTCCCTGCCGATCCAACAGTTTTGAATTTTTTGGTCCTCAGTGAGTTTGTGTGATGCCATTCCATTGACTGCCTCTTTGATTCAGGTTCCATGAAACTATAGACATCCAAATGGATAGACAAGCAGTTACAGATGAGGGGTAAAACCAAACTATGGAGGGCGAAGAGGGGAAAGATGACTGTGATTCGTTATACAATCAATCTGACAGTAAATAGGCATCTCGCATTACAATATCACCATTTAGTTCTTAAAAGCAAAATCTGCTTTGAATGAATAAACCTTTTTACATGGGAGCGCGAATTGCTTGCCACGATAATAACATATTTGCTAAAGCCAAATGCTCGCCCCAGAAAGCCGAACGGAAATTGAGAGGGAGATATAAGTTACTGAAGTTACTGTAAGTTTTTGAAGTAAAACTTCTTTACGCACGCTTGACTTAGGGAATAAGCTGGTGAATGCGTGATGAGAGTGTTACGAAAAGCGAGGCGAACGGTAGTTGAGAGGGATATATAAGTTCTTGAAGATAGAGAGAGAGTTACGTTTCGTATATTTACGGTAGGGGCAAGAGAGAGAGGTGCGAGCACACATTTTCTTTCTCTCTTTCTCTCATAGCCAGTTACGTTTCGTATATCTAAGACACAGTGCAGGCCTATTGTCTGTATCACACTGTAGGAGCAAGATAGAGCAGAGCGCGCGCACATTTTCATTTCTCTCTTCCTATTAGTCCTGGGTCGATCGAACGTTTTACACGACCCGGGTCGCTCACGATACACTGGCGTCACGAGCGGGTCGCGAAGACCCGCTCTTTTCGTGACACAAAATATGAAACTTGATTACGCTTCACCCAGCTGCTTTCTAATACCTGAGTCGAGAGCGCGGGTGGCGAAACCCGGGTGTTGACAACCCATTCGCTCTCTCATACATCTATCTATCGTCGCTCGCCCCGCCACATCCGCACCCGAAACCCAGGTTGCAGTAGTAGAGCGGTTGCGAGAAGTGGGTCGCGAGATCCGGGTGCTGACGAAAAAATGACCCGTTCGCTCTTTGGTGGTCCGTGAGCGGGTTTCAATGAGCGGGTTATTCACGACCGACCCAGAACTGCTTCCTATCATATAGATTCTCGAATTGAATATGGAATCATAGGATGGGGATCTGCTGCAAATACGTACCTACACAGCCTGAATACGATTCAAAAAGGAATCATAAAGACCACATTGAAAGTACCAATTTGAACGCCTTCAATTGAAATTTTCAATAACTTTTACGTACCAAATGTACAACAAATATATGCCAAAAATATATTATTGAAGCTCTTCAAAAATAATGAATCTTCTACTAGACCGTGTATGCATAACACTAGATCGAATAAAAATGATATAAAAAATATTCCAAGTTATAAAACCACATTTGGACAAAGAAACTATACATACTTTGCAACAAAACTCCATAACATCCTTCCCCAAGACATAAAACTAATAAAAAATCCAATTGAATATAAATCAAGAATAAAAATATGGCTTAAAGAGGTCAATGAGAAAACCCTAGCGAATACGCTAAAAACGAAATAGAAGACAAATGAACTATATTTAAATAACTTTAGTCCGCCTCGGCACAGGACCCCCTAGTGAGGAGGACAATATTTTGTACTTAATTTCACATTGCATTTTGTATGTAAAAAAATTTTATATAGTCGCTATAATAAAAAAAAAAATAAAAAAGATGGATCTAAAGAAGTTTTACTTCAGTCGTGTGTAATTTTATTTATTTGTTTTGATTGGTTGATGATACAGCGCAATTCAGAAGGAAAATTATTATAGTTTTTTTTTTATTGGTGCCCTTTTTTACTCATTTAAAGTACGCTCTAGCGTGTTTAAATCGCACTTTATGGAACGCGCGTTTTTTAAAGTTACCATGGCAACATCAACAAATCAACAAAATGTGAAATCTAAATGTCAACGTTTAACTATAAATCTGACAGGAATATTTTAAACGTCAAATAAAACATTACAAATGTTTCAAAAATTTTATTCAAAGTTTACATTCTTTTTTACATCGTTTACATTCTAATTATTTAAATGGATGTGAAAAGAGCAGTTCGTATTATTTGAAATATTAATACCTCCGTTTTTTAAATCGGAGGAAATGTGTTCATTTCAAATGAACATTTTCTGAAGGTAAGCAAGCACAACTCGTTCATCTACATCTACTACGTTTTGCTCCTCCATCCATGTTATGAACCTTTCATATTCTTTTTTATAAACGTCTTTGGATTTTTCAGGTATTAACCGCGATTCTGCTTTGGTATTTAAATTATCAATGTTAGAACTCATTTTACAACACACAATAACTAGTAAAAACTGTGATGTCAACTATTAATCTTACGTGACAGATTGCAAATTAATGTTTGTGTTTTTCATTTCCATGACAACAAGATATTGTGATGTCACATCACGAATTCATTAATAGTTCTTATTTCCAAATTTTTATTAATAAAATCAATATTTATGTTTTCAAGGTGTACCAATAAAAAAAAATAGCGTAAAGTATTCGTGGATAACTGGTCTTTAATTTAAAGACCTGTTTATCCACTTATATTTTAATATACTATTTTATGGCTTGGAAAATATAATGATTTTGCATTCGTATTATTATAAAATTAGGTGTTATAAATTTGTTTCCATTTTTCACTAGTTTTTAAAATTCTTGAAATTCTTTGTTATTTTTTTCTTTACACATTTTTATAATAGAAGCGTGCTTGAATATGTTATTGATATTTGATACTGGAAACAATTTAAAAAGTGATTCTGTTGAGAAGGTAGATTTTTTTTAACATAACTTTAATGATGATGCTTTGCGAAACTTTTACTGAGTTTAGATTGTTTTTATAAGATCCTCCCCAGGCTATAATTCCGTAGATAAGTACAAGGGCATAGTACGCATTTTTGACATGGAAGCCTACCTTCAGCAGAGTATTGCTTGTAACAGATCCACGATTCTCGGTGACTCCCCATCCTGTCACCACAGCCTTCTCCTCATCAACGGGATCCCCGGTGTGAAGGCAGATAGGTCTGATGTCCTTGGAGAAAGATACCCTGACAAAAACAAGTACTTCACAGCAAATTATAAACCTTATAGCAAGTCATTTTTGGGCACCGTACCATCGAAAGTATATTATTGAAGAAATTCCTCAGGAATGTACTGTAGGTCTAGAAACAAGGCGAAAACAGTTGAAATTGAACTGTTGACTTCCAGATTCCTCATACCTTTTTCCTTCCCAGAATTTCCTCTACTTCCTTTTCTAAAAATACTCTACACACAACATCCCCAAAGATGACATTAGCCCTGAGGGCAATTATTTTTCCCATGGCCTTCTGTAAGCAGATAATTTAATACATACATATCACACGACCTCCGTAGTCCAGTGGGTAAGACTCTTGACTCACAATCCGGAGGTCGCGGGTTCGAACCCGGCATGCGCAAATAAATTTTATTTGATTAATTTGTGTTATTTCACAATTAATTCATTTAAAATAATATATAGTATATTTGCGGCATGTTCCAGAGTGGAAGATACTATCAGTATCGCCCTGGTGTAATACCACCATTCAGAATTGAAACGTTGCTTGAAAATGGCTTTAGCCGTGTTTAGTGACCAGATCTGAATAGCCAGGTACTTCCCAACCTTCCTCTTCCCCACCTCCTTCCCCTCCCCACTACCTTAAGCCTCACAACATACCCCAATTGGGGATGCCATAGTCTCACTGGCTCCAGACGGGAGCAGTTGAGATTCTTGTGCGGTATTCACTGTAAAAAAAAAAAAAAAAAACACACCCCGTAGAAAAGGGTCATAAGCCAAAATATTATGTTTTATGTAATTTTATTTTTATCTCTGAATATTAAAGTGATTGGGATTGTACACGCCCCCTAAAAACCGTATTTAAGTTAGATCACTCTATCTTCGCGAGATGTCGCTAGTGTCTCTTTACGACGGGACCGCTTGTTTCATCAATCATAATTTTTTTTCGCTCTCGTGCAAAAGTTACTTTTTTGACTTACGACCTTTTATACGGGATGTGCGATATATATTGTGTCAGCTTGTTAGCGAACTTACCTTCGGTTTAGTTGTAACAGGGCAATATCGTTGTATTTACTAGGTCTCTTGTAGTTGGGGTGTTTTAGGGGCAAAATCACCACGAAAAGGTTTTCTTTCTTTGGGGGAATATTGTTGTCACCACCTCCTAGGCGCACGTGCGACACTTGTCTAGAACAAACAATTATGATTATTACCTTAATTTATATACATATATTAGGTCCTTACATATGAAATTGGGGTTTTGTATGGGAGGAACACAAAGTCGATTTTTTTAAATATAATACATTTATTTAATCAAAGTATGTACCATTGCTATCTATTTTGAAATCACATAGGTAGTTCATCGATTCCTTTACTAAAGAAATCATTCGAACGAGAATCAATAAAATCTTTGAAGGCGGTTTGGACTGCCCCATCGGAGTTGAATTTTTCCCCTTGCAAGAAGCTATCCAAATTTCGAAAAAAATGGTAATCTGTTGGGGCAAGGTCCGGAGAGTACGGTGGATGTCTTAGACATTTCAATTGAAGCTCCTCTAATTTGGTAGCCGTCTGTTGTGCAGTGTGTGGTCTAGCGGTCAATGCGCGTTTGTTGATTTGCTTCACTCAATTCGTGAGGTACCCACCTTTTAAACTTTTTCACCTTCCCAATTTGCTTCAAGTGGATTAAAACAGTTTTATCACTAACACCGCAACCTACAGCTAACTCGGACGTGGTTTGCGATTGATCCGCTTCCACAATAGCCTTCAATTCTTCATTATCAACTTTGGTCTCCGGCCGTCCACGGGGCTTGTTCTGCAGGTCTAAATTTTCAGAACGAAAACGTTGGAACCAAAAACGCACTGTGTTTTCTTTTGAAGCACCGTCGCCATACACATCATGTGACGCAAAGAAAAAAAACAATTAAGGATAAAACAAATTAATTATAATTTTCGAAACACACATACATGATTAAATAGCTGTATAAATTTGAATTTGGAATTCCTAACCAAAGAGAAGATATTTGAGAGCAAAGTTGCCAGTACGGCAAAACGCCAATTTCTTATATAAGAACCTAATATACAGGGTGTTAAGGGACGTACTTGACTTACTTTAACCAGTGATTCCTGACATTATTTGGAGTAAAAAATGTAAATGAAATTTTGGTCTCCGGTGACATTTTTGATGTTTTTTTTTTTTTTTTGTTTTCTACAAAAACATAAAAAAATGGTAGTTGTTGAACAGTTGGAGGCGGGGTAAGGGGTTCGTCAGACACCCAGCTGGGTGACCAGTGACGATGTGCGGAAAATTTTTTTTTTTGTTTGATTTTGAAGAAAAAAAATTTGAAAAAAAAAAAAGTCACCGTAGACCAAAATTTCATTTACATTTTTTACTCCAAATAACGTCAGGAATCACCGGTTAAAGTAAGTCAAGTACGTCCCTTAACACCCTGTATAAATCCAAATATGTTTGCTTCTGTCTATGTATAAATTAATGTATGTATGCTATGCGTTGCTAAACCATTCACCTGATTGCGATGAAACTTTGGGGATTTGATGTGCTCTGCGCATACCTTTGATGGTTTCTATATACAATAGTGATTGCTGGCATCATGAAAATATGCGTTGCTAACAGTTCATCCGATTGCGATGAAACTTCGGGGATTTGATGTTTGCTTCCAGCGATGGGTTCTATATATACTGGTGAGCTCCGGCATTATGAAATTTGTATAAAAAAATTGTATAGGTGGCACGCGAGCTGTGTGAAAATTAAATGTACCGGGAATTAATTAATATGGAATCCGGGAGTGGTGGGGAACCCGGGAGGAGGAAGGGGAACTCGGGAGGGGCATCGCGGGACTGGAACGCGAATCCGGGAGGGAGGGGGGGAACTTGTGAGGGGTAAGGGGAACTTAGGAGGGGAGTTCGCGGGACAGGGGAAGAGGGCAAGGGGAGTGCGGAGATGGAAGGCGGAGAAGGTGGGGTGGGAATGCGAGAGGGGAAGGGTATGCGGGAGAGGAAGGGGAGGCGGAAGGGGAACGAGACGGATGGGAAAGGACACGCAGATAGTAAAAATATTTTTAAGTGGCATAGCAACGAATGCCGGGAACTCACTAGATTTTTTAATGAAAAGCTCTCCGGTTCAAAAGAAATATGTATTCGAAATTTATTTACAGAGTTCCTTTTAACATGACTTGCATTTTTTTCTGACGCTACACTGGTAGTCTTTTCTTATTTTTTATACCAGATTTAAATGTCCGGGTTAAATTTTCCCCACAGGAAAAACTAAACCCTTTCACACACTTCCCCAAATAATCATCTAGTCTAGTCAATCCACGCTATGCAATTGCACTATATAAGTATTATAAATACAAAACAATACAAAAACTTCATGTCAACCTACCAGAGACCAAATGGGAAAATAATTCACCGACTCCAGATATTTTCATATCAGAGGGTTCGGCTCTGTGGAATTCCTAATTGAACCTATAAATCCAACTGATCCCTCAATATATATGTTTAAAAAATCTTTTGTAATCCTACATGTATTTAAAATGACTAATTTAAAAAATCTTTTGTAATCCCACATGTATTTAAAATGACTAATTATTATTATTATTATGAACAAAAATATTATTAAAAATTTCTAAGCATTTCTACCTGATTGTGTTTCAAAGATGTTATTTTGACTAGACCTCTATCTCCTTAATTTCTAGGAAAATTAATTCGTTCTATAGCTGAATTTGGATGATGGCAATTAAACTTTCTAAACGTAGTTCTAATAAATCGTTCTAAACTATCTAAATCTGTATTGGACTATTTAATTATGCCAAATGAGTACTTTAATAAAGGTATTGCCCAAGTATTTATTGCTTTTACTAAATTTTTAGCAGATAGATTGCATTTTAAAAATTTTCTGATCCTAGTTTGAAATTTAATCCTAATATCATTTTTAATACTAGTGTGATCTAATCTATTCGATTGCGGGTATCCTAAATATTTATTAACCTCATCCCCTTTCATACTTTTAATTTTGAAATTTCTAAATATACCCTCGTCTCCATCTACAATTTTGCCTTTGTCTATATGGATCGTTTTACATTTATCTAAACCAAAAGTCATTTTAATATCATCTGAAAAAATTTTAACTACCTTAATCATTTTCTCTAAATTTGATTCAGAATTTGAAAATAATTTTATATCATCCATATATAATAGATGTGAAACTATACTACTGTCTCTTGTATTACCCTTAATTTTTATTCTAAACTTGCTTTTAATTAACATTTTAGATAGAGGATTCAATGCTAAGCAAAACCAAAGAGGACTCAATGAGTCTCCTTGAAAAATCCCTATTTTTATTGAAATACCCGGTACTACTATTTTCTTACCTTTATATTTTATTTCCTTTATTATTTTAATTTGAAAATTGACAGATATGTAATATTTAATGGTGGGTAGGTATGATACGTTTCTTTGAAGTGTTTTATTTTTGCGATAAGTATTTTTAATTATATTATTACCGGTTGATGTGCATAGTGGGTAGGTGTGTGTATGTGAAAGTATGTTTGTGGGTGTCAGAAGTGATGATTTGTGAAGGTATATGTGGGAATAAGAGATATGTGGGAATTGAACATATTATATTAGGTATATACATAATGCTCTTTTGAAATTTGGGCAGTAAATCGCGGAAAATGTCGATGTTAGAATTTAGGCAGATATTTTTATTGGTTGCTGCATTTGTTTTGTAAGCAAGCGTGTCTAAAAGTGATGGTTGATTTGACAATGTTACATTTGCATTTCTGCGAAATGATTAGGTCTAAGACTTACTGTCCCATAGCTGAGTTTAGGCAATGTGCGGCTGTGAGGACCCACAGTTCACTAATGAGGCTACCGCCGCAATACCACCAGATGTTGGCAGGGACCTCAGGGTCTCCGTACCCTACTGCAGCCTGAAAGCATTGGTAGAACATTATTAAAACCTCCTATCAAAACGGTTAGGTCAATTTGGTAACGCCGCCCCGGGAACCATTTATTGGATAACCAACACCCCAAGAGGTTTGCTTCGTTTGTTTATCCAGGAGAGGTGTCTTGGCGGCATACTTTTGCCCACCTACTGCGTGGCGGGCCGGATAGGGAGAGAACGGTAGATTTTTTTTTTTTACATGCAAACCGCACAAGAGTCCCAACTGCTCCCGTCTGGAGCCAGTGGGACTATGGCATCCCCAATTGGGGTATGTTGTGAGGCTGAAGGTAGTGGGGAGGGGAAGGAGATAGGGCAGAAGAAGGTGGGGAAGTACCTGGCTATTCAGATCTGGTTACTAAACACGGCAGAAGCCATTTCAAGCAACGTTTCAATTCTGAATGGTGGTCTCACACCAGGGCGATACTGAGAGTATCTTCCACTCTGGAACGTGCCGCAAATATACTATATATTATTTTAAATGAATAAATTGTGAAATCCACAAATTAATCAAATAAAATTTATTTGCCACGCCGGGATTCGATCCCGCGACCTTCGGAATGCGAGTCAAGCGCCTTACCGCTGCACTACGCCGGCCGTCAGATGGTGACATTTTACCTCTTCAGTCGGATTCTTTCGACCCATCGCCTTATACTGTAATGGGAGGGTTGGATTCATATGTCCTTCACTCCTGGAAACATTGGACCCCCAGATTCCTACACACCCCTTATTTCCTTTCTAGAACTTCCTCCCCTTCATTTCCCTAAAAAGACCCTCCACACAGCATCCTCAAAGTTGGCATGTGCCCCGAGGGAAATAGTTTTCTATATCAACTATTGGGATGCTGTGTAGATGGTCTTTTTAGGGAAAGGAGGGAGAGGAAGTTCTGGGAAGAAAAACGGTACGAGGGGTGTGTAGAATCTGGGGGTTGATGTGTACAGGAGTGACGGATGAATAAATCCATCCCTCCCACTGCAGTGCAAGGCAATGGGTCGAGAGAGTCAGGCTGGAGTGGTAAAATGTATCTTCTCTTCTCTTGCAAACGCATTGACTTAGTGCCGCCAAGACTTAGACAAACCTCACCCCCATGAACCCGGACACCCCTGCTATGTCACCAAACGTAGCGACCCACTCGGCGCTATCTACAACAAGGATATTGATTATCCAATAAATGTTTTTTGGGAGGCGGCGGTACCCGTACCGTACCCGACGAAGAGATGACACAACTTCCCACATAGCATTCCTAAAGATGACATAGGCCCTGAGGGAAATTATTTTCCTCAGGGCCTCCTGTGTGGAGATCATGTAAAAAAAAAAAACTAGGTCGATAATTAAAAATAGATTTATTATTGTAAAAAAAACTAGGTCGTTAATTAAAAATAGATTTATTATTGTAAAAAACAACTAGGTCGATAATTAAAAATAGATTTATTATTGTAAAAAAAAAACTATGCGTTTTACAGGTAGATTTTTTGCAATTTTAATTGTTCAGTGGTCATATTTACCATGTGAGGGAATTCGGACTTGCCAGCTTCTGTACCCCCGACCACCAGAGGGGTGGCCGAGTGGGCGCACTCGTAAGATCGGACGTCCGGGGCGCCGTAAAGATTCGAAGAGGAAACGCACGGATATACGCTATCGGACAAATCAATGCATTCTGGAAGGAAGAATCAATATTTATTAGTCAAAACAACAAAAAACAGAAAATTTTCAGCCATCATCAAACAGTATAATAATAATAATAATAATATTATATCTTTATTGAACAAAAATTTAAAGATTTATAACTACAAAAAAAATATACAATAGTTTAAAAGTTGCATATGTACAAAAGTTAATAATGGTAAACTATATACATATAACAGTTGGTACTTAAAGAATAGAGATTTATAATTATAAACGTAGGTTTCTCGTAACCTGCCTCACTAGGCTAGCCTGTGTTGAGGCAGTAATTTTACGTCAATTTATAATTCTGTGAAAATACCTACACCTATATTAGAAAATAATCGCACAATAGATTGGTTGCATTAATAATAACAATAACATAATAACAGTGTTAATAGCCTTGCGTCTGCGCGGTTAAAATTTAAGAAGCCGGCTTCGAGTACATGTCTGACGTCGCGCTGTACGCAAACCGTTTTCGTTCATGGAGTTGGAATACAAATCTACTTTTATAATTGAACCGAATTAATAGTGGCGCCAACAGATGGCGCCACTTCATTCTTCATCTAGCACGGGGAGCATCCCCTGGCAGGTGTAAGAAGTACTCGATACTAATTTGGTGAAACTCTCCGGATATGGAGAGATTGACGATAATATAATATGATTATATACTCTCACGGTTACTTTTCCCGGTGACTAGCTGTCACTGGATCCCAATGATCCGAGGAACCGCCTTTTTTGGAATAAGTTCCTATCGGATTTATAAAATGGTCACCAACGCTCAAACTAGGTGAAGCCGAATCAAAAGCCGCCCTTAGGGCCTAGCAGCAAAAACCTGTGGATCGGGTTTTTAACTGATATTAGATCATTATTAGCAGACTTGGTCGTGCGTAGGTACATGTAAAATAATAATGCTAGTTGAATCCATGGCGTCAAAACTGCTATTCAATATTTTGAAAAGATGTACTAAATCACTGTGCGCTGTTTTAAAAATATTTAGATTGCCCAAGTAATTAATTATTTTCCGATTGAAATTAATGTTCTAAATTACCCCTGGATTATTAATGTTTGTTATTATTAATATTTCCTAATATTTTAACTGGCCACTAATGGTTTCACTTTTTCTCCGGTTAGTATAACTTTCCAACGACAGGGGGTTCTGTGTCTGTTTGGGCACGATCCGAATTTGACAGGTCGACCAAATATGGAATTTTATTTAAATGTAAAATACTTAATCGGCGGCGGTTATAGTAAATAATTCAAAATGTGAACGTACGCTTTATTATTCTCAGCCGATGGTATGTGATCGCGTCTGTAGAATCTTATTTTACCGGGTAATCTGAGTGTAAATTCCCGAATGGCGGCAAGACCGACCAATTTTGTTATAGTCGTAGATTATGAACATCATCCGTCGTCCAACGAGATGAAATATAATTATTTCAACGTCACACAACCCGACCGTTTAGTCCACGCTGATTATTTCCACAACCTGATGGATTTTAATACTGCTACCTACCACATGTTGAAGGATGTCATGGGCAAGGCGTTCCCATACGTAATATTCATCCAAGAAGGAGGGAGTAGCTCACAGACCAGACTCTGATACTACGAGAGGGAGTTGGAGACTCCTCATTATGAATCCTGATTCGCCACATCCAGTATATATAGGCTCTAGTTAGTTTACTCTCAGTAGGTTTGGTCCACAGGTATGCAAGTTACAAGTTATTTTCAATATATCTTTTGCTATCCATCCATCCACTCTTTTATTTATATTTCCATTATTCACAACAATGTTAAAAAGAACTATGCCCACGCTCTGATGGGAGTAACTCTTGCCTGCCTACTGCACAGCCTCAGCATATCTTGTTAAAGACAAGATTTGGGGTCCAAGTTTCCACTATGGAAATAAAGCTGATAACTGTGATATTAATTATACCCTGTAACTTTAACATTTAATACACCACTTAACAATTGGTGTTTATGCCATGAATAACATGACCACATAGTAGGTAAAACACTAAACATATCCAGTGTCATTACATTAAATCTTACCCTAACTATTATATATATACCTACCAAATGGTACCCCAACTTAATCCTACTATAAAGGCGCTTAAGTTTAGTAAGTCCATTAGAAAAATATAGTTAAGATCTTTCTTATAATTACTTAATCTCAGAAACTTTTGCTGCACTCTCTCAATTTTTAGTTGTAAATCTTATGAAATGGAGCCTAGATTGTTGAATTGTACTCTAAGTTGCTTCTCACCAATCCAGTGAATTGCAATAATTAATCAATTTTACAACATTTAACCGTGTCAGTCGATTTGTGGAGATGGGCAAATTCCTCCCAGAGATTTTGCGCAATATAAACATGTAAAAAGGGTATAACTTACTATCCCAAGCCTTCTGACCCCTTTTCCGCACTTTGACCGCTTTAGGTGGCTTGTCCGGACAAGTTGTCCCTAGTATAGGTCCCGCAGCCCTAGAGCTTCGCCCCAAGGATGCCGGGTTGTCTCCATTTGTCACTGGGTTGACGTGACTACCCTGGGGAGTGTTACAGCAGATTATAAACTCGCCTGCCTGATAGAAACAAACCTGAAAAAGATAATAATAACAACTTTAAAATAGTAATTAATATATTTCAAAAATATGTATCTGAAAAAAACAGATAATACACAGATTTAGAAAATGAGATTAAAAGAATTTTAGACTATAAAAATATAACCATATGTTACTTTGGTTACTGGCATTATACCTAGCTTTCTCATTCAAAATTTAGACATATTAGATTTGTCAAAAAATTTAAACTTAAAAATACAAAAATCAGTCATTTAGGATTACAAAAGATTTTTCAAATATATATACTGATAGATCAGTGGGATTTATGGGTCCAATTAGGAGTTCCACCGTGCCGAACCCTCTAATATGAAAGTATCTGGAGTCGGTGAATTATTTTCCCATTTGATCTCTGGTAGGTTGACATGTTGTCCTTGTATTGTTTTGTATTTATTATACTTATATAGTGCCATTGCTTGCTTTTCAATTTTGGCTTTGATTTAGACTGGAGCGAGTGATATAGAGTATAGCTACGTACTTAAGTAATTACATTCTTATTATTTATTCTACTTTATTGGTTGTAACACACGTAGTTAATATTGTAAGGGAATACGTACGCACTTTCTTTTCTTTGTTATACGAGCATTTTGGTTCAAAAGGCAATATTGTTGTAAACAATTATCACTGCCGGCCGGCGTTGTACAGCGGTAGGGCGCTTGACTAGCATTCCGTAGGTCGCGGGATCGAATCCCGGCGTGGCAAATAAATTTTATTTGATTAATTTGTGTATTTCACAATTTATTCATTTAAAATAATATATATTATATTTGCGGCACGTTCGAGAGTGGAAGATACTCTCAGTATCACCTTGGTGTAAGAGAACCATTCAGAATTGAAACGTTGCTTTAAATGGCTTCTGCCGTGTTTGGTGACCAGATCTGAATAGCCAGGTACTTCCCCACCTCCCTCTTCCCTATCTCCTTCCCCTCCCCACTACTTTCAGCCTCACAACATACCCCAATTGGGGATGCCATAGTCCCACTGGCTCCAGACGGGAGCAGTTGGGACTCTTGTGCGGTTTTCATGTAAAAAAAAATGGTAAATAAAAAAATAAAAAATAAAATAAAAAAACTGCCCTCTTTGGAGTAAAAATTCAAAAACATAAGGTTCTGTACTTAGCTAAAACCTACCGTCATGTTAATTATTTACTATATGATCGAACAGATTTCTCTCTCCCCTCAGTCGGTAAACAGGTGCATTGTTTTTTATTTAAAACGCTGACAGTTGGTTTTTTGTTAGTATTAGTTCTTTAAAACCCCTTTTTATAAAAACAATTGAATTCTTTGAACGCTTTTCCTATCTAATTAGCAAGCGGAACAAACTGTTCCTTCAGAAACTCACGAGTACCGAGCCGGTCTTCAAACTGAGTAGAATAGTATTAATGTTCAATTGAATATACAGTTACGTAACACATAAACGCTAGAAGACCTCAATGCCTTGTCCCAAGTAGGGATGTCGAAAGTGAAAAAAAATATCGATATATCGATGTATCGATATTTATTAAAATATCAATATCGACGTCGATATATCGAGGAAAAAATATCGATGTGTCAATATATCGGTCAAATTTTCAAAAGATTTTGCGTTTTTAAAATAATAATGTATTCAGCTCAATATTATCAATAGTAATTTTTATACACAAGGTGCTTTTTTAATCTAAGAAAATCTCAATAAAATGAAGGTATTTTTATTAGTATGCATTTTATTAGGTAATAATTACAAAAATATCAAAAACTAAAACGCTGTCTTCTAACTAATATATAAACTGAGACGCATACAAAGTTTGTATGCATCTCAGTAACATTCTATTGGCTTATTAATAGTTTAGTCAATAATCGTAGACAATTGGGAACCAACACATAGGGGTGGCTTAGAAAAAAATTGCGAAAAGTAGCATACATTTCTATGTTTCTACCTACACACATGGGATAGTATTAGTGATCACAAATACTAATGCAAAGACAATAGATTTGTAAGCAATTAATGGTTAAAATTTCAACCCCCAGATGTCATGACCCAATACAGTTACTTTTTCCCGTTCGTTCCTATACGGTTTTGGATTCTAGTGACTTTAAATACATAAATATTAAAAAAAATATTGTTTTTGATACAATTTTCGATATTGAATATTTTGTATCGATATATCGGATCAAAATATATCAGCTAAAAATATCGATATATTGAATTAAAAATATCGATACATCGATATATCGATACTAATGCAAAGACAATAGATTTGTAAGCAATTAATGGGTAAAATTTCAACCGCCAGATGTCATGACCCAATACAGTTACTTTTTCCCGTTCGTTCCTATACGGTTTTGGATTCTAGTGACTTTAAATACAAAAATATAAAAAAAAAATATTGTTTTTGATACAATTTTCGATATTGAATATTTTGTATCGATATATCGGATCAAAATATATCAGCTAAAAATATCGATATATTCAATTAAAAATATCGATACATCGATATATCGATACTTTTTCAACCAGCCTAGACCCAAGTTAATCGGCCCAGAGAAATAGAGATTTGCCTAGGTAACGCTGTAGATAGATTTGAAATGCCCAAATGTACGATGGCATGTTTGTTTGGGACAATAAATTATATGTTCCTAACTAACTAACTAACTAACCATCACGCCGTTTCCCCGCAGGGGTAGGCAGAGAGGACGGACCGCCAAACAACTCGGTCTTGGCACACACTCTTTGCCTCACTCACATTCATACATCGTCTCATACATTCTCTTCTATTATTCTGACTTTTGACATGACCCGACTCAATGTTAATATATGTTCCTAATTATCTTTTTACTCTCTTGCCATGTTCGAAAACCAAACCATTTACAAGAAAGCTAATCACCTAATACGTGTTTCTCAAACATTGTTCTGCCGTGGCCCGGTAATTTTCACACTGCCTCTTAGTGACCTACTTAAACCCAAGCTGGTTCCATTAGGTAAAATAATACACATTGTAGCGCGCCGTTTTTACGCTTGCCACTACACCATCTCTTTCCCCCGTACAGCGCCATCCTGCTCACCCAAAACTAGGTAAACCAGGCTGCGCAGACGCCTTCTGCGCATTTCCTACTCTCGAGTCGCTACATAAACCACGCCCCGCAACAAGGAATGGCCTATATAAAGAGCTGCGAGCCCTAAATTAAACCAGTTCGTCTGTAGCTCGCTCTTGGCTAGTACGCTCTCTTAGTTGCGCTTCGTCCTTTGGCACGACCCTCTAAGGAGTATTCTACTATCATAAGTAAAGCACCAACCAGACCCCGACTGCTGCCTTAGTTGCGCTTCGTCCTATGGTACGACCCTCTAAGCAGAACCACAGTCAGTTTTGTTGTTCCCAAAGACTAAACAGCAAGGTTCCCTCCGATCCCTTGCTAAGTTAATTATTATTATTGTGAATTGATACATTGTGACTATTTTTACTATATGTGATCTGTGAACTTACTTTAAATAAACAACATTTTACCAACAATTGTGTTTATAACATTTATTAATAGTTAAAATGTTTTATTAATACTACATATTTTGGTATCGCCTATTTAGTCACTAAATTTTAGTGCGAAGTATGGAGCTGCTGCTTAATTGTTACTAAAGAATCCAAGTTCGCGGAAAATGACGAAAGTTTTGTCCTAAGGTCTGGTTCCACTTCAAGTCGCTTTCTATATTTATTTTTAAGGTAAGTAAACTAGTGTTGAAAACCCAACTTCACACTTATAAGTTGTGATAAAAGGCATTAAAAAGTTATTGCTTGATGAGCTAATTTTGTGTATTCTTAATAATAATAATAATAACGTAGTATTTATATAGCGCAGTTTTGTGATGTTTCACTTCAAGTGCGCTTAATTATAATAAACTTAAAATTAACCTACAGTGTTCCTTACGAGTCCTTAAAAAATTAATTAAATAATGTGAAATAACGAATATACAAAATATACAAAGCAATTCCTAAAGAACAATATTAACAACAATAGTGAGTGCTGTTTTGGCACAGGACAATATATAATGATAAACCATCACTGTGCCACTCAACAAGAATCATTTAAACTAAATTATATAGAACAGGAGGCAGTTAACATTTAGAAATAATACAAATTCAGAGTGCACATAAAACTATAGTAAAGAGGTAATCGAAACCAAACAATTACCAGAAACTTGAGGAACATGGCTTATTATAGTAGATTGAAAAGGAGTTAAAATTCATGAAAGGTATGATTTTTTAAATAAGTTTGTTTTTAAAGCTCTTTTGAATTCAGCCAAGTTCTGGATATTAGTAAGAGCTGAGGGAAGTTTGTTCCAAATGAGCGGGCCAGTTACACGAAAAGATCGATCATAGTAAACGGCTCGATTTGACCTAGAAAGCTCGATTAAACACAAGTTCAATTAACGAGTCGACATCTGAATCTATCAATTTGTGGCAAATTTGTTTCGGAATCTAACTTGAATGTAAATGGGTTTATTATCCAAGCTTTGTTGCTGTCGATTGGAGGAATTGAAGATTCCTCTCTAGTCCTAATAAATGTTCTTTAATTTGAGTTTGAGTCTTGTGGCAATGCAATCATGTTGTACTCTTTTTTAATCTCACTTCTAAATGCTTTGAAGTTCCCTGTTTCCGCGCGTTGTGCCCACACATTAAGTTTTTTATTGCAGCTTCCACCTTGTCATAAAACAAGGCGGGAATGTTGCGACCCGGTATTTTATTTTGATGGCCCGGTACCGGGTCGCAACCACGCAAATGGGAAACCCTGACCTAGAGAAAGCCTTGAAAGAGTTTTACTGCTGGAGAGCTAGCCGCAGTAAAGCGATGGTGGTTCCCGCCCAACTGTTACATTAAAGACGGGTCCATTGCGCGGGCAAACTCCAGACTATGGCCAGACGTTTGCTTTGACAGTCCCGTAACACACATTCAAGGTCATAAATTTTTGTAGTGTTTGAGTTTCCAGTGTTCGGCGTTTGAAGGTCATTTCGGCGCTTGGAGGACTTTCAAACAATTAATTAGGGTGAAGTTCGCGCAGTTCACACAATTTGACAACTGGTCTGGAATACGGACGTCCACGCGTACGCAATACTTGACGTTTGGCGTTTATTGCATGTCTTAAGTTACTATTGAATTTGAGATGCACAGATATTTTAATAGATATTTATTTATTAGGAAATATTTCCAACTAATATCGATTACTATTGAAATTAGAGTGCGTGAATAATTACGTAGCATCAAAAATAGAATAAATTTAAATTGTTCAATTTCTTTCGTGTCTCTGAAACCGATTTATAATTTAATAGACTTTATTTACAAGTGAGTTCACGAAAGAAATAATCATCCATTACGACAGTGCGTTTATTTAAAATCATAAATAATAATTTTAGGTCCGCGCAGTTGATAACCAAAGACGTTTATCGTTTACGTAAATGTTAAAATGCGTTCGATGTGGAAAAGATGCTACACCAGGAAGAAAACAGACATTTATTTATCAGGAAAGATTTCCGACAAATATGGATTAGGTTTTGCACCAATAACATTATATAATAACGTCATTGTATTGCACGACCTAAAGTTACTAGAATTTAGAGTGCGTAAACATTTACGTCAAAAACAGAATAATTAAAAATATTTGATATTATATTATAATTTTATTATCAAATATTTTGATTATTATATTATATTTAGGTTTAATAATATTTTAAACACGTGATTATGCTCGCTCATGGCACATAACCATAAAAGGCCATTCCGTTTTCCCCACACACGACCGCATCGCGTATCTTCTGTCAAAAAATGAATTCTCCCCCCCGCCTGCCTTCCCGCTTCACCCGAGATGGGATGTTTAAGTTTTGTTTTTGTTTTGTTTTCCGCAGAACACGGGAAGTTCAAACACTACAAAAATTGTCAAACATTTATGACCTTCAATGTTTTGACCTTGACTATCAAAGCAAAAGTCTGGCGTTTTCCCGCCCAATGGACCCGACTTTACATTAACACTGTCGCCCAACATTTATATTACAATACACATTACACATATTCGTATTATTATACATTTTACCTATTATTTACCTGTGGACGTTTCCCCAATCTTGGCCCCATTTTGGCTGACTTGCAGTCCTTGAGAGATACACACACTCCGGCATCGCCAGATTCTTCCAGAAGGCACGCATCTCCTGAAAAACAGTTTAATTTTCATTAAACATTTTAATTTAAAAAAATTTATATGAATATATTTTTTGTGATTTGTAATTTTTTTAAATAGCAGACTGTCCCCTTTGCTTATGATATTGAAACATATAAACGAATAAAAAAATGACATTTGGATGGACATGTAGAGCGGTTGCACGCAGAAAGCAGCACCGCTCCGTAGGAACACTCAATAACGACGGCCGGAGTGGTCTAGCGGTAAGTATTTTGACTCACAATCCGAAGGTCACGGGATCGAATCCCGGCGTGGGCAAATAAATTTTATTTGATTAATTTGTACGATTAATTAATTAAAAATAATGTATAGTGTATTTGCGGCAAGTTCCAGAGTGGAAGATACTCTTAGTATCGCCCTGGTGTAAGATCACCATTCAGAATTGAAACGTTGCTTGAAATGGCTTTAACCGTGTTTGGTGACCAGATCTGAATAGCCAGATTCTTCCCTACCTTCCTCTTCCCCATCTCCTTCCCTTCCCCACTACCTTTGGCCTCACAACATACCCCAATTGGGGATGCAATAGACTTACCGGCTCCAGACGGGAGCAGCTGGGACCCTTGTGAGGTAATCATATAAAAAATAAAAAAATTAAAAAAGATATTTTAATTCTTACATCCAGCAAAAACCCAACGGTAAATTCGCTATCTAACTATGACTTAAATTCCATACTCAAATGTAAAATACCAAAAACGATCCTCCGAGTAATAATTATTATTAACCTGAATCTACATTGAAAAAATCTCACGAGAAAAGATACATGCCGCCGAAGGGACTCGAACCCGCGTCCTTCTGATTTACGGTCAACTGCTCTATCCACTGAGTTACGTCGGTCTATTTCCTACCCGCCAAAAAATTCAATACATACTGGTGTTTCATTCAACAAGTAGTAGCTTATTACATTCTTCCACCTACAAACTACAACTTTATTTTATATGTCAAAGGTTACATGTTTCAGGCTAATAATTATTATATCTATAATAATTGTTACCCTTTGTACTATGCGCAAAAATCTTGTCTTAAGCATTAGTTTATCAATTAAAAAATAATAGGTGTAACTCCTGTAGCATTTAGTTTTGGGACATTATTTAACGTTCTTACAATTTTTACAAAATATCCAAAACGTTAATTAATTTTTTTTTAATCCATTAAATAGCAATTGCAAAGCGTCAGTATTTAGAAAAAGTTCAGTATGGGATCAAAGATGATGTCAAATATTTTTGGGATTTTATTAATTCCCAAAAAGCAAATCCACATACCCAAATTAACTTGAGTGATAGAACGTAAACTTTTTCCGATCCCGAAATAGTAAGCCAAAAATTTGCCGATTATTTCAAATCAGTGTACAGCCAGATAGCTCCTCAACTAAATCTAGACTTTACTCGAACCCAGAGACCCTGGAATATTGGCAACATCGGTCTTGAGCTAACCTGTCCAGAGGAAGTAGACGCATGTACTCGAACTTTAAAGCTCGACAAGGCTGCAGGCCCAGACGGAATACCCCCTAATATAATCGCTTATATGTCAAAAACCATTTGTCAATCGCTGAGCTATATATTTAATCTTAGCATATCGAATGGTTGTTTCCCTCATTCTTGGAAACTCACGCGTGTAAGCCCAATTTTCAAAGCTGGAGTCAAGTCTGATATAAAGAATTACAGACCTCTAGCTATACTATCAACTATACCAAAAATATTTGAAACGATTATTTATAAGAAATTACATCACCAAATTATGCCATTTCTAGGAGAAAGCCAATACGGTTTCATGCCAAGAAAATCCACGGTTTCAAATTTGTTAACATTTTTGCGATTGGTGGCCGTCGGATTGGACTCGAAACACCAAACAGATGTAGTGTATACGGATTTTGCCAAGGCTTTTGATCGAGTTGATCATGATATTTTACTACTTAAAATGTACAAACTTGGTTTTTTAACAAACACTTATATTCTTCGCGTCCTATTTAAAATCCATAAGTCAATATTTAATAATAAATGGACATGAATCTAAACAATTCCCGGCGTTATCAGGTATTCCCCAAGGTTCAAACCTTGGTCCTTTGCTGTTCCTTATACTTATAGATGACATCCAGGTTTGTGTAAAATATTGCAAATGTCTTCTATTTGCAGACGACCTCAAACTTTTGATGGAAATAATCTGTTACTACGACTGCTTAAAAATGCTATCTGACCTTGATGCTATTGCAGAATGGTCAGTAAAAAACAAATTAGAATTCAATATAAAAAATTGTGTAACTATGACATATACCCGCTTCCAGAAGCCCATAGTTTTTTAATACAACATTAAAGGGATAACATTATGCCGAGTCAATAGCTTTAAAGATCTCGGTATCGTCTTTGATCCCAAACTGACATTCTCGGATCATATATCACGGCTCACTCCAGCATGCTACAAACTCCTGGGTTTCATCATCAGAATATGTAAGCAATTTGATGACCCAGATGCAATGATAGCCATGTTCGATGGAGTCATAAGAAGTAATCTGGAGTATGCTAGTGGTGTGTGGACTCCGCACAAAGATAAATATATTAATATGCTGGAACAAATTCAGAAAAAGTTCCTCAGGTATGTCTATATGCGGATGAATGGAACGTACCCGAGATTCATGCACCATATGGAATTACTTGAGGCAACAAATAGATTTAGCTTGGAAACTAGACGTTATGCAAATCTTGCAATTCTTAGTTTTAACATAATCCATAACCGTATTGACAGCCCATTCCTGTTGGAATGTTGTGGCTTATACGTGCTTGAAAATTTCAGTCGTAGTCGTCGACACGACTTGTTCAAAATACCATATGGCAGAACAGATGTTCTAGCACAGCATAGCATGACAAGAGGAATAGTGCTGTTGGACGAAATATCGGAAACACTAGATATATATAACTCTTCTTTAGATAGTGTACCGGACGTGATTTGACAATTAAATAATTGTATTTAAAATTATAATTAATTAATAAATCAGCTGCCGGGGTCAAGTAATTCCAAAGGGATAAAAAACAAAACTTGACCCCTTCACCCCCTTTTTATTTATCTTGTGTACATACCTACACACTTATTTTGTTACTTTGCATAAATTGTGATTTATGCAAAGCCTTCTTGGTCTGTTGTACATACCTACAACCCTTTGACCTTTGCGCAGATTCAAATTTATGCAAAGCCATTCCAATTTCTCTCCACCCAATTTGTGCAAACCATGTGTTGTTATCTTGCACAAATTGGCTCTATGTAACTTCCTTCCATTTTGTGCAAAGTTTCATAATTTGTGTACATACCTACACACTTGGATTTGTTATTTCCATAAAAATCTACCATGTCTTGTGCAAACTCACTCTTACAAAATAAATATCAAGAGAGCCGTAGCGAGTCGGAGACAGGTGTTGCGAGGTGGTAAGGACGCCCGGTGACCGCCGGCGCGTTCGAAACCTTTGCCCGGTCCGATTCTAGGATCTCAATTCCTGGAATTTCAGGGAGACAAAAGGCTAAAGACCCGCTGTTTCCCTTTAAATAGGGCCCTAAAAGCGCTGGACCGACAGAGAAGATTCGCTCAGTGACTGCCGCCAGCGACAGTCGCTTCTGTGACAACAGATTTTTTCGCTCCCGAACCGCTCTGTCTGGCTCGTGTTTACACGGCCAGACACCTGCTATTGTCAGCCGGCCGGACCCCGACCGGCTCACTGCTTAGGCCACCGCGCCGCCAACTGCCTTTTTCAAGGCAAAGAAGAACAGGAAGGACGACCTGGCCCCACCGAGAGAAGAAGCCCCCAAGACCACCCCCGCAATCCTAAAGCGGAAATATAGGACACCTGCCGTGCGGATGATTCCCGCGCGGCTCCTTTCTGCCATTCCAGAGGATACCACCACCTACCGAACGAAGACTGGGACCATCAAGGTCCCCAACTCCCAACCACTGCAGCCCCATCCCGCTGACCCGAGGACGAAGCCGGCAGCCATCCCCCTACCGCCCCCGAAGATGCCCGAGACCGCCACCGCAGCCGGGCCCAGCCGCCCTCCAGTAGGCCCAGCTTCAGGCTACGTTCCGCCCCCCAGATTCCAGCCCCATCAGGACATGGAGATGACAAGAGAGGAGGAAGGTTGGACGAGGCCGACCAACCCCATCAAGAGGCCAGGATCCCCGCAGGAACCCCGGGCGGTTGTTGTCGGCAACCGCTTCGGCAACTTGAGGGAAGTATCCGAAGGCGGCGGCGCGTCGCAGGCGAAACGCGCCAACACTAATTCATTTACTTCCTCCACAGGTACCACGGGCACCGCCAGGAAGGACCGCGTCCCCCCAGTCGTGATGACCCTAGGGACCCTCTCGCATGGACAGGTCACCTCAGCGGTGCAGGGCCACATCGGGCACCTGCGTTTCGAGATCAGGTACAGACCAGGGGGAAAGGTCAACATCCTCCTGCAGAGCATGGCGGATCACCGCGCCCTCACCAACGGGCTGCGAGCGGAAGCACGCGGCTTCCATACCTACACGGCGGAGGCAGACAAAATGAAGAAGGCAGTGATAAAGGGCCTGCCTAACGTGGCCACGGAGGAAATAGCCGAAGACCTTACGAACCAAGGCTTCGCCCCCGTCAAGGTCACCAAGATGACGACCACCACGGCCGAGTACCCAATGTACTTGGTACACTTCAACAAGGAAGTTAACATGGGCCAGCTGAGGGCGGCCGTCAAATACCTATGCCACTGCAGGATCCGCCTGCAAAAACATCGCAGCAACCACTTGCAGCACGGGACACAGTGCTACCGCTGCCAGAACTTTGGGCACGGGTCCCGCAACTGCTCACACACCGCGAGGTGTGTGAAATGCCTAGTGGAGCACGCCTCCGCCGAGTGCCCCAAGACCACCAGGGATGAGCCCGCCGCGTGCTGCAACTGCGGAGGCCCCCATCCCGCCAACTATAGGGGCTGCCCGAAGAGGGTGGCATACGTCGCCTCACTGCAACAACACCAGCGACAGCTCCGCCGGGAGGCGCCAGGAGGCAGGACAGAGGCGCCAGGAAGCAGGACACATCCTCATGCGCATCAGACGACGAGGAATGATGGACGCACCTGGGCCCAAGTAGCCGGAGGAGCCTCAGGCCCCCAACAGCGCGAGGAGCAGCCCCGCTCGCAGCCCCGCACGCAGCAGCCCGCAGGAGAGGCATACACCGGCGCAGGAGACGCACAACTGATGATGGCCCTGCTACAGGGATTGAGACGGGTGCAACCGCAGTTGGCCGCAGCTGGATCCAACGAGTTGGAGAGGGCATGGATCCTGATGGATCTCATCACGTCCACCATCAATGTCTAATCCCCAGATGGTGAACGTCCTCCTGTGGAATGCCCACAGCATCCGTTTTAAAATTGACGAACTGCTCGCTCTGGCAAACAATACTAACATTGACATTTTTCTCATTACAGAAACTCATCTCAAACCCGACATTCCCCTGAGAGTGCCCGGCTTCGAAGTACACCGAGACGACCGACTAGAGGGCGCAGGCGGAGGCACCGCCATATTCGTTCGTCAAACCATTACATCTACAAGAATCCCTACTCCGAAGTTGAAGCATACTGAAGCCACGATTATCGAAGTCACCATAGAGGATAGAGCGCATACCATCATCGCCGCCTACTGCAACCATCCCAACCTACTGGTTAGAGAAGATCTCGATAAATTACTTAATTTGCGCCCTATTGTCATTCTAGGAGGAGATCTGAACGCCAAGCACAATTATTGGAACAACTACAGAGGCAACGCGAATGGGAAAACGCTCTTTTCACATATGCAGACGCACAACTACACGATAATGGCGCCGGACAAACCGACTTACCACTCAGCACACGCAATGTACCCAAGTACTCTGGATATCGTACTTGAGAAGAACGCCAAGACCATCTCGCCATTGCGCACGCTGGACGAACTGTCGTCGGACCACCTGCCCGTGAGCTTCACTATAGGAGGAACGACTTCAAGGAGCCCCAGAAAGCGGCGAAACTACAAGGACGCCGACTGGGAAGGATTCAAAAAAGAGATTAACGAACGGATACATCTCACGTCGGCAACTCTGCGCTCAAAGGAAGAGATCGACGAAGCCGCAAGCACTCTGACCGAAATCATCCAAATTGCACAAGACATTTTCATCCCCCTCAAAGACGAACAGACATACACGATCAAGCTTCCCGAGCACGTCTTATCGCTCATTAAGGAGAAAAATCGCCTGCGACGCATCTACCATCACACGCGCGACGGCTACTTCAAAACGGCCTACAACACTCTACAGCGGGAAATCAAGCAGGAGATCACCGACCTCAGACGCGAAGACGAAGACTTTGGACGAAGAAAGTTACGTCACTCACGCCAAAGGACAACAGCCTATGGAAAATGGCAAAAGCGCTGAGACACGAGGATCACGCGATTCCCCCGCTAGAGAAGCTAGATGGATCAGGGTTGGCACTTTCACTCGAAGAAAAAGCAAACGCGCTCGCCGATGGATTCGAGAGAGCCTACGCAGCCACGGACGGCCTATCGGACCCGGAAACGGATCGACTAGTAGAAGAGTCTCTAAGAAACCTCGAACAAGCCGAGCAGACGAACGCCGCCGATATTCACTTCAGCACACCGAGCGAAGTAGCCGTCATTATCAGGCGATTGAAGACAAATAAGGCGCCGGGAAGCGATCAAATACATAACATCCTACTGAAACATCTACCTCAGAAAGCCATCATCTTCATCACCAAACTGTTCAATGCCTGCCTCACCATCGGACATTTCCCTGAGATCTGGAAAACGGCGACCGTGCTGCCCTTTTCCAAGCCAAACAAGGACAAGAAGCAGCCGACAAACTATCGGCCGATTAGCCTACTCTCCACGCTGAGCAAGGTATTTGAACAGGTGATTCTCAACAGACTTCTACCACACCACGAAGACACTTTACCAGACGAACAATTCGGATTTAGGAAAAGGCATTCCACTACCCATCAGCTATCCAGAGTAGCGGAATTCATCGCGAGAAGATTCAACGAAAATCGCTACACCGCCGCTGCATTGCTAGACTTGGAAAAGGCATTTGACACCGTTTGGATAAAAGGGCTCCTGCACAAACTACACAGACTGAACACGCCCATGTACCTAACGAGAGTGATACAAGAATACCTCAAGAACAGATCCTTCCAAGTCTTCATCAGGAACGCGCTGTCGACACTACGTGAGATTCCAAAAGGCGTGCCACAGGGAAGTCTACTGGGACCTCACCTCTTCAACATCTTTACGCACGACATCCCCCATGACGAGAGATGCAACCTTTCCATCTATGCAGACGACGTCAAACTTTACGTTTCCTCGACGCAAGCAGACATGGCAGATATACCTACAGAGGGCGCTCGACGCACTCGTACAGTTCTACAAAAAATGGCGACTCAAACTGAACGAGGCGAAGACCGAAGTCATAATGTACTCGAGGAAAAATAAAATAAGAACACCAGACGTCAACATCGAAATGGGAGGACACGTCCTAGAATGGAAAGATGAGGTCGTCTACCTGGGCCTCACAATGGACTCACGTCTCAACTGGAAATCTCACGTAGCCAAGATGCACGTGAAAGCCAGAAAGGCAATCGGCGCGATGAAGCCAATCTTCAACAGAAGAAGTCCGCTACTTCCCAGAACCAAACTCCTGATCTACTATTCGCTCATTCGACCGGTACTGACTCATGCTATCCCCGTGTGGGGCAGCATCTCCCACTCTGACCACACAAAACTACAGACTTTACAAAATCTCTGCATTAAAATCACGTACAACACAAGACTCAGAACAAACTTGAAAAGACTACATGCAAGAGAAGAAATACCGACCTTATTTGAATACACACACAGACTGACCGACCGATTTTACAAGTCACTTCAACATAGTAAAAATAAACTCATCAGAGAAATCGGTCAATACAATGCACCTAGCGATCTCCCTTTCAGGTACAAACACAGACTACCCAAACATATTCTGATGGACCTTAATCACATTTGGCACAATCCTGAATCAGACGTGGATGACTGAGCGATCGGTAGGTATTCCCAATCACCAGACCCCTCCCCACAACTTATGTCTATATATCTATGTATATATTTATATAATAATATTTATTTTATCTATATGTATGTAAGTTTATCCTAAAAATTCCCATAAAGTATACATCACATAAAAACAGACACCCACACCCATCACCACAAAATGCAGGATTTCATCTACTGAAATCACTGAAGGCCGCACAGTTTCATGTTGACTGTCGGCCGACTCCTCCCGGATAAGGTTTTTCATGGTTTCCTTATTCCCAAAGGCAAATGCGGAAGAGCTCCAAATAAAAGGACATGACCGACTCCTTCCCACTCCCAACATAACACAAACACACACGTATGTCTAAATTTCCCCTTGCTTGATGCCGGTTGCTTTGTTGAGCTATGCAAAACATGCAATTTTAGTAGGGTTTTTACATAACAATTTTTCCCTACCGACAAAATACATGACCTCTAAGTCTATAATAGCCAGGTACTATTTTTAAATACCCACATGAGGTAAAAATTGCAAGACGCATATGACGCCGTTCTATTTGTATAAAGAACATTAACTTTAAATTCAGTAAATTTAAATGATTCATCTCCTCAAGATACATAAGAATCTAGTAAATGAAAAAAAAAAAAAAACTGGACCGACAGAGTTCCTGCATCCGTCATCTCGCACACATCTTTACCTGCCCTACGCTCCCCGGTCGAACTGCAAACTTGGACTTTCTCTTCTTGCCCTGGCCGACTTGTTCACCCTTGAAGAATATTACAATTATTGTTCGAACGCCTTTTTCAAGGCGCAGGTTACCCCTCTACTCCGCTCCATCTCCCTTCTTCCCCTCGCCTTCCCCCGTTTCTCCCTTTACCTACGGCAAGTTGGACTTCTTCTCTCCTCTGGCCAGCCCACCCTGAAGAACCTATACAATTTGTCGAAACGCCTTTATCAAGGCGAAGGTTACCCCTCTACTGCGCTCTACCTCCCTTCCCCTTGCCTTCGATCCGTTTCTCCCTTTCTACCTACAATTTCTCCCCGTTTTCCCTCGCTTTCTCCCCATTTCTCCCTTTCTCCCTACATTTACCCACTTTTCCCTCTACCTACCCTTTCTCCCCTTCTCCCGCAGGCGTCGAAACGGCCAGCCGGTCCCCCTCCCACTACATCGTCTGAACGGCTGGCGATTACTGTTCGCGCCTTTATTGTTACATGTTGTTCTTTCGAAACTACCTATTTGGTGCCCTCTGCCTCAGTTGAATTTACCTCGCCGCACAGGACAGAAGTCCTAAAACCGCACCGCTTTTACAGTTTTTAGTAATCAAACCGCAAAGTGAACTTTTAAATCTCGCAGCTATTCGCAAGTACCATCGCCACGCGTCATCCATTCTCGCTTATTATTTCGCGATCAAACGTTCATTCCCAATCGCCATTCCCTTCCAAAATTTCAACCAAACTAACATACCTACCTTTCCAGTGAACACTGAACGAAGAGGGAAGCAGTATGGGTAAGTGCGATTAAAATATAATAAAATAGGTAAATAAGAACCGCATACAGTATACTGTCCACAACATCCACGCAGCATTTGATCCCTCGATCTTGAGAGGGATCATTTGCTACCCGCCGCAATAATTACAGTGCCACGCGTCCCGTACAGATAGCCTTAAGATTTTTTGTATAATAATCATCTTCCTAGGTGTTAAGACTGTCAAAATGAGAAAATTGTACAGTAATTGTATAATAATCTGTTGTGCAATTTAAAAAAAAAAAGTAGACATACATTAGACCAAGATTGTTTTTATAATAAGTAATGGAATTCTGAATTTAAATTAGACCAAAGACCAAGTAGGCGTCATAGCCTATCACGGTTGGTTTAACTCGGTGGCTTGCTGTCAGCTGTCACTGGATCGCAGTAGATCCCAGGAACTGGCTATTTTTGGAACCATTTCTTATCGGACTTATAAAATATTAACCTACACTCAAACTGGGCGAAGCTGACCTAAAAGCCGCCCGCAGGGCAAAGCGGCAAAAACCTGCGGAACGGGTTTTTAACTGCTAGTTTAGTTAATAATTACTTAATAATTAATAAAACTCTTACGAAACTGTCAGAAATATCACAATTTGAGAATGAAATTTTGCAAACCATCGATCAAATTAAAGCAAATCAAAATACAATTTTCGAATAAACTCTTTATACTAATGAATGTACTTGAAGTTCTCAGTAAATAATAATTATAAGCCTTTTAAATAGGTAGGTACCAGGCGCGGTCCCTCCATACATACTGTAGATGCGGCGCTTCCCTTCCTTTTGAGGCATATGATAAGCATAATAATAATTCTTATTTTTTTATTCAGCATTAAAAAGAGCTTAGAGCTTATTTTTTTCTAGCCGTAAACAGCAATAAATACTGCAATTTAACGACACCGTCCCAACCTCAGCGGCCAATAACAACAAAACATGATTCGCGGACCTGACCGAAATACATAATAACAACACCATTCTCGATGCTAGTATGTGTCGAATAACGCACCAATTCCAGCAACAGTAGATTCTCTGCTCCATTCCGCATCCACGATGTGAGAAAAAGTTTGATATTTGTGCATGCGCGTTTAGTTCTGCATGCCAAGTATACAGGGTGTTAAGGGATGTACTTGACTTACTTTAACCAGTGATTCCTGACATTATTTGGAGTAAAAAATGTTAATGAAGTTTTGGTCTCCGGTGACTTTTTTTGACAACTTTTTTTTTTTCATTTTTTCTTCAAAATCAAACAAAAAAAAATCTTCCGAACTTTGTCACTGGTCACTCAGCCGAGAATCCGACCAACCCCTTACCCCGCCTCCAACTGACCAACACCTACCATTTTTTATGTTTTTGTAGAAAAAATAAATTAAAAAACTTAAAAAATGTCACCGGAGACCAAAATTTTATTTACATTTTTTACTCAAAATAATGTCTGGAATCACTGGTTAAAGTAAGTCAAGTACGTCCCTTAACACCCTGTATGCATACGGAGCGTCCAACGCGCAAAAAACGACTTTAATGCGCGTAGGCATAGTGCATAGAATAGCACAACAAAGCGCGTGTATTAATTCGGAATGTTTTAGAGAATTTGGTAGCGCGATCATTTTTACAATTCGGCTTGAATAACGGATGCCGATTGATACGTTAAATATCTCTCGAATATCTATTTAATCATTTTAATTTTAGAACTGTAATAATACTAATAATTGATGTGAAGCATAAAGGATTTATAGAGCTAATTTGACATACTATTTTTGTCAGTAATCGCATCTTGTTCGTGGGCTAGTCTGTAGGAATTTATATTTGATTCAGGTAGGTATATACTTCAGCACACCTTATACAAAAAGTCACCTACCGCCACTGGTAGGTATCTGTGTTAGATACCAAATTTGATGGATTGTTCTTATAATATACAAAAATAAATATTTTTAATACATTAGAAATGAAAATTTGAATAAAAAAAATTATTGGTGGCACGCATGAGTGAAAGGGGACGTGGGAGGGGAACGGGACGCAAGGGAAAGGACACGCAGGGAAAAACCACTTATTTATTAAGTTGGATTGCAACGCATGCAGATAAATCGCTAGTTATTAATAAACTTACCTGCTTTTAAATTCTGCGCATCACCGAACTTAGCAGCTATCAAAAACACTACTAAAACAAAATACACAATCGACACCATATTGTTAGACTAAACTTGAAAAACATATATTTATCTAATTATGTTTTAAGATGAGCGGACGCACGACCCGGTCGGGTGTATTATGAAACGAACAATTATTATGAAAGATAAGGAATTATGTATACGAAATGATTATTGCTTTTTATGTATTATATTTAAAATAGTTGTTTTGAATTGATTAAAAATAAGAGGCGTCGCGAGCGTCCGGCAATTTGGGCAGCTATCCAGGGTTTTGAACGGATCATGGAAATGGAAATAAAGATCTAATCGGGCGGCGTCATCGATATATTAACTATAGATAAGCCCTCCCGTACCCAATTCCAATCCCAAAGTGACACCACCTACGAGTAATTTCATAATATAACTACACATCGAATTCCTTGCATCTCTTGCGTGACGTAGTGTTTTACTAGGAAGAAATTTTTTTTTATCAATTGTTACTTTTCTCGATACGCTGCCTCGAATACATATGTTATGTACATATTTTTTTAGATATTCATATAACTGGTTAAATTGTTAATAATAAAGTCCGTGATAGCCCATACCTAAAATATTTCTAACTGCCTGAAATTTGTGTTTTAAAAATGATCTTCACAAAGCTAGTAATTCCGTTACCGGGAACTTGCTGGAAAACAAATTAGCTCCACGCAGACCAACTAAAGGTACAAACCAATGCTTCTTGCAATCTTTTGACTGTGAGATAATGGACTTTCTTTTTGATAAATGTTTTCATAAACCAATATTTTTGGTTTCGGTGTCATTTTTAAGACCCACACGCCCTGTCTAGATATACTTGGTCGAAGGGCGGCGTTTTCTCCGTGCATATCAAATCCCCAATTTTCTCTCTGGATTTTGATGACAGTGTAAATATTTTTTAATATAGATGTCGACCACAAGCGTGTCGATACGTTTTGCTTTCTTGATAAGTTACTTCTTACAGGAGTCATGACATTTTATTTATGTATCGTTTTTTTTGTATTTCTTTGGCATTAACTATGTAGTAATTTCTAGACATTTTGTTTTAAAAAGTTTTATTTTCTACATACATTTGTTACAATTTTTTTTAATTATTTGCTACTGGTTTCGATACATCCGTGACATTCACTGGCAAACTTAAAATTAACTTTAAAATTCTATGCAAGTACAAAAATGATTAGATTTAATTAGGTGGAGGTAGTGGGAGGGGAAGAAGTGGGAGGAGTTGACAATACATGGGAACATTGTTAAAAAGGGTTGGTTACGCATTGCAATATGTTTTGTTTGTTCGAAAATTTAAATAAATATATATCACAAAGATGGTACTTACCCACTCCTTGGAATTAACAGAGACACCTAAATGAATTGTTTTTTAAAAATAGAATCTAGTTAAAACAAGAAAATAACTGACACTCTGTTTCTTGGAAAATTTTCTTCATTGTGAAAAACTATGAGTTTGTGTATTGATTGACAAATTTCATCTCTTGTGCAAATTTTGAAGTCACCTAAGGATTGCATTGATGGAATTTAACTATTGATTGGATGATATTACGGAGACCTCCAAGCTACAAAAACTACAAAACAAGGTTGGTGGATCTGATATTTTCCCTGGAGTTTTTTCTTCGTGCCATTTCTTTGTGATATATTTGTTCGCGCAAGTAGAGTTTTCACATTCATGTCTGTGAGTATTAGGCTCAGAGGGTTTGAGATTATTTATACATCTCAAACTCATATAAACTCGTGTTTAAATCAACTGTCAAATGTGTCAAGTGTTGTTTCGAAAAATCAACATTTAATTCTAATCACCTTAAACATACCTGTGCAAAGACAAATTTTACTAAAATACATTAATCTAGTGCATTATATCAATCCAGTTTCTCAATCAAATGCATTAAATACACAATTAACAGTGAGTTAAGTGCAAAAAAAAAAAAAAAACAAAGATTTTTTCAAAATAACCTTATTATCTTCCGAAACTGAACACACCTTATAAAGTTTTATATTGACAGTAGCTCCCAACTGGGCCGTGGATCAGCGGATAAATCGGTCAAGTTTCGATTCAGTTCTTTAGGGCGACAGCGCGAGTTCAATCCTTAAGTCAACCAAAATATTTTTTCTTTTTATTCCTTATAAATTAATATAAATATGAGTAGACAGAGGAATTGTACAAAAGAAACCAACGACATCTAGCGACGCTGAGGAAGATGAAAATAAAATCATCATTTATATGTATAGACAAAAAGTTTAACGACACTTTTAAAAGCAAATTAAATATTCTGCCAGATATAAAAGACTATATCGGCTTCATTTCAGCCGAATACGATGAACTGAAAAAAATGCTCACCGAGTCCTTGGAGTACAATAAAAAATTTACAAGCAGAGAATATTAAGCTAAATTCAGAAGTGCGCGACCTTAAGAGCCTAGCAGGACAGTCGGTTTTATCGAAATTTGCTAAAATAGTTTAATTGTTTGTCGCTTGTGTCGCCCTCATCGCTTTTTAACTCAATTCTTTCAAAATTTATTGTAAATGGTTACTAAAAATGGATTTGATAATAGTATCCGCTCGTAAAAATCCGAAGTTACACGATCATTCCCGATAACAAATTAAATATTGGCATATTATATCTTGGCCGGTCGTTTCGAACGTTGGATTTCTATTTTTCCCCATAACGTGGGAAAATTTCCCTTAAGATTGCCTATTTCAAAGAAAATTATTTAAAAAAATATTATTTGAACAACTTTTTAAAAACTGTCGGAAATTCACTATGCAACTAGTATGGTTTTAGAAGCAAATCGTGAGTTGTTTATTGGTTTAACACTTCAATCTATATATTTTTTTTATTTAAAAAATATAAACTACAAAAAGTTATAGAAGTTCTATAAAAATCTGTATCTTCTAAATACGAAAAATATTTGCGACATATTGATTTCTTTTACATGAGAATCGATATTCCCAAATTTTACAAGCAAACTAAATTTTCCAAAAATACGGGATTTTTTTCGGCTAACTGTCAACACCCAAGAAGAACACCTGCATTGTGACAACAAGTCTTAGCGATGGATGTCTGCGCCCGCCAGTTGAATAATCCCCAGGGCGTCACAACACACGGAAATATAAAACACCATTGAAAAATATATTTGTTTATTTAAAAGTTTAGGTTTTAACATTAATTAGTCGTTATGTATTATTATTAACATTGTTATTATTTCCTATGAAATAAAGGTATTCTCCTGTGAAAGCTGATGTATAAAAATGACTTATTATATCACACTGTCATCATCACTATCATCCTAAGGAATGCTGTGTGGAGGGTTTTTTAAGGATTTAAAAAAGTTTTTTTAAGTTTTTTTAAAATATGGAGACGAAGTTCTAATAAGGAGTTCTGGGAAGGAAATAGGTATTAGGGATTGGTAGGAATCTGGGGGTCAGTGTATCGAACCAGGCGTAACAAACGTATGAATCCATCTCAGTGCAAGGCGATGGGTCGAGATATTCACAGTATGGAAGATCTACAGTCTCTCGTATCTAGGGTGTACGAAGAATGAGTTAATAATGAATGTAAGTAAAGTCTAAAGCCATGATATTTGAAAGAGAGAATATGAAAACAATGTGCAACATAGTTATGAATGATGAAAACTTGGAGCAATTGGATGAGTTTGTGTATTTGGGAAGTATGTTTACGAGAGATGGGAAGGCTGATAGAGATATTTAAAGAGAAGTGAATGCAGGTAACTCTATTAATGGAGTACTGGTACCTACCCTGATGTATGGCAGTGAGTCATGAAACTGGCAGAGAAAGGATGAAAGTAGACTGAATGTTGTAGAATGAGATCCCTGAGATGTATGGCGTATGTGTGGTAAAACCATGTGGGATCGTGTGAGAAACATGGAGATCCGCAAAGAATGCAAGGCTGATGTAAGTGTAATGAGTAAGATGAAGAAAGGAATGCTCCGATGGTTTGGGCATGTAGAGCAAATGAACGATAAAAATAGTGTAAGGAGAATATACAACCGCAAATGTGAATGGTAGAAGTCGTGAACGTCCAAGAAAGACATGGCACGACTAAATGAATCAGATACTTTAGTCGGACCATATCAAGAGTCAGAATAATAGAAAAGCATGTATGAGACGATGTATGAATGTGAACGAGGCAAGGAGTGTGTGCCAAGACCGAGTTGTTTGGCGGTCCGTCCTCTCTGCCTACCCCTGCGGAGAAACGGCGTGATGGTTTGTTAGTTAAATTATGAATAATAATAATTAACCATTTATTTGGACAGCCCTATTTCGTGTGTAACTTGACACTCGCTTTTGAAAAATAAAATAATATTATGACGGATGATATACATGCCTTCTTCGAAAAAGTAAGACAACACGGAAATTTATTTCTTGTAAAAGCACTGATGGGCTTTTACAGAATGTTTAATTTTTACGTGGTTTTACTGCCAGATACAGAGATATCGAAAAATATTATACAGCTAGGTACAGTTCTGAATCTCAACTATTTAATAATAATAATTGGACGATTTGTATAATGCCGTATTAGTGAAAAATCACCCCTAGGGCGCAATTTCACTTGATCGTGCCATTCTCCCCCCGACTTCTTCTACCATACTTACACATTCACCTCATTCCTTCTCCTTACATTATTTTCTTCATTCATCTGCTCTGTAATGCATTCGTAATTAAATAAACTAAGTAAAAATGGTCAAAACGAATAAAACTTCCGAATAATAAAAGCTAATTGAAAATAATTCAAATTTCATTTATTACTGTTTACAAGTACCGAATGGCAGTTTTGCCTACCAAAGTCATTGCCAAATCAACAATTGTTGCCGGTACGCATATAATTAAAATCATTAAAAATATCTAGCAGAACTTAATTAACAGTAATTGATTTCAATAATAACATTAAAAATATTTTTCGAAATCCCACGTATAAAAATAAACATAAAAGCAGTTAAAAATTGATTCGTAAAACCGAGTGATCACTGTATTCATATTTGGGTCTACGAACAGGGCAATATGTAAGAAGGTACAAGTATATGACAGTCAATCCTTGCCACAATCGTTTTAAAATATATCTTTTTGACACACTTCATTCACTTTCCCCGTACAAATTTAGTGGTCGAATTTCTTCCCTCCAGAGTATACGTATTCTATACAAAAACCAACACATGCAAATATTCTTCACACTACTTTACGGAACAGAGCGTTAGGAGACAACCTCTCGTGGCGACTGACTTTCGCGTAATGAATAGAAGTTTAAAATGGGATCGCATTTATCTGTTTTGGGTACAGATAAAAATGGAATATTACACAATAAATCGCAAAATTAATTTTATTTATTTATCAGTTTTTATAGTTTAAATATTGTTTTCATACACATTATTTTTATTTTTTTCTAATAATTGTTTTTTAATACATAAAATCGATTTCAAAGTACATCGATTAACGTAGTTTTTAAAAATAATTTTACATCAATATTTGCGCATTTTATAAAAAAATATAAATGTAGAGGTATAGGTTGATATGTTTCCTATAAAAAAATATTTTTCAATTTTTTTTTTCTTTTCGTATATGACGACAGATGTAAAAAAATCAGTGGTACATGAACGATTTTTTGAAAACTGGTCTTTTATATACAGTTATAAAGTAAGAAAAAATATTTTTTTAAATATTTAATATTAACTTGGGGCATCGAAAATGCATGTATCTAAAAAAAAATAATAAGAAACTTTTTTTTGAGGTGCTGTTATCGACACAGATGACTTCGAAAATATGCAAAAATACGCAAAAATACGAAAAAAAACATTAAATATTGAAAAATCCCTCGCGGGCTCTTAATGCGCGCGTGTCTCACATGGAGCAGACAGCCAGGGAAACCAATGTCGAGATCCAATGCGTACCAGAACACAAATCGGAGAATCTAATATCGATAATAAAACAACTTGGGACCGTGATTTCCCGCCCCATTGCCGAATCGGAAATTCTTAACATCCATCGAGTCTCCAAGATTAAACAAGATTCCAGATGGCCAAAATCAATAATCGTGAAGCTCCCGAGCGTGAGGGCAAGGGATGAAGTTCTGGCTGCAGTCGTCAGCTTCAACAAGAAGAACAAAAACTCCAAGCTAAATTAGACGCTTTTAGGCATCGATGACATCAAATCGCCGGTATACGTCAGCGAACATCTAACACCAGCAAACAAGGCCTTGCATGCTGCCATGAGGATTAAGGCGAAAGAAGTAAACTACAAATTCGTGTGGATCCGAAATGGCAGAATCCTTGCTCGTATAGATGAAAACTCGGCGCACGTGGTGGCGATCCGCAACCAGGACTCATTGACTTCGCTCATCTGATTCTCTACCTTATCTTTATCTAAATTTCAATTTGTGCGTTATCTTTGAATAATGTATACTAACATGGATAACCTAAGAATTTATTACCAGAATGTCAGGGGTTTAAGAACAAAACTTAATGAAGTTTACTTAGAAATACTTAATAACAATTTTTATACTATTATTCTAACGGAAACATGGTTGAACGACTCTATTGCTGATGCTGAAATTTTTGGCTTGCGTTATAATGTTTTTAGAAGGGATCGTGGCAGTTCCTCTAACCACAAAAGTGACGGAGGGGATGTATTGATAGCCGTTTTACAAGAATATCAAACTAACCGCTGTAAGCATTGGGAAAGTACCTTGGAAGACGTATGGGTGACCATCAAATTCAGCCAGAATAAACTAACGAGATGTCTCTACATATGTGCTGTTTATATACCTCCCCCGTTGCTTGTTGATAATTTTGATTATTTTTTTTTTAAAGTTGGCAATGTTATGGATGCCGTTGGTGAATCAAATACGTTAATTTTAGGAGATTTCAACGTGGGAAATATCGGTTGGATCCACAACGAACCAAACCAGACTCATTCCCTATCTCCAGAAAATTATAATATTGACATCGGTAACCGTCTTGTAAATTTTCTTGCCCTAAATAACCTCAATCAATTCAATTACATTTCTAATAGTAACTGTAGAATCTTAGATCTCGTTCTATCCAATTCAAAAACAATACAAGTCAGGCAAAGTACCGAAATCCTAAGTCGCATTGATATACATCATCCACCTTTAGAGATTGAATTTAGTTTTGATTTCAAATTAACAAAAATGCTAAAAAATAAAAACTTACTTAAATATGATTATAATAAGAATGATTACGTTCAATTCAACCAGGAATTACAAGAACTGAATTGGGCACTTCTTTTACCTGATGTCATGTCGGTAGACGATATGGTTTCTTTATTTTACACTCATTTGTATCGTATAATTGAGAAATGCGTAACCAAATTTGTAAATCGCAACAGCCAGCATCCCCTCTGGTACTCACCAGACTTAGTTAAATTACTAAAAGAAAAAAATAAATTTCGACTTCTCTATAAAAAATATAAGAATCCACGTGATAGAAATTCTTACGAACTCTTACGCACCCGTTGTTCCAAACTCATTAGTAATTGCTACTTTAAACACATTGAACAAATAGAATCGTGTCTGGTTAATCATAATAACGTTAAAGCTTTTTGGAGATTTGTCAAACACAAGAAACAAAACATAAGTACTATCCCCCAAAACATGACGTTTGGAGAAAAAAAATCATCAAACGGCTAGGAAAGCAGCGAACTATTTTCCCAACACTTTTCATCAGTGTATGAGAAAGATGACATTAGAAGCAACGAAGAGACTCAACCTCAATCTGAATCAATAGACTATTCGAACAGCTCTCTGCACACAGTAAACATTAGTGTACACGATGTAAAAATAGAAATGCTTAACCTCAACCAAAGCAAAGGCCCTGGCCCCGACAAAATTCCACCACTCCTAATAAAAAAATGTGCACACAGTCTCGCACTCCCTCTGACTATCATTTACAGGAAATCATTATCTTCATCCATTTTTCCAACAAGATGGAAACAGGCTAATATTGTACCAATACCTAAAAGCGGAGACCTTCACGAAGTCACAAACTATAGACCCATCTCTATTCTCTGTTCATTTGCGAAAATTTTTTAAAAATAAATTTGTCCATATCTGAATTATCATCTCAAAAATCTTATAACTCCAAAACAGCGTGGTTTTCTCTCCCAGAAATCAACATCCTCTAATTAACTTTGCTATGTCAATATCTTAACTGAAGCTGTCGGTAGAGGTCAACAGATAGACACAATCTACACAGATTTTAGCAAGGCCTTCGATAAAGTAAATCATAGATTACTAATTCATAAACTAAAACAAATGGGTGTTCATGGTACCTTGCTAAATTTGTTTTACTCCTATCTAACTGACCGCATACAAAGAGTAGTATTTGATGGCTATGAGTCAAAAGGATTAGATGTGCCATCTGGAGTGCCGCAAGGGTCCCATTTGGGCCCAATCTTGTTTCTTGTTTTTATAAATGACTTGTGCGATGTTATTTTGGATTCTGAAATTTTTTTGTTTGCTGATGATTGTAAGATATTCAAAATTATCCATATATTACTAGACTCAATACTTCTCCAAAATGATATAAACAGAGTTTCAAAGTGGTGCAACGACAATAGAATGTTTCTGAATTCTTTAAAATGTGTTCACATAACCTTTACGCGTAAACACAATTCTATTCCGACTCAATATTTTATCGACGGTACTAAACTCCAGGAAGTCGCAACCATTCGGGACCTAGGCGTATTATTTGATAAAAAAACTTACTTTTACACCTTATATCGACAATCTCATTTCTAGATCTATGAAAATGCTAGGATTTATCAAACAAAACAGTAAACATTTTTAAAATCCCACATCAAAATTAACGCTGTACAATTCCTTCACCCGCAACGTGTTGGAGTACGCAAGTGCTGTATGGAGTCCAACCTACAAAGTTCATATTCAGCGAATAGAGCAGGTTCAAAAACATTTTATGTACCACCTGGCATATTCCGATAGGCGAGCTCGATCACTTCCTCACTACACTGATAGACTAAAATTCTACAATATACGCACCCTTGAACAGAAAAGACTAAATACAGATCTAAATTTTCTATTCAAAATTGTAAATGGTTTTGTTTAGATTTAAAGCCAGGACTCAAACCAATTATGAAGTTGAGTAACCATCAAAGGTTGGATTGCTATCCAAGAATTATCTGATTTGTTCGCTAGATGTCGATAGAATCATTTCATTCTTTGTCCTTTTCTCACACAACAAACAAGGGTAAATATAGATGCGAAACCGTTATAAAAAGGCTTGCATCAGTAAAATTAATTTACTTCTTTACAAAAACTTGCACTAAGAATTTAAAAATACTACTGAACCCTTGTCCGTTGGGTGGGGAAAGTTATTGTCGTCAGTTGTAAATATTCAAATCATAACAATAAAAAATCAAGAACTTAAAGTGAAAACCAAAAAGTGCTTCATTTATAAAAAACCAGTCTACCCAAAGAAATTCTCCTGAGTGAAGACCTACATTTTTTACATTTGATCCTTCGAGCCGTATGATCCCACGAGCGGATACGATTTTTTCGGCTGAATACGATCCTGGGAACCAGATCAAAAAATCAATGAAAGCCAGACATGAACCAGCAATAAACCAGGAGAATTCTGATGAAGCGGATCCACAACAAGGGCAAGTGACCATCCTAATTATCCATTTTGATCCCATAGAAAAAACAAATTCGGTTAGACCACTTCGGTATTTTATTGTTGTTGATATAAAAAATCGCAGCGGGCTAGTTGTTACAATTGATATTGGCGAGATTTTTTGTGGCTGGCTATGATTATAGTGTCGCAAAAAACATAAAGATCGGAGTTTTTTGTGTTTTCATTGATTTGTTTTTTTGGTGTTGATGTTTCGATACTGTCAGTAGAGCAGGCGACGAGTACGAAGTACTGTCGTTATTTATTTGCAACTGAAACTAACAAGGTTTTTTGTGGCTAGTCATATGATTATGCTACCGCAAAAAACAGAAGGATAATTATTATAATGCATGAAATGTATTAATTGATTATTCAAATAATCTGAAAGCGAACGTTGGACGTTATTTTGACTACCGAAGTATTGTTCCAGTCGGTAAGGCAGGGCGGTAGGCACGAAGTGATTCCGCCATCTGTAAAAAGTCAAATTCCGACGCGAGCTCTCATAACAAAATAATAACAATAGATTTTCTTTGTTGTTGAATACATGCATCTAGTGTTTTGTTAAAACAAAAGGAACTATCTCGAGTAAAAGACAGTGCAAGTTTTTAGTGTTTAACCGTGGTTAGGATTGGGCCACACCAGAACGATCAGTGAGTATTGTTAAATTGATTGTTATTTTCAAAAATCATGGATTTAAAAGTGTTAATTGCCCAGCGCGGCATATGTAAAGCCAAATTAACCAGATTCAATGATTACTTAGAGAATAAGGAGTTATTAATTTCTGAAGTCGAAATACGCATTCAAAAATTCGAACCATTACTAGACATTTTCGAAGCGTTGCAAGAAAAAATTGAAACATTATCGCAGGATGAATTAGAAAAAGGGAACGAACGAGAAATGTTTGAAAACTCATATTATAGTGTATTGGCAAAAGCCAAAGATAGATTAAACGAAACAGGTAAAGTCGTCCGTTCCAAAAGCGTCAAGCTCCCAATTTTAGAGCTACCAAGGTTCGGCGGAAATTACGAAGATTGGTTACATTTCAGGGATGCATTCATTTCATTAATTGACAGCAACGACGAATTAGATGTTATTCAGAAATTCTATTATTTGAAATCTTGTTTGTATGATGATGCGGCAAGACTGATTGCGTCCTTACCTACAACTCGTGATAATTATTTCATTGCGTGGGAAATGATCACGGATAGGTTTCAGAATGACAGGGTAATAATAAATAAACATGTAAATGCATTGTTTAAATTGCAAGAAATAAAATCAGAAAATCATGTGGCATTACGAAAATTATTAGATGAAGCCCAATTGCACTTAAAGGCATTAAATAATTTAAATCTACCCACTGAAAGTTGGGATATATTATTAATTCATATTTTGTCAAATAAATTGGATAGCGAAACCAGAATGCGCTGGGAACAATATCCAATAAAAAATAAAATTCCCACTTATGAAGAGTTCATGAAATGTCTATACGAACGAGTGCAAGTTTTAGAATTCTCAGCACCAAACGACAAGCGACAGAATCATGCCAAGGGATTTTCTTCTAATTTTAAAAAAGAAACTTATGTTTCGTTATCATCGCAACATTTAAAATGTATTAATTGTAATCAAAATCATAGAATTTATAATTGTCAAAAGTTTTTAAATCTAGGAATAAAGGATAGAATGACAACAATACGTCGTTTGAAGGCTTGTCTAAAATGTTTGGCGGTAGGACATAAAATTCAAGATTGTAAAAGTAAATATGATTGTCGCAAGTGTGGTGCGAACTCACACAACACTTTGTTACATTTACAAAATGAAGATAAAATGCAAAGTCATCAGGGAAGCAATACTTCTTCAAAAGAACCTCTTGTTAACAATCATGCAACGAAAACATCCAACAATTTCATTTTATTATCAACGGCAGTGATTAACGTGAGAAATAATAAAGGAAATCCAATTAAAGCTAGAATTTTGTTGGACTCCGGAGCACAGTCTAATTTCATTAGCCAGGAATTCGCTTCTAAATTGCAATTAAAAATTAGAAAAACTGATATCCCTATTACCGGAATTCATAATAAAATACAGCATATTAAAAACATTGTGGATTTGGAAATATCTTCCAATTATTCACCATATTCAAAGAGGATTGAATGCCTAGTATTGTCGGAGGTGACCAGTAATCTGCCGCAAATCTCATTTCAGAAAAAAGGCACCGGCATTCCCCAAGGATTGCAATTGGCGGATCCAAACTTTAATGAAACCGGCCCGATAGACATGTTGATCGGGGCTGACACCTTCTGGGAAACTCTGCACTCTGACCGGATGAAGATTCAAGATTCCGGACCAATATTGCAACGAACCGAATTTGGATGGCTGGTTTCGGGACACATCTTCACTTCAGAAAAGAGGCCAGTAAAAATTTGTAATCTTTCACTCAACTTAATACATAAGCAAATTGAAAATTTTTGGAAATTAGAGGAGCTAAGTCCTATTAAACATAGGAATCACGAGGAGCGAGCATGTGAAGAAAGCTTCACAGCTACTCATGAAAGAGATGGCAGAGGCCGTTTCATAGTAAGTTTACCACAACGCCCCTGTGCGAAACAGCTAGGCGAAACTCTCCCTATGGCGGAGAAGAGATTGTATAATTTGGAGAAAAAATTAGCCTCAAACCCAGAATTAATGAAAGATTACAAGAATTTTATGCAGGAGTACAAGGACTTAGGTCATATGACGCAATGTGAACCACCGTCACCAAATCAAATACACTACTATCTGCCTCACCATGCGGTGATCAAAGAATCTAGTACAACTACTAAGACCAGAGTCGTATTCGATGGATCGGCTAAATCCTCAACTGGAATTACCCTAAATGATGCCCTCATGATTGGGCCGATATTGCAAAAGGATTTATGTGCACATCTATTGAATTTCAGAAAACATCAGTACGCGTTAACGGCCGACATAGAAAAAATGTACCGGCAGATATTAGTGCAGCCGGAGGATAGAAACTTACAACGTATCCTTTGGAGAGACTCACCCAGCGAGGAGATTCAACATTATCAGCTGAATACAGTCACCTACGGTTTGGGACCATCATCATTCTTAGCCACCAGATGTTTGGAGCAGCTAGGAAATGAAAATCAAAACACAAATCCCAAGGTCAGTCAAATTCTTAAAGAAAATTTTTACATGGATGACTTAATAGCTGGCGACATTGGTGAAGAAGATTGCTTATTAATCAAGAAGCAACTATCTGCTATTCTAACATCCGCTGGCATGAACCTAAGAAAGTGGCGGTCAAATTTGTCGTCGCTATGCTCAAATCAGGAGGAGGTTAGCGATATGATTATAAAGGATAACTCAAAGGAAGGAAAGATATTAGGTCTTTCTTGGAATAATCAGCAGGATTATTGGAAATATACTGTAGAGCACATAACAAAACCAATTAGAAGCAAGCGGCAGATGTTATCCTGCATAGCATCCATTTTTGATCCCCTGGGTCTGATAGGACCTGTAACGGTAGTAGCGAAGCTATTAATGCAACGTTTGTGGCAGAGCAAAACTCAGTGGGATGATGATATACCCCCTGAAATTTTGAAAGTTTGGAGAACTTATATAGAAGAATTGCCGCAGATAAATAATTTAAAGGTACCTAGGAAAATCATTTGTCAAAATCATGTGAATTTGCATTTGCATGGATTTTGTGACGCATCACAGAAAGCCTACGGGGCCTGCGTGTATATGGTTTCCACCGATGACTCGGGTGGAATCCACTCCAATCTAATAATTTCTAAATCAAGGGTGGCACCCTTAAAAAGCACATCTCTACCTAAACTAGAATTGTGTGGAGCTATATTGTTAGTAAGATTAATTAATTATGTGAAGGGAGCTATTGGTATGCCAAATGTATCTACTACTTACTGGTGTGATTCTCAGATAGTCTTGTGTTGGATAAGGGACCAACCAGCTAGGTGGAACACCTTTGTTGCTAACAGAGTGAGCGAAATTCAAGAATCAAGTCGACCAGCACAATGGAAGCATGTGAAATCAGAGGACAATGCTGCAGATGTCCTATCCAGAGGTAGTAGGACTTCTCAATTATTGACATCCACCATATGGTGGCACGGACCCGATTGGCTAGCCCTTACAGAATCCGGTTGGCCATGCGGAGAATCTACGTGCATAGATCCACCTGAGGTGAAAACAAAAACTGTAGTGTTGGCATCAGTAACGCAAGATTGGGACATTTTTAGGAAATACTCATCTCTAACCAAATTGCAAAGAGTAACAGGTTATTTACTTAGGTTTTTATTTAATTGTAGGAACCCATCGCTCAGGCGTTATGGTCAATTAAAAGTAAGTGAATTAAATGACTCTTTGAATGTTTTAATATCCAGAGCGCAAGCTTATTCCTTCAGGGAGGAGATACGAGCTTTGCAGTCGGGCAAGGATGTCCTAAAAAGTAGTAATTTGCACTCACTAAATCCTTATTTGCATAATGATTTACTTCGCGTAGGCGGCAGGCTTTCCAAAGGAAAATTGCTGTCAATAAACCAACAACATCCAATTTTGCTGCCACCACATCATAGTTTAACCGAATTAATTGTAAAAAACTACCATCATTTACATTTGCATGCAGGTACTCAAGCCTTATTGGCAATAATCAGATTGAAGTTCTGGCCAATAATGGGAAAAAATTTAGTGAAAAAGATTATAAGAAAATGTATAATATGTTATAGATCAAATCCAAAGACGATGCAGCAAATAATGGCGGACCTTCCAGCCGAAAGGATAACGGAATCTAAACCTTTTACGATAAGCGGGATCGATTATTGTGGACCTTTTTTGATTAAGTCGGGTACCCACAGAAGAACTAGTAACGTAAAAGCTTATATATGTTTATTTGTATGTATGGTGTCAAAAGCCATACACTTAGAACTTGTACTGTCTTTGAATACAGAAAGTTTTTTTAAATGCTTTGAAACGTTTTATCGCACGCCGTGGAAGGCCGAGTAAATTATTTTCAGATAATGCTACTAATTTTAAAGGCGCGAACAATCAGCTACGGGATATTTATGATTTTTTGTCAAGCTCTAGCGATGAAATCGAGAGATCATTATCAAGGCTATCAATTCAATGGGGGTACATTCCGCCAAGGGCGCCGCACTTTGGAGGCCTTTGGGAAGCCGGGATAAAATCTGTGAAATATCATTTGAAACGAGTAGCAAGTAACTCCTTATTAACATATGAGGAATTTAATACCGTTTTGTGTCAGATTGAATCTTGTTTAAATTCTAGACCTCTTACCCCATTGTCAAATGATCCAAATGACCTAAACTCCCTCAGTCCCGGTCACTTTCTTGTTGGTGAAAGCTTGGCGGCGATTCCAGAACAAGATCTACAAAATATTTCAGTCAACAGGCTGAATAACTATCAAAAGTTATCCTTACTAATACAATGTTTTTGGTCGAGGTGGCGATTGGAATACCTGGCTCAGCTCCAAGGCAGAACGAAGTGGACCAGCGGACCTAATGCGCAGCTAAAACCAGGCGATATGGTGGTCTTGAAGGAAGACAACCTACCACCATGTGTGTGGAAACTCGGACGTGTAATTGCAGTACATCCAGGAGCTGACGGGAGAGTGCGTGTGGCAACTCTCAAAACATCGCATGGAACTGCTCAGAGGGCGATTTCAAAGCTGTGTCTATTGCCAATAGACGATAACGAGGAGCTGAAGATGTCAACATCCCCACCCAACGGACCGGACGCTGTGTGAGCGCAAAATGAAAGAAAAAAGAAGAAAGAAAAGCTTGTGCTTTATAAAAAAAAGGAAAAAACAATATAAAAATTTGTACTTTCAAAGTAAAAAGTGCAATAACAATTTTACGTTGAGCAGTATCAAAAATTTCCTGTGCGTGAAAGGTGAATAACAGTAAAACTGGTGCATAAAAGTAGCCAAAAAGGACAAAAATAAGAAAATAATAATAAATTAAAAGTAAAAACCAGTGTTAAAAGGTGAATACCAATAAAAACTTGAGTGTGGTAGGGAGTGATATATAAAATAATAAAAACAAAAAAGGATTGTAGATCCATATATTTAAAAAAAAGGGTGAAAACACTTAAAAATGAACGCTTATAAATCAGGATAGCCTGCTGGCTATAATTGCAAACTGCATAGATATATCTGGAGAGACATTGTAATAATTCAAATGTGACAATGAACTATGGAAGGAGAGATGATTTATCTGTATTCAATTTTTTCCCGAGGAAGGAAGGATGACCAGGAAACCTGCTGCGACATGTTTGTGCTGTCTATATTATATGTTTATATGTAATTATTGTTATGGTTTCTGTTTGTTTTTTGAAAAAATGTAGTTTGTTTTTCGGAATTGTCTTAGTATGTTATTGAATAACTTAATTAATTTAATGAATTTGATTTTGAGCAAGGTCAATATTTAACTTAGGCTCATAATTGGTTTGCATAATGTTATTTGTTTAGTTTGTAGAAAAATGGATTCGATATTTCAAGATAAATATCTGCCCATTTTGGGGCGGAATATGTTTAGATTTAAAGCCAGGACTCAAACCAATTATGAAGTTGAGTAACCATCAAAGGTTGGATTGCTATCCAAGAATTATCTGATTTGTTCGCTAGATGTCGATAGAATCATTTCATTCTTTGTCCTTTTCTCACACAACAAACAAGGGTAAATATAGATGCGAAACCGTTATAAAAAGGCTTGCATCAGTAAAATTAATTTACTTCTTTACGAAAACTTGCACTAAGAATTTAAAATACTACTGAACCCTTGTCCGTTGGGTGAGGGAAAGTTATTGTCGTCAGTTGTAAATATTCAAATCATAACAATAAAAAATCAAGAACTTAAAGTGAAAACCAAAAAGTGCTTCATTTATAAAAAACCAGTCTACCCAAAGAAATTCTCCTGAGTGAAGACCTACATTTTTTACAGGTTTAATAAACTGTCCTTTTCTACTTCATCAAATCAAGTTCAATGTTCCAAGAATTGGTTCACGACTGGTAAATTTTGTTCCGTTAAATACTAAAAAAAATCGAACTAAGCTGGGCTATAACTCAGCTTTATCGAGAATGTGCCGTAATTTCAATGAGGCTTATAAAAAACATTCGATTAATTTGACAATGTCAACATTGGCCAACTTCAAATCAAATCTTAACAAGCTTTAAAGCTCCCTATTACGTTGTTCTATAAACTTATGAACCTATAAACTCATTGTTCTAAAAACTTGTTCCATGTAAAACTTGTTAATTATTATTTTGTAATGTATAGTATGTGTTTGTGTGAATGAATGTAATGTATATGTAAGTATTTTATTATCAATGCTGTGTTTATCTTTAATTAGTGATAGCATCAACCATGTTCAGTGTAATCTTATCTGTGAAGCTTTGATGTAAATCACTTTTGACAAACCCAATAAAAAAAAATAAAATAAAAAAAAATAAAAAATATACTTATAATGCATAATTATGGTCCTTCGATTACGGATACGTTCCAGCAAGGTAATATAATAATTTGGAAATTCGGTTTACGTAATTTTGGTAAATTTCGAAATACCTATATTGTATTGCTGGTTCATAATAATATTTCTTGGGTGTTAGTGAGAATTTGTGTATTAATTGACAAATCTCATTATACTCTATAATGCATAATAAATTATCCTTCGGTTACGGATACGTTCTAGCAAGGTAATATAATAATTTGGAAATTCGGTTTACGTAATTTTGGTAAATTTCGGAATACCTATATTGTATTGCTAGTTCTAATAATATTTGTATGATGTTAGTGAGAATTTGTGTATTAATTGACAAATCTCATTATACTCTATAACACTTAATTAGTGTCCTACCCGAGCCTGATAATTATTACAGCATAAATTTTATAAGAAAGGTTTCAGATTTACGTAAGTTTTGGTAATATTCTTGAAATACCTACCTCTTATAGAATTATTAAGAGAGCGTCAATTTACGTATTTTTTTGTAAATTTGAAGCAGAAAACTCAACACTACTGTTAATAGCTTATTTTCATAATAACATTTACAAAGGATTGTCGGATTACGTAATTTTTGGTAAATATCGAAATACCTGTTTTATTGTTAAAGTTAAACTTTTTATGTGATAAAATTGTTGTATTTCTTTAAAAATGCTGGGGATTACGGAAGAAATTTCAAATTATCAATATGATCGAATGCTTATTTCGTAAACAGCAAAAAAGGAAAAACTTTTTTCTCGTATTAATGGTCTATTTAACTTGACAAAAAATGTCTCTGATTTCGATTTTAGGAATAATGAAACTTTCATGGATCAGACCGGATTAATAGATAAAATGTACATTCAGTTTTAAAACATTATTGACGATATTATTTATCGTCAGTTGACTTTAAATCCAGGGTTTCAACCGGAAATTGAATCTTTGAACGCCTTTGAAGATCTGTTTTTAACGGTCAAACGAACTCGTAACCAGATACTAGCCTCGGCACGTACATTCTCGACTCAGAATAAGCCCCTGAAATCTTGTATGTTTTGTAAAAAAACTGATCATGCAATTGCTGCTTGCTCTCGATTCAGGGCGGTGAGATCTCCACGAGCCCGTTTTGACTTTATAAAATCAAAATATTTATGTGTTAATTGTTTTAGCACATCACATACTGTAAATTCTTGCAAATCAACGCTTGTGTGCGATGTGTGCAAAAAATCGCATAATACCTTACTACACTTTGGTAGTGGGAATAACTTAAAATCAAACAACGTACATACGTCAGAAGTACGAACCAATGAGGAGAAGTCTTCCCCCCCTCTAGTGCCATCCAGTAACAATGGAACGGGTAATTGCAATATGCAACTAGAGGAACCCTTGCACGTTAGCTCTTCATGCTTATTGCCCGCCAAAGTAACGCCTAATTTGACTAGTTTACTTTCAGCTGCTCAAATATATGCGAAACTTAAAAATGGTAAGAAAGTGATTGTTAAATGTTTAATTTATAATGGCTCGCAGAATAATTTGATTACGATAGATTGTTGTAAGTCGCTGAATTTGCCAATAATTCCTTTGAGTAATTTTTTTGTCAAAGAAATTGGTTCAGCTTCACGACTAATCTTCGGTTACGTCTATTTAGACATTGTATGTATCCAAATAATAAATGCATATACACGCACTTGTCGTTGATAGTATCACAAATAAACTGCCTAATCACTGTATAATCAAAGGTGATATGAGGTTCTTAGTATTCTGTAGTAGGTCTGAAATTGCAGATGATGGATGTTACATCCATCATGCCGCCATTCGTCCTGATAATCCAATGCCTAGGATTGTGCTGGACGCTAGCGCTAAGACACATACAGGGCTGTCACTAAATGACATCTTGCATACTGGTCTCAATTTGCAAACTGATTGGTTTTTGCTTTTATTTGACTTTCGTCAGTTAGCCAAAGATATGAGACCACATTTCCCGGATACTGCCAATGTGGCAGAGTTCAAGTTGTATGTGGACGACCTGGTCTATTCTATTGCAGATGAGTCCAGCGCCGTACGGCTTTCTCGAGAATTAATCTCGTTATTCAAGTCCGGTGCCTTTGATTTGGTCAAATGGACTACTAGTTCTCTAGAGTCTCTAGTTCTAGATGGAGGCCTGGCGCTGATCTACAAGGCTTCGAGAAGGGTTATCCTCGCGGAACTCGATATTTGAGGCGGATGGAGGCCTGGCGCTGATCTATGTAGGGCGCGGTAAACGGAGTCTACCGAGATTTCACCGGTACGCACACCCGGGACTTTGTGCCTGATGCTGGTTCCTGTTCCCTGAGGAGGAGTCCCCATCCTCTGGGGCCTTTCCTGGTTCCTATTCCCTGGTGAGGAGTCCCCATGGCCCGGGGGCCTTCCTCGGTTCCTGTCCATGGAGACCCCGCGCGCTCCTGGCCGCCTATTAACAGTGGCTCGCGTCAATGTTAGAGTCAGGATAATTTAGATAAATTACGGTCCACAGGTATGCTCTCTTGCTTATGTGTTATTTTATTATTTCTTTAGGAAATGTGGAATTCTTGACCCCTTGGAGGGCACTCATGTATACACCATACCTTTAAAATATAGGTGATATTGTACTGCTAAATTATTTCTTTTATTTATCTAAAAATTCCCGAAGATAAAGACTGTATTTTCCTTCCCACAAACTTGAGGGAGATTCTGATGCTCTACCAAGAAATTCACGTTACAATAGTCATATTGTTGCTACTGAATTAATCTATTGCGGTTTCAATAATGAAGACATCAGCATCATTATTAGCTTGTTTCACAAGAATTTTGGCAGCTGCGAATTCTTCACACAACATCGAAATCAAGCGAGTTTTATTGTGAACATTAGCGAGAAATTGTTGTTGGTTTGTTGGAACAGTCCTTGATCGATCAAAAACTATATCAGACGATGAAGATGTTTTTGTAGCTCGACGACCTTGTTCTGCAGCTTTGATATTTTTCATGCAATCAGTATAACCATCAAATACTATGGTAACGTTGTTAACGTTATAAGTGTCTACGAACAAACTGAAGATATAAAATCCGAAAAATGCAGGTTTACACCGGTTCCTATGGAAAATCCCAAAAATGCAGGTGTGCGCCGGCAGTAACAGGCAGACATTACTCAAGGCCAACCGACTAATGAATTAGGGATGGACGTTGATTTACTCAGTATCGTGTATTTTCCACGTATGAGTCACAAAAACCAATATTCCAATATTTTTTCTTCAAATGGATGACCCGATGATGTATACTGGCCACATACGTGCATATTCGTATTTTCTAGGTTTGAAATCGCGATAAAACGAGAACAGTATTTCGTAGAGAAAAAAGTATTGATTTCATTTTTGTAGAGAATTTTACGATCTATAAACTTTTACTCAATATTTTTTTCGATAGCTCTTACCGTTTCAGACATATACGCAAAAAACAAAAAAATGTGACCTTTGACCTCGAAAAAAAAACCTTGCCAGAGTGGGATCGATGGGGACTTTTGACATAGCATTCGTAATGACGTATTCAAGACTTATACAAAAATTCAGCTTGTTAAACCTTTTTTCGTCTATTTTGACTGGAGTATTCGTGGGATTGTATAATATCATGTTGTGGTCATTTCCACATTCTTCACAGATTTTTAATAATATTCTCAACCTCTATAATATGATCGACGGAACTGGGAAGATCATGCCGTCCGCATAGCTAATCTGATTTAGGCATAAATTATTATATGTAATTGCTCGTCCTTAAATAATTTAAACAGGATAGGGTATGTTCAGTACACCCTCCTTGCCCAATATTTATATTATGATGTCGCTGACATTTTTAATTTAAATTTCGATACATTTAACGCCAAATTAGTCCACCACTTTTTAGATGTAAATAATGAATGAGAAATCATTTTATTGTATTTCGATTTTCTTTTGTTTATTATTTTTTTATTGTTCTTATTCCAAAAGCATGCAACGAGTAATTGAGTAAAAATTAATGTGTTTTGATTATTTTTAATGTTTTTGTTTCTCGTAGGTATATGAAATGTTATACCTACGAATTCTCTAAAGTCATCCATGTGGAATTAGCATTAGATGTATTCCTATTTTTTTACATTGAGTTTATGATTTATTTGTATATTTTGTAATCTTTTTTATTTATATTATACTGCTGTTATAAATGAAATTTGTATTTGATATGTAAAAGCCCAATAGGGCGTCAATAAATAAATAAATAAATACATTATAATGTTTAGATAGTAAAGCTCCCAGAACGATAATTAAAAAAAAAACAAATGTTTATGTATTTAGATAAATTACTAATACATTTTCCTACATTTATTTGTTATTGGGTTAAGTTTGTCGAAATCCATGTTAATTTTTATTTCCTTTAATATATTCAACAATATTATTAATTAATTTATTAAATATATATATTCATCAACAAATTCCGTTATGTTTTCAATTCTGTTTTGTTACAAGTTCTGCTATGTAGTTATTATTTGAATAAGCTGTTTTTATAAATGAAACGATGGGTTGTTACAAAAATTTTAACAATTCATCAAATATTTGAAGATTTCACGTTCTATTCAAGTTCTGTGATTATTTGAGTTTCGTGAGGCATATCGGATAAAATGATATACTTAATTTATTTATTTCTTTTTTATTTATTTATTGACGCCCTTTTGGGCTTTTACATACAAAAACAAATTTCATTTAAATCAACAACACAAAATAAAAAAAGATTACAAAATATACAAATAAAGCATAAACTCCATGTAAAATAATAGGAATACATCTAATGCTAATTCCACATGGATGACTTTAGAGAACTCGTATGTACATATACCTACGAGCAACAAAAACATTAAAAATAATCAAAACACATTAATTTTTACTTAATTACCCGTTGCATGCTTTTGAAATAAGAACAATAAAAAAACAATAAATAAAAGAAAATTGATATAAAATTTCTCATTCATTATTTACATTTAAAAAGTGGTGGACTAATTTGGTTTTAAATTAATCGAAATTTAAATTAAAAATGTCAGCGACATCAGTTGGTTCATTGCCCAATCTGTGTATTCTTTCCATCACAGAATTCGTAGCGAAGTTATTGTTTTTTTTTTTTTCCATTATTTCTGGCTTTCACCCTTCAAGGGTGTTCTAGGCCATCATTTATAATTACAGAGAAAGGAAAGGAGAATTTATATATTATTTTATTTAAATGTGCAAATTTCAGAATTTTATGGAAGATTGGAGTAGAGTTCAGACTTAGAAGAGATGAGATGTTGAATGGAGGAGAGGCAATTTTTGATAACGCTTGATAGAAGAGAGGATATTTATTTAGAGAGGGACAATCAAAAAATATGTGATCTAAAGTTCCCACATCTAGACCACAGAACGTACAATCTGGGGAGTCAAGCACATGAATTTTATAAAGGTGAGAAGGAACGGAACAATGTCCGATTCTCATACGAATAAGTAAGGAAATTTCTTTTTTGGAAAAATGGGGGAATTTTTGAAACCACGGTTTTGATGGGATAGTCCTTTGTATTGAGGCGTAGCGGGCACCCTTGGATTGACTAGCAATGTTCCAATACTCTGTCCAAACATTGCGGGATCTATCTTTGATGATGGAAAAAATATCAGACAGGGGAATATGGTTTACGAGGGTAACGGTAGGGTTAGACGCTCCTTGTTTTGCCAAGGAATCAGCAATATCGTTACCCACTATGCCAACATGTCCAGGAATCCAAATCAGAGTGACAGTTTTTCCAGAGCTTTGAATGGAGGTTATCAATACTCGAATAAGACATACAAAGTGATCATCAGGATGAAGAAGAGGACTTGTTTTAAGATTTTGGAGGGAACTGAGAGAGTCAGAGAGGACAAGAGAATGTTCAAAATTATTTTTTATTATATATTTGAGAGATTCAATAATCGCAATGCACTCGGCAGAAAATATTGAAAATTGGTTTGAAATTGAATAAAATATTCTTTCATTAGAATTATTGTGGTAAACGTTAATACCAATACCACAGTTCGGAGAGTCCGGAGATTTGGAGCCATCAGTAAATAAAAGAGAAGAGTTGGGCCATTTAGAAGAAATAATGTCATTGAACATATTATTGACAGTACGGGCTGGGAGATTGGAATGACTTTTAAGGATGCCGATCCCTTCTAATATCGTTGGGGATAGGGTGACGTGACTATATTTTAATTTGTACAAAGGAAGAAGATCATTTTTGATAATTTGAAGCTCTGAGAGAGAGCGAAAATTTTTACAGATGGCAGGGAGAGGTTTAGTTCGAGCTCTGATTGTAGATGAATGTGTTGAGTCGTTGAATAACGAGACTCTGGGAATAATCTGATGACTTTTAGAATTTAAACATTTAAGAACAAATTTGTCAGCAAATAATTGACGCCTTAAAGAAAGAGGAGGATCAGAACATTCTACTTGAAAGGAATTGATGGGCGACGATTGCATCGCGCCAGTTATTATTCGCAATGACTTAGATTGAATTTTGTCTAATTTACTGAGTGCATTTTTGGATGCAGTACTAAAAAGTGGGCAGGCATAGTCGAGATGACTTCGAATAAGTGCATTGTAGAGCAACTTAATGCAGATAGGATGAGCACCCCACCAAACGCCAGTCAATGATCTGATAATATTTAAATTTTTTCCACATTTAGTAACTATATAATTAATGTGGGAAGACCATTTAAGTTTCCTATCAAATGTTACTCCCAAAAATTTTACTTCGGAAGCATTGGGGATTGGAGAGTTTTTAAATAAAATTTTGAACAGGGGGGTTATTATGACGATTTGAGAAGGTAAAACACTGACTCTTTTGTACTGAAAGTTCAAGACCATTTAAAGTAAGCCAGGTGCAAAGGGCATCCATGGCTTCATTAAGATATTTGACGGCGGATGGAATGATTTTGGATGATAAGAAGAAAGCTATGTCATCTGCGAACTCAACAACTTTTACTTGAGGGGGAATGGTGACATGCATATCGTGTGTGTATATATTATACAATAAGGGGATAATACATCGCCTTGGGGTAAACCCTTCCAAATTGACCTTCTCTGAGGAGTAACATCTGGTAGCTCAATGAAAATTTTCCTATCGAGAAAAAGATTAATAATAGATTGGACAAACATGAGGGGTAAGCCAAGGCCTAAAAGTTTTTTTTTAAGAATTGGGATGGAAACATTGTCAAAGGCGCCTTCTATGTCTATAAAGACTGCAAGACATACTTCTTTGTTAGAAATGGATAAATTAATATCAGTGCTGATGATGGCAAGGTTATCTTGTGTAGATTTCTTTTTCCTAAATCCAAATTGGGATGGAGAGAGAAGATGATTACTCTCGACAAAAAATTCTAACCGGTTTTTAATTAATTTTTCATAAATTTTACTAAGGGTGGATGAAAGAGCAATTGGCCTATAGTTGGATCCAGAATTGGGTGATTTGTTTAATTTTAGAATTGGGATGATTATTAGAGAACTCCAGTCATCAGGTATTATGCCAGTCTGGAAGATTTTATTTAAGATGCTTAAAAAGTGATTTAGAACATTATCATTACTATTTTTGATAATGCTATAAGGTATACCATCTCTGCCTGGAGATGAGTCCTTGACTGTTGATAAACAATTTTTTAATTCAATTAAAGTGAATGGAGAGTCAAGCCAATGATCAGACATAGGAGTGTTGTGGATTGGAGTTATTTCATCTAAGTTAGGTACAGAAGGGGGGGCAATTTTGTCCAAGAACTCGTCTATCCATTTAGAATGAGTAGCTCGAGGAGATGTTGGACTGAAGGAGGATCGAAATCTTCGAATCATAGACCAAACTTCCGAAATTGGAGTGTTCGGAGATACTGAACTGCAGAAGTTGTACCACCCGGATTTTTTTTTTGACCTCAATACCCTTTCGGCATTGGCTTCGGCATTTTTGTATATGAGATAGTTCTCCATAGTCATATTGTGACGATAGGAAAGAGATTTAGCTTTCCGAATTCTCACTACTTTGGAACATTCCTCATCCCACCAGGGAGTTGGAGGGAGTTTTTTGAGAGATTTGGTTTTAGGGGGAGGATTTGATTTATTGATTGCAGTTACGAGCATTGATTTGAAGTTATTGTAGTCATCTTTGACAGATAATGTTTCGGTATAGGATAAATTTTGTATAAACTTATCCATATGTGAGTTAAATTCGTCCCATTTGGTGTGTTTGGTTTTAATCTTTGTCGAAATATGGGACTTGTCTGAATGGAAAGAAATTTGATAAGTGATGGTGATCGGGAAATGATCACTGGAGCAAGGGTCGGGGGACACCACCCACGAGGAGAGAGGTGCCAGATTAATAGAGCATATGGAGAGATCCACTGCACTGGGGTTGGTGTTGGGGCGAGAGATTCTAGTAGGAGATCCGTCATTCAAAAGAAAAAGGTTGGATTCATCTAGGAAATCCATCACACTTCGACCGTCTCGATCACAGAAAGCAGAACCCCAGACGGGGGAATGGGCATTAAAATCACCCAATAAAAAGAAAGGAGGGCTTAGTTGACGGACAATTTGCAACCACGCTTGTTTATTGAAGTGCGATGTTGGGGGAAGATAGATAGAAACAAAGGAAGTGTCCTTTATTTTAGCTGCAACCATTTGAAAGTCAGCATTGGGGGGTTTGATTTTATTTATTGGGAAAAACGGAAGGGATTTTTTAATAAAAAGGGCAGCACCACCGCCCGTACCTTCCGGGCGATCATCGCGGAGACAGGAGTACCCTCCCACATTAAAGTGGGTGGATGGAGTAAACCATGTCTCCGAGACAGCAGCCACAGAAACAAGGTTTGAATTTAATAGGTTAAGAAGGTTTGATTTGTTAGAAATAGCACTGCGGCTATTCCACTGAAGAATTCTGACATCTTGAAGAGCCATTTTGAATAAATGATTTTAATGTGGAAATAATAGAAGCAGCGTTGGACGGTAGATTAGTTTGAGAAGAAATTAGGTCAATTAGAAGCATAATAAGAGTTTGAATAAATGAAGAATTATCTTGGGAGAGTTGTTCAGAAAGCTTTTGATAGTTTGTTGAGGATGAATTATAATTGTTTGCGCACCCATTTGTGGCGTGTGAAAGAGGAGAACCATTGGGATTTAAGAGAAGTGAGTTGTGTTGTTGCTGATCGTATCCACGAGCCTGTTTAGAGATAGGGTTTTTGTATGTGAATTTTGTTGAACGGGAAGATGTTGAGGAGGAGGCGAGAGGGTTGGATGAAGAGTTACTGGATAAAACCTCGGAAAATGATTTTTTGACAGGCGGGAAAAATTTAGAAGCCTGCAGAAAAGACAAGTTCTCAGAGGCCATAGAAATTTTTATATTTTTTTGGCGAGATTGTTCGGGGCAAGAAGAGTTAATGGCGGAATGAGCGCCTAAGCAGTTAAAACATTTAGGTGAAGAGAGAGAAGAACATTGGTCAGCCGAGTGGTTTTCTCCACATTTGAAACATCTGGGAGGGGATCTGCATGCAGCTTTGGTATGACCAAAACGGCAGCAGTTGTAACATTGAGTGGTGGGATAAGTGTACATTTCAACTGGTAAGGAGTTGAAAAATAAATAAATATGGGAGGGAAGAGATTGTCCTTCGAATGTGATGACGACAGATTGGGAGGGCTTCCAGGAAACGATGCCCTCAGAGGTGTCCTTATAATTTAGCCTCCTGGCTTTTATGGGATTGCCGATATGTTGGGGGGTTGAAAGTGAGGACAGGATTTCTGGAATGGACAGATCGGTTGAGATACCCCTGACCAGGCCCATTCGAGTGACATTGAAAGTTGGGATGTACGCCTTGAATTTAGAATTTGATGAAATAAATATATTTTTGATAAAGTTGTTGGCGGCTGAACCTGACAGGAATTCAAAAGAGATTCGGAAGCGACCCTCGGCTTTAACACCTCCAGGTTTAATCGAAAGGTTCTTGTTATTTGAAAGAAATTTACCAAATTCAAGAGGATGGATGGTTTTACCTTGTTCAGTTTTTTGCGCATATACAATGTAGGGGCCACGGGAATGAGTAGAGAAAAGATTGTTGGAGGAGGTTGAGGAAGAGCTGGAGGGGACTGAGAAGACAAAGGTGAATCATGTTTTTTTGGGGAAAGGGGACTAAATTTTCTTTTTTTAATTGAGGTTAGGATGACAGATTCATTGTCTGAAATGTTTGAATGTTCTGAAAAGTCTATTTTATCTGAAATGTCTCCATCTGGAGGGTCAGGAGGGGGATCTGGGGGCTTTGTAAGGGGTACGGGAGGGAAATCCTCCTCCATTGTTCAAAAAATTACAGCTAATATAAAAAGTGACAGAAGTAAAAAAAATATATAAATATCTGAAAATGAGCAGCAAGAAGTGACTCCTGGAAGATCAGGGGGGAGAAGATTCCAACACACTAAACTTTTTACAGCCAAAACACAATAAAAAGATTGGTTTAAGAATATTTTTTGAAAGAGCAAAACAAAAGAACTGATGACAGCCAAATGTTATTGTTGCGAGTGGAAAGTTATTGTTGTAAAATAAAATATTTCGTCTAGTATATTTTGGAGGTATATGTAATGATAACAAGTTTATAGCGTCAGGGCAGTCCAAACTTTAATGAACAATTTTATACAATAAAAGAAAATCAAATATTTTTCACCTTTCAGATAATTTCGATAAGTTAAGTTTACTGCGTAAATTGACATAATTGATTTCGATAATAGGAATACCAATTTTGAAATTAATAAAACGTAAAAATTTATTTTGAATTTTTTCAATTTGTAAACAACGAGAATTGAAATGAGGACACCAAATGCTTGAATTGTATTCAACCTGACTTCTAACCTTCTTGCCTAGAGCCTTTAGTAAAGATTCAAAAACTAATTTTGAAGGTTATTCTTAAAGTCCCGTTGAGAACGAGCACTGATTTTATTTTTAAGACACTAAATGTTCCGAACCTGCAAAAATTGTATTCAAAAAATATCCTGCTTCATCAATTTAAAAATACACACATGTTTGAAGAACGAATGAACACAAGAGCCTTAAGAGAGTCAAATGTAAAATCTTTCAACATCCCAGTTTGTCAAACTTCTTATGGGCAAAGAAGTTTTAAATATAATGCAACAAAGCTGTTCAATTCTCTACCTCCTGAAATTAGAAACACGCAAACCAAAAGTACATTTAAAAGTAAAATCATTGATCACCTCAAATAAACATATCCATCACAAATATTTAATAACAGACTTACCTTTATACCTACTGTGTGTATATATGTAACCATGTACCTACTGCAATCTTCTTTTTATATATATATATATGTAACATACTTGAATTCGATAAGTTTTAAGATTTTCACGGCCAAAAGCATTTTCGTTATTTGTTTTTGGGGTGTTATGCCGTGTTGCGCTACCTCCTTCGATGATCTACCGGATCTGCCCTGATGATGGACACTGCAACGATGTCCGAAACGTTGGCTAAAGAAGGAGGTAGCGCAACACGGCATAACACCCCAAAAACAAATAACGAAAAAAACATACTTGAATTGTATATTTAAAGAAAAAAAATTATATTAACCTGCCATTTTCATAATATTACTACAAAATCTTAGATAACCACTCTGTAAATTGCCATCTCAACACAGGCGTTTCACACCTAGTGAGATGGGCAATACGTCATAAAAAATAAAATAAAATAAAATAAAAAATAAAAAAAACCAAAGACGTGTATAGTAATTTTATGGTTTTTATGTTATTAAAATCTGAGGATAAGTCCAACCATTTGTAATATTTATAATAAAAGAATTTGAATAGAGCTTACAAACAGAATGTGAAAAATAACTTGAAATATTTGATGATTATTATTCAAATTTGTTTAAGCAATTTATGAAACAATGGTTTTTGAAATCCATATTAAGTGTAGAAATTGTTTCTTTGTCTCTTTTCTCAGGCTATCTGCTAATTATACGATGCCCTGACAAATATCGATATTTCGACCATACCCTTGAAAAGTTTAAAGTCAATTTAACTTTACAATGTTCTAAAACCACTCCGCAACGTAAGCAGATATAAGTGGTAGAAATAGGACAGCGCAGTCAAGTACAATATGCGTGTGTTTCCATAGAAATCGTTCTAACTCCGTTATTAATTTAGTTACATCCCTAAAACAAAAAGTAAAAGGTCGATAGTAGATCAAGCTGTACATCCCTATTAAGTTGTCTATAGAAATACATAACAGGAATCAGCTGTCAGTCGCGTAGTTGACAAAAATATTTACCCGCGCAAATTTATTACCGGCGGCTCGTCCTCGCTCGACATTTTTAATTTTTATTAAAAATTTTTATATGAAATGATAAAAAATTGAGGTAACACAAGTGTTTATTACACATATATGCAATAGAATAAGTATTGTTGTTTACATAATCTGTGATTTTATTACCGTTTTCACATAAAAACATCACATGAGTCATTTTTACCTATTTTTAATGTTTGCGTTCTAAATTTTAATATTTGCAAATGCTAATATTTATTTGTAATATAATAATTTGAAAGCTTTTTTTGTAACCTCTCTAAAATAGTTTTTACTATTCGGCTACGTTCAGAAATGTTTCATTTATAGAGCTTTAATTGTGAAGCGGTAATAACAAAAAGTTTTCGTAAAATGTCATTTTGTTTGAGACAGTTTAAGGGCTTAAAGGGCGAATTTCGGAGGGGTTTGATAAGTTATACCAATCAAACCAATGTTCTTTTAATCTTACCTAACCTTACAATGTTTTTAATGCAAAACTATTATTTCTTGGTTGTTCATATTATATTATTTTTATTTATGCTATGTAATTTTATAGCTTTTACTATGTACTTGCTTCCTAATCTGTAACTATGACAGCAATTATTATAAATGGCTAGTTTATATTATATTCACTCATAGACATATGAATATTAATAGACCAGAACATAAAGGTGAGTGGAAGAAACCAACTACAGCGAGGCGCAGAGCGGGAAGATGAATTCGGTGATATGTGATTCGTCAATAACTCAATCTGAGAGTATATGGGCATCTCGCATTATAATATCACCATTTAGTTCTTAAAAGTAAACTCTGCTCTTTGATGAATAGACCTTTTTACATGGGAGCGCGAATTCCTCGCCGCGAAATGAACAAATTTACAAATTCCAAATACAGCAAAGTAAAGTTCGCCTAATTTCATAGTCCAATATTTTGTTGACGTATTTAGTTAAGACACTTTTACAAATGTTTGATAATTTACTTACCCCACAAAACAGCGACGAGCACACGCCATGTGTCTCGAGTGATAGTGTGTGTTATAAAAACGACCATATTATGTGATCTGAATAAGCTTATAATAAAGTAAAATAATGCTTGCCTATGGAATGTAATACGACAATTGGGTTTATTCTCTTTTTCACTTCTATTTTTACACGTTTTCAAAACACGAGCCACTATTTTTGCCGTGTTATTTTGTAAATTGCACCGATGAGTGCTCGACGCTGGCTCGCAGAAGAATGATGACGTCACATTTTTTAGATTCACGCGAAGCCATACTCGATCCCAGCCCGTTCCAATGGAACCGGTATGGGGAGGGGGAAATAATACGCTTTTATCGCTTAGGGCAGGTCTATTAATATTCATATGTCTCTGTATTCACTGCTATTTAAAAAAAGTCTTCGTTGTAAGTTATAAGTCATGGTTGTTTGTTTCTAGACTGTAAGTTATAAGGCTTGTCTTGTCGTTGGTTAGATAAATTCAGTAATTTACTAATTTTAACAGATTTTTGAAGATTTATTTTTAATTTTACAAATATTTTATTGTCACATCTCTACCTATATCTGCGCACTGATACTCTATACAGGGTGTTAAGGGACGTACTTGACTTACTTTAACCAGTGATTCCTGACATTATTTGGAGTAAAAAATGTAATGATAATTTGACGGTCGGCGTAATCCAGTGGTAAGGCTCTTGACTAGCACTCCGAAGGTCGCGGGATCGAATCCCGGCGTGGCAAATAAATTTTATTTGATTAATTTGTGTTATTTCACAATTTACTCATTTAAAATAATATATAGTATATTTGCGGCACGTTCCAGAGTGGAAGATACTCTCAGTATCGCCATGGTGTAAGACCACCATTCACGTTGCTTGAAATGGCGTTAGCCGTGTTTGGTGACCAGATCTGAATAGCCAGGTACTTCCCCACCTCCCTCTTCCCCATCTCCTTCCCTTCCCCATTACCTTCAGCCTCACAACATACCCCAATTGGGGATGCCATAGTCCCACTGGCTCCAGACGGGAGCAGTTGGGACTCTTGTGCGGTATTCATGTAAAAAAAAAAAAAAATTATATTTTGGTCTCCGGTGACTTTTTTTGACGACTTTTTTTTTTTTTTTTTCAAAATTTTTTTCTTCAAAATCAAACAAAAAAAATTTCTTCCGTATCTCGCCTCTGGTCACTCAGCCGGGTGTCCGACAAACCCCTTACCCCGCCTTCAACTGTTCAACAACTATCATTTTTTTTAATGTTTTTGTAGAAAAAAAAAAAAAAACATCAAAAATGTCACCGGAGACCAAAATTTCATTCACATTTTTTATTCCAAATAATGTCAGGAATCACTGCTGAAAGTAAGTCAAGTACGTCCCTGTATGTACTTAATTTAAATCTACTATATTTAACAATTCTTTACGTGTTCTTATATATATATTGTAATTTTCTAGATTTAAGACATTTATCCTTATTTTTTTGTTATATTGCTGACCCGTTGATACATTTTTAATATTAAGTTATATAAATACTTATATGTATTAAAACCCTGGCCTCATGTACAAAAAAAAAGATTGATTTAATTTACAACTTTTTTTTAAAGTGGAACTGATTGTGAATAAGATTCAGAGAAGCTTTAATATATTGGCAAATTTATTTATTTGAAATGTGCATTTCTTTTGTTCAAATGTTTAACAGATGTCATCATTTTTTTTTATTTTTTAAAGTTAACTGATGGTGTTTATTCTAAAGTTAAATTTCTGGACGTCTTTTAAAAGAGCTGAGGCAAATATGTTTTTTAATAATAATTTCGATAAATAAATTCATTTAAAAAATCCGGCGCAAATTTTATCATTGGTAATTTCTTGAATAAAAATAACAATGTAATGTGAAACCTTAGTTATAATATTATGGCAGGGATTTATTTATTTTAAAACAAAGCTATTGAAATGCTTTATCTATTATGACCATAGATGTCACAAATCCAAACTTCCTAGACTATTTTAGAATGGGAAATCTCAAGCAATCGAGGCAAATTTATTTATTTAGCGTGATCGCTCCAGTGAACTTTCAAAACTTTATCAAGCTCAGTGGTTTTCATTTAGTGGCATGCGTACTCAGAGGGGTACATGAAGTTGTTTGAAGGGGTACACGTACGGACTGTACGGAACACTGTGCGGTACGGACATTGTTCGGTACGGACACGGTGCGGTACGGTCACGGTTCCGAACCGACGTTTTTACTACATTATACAAATACAACGCGAATTTGGGCTCTTTCTCGAAAGGGTACTCAGGAAAAACTAATTGGAAACCACTGATCTAGATTCTAGATAACATATTTTTATAAACATAATGCTGTATTTTGGGATTGAATAATTTTATTTGACAATGAATGTACTGTAAAAATTAAATAAAAATATTTATTTAAAACAATCGATTGTTTCAATTAAATTAAGATGTGAAAGAAGAGGGTAGAGATGTGTCTAGCTATTTAGATCTGGTCACCAAACATTAGGATGCGTCCATTATTTCAACTTTTGAATTCAGAAACGTCTGATATCTCAACAGTTTCGTCTTACAAAGAAAATTAGATTTTTTTAATGAACTTATTTTTATTTATTTATTAATATTTCAACGCCCTGATGGGCTTTTACACGATAAGTTTATAATACAGAGACACAGTTTTAAATAAAAAAAGATGAACTTGAAAAAGTAAACATCACATGAATGGAAGGTATAAAGATAAATTTTAGTAAAAATAATGCATTGCAATACAAAAGAAAGTTTTTAAAGTTGCAGATGGCATAAATAAAATTCGCTCGCTAAAATTAGCTTGAAAATCAGAAAAAAACCTTTATTTATTTATTTATTTATTTGATGCAATATTATTAACTTTAGCGTGTATTGTTAAATAACGGAAATTAATATTTGTTTTACAATAATTTACCTTTTAACGTTTGTATATTATTGAAAACTGCGTACCTATAGCTAACAAAAATTTAAAAAAAAAAAAGATTTTTTTTTTTTTTTACAGTGAATACCGCACAAGAATCTCAACTGCTCCCGTCTGGAGCCAGTGAGACTATGGCATCCCCAATTGGGGTATGTTGTGAGGCTGAGGGTAGTGGGGAGGGGAAGGAGGTGGGGAAGAGGAAGGTTGGGAAGTACCTGGCTATTCAGATCTGGTCACTAAACACGGCTAAAGCCATTTTCAAGCAACGTTTCAATTCTGAATGGTGGTCTTACACCAGGGCGATACTGATAGTATCTTCCACTCTGGAACATGCCGCAAATATACTATATATTATTTTAAATGAATTAATTGTGAAATAACACAAATTAATCAAATAAAATTTATTTGCGCATGCCGGGTTCGAACCCGCGACCTCCGGATTAATTAATACAAGATTAATACAAGTAACTTTACAAGAATACTGATTTTATACAGAAAAAGTGTTATTTTCCTCTTTTATATTTTTAACAAACACAACATATTTTCGTTATTTGTTTTTGGGGTGTTATGCCGTGTTGCGCTACCTCCTTCTTGATCCAACGTTTCGGACAGCGTTGCAGTGTCCATCATCAGGGCAGATCCGGTAGATGTGTAATTATTAGTGGTAAAATGTGCGCTTATTTACTTGGAAGCGATACCGTGTCGCCAGCTCGACTAACTTTTACGGGTACAAAATAACCGTGACAAGCAGTGGCGTCATTGCCGCGGAACGTCACATATGTTTAAAAAAATGTTTGCGTTCTTTGTACTACAGTTATGGAATAAAAATTAAGTTTGCTTAAATATGAACCCTTTATTTTATTTTTTTCCCAAATCAATTTTTTTTTTCAAAACTTTCGGCCATTTTAGGGAGCCAATAGTGAAAACCAATTTAATTTATTTTTACGTTTTCGAATAGCTACAGATCATACGCAACTTTTGAGACCCCAGGCGTTTAAAAGTAAGGCTTTGTTTTTAAACTTAGAGAATTAATTTAATTATGAAAACGAACATTTAAAAAAAAATACTAGTATTTATGTTCAAATTTGAACATTGATAATAAACTCTATTTCTTTATTCAAAAGTTGAAATTTTTTTTTTTTTTTTTGCCTTAACTCAACTAAATAATTTCCCTCAGGGCCTATATCATCTGAGATGCTGTGTGGAGGGTCCTTTTGAGGAGAGGAAGGAATGAACATTGGTCTTGAAGAGACCCATGTTGTACGAAGGGGGAAACACAAAGTCCGGCAGATCGTTCCACAGCTGAGCTATTGAACACAAGAACGAGTCGAAGAAGCGACCTATTCTCATGTGACCAATTTCAACCCTGTACATTATGTTGGGCACGCGTTTGGCGTAATTCATTATGTTTGATTATGTTTTTAAGGAAAGGAAGGATAGGAAGTCAAAATGTATGAGGGATAGGTAATGCCTACCATTCTTACCTATCTCAGAACAGATGTGGTATTCTGTGGCAAGTAACATTTTATATTAGTTCCACACAGAAATGAGATCCCTGAGGCGAGTGTGCGGTAAAACGTGGAGTACCGCAAATAATGCTGTAAGCGTAATGTATAAGATTAAGAAAGGGGCGCTCTGATGGTTTGGGCATGTAGAGCGAATGAACGAGGAAAGGAGTGTGGGGAGAATATATGTCGCGATTGTGAATGGTAGAAGAAGTCGGGGACGCCCGAGAAAAACATGGCACGACCAAGTGAATCAGATACTTGAGACGGGCCATGTCAAGAGTCAGAATAATAGAAGAGCATGTATGAGACGATGTATGAATGTGAGTGAGGCAAAGAGTGTGTGCCAAGACCGACTTGTTTGGCGGTCCGTCCTCTCTGCCTACCCCTGCGGGGAAACGGCGTGATGGTTAGTAGTTTGTAGCTCCACACAGGAGACCCTGAAGAAAAAAAAATCCCTCAAGGCCTATGTCATCTTTGGTGATTGCTGTGTGGAGGGTCTTTCTAAGGAAAGGAAGGAGAGGAAGTTATGAAAAGGATCAAGGTATGAGGGATAGGTAGGAATCTGGGGTTCAGTTATTCTGTCAAAGTCATCTTTAGGGATGCTGGGTGAAGGGTATTTTTAAGGAAATGAAGGAGAGGAAGTTCAGGGAAAGAAAAATGTATGAGGGACGGGTAGGAATCTGGAGTTCAGTGTGTTCTTTCAAAGTCATCTTTAGGGGCCATCCATAAATTACATCACACGAATTTCATGATTTTTTTACCCCTGTGAACCCCCCCCCCCCCCTAGTGTGACGTCACATATTTTGCAATTTTACATCTAAAAATAATCAAAACAGTAGTTCAATTTTTTTCCATGTGACGTCACAGGACTGGTGACCCCTCCGTGGAAAGGAAGGGATGGGTAGGAATGTGAGGTTCAGTGTGTCCAGGTCATCTGCCGCCAAGACCAGGACAAACCTCATTCCACAAACCCGGGCACCCCTGTAAGTCACCAAACATAGCGAACCACTCGGAGTGACCTACAGCAGGGGTGTTGGTTATCTAATAAATGGTTCTCGGGGCGGTGGTACCCATATCCGCCTCCTAAATTGAAAAAAAAAACTTGTATAAGTACATATAGTAAAAATTTCAACAGAATTCAAAAAAATAAATGTTAAAAAAACAACATAAAATGTTTGAATATTTTTTATTTATTTTTTCCGAATAACACACATTTTTACAATGCTTATTTATAAATATATTATTTTTTGTATCGATAATATTTTTATATAACATCGCTAAACATATTTTTAAATACCTACATAGTACACTTTTCAGAAATGTACAAACATAATTTAAGAAATAATAGAAAAATATTTCAGACCAAAAAAAAAAAATGCAAGATAAATTTTTTTTTATGTGACAGAAAATGTTACTGCCGGGAACCAGTAAGACTATGGCAACCCAAATTAGGAAAACGTTGTGTGACAAGAGATAAGAGCTAAATACTGGCTATTCAGATATGGTCAACATGTAATGTCAGCAGGCTTTGAACTGGTAAGGCTGACACCAGAAGCATTTTATGATGTTAGCCAATCTCCCACTGGAAAAATAAATCTATTATTTAAATAAAGAATTGTGTACTTAGGAGTTTAGTCAAATTATTATAATTAATTCTAAGCAGTCATAAAGAAGAATAAATTAAATATAAATTTTTAAAAAATACTGTAAAAATTACATATGGATAAATAAACATGACAAATGGCATTCAATTTAACATAACCCTTGACTTGATCTTATATTTATCAAATACCCTATAATATTTATAACTAGTGAGTTCCTGGCACGCATTGTTGTGCGACATAATAAATAGTTTCTCCCTGCGTGTCCTTTCCCATTCGTACCGTTTCCCTTTCACCTCCCCTTCCTCTCCGCCTTCTCTATCCTCACTCTCCTCTCCTGCCTCCTCCGTCCCGTGGACCCCCCTCCCCCCTCCCATATTCCATGCATTCATTCCCGGTACATTCAGTTTTCACACAGCTCGCGTGCCACCTATTGCAATTATTTTATACAAATTTCAAAGAGCTCATCAGTATATGTAGAAACCTTCACGGCTATGCTCGGCTATGCTCACAACAACTCACCAAAGATTCATCGCAATCGGATGAACGGTTTAGCAACGCATAATTTAATGACGCCAGACCTCAGTATTTATTTATTTATTTAAGGAACATAAACAGTCTTAATAACATAATATAAATAAGAGGATAACAAAAAAAAGACCAATTATTAATGTTCACAGATAGGTATTTAGAAACATTAAAGTAACTGAACGTAATGTATTATACATAGAAACCATTGCGAATACATACATAGAAAACATCCAACCATATCAAGTGGCGCCCCTCTCTAACCTTTCGGATTTATTCGGCTCAGCTCGTGTAGCCCCTAATTCTAGATGCGACAGGGATTCCCCTGGCAGAGACATCACGTACACTATGTACGCGATTAAACTGACTTAGGATACATTCATAAAAAAAACTTAGGATGTGTTCAAAAACCAACTGGGAGTTTTAAAATCAAATAAATAATCGATAAACAAGGTGCGCTGGATGTCAGTCATTTTATGAAAGTTTTTTTTGCTTTAAAAAAGTACAAAGTCATGTTAAAACCACTCGGACCAATAAGCTTGTTTTCACGATAATATAACATTACCAGACCTGTGAATGACGTACCTGACTTATTAAAAGGAACTTGTAAATAAATTTTTAACACTTTTTTTCAACTGGAGAGTTTTTTATTGATTACTAGCTGACCCTGTGAACTTCATACCGCCTCAGAATCAATAACTGTTATGTTAACTTATTAGCTGTATTAAATTCAGTTTTTTTATTAAACATTTATCGATGCGCAACTGTCTATGTCTTTTTTTGTCAGTATCAGAGATGGCGTTGTGTACGGATTTAGATTTTTTTGTGATTTTCTTACTTTTCCACTTACTTACGGGATTTGCTTTCTATTTTCTTTATACGTGTGAGGGATTTTTATTATAATTAGTGTATTTTTCCTTTGGAGGGGTGCAGACATACGTTCACCGTTTGTTTCATTTTCGACTATTGACATTTAGTGTGTAAGAAAGAGGGGCAGCATTATATGTTTAAGAACAAAAGCAAAATAATCAGCGCATTGACATTTAACATTTTTGAATGAATGGAATTCACTCACTATTTAATATTACATTTATCACAATATTGTTGCAGCTCTTAAAAAGATGAGAATTCGTTCCATACAAAATGTATGAGGAAAAGAATTTTCCTCATAATTTTTTTCATCGTGAATTTTTCCGATGTTTTAATAGCTATTCTGCTATTCGGGGCGGAGACAAATCCAACAAATCAAAGATCATAAAAATCGGTTCTGCCGTTCTCGTGTTATAAATGGTGTAACTAACCCGACTTTGTTTTATATATTAAGAGAATTAATATTAAACACCGCCATTGAAAGTAATGTCAACATAAATATGCTACGCTAGCGCCTCTAGTGGCCGGAGTTGTCGATATTGCCAGTATTTTACTTGAGTTGGAAGTATTATTATAAATATTTTAGGGTATTTGCTTGAATTTGTCAAATTTCAATAAATCATTTAAATTATATTGTAGGTACATAATAAATAAATATTATGTCATTTTTTAAATATGCAGAAATAAATTAAAAGTATACACATTGAACTGATAGAATACCCTAGATTTTTTTTAAAATTAGCTCCACACAGGAGGCCCTGGGGAAAACGAAACCTTCAGGGCCTATGTCATCTTTGGGTATGCTGTGTGAAGAGTCTTTATAGAAAATGTTTGGGAAAGAAAAGGGTATGAGGGGTGGGTAGGATTCTAGAGGTCACTGTGTCCAGTCCATCCCTCCCACTGCGGTGCAAGGCGACGGGTCGAGAGAGTCCAGCTGAAGAGATCTAGGTCCAACCAATCGCTCCAGATGCCAAGATCTAGACGAACCTCACCCCAAGAACCCAAGCACCCCTGCTAAGTCATCAAATGTAGCGAACCACTTGGGATGACCTAGAGGTTTTGGTAATCCAGTAAATGGTTCCCGGGGCGGCGATACCAAAATCGCCCTCCTAAATTGAAAGTCTGCAGCGGGAGGTATGTTTGGCTTTGTTTTTTATAAAAATCTACATTTTTATTCCAAGACTGATGAAATTTAGCACACTTGACATTCAAAACAAGAGGAAGGTCACTGTTTGCGTGAGATTTTGTATAAAAACACCCCTATCCCCTTTCTCAACTTATAAAGCAGAATTTTGATACTTTTGATGAAATTTTCCACACTTTACAGAAAAACTCTGCGGAAAAGCTCAGAGCTAGTTTTTAACCCCCGACGCAATGAGGGGTGATATAAGTTTGACTTTCTGTGTGTCCGTCTATGGCATCGTAGCTCCTAAACGAATGGACCGATTATGATGCGGTTTTTTTTGTTTGAAAGCTGACGTGATCGAGATGGTTCTTAGCTACAATTCATGAAAATCTGTTCAGGTGTTTCAAGGTCAAGAGGTCTTTTTTGAGTCAGGGGTTGCTTAAAATTTGGAAAATTTTACTTATGTATATATAATGCAAACAACAAGTAAAAATAATTATTATTCCATATAAATTAATGGAAGAAAAATGAAAAAAAACTGGCTAATCTAGGATATTATATTCACACACAACTTTAAACATAAAATATAATTTATTATTATTATCATAAACAAAATAATACTGAATGTTAGACCGAACCACTGAAAAAACAATCCTTAGGGTGCGATCAATTTACATAAGTAATTATTTCGATTCACAGGCCTGACTCACTCACTCACAGACATGCAAATGAAAATGGTAAAATTTTCAACAAATATTATTATTTCGATTTTGGAAAAGTTTTTAATAAAATCATCGGAAGTAAGGAAAAATTGCACTTACTTCGGACACAATGCACTTCTACGGAATTATTTCTTCAGTGCCTAAAATAAATTAATAATTAATATCAATCTAATTTATGAAAGCAGAATAATATTTTTAATAAAAACGATTTTAAAAAAAATAATTAAATCATAAATTTTCATAAAATGCAAATTTTTTTTTTAATAATAATTCACATTCTGTAAATAAAAAACACATTTGACAATATTCAATTTTTTTTTTCGTTTAAATAGTTTATTTTTTGTCATGAATTCGATAAAACGTCGATTTTATATTATTTCAACATAAATATTATTAACAAGCATTCTAAAATGTAAAACACATAAAAATATATTACATTTAATTTATTGTATCAGTTCTAAGCCAATGGAAATTGAAAATTCTATATTAAATTTGTATTTGTGTTAAATAAAGCGATAAACGCAATTGATTTGACAATTATTTGCACCAGTCTAGAATTTAAAATAATTTTTTTATGTTCCAATAAAAGGTTTTTGAAAATTTTGTTAATGTAAAATTTTATCTCAAAAGAGCCAACATGTTCAGATTAGTGAGATGTTTTAACAAGTTCTAGAATGAATCGGATACACCTAAGTTGTCGGTGTTCAAACAATTAACTTGTGTTTTAAATGACTTGAACCAAATTCACATAATATCAATATAAAGTTGTTGGTATTCTACGGAGATATAAACCAAGTTCACATAATTAAGGTAACATAATTTGAGAGCATTGAAATTAGTTCTAGTGAGGTTTACAATAAACCATGTTCACATGATTTCAGAATCAAGTTGACAGTGTTCGTATTCAGTCGCCATGGTTCAAACAAGTTACTTGTGTTCTAAAGAGATGTAAACCATGTTCACACATTTCAGAATTAAGTTGACGGTGTACACAAAAAAATAATTCAGTTGCCACAGTTCAAACAAGTAACTTGTGTTCTAAAAAGATATAAACCATGTTCACATAATTTCAGAATTAAGTTGACAGTGTACAAATAATTCAGTTGCCACAGTTCAAACAAGTTCACATAATTTCAGAATTCAAAACCACGGTTCAAACAAGTAACTTGTGTTCTAATGAGATTTAATAAACCTTGTTCACATAATTCAGTTGTCACGGTTCAAATAAGTAACTTGTGTTATAATGAGATTTAATAAACCTTGTTCACATAATTCAGCTGTCACGGTTCAAATAAGTAACTTGTGTTATAATGAGATTTAATAAACCTTGTTCACATAGTTCAGTTGCCACGGTTCAAATAAGTAACTTGTGTTCTAATGAGATTTAATAAACCTTGTTCACATAATTCAGTTCCCACAGTTCAAACAAGTAAATTGTGTTCTAAAGAGATAAAAACCATGTTCACATAATTTTAGAATTAAGTTGACAGTGTTCACTTAATTCTATTGACACGGTTTACTTGTGTTTGAATAAATAATGTTCTAATAAACCTTGTTCACATAATTTCAAAATAAATTATTATAAGTGTTTATTAAGCAATTTGCATTTCTTTTGGCTCAAAACATCAACATTAATACGATTAGTTAAAATGTATATAATTTATTATATTAGTTTTACGTAAAAAACTAGGTAGCGCGACCAACAGACCCAACCGACCGTTCTTTATATTTTCTTAATTAATATTAGGTAATATTATTAATCTAGATACTATTCTAATACATACATTTTATTATTATAAGTAATATAATAGATCTATTTAAATATTTTTACAAAGTATTATATTCTTTACATGTTTCGATGAAAATAATTCAAAATCGGTACAAAAAATCAAGTATTTTTTTATGAAATCTACATTTAGAGGTCACTGCACCCAATTTTTCCTTAGCGATGGCTAAGTTATCTCTTTGCATTGTAGCTACAATAAATGTTATTAGATGCAAGGTGATGCACCGAGTCATTTAAAATTCAGTATCAGGTCGCAAACAATAACACTCCTTATCCACTGGAACGCTTTTTGCCACAACACGGCACCATTTAAAATACCTCGGATTGCTTTTCTGTCAGTATTAGACAAATTTTCCCTAGATGCATTATATTTTTTTTCAATTTTCCGTGTTAAAATTCGGAGGATGACTTTTTTATATCGGCGGAAAATATTCAAATTGATCACCAAAAAATCACGAGCAATCGCAGGAAAAAGTTAAAAATTGCGCTGTCGCTCGAGTGGATAAGTAGATGGCGTTAAGGTTTATATTCCCATTTAACACCAATTGCCTATTTTGATATATTGAAGAAAAAAACAATGCCAAAAAGTGTGTTTTCTTTTATATTGCAAAGCTCAGGCACAAATATTTAAATGAAATAATTAAAAACTCTTTGTTTTTACCACAAAAATCTTTATTTAAAGTCAACATGTTTCAAGAACGATGTTCTCTTCATCAGGACATTATATGTAATTATACTTACCTATTCAGTTGTTCAGTACATATAATGTCCTGATGAAGAGAACATCGTTCTTAAAACATGTTGACTTTTAAATAAAGATTATTGTGGTAAAAACAAAGTGTTTTTAATTATTTCATTAATAAAATGGTGCCACAAAGTGAATTAGCAAAATTTGAAGAAATATTTAAATGTTTTAAAATCATTTTCTAAAGACTTTAATTTTACAATTATACAATAAAACTGTAACCAAAAAGGGGTTCATAAGCAGCAGATTTTGTACTTTAAAGCAGATGATATAGGCCTGATGCTTTATTTTTTTCTGGGCTTATGAAAAGAATAATTAAAAATATACTCGGATTATTTCAAAAGCAAATCAAATATAAGTTCTACTCACAGTATTTAATCAAAGCATATAAAATATTTCTAAGCGATCTAATTTTCAAACTAAAATCACATGATTTTGCAGTACTTAGTAGTGCATCACCCTAAAAAAAATTAGATTTTTGCAAAAGGCAAATTTTGTTTCATTGTTTAGGCAAAAGTTTAATTGTACAAGAACGTGTTAACAATATTGAAAGTTTGGTAAATTATCAGCATTTGTTTCAGTGAAATCAATAATACTTTAGGCTAGCTTTACACTCATAAGTAAAATTTACGACTTAATGTAAGTTTTTGACAAGTTTCTCACAGGAGCGTTTACACATCATCCGACTTATGATAATCAATGCTCACGGAAGTTGTTCGGAAATTCAACTTGTGTAAGTGCTCATAGCGACGATGGTGACCGTTTACATCTGTCAACAACGATCTGCTGCTTTCAAATTTATGCGATTTTGTCAATGAAGATGAAAAGGCCCAAATAAAATGATGAAATAGAATTGGGCTTGAAATAAACAATTCTCGACGCGCCTTTGTGCCGTTAAAAGCGAAAATTAACAGAGTTATTTCATTTTATCCGAATGACAGCTACATGACAGCAACCGACTTCGAATTCAAATACGTAATCTTATAAACAGAAACATTGAGACTAGAAAGGATTGGACCGATAATTAAATAGAAGGATGCTCATTTTATATACAATGATATCTCGATCGATGAAAACAAATGTCTTTTAATTTTTGACATCTCGCAACGGCACATTATAGTACCATTTCTTACGGTAAGTCTCTCAACTTATCAAACTGATTCGACAAGCTGTGAGAAGACTGGAAGTTCGCACAGATGCGATTACACCTGTCAAAAAAGTTGCGAAAGAACAACTTCTGTAATTTGCCATAAATTACATTAACCCGTCTGCATGTTTAGGAATAAATACATCCCGAAACACGTAATCGCGTTATACTTTCATAAGACCAAAAACTTCCCGAGCGACCTTACATTTTAAAAGCTATATATCTCTCTTTCTCTCATGCAAACAAATGTATTTTTCTTTTAAACAGAAAGATAATGAAATAATGCTTCTTATTGTCTTTGAAATATGAAAGCTATCTTGCGTAGATATTTTACAATCTCGATCCAAAGTGACAGTTTCAGAATTTACGCGCGAAACCGAGGCTTTCGGATTGTGAGGTGCAAATATATTGAACCAAGCAGACGGGTTAAGTGACTTTTGGTGTCGTTTACATTGATAATTTGGCCATAAATCGCTTACGTAAAAAAAACTTGAGTGTGTGAAGGCAGCCTTACAATAGTATTGAATTTTATTGTTGCAATTCAGAATGTTAAATTTCAAATATGTTCAAGCATAATATACTTTTATTGATTTAGCAAACCTCGTATCAAATTTTTAAAAATAGATTCTTGCATCATGATTTATTTTTGGGGTGTTACTCTACCACCTTATTTAGCCAACATTTCGGAGAGCATCACAGTGGCCATCATCAAGGCAGATATATAATGGAACATTGTGATCGCTAAGTTTGATTGAGTACAACGACTCGATTATTTTTTTCTTAATCTTATTTGTTAGTTTGGCAAGCAAAAAATTATCACTCATAATCAAGTAGAAAATAAATCCAATACAATTAATACAATATAGTGGCAGTGTTTGAAAAACATAAATCTTTTTCTTAAAACTAAAATAAATAAATTGTTGACTTATTTTATATGACCATAAATAACTATTCGTTTGTGATTTTAAATTCCCTGTTTAATCTTCAACGCATCTCATAATTGATTTTTAGTGCCAATAATTCGATTATCTTTCAAATTAATTAAATACAACATTTCAATTTTTTAAATGTGTGAAAAAAATTAGGCCAATTTATCGATTATTTCAAATTAAAAAAAAAAATTAACTTACATCAGTGCATTTGTATCAGATTTAAAATCCGAGACTGTAATTTGATCCAGGAAAATACAGTGTAAAATCCAAAACCAAAAATGGTACAAAAGCAGATAAAGTACGTGAAACTTGAGTTTTCAGTTCGATGAGAAGAATTATTTGCAACGAGAATTCGGTCTTTATTGAAATGTTCCGTTGTGAATTCAAAATCAGTTAAGGACGGAATGGTTCCGAGTATTGGATCAGTTCCGTCCGTATTTCTTCCTTTCTTAGGTCCGATTCTTTGGAAAATGGAATGACCGGTGTGAACCGGAATGATTCTAACCATCGAATCTTCCGCTAGTTCGTCTTCCGCGTCAGTCCATATATCATCTATGTTTTTCGGTCTGTGAGTATTCCAGTCTTTTTCGTTGTCACTTTCAGAATTGAGGTTTCGATTGAGGTGGAAATCCACCCGGTTTCGCAAATTATCTCGATTACCCGAGACGCCGTCTTCAAGAATTCTTCTTTCTTCGTCCAACTTCAATCTATCATCTTCGTGATTGTTTTTATCCGATTCCGACGGAGTTCTGTTAAAAATTGGTATGCTACCTTCACCGGAGCTAGTTTTTCTATCATTTTCGGTTGAAATATCTTTGGAATTTGATTGCTTTTTGCCAGAAGAGCTTCTGTCGTTGTTTATATGTTTCACATCCTTCAACAACTGTATCACATCTCTCGAATCTGGTCCCAAAATATCCAACATATTCAAATAAACAGATTTCTCGTGATTTTTACGATAGTCAATTGAATTTGGATTTCGGATACCTCCAGGATAATCCGGCTTCCGCTCACGTTTTTCTTCGGTAGAATTTTTTTGCAAACCTTTCAAGAAGTCTTCGTCGAAGGTTCTAATAACATTTTTATCTCTAGATTCCGTAGAATCTATTTCACCTGCTGACTCATCGCTGTTCTTTGAATCGACGCCTATCTTTTCGGTAGCTTCGTTATCTGATTCGGTTTTGAAACCCCAGAGAACTTTTTGCTCTTCAGTCAGAGTTTTTCTCGTTGTCAGATCGTCTTCGTCATAGTAGTCATCGTCGTAAGGGACATCTCCTAAATTATCGTTCTTCGCTTTCTTTGATTCGGTTGTTTCTTTTCTATGAGCCGTCCAAACATTGGTTCCAACCGGTTTTAAAACCGTTCTATCCGCATCGAAACCTTCCAAAGTTCCAGAAACTGGCCTTAAAACTGTGGTTTTTAAAGTAGACTCACTAACTAAAACATTGGTTGGTACCATCTTTGGGTTTGGGTAACTTCTATCGTCATACTGATCAGAATTGACGATTTGATCATCTGTTTTACCCTTCGCTTTGACAAGAATGCCAATCTTTCCGTCTGGTGTCATAACCGCTGAAACTTTGTGTTTTTCTGACTCTTGCATGAACCTGGTATTTTGAATAGAAGCATCTATATTCCTTATGTCAATTTCTTTTAGTTTCTTTGCTTGGTCTTTCTCATTGACTTGGTACAGAATTTTAACTCTGCCGCTCGGAGTGTCAAATGTTTTAAAAGCCTTTTCAGGGGTACTTTTTTCCGTGTCCGCTCCAACTCTGTTTCTCTTCTTGATTTCTTCGTCGCTTTTCAAATCTTTGTCCGGAGTGTCGTAATAGTCATCCGTGGAATCTTGTCTGCTTGGTAGCGCAAGGGCCATCTCCAAAGAGCTAAGGCTTCCTTGGTCGTTTAATTCTCTCTCAGTATCGTCATTTAAAACTGTGTAATTTTCTGTGTTAAGGCGTTTATCAATTGACAAAGTATTCTTTAAATGTGGCAAGTTGAAAATCATTGAATATACTCCTTTGAACTCATTTCTCAAATCTGCAACCATTAGCTCTTTCTTCTTTACGTGGAAATGTTTGATTTCTTCAGTTGTGACATCTTCTGTTACATTCAGTTCTCTTATAGTAGTCAGTTCAACTCTGTCTGTGACATTATCGTCTCTAATAATTTGTTTTGATTCGATTTCTGTAATATTGTAATCCTCAAAATTATTATGTTCTGTTTCACTCAGATCTTCAAAACTATCCATAACAACATGTTCCGATTCGATCTTCACAAGAGCTCTCAAATATTCTTTGAATTCAACTTTCAAAGAAGAGTCTTTATGGATTTTCGAAACTAAGATTTCAAAGTCCGTTTTCGTAAAATTGACACTGTTAATAATTGCTTTATGTAAATTGACTTCGACATCTTTCTTAACAAGGACATATATTTGGTCCATCACTCCGTATTCCAAGGCATTGAATAGCTCTGATGTTTCATCAACTTGCTCAGAACTCTGAGTATAGTTTTGTACAATTTTCTGGGCCAATTCTTGGGTTAAACTTTTAATTGAATTTAAATAATGTTCTTTTGAAATATTTTGTATAATTTCTGATTGAATACTTCGGATTGTACTAGAAGAAAGATTGGCCGATTCTTGTAAATCTCCCAACAAATTATTTACATTTTCTAAATTGACATAATTATTACCACCATCTGTAGTAGTCCCAAGTTCTTCCTCGTTTATTTCTTCAAAGTATTCAGTGTTTTGTTCAATCATTGCAAATCTGCTATCAATTTGTTCATTTACGAAAGTCATTTGACTAATATTTGGTTCTTTCACAAATTTTTCCTGTGTGATTTGTTCATTTTTGGCGTCATAACTCGTTGTTGATTCATCATCAATATCATCACTTACTATTTGTTTGTTGTACAAGTCATCTGTTTTAATTTGTTCCACATCTTCCACAATATCAAAATCATCTTCAAAACTTTGAACAATTTCAGTAGTAGATAAAATAACATTTTTTTCTTTCATTTCGACATTCTGAGTTGTTGTGGATTCATCAAAATTCCTCGCTTCAAATTCAAAATTGAAATGCGACAAATCGTCGCTTTCAATAGTTTTCAAGTCTCTTTCAATTTCTTCATTGTCTTTTGTTTTCAACTGTCCGTTAATGTCGATGATGCTCGGCACGATGATTAATTTTTCATCACCGTTGTCAAAGTCTTCATCGATTTGAGACGAGTTGCTAAAGCTAAAGTCGCTAATGCTAACACGGTCGTCTTTGTCATCGCCGTAAATTGATTCTTCGTCGGCTTTGAGAAAGCTCGATGAAATGCCATCCTCAATGATGACATCTTCAGTGGCGTGATGATGATCGGAATGTGTATTATGTCTTTGGTGTACACTGCTAGCTTTATGAATCTTTTTATCTTCAAAACCATCTATTATATCCTTTCGGTCACTTGAAATCCCAATGATGACTTCATCCTCTTCACGACCAGAGTTCTGTGTTACGTAATCACCAATCAGATGACTGCTCACATAACTGTTGCTTTGATCTTCTACCTGCTTTGAATAGCTTCCGACATTATCGAAATCACTACCAAAATCGTCGATGTTGCGATTCACGTAATCATAATTGCGTCTGTTATCATTGACTTTTTCATAATCATGAAAATCATCTTCTTCATCATCATCATAAAAACTGTCAGCTTTGACGTTTTTATCATCGAAATCGCGATCAAAATCATCAAGACTACCAAAATTACGACTGTTTTTACGACTGTCATAATCACTTTCAAGAAAATCGTGGTCATCATCATAAAGAGTATCAACATTTGGTTTTTGAGTATCTTCTTTTTCAAATTGTTTGTCGAAACTGAGTGGCGCAACACTTAGGTGACCTTTAGGCAGATTCTCTTGTGTTTCGCCTGTGTCAAGATTTTCGTTCTTAACTTTACGATTAATCTTACTTTTAAGATTGCTTAACCTAGGATTTGCTGCCGTATTAACTCTAGCATCGATTTTCTGATTGCGCAGTTGATTTCTCTTAATATTAGGGCTTGTTCTCAGGCGGCCAGGGCCCGATCTCTTATTACTAGACAGCCCCTTAGGGCGTGGGGTTCTCTTAACACTAGAGAGTTGCTTACGGCTAGGGTGCGGCTTACGGCTAGGGTGTGACTTACGGCTAGGGTGTGACTTATGGCTAGGGGGGTGGTCAGAACGGTCGGGGGAGGGCGTGGCCGCGCCGGGCAGTCAGTTGGGGCCGGGCTTCGAGCACCGACGGCTGCAAGCGCACTTGCGAACCACTTCTACCTCCTTGGTACGGCGGGAGCCATTGGGGCAGAACAGTCGGACCTGGGGAAAACAAATCATATAATCGATTAGTTCATTGATGGGTTTACCCTTTATATTTTTCAATTTATTTCTCTTAAGTAAACTGTTAAAATGATGATTGTGCGAGAAATATTTTCGCATTTCATTCGATTCCAGATAAATTATCTGTTTCTGAATAAAATTTCGAATACATTCATAGATTTTACAATTTGAGAAGCGGGTATGGGTACCACCGCACTGGGAACTATTTATTGGATAATATACCCCTGCCATAGGACACCCCAAGTAGTTCGCTAAATTTGGTGACTAAGCAGGGGTGTCCGGGATCATGGGGTTCATTGTCCGGGTGTTGATGGGTGAAATCTGGCAGAAATATTTATTAAACAGAACGTATGTTTGAAGTCTGGGAGAAACATCTCAGAAAAAGAAGGCATGTTTGAAGTTTGGGAGAAATATCTATCACAAAGAATGTGTTTGAAATCTAGGAGAAATATTTATCAAAAAGAATGTGTGTTTGAAGTCTGAGAGAAAAATCTCACAAAACAAATCTGTGTTTGAAGTCTGGGAGAGATATCTCAGAAAAAAAAAACCTGTTTGAGATCTGGGTGGAATACCTTTCAAAAAGGATGGGTGTTTGAAGTCCGAAAGATATATCTCATAACAATAATGTGTTTGAAGTCTGGGAGAAATGTCTTACAAAAGACTGCGTGTTTGAAGTCTGGGAGAAGTAACTCATGAAAAGAACACAAGTTTTTGAAGTCTGGAAGAAATATATCACAAAAAGAATGTGTTTTTGAAGCCTGGAAGAAATATTTCACAAAAAGAATGTGTGTTTGAAGTCTGGGAGACATATCTCACAAAAAGAGGGTTTGAAGTCTGGGAGAAATATAACACAAAAAAGATGATTTGTTTGAAGTCTGGGAGAAATATCTCACGAAAAAAGAATGTTTGTTTGAAGTTGGGAGAAATATCTCACAAAAAGAATTATCTCCGAAAATTGCTTGCGGGGTTAAGTTTGTCTTACCTTCCTCCGCTTGGTGTTGCGCGGGGAGCAGCACCCGCGCGGACAGCCTCCCTTGCAGCGCGCCGTGCGCAGTGGCCGCCGCGAGCGACACTCTCCGTCAGCCACATGCTCGCGCAGAGCCTCCTTGCGGCAGGAGCCACCCGGCGCAGTGGAAGGTCCCGGGGGAGAGAGTCCCACTGAAAAGATGATAATTTTAAATTAGGGACAAAGGATACATGTTACGGTTTACAAAATTGTGGTATATTCATTAAGGGGTATAAAATTTAAATAATTTCAACGTTAATTATTTGTTATCTATTAAATTCATTTGTAAACTAGTAATTTGGGAGGCGGGTATGGGTACCGCCGCCCCACGAACCATTTATTGGGTAACCAACACCTCTGCTATAGGTCACACCAAGTGATTCGCTACGTTTGGTGACTTAGCAGGGGTGTCCAGGTTCATGGGGTGAGGTTGTCTAGGTCTTGGTGGCGGATGCATTTGCCCGCCTAATGCGTAGCAGGCCGTATCGGGAGAGACTGGTTGAGCTGGAGACCTTTTGAGCTCTCCAGTCGGTCGGACTCTCTCAACCCATCACCTTGCAACCCAGTGGGAGGGATGGATTCATACATCCGTCACTCCTGGACACACTGACTCCCAGATTCCTACCCACCCCTCATACCTTTTTCCTTGCCAGAACTTCATATCCTTCCCTTCCTTAAAAAGACCCTCCACACAGCATCCCCTAAGATGACACGGGCCCTGAAGGAAATTATTTTACTCAGGGCCTCCTGTGTGGAGATAATGTAAAAAAAAAGTCCCAGCAAAACCTCATATTGACGTTGACTTTGAAAATGATGTGAAATTGAAAATCTGTTAATAGATTTTATTTGTTTTATTAAGTTTATTGTAATAGATGTAAATAATATATTTATTTTCCTAAAATAAAAAAATAAAATAAATAAATAAAAAAACGGAGTGTGCAATTCACAGGCGGTAGAAGTGAAACCTTCAGAAAACAAAGTAGATAAGAGTGGGGAGGCTACGAAGCACCACACAAAGAGGAGACCGATTATACTCATCTCATTCTATCGCAGGCTAAATCCTATAGATTTATGTTTTTGTTTCTTTTTAGTGTCACTATTTTTCATTTCATTGAGTTTCAAATCACAACGGTGCTAAAGAAGTTTTCACTTAAAAAAATTAAATAAAAAAAAATAAAAATTGAAAAATTCATATCTTGTTTGAAAATGAAAAAGATAGAAGATACAAGAACGATGATGTCTCATATGATATCTAGCTGGGAGTAGCTGGGTGTCATCAGATGGTGTGTGGAAGGTCTTTTAATGGAAAGGAAGGAGAGGAAGTTTTGGGATGGAAAAGGGTAAGTATAAGGAAAATAAGAAAAAATAAATATTTGAAAAAAAGTATAATAAAAAAGTAGAAATCTGGGGACAATGTGTCCAGGAGTGATGTGATGTATTAGTCCATTCCTTCCACTGCGTGAGGGATTGACTGCAGTTAGGCATGGAATTGGCAGAGGAAGGATGAATGAGTGCTGTAGAAATGAAATCCCTGAGGCGTATGTGTGGTAAAACCATGTACGATTGTGTGAGAAACGTGTAGATCCGCAAAGAATGCAAGGCTGATGTAAGCATAATGTGTAAGATTAAGAAATGAACGCTCAGATGGTTTGGGCAGGTAGAGCGAATGAACGAGGAAAGGAATATAAGAAGGTAGAACGGTAGAAGAAGTCGGGGACGCCCGAGAAAGACATGGCACGACCAAGTGAATCAGATACTTGAGTAGGGCCATGTCATAAGTCAGAAAAATAGAAGAGCACTTTTGACCGGTCAGTGGTTGAGTGGGCATAGCGCTTGGGTCCTACCTGGGTGTCGCGTGTTCGCTTCCTCGGCTGGCTAAGTCCTCCATCACAACACAAGCAACATTTTCGGCTTTCTGTGTGGTAGTAGGAGATTTTCAAACATTGTTGGGTTATTCGTAACCAGGGAATGTTTGTCTTTCTTTGAAAAAAAAAAATGTATGAGACGATATATGAATGTGAACGAGGCAAGGAGTGTGTGGCAAGACCGAGTTGTTTGGCGGTCCAAATTCTTTGCCTACCCCTGCGGGGAAACAGCGTGATGGTTATTTAGTTAGTTAGTTAATTTATTGCAAAAGCTTTCCAACTACTCCGCGAGAAGTCAGCAGGCGAGTACTTCTTCACTTAACCGACAGAGGTGCCGGTGTCGCCTGTCAACTCTTTCAATCTTGCTCTCTCCCAGTTAGGTCGGCTAACCAGATTGTTATTAAGAATCTACTGATCATCGTTGAAACCTCCAGAATTTAAGTGTTTTGGAGCATCGAAAAAGTACCGTAAGTACAGTAAACAGTTATCCAATAAATGGTTTCTGTGGTGGTGGTACCCATACCCGCCTTCCTTGAGGTGATTATCCAGTAATTATAATAATTATCATTTTTTTAACTCACCATGAGTGAGACCAGTTCCAGAGTCCACACTGACTTGCTGCCTTGATTTAGGTCCGTTTGATTTGGGTCCTCCTAGGATGGTCGATCCACCTGCAATACACATTCATTTTTAATTACAGTAATCATTTTTTGGAATTACTTGGGCATTATTTATTAATTTTTTAATTCGCCGAGACGGTTTACGAATAGTTCCCGTGAGCACTTAGCCCATAGGCCCATTGTGTTATCTCCTATTTTAACTCAATCCTTTAACAATAACCCAGTCCCAGGGCTGGATTAACCATGTTGGGGCCCCTAGGCAATGCACGTCTCGGGGCCCCTTTACCAATGGCGGACTAACGGGGGGGCGGGGTGAAGGGGCTCCCAAACGCCTCCTTGTTCCCTTGATCAAATCCTTGAAAAGCTTTAACTGAATGTAAAACATGTCAGTATATTGAGTACTGGGTCAAAATTTCAAGTAAATCGGAGCAAAACTAACGAAGGTTCAGCGTTTCAAGCGACCGGCCCTCACTTTTATTTTCCCAAGCAGATAGGTAGGTAGTGCATACTGAAGCTTGTACAACATTTATATTTTAAAAACATATGTATGCATAATAAGAAATAAAATGAAACAAATGCCTACATAAACCATAGACGGCACCTTCAATCATTTCAGATATAATAAAAAAATTAAAAAAACATCTTGAAAGCTGACTTTTTCCGAAACTTCGTTGCTCACTAATTGAAGCAAGTCATTTTTTCCCTGGACGCGGGGCCCCTAACCGATGTGGGGCCCCTATCCGATGCGGGGCCCCTAGGCATATGCCTACTCTGCCTTATGGATAATCCGGTACTGCCCAGTCCCTTTAATAAAGTTGACAGAGTTGTGATTGGACATGTGGCTCTACAGTGTGTGGTTGTACAGTGTGTCTCCCCACTACAGGATATCTGAGCCTAGTTCCCACCAAGGCAGGGCAGCAGCCACCATAAAGCCTCAATTACATTCGGCTAGTTTACAAGCTACTATCTACTAAGTTTAAAAGCGGGTGAATCGACGAGTGAGATTGTCATGATGATACACAAAACTGTCCACTCGCTCAGCAGCGTAGGAAACTGAGGTCGCTGCTAGCGCCAGTAGAAAAAATAACGACGCCTGTGTGAACCAATTCTGTCAGACAGTCGAAATCAGCTGTTTATTGGCAGCCAATCATAAATAAACCAATCACGAGTTAGCATGTAGCGAGTAAAGTTGACGAACTTTCAACTTTTTTCATAGATAGTCAACAATCTGCTAGTTAGCAAGTAATACACTGAGCGAGTTTACTAACAGATAGTGAATTTCCCAGATAGTAGCTTGTAAACTAGCTCAATGTAATTGACGCTCAAGTGAATTGGAGTCTCATCATCCTCTTCACATTTTTTGCATCTATTGGTTTTTTGTGCAATCCATGTTTCTTCCAAATCTTGAGTATTTCTAGGTAAGGAGATAATATTGGCTTACCGATGGAAGCCAGCATCTCGCAGTGCAGACCCCTGGTCCCCGGCTTGCACCTGCACGAGTAGTCGCTCTTGGAGTCCCCCTCCTGGACACATTTGCCACCCCTCTTGCAGGGGTTGGGTGTGCAGGCCTCCTGGGTGCCCCGAATATCCCCCATCATGTCGGCAGTGGGCTCTGCTTCTGCCTCCTCTAACAGTGCACATCCTGGATTGATGCGCACTTGCCTGGCTGCATTGGTGAAGTCCACAGGCTTGTGGTTGATCCAAACCTCCTTGAAGCAGCCTGGGGATCAAAGAAAAAAATGTATCCATTTCACAGCTGTGTCAGATGTCTGAAAGCGACATGTTCATTCAATCAGCTAGGTGTACAAAGTATATGATAGTTCTTTGTTCTCTGTTCTTTGTTATATCTGTTTAGTTGTCGTTATGATTGCGCTAGGTTCTCAGTTTGGGTTGAGTTAGGTTAGGTTAGGTTAGGTTAGTTGAGGTAGTTAAGGTTAGGTTAAATTAGGTGAGGTTTATGTATGATTTTTTTTTTAAATTAATACTTCACAACAGTCCCAGCTGCTCCCGTCTGAAGCCAGTAAGACTATGGCATCCCTAATAGGGATATTTTGTGAGGCGGAAATTGGGGAGGGAGGGGAAGGAGATGGAAAAGAGGAAGGTGGGGAAGTACCTGGCTATTCAGATCTGGTCACCAAATACGGCTAAAGACATTTCAAGCAACGTTTTATGATTAGTTTAGGTTAAGATTTGATAGGTTACCTTTAGTTAGGTTAGGTTACGTTACATTAGGTTTTAATCATTTAAAAAGATAGCAACCAAAAATATGGGAAAAATTTATCTTTTATATAAAAATCAATATTTGTTTGTTTGTATTTTATGCGTTGCCATACCGTTCATCCGATTGCGATATGTTGTGATATATTGATATATTTTGATGATATGTTGTGCGGATGCCCGCGAAGGCTATTGGCTATATATAATGGTAAGTTCTGGTGTTATGAAATATGTATAAATGAAAATGTGTGTATTTCATATATTTTAACGGCAGGAGGGGAGGGGAACGGGGAGAGTAGGGTTCGCGGGAGGGGAAGAGGACTCGGAAGGTGGACGGGGACGCACGGGAAAGGACATGCAGGGAGAATCAATTTATTTCTTTGAATGGTATTGCAACGCGTGCCGGGTACTAGCTAGTTGAAAATAATATTGTTTATTCTGAATATGAGAATATTTGATCGACAAAAAGGAAGTAAAAGAAATAGGTCTCAATGGCCAAATTGTTTAAGAAATATGTCACTTTTAAATCGGATTTTAGACGTATTGACTCTTTTCCACAAAAAATTATAAATGGATTTCGAAAGATTGTTTTTTTATCTAGCATTCGCATGTTTTAAATTTTGAGAAAAAATGTTTATTTTTAGTATAATAAGGTTAAACCATAGGTCGTTGGCAGATTTGTTTAATTTTCAAAAAAGATTTTGTATTATACCACACATATTTCAAATAATATAATCATGCAGTAAAATAAATCAATACATTATCTAGGTATGGCATGTTTTAGACTTTTAATTTTAGTTTAAATAAAATCATTAAAAAATATATACGTACATGTATATTACATGTATATTACAAAAAAAATCTAAACTCAGTAAAAGTTTCGCAAAGAATCATCATTAAAGTAATATTAAAAAAACAATCTACCTTCTCAACAGAATCACTTTTTAAATTATTTCCAGTACCAAATGTCGATGACATTTTCAAGCAAGCTTCCATTATAAAAATGTGTAAAGAAAAAAATAACACAGAATATCAAGAATTTTACAAACTAATGAGAAATGGAAACCAATTTATTACACCTAATTTTAAAACAACTCAAATGCAAAATCATTATATTTTCCAAGCCATAAAAAACTATAATAACCTCCCTTTTGAATTACGCTGCATCATCAACCAATCAGAACAAATAAATAAAATAAAACAATTTTTCAAAAAAACTTACAGTAAAAAGTAAATATTTTATACAAAACAGATTATAACTTACAACGCAAGTAAGAATCGTGGCTCCCTTATCAGGCACAAGAGCCTCTCTTTTCTGATAAGGTATACATGACCAGAAAAGACCTTTAATTTAATATTTTGTAAAACATATGTGTATATAATATGTAACTCATATTTTTTATATTACAATAAAAAAAAATAAAAAAATGTGTTTCTTGACGAAAATTGGTCCGTTTGTGTATTTATTTGCGCACTTATAAACTAATATATTTCAGATTTTTTTAACATTCTTATTTATCTTAGACATTATTGAAAAATGATAAATACTTATAATCAAAAAATAATGACAAAATACATAATTTTAATAGTTTTATCATCACGCCTTTCAGCATTTTTGGATGTAGGTATAAATCAAAGCAAATTTTTAATGAAATAAAATCGATATTGAGTTACAATTTTAAAAAGCTGGTACGGAGAATTATTAATCTTTCTCATTGTATCCGCCCTGCACGGTCGTAAAAACAACTTTCGACGAAATGCCGATTTACGTCCGCTGGCTGGTTATACGCTCTTAAGGTGCTGTGTCCCGTAAGACAAGAGATCCTGGATTCGATTTCCAGATGCGACCATTGCTTTTTATTTTTTTGGGGTCTTGTTCTGTTTCATGTTTCGTTTTAGATTTAACCCCTCCGCAACGTAAGCAGATATATGCGTTAAAATTGCGACAGCAGTCAAGTACCGTTATAATTCCGTTATTGTTTTAGTTACATCCGTAAAATAAAAAGTGAAAGGTCGATAGTGAATCATGCTGCACATCTCTATTCAAGTTGTCCATAGAAATACATAAAAAGAACATTCTGTCAGACGCGCAGTCTGACACATAATTTATCCCGCCAAATTTCCTACGGGCGCCCGACATTGTTGATTTCTATTAAATATTTTAATATGAAATGATAAAAAAGCAAGGTGACAAAAGTGTTTATTACACATTTATACAATAGAATAAGTATTATTGTTTACATAATCTGGGATTTTAGTACCGTTTTCACATAAAAACATCACGTGAGTCATTTTCACATTTTTTTAATGTTTGCATTCTAAATTTTAATATTTGCAAATGTTAATATTTATTTGTAATATAATAATTCGAAAGCTTATTTTGTAACCTGTCTAAAACAGTTTTTACTATTCGGCTACGTTCAGAAATGTTTCATTTATAGAGCTTTAATTGTGAAGCGGTAATAATACAAAGTTTTCGTAAAATGTCATTTCGTTTAAGACACCAAAAGCTAATATTCTCGAAAATTCGGAGGGGTTAATAGTATTATCTTCTTTTCCAAACAAAATAAATTAAATGTAACTAAAATGCAGGTAACTCCATTAATGGAGGACTGAATGCCGTTGGCGCTAAAAAAAACACTGTCACAAGAAGCGAAGCTAGCAGTCCACAATGGAGTGCTGGTACCTACCCTAATGTATGGCATTGATGCATAGGACTGGCAGAGGAAGGATGAAAGCATCCGGAATGCTGTTGGAATGAGATCCCTGAGGCGTATGATTGAATGAGAAATGTGGAGATCCGCAAAGAATGCAAGGTTGATGTAAGCGTAATGAGTAAGATGAAGAAAAGGACCCTCAGAAGGTTTGGGCATGTAGAGTGAATGAACGAAGAAAGTAGTATAAAAAGAATATATGATGCAAATGTGAAAGGTAGAAGAAGTCGGGGACGCCCGAGGAAGGCATGGCACGATCAAGTGAATCAGATACAAGAGTCAGAATAATAGAAGAGTGTATATGAAACAATGTGTGAATGTGAGTGAGGCAAAGAGTGTGTGCCAAGACCGAGTTGTTTGACGGTAGGTCCTCTCTGTCTACCCCTGCGGGAAACGGTGCTATGGTTAGTTAGTTAGTTAGTATATTCTTTTCCAATGATATAATTAAATATTAAAATAAATGTAACCTCTGAAGCTAGTAAGGTTCCTCAGGTGCCACTTGGTGTAGGCCTCCCTTCCAGGTCCTTCGGGTAGCCCGCCCAGGTACAGCGGAGTGCTCAAGCGCAGGAACTCCTTAGGACCCTCGTTGACTATGGAGCGGGCGGGGCCCCCGTCTACCCGCAGTGTGAAGTTCTTCTTCACCGCTAGCAGCTCGGCCTTGTGGTAGGCGCCATCGGCCACCATCTCAAAACTAAAAACAAATCATTAAAAACATTTTATTAATAAGAATTATAGACCGTCCTTGATCAATAAATAACTGAAGAATTAAGATATTAGTAAGGATACTGGAGTGACGGAATCTCACCATACTTTATCTCAAAATAATAAAATCTTTCATACCCTTACGCAGGGGTAGGCAGAGAGGACGGACCGCCAAACATCCCGGTCTTGGCACACATTCCTTGCATCGTTTACATTCATACAAAGTCTCATAGCGTCGTTGGCTATATAGCACTATAATAAGTTTTTATGTCTCCATGTTAAAGTAGATGTATTCTACACTGGTTACTCTTAGGCCTTCGATAAGGTAAGCCATTTAATTCTAATCAAAAAATTAAATCAATTTTGGCATCCATGGTGACTTACTTCGGTGGCTCACTTCATAACTTCAGAGCAGACTTCAATGTGTTTCAGATGAGGGAACTAAGTCCAGCTTCTTCTCCATGCCCTCCGGTGTACCTCAGGGTTCTCATTTAGGACCAATATTATTTAATGTATATGTTTATGATATTCACATATGTTTTTACATGCTAATTACGTAGCATACGCAGACGACAAAAATTAATAAATTGTTATTAAATCAATCGAAGACCTCACTAAAATTCAAGAGGACCTCAATCGTCTTCTTATCTTATCTTTTTTTTACATGAGCTCCACACAGGAGGCCCTGAGGAAAATAATTTCCCTCAAGGCCTATGTCATCTTTGGGGATGCTGTGTGGAGGGTTTTTTTAAGGAAAGGAAGGAGAGGAGAGTTCTGGGAAGGAAAAGGGTTTAAGGGGTGGGTAGTAATCTGGGGTTCAGTGTGTCTTGGTCATCCACCTCCAAGACCTAGACAATCTTCACCCCATGAACCCGGGCACCCCTGCTAAATCACCAAACGTAGCGAACCACTTGGGGTGACCTATGGCAGAGGTGTTGGTTATCCAATAAAGGTTCCCGGGGCGGCGGTACCCATTCCCGCCTCCCAAATTGAATTCTACTATGAATTAAACAAACTTGTTGTAAATACCTCAAAATGCAATAGTTTTTTTTTTACGTTAGCTCTACGCAGGAGGCCCTGTAAAAAATAATTCCCCTCAGGGACTATGTCATCTTTGGGGATGCTGTGTGGAGGGTCCTTTTAGAGAAAGGAAGATATATGAATCTATCCCTCCCAATGCGGTGCAAGGCGATGTTCCGAGAGAGTCCTACCGGAGAGCTCAAAAGATCTCTCTCAAGCAGTCCCACTCCATGAACCTGGCCACCCCTGCTAAGTCACCAAACACAGCGAACCACTTGGAGTGACCTATGGTAGAGGTGTTGGTTATCTAATAAATGGTTCCCGGGGTGGCGGTACCCATACCCACCTCCCAAATTGTAAATCTAACTAGCCTTGTACTTTCGGGACTCTTGTGCGTGATCAAAAACAAACAATCAAAAGGGGTGTTACCTGTACATGGTGGATACAGGATGATTCCCCACATCGTAGCTGACCCGGATACGTCCGTTGAAAAGTTCCACTGCCAGGTGTTCATGCTGGCCAAAATAGAGGAGCACTCCGTCTTGCTGGGCACTGCTGAACACCAGAGTCACATTCCCTTCAGGTCTGGTCCTCAGAGGTTCCAGTTCAACATAGGAGTTGTTGTGCAGTAGCGTCAAGGACGTGAGATATTCACACAGTTTTCCTGAGGAAATAAGAAATTGTAAGTATTCTCGAAACAATAATTCACAACACACCTCTACAAAACTTATGTTTTACATTACAATCGTCCAGTTGATTAAAGTCAAACGACATCTCCAAATACTAACTTTTGAGATAACGAGGAAAGCAATATTCAAATGCTGATTGTCAAAAAGGCAACTAAAACACGACGGCCGCGGTGACTAGCAGTGGTGTTACAGTTGCCTTGTTGACAAGTTGCTGTGGTAGCGGCTCACGACCAGTCAAGTTTTCGGGTAATTTGCGACACGTTAGATCAGAAAAATATAGATTTTGTTCAGGAGGATGATAAATTGAGCTGTGCCGTGAATTGAGTTGCCAAACAGTTTTTGGTTTCTCTATGAGCAAAGGCCCTAATAGATAGAAGGTACACTTTTACATACAAGTATAACTGCATACTCAACTCAAATTTGGTTTTTCGGAGATGTCTGAATAATCAACTGGGCAATTGATTAGATCTACGCAGGAGGCCCTTGCTGTGTGGGGGGTATTTTTAAGGGGGGCGAGTATATCTGACCATAACAGTAAATAAGATAAAACGAATTATGAACGAGGACGTGAGGAAGAGTTAGTTGGGGACATATATAGCACAATGTAACTCGGCAGCTTTTAATTTTTCATGGTGGTACATGATAATTGAATTTTTAGGTTAGGTTAGTTTTTTTTCGTAACTTTTTTACATTGTTCTCATTATAACTCACCACTATAGCCAGGAGCGCACTTGCAAAGATAGTCACTAGGTGCCGCGCTGGCATCATGCTGCACGGGCGTGTAGCACACGCCATGCACGCACTCATGATGCGCACAAGGAGAGGCTGCAGGGTATAGAGCGGGGCCCAGTTCGCAGTAGCGGCCGGCGTGGTCTGCGGGGCAACGACATGCGTAATCGTTAACGCCATCTACGCAAGTGCCACCATTCTGGAATAGATAACAATAAATCAATAAATCAAAAGTGAAAACTTCTTAAGCACCGTTGTGATTTTAAACTCGATGAAACGGAAGCGAGCGACACTAAAAAGAGACAAACACATACATCTATAGAATTTAGCCTGCGAGAGAATGAGATAGCAATAATATATTTGATTATTTCACGGGTACTCGGTTCCAATATAATAAGATAAATCCACGGTCCCATGCAAGTCGTATTTAGTCTAGTGGTATAAAGCGCCTGAGGGTCCTTGGCGGCCAGACATTCAGCAGACCAAAGGTCGAATCCTACGAAATCCAAAAAAAAAAAATGCAAATTTTTGTAAATTCAATATCCAATCTTCAAACCACTCCAAAATGAGCTGACAAAGAAAACACAAAAGATAGCGACATCTAGCGACTCCGAAGAAGAAAACACAAATACTAATAAGATGACCAAATGTATAGGAAAAGGTGCACTGGAATTAGACAACAAAAATACGGAAAAAATCATCCTTCACTTGATTCAAAAAAATGCTTCGTAGTCCCCCCCCTTTTGTCCACTTTAGTTTTACGAAGATTTCACTTCTACCGCGTGTGAATTGCACACTCTGGTTTTTTTTTTGCATTAGCTCGACACAGGAGGGCCCATGTCATCTTTGGGGATACTGTGTTTAAGGAGAGAGAGGAAGTTCTGGAAAGGAAAAAGGTATGTGAGGTGAGAGAAAATCTGGAGGTATGTATGAATCCATCCCTCCCACTGTGGTGCAAGGTGATGGGTCGATAGAGTCCAGAAGGAGAGGTCTAGGTTAGGTCTCAATCAGTCACTCCCGATCCGACTCGCCAAGCAGTAAGTGGGTAGATGCATCCGCCGCCAAGACCTATACAATCCTAACCCCATGAGCACAGGCACCGTTGCTAAGTCAGGAAATGTAGCGAAACACTTGGGGTGGCCCTTGGTAGAGGTGTTGGTCATCCCATAAATGAATCCTGGGGCGGCGGTACCCATATCCGCCTCCCAAATTGAGATGCGAGACATGTTGTTGAAAATTAAAAACACTAAGTTATCTTTGGGATTAATCGAAGTATACAACGTGTGGGAATTTTTAAAATACTTTTGAATGTAGTTATAACTTTGTGGTTATCCATTATAGATAAATGACAATTTAACTTTGTTTGAACCACTTATATAATGAGTAAATCCGACCGGTTTTGGAACGACCGTTCCTTTTTCAGGGCAAGCGTATACACTTTTATACGCTTGTATACGAGATATTATATATTTTTTTATATAATATCTCTTCAAATTGGCCACATTTTGGCCAGAGAACGCTCAAGGGTGTTTGCAAATTGGCCAAAATGTGGTCCAAAAACACCAGTTGTTATTTTCTTCACTAATAACAACAACTAACTACCCATCACACCGTTTACCCTCAGGGGTAGGCATTAACTCTTTCTTCATACATACTACGTTTATCCTAAACACGAGAGACTGTAGATCTTCCACACTGTTAGAAATCAGCACCGTATCATCAACATACAACAGGCAACATACTTTCAGATACTCAATATCGCGCCCAATCCCACCTCTTTCAATTCTTACATTCAACTATCCATATATAGATTGAATAACCACGGTGACATTACACAGCCTTGCTTAACACCTTTTGTGATGTCAAACCATACCGTAAAATTGCTGTTCACCCTAATACATGCAACGCTTCCCTCGTACAGAGAAGCAATTGTCTGTAAGAGATTCGTATACACTCCATACTTGGACAACATCTTCCATAGTTTTTTTCTGTAAATAATAATTTACAACAACAAATAAACAATAATATGTTAAGTACCTGGCACATGTGAGTGGCACAGTCGTCGATGTTGACAGAGCAATTGACGCCAGAATATCCCGCCAGGCAATCACACGTGTAGTGCGTCGAGTGATCCACGCACGTTCCACGAACTCCGCAGGGATTTGCTCCCAATGGGCAAAACACAATCTTCTCTGCGCACTTTTCTCCTGAAAAAATATAACAGACATAAATATATATCATATTTCTAGAAATTATTTGTTCAGTGGATGTCCACTACTTCTCAGAAAGTATTGCTAACTGCATGCAATTTAGGTACAAGAGTGTCTAAATGACTCAGTTCATGGGGTGAGGTTTCTCCGGGTCTTGGCGGCGGATGCGTCTACCCACCAGCTGCATGGCAGGTCAGATCAGGGGAGAATGGTTGAGGGAGTCCCTTTGAGCTTCTCCAGCCGGACTCTCACGGAGCATCGCCTTGCATCGCAGTGGGAGGGATGGATTCATACATGCATCTTTGTACACATCATGACACACTGACCCCCAGATTCCTACCCACCCCTAATACCCTTCCCAGAATTTCATCTGCCTCCTTGCCTAAAAACACCATCCACACAGCATCTCCAAAGATGACATAGGTCCTTGATGTGGGGAATTATTTTGCTTAAGGCCTCCAATTGGAGCTAATGTAAAAAAAAGTCCTAATATTGTCATTGCAATAAAAATGAATTTCTGAGGCCTTAAGGAAAATGATTTCTCTAAGGGCCTATATCATCTTTGGTGATGCTGTGTGAAGGGTCTTTTTAAGATGAGGAAGTTCTGGGAAAAAAAAGGGCGTGAGGGGTGCCAGGAATCTAGGAATAAGTGTGTTCAGGATTGATGGACGTATGAATCCATCCCTCCATCATCTGCATAGGTCAAAGGATCTCCCGCCACGCAGCTGGAGGGCAGGCACATCCGCCGCCAAGACCTGTAACTTGATGAAGCCGGGCACCCCTGCTAAACCACCAAACGTAGCGAACCACTTTTGGCGAACTATAGCAGAAATACCAGTACTCGCCTTCAAAATTGATATTAAGTGCCCCTCTCTTATCCTTACCCGTATATCCCGGCTGGCATTGGCAGGTGTAGTTATTGAGCTGGTCCACGCACGTGGCGTTGTTCAAACAAGTGTGAACCACGCAGTCGTCAATGTTGGTCTCGCAACGCATTCCCGTAAATCCGAGCACGCACTGGCAACTGGAAAAAAAAACATTTATTAGCAACTTCTTTTTTAGATTGTTCTTTATTGCTGAGGATCAGGAGAATAATATATGGACCCATGAAGGAGGGGGAACAGTGATGCATCCGGCACAACAAAGAACTGTATGATATATATCAGGACCCTAATATCTCAGCCCATATGAGTCTCCTCAGGTTGAGATGGGCTGGGCATGTACAGAGAATGCCGGACACACGCGTTCCAAAAATTATTATGACTGGACACCCAGGTGGAAGGAGAAAAGTGGGAAGACCCAGACTGAGGTGGGAAGACGAGGTAAGAGGTGATGCAGCACAGCTTCTCCAGGTAAAAAATGGAAGACAGCCGCTGAGGACAGGAGGAGTTGGAGCAAGGGCGTAGCGAGGTACGGGCAGGGGGAAGGCTGCCCCCCCCCCCCCCTCAGAAGATGCAGGAATGCTCACAAAACGTAAAGTAATATTACGTCGGTAGCCTATTGTTTGTGAGAATCAAATTAATTTTTATTATTACCTTTTTAGTTGATCATGATTAATGAAGCATCAAGAAAACGTGCTTATCAGTTACATTGCGCTGTTATTAAATCAGTTTTCATTATACGTGTTCAACTGATAGCCAAGTACTCAGGCATATTGAAACCTATTGCCAATTCTTTACAACCGAAAACTATCGATATGTACGCATGTATGAGTCATATTAAAGGTATAATTTCTGTTATAAATGATCATCGAAGCAACATAGATATAGAGAGCCAAAATATTTTAGATATTTCGTGTTAAAACATGGCTGAGATCAACGATGATTGAAAACCGTTTGAACGCCCTATGTATGCTCAGTGTACGTCGAACCCTGGTACAAAAAACTAAGGGTACAATTGAATCTGAGGTGTTAAAACGGTTTTGTGAAGAACCTCGTCGACTACTTTTTTTGTAAAATAAATTAACTGATGGATATTTTGTTTTTCATTTTTAACATAACCTGTCCTGTTGCTCATGCAGCATTTACCTTAGATATATTCTTGTTTGTCTATGCCTGCCCCCCCTTAACAAAATCCTAGCAACGCCCTTGAGTTGGAGGTGAATGTTGCGGGAGGCCAAGGCTCAATATGGGCGCCATCGTAGAGAGAAAGGGGATTATGTACCCCACTCCAATAGACCTGATGAACACTCCAATTCTTGCTTCCTACTCGGCATGGAGAGCCAAGGACAACGGAAGTTTTGGACATAGCTGATACTTGGTAATTTCAACACATCGACGATCTTTCTCATTTATTGGACAACCAACACCCCTGCCACAGGTCACCCCAAGTGGTTCGCTACGTTTGGTGACTAAGCAGGGGTGCCCGGGTTCATGGGATGAGGTTTATATAGGTCATGGTGGCGGATATGTTTGCCCAACCACTGCGTGGCGGGCTAGATCGGAGGAGACAGATTGAGAGAGGCCTTTTGACCTCTTCAGCCGGATTCTCCCGACCCTTCGCCTTGCACCGCAGTGTGAGGAATAGATACACTGACCCCCAGATTCCTACCCACCCCTCATGCCCTTTTCCTTCCCATATCTTCTTCTCCTTCCCTTCCCTTAAAAAAACCCTCCACACAGCTTCCTCAAAGAAGACATAGGCCCCTAGGGAAATTGTAAAAAAAGTGGAGATATTGTTGTTCAAAAAGTGAAGGCTACTGCCATCTAGCGGCATATTTTTGTAGCTTGACTGTTTGGATCACAGATTACAGGCTAGGGCCATAGGGCCGCACTGTTTTAAGTGCTAGACGATAAAGCAGATTTCTGGAATCTGTATCGTATTTATAGATTAACAATGGTGGTTTATTTTTGTTTGTGTGTGAAAATGTTTGGTTATAAATAGGACAATTTTTAGTTAAAAACACACTCTTAATACGTGGATCTCCTGTAAACAGCTAGCATTATCTAGCAAGTGGTTGAAGTGACCAAATTCAGTGTTTTGTCGGATCGGGAACAAATTTATTGTAAAATGTGCTTGTGAATAAACGAGAAGAATTCCTCCTTGAAGCCAGATGTTTTTCTTGAAGTCTTTCTGCTAAATTACCAAATTATAACAATTGTAAAAAAAAAAAGGATGTTGAATTTGGAATTTCGGTTTGAACTGTTGAATTTGGCAGCCATGAAATGGATATGCCGTGTTTGGTGACCAGATCTGAATAGCTAGGTTACTTCCCCACCTTCCTCTTCCCTATCACCTTCCCCCCCCCCACTACCTTCAGCCTCACAACATACCCCAATTGGGGATGCCATAGTCTCACTAGCTTCAGACGGGAGCAGTTGGGACTCTTGTGCGGTATTCATGTATAAAAAAAAGCCACTTTGGTCTGTTGCACCAAAATACCTGAAAAAACCCTTGACTTTGTGCAGAAACAAGCAGTTCTTTTGATGGATTCCTCTGTCTTAGCAAGCAGATTGCAATATTTAGAGCACAGGCATCAGGGTATCTAGCACGGTTGATTGATATAGTTTTTACCGAAATTGTCGGTAACTTGTCATCGCTCCCGAGCACGACTGCAGGCCGCTAACGAAGAACTAACAATTCACGTCAAATAAATTAGGAACCCTTAATCATTGTGAACTGTTGTTTGTTCGTTAGCGGCCTGCAGTCGTGCTCAGGAGCGATGACAAGTTACCGACATTTTCGATAAAACCTATATCGATCGACCATGCTAGATATCCAGGTAGGTATGCTATCCTTGTTCTAATGATAGTATAATGGAAGATGCTCTGAGGAACTAGGGTCTTTGATTCCTTCGGCACCGGCACCTGATGTTTTGGGAAACATTCCAAATGCGTGCTTTACATTATCACATGAGAACATATCGATTCTACGGAACAATTTGCTGGCATCTCCTCCCTCCTACAACATGGGTCTATCAAGACACATGTTCACTCCTTCCTCTTATCAAAAAGACCCTCCACACAGCATCTTCAAAGATGACACTGGCTCTGAGGGAAATTATTTTCCTCAAGGCCTCCTGTGTGGAGTTATGTAAAAAAATATATATACAGGGTGTAACTTGACTAACTTTAACCAGTGATTCCTGACATTATTTGGAGTAAAATATGTAAGTAAAATTTTGGTCTCCGGTGACTTTTCAACATTTTTTTTCTACAAAAATTATAAAAAAATGGTAGGTGTTGGATAGTTGGAGGCGGGGTTAGGGGTTTTTCGGTTACTCGGCTGAGTGACATGCAGAAGAAATATTTTTTTGTTTGATTATGAAGAACTTTAGATTTGTTGCCGAAATGAGGTACTTGAGAGGAGTGGCAGGGGTTACGAAAGGGGATCATATAAGAAACTCGACGATCCGAGATGATCTAAACATTGAACCACTGCTACTCTTCATAGAAAATACGCAACTGAGATGGCTTGGGCATGTACTAAGAATGTCTGATGACCGAATTCCGAGGAAGATACTGAGTGCAATTCCAGAGGGTAGACGTCCAGTGGGCCGCCCCAGGCACAGTTGTGTGAGGAGAGGATGGGTCTACCATGGACGGAGGCCGAATAATCAGCACAAGACAGGGACGTATGGAGGAGCCTTGTCGATGCAGTGGGTCCCTGACCCGAATAGGACAAAGGGAAGAAGATGATGATGATTATGAAGAAAAAAATATTTAAAAAAAAAATTTTTAAAAAAAGTCATCAAAGACCAAAATTTCGTTTGTGTTTTTCACTCTAAATAATGTCAGGAATCATTGGTTAAATTAAGTCAAGTACCCCGTATATTCGATTCGGCGGAATCCAAAACTGAACATCTGGAAATCTGAAATGGTTAGGTTAGGTTATGTTAAATTACCTGAATCTTCCCTCCTCCAACAGCAAGCATGTGGCCTGATTAGCGCACGGCTGTCCATAGCACGCGTCGATGGGTTTGGCGCACGTGTCGCCGTGGTATCCGGGCGGACACGAGCAGCGGAAACCGCCGGCACGTCCGGCTGAACACTGGCCGCCGTGTTGACACGGAGAGGAGCGACAGGCATCGCACTTTGTGGCCACGGCTTCTGGCACTGGACCTGAGTTATAAAAAAATAAAAATTCTTATAATTTTACATAGATATCCAAATTGATAGACCAGCCCATCAGTGAAAGGAAAACATACCATGTTGCGTATACAGGCAACTGGCATGGTAATATCACTATTTAATCCATGAAAATAAAATCTGCTTACGAATAGCAGTTTGTCAAATAAGAGTAGAAAACAAAGGAGGGCGCCACTGTTGTTCAAATGGCAAGGCCAAAAATAAAACTCATGGTGGAAATGTAAAGCTGTGTAACCCACATTTTTGTAAAACATTAAAGATGCATAAAAGTGAAAAAATATATTTTTTCATTGCAATATAGATATCGACTTATCTCAAAATTAGAATTGCATATAGGTATATTATTTTATCTTTGCAATTTTGTGTTAACATAATGAAGAATAAAGATAGGTACTTATAATAATAAAATATAAAGCACACTTTAGAAATTGCTCACATTTATTTAATACTAGCTGCTTCCCGGTGTGCGTTGCAATGCCATATTAATGTTTCTCCCTGAATCACATTTCCCGTGCGTCCCCGTTCCCCTCCCGCGTCCTTAGCTAGCTTTATAAATTATAGCCTATATGTTATTCTGATGTATGAGCTATATTATTGTGAAGTTTCATTCAAATCCATTCAGTAGTTTTTGCGTGAAAGAGTAACAAACACACCTACATCCAAACAAACTTTCGCATTTATAATATTAGTAAGACTAGCTTGAGTACCTAGCATTGCCCCGGCTTTAGAACATGTATCTAATTTTAGATCTGAATATATTTAAAGTAGTGTAACTAAACTCACCATTAGTAATTCTTCCTTTCTATCTACTGTTAAATTCAAATTTATGCTAAATTAAATTAAAGAAAATCTATTGGTAAAACACCATTTAATCAAATTTATGTCATTAAGTAGGTACCTTAACAACAGTGCTTCTTCGATTTTTTTTTTCCTTTTTTATCTTCACCTAGTTGGCCAGCCACTTCAGGGAGACCCGTAATAGGCCACTTGCATGGACTTCATAATGACTTAGAAAAAATCGTGTGGATAGATTTTTTTACTAAGATTACGAAAATGATAGTAAAAATTTTTAGAAATGTGCAGTTTTTTTTATTTTTAAATAAATAAATCTACTTGAAAATGTCCCGTCTCCGAAAATGTTCCTATTAATTTTATAAAATTTCACACTGATTTATTTTTTTTTATATGGCATCACTTTGATTTCAGGCGAATTTTTGAATTTGACATTTAACGTTCACTAGATTTATTGTTTGTTCTCTGCGAACGTTTCATTTGGTTTGATTTTTTGATAGATGTTTTGAAGAGAACCCCGTACATTTTACGTTGTCCGTACGTGTTTTAGAGGTATAATGATAATGGTGTGGATTTTAACAAAATCAAATTTTATAATATTCTTATTTTTACTATAATTTACAAGTACAAGTATATTACATTTGATTTAGTAATATAGACGTTGAACATTATAATGATTTATGATCAATAAGATCGATCAAGGAAAAAAATATTTATGAGATTTAATATTTTTGGTATGCCTCGTCATTCTCCTGTGTCATTCGTGTGGAAAACGTTATTTTTTTTTAAAATTATTTTCGGGGATGTAATTATCGTTTTTTCGCACCTTTAAATTTATGTCCCGTCTTTCCGGTTTATAAAAAATGGTCTAATTTTTCAGATTGAAATTTTCAAAAAATCGCCAGGGTTTCAAAAATACGATAAAAAAAAAAAATACAGAATGTCTTAGAATATTTGCCTAAACCAGAAAAAATTTTTAAAAAAATGTGATGCAAGTGGCCTATTGCAGAAAAATTAAGAGAAAGCTCATCCCTTTGCACTGAAAGGCGGCTGCATTAGTGCTGAGCAGGAGTTTGTCCTTCATGTAGAAGGGATCGGCACAGCGCGCTATACCCGGCTCCACATAGTCCACCTTCAATCAGTCACAGTACAGAGAGTTGGAGCCAACGGCTTAATTGTGGAGAAATGAAGAGAAAGGTCATGCACTGAAAGGCAGCTGCTGAGTGCTGAGCAAGAGTTTGTCCTTCATGTAGAAGGGATCGGCACAGCGCGCTATACCCGGCTCCACATAGTCTACCTTCACCCGGTCACAGTACAGAGGGTTGGAGCCAATGGGTTAATTGTAGAGAGATGAAGAGTTAGTTCATACCTTTGCACTGAAAGGCAGCTGCAGGAGTGCTGAGCAGGAGTTTGTCCTTCATGTAGAAGGGATCGGCACAGCGCGCTATACCCGGTTCCACATAGTCTACCTTCACCCAGTCGGCCAGCCACTTCAGGGAGCAGTCGCAATAAAGAGGGTTAGAACCGAGAGCTCTGCAATATATCAAACAACAAAGTTGCATTATTAAATTCGATATCTGTGCTATCAGACTCAGGAAATTTAGATGCAATACCCACAGGAGCAATTATGGTCGAAAAATGGACCACTTTTATTTTTCTGCGATTGATAGTGGTTCAAAATTGGACCACACTTTTTTTTATACCACAGGCAACATACAGAAATCGAAAATATTCTATGTTGACTGGAATAAGTACCCCTCACGGCAGTTTCAACACCAGCAAATCATTCTGTTTCTTCGAGACCCAGGATCACTCCTTCCTGTCCTAGAAAAGACCCTTCGGACAGTATTCTGAAAGATAATAGGAAAACATTCTCCCCAAGAGCCGCCTGCGTGGAGATAATTCTTAAAGAACGAGTGGGGTTGTTTTCTGAAGGTAGTTTTTGAAGTAAGACTTCTTTACGCACGCTCGACTTGAGGGGTAAGCTGGTGAATGCATTACGAAAAGTGGTGATTGTTACGAAAAATGTCATGCGAACGGTAATCGCAGACGGGCCTTTACGCACGCTTGACTTGGGGAGTGATAAGGATAAGGATAAGGATGATCACCCCAAAGTCGTAGGTCACTTCAAGGTCGTAGGTCACCCCAAGGTCAAAGGTCACCCCAAGGTCGTAGGTCATCCCAAGGTCATAGATCACCGCGTGGTCATACTTCACCCCTAGGTCATAGGTCACCCCGTTCGCTACTTTGGTAACTTAGCAGGGATACCTGGGTTCATTGGGCAAGGTATGTCTTGTAGTTTTACTTCAGCCGTGTGGTCTAAAGCACACTCGTTTTTTTCTGTGTATTATTCTTTTTCATTTTTTTGTTTAGATTTATTAGTATTATCTTCTTCTTCAATGAAACATTACGTTGATGGGTATAACTTTAAAATTAATTCCAATAAAGATGAGTTAATAATCGATTATCGTAATGAAATCAAAACTTACATGTGCGTAATAGAATGCAGTCCCTCAAATAGCCTCTCAGGCAACGTGCTTAGCTGATTTCCATGCAGGCTCAACACCCTGAGGGCAAGCAGTCCGGATAACGCGCGCGGTTGTACGCAGCGTAATTTATTATAGCTCACAATAAGCGTCGACAGTCGCGACAGTCCCGCGAATGTGCCATTAGCGAGCACGCCGATCAGGTTGTTTGACAGATCAAGTCGAGTCAGGCCGGAGAGATGCGATATGAGATCGGGGTCGATCGAAGAGATATTGTTCGATTCGAGGTATCTGAAAAAAAAAGGTTATTATTTTATGTGAGGAACGATATTAACAGATTACAGACTAAGGGATATAACAGACTATTTTTAGACACGCGATAATGTATGGCTCCGAATGTTGGACTATGTACAACTCCTACTCTAGGCAACTTCAAACAGCAGAAATGCAAATGCTTTGATGGTCGGCAGGAGTATCACTAAAAGATAGAAATAAAAGTTCACGCATTCATGGTAGCCTGGGTGTCACGGACATAAACAGTAAGGGGGCGTTCAAGTATTATGTAACGCTATTTTCGAAGATTTTTGACCCTCCCTCCCCCCATATAACGCGCCTCAATTTTTTTCTGAACCCCCGCTCCCCATCCCTGAACGTTACGTAACACCCAAGTGACTATTTTTACTTAAATGTCACAATTAAGTTGCGCAAAGTACTGTTAAGTGGCTTAAATACCTTTGTTCTTGTTTTAATCGCGTTTGCGGTAATAAATAAAACAAGAGATTTCTAACTCGCAATAAATGCGTATATTGTTTATTTTACATATTTTTTTTTGTTATTTATCACACATAGTACCTACAAACTCACTTTAACCCCTCCAAAAGGTCGATAGTAGATCAAGCTGTACATTTCTATCAAGTTGTCCATAGAAATATATAATAAGAATCAGCTGTCAGTCGCGTAATTGTCAAAAATATTTACCCGTGCAAATTTACTACCGGCGGCTCCACCGCGCTCCACATTTTAAATTTTTATTAAATATTTTTATATGAAATGATAAAAAAGAGAGGTGACGAAAGTGTTTATTATACATATATACAATAGAATAAGTATTGTTGTTTACATAATCTGTGATTTTAGTACCGTTTTCACATAAAAACATCATGTGAGTCATTTTTACCTATTTTTAATGTTTGCATTCTAAATTTTAATATTTACAAATGCTAATATTTATTTGTAATATAATAATTTGAAAGCTTATTTCGTAACCTTTCTAAAACAGTTTTTACTATTCGGCTACGTTCAGAAATGTTTCATTTATAGAGCTTTAATTGTGAAGCGGAAATAACAAAAAGTTTTCGTAAATTGTCATTTCGTTCGAGACAGTTAAAGTGCTTATATGGCCATTTCCTGAGGGATTAAAATTACTGATAATGAAAAAAATAAAAACGCACACAAATTTTTTGTCATTTCATGTAAAAATAATTAGTAGAAAATTCACAAAATTTCATAGTTATTTTCAAATTGCGGTTGGAAGCTTTGGTTTCACAAAGTTGTCCATTTTAATTACTTTTATGGTTAATTTTTAGATTTGAATACAAAATGTGGTGTTTTCTCTTTATAACACCATTTAGATCATATTTCTAACCACGACAGTAAGGGAGATACAACGATTTCTATGAGACCTAAGTAAGCTACTCCCAAAAGCGAAAAAATTGTGAAAAATTAAAACAAAGATTATAGTAACATCTTTATGCATATTGAGTACACAGAAAACGAGTGTGCGGATTTTTCCATCCCTGTAAGGGAAAAGTAATATAGTTTTGGTGATACTCACAGTTCAGTGGTTTCGGCAGGTATGTTTTCGGGAATGGCAGTGAGCTGTGCGCGTGAGCAGCGCACGACAGTGCCGGCGCACTTGCACTGGGCCGGGCAGTAGCCGCCCACCAGGCAACCCTCCTCAGTGTCGCCTGCAACACAAACAAATAATAACTAAGTGTGAATAAAATAAGATACCAGAGTTAAAGATACTCAATATCGCCCTGGTGTAAGACCACCATTCAGAATTGAAACATTGCTTGACATGGCTTTAGCCGTGTTTGGTGACCAGATCTGAGTAGCCAGGTACTTCCCTACCCTTCTTTTGACTCCCTCAACCTCAATTTAAGTGAGCAGATATATCCCCCGCCAAGATCCGGACAAACCTCACCCCAGGCACCCCTGCTAAGTAACCAAACTTAGCGAACCACTTGGGGTGACCTATGGCAGAGGTGTTGGTTATCCAATAAATGTTTCCCGGGGCAGTGGTAACCATACCCGCCTTGAAGTTGAAACTCTTATTCTCGCTTCATTGCCAAGGATCCGTGACCTCAACTCCAATTGTCCTGATGAAGCTGGTTCTTCCACTCTCACAGTCTTGAGCTGCATCTAAAACCAAGGACACCAAAGATATTGAAATATAAGTAGATGTGCTATCTGCGGTTTTTACTAGGTGGGACTGCGCTTCCGGATGTCGCCGATATCGTTTACCAATTAACAAATAAACTAAACAAACAAATAATTAATGAATAAACCAAACGAATGTTAAACTAAATGAACAAATTATTTCCGTATTAAAGCTGTATTGTTAATCAATACTAATGCACACATTCACAAAATCAACGAAATGAACAAATTATTTTCGTATGCAAACTACTCTAATTAGGTCGTAGTCCACCGACAGTTGCGCGGACACCATAGCATATCTCTTTTGTATTTGAATATCTTTGAAGGACACCGATGTTTCGGACATAGTTGATACTCGATCAGTCCATCGCCTCTGTGATCTTCCAGGTATCCCATTTTGTCCAAGTTAAATACTTAATTTATTAAATTAATGGTTACTATAAACTTACTGCTGCATTTATATTCGTGATGCGGAACATCCTTCAGCAGAGAGCCTCGTAGTTTGGCTGGCTCACTGCAGGTGGCACTGGCGGCCAGTTCATTGGTGCTTAGCCAAGATCCCAACCACGCCAAGTGGCAGTTGCAGCGGAAAGGGTTGCCATCTAGTGCCCTGAAAAGAAAGCACAAATAATATTTATTAATATTTCAACTAAATTAGAGAATATCATTATGCGTGTTGTTGAATTCTTCTTCTCAAGTCGGTTCGTCATTGCTGAGGATGGTGACCCCTACTCCAATTTCCATGGTGCACTAGGCTTTTCCACTCCTCTCAATTCTGCGCTGCGTGGAGAGCCAAGGACACCCTAGTACTAGACACCAGTGATACTTGGTCACTCCAGCTCATTGGTGACCCTCCTCTGCTTCTTCTGCCAAACATTGCGGCCACTGACTACGAGTTTCGTCAAGTTGGAATCCTCAGTTTGGCAAGCAAAGTGTCCAAAATATCTTAAGATAGGTTGTAGGTAGATAGTTGAAAGCCTATTGTGGAGGCTTAGCTCTTCAAGAATGGACATATGGGTTGTTCTTCTTTTTAATCTACATAACTTTGACCACTCTGTCACATTTCCACGTCTCCGTCACATTTGGATCTCAGAGGGGAAATTGTAACAAGGGGGGAAGGAGGCCTAAACCGCCTATCGGGGGTGACACACACGAGCTGCGTGTATACCTATTTCGAATGACAACCCACGTTACAGAGTTGACATATGACATAAAAGTTGTAGGAGACATTCAGATTTTTAAAAATATTTTATTAAATATCATATAAAATAATAATCGCTGTTACTTGATAGGTTATACCATTTGGAGTTTAAAAATAGTTTTATATTTTATGTCATCGTATTATTTTTTTGAAACATAATAGAATACACACAAGGCGGCAGGAGACAACTGTGATTTGTATGAAATACACTTCTATCACGAGGAGTTACAACACTGTCACGTAATGTTTACTACAAAAATATAAACACATTTTTTTAACGTCTTTAGTATAGTAGATTTTAAAGTAATTTTATAATTTTTCACCAATCTTTAATGGAGACTACGTAGGTTAAAAAGAAGAACAAACCATGTGCGTTTTGCTGACTTCTGTCCTTTGCTTTCGCTAGCTCTATGTGTCCATGTTTCCAGACATACAGAAGTAGGCGACCCTTATAGCATGGTAAATTCCAGGTAAGTTATACCATCTCCGCAGCTATAGTTGAGTTTAACCTGCCAACTGCACAGGAAGGTAATGATTGTACTCACAGTGTATGCAGAGCTGTCAAGTAGTCAAATGATCCAGGCATAACGCAAGATATTTCGTTTTCATTCAGTGATCTGAAAAAATAAGGATAAGTTTAATTAAATTGCACAAAATCCTAAACAACGACATGTTCTTGAGTTCAACAGCTCGACAATGATTTGCCAGTCTCTGTGTTTTATCCCTCTTATAACACGTGTTTCCTCAAGATTTACTTCCTTTCTCCAAAATAGCATAACCTAAGAGAAATAAGGGAATATTTTCCCTCACGGCGAATTTCCCTTACGGAGTAAACAAAAATAATAATACTTAATAATCAATTATGACAACTTTATCAGAGCTTATTATCGCCCGAACGCTAAAAACTAACTAACTAACCATCACGCCTTTTCCCCGCAGGGGTAGGAAGAGAGGACGGACCGCCAAACTACTCGGTCTTGGCACACACTCTTTGCCTCACTCACATTCATACATCGTCTCATACATTCTCTTCTATTATTCTGACTTTTGACATGACCCGACTCAAGTATCTGATTCACTTGATCGTGCCATGTCTTCCTCGGGCATCCCCGACTTCTTCTACCATTCACATTCGCGTCGTATATTCTTCTTACACTACTTCCTTCGTTCATTCGCTCTACATGCCCAAACCATCTGAGGGTCCCTCTCTTAATCTTACTCATTATGCTTACATCAGCCTTACATTCTTTGCAGATATCCACATTTCTCACACGATCATACATTGTTTTACCACGCATACGTCTCAGGGATCTCATTTCAACAGCATTCAGTTTACTTTCATCCTTCCTCTGCCAGTTCCATGCCTCACTGCCATACATCAGGGTAGGTACCAGGACTCCATTGTGGACTGCTAGCTTCGCTTTTTTTGACAGTTTTTTATTAGCGCCAACGGCATTCAGTCCACCATTAATGGAGTTACCGGCATTCACCCTTCTTCCAATATCTCTTTCAGCCTTCCCATCTCTCGTAAACATACTATAAATTATATCCGAATTATACCCGAAACCCACAAAACGTTTGTGATACGTTTGTATTCATCAAGTTTATTCCTGCGTTATCGCGAAGCTAACGGATATGTTCGGTTATTTTGTGGTACTCCATCACGTTTATTGAGGGTTTGCCCGAGGCTCAGATATTAATTTATTTCGGCGAATTCGTAATCGAATTATCATTTTTATTTCCATGCCTCACAAGGGATGCGAGTTATTTATATTTTAGATTAATTAAAACAGTACATTGATAAATAATTTTTAACATACAACACCTTTAAAAAATTGTTTTACGTTAAACAACTAAAGTTAGCGGTGAGCACCAGATTTTATTTTTCTAGACGATGTGGTTAGGCATTACAATATGTTTATTTTGTTTGTTCGAAAATTTAAATAAATATATTTATATCACAGGAATGGTAGTAAGTACTCTTTGGATTTAACAGAGACACCTGAAATTGTTTTTAAAAATAGTACATAAACAAGTGAATAACTGACATCGTCAGCTTTATGGAAAATTTTCTTGTCATTGTGAAAAACTAACTAGTTGTGTATTGTTGACAACCTACTTGTGAAATTTCAAAGTCACAAAAGGATTGTACTGATCGGAATTTTAAGCGGATAAGATTACGGAGGCCTCCAAGCTGCATAGAACTACAAAACAAGGTTGGTGGATCTGTTATTTTCCCTGGAGTTGTCTGATTGTCATTCCTTATGATATTTTGTTCGCGCAAGTAGATTTTCATAATCAAATATGCGAGTATAAGCTCAGAGGGTCTGGGGTTATTTACACACCTCAGGCTCGCATATTATAATGCACGATGAATTGATAACTTCAGGAGGTATTCATAATTTAGAAACATCTTAAATATTAGTAACACATTCTTCAGAATTAATTAAAATGAAGGCGGCTGAAATAAGTGGCGCAACTTATATAAGAATATTTTTTTAACCCAATGTTTTTTTACCTACTTTTTGAATAATAACCCAAAGGTGGGGCGGTTATCTCTCATTCAAGCACCATGACTTTAGACTTACTTACATTCATCGTTAACACATTCTTCGTACATACTTCGATTATCCTAGACACGAAAGACTGGTAGTCTGGTGGAGAGTAGAAATAATAAATTTGAATAAACTTCTTCAAGGAGAGATGTTTTGGGTTGCAATTTACAGGCTCTGATGCTTGCCAACCAGAAATAAGATATAGTTTGTCAAATAAAAGTGGAAAACATAGGAGAGCGCAACTGTTGTTCCAATTAGTACCTACTGGGCTTTGACAATAATTCTATCCAACGCCAACGTCGTTATCGTTGGCAATTTTCAACTGTTGAAAATAGCTGATGAAAATAACGTCGACGTTGACGCAACTATAATAGGAGATCGACACGATACTAACAAAAAACCAAACAAAAAATATATCAAAATCGTATTAAGGAATCCCTTTTAACGGGTGGTTCCCCGTATCATTAATGTATTATTAATTATTATTATCTCTATGCCCCATGCCCCACACACGTAATAATAATCCTATAATAACGTTGAAAGTTGAAACTGTTGGAAGACGTTGGTTTCGGTGTTGAAAATATTACCTTTTTGAAATGTTAAAAGACGTTGAAGATATATTTTGCTTGTCACTGATAAATTTGATTGTTCCCTGGCGCTGCGTATCGGCCGTATTGGATGGGAAAATAAAAAAAACCGTGCAGTAGGTATGTACATTACCAAAAGACCTTGTGTAATTGGGTATAATATCGTTCACGAAGTGTGATCTCTTGACCCTTTTGACTTATCATTCCAATACCGTTGAAACAATAGGTACAAAACACAGCTGTTAAGCGACCGACATTGACAATTATCAATAGGTTATTTTTTTGCTTGTCGTTGATAAATTTGATTGTTCCATGGCGCTGCGTATCGGCCGTATTGGATGGGAAAATAAAAAAAAAACGTGCAGTAGGTACGTATATAACCAAAAGACCATTTAAAATATCGAGTAATGTTGTTCACGAAGTACAAACTCTTAACCCTTTTTATTTATTAGGCAGTTGAATCATTGACTGCGTTGAATAATATTCGCATGTAGATATTGTAACTGTTGGCGCTAATTATTTTCAACAGCGTTGAACGTTGAAATAATATAACTATTGTCCATAGTTGAAATAATATAACTATCCAACGGCTAGTTATATTTTAATACAGTACTAGTTCCAATAGCAATACCAAAAATATAACTCGTGGAATGAATGTAAAGCTGTGTAACCTACATTTTTGTATAAAATAAAAAAGGCATAAAAGTGAAAAATATATTTTACATTGCAATCTATAGATTCACACTGATCTCAAAATTAGAATGGCATATGGGTATATTATATCTTTTCAATTTTGTGTTAACATAATGAAGAATAGTGATATTTTTTAAGGTTAAACGTCACATACGTTATAATATACGCATTCACATAAACAGATAGTCTTGTCCATAAAAAAACCTAAATCTTTCAAGAGAGGCTGAAAAATTCAATTTTGTATCGGTGACTCAATCCAATATTGTATTTTTCAGTCTTATCCATAAAAAAACCCTAGTCTTTCAAGATCTTTAAATTCTACCGTTAAATTCAAATTTATGCTAAATTAAATGAAATCAAATCACTTTGTAAAACACCATTTAAACAAATTTATGTCATTAAGTAGGTACCTTAACAACAGTGCTTTTTCGATTTTATTTATTTTTTTCTTTAAGAACAAAAAAATGTTTTTTTAACCCCTCCGAATTTTCGAGAATATTAGCTTTTGGTGTCTTAAAACGAAATGACATTTTACGAAAACTTTTAGTTATAACCGCTTCACAATTAAAGCTCTATAAATGAAACATTTCTGAACGTAGCCGAATAGTAAAAACTGTTTTAGACAGGTTACAAAATAAGCTTTCGAATTATTATATTACAAATAAATATTAACATTTGTAAATAGTAAAATTTAGAATGCAAACATTAAAAAAATGTGAAAATGACTCACGTGATGTTTTTATGTGAAAACGGTACTAAAATCACAGATTATGTAAACAAAAATACGTATTCTATTGTATAAATGTGTAATAAACACTTTTGTCACCTCACTTTTTTATCATTTCATATAAAAATATTTGATAGAAATTAACAATGTCGGGCACCCGTAGGAAATTTGGCAGGATAAATTATGTGTCAGACTGCGCGTCTGACAGAATGTTCTTTTTATGTATTTCTATGGACAACTTGAATAGATATGTGCAGCATGATTCACTATCGACCTTTCACTTTTTATTTTACGGATGTAACTAAAACAATAACGGAGTTATAACGGTTTCTATGGAGACACACGCGCTGACGTGTAAAGACGCTTATTGTACTTGACTGCTTTCGTATTTTTAACGCATATATCTGCTTACGTTGCTGAGGGGTTTTAAATGTGATTTACAGTGTTCTATGCATTCAGTGTCATTGCGCTTTAAAATAATATTTGGCAGGTAAATTGGTGTTGCCAGCCTACAAATTTCGTAGTGCCATTTTTTATATTTTCTATTCTTAATTGACAGACTATAACTTCAAGGATACTTACAGCACTCTCAAGCTGTGCAGTCCAAGAAACATCTTGTTAGTGATGGAAGAGATGAGATTCCCGTCGAGCATTAGTTCTTGCAGCTTGGCGGCTCCCTCAAACGCGTTTTCCTCGATGGTGCGAACTCCCGCTCTGCGAAGGTCCAGCCGTACCAGGTTGGGCAGGCGCCCCAACAAGCCATCAGATCGCACACTGCCTAGACGGTTGTCGGACATTATTCTGAAAATCAAACAGTATTTCTTCTTCAAATACGGCAAATTTATTTTATGGCACCATTTTAATTCGAAATTAAAAACAAACAGTATAGCCTAACGACTGTACGGTTGAAATTTAAGAAAACACACTTTGTAAAGCACCACTTTTTATTAGAATTGATATTTAACAGCCAACCAGGTTTCGCTCATCTCGAGCTTCATCAGGGCTTATTATAACAACTAAAGATAATTATCTACAGACATACATATATAAAAGAAATAGTGTGTTGCCTATTCTGTTGCTATCTCTTTCACTCATTCTCTTAATTTCTTTTATATATGTATGTCTGTAGATAATTATCTTTAGTTGTTAAAATAAGCCCTGATGAAGCTCGAGATGAGCGAAACCTGGTTGGCTGTTAAATATCAATTCTAATAAAAAGTGGTGCTTTACAAAGTGTGTTTTTTTAATTTAATACATAATGTCACACCACAAAGTATTTGCTTCCTTCGATAATATGAAATTTAAGAATTCAACTAAGAATAAAACTCTTTCGCCGCACCTTACGCAAAACCGTTTTCATACGTGGAGTTTGTATACAAATCTACTTTTGTAATAGAACCGAATTAAAGCAATGCCAAAATATGGCGCCACTTACATTAACAGCTAGCGTGAGGAGCCTAGCAGACGTAAGTAATATTGGATTTGTAATTTCGTGAATCTCCCGGATATGGAGAGATTGAAGATACATAATATGATTATTATTGAAACTGGCAGTTGTGAAAAAAAATTGTATAAAAAATGAAATAGGTGGCACGCGAGCTGTTTGAAAACTGATTGTACCGGGACTGAATGCAAGGAACGCAGGAGGGGGGAGGGGAAAAGGGGAAAGCATGAAGGGGTAAGCGGGATGGGGAAGGGGAACGCGGGACGGGGGTTCGCGGTACGGTGGAAGCGGGAGAGGTAATTGTTTGGCATTTATTTTTTGGAGTGTTAATTTGTGGACAGATCCGCCAGTGTGGACAGCCTATATTGATTTCTTATTTATTCACTGTCAATATTAGTTTAGATGTCAACAGTGAAACAGTGCTCGGCACATGATATAAAATCGTCGGAAGTTATACGTATAAATCGATCGATTTCTCTGTGCTACGATCTTTTATATCTTTTTTGATCCACATTTTGATTAATTTGACTCACAGTTGAGTGGTATGCAGGGGCACATCTCTTGGCATCTCGTGAAGTCCTAGGGCTCCACAGTTGAGCTGGGTGCCTCGGCAAGAGCATGGGGCGGGGCAGGGGGCCTCGATGGGGCACCCGTCTCCTAGGATGAGGTCTTCTGAACCTGGAAAAGTTGGGTTAGGTTAGGTCATTAGGAATTATTACTAACTTGCATGTGAAAAATGTTTAAAGGGTGTTTCTCTTTTAACATTTTGACCATTTTTCTCATCATGACAGTAAGGTAGACACAATAATGTCTGTGAGACCATCGCAAAAGCAAACAAATTAGACATAGGGATTAAAAATGTTTGATATTTCATTTGACTGTTGGGCATCTATATCATTAACGACCCCTGTGGCCAAGTAATTAAAATCATAGGCAACGAATCCCATGTCGTGGGTTCAAATCCAGTATGATCTAACGCATGGCGCAGTCACAGATAAAGATAATTACCTTTACACTTCATCATGTCTTCTCGTAAAGCCTCCAGTCGCCTGCGATGCACTCTCTTGGGGGAGTCACAGCGGGCGTTAGAGGTCTCGATGGGGTGCTGGTGTAGATAGTCTGAGATCCAGCGCATGGAGCAGTCACAGATAAAGGGATTCCTTGCCAGGTGACTAGAGGAAAATATAACAAATTTCATTCAAAATGAGTGTTGGTTATTATTTAATCTGTAAATAGGTGCAATAAATCGTCACTTTGGTTGGACAGGGTTCTAAACTTTGCCTTACCAGTCGATTAGCCTTGCCAAGACGATTTCTCATAAATCTATTTACCGATAGCTGATTTTGAGGTTGAATCTTGTGAAAAGTATTGTAATTAAACATATTTTAAAGGGAAATATTTAAATAGGACGTATACTTACCATTTAAGAACATACCTAAACGTGTAGATAGAACAATACTAACTACATTTCCCTAATGCCATTCCAAGCTAGGGCCACATTCAAATTAAATATTTTCCTTTAAAAAATGTTAAACTTAAATACCTTACACAAGACTGAACCTCAAAATCAGAAATTGTTAAATAGATTTTGAGAATTGTTTTCACAAACTTTGACAGCTCTACAGTGCCAAATGTCCCATCCTGATATGAACAAAACTCAGCCACCTGGGAAGACACATTGCAGAGATTTTACCGAATATCCAATAACCCTGGTGAACTTTATCAAAGGAACCAGGTTACTGTCAAACAAATTAGATAAAATGGAAGATGGCACGATGGCCCAATGTTCTGACGGCTCAAGGAAATTATGTAACTAAAGGATAGCATAGGATAGCATTTTCGAGCATGTAAACTCGGCCACCCTGACAAATCTGCAATCGCCGAGCATTTAATTGAAACCAGCCATTACTTTGGATTTATTCCTCAAGTCCTGGGAAGACCCAAAACACATAGAGCAGTCCTAATTACTAAGTCAATTGAAATTCACAAAAATCCCATTAACATTAATAGAGACAATGGGGCTAAGCTCAATAGTTCTATAAGTACTGATAATTGTCGGTTATACCAAAGCCAAACGTGGAAAACCATTTTGAATTACACTATAATACCAGCAGTATCGCATCTGTTTACATTAGCACACACTTTACCTCTATCGATTGCAAATCTGCCCAAATAAGTAATTATGTTAAACTATGTTTTAAAAAAAAAAAAAAAAAATCGACTGAAATACTTACAGGGTTTGAATGCTCGTCATCTGGTCAAAGGTCCCGTTGACCAAAGTGTGAATATTGTTGTCATACAGCGACCTTTAAACAAACAAAAAAATAATTGATTAATTTTTGTAATGAATATTAGAAGCAGCAACAAAAATTTTGAGTAACTATAATTTGCTGGGAAGGAATAAAAATTACTAGTTGTTATTGGGGCGATTTTGACTCTAAAACTGTCGGCGAGTTTAGACTCTAAAACTTTTTAATCTTTGCAAAAATTAACAATTACTCACAATAAGTTTAAGCTGTGGAGGTCTTTGAATGTGTCTCTTCGTATGCAAGATATCTCGTTAGAATTCAGCAACCTGAAACACAAAAAACAGATTTATTTAATTGTATTGTTGCAAGAAAGCAGCCCTACTGCAACAGCTATTGGTTGGGCGTTTACACAATACATAGCTACACTTACCTACATATATCTACGTATATCATAGACCCTGTGCTTGGTCACATATTCCTTTCCTATCCATCCCTATCATGTTCCTTTCCTACCCATCCCTATTTACCTGTCATTTTAACATTACCATAACAATCAGTCGTCGATCAAACATCTAATATTCCGCAAGCCGCATCCACAAACTGCAGTAAAGTACCGTGACTGATAGTCTTACGAGTGCATCATTAAACCCAGCCGAGATAGAAGAATAAGAGAAGTACAGCGCAGTAAGTCCTTTTTCTTCCATTCCTTTATGTGCATTCATTTTTACTTGTGCAGTGGTCTTTCATACAATTCAATACACATAAAAAACATTCAAGGTCCTTCGACATCCGCATCCACACATAAACCACACATCAGCTATACATATATCATATCCAGTTGATTAGTCAGACATCTCCAAATACAAAATTTTGAAAAAATGATTTTTTTTTTCTTTTTTTTAAAAGAAAAACAAACATTCCCGGGTTACGAATAACCCGACAATATTTGAAAATCTTCTACTAGCACTTGAAAAGAAAATGTTGCTTGAGTCATGATGGAGGATTTAGCCAGTCGACGAATCGAACACGGAACCCCTGGGTAGGACCCAAACGAGATGCCCACTCAACCACTGACCGGTCTTAAATGATGAAAGCAATATTCGAATGGTCACCATAAATCTAATATTATATATACATGTCTGTGTTTTACATATTAAATATGCAATAAAATAACGCAGGAAGCACAACGGTCCGGTACATTAGTATAACATTTTGAATTTGCCTACTGGTGAGCCAGAGAACACCAATTTTTCATTTAATTCACTACAAGTTTTTGTGCATTTCATTGATGTTGGTGGTGTTTATGAGTAACAGAGTATTGTACCAGATAGAGGGTACACTTTTACATATAACTGCATACGTAAATCAAATTTGGATTTTTCTCAGATGTCTGACTAATCAACCGGACGATCGACACATGTACTGATCAAAAATAAAGTAATAAAAATTCTGATTATTCATAGAAACATTCAGAAAAGTTATAAAAACAATTGTCACTACATTTATTTACACTTACAATAACTGAATACGTTTAGTACAGTAGCCGAATAGTTTTTTTTTTCACTTGGGTAACTGAAGAGATTTAATCTTAGAGTAACTAGAGATGTTTAAACTTACATTCACTGGAGAGATTTCAATAAAGCGTGTAACATATCTATTTCGTGAGCAGGTACTGCTCAAAATAGGTACTGTTTATTGTCTATGCTTTATTTATTTTTTCTTTTTTTTTTAACTTTGTTGGTTGGCCAAACTATCACGGCGACGGAAACGTCATTCGAGGAAAGATGGCGGCAGACATCACGTAATTTTTCGAGGCGAGGGGAGATTTTGGAGGAGAGTTTTGGGTTATCAAAAATTCTAGTGCGATGTAGTCTAGAATGAGTTTATTGTTTCTTTCTGTGAGCGTGTGACGACTCAAATGGCATAGAAGCCTGTTTATTTTATTTTATTTCTCGCCGGATGCCGAGCGATTGTTTGAACCGCGTGCGGAAGTGAATTTTAATCTGTAATCAACGGGGGATGTATTGAAGCGGCTTTGCTCTGCTTTGGCCGGCGAGAGTTTCTACACACCGCCTGATGGGTGTATATCTGCTGTGCCTGGTTGTTGGGAGGAATCCCTTTGAATGAAGCGGCTTGGCTCTGCTTTGGCCGGCGAGAGTTTCTACACACCGCCTGATGGGTGTATATCTGCTGTGCCTGGTTGTTGGGAGGAATCCCTTTGAATGAAGCGGCTTTGCACTGCTTTGGCCGGCGAGATTTTCTACACGCCGTTGGATGACGTGCTGGACGGTGTCTTGGGGATTGCTGTCGTCTTTTGGAGGAATGTCACGACTGTCAGGGCGACGGGACGTGTGCGGTATTAAAAAATTAATCGTAATTGGTTGACTCTCTCTTTCTACATCAGTTAATAATTGCTCAAGGTATTTATGTTTTATTTACAATTTCCTTTGTTCAATTTTCCCTTGCAAACTGCAATAAAGTCAACATTAATTTTCACTAGTAAAATATTCGTCTTTTATATGCATGACCTCTAAATCCTTATCTCCACTATCCTGCGTTGGAGTTCTACTTGCTCTGAGAAGACAGCGGTCGGATGACAAAAGGTATAGGTTCTACCTACACAAAATTCATATTACCTTAAAATCTTACTTTACAAGCGCAACAGAAAAGATTTCAACAAAAGATCAAAACCTGCAGTAACTGAACATATTTGAGCAAACAGTGAGAGGAGAGTTTTCAGTAACTGAGGAGATTTCAACTTACAATACTGATAAGATTTGAACAAACTAACAGTAACTAGAAAGACTTAACTTACAGTACTGATAAGATTTGAACAAACATTAAGTGGAGAGATTTAAACTTATAGTACTGATGAGAATTGAACAAACATTAACTGGAGAGACTTAGATTTAAACTTGCAATACTGATAAGATTTGAACAAACAGCAACTGGAGAAATTTGGATTTAAACTTACATTACTGACAAGATTTGAACAAACAGTAACTGGAGAGTATAGATTTAAAGTTACATTACTGATAAGTTTTGAGCAAACAGTAACTGGAGAGATTTAGATTTAAACTTAAAGTACTGATAATATTTGAATGAACTGGAGAGATTTAAACTAACAGTAACTGGGGAGATTATTTACACATAAAGTGACGGCAGATAATAATAATAATTAAACTAACAGTAACCGAAGAGATTGTTCATACATACAGTAACTGGAGAGATGTTAGTCCATAGAATACTCCAGAAGGTAGATCCTTGATTTTGTTTCCATAGAGAACCCTGTAATGAAGAAAAAAGCTTTAATCTGTTGAATAACAACATATCCGTACGGATACTTTTAAAAAAAAAATTCTCTGAATATATACTTGTATATACATATATATGTATATTTTTTTTTCATTATCTCCAAACAGGACTTCGGGGAAGATAATTTTTCTCAGGGCCAGTGTCATCTTAGGGATGCTGTATGGAGGGTCTTTTTAAAGAAAGGAAGTTCTGGAAAGGAAAAGGTATGAGGGGTGGGTAGGAATCTGGTAGTCAATGTGTCCAGGTGTGACGGAAAAATGAATCCATCCCTCCCACTGCAGTACAAGGGTCAAGAGAGTCCGGCTGGAGAGGATCCCGCCACGTAGTAGGTGGTCAAACATCCGTGCCTGTCTGTGACTTGGACAAAACTCACCCCATGAACCCGGGCACCCCTGATAAGTCACCAAACGTAGCGAACACCCCTGCCATAGAGGTGTCCTATGGCAGGGATGTTGGTTATCCAGTAAATGGATGCCGGGGCGGCGGTACCCATACCTACCTCCCAATTTGTCAAGAAACAAGAATTCAGACTATCCCGTGATTTATCGTGGGTCTCTGCTGGAACTTATATAAAAGACCGACTTCAGCATTAAATACAAGCAGGGGATACACGTCGACAAAGAGAAGGAAATAGGTTAAGATGGTTCTCAAGATATACTCACAGTGAAGTAAGGCTCCTTAGTCCTGTGAAGGAATCAGCTGCGATCCTTGATATCCTGTTGTTACTAAGGTCAATCCTTTTCAGTCTGCGGAGACCAGAAAAAGCCTTGGGAGGCACCTCCGTCAGGACGTTTTGCTCCATGCGTCTGAAAAATAAATAAAATATTTATGGTACAAACGCCAGATATGGTTTAAGTTTCACCTAATACATTATATACAACTAACTAATCATCACGCCGTTTTCCGCAGGGGTAGGCAGAAAAGACGGACCGCCAAACAACTCGGTCTTGGCACACACTGCTTGCCTCGTTTACATTTATAAATCGTCTCAAACATGCTCTTCAATTATTCTGACTCAAGTATCTGATTCACTCGGTTGTGCCATATCTTTCTTGGACGTCCTCGACTTCTTCTATCATTCACATTTGCATCATATATTCTACTTACGCTCCTTTCCTCGTTCATTCGCTCTACGTGACCAAACCATTGGAGCGTCCCTTTCTTAATCTTACTCATTATGCTTGCATCAGCCTTGCATTCTTTGTGGATCTCCACATTTCTCACACGATCGTACATGGTTCTACCACACATTCGCCCCAGGGATCTCATTTCTACAGCATTCAATCTACTTTCATCCTTCCTCTGCCAGTTCCATGCCCCACTGCCATACATCAGAGTAGATATCAGTACTCCATTATACACAGCTAGCTTTGCTTCTTTGTATATTTTTGTTGGCGCAAACGGCGTTCAGTCCTCCATTAATGGAGTTACCTGCCTTTACCCTTCTGTCAATATCTCTACCAGCCTTCCCATCTCTCCTCCACTTAATACATATATTTATATGTTGTGGAAACAAGGACACCAAGAGCCAACGAAAGAAATCAGATAGACGCCCTCGAAATGTGGTGCTAGGGGAAAATGCTCACGATTCCTTGAGACAGATAGTCGTAGAAATGTTTCCACTCTGGAAGAGCTAGACTTCCGCAATAGGCTTTCAACTATCTGCCACCAACGCATTTAAAGATACTTGACTCCAACTTATTGGATAAACTCATGATCACTGACAATGTGGAAGGTAGAAGAAGCAGATGAAGGTCACCAGTGCGCTAGAAAGATCAAGTATCACTGGCGTCCGGCATGTCGGTGTCCGCAGTTTTCCACGCAGCGCAGAACCGCGAGAAAGGAGTCTTGTCCACTATGGAAATTGGAGTAGTAATGAGGAACTGACTTAAGAAGAAAAACATACTATATGCGAAGCCTATTGGCTATTAAATGTGAAAAAGTGATAAAATCAGTTTAAGAAAAATAATATCTGGAGTACTTCAGGGATCTCTTCTTGGACCTCTGTTATTCTTATTTTAACAATTTGTAAATTATGTCACCAAGCATGACAATATTTCTGTAATTATTGTGTCTACAATGTTTTTGAATTTTCAGGTTTTGAGCCGTGTTGCTCTTTCTCTTCCATTTTGAGTCAAGTTTCTGAGATAGTCAGAAAAATTAAGGGTGTTAAAGAAAGTTAAAGAATGTGCTCGTAAATTAGCTAATAAAACGTGGAAATTGATCAAAAAATTAATTTGTGCCAGGATATCAGACCTGTGTTAAGGACACCTATTAAACTTAGGAACATATTAAAAATATCGGCTACACTTGCGTATACATTATTAACAGTGAATTTTTACACCTGTGCTCTCGTATAGCCAATCGGAACAAGATATAAGAATATGTTAGGTTAGGTTGGGTTTTTTTTGTTGTTTTTCTTCACTTTTATTCAATATTCTGTTTTGTTATTGAACCAGCTAAATTTTGACCAGAAAACGTTTTATCATTGATTCAATATGAAGTGCAGGATTCCTGTTGAGCACCAATGATGCGTGAAAGAGATGACATAAAAACCACTGCAATCATTTTACCATGTACATAATTGTGTCAAGTGAGATAGACCATGAACCATTGTATATACCTGCGCAAAGAGGTGCCCCGTCTTTCATTCTATGTACACACCAAACGCAAAGCTTTCATTGCATAGTCGCTTGCAAGCTTTGTTTCTATTGTCTGTGTATTATTCAAAAAGGATTATGAATAACTCACAGTTCGGTGGTGTCGTGAGGAAGTGATGAAGGCAGCTTGGCTAGAGCACGCTCTCGGCAGTCAACAGCCCCATCGGTGCAGCGGCAGGTGGAAGGACAGGAGGCTTCAGAGGAACACTCCATCGTTGCTACTGGACCTAAAATATAACAAACAAACCGCATTTATGATTTCAATCAACATTAAAAATTTTGTATACATAATTAGTACGTAGTCAAGTCGAATACAACTTATCGATCTGGTCCCCGTATTTTAAAATACTTTCAGTTTAACTAATCAAATAAAATATGTATGCCCATGCCGGGATTCAACCCCGCGACCTTCGGATTGCGAGTCAAGAAAATTACCCCTCGATCACGGAGGCCGTCGAATTTCGTCTGTGGAACAAACTAGCGGTACTTGCTAAACTGAAGACTCCAAGTTGGAGAAACTCATAGTCACTGTGACAAAGGAAACAAAGGAAGGAGACCAAGTATCACTGGCGTCTGGTACTAGGGTGTCCTTGGCTCTCCACGCAGCGCATCCTGGAACTTTCTGGAATGTTTGAGAATAGTCTTGAATGTTCGGGAACTTCCCGGAACATCCCAGATCATCGTGGAACATTCCAGAACACTCTCTACTTTTTTGTATGAGTGGGGCTACCTATTGGTGGGGGTATAAAAAGCAAGATCCGTCGTGGGTTCAAAAGCCCGTTCAATCTCATATCAACTGCCTGAGAGAAGCCGGGTAGCCCAGCTAGTACAATAAAGTACAAAGGGGCCTAGGGGCCCGAGTCGTACTACCATCCAAAACATCTCATAACATCAACTCAACATCTTTAGAAAAAAGTAGAAAGGATTCTGATCTAATTTGCATATTCAAGATTATCGATAGTATTACTGACACACCTGCTTTGTTACAACTCATCCAGTTCAACGTTCATTCCCGTAGACTCCGAAATAATGAATTGCTGTTCCTCAATCAACATTCTACTAATTATGGATATCATTCTCCTTTATCCAGAATGCTGATAATTGTCAACGCAAGAAAAAAACCATGAATTTTTTAATGTAAGCCTAAATGACTTTCGGCAGTCGATAGGCAATGTGTAATTTTTAAACCTTTTAAATCCATCTTCAAGCTTTGTCTTGTAGTTAACTTATATACGTCTTGTATACTATTATATATAGTCAATGCTCTTCATTCATACGTACTCACCTTTCACTCTCTCTCTGTATCTTATTCGTGTTATTGTTATATTGTTAATAATGGACTATTTGTCTATAAATAAATAAATAACATCAGATCTCACCTTCGCAGACGGCAGCCGGTCCAGTCATTCTGTAGAGCGGCGATCCCCTGAGTGCAGCGGGCGACCCGCACCGGGCTCCCCCGCCAGCGAGGCGAGGGGCAGCGCGCAGAGCCGCGGCGAGGCAGGCAGCCGCGGGGCCGGAGCAGCGAAGGGGGTTGTCCGCGAGGCGCAGAGACCGCAAGCGGGGCGCGGCGCTCAGCCCGTCCAGGTGGAGGGATGACAGATTGTTGTTGTTCAGAGTGCTGGAAAAAAGAAACACATTTACTTATTGCACACCAAAAATCATTCAATTTTATTTTTTTATTTATTTATTAATTTTCGACTCCTTGAAGAGCGATTCTATATCGTTTGTGGGATGGTTATGAGATATAGAAGAGATAGACAAGTTTATATTACAGAGGCACATGTTAATAATGCATATTTTAAGTAAAAAAGATAACTAGTAAACATCATATGAAAATAGCCATCTAGACAAAACTAGCCATCTAGTCAAAGTTAGTCATCTATTCTAGTTTAACCACCTAGTCAAAGTCAGACATCCAGCAAAATTTTGCCATCTGGTCAAGTTTAATCACCCAGTCAAAGTCAGCCAACCAGCCAAAATTTGCCATCTAGACAAGTTTAGTCACTTAGTCAAAGTTAGCCAACCAGCCAAAGTTTGCCATCTAGACAAGTTTAGTCACTTAGTCAAAGTTAGCCATACAGCCAAAGTTTGCCAATGAGTCAAGTTTAGCCATCTAGTCAAAGTTAGCCAACCAGTCAAAGTTAGCCAACCAGCCAAAGTTTGCCATCTGGTCAAGTTTTGTCTAGTCAAAGTCAGCCATCCAGCCAAAGTTTGCCATCTAGTCTAATCACTTAGTTTATATGTCAGCCAACCAGCCAAAGTTTGCCATCTGGTCAAGTTTTGTCTAGTCAAAGTCAGCCATCCGGCCAAAGTTTGCCATCTAGACAAGTTTAGTCACCTAGTCAAAGTAAGCCATCCAGCCAAAGTTTGTCATCTAGTCTAATCACTTAGTTTAAGTCAGCCAACCAGCCAAAGTTTGCCATCTGTTCAAGTTTTGTCTAGTCAAAGTCAGCCATCCGGCCAAAGTTTGCCATCTAGACAAGTTTAGTCACCTAGTCAAAGTCAGCCATCCAGCCAAAGTTTGCCATCTAGTCTAGTCGCTTAGTTAAAGTTAGCCAACCAGCCAAAGTTTGCCATTTGGTCAAGTTTTGTCTAGTCAAAGTCAGCCATCCAGCCAAAGTTTGCCATCTAGACAAGTTTAGTCACCTAGTCAAAGTTAGCCATCCAGCCAAAGTTTGCCAACCAGTCAAATTTAGCCACCTAGTCAAAGTTAGCCACCTATTTAAAGATAGCCCTCTAGTCTAAGGTAGTGATCTAGCCAAAGTTAGCCGCCTGTTCAAACGGAGCCATCTATTCACTTTATTTATTTATGGACATTATTAGTGAAATAGTCCATCCACAATATAACAATAACACGGATAAAAAACGAGATAACGATGAAAGGAGAGTACCTATAAATGAAATGCAATTAATTATTATTTTTTAATTTATAAACTAACGTTTAGACAAGATTTTTATGCAAAGCACAAAGGGTAACAATTATTACAAGCAATAATTGGCAGCCTGAAACACTCATTTACATTGAAAAATCTTCCGAGAAAAGATACTTGCCGCCAACGGGACTTGAACCCGTGTCCTTCCGATTGCCGGTCGAATGCTCTGACCACTGAGCTATGGGGGCTTATCAAATACCCGCCAAATAATTCAATATATACTAGTGTTTCATTCAACAATTACTGCTTGTTATATTTTTTCCCACCTGAACAACCAACTTTATTTTTGCGAGAAAGACATTGTTAGTGTTAAATACCTCGCTAGGTGGCTTCGAGACAAATTATGTCTGCATTTATTGGGGAAATACTTAAACTTGTTAAATATTAATTATTATTTTTTAATTTATAAACTAACGTTTAGACAAGATTTTTATGCATAGCACAAAGGAGGGATTTAACACTAACAATGTCTTTCTCGCAAAAATAAAGTTGGTTGTTTTCAGGTGGGAAAAAATATAACAAGCAGTAATTGTTGAATGAAACACTAGTATATATTGAATTATTTGGCGGGTATTTGATAAGCCCCCATAGCTCAGTGGTCAGAGCATTCGACCGGCAATCGGAAGGACACGGGTTCAAGTCCCGTTGGCGGCAAGTATCTTTTCTCGGAAGATTTTTCAATGTAAATGAGTGTTTCAGGCTGACAATTATTGCTTGTAATAATTGAAGTGCAATTACAAAATTTTATATAAAAAAATTGATAATAAAATGAATGCAGCGGATTTTCGACAACAGAAATGGAACATACAAACCAATCTGCAGACAGAATACATGCCAAACGGTCGAGTAAAAATAAGTCATGGCTACACTGACCACATTATCACTTTAAAAAAAAACTTAAAAGAAAAAATTAGAAAACTTTGATGGTTTTCAAAAACCAAATTTAACATATTTTCAGAAAGAAAGGTGTTTTGCTGCTCCTTTATAAAAATACAGGGTAGCGTGTCGGCCATCGCGATTGGCTGTCCAAATTAAATTTGGAACACGGAATTCGAAATTTGAACCGGCCAATGGCGGCGAGATTCAATTTGCGGCCTGACATGCGATACCCTCTCCCCACCCCTCCCCCCCATTCATTTACCCAACACTGAGCGGTGGACGCTTTTCAAGGATGTGTCAATACAGTGATGAAATAATAATACATCCTCTCCAAGCTATCCAACTATCAGTGTATTTGGTGTACCACAAGGAAGTATTTTAGGCTTACTGCGGGCGCTTTTTGGTTCGGCTTCGCCCAGTTAATGTTGGTGACCATTTTATAAATCCGATTGGAACTGGTTCCGAGAATAGCCCGTTCCTCGGATCCACTGTGATCCCGTGATAGCTAGTCACCGGGACAAAGTAACAGCGACAGGCAATGACGTCATATGTAATATATAGCCGCGTGATATTATTATTTACAACTAAGTATTACCGTCAATCTTTCCAATCTTGTCTGATTACGTCTAAAAGGGATCGAAATGAAAATCTAGTCTCTTTCAACGGAAGCAATCTTCCGAACAGGCCCTCCATTGATATGCTAAGTGACCAGCTCAGGTATGGGGGCTCCATCGAAGCCAGAGTAAAGATAGCCTCCCAAAAGCTGGGCGTACTGTACAGGGCCCGCAGATACTTTAATAGTACACAACTGCTAACCTTGTACAAATCACAAGTACGCCCCACAGTTGAATTTGGCAGCCATCTCTGGTCTGGAGCTCCAAAATACCTGAAAAATACCCTCGACTCCGTGCAGAAACGGGCGGTTCGTTTGATAGATTCTCCCATCTTAACAGACGGATTGCAATCTTTAGAGCACAGGCGTCGGGTGGGAATTCTATCCTTGTTCTACCGGTATTACAATGGAAGATGCTCCGAGGAACTAGCATCATTGTTCCCTTCGGCACCGGTGCATAGTCGGGAAACACGCCAAACGCGTGCCCAACATTTGTACACGGTTGACATTTGTCACATGAGAACGGGTCGTTTCTTCGACTCGTTCTTGTGTTCAACAGCTCGGCTGTGGAATGATTTGCCGGCCTCTGTGTTTCCTCCTTCCTACAACATGAGTCTCTTCAAGACCAATGTTCATTCCTTCCTCTCCTCGAAAAGACCCTCTACACAGCATCCCAGATGACATAGGCCCTGAGGGAAATTATTTTCCTCAGGGCCTCCTGTGTGGAGTTAATGTAATAAAAAAAAATAATATCGGTAGAGATACTCAAATTTACAAAATCGTAGTACCTAGGGGGGCACATTCTCATGCGACCTGCTAACGGAAGTAGGGCCATCCTTTGAGAATTATTGAATTGGAAACCGAATTACAACGGTAGCTTTGTTTGAAATTTCACGTACACAGATTTTTATCAGAAGCTCGAAGCCGGGTTCTTAAATTCAACCACGCAGATGCAAGCCTATTAATACTGTTTGATTGATGATTCGCTCTAAGCTATGCAACTTACAGTATATTTGGTGTACAACAAGGAAGTATTTTAGGACCTACTTTATTTAGTGTTAAATACTACTGAAATAATTACACATTCGCTCTAAGCCTCCCAACCTTTTTGCGACCAGGGACCACTGTTACAATTATTTGTTCTCACAGGAACCACAAGGTACAATAAACTATTAATCGCTTAATTAAACGCGTCCTTTCAATTAGTATCATTTTGCAATTCAATGTGCTCTTCTTGGACTTTTTCAAGTGCCTCTCCATCATTAATACCAAAAGGGTCACGAATCAGCTTTTGGATACCTTTCGATTTGGTTTTGAAGTGAATGAATAAATGTTTCGTGGACCACATTGTAGATCTCGCGGACCACCTGTGATCCACGAACCACCGGTTGGGAACATGGGAACCACTGCTCTAAGCTATCCAACCAACCATGTTTTTGGTGTACCACAAGGAAGTACTTTAGAACCTATTTTATTTAGTGTTAAATACTAATTTATATTAATGATCTATGCCATAGATCAAAACAGTGACTATTCCGTAGATTCTATGGAATAGTCACTGTTTTGTCTCAAAATAAGAATTTGGTTTGTTCTTAATGGGATGTTATTTACAGAGATCTTTACCATGCTGAAAAACTTAATATATGTTTATATTTTTTAATGTTAATACCGCACAAGATTCCCAACCGCTCTAAACCGTGAGACTATGCCATTCCTGATTGGGGTATGTTGTGAAGCTAAGGTGGTGGGGTGGGGAATAAGATGGGAAAGAGGAAAGTTGGAAAGTACCTGATTCAGATCTGGTCGCCAAGCACGTCTAAATCCAGTTTGTTGTGTTTGGGGACTAACAGCTTGGTGCTTCCACGCCTTCCCCTCCTCCATCTCCTTGTGATTGTTGATGCCATAATCTCACGGGCTCCAGAGGGGAGCAGTTGTGGCGAGGGGAAGGAGATGGAGATGAGGAAGGTGGGGAAGTACCTGGCTATTCAGATCTGGTCACCTAACATTCTTCTTCTTCTTGTGCCCTGTCCGTTCAACGGACGTTGGCTATCATGTTGGCTATGCGGACTTTGTTTACTGCAGCCCGGAACAGCTCCACGGTAGACTGGCCATACCACTGTCTCAGGTTTTTCAACCATGAGGTTCTCCTTCTTCCAGGGCCCCGTCTTCCGGCAATCTTTCCCTGCATTATGAGATGCAGGATCTCATACTTCTCTGGATGTCTCATCACATGTCCAAGATATTGAAGTGTTCGGATTTTTATAGTTTTAATTACTTCCTTTTCTTTATTCATCCGAACCATAACATCTTCGTTTGTAACCCTGTCCATCCAGCTTATTTTAAGTATTCTTCTGTAGATCCACATCTCGAATGCCTCAAGTCGCCTAATAAGTTCTTCAGTAAGCGTCCATGCTTCCATTCCGTAAAATAATATCGAAAACACGTAGCATCTGACCATTCGCATTCGTAATCCAAGCTTGAGATCATGACTGCAGAACATTTTTTTTCATGCGGATAAAGGTTGCACGAGCTTGCTCAATGCGGCATTTGATTTCAACTGAAGGATCCCATCTATCATTTACATTTTTTTTTTTTTTTTTTTTTTTTTTATTTCATACAGTTTTTGAAAATACACTTTTATTTTTTTTTTCTTGATTACCATACTAGGCTAATGCCCGTGCTAAGGTAATCATACATGATATAAGTTATACAGTGTATGAACTAGAACAAAATATAGGTTTGAAATAGAAATTATAAGATATTAGAAACAAGATAAAGAAAAAAGATAAAAATATTTAAGGTAAAATATAGCAAGATATATGTATACGTATGCACATACAAATACATATGCACATACATACACAAATACATATAAATACATACAAACACACATATATAAATATATATACATATATATATAAATATATAAAGGATTATAAAAAAGAAAATGTTTTAAAGAAGTTAAAAATAAAATACTAAAATATAACTATATAAAATACTAAGAAGTAGGATTTAAATATGTTAATCTATATATATATTTTTTTTTTTATGAAAGCTAAAATTTTTACTGGAGGTTTGTCAAGTATGATATTTTATTTAGTTGATTTAATTATTTTCTTTTCTTTTAAAATGGTTAGGAAGTCATATATTCTTTAAAAAAATCTCGTCCCCTTTCGAATATCCAATTTTGAACACGAATAGTAAAAAGAGGTATGGTAATATTTGATTTTATATCGGTGCTCAATGCATTGTATATTTTGGGGGCAATGAACCAAAATTGTCGGTGAGCGAATGTGGTTCTAGTTTTTGGGACCACGCATCCCAGATTTGATGAAAAGCGGGTTTTGGCTTGATGTTGTGGAGCCACCAGTAGGTTATTTTTCCGTATGTAGAATAGGCTTGTCTTAGTGAATAGTTGGCGAATATCTAAGACCTTAAATTTAGTAAATAGCACATTAGAGGGGTGGGTAGGTTGGCATTTAAATATGATTCTCAGTATTAGTTTTTGAACTGTAATTATTGGATTAATGGCGGATTCTGTACAACCACCCCATCCCAAAATAACGTATGTTGCAATGGATTGAAAAAGGGAAAAATATACGCTTCTGAGTGTTTTTAGGTCTAAGATGGATCTAAGAGAGCAGAATATATGGCAGAGCTTACGGAGTCTTTTAACTGTGCCACTTATGTGTGCTTCCCAACGTAATTGGTCATCTATGATTATGCCCAGATATTTAACTTCCTTAGATGATTTAAGGGTAGGACACGTGCAATTTGTAATAGGTGGGGTTTCGGGTGGGTGTGGGTGCATGTTTAGTGAACACGAGTGAATTATTGGTTTAGGGCAGTTGATGGGAAAATTATGTTTGCGTATGGAAAACGTCATATATTGTGTTTTGTCAATATTGAGTGTAAGGAGATTTGTGTCAAGCCAATGCCTCACTTTTATTAGGCCATTATTAGTTTTGTTTATAACTGCTTGCCATGTTTCATCTTCGAATATTAAGACTGTATCGTCAGCAAATGATAATATCTTACCTCCAATATCCATGGTACATAGTGTGTTGATGTATAAAAGAAATAGGATTGGTCCTAGTACACTGCCTTGCGGTACACCGTAAGACATGGATAATTTTTTGCTTTTATTTATTCTGTCAGAGTGGATAAGAGTTTGTTGAGTTCGGTTTGTTAGGTAGTTTTCGAACCATGTGTAGGGTATCCCAGTTATTCCGATCTGTTGAAGTTTTTTAAGCAGTAAGGGATGAGAGACCGTATCAAATGCTTTTGAGAGATCGAGGAAAACAGCAAGCGGTTTTCGACCAAGGTCGAGATTAAAGGAAACTATTTTTGTGAGGGCGGCTATTGCATCTGAGGTACTCCTACCTTTGCGGAAACCATATTGGTTGTCCGATAATATTTTGTTATCTTCAAGGAACTTGTAGAGTCTATTCTTCACCGCTTTTTCTATGATTTTAGATATTGTGCTAAGTAAAGATATCGGTCGATAGTTATTTACAGATAGTTTGTCTCCTGATTTGAATATTGGGATTATTGTGGCCTGTTTTAAGGAGTTAGGAAATACACCAGTTTTAAAGCTTAGATTGATTATATGTTTCAGAGGTGAGGCTATATATTTTTGGATATGTTTGATGATTTTTGTTGAAATGTGATCTATACCTACAGAGTTACTGTTTTAAAGGGATGAGATTAGTTCTAAAATTTCTGCGTCAGTAGTGGGAGTGAAGTGGAAAGGGTTATAGCTAAGATTAGTGAGGGGTATATTGTTTGCAAGATCTTTGTCTGAGACGTTGTGTCTGTCTAAAATATTTTTTGCTAAGTTAGATCCAATATTGGAGAAAAATTGATTGAAATGGTCGGAAATTTTTTCGGGGTCGGAATTGACATGTAATATTTGGTCTTCGATGTTAATCTTAACAATGGGTGTATTGGTTTTATTAATATTGGCTATATCTTTAACGATATTCCAAATTTTTTTATTATCACCGTTAGCTTCACTGATTTGTTTATGGTAGTAATCTCTTTTAACACTGTCAATTATTTTTTTGCAGTTATTTCTATAACGTTTGTAGAATAAGAGAGATGCATAATCGTGGGGATTTTTTCTACAGAAGTTATGAATCTTATCGCGCTTTCTGATACAGTAGAGAATTCCTGCAGTGATCCATGGTTTGAGTTTTGTGTCAGATCGTTTTTTTTTACTTTTTGTGTATGATGTAGCATCGGTTAAGTGGTTACGTAAGGTATTTATAAATAATTCACATGCAGAGGTGACGTCGGTACAAGAATAGATAAGTTCCCAGTTTTCTTTAGAGACATTGTTTAGGAGAGTTTCATATGAGATCTTTTCTTGGGGGGAAGTATTTTGTGGTGATTTGTGATTTTTATGCGAGAGAGAAGTGATGATTGAATAGTGATCTGTAACAGTTGATTGATAGACAATGGATTTGGTGTCTAGTTCACTCTTAACAAATACATGATCTATACAACTGCTAGTGTTTGAATCTGATTCTCTAGTTGGTGCTGTAACGGCTGGAAAATATCCTAATAAAGTTAGTGCGTTTAGGTAATCATTTGCTTGAGGGTGCATTTTATTAATTATATTTATGTTAAGATCACCAATTATAAGGGTGTTTTGGCAGCGTTCAATGTTTGATAAAATTTCATGCAGTTAATGTATGAATGTGGTTATATTATGTGTATTCGGAGATCTGTACATTGTAAGAAGTGTTATATGATTATCAAGTTGAATTTGTAGACAGTTTGCATATTTAATTTTGATCTCTTTTACTGAGTGTGAGATGTGATTTTTAATGTATACAATGACTCCATCGTTCTGAGTTTGGTTGTGTAGAGTATTATAGTGATTGTAGTTTCTTATCGTTTTAGGGATGAAATTTTCTTGAATCCAGCATTCACTCAAGACAATTATATCAAAATCTGAGACAAGGTCAGTGAGGAGAATTAGGAGTTCATCAAAATTTTTGTTTATACTTCTTATGTTCATAGAGAATATCGAAAGGGTTGAATTAAATAATAGTTGACGTACTACTTCGGAATCATTGGTAGATATACATGGGATTGGTGTTGTGTTATCTATTAAATCTGCTATGTCTTCCATTTTCTGGTTTTTTGTTTCGCATAAATTATTAACAACCAAGTTGTAGTGACATTAGTACGTTTATGAGATAAAGATTTAGTTGATATAAATATATAACATATGCATAAATATATAAACTGTAAATAAAGTTGTTGTGAATATATAATATAAGCACATAATGAATATATGACATAAGCATATAGTGTAAGCTTTGTGAAATAAGAATTTCGTTGTTGTGAATTTATAATATAATAATATATAGTATATGTAATACAAACATAGATATATAAGGTATACAAATAGTTGTTGCGAAAATATAGTATAAGCGTATAGATAATATATAATACGAGCGTATATAGAATATAAAATATAAGCAGCACATTGCAGCCCAAGTATACAATACTCTGTACCTTCTCTAGTTTTGTTCCAGCAATATAAAGATTTTCATCCAATGCGTTATTTTTGCTAATGAGCATGTATTTTGTCTTATTTATATTCAGTTCCAGCCCAAAATTCTCACAAGTCTTCACTACTTGATTCAGTGAAGACTTCCTCACCTCACCAAACATAGCTAGCCATTTCAAGTAACGTTTCAATTCTGAATGGTGGTCTTACATCAGGGAGATGTTGAGAGCATCTTCCACTCTAGAACGTGTCGCAAATACTCTATACGTGCGAGTACATATTATTATATTTTCTTAATTAATTGTAATATAACACAAGTCAATCCAAATAAAAAATATTTGCCCACACCGTAATTCGATCCCGCGACCTTCCGATAGCGAGTCAAAAGCCTTACCCCCCGACCACGGAGGGCGACAGGCGTATTAAAGCAGAAAATCTATTTTCTGAAACAGAAAAAAAACTGGAGAAATGAGCTCTGCGTCAATAAATTTGCAAAGTTCTGCCCTAAATCTATAGATCAACGCAACGAGCCATCACGAGCTAAGGAGCGTTGAATTGTCAATTATACCTACTATCAAATTTATGAAGAGACGCCATATTGTTTTGTCCCATTCAGTTGTTATCCACTGGAGCAATTTAAACCTTTTTTCTCCGATTGCTCGAGATTTTTTGGTAATCATTTTAAATATTTTCCGCCCACATTAAAAAAATTATAAAACCGAATTTTAATATGAAGCCATACAAACTGATTATATTTCTATATAGCCAATGAATTCACTTTTCTTTTGTCGATTATCACATATTCGTAGGATTTATATAAAAAAATTGTAAACTTCTCGTTAATTACTTACAACTTACTTACTTGGGGGCTCCATCGAAGCCAGAGTAAAGTTAGCCTCCCAAAAACTGGTCGTACTGTACAGGGCCCGCAGATACTTTAAAAGTACACAACTGCTAACCCTGTACAAATCGCAAGTGCACCCCACGGTTGAATTTGGCAGCCACCTCTGGTCTGGAGCTCCAAAATACCTGAAAAATACCCTCGACTCTGTGCAGAAACGGGCGGTCCGTTTGATAGATTCTCCCATCTTAACAGACGGATTGCAATCTTTAGAGCACAGGCGTCGGATGGGAATGCTATCCTTGTTCTACCGGTATTACAATGGAAGATGCTCCGAGGAACTAGCATCATTGATCCCTTCGGCACCGGTGCATAGTCGGGAAACACGCCAAACGCGTGCCCAACATTTGTACACAGTTGACATTAGTCACATGAGAACGGGTCGTTTCTTCGACTCGTTCTTATGTTCAACAGCTCGGCTGTGGAATGATTTGCCGGCCTTTGTGTTTCCTCCTTCCTACAACATGGGTCTCTTCAAGACCAATGTTCATTCCTTCCTCTCCTCAAAAAGACCCTCCACACAGCATCCCAGATGACATAGGCCCTGAGGGAAATTATTTTCCTCAGGGCCTCCTGTGTGGAGTTAATGTAAAAAAATAAAAAATAAAAAATAAGGGAAAATTTGCCAGAATTGGCATCAAAGCAATCCAAGGTATTTTAAATAGTGCCATATTGTGGCAAAAAGCGTTCCAATGGATATATTAACTGATTAAAAAATCATTAATCAAAAAATTGTGCTGCGTCCTCTAAAACATTGTAATCTTGGATATGTAGCAGGTACGATTGCGTTCTAAATTTAAAAACCATTCTAAATTCAAGTTTCGATTATGGAAATTGAACAAAAAGGTCGTTCTAACGAAATCCGGACATTTTAAATTAAGTTAAATCCATCCAGATTATAATTCCAATACGAAAAAAGAATAATTGAATGATCGCTTTTATTGTTACCGTGACGATCCACGTTTACGGTGCCGTGACGACATAAAAACGGCAATAAATTTACGTTTCTTGTCGCAATAATGATGCGCTCTTTCAAAATATGAGAAACACAATGTCAGTAGGTCTGAAAAAGGAATAATTTTCTTGCATCTCTCTCACACACCGCACCATGACGTCTCCATAGACCCCTACAATACTAGCCGTGACGATAATTTTGAATGTATGGAATATAGTTACAAGTGAGTGAATTCCAAAAATTCAAAAACGTCAAATGTCATTGCGGTGAGGGTTTTGCTTTTGCTGCTGTTCTTAAACATATGCAGCTCTTTCTTACACACTAGATAACAACAGTCGAAAATGAGACAACGTATGTCTGCACCCCCCCCCCCCCCCTTCCCAAAGGAAACATTAAATCATCGCAATAAATATTCATCCTAGACTTGCAGAAAAGTCAAAAGACACTTATTATAAGCAATAATTGTCAGCCTGATACACTCATTTACATTGAAAAAATCTTCCGAGAAAAGATACTTGCCGCCAACGGGACTTGAACCCGTGTCCTTCTGATTGCCGGTCGGATGCTCTGACCACTGAGCTATGGGGGCTTATCAAATACCCGCCAAATAATTCAATATATACTAGTGTTTCATTCAACAATTACTGCTTGTTATATTTTTTCCATAATAATGGTAATAATTGTAATATAATAATTATAATAATTGTTACCCTTTGTGCTATGCATAAAAAATCTTGTCTAAACGTTAGTTTATAAATTAAAAAATAATAATTAATATTTAACAAGTTTAAGTATTTCCCCAATAAATGCAGACATAATTTGTCTCGACGCCACCTAGCGAGGGATTTAACACTAACAATGTCTCTCTCACAAAAATAAAGTTGGTTGTTTTCAGGTGGAAAAAATATAACAAGCAGTAATTGTTGAATGAAACACTAGTATATATCGAATTATTTGGCGGGTATTTGATAAGCCCCCATAGCTCAGTGGTCAGAGCATCCGACCGGCAATCAGAAGGACACGGGTTCAAGTCCCGTTAGCGGCAAGTATCTTTTCTCGGAAGATTTTTTCAATGTAAATGAGTGTTTCAGGCTGACAATTATTGCTTATAATATAATTGTTACCCTTTGTACTATGCATAAAAAATCTTGTCTAAACGTTAGTTTATAAATTAAAAAATAATAATCAATAGACACTATTTAGATAGCATTAAATTCGGGTTAGAACATACATTCTCAACCTTTTTTTGCCCACAGCCCACTTTGAGAATATTTTTATTTCTAGCGCCCCCTAACTCGTGAATCCGAAACAGAAAACGGTGGGGGCATAATGGGATACCATGACAGGGTTACATTTGCCACGATGGAGGGGGCGTAACGGTATACCACGATGGAGGGGGCGTAATGGGATACCACGATGGGGTTACATTTACCACAACGGAGGGGGCGTAATGGATGGCCAGTGGGTAAGACTCTTGAATCACAATCCGGAGGTCACGGGTTCGAACCCGGCATGCACAAATAAATTTTATTTGATTAATTTGTGTTATTTCACAATTAATTCATTTAAAATAATATATAGTATATTTGCGGCATGTTCCAGAGTGGAAGATACTATCAGTATTGCCCTGGTGTAAGACCACCATTCACAATTGAAACGTTGCTTGAAAATGGCTTTAGCCGTGTTTGGTGACCAGATCTGAATAGCCAGGTACTTCCCAACCTTCCTCTTACCCACCTCCTTCCCCTCCTCACTACCTTCAGCCTCACAACATACCCCAATTGGCGATGCCATAGTCTCACTGGCTCCAGACGGGAGCAGTTGATATTCTTGTGCGGTATTCACTGTAAAAAAAAAAAAAAAATAGGATGGGATGGGGTGGGATGGGTTTCTCTGGGTCTCCTACCGCTCCCCTGAAAGTCTGAAACACCCCCCCAATTTTCTCTTGGTCTTCTACCGCCCCCCTCAAGGTCTAAAACGCCCCAAAGGGGGCGTTATCGCCCACGTTAAGAACCTGTGGGTTATAATCTTGTAACCATTCATAAAGATAGCAACCGATAAAATATGCGTTAAGAAAACAAAGATAGTGTTGGTAGTTCCTAGTCAAAGTATGATACAGTTAAAAATTATCGAATCGGGTAGGGACACACTAGTTGTTAGAGCCCGGAAAGCCGAAGGTCCTGGGTTCGAGTCCCAGATGTGCCCATACCTTTTTTGATTTTTCTGTTTCTAGATTTTCGATTCAGTTTTGCTAATATGGTCTACATTTAATTAAATATTACAAATTGAGGTTTTACTTGTAAAGTAAAAAATTTAAAATAATCATACATCTCTCTCAAACATATAAAGAAAATGAAACGTAATTCCTGTCGCCGTCGCTGAGCCTTAATAAGATTTATATGTTTCCCCCAAAATACAAAAGTTGTACTTTTGAGTAAACAGTCACACGTATTTTCTGTGCCTTACCATTATTTAATGTATAAAAAAGAGCTGCAGCACCATAGCTATTCTTCTTCTTCTTTCGTATGGTGGGGGGTCAGAGGGGGACATCTAAGTCTGCGAGCCAGTCTAGGGCCTCAGGCGTTGCCCTGTGGACCTCATCAATCCCGCCGGGGAATGAATGGAGAGGGCATTCGTTGACCACATGTTCGGTGGTCTGCACCGCACCGCATTCACACGTCGCCGACTTTTTAAGGCCCCATCTATGCATCATGTGAGCACAACGGCTGTGGGAGCACCTTATCCTATTGATGGCAGTCCAGAGTTTGCGAGGCAGTGAGAACCCAGGCTGTCTCTCAGTGGGGTCTTGCACGAGATGGACGTTTTTGACGTTGGCTGATTGCCACTCAAGCTTCCACCTATCTTCTGGGGTGAGAGGTGTTCGAGGGAGTCTTTCTCCTTCCGTCCAGAAGGGTTTTCGAGACTTTAAGCGGCATGCCGGGTAAGAAACGACATCATCGTGCAAGGGTATTTCGCTTTTTGCAGCGCCTTCTTGTATTCCCTCAGTGTTGCAATCTCTCGCCTGATATTTGGCGGGGTTATATTTGCAAGTACGGGGAGCCAAGGAAGAGGAGTCGATTTTAAGGTTCCGCTGATAGTTCGCATTGTGGCATTAAGCTTGTAACATAATATTATTACCTATAAATTATACCCACCATGGCTGGTCATCCATCAATATAAAATAGTGTTAATACACAAATATAATCAGCAAGGCACTGAGGGTAGGTAATCAGTAAAGAATGCCAAGTCAGAACAATGATTAATTTTATTATAATAAAAACCTGCCCTTGGGAACATTCTAAATTAGCAATGAGACTCTATTAAGTTAAAATATAATTAATCATCAGGGGTGGCTGGATGCGTAAGAAGTAACCAGCTGTGAATTTGATCATAATTTCTCTGACCGTGTCTATCGGAATCTTGCAGGTAAAATTTAAAAGAAATAACTGATGGGCGCCTGTGATCGTGTAAACTAAAACATATTTATATCTCAGTAATCTCTAAAACTAAGTCAAATAATATCTCGATCTGTTACAAATAAAATTTCATTCTCACGTCTTGAAGTCCGATCATGATGAAATGGGTTCCAGCCAATGACAGCCCGCTCAACAAGCACAACCTCCCGACCCCCGGTAATTCCGTCAACTGAAGAGCCGAACATTCTCGAATAATCCCTGAGTCATGCGTGGATTATTTCGGTGCGCAATGCAGCCAACTCTCCCATGCAAAATTGCGAATACGCTGGCAGCACCGTTACAAGCTGAACGTCGACCATGGAAGTGTGGGCGCTTCTGGCCCATACTGGAGCACAGTATTCAGCTGCTGAGAAAACCAGGGCAATGGATGCCGTTCTGAGCGTGTTGGCGTCGCATCCCCAGCTAGTACCAGCCAGCTTATTGACTAAGTTTAGTCTTGTCCTGGTTTTTTGGCCCACTGTTTCCATGTGTTTCCGGTAATTCAGGCTCCTGTCCAAAGTTACTCCAAGATAGCGGGGATGGGGGTCATGGTAAATATTTTTTCCATCAAACTGAACACAGAGTTTTGCGTTTGCCTGTGAATTACTGAGATGGAAAGCTGTCACAACTGTTTTCGACCCATTTGGCTTTAGTCGCCAATTGAGGAAAAATTCTTCCATTGCCTTGAGGTCAGAATTAAGGATCTATTCTGCCATAGCTATTAGTACTATTATTGTCCACGGTATTAATGAAAGTGCTTAATGTTGTATTAGATCAATTACTTTACAAATATTGGTTCAAATCTTGCTTCTCGTCTACCAAATTGTGGGAATGCTCTACCTGCTGAAGCAGAACTTCAATTTCCCAAAAGAAGTTTCAATTTTCAAACTGTGTCAGGGGAAGAGATTCTAAAAATAATGAATTCCTTAAAAAACACTTCTTCTGCCGGGGTTGATGGAATAACAACCAAGATTTTGAAAACGCTGTCTACGGAAATTACATTTCCCCTAGAATACCTAATTAACCTTAGCATCAGTCAAGGACACTTCCCCTCGAACCTGAAACAAGGTATCGTTATTCCCATACATAAAGCAGGTAACAAGACAGACATAAACAATTACAGACCTATAACTCTACTGACCAGTCTATCCAAAATATTTGAAAAAATTATCAATGCTCAGTTGGTAAAATTTCTAGTGAGCCATAAAATACTCTCAGAAAATCAGTACGGGTTCCAAGAAAACAAGAGTACCTCAGACGCTATTGCCGCCGTAACTGACTTCATTGTAAAAAACCTCGACAAAAGCAAAAAATGTATTTCCATATTTTTAGACCTTTCCAAAGCCTTTGATACAATATCACACAATAAATTAATAAACAAACTTCAAATAATCGGTATTACAGGCAACGAACTTAACTTTTTTAAGAGCTACCTTGATGACCGCAAGCAACAAGTGAAAATAATGAACACACTTAGCAATCAGTGCTCAACTCACTATGGGATACCTCAAGGTAGCATATTGGGACCGTCTTTGTTCCTTTTATATATCAACGACTTATGTAACATTAACATTCAGGGAAAAATAGTTAGTTTTGCCGATGATACTGTTTTACTATTTGAAGCTGACACTTGGCAAGCTGTTTACAAAAAAGCTGAAACGGATATAAACATTATAAAAAAGTGGTTAGATACAAATACGCTCACATTGAACACCGAGAAAACTAAATATGTCACATCAAGCATAAATATAATAGGTCAACCTCGTGATGACGCCTCTATTAGAATACACACATGTTTAAATTCCGATGAATCTTGTCAGTGTCCCTACATTGAGCGCACTACACAGATGAAGTATCTCGGCCTCACAATTGATCCATATCTCAAATGGAATATTCACACTCAAATAATTGCAAACAAAATAAGAAAAACCATGCATTTTTTTAGAACGATACGAAACTTTCTCGACTTACAACACTTGAAAATGATTTATTTTGCAGTCTGTCAATCCATTATTGAGTATGGTATCATAGCATGGGGAGGCGGTACTGCATCAGCACTAGACCCAATCATAAAGGCACAGAAAACTATTATAAAATTAATTCTTAGACTACCTCTAATTACAGATTCGAACTTAATCTTTAATATTATGAATGTGTTTGATGTTCGGCAGATATACGCAAAAACAATCCTCACTCATCTATTCACAAATATACATAAATACTATGAAAAAAGATTAAATACTCGCTGTATTCGAAACAATAACAAAGAATTACTACAAATTCCCATAACTCATACTACTTTTGGTCAACGTAGCTTCAGATACCTTGCAACAAGACTTTACAACATTCTTCCAATTAGTATAAAAAAATGTGATTCACAAAAAAATTTCAAAAAAAACATAAAAGTTTGGATAAAAAATAATGATAGGGCATTTACCGGTGCACTCACCCAAATTCGAAATTAGTAATGAACCAATGCTGTCACTATTGCACCTATGTTATTGTTATTATTAATGCAACCAATCTATTGTGCGATTATTTTCTAATATAGGTGTAGGTATTTTCACAGAATTATAAATTGACGTAAAATTACTGCCTCAACACAGGCTAGCCTAGTGAGGCAGGTTACGAGAAACCTACGTTTATAATTATAAATCTCTATTCTTTAAGTACCTACTGTTATATGTATATTGTTTACCATTATTATCTTTTGTACTTATGCAAGTTTTAAACTATTGTATACTTTTTTTTGTAGTTATAAATCTTTAAATTTTTGTTCAATAAAGATATTATATTATTATTATTATTATATTTAAAGATGAACAATAGGATTTTTTTAAACATTTTTTTATTTTTTATTTAATGAGTAAAACCTGAAATTTTAATATTTAATTGGTTCAACTCGGTTCGAGTCCCAGATGTGGCCGTATCTTTTTCTGATATTTCTATTTCAGATTTTACATTGAATTTCGCTAATATTCTCTTCATTAATCTTCTAATCTAATATATAAAACAAAGTCGGGTTAGTTACACTATTTATAACTCGAGAACGGCTGGGCTGATTTTGATGATCTTTGATTTGTTGGATTTGTCTCCGCCCCAGATAGGATAATAACTATTAAAACATCACAAAAGTTAACGAATAAATAGTGATAAAAAAAATTATTTTCCCCATACATTTTGTATGGAATGAATTATCCTATTTTGAAAGAACTGCAGCAATATTGTGAGGGGTATAATATTGAACTGTGCATGAATTCCAAACATTCAAAAACGTCAAATGTCAATGCGTTGATTGTTGTGCATCTGTTTTAATCATATAATGCTGCCCTTCTTTCTTACACACTCAGTGTCAATAGTCGAAAATGAGACAAATGGTGAACGTATGTCTGCACACCTCCAAAGGAAAAATACAATAATTATAATAAATCTCTGAAATGAAACGCATTTTTTTACAAACATAAACTCCACACAGGAGGCCCTGAGGAAAATAATTTCTCTCAGGACCTATGTCATCTTAGGGGATGCTGTATGGAGGATCTTTTTAAGGAATGGGAGGATAGAAAGTTCTGGGAAGGAAAAAGGTATGAGAGGTGGGTAGGAATCTGGGGGTCAGTGTGTCCGGGAGTGACGGACGTATGAATCCATCCCTCTAACTGTGGTGCAAGGCAATGGGTCGAGAGAGTCCGGCTGGAAAGGTCAAAAGGCCTCCCTCAACCAGTCTCTCTCGATCCGGCCCGCCACGCAGCAGGTGGGCAGGCGCACCAACTGCCAAGACCCGGAAATAAGTCACCCCATGAACCCGGGCACACCTGCTAAATCACCAAACGTAGCGAACCACTTAGGGTGATCTATGGCAGAGGTGTTGGTTATTCAATAAATGGTTCCCGGGGCGGCGGCACACGTATCCGCCTCCCGAATTCCCGTAAGTAATTGTAAAAGTAAGAAAATCACAAAAATATAAATCCGTACACAACGCCATCTCTGATACTGACAAAAACAAAACACGGATAGTTGCGCATTGATAATTGCTTCATTGCGTAATTTTTAACTTAATAAAAAAACTGAATTTAATTCAACAGCTATTGATTCTGAGGCGGTACGAAGTTCGTCGGGTCAGCTAGTAATATATAAAACAAAGTCGGTTTAGTTATACCATTTATAACTCGAGAACGGCTGGACCGATTGTTATGATCTTTGATTTGTTGAATTTGTCTCCGCACCGGATAACAGATTAACTATTAAAACATCGGGAAAAAATCACGAAAAAAAGTTATGAAGAAAATTCATTTTTTCATACATTTTGTATGGAACGAATTTTCATCTTTTGAAAGAGCTGCAGCAATATTGTGATAAGGGATAAATATAATATTGAATAGTGCGTGAATTCCAAAAATTCAAAAACGTTGAATGTTAATGCGCTGATTTTTTTGCTTTTGTGCTTAAACATAAAATGCTGCCCCTCTTTCTTACACACTAAATGTCGATTTCGTGAACGCATGTCTGCACAACGCCATCTCTGATACTGACAAAAACAAAACACGGTTGCGCATCGATAATATTTGCTTCATTGTGTCATTTTTAACTTAATAAACAAACTGAATTTAATTCAACAGTTATTAATTCTGAGGCGGTACGAAGTTCGTCGGGTCAGAAATATGAATTACAATTTGAGATAAGTTAAAAATATAAATATATGATTGTGTAACCTTTTCACAGAGTTTATTAGTAATGTTGATAAAATAAAATAATAAATTTAGATCAAATACTCACAGAATCTCCAAATCCCTGAAGACTTTCAACAGTTGGTCGTCGACACAATTCAACCTGTTATTGTCGAGTTGCAGATTCTTCAACGAGTTCAACCCCCGAAGCACCTTCTTGTTGATGGCTGTCAACTGGTTGTGACTTAGATCCCTGGGAAAAGAAAAAAAACATGTAAATATAATGTAACAAGCGAGTTCCCGGCATTCGTTGCAATGCCACTAATAAAGAAATTGTTTCTCCCTGCGTGTCTTTTCCCGTGTCCCCTTCCCCTCACACGTTCCCTCTCCCCCATTCAGCGAACTCCTCTCCTCTCCCGCATTCAATATATTCACTCCCAGTACATTCAGTTTTCAAACAGCTTGCGTGCCACCTATTACAATTTTTTTTTTCAATTTTCCATATATTACACACATTGATTTTTGTATATTATTTTTTTTTTATTTTTCTTATTTTTATTTATTTTTTTTTATTTAGTAACTATATAATATTTTTTACATTTTTATATGAAACATGTTAGTTAGATGTATATATAAAATATATTCGTAGTCCTCCTCACTAGGAGATCCTGTGCTGAGGGGGACTATGCTTTGGATAAGTTTTTCAGCGACTTCTATGGTTTAACTTCATTGGATAAGGTTTTCCAGAAACTTCTATGATGTTTTAAGTATACTAGTAAGTTCATTTTCCGATAGATTCTTCAGCCAACATTATTAGAACAATCAATCAAATTTGTTACCTAACAAAGGTAACTATTTAAAATATATAGATATATATTTTTATTAGATACAAAGTATTCGATTTTGGTTAGGAGATACCACAGGCGTATTTAATTTTGATAAAAATTGTAAAAATGTTTAATAAAACACTAGTCGTTTAAAATAAAGCAAAAATCTTGTGGGGGTTGTCTAAAACAGCATTTAACAAAACACTGAATTTTTTCATTCATGTCGATAACTTGTAAAATGTCTGAAACAAACGTGTTTATAATAAGTTTCGGAGCATACTTAGCGATTTTTTTCTATTGAGGGAATCTATCTATTTATATAAGTAAAAATGAATCTACGAAATGTATGTACGCTCATAGCTTCCAAACGACTGCACCAAATTGGATAATTCTTTTTTTGTTGTATTCGTTATTATCAGGACAAGGTTTGTGTAGAACTACTGGTGAGCTGTGGCATTAAGAAAAGTGTATAAAAAAATTGCAATAGGTGACACGCAAGCTGTTTGAAAACTGAATATACCGGGACTGAATGTATGGAATGCGGGAGGGGGGAGGGGAACTCGGGTAGGGATTCGCGGGAGGGGGGAGGTAACTCGGGAGGGGAGTGTGTGGAGTGGGGAGAGGGAAGGTGGAGGAGGCCGAGTGGGAACGAGAGAGGGGAAAGGGACGCTGGAGAGGAAGGGGAGGCGGAAGGGGAACGGGACAAATGAAAAAGAATTCTTTATTAAATAGCATAGCAACGCATGCCGGGAACCAGCTAGTTTCATATAATTACCCTTTCGGTGTGGGGAATGTCTAGATATTATCTTCAAGAAAAACATATATTTTTAAGAGCTTTAAAACTTAAAGTGACTAAGGTACATATGTAATAAATCGGTAGAAATAGGGTATGCCGCGGCTTAACAATACAGATGCTGAAACTCTATTAATTTGTTTTTTTTTTACATTAGCGCCACACAGGAGACCCTGAGGAAAGAAAATCCTCACAGCCTGCCATCTTTGGGATGTTGTGTGGAGCGATTTGTAAAAAGGAAGGAGAGGAAGTTCTGGGAAATAAAAAGGTATGAGGGGTTGAAAAATATAAATATGAAAAGTGTTTAGATTTATTAGTGTTGTCTTCTTCTTCAATAATTTAGTGCATTGATAGTAACAACCTTCAAAAGTTAGCTGGACCTGGCATGCGTTGCTATGCCATTTAATAAAGAAATTGTTTCTCCCTGCGTGTCCTATCCCATTCGTCCCATTCCCCTTCCGCTTCCCCTTCCTCTCCCGCGTCTCCTTCCTAACTCCGCCACCTCCACCTTCCCTCTCCCCACTCCACTCCCCTTTTCCCCCGTCCCGCGAGCCTCCCTAACGAGTTCTCCCCCCTCCCGCATTCCATACATTCAGTCCCGGTACATTCAGTTTTCAAAAAGCTCGCGTGCCACCTAATGAAATTTTTTATACAAATTTCATAACGCCAGAGCTCTGGCATGCGTTGCTATGCCATTTAATAAAGAAATTGTTTTTCCCTGCGTGTCCTTTCCTATTCGTCCCGTTCCCCTTCCGTCTCCTCTTCCTCTCCCGCGTCTCCTTCCCTCTCGCATTCCTTCACCTTTCCTCTCCCCGCACCACTCCCCCCTTCCACCGTCCCGCGAACCCCCCTCCCGAGTTCCCCTCCTCCCCTGCCAGGTTGCCCTCCCCCCTCCTGGGTTCCCCTCCCCCTCCCACCCCGCATTCCATACATTCAGTCCCGGTGCATTCAGTTTTCAAACAGCTCGCGTGCCACTTATTGCATTTTTTTTATACAAATATCATAATGACAGAGCTCACCAGTACTTTTATATAAACCTTGTCCTGACAATAACGAATACAAAAAAAGAATTATGTAATGTTTGGTGCAATCATTCGGAGGTTATGCGCGTACATACATTTAAGCAATTCTTTTTTTTTATACAGATAATTACAAGAAGAGATATATTCTAATAAAACTTGAATACATTATTTCCGTTTTGATAACTGCTAGTTAGAAAAAATGCTAAATTACTTTTATTCGTTGTATTCACAAAAACAGCGCTATAAAAAACTATCAAATTACCTTCATTCAACGTGTAAAACAAAGCCCTCTGTGATCAGAAGCAATAAATTCCTTACCCTACTATTACAGCATAACAAAAGTCGGTGTTCAAACGAAGCTAAAAGAAATAAAAGGTAAAATCAAATTAATAAAGCGTGTCAACCGTTGAAAATGTGAAAAGGACGTTAAAACGCCAGAACCTTAAAAAAACATTATTTTTTATTAATGTGTGGCCATTCATTTGTCCCCCCTGTGTACTTGTTACGCGACGCGTGTTACAAAGACAATTTTTCTAATCGGAAATTCTTTCATAGTACAGTCATGGTCGTAAGTTAGGCGAAATAAAACGATTAAGAGAAATATAAACGCTAGAAATATTTCGAATCTCATGCCTGCAAAATTTTAAAATCGAGCGACTTTTTGCACGAGGCTAGTAAGCGAAAAAGTGGTTTTTATTTATTTTGTGCATAATTTTATAAGAACGAAAAAAAGTTAGAACATGGAAAACCTCAAAAATAGTCTTAGCAATAAAGGGGTATTTAAAAAAAAATTGTTTCTTGTATTACTTCATAGTTAAGTCATGAGAAAACATTTTTTTTGTGGTTTACGCTTATATTTTTTGTTACGTAAATAATAATTTTATTGTAATTCCAATACATAGAAAAGCTAGTAAAAGCTTCGATTTATCCGTAGCATATTTTTTGATGTTCATACAGTAAGCCGATTCGTCGTAAAGATTATTCAAAATAGTATCTAAATAGGATTTCACGTATATATTCATCTTTGCATTCAATAAAAGGTCGAAAATAATAGAATCGAATAATATAGACCTAAAACTGAGAATACTCCTCATCAAGACCTATGTATGGAGTATCTCGATGTACGGCTGCGAAACATGGTGCCTATCCGAAAGAGATAAACGGAGAGTAGAGGCTTTTGAGATGTGGTCCTATAGAAGACTATTAGGAATTTCCTGGAGAGACCACATCACAAATGAGGAGGTTCTCCAAAGAATCGAAGGAGGAAGGCACCTGCTCAGGACCTTGTCCGAAAGCGCGCAAGATGGATCGGCCATGTAATAAGACAAGAAGGCCTCTTGCATGCCATAATGGAGGGTATGGCCAAGGGGACAAACGCTAAGGGACGCCCACGCCGAGAGTACCCGGAGGACCTGCTGGTGGACGTGCGCTGCTCATCATATGCAGACTTCAAAAGAGCCGCATAAGACAGGGAAGAGTGGAAGAAACGTATAGATGAAATTGCTGCAAACCAATCCCACGATTGAAACCAGAGAGAGAGATTCATCTTAAATAAAATTACATTTGAATTAATAATTTGGAAGGTTTCTATGGGTACCGCCGCCCCGTTTATTGGATAATCAACACCCCTGTCATTGGTCACCCAGTGTAGTTTATGGGGTGATGTTTGTCTAGGTTTGGCGGCGAAATCATTTGCCGACCGGGCCGGGATCGGTAGAGACTGGTTGAGAGAGACCTAATGTAGAATTCTCACTGAATCATGTTCCCCTCCCGCGTCCCCTTCCTAGCTAGCTTTATACATTATAGCCTATATGTTATTCTGATGTCTGAGCTATATTATTGTACGGTTTCATTAAAATCCATTCACTAGTTTTTGCGTGAAAGAGTAACAAACACACATATATCCATACAAACTTTCGCGTTTATGATACATATGAGTTAGATTGCTAGATTCTAAATACCCGAACTAAATGCAATCTAAATGTGACTTGGATAAATATAAAAATACTAGCGAGTTCCCGGCATGCGTTGCTAAGCCATTTCATAAATATTTTTTTTCTCCCTGTGTGTACTTTCCCATTCGTTGCGTTCCCATTCGTCCCGTTCCACTTACACATCCTCTCCCCGCTTATTATTATTACATACATTCAGTCCCTGTATATTCAGTTTTCAAACAACTCGCGTGCCATCTATTGCAATTTTTTGATACAAATTTCATAATGCTAGAGCTCACCAGTACATAAATAGAAACCTTCTCGGGCGTGTTCACTACAACTCACCAAAGATTCATCGCAATCGGATGAATAGTTTAGGAAATAATTTCATAACGCCAGAGCTCACCACTTTACATAGAAACCACAACAACTCACAAGGCTTCATCGCAATCGGATAAATGGTGTAGGAAATAATTTCATGACGCCAGAGCTCACTATTATGTATAGAAACAATCGCGGGCGTGGGCACATCAAATCCCCAAAGTTTCATCGCAATCGGATGAATGGTTTAGCAACGCAAAAGGAATAAACATACATACATACATAGTACATGCAAGCAAGCAAACATTGATTTACATATACGGGTGTTAAGGGGCGTACTTGACTTACTTTAACCAGTGGTTCCTGACATTATTTGGAGTAAATGAAATTTTAGTCTCCAGCGACATTTTCGATTTTTTTCTATAAAAACTTTAAAAAATGGTAGGTGCTGGACAGTTGGAGGCGGGGTAAGGAGTTGGACGGTTACTCGGCTGGGTGACCAGTGAAGACAAGCGGATGATTTTTTTTTGTTTGATTTTGAATTTAAAAAATTTGAAAAAAAAAAAACTCATCAACAGAGTCACCGGATACCAAAATTTCATTTGCATTTTTTACTCATAATAATGTCAGGAATCACTGGTTAAAGTAAGTCAAGTACATCCATAGACATATGAATATTTGTAGACCAGAACATAAAGGTGAGGAGGTAGACAACTTCAGCGGGGCGCAGAGCGGGAAGATGACTTTGGAGATATGTGATTCGTCGATAACTCAATATGACAGTATATAGGCATCTCGCATTATAATATCACCATTTAGTTCTTAAAAGTAAAGTATGCTTTTGAATGAACAGACCTTTTTACATGGGAGCGCGAATTGCTCGCCGCGTATTGAACAAATTTGCAAAGTCTAAATACGGCAAAGTAAAGTTCGTTTATTTTCAGTCTCCAATATTTTGTTGCCGTATTTAGTTAGAACACTTTTACAAATGTTTCATAATTTACTTACCCCGTAAACATCGACGAGCACACGCCATGTATCTCGAGTGATAGTATATATTTACACGTTTTCAAAACACAAACCATGTTTTTTTGCGGTGTTATTTCGTAAAATGAACCGATGAGCGCTCGACGCTGGCTCGCAGAAGAATGATGACGACACATTTTTTAGATTCACGCGAAGCCATACTCAACCTCACCTCTGCCATAGGTCATCCCAAGTGGTTCGCTACGTTTGGTGATTCAGCAGGGGTGCCCGGGTTCATGGGGTGAGGTTTGTTTAGGTCTTGGAGGCGGATGACCAAGACACACTGATCCTCAAATTCCTACCCACCCCTTAAACCCTTTTCCTTCCCAGAACTCTCCTCTCCTTCCTTTTCCTAAAAAAAACCCTCCACACAGCATCCCCATAGATGACATAGGCCCTGAGGAAAATTATTTTCCTCAGCGCCTCCTGTGGAGCTCATGTAAAAAAAAAATTCCCAGCCGGTTCCAAGGAACCGGTATGAGGGAGAAATAATACGCTTTTATCACTTAGAGCAGGTCTACTAATATTCATATGTCTATTAGTACATCCCTTTATACCCTGTACAGATAGATAATCTTTTTTTTTTAATGTGCGACATCTGCCGACTTTTTCACGACTCTTCAATGATTCAATTTTATTTTACTTTCTATAGAGGTAAGGTAAAAAATAACAAATCATGAGAAAAATGTGGATTTTGAATGCTCCAATTTTTCACCCCCTGTGAGAAAAGCGAGTAATTCTAATTATTAAATTCAAACCAAGGTTGCAGGAAAAAAATCATGTATAAATGCAGGGATGCAGCAACATTATTTATTTCTGTTGATGATTTCGGTTGTTTTATTTTTTTTTCAAGAATTTTTTTAACATTACAAATTATAACATTTTGCAAATATATACAATAATTCATTATTATTCCACTACTCCATAAGTTGAGCTCGTTTTTATGAGAAGAGTATTTACATGCAAAAAGTGTCTCATACATACTCTTCTATTATTTTGACCTTTGACATGGCCCGACTCGAGTATCTGATTAACTTGATCGTGCCATAATATCTTCCTCGGGCGTCCCCGACTTCATTCTTTGCGGATGTCCACATTTCTCACGCGATCATACGTGGTTTTACCACACATACGCTTCTCGGATCACATTTCAACAGCATTCAGTTTATTTTTATCCTTCCTCTGCCAGTAACATGCCTCACTGCCATACATCAGAGTAGGTACTAGCACTCCATTGTGGACTACTAGTTTCGCTTCTTTTAACAGTTTTTTTTATAAGCGCCAACGGCATTCAGTCCTCCATTAATGGAGTCACCCGCATTTACCGTTCTTTCAATAATTCTATCAGCCTTCCCATCTCTCGTAAACATACTACCCAGATACACAAAGTCATCCATCTGCTCCAAGTATTAATTATTCACAACTATATTGCACGCTGTTTTCGTACACTCTCTTTCAAACACCATGACTTTAGACTTACAACCGGGAACGTACCCAAACTACGTGACCTGTTCAGGGGGGGGGGGGGTCTTCAAAATGTCACGCTTGGTAGAAATGAGCGGCGGGGGGTTAGGTTTTTAGTCACCGGGGGGCGGGGGGGGGGGGGGGGGGTTAAAAATTGCAAAAAGTTGGTCACGTAGTATGGGTACGTTCCCTAAGTGTATTGTTGTAATCTTTAAGCAAACAATCATTTATTTATTTATGCAATTTATTCAATCCCAGTACATTCAGTTTTTAAACAGCCCGCGTGCCACCTTTTACAATTTTTATTCAATATTAAATTTGGTGTCTAACATAGGTACCTATTTAGAATAACTAAAATTCTTGGTTCGATTCAAACTATTAGGGGAGTACCTACTTTAAATAAATTTATCATCTTAAAGATTTTCAAAAATAGAATCCTGATTTAACAATCATTGTTTTGCAAAATGTCATTCTCAAACACGCAAACTGTCAAACTTGCAATAGTCGTTAGGTTTTCTGAAATTATCCAATTTTCTTAATTTTTCTCTCCGTAAGAACCATCCTCGTACTTCAAGGAATATTCTAAAAAAAGAATTAGCGAAATCCTCTCGAGCTTTGCGCTTAGTAACACATTTAGCCATTCATTTTTATATATGTATAAGATAAAAACGTTGTCAAAACAAAGAAATATTTTAATATATAAATAACTCATCCTCTATAGATTTTTCATCGTAATACGGCAGAAACAAAAAATGATTTTTAAAGTTGTTTTTAGCGGTTTATGATATTTTTAATATTTTTAAGATCTTTTGATCTATAGAAGTCTTTGAGGTTTTGGTTTAATTTCTGAGCTTGCTTAGGAAAATCGGTGAAAGATTACCAAGGGAAATCATCAAAGGCTTTTACCGTTCGTGAAAAGCCTTTTCTTTAAAGAAATGATTATTATATGGACTATTATTACATTTTGACGAGCTCGGTGGCAGGGAGGCAAGCTCCTTGGCTCCTTGCCCAGAAGTCGCACGGACAGATTTAATTGTATTTTACAGAATTTTTTTTCATCTTGAGTGTACCCCATAGAAGACCCAACTAATCCAATTTGGGAAGCGGGTAAGGGTACCGCCGCCCCGAGAATCATTTATTGGATAACCAACACCAATACCATAGGTCACCCCAAGTGTTTCGCTACGTTTTTTTTTTTTACACAGGAGGCCCTGAGGAAAATAATTTCCCTCAGGGCCTATGTGTTCTTTGGGGATGCTGTGTGGAGTTTTTTTTTAAGGAAAGGAAGGAGAGGAGAGTTATTGGAAGGAAAAGGGTTTAAAGGGTGGGTAATAATCTGGGGTTCAGTGTGTCCTGGTCATCCAACTGCAAGACCTAGACAAACCTCACCCCATGAATCCAGGCACCCCTGCTAAATCACCAAACGTAGCGAACCACTTGGGGTGACCTATGGCACGTTTGGTGACTTAGCAGGGGTGCCCGGGTTCATGGGGTGAGATTTGTGCGGCGAATGCTTTTGCCCACCTACTGCGTGGCGGACCGGATCGTGAGAGAATGGTTGGGGGAGACCTAGCCTGGACCTCTCCAGCTGGACCCTCTTGACTTGACCCTCCGCCTTGCACCGCAGCGGGAGGATGGATTCATGAGAGTTCACTCCTGGATACATTGACTCACAGATTTCTGCCCACCCCTCATACCGTTTTCTTTCCCAAAACTTCCTCTCCCTCCTTTCCCTAAATAGACACACCACACAGCAATCCCAAAGATGACATAGGCTCTGAAGGATTTTTTTTGCTCAGGGCCTCTTGTGTGAAGCAAAAGTAAAAAAATAATTAAAGTCCCTGACCGTCTGTCTGAAGCCAGTGAGACTATGGCACCCCTAATCCACGGTTTATGCTAGTGAGAAAGGGAAGGAGATGTGAATGATCAAGTATCTGGCTATATTCAAATGGTTCACGACGAGTTCATCGAAAACGAATTCATCGAAAATCAATTCATCGAAAATCAATTCATCGAAAGAAAATTCATCGAAAATCAGTTCATCGAAAACCAATTCATCGAAAATCAATTCATCGAAAACCAGTTCATCGAATGATCAATTCATCGAAAAAATATATTTTGTTGATATTTGAGAGAAATGCCGAGCGGACCAAGAAGTTAAAAAAGCATTGGTCAACCTAAACTAACCTAACCAAACCTAACCTAACCTAACCTAACCTAACCTAACCTAACCTAACCTAACCTAACCTAACCTAACCTAACCTAACCTAACCTAACCTAACCTAACCTAACCTAACCTAACCTAACCTAACCTAACCTAACTTAACCTATTTAACCAATTTTTAAATATTTTTTTATCATCACTCATAATGACCTTTCTGAGTTGTTTATGAGTTGGTTTCATTATGAGTTGTCTGGTCACCGTTCCTTAAATATCCCTTTTTTACAGTCAGACAATCTGAAATCGAAGAGATAACCTATAAATTTTACATTGTCACTACGAAACTGACAGTTGCTAAACACATTTTCTACAAATCTACAAAAAAAAATTTCGATCAATTGGCGATTTTGATCATTCGATGAATTGATTTTCGATGAATTGATTTTCGATAATCTCGTTTTCGATGAATTTGCTTTCGATGAATTGATTTTCGATGAACTCGTCGGTTACCTATTCAAATATGGTCTTCAAACCGGCGAGAGCAATTTCTGACAACCAGATAAGATGCGATGTATGAATGTGAATATACCGGAGTCTAAGTGAAAATTTACAGGTAAAATAAAGGCGAAAGTTTTTACGATGTATGTATGTTTGTTACTCTTTCACGCAAAACCCACTGAACGGATTTTAATGAAACTTTACAATAATATATCCCATACAACAGAGAAACATATAGGCTGTAGCTCAGAGTTCTGGCATTATGAAATTTGTATAAAAAATTGGAATAGGTGGCACGATTAGTAAGATATCTGTAATTCTGTATTCGATTCAAATTATAAGGGGAGTATTTCAAGTAAATGTGGGACCGGGGAGGGGATAGAAGCGGAGGGGGGAGAGAGGTGGCGGGGAAGGGGGAGAAAGGGGGGAGGGGAGGGGGTGGGAGGGAAAAAACCAGTTATTATATAATTTTACAATTATTTATTATTATAATTTATTTATTTATTTTGCCATGTAAGCAGAAGGTCCTGGGTTCGAGTCCCAGAGATGCCAATATCTTTTTCTGATTTTTCTGTCTCCAGATTTTCGATTAAGTTTCGCTAATATTGTTTTCATTTAATCAAAAATTAATTAAGCTGCAATGCGCACTTGAGGTGACTTTCCCACGAAAACGGCGCTATAGAAATAATCCAATCATTATCACTAACAATGATTTGGTACCCACCAGCAATAAATTTTTTTAAATAAAAAAAATGTAAAAAAATTCATTTCGACAATTTTCTTACAGTTTCTAAATATTTCGTATTTTTGTTCCACCGTATTATTTTCGCTTGCGGCATAATGTTAGCAAAACGACAAGAAAAAACAAAAAGCCGAAGAATGACGAGAAAGATATCACAAAAGAACAATACGAACCTTTTTAACTACGAATCTTTAATTGGAGGACGTTTTAATTCATATTTGAACGATCTTATTGCTTAGAAAATAAATCATCAGAGTGTGCAATTCACATGCGGTAGAAGTGAAACCACAGAAAACTAAAGTAGACAAGAGTGGGGAGACTACGGAGCACTTTTTTTAACATTAACATCACACTAGGCCCTGAGGAAAATAATTTCCATATGTCATCTGAGCTACTGTGTGGAGGGTCTTTTTGAGTAGAGGAAGAAATGAACATTGGTCTTGAACCCATGTTGTAGGAAGGAGGAAACACAGAGGCCGGCAAATCATTCCACAACCGAGCTGTTGAACACCAGAACGAGTCGAAGAAGCGATCCGTTTTCAGGTGACAAATGTCAACCGTGTACAAATGTTGGGCACGCGTTTGGCGTGTTTCACGACTATGCACCGGTGCTGAAGGGATCAATGACACTTACTAGTCCCTCGAAGCATCTTCCATTGTAATACCGGTAGAACAAGGATAGCATTCCCACCCGACGCCTGTACTCCAAAGATTTCAATCCGTCCGTCAAGATAGGAGAATTAATACGAAGGATGATTTTTTCCACATTTCCATAATTCACTTTTTCCTATACATTTGGTCATCTTAACAGTACATATTTGTGTTTTCTTCTTCGTAGTCGCTAGATGTCGCTTTCTTTTGTGTTTCTTTTTGCTGTTCATTTTGGAGTGGTTTGAAGATTGAATATTGATTTGACAATTATTCTTTTTTGATTTCACAAGAATCGAAAAACCTAACCTAACCTAACCTAACCTAACCTAACCTAACCTAACCTAACCTAACTTAACCTATTTAACCAATTTTTAAATATTTTTTTATCATCACTCATAATGACCTTTCTGAGTTGTTTATGAGTTGGTTTCATTATGAGTTGTCTGGTCACCGTTCCTTAAATATCCCTTTTTTACAGTCAGACAATCTGAAATCGAAGAGATAACCTATAAATTTTACATTGTCACTACGAAACTGACAGTTGCTAAACACATTTTCTACAAATCTACAAAAAAAAATTTCGATCAATTGGCGATTTTGATCATTCGATGAATTGATTTTCGATGAATTGATTTTCGATAATCTCGTTTTCGATGAATTTGCTTTCGATGAATTGATTTTCGATGAACTCGTCGGTTACCTATTCAAATATGGTCTTCAAACCGGCGAGAGCAATTTCTGACAACCAGATAAGATGCGATGTATGAATGTGAATATACCGGAGTCTAAGTGAAAATTTACAGGTAAAATAAAGGCGAAAGTTTTAACGATGTATGTATGTTTGTTACTCTTTCACGCAAAACCCACTGAACGGATTTTAATGAAACTTTACAATAATATATCCCATACAACAGAGAAACATATAGGCTGTAGCTCAGAGTTCTGGCATTATGAAATTTGTATAAAAAATTGGAATAGGTGGCACGATTAGTAAGATATCTGTAATTCTGTATTCGATTCAAATTATAAGGGGAGTACTTCAAGTAAATGTGGGACCGGGGAGGGGATAGGTAGGGGGGAGAAGCGGAGGGGGGAGAGAGGTGGAGGGGAAGGGTGAGAAAGGGGGGAGGGGAGGGGGTGGGAAAAAACCAGTTATTATATAATTTTACAATTATTAATTATTATTATTTATTTATTTATTTTGCCATGTAAGCGGAAGGTCCTGGGTTCGAGTCCCAGAGATGCCAATATCTTTTTCTGATTTTTCTGTCTCCAGATTTTCGATTGAGTTTCGCTAATATTGTCTTAATTTAATCAAAAAATTAATCAAGCTGCAATGCGCACTTGTGGTGACTTTCCCACGAAAACGGCGCTATAGAAATAATCCAATCATTATCACTAACAATGATTTGGTACCCACCAGCAATAAATTTTTTTAAATAAAAAAAATGTAAAAAAATTCATTTCGACAATTTTCTTACAGTTTCTAAATATTTCGTATTTTTGTTCCACCGTAATATTTTCGCTTGCGGCATAATGTTAGCAAAACGACAAGAAAAAACAAAAAGCCGAAGAATGACGAGAAAGATATCACAAAAGAACAATACGAACCTTTAATTGGAGGACATTTTAATTCATATTTGAACGATCTTACTGCTTATAAAATAAATCAGAGTGTGCAGTTCACACGCGGTAGAAGTGAAACCACAGAAAACTCAAGTAGACAAGAGTGGGGAGACTACGGAGCACTTTTTTTAACATTAACATCACACTAGGCCCTGAGGAAAATAATTTCCCTATGTCATCTGAGATACTGTGTGGAGGGTCTTTTTGAGTAGAGGAAGACATGAACATTGGTCTTGAACCCATGTTGTAGGAAGGAGGAAACACAGAGGCCACAGAGGCCGGCAAATCATTCCACAGCCGAGCTGTTGAACACAAGGACGAGTCGAAGAAACGACCCGTTCTCATGTGACAAATGTCAACCGTGTACAAATGTTGTGCACGCGTTTGGCGTGTTTCACGACTATGCACCGGTGCTGAAGGGATCAATGACGCTAGTCCCTCGGAGCATCTTCCATTGTAATACCGGTAGAACAAGGATAGCATTCCCACCCGACGCCTGTATTCCAAAGATTGCAATCCGTCCGTCAAGATAGGAGAATTAATGCGAAGGATGATTTTTTCCACATTTACAATGCACTTTTTCATATACATTTGGTCATCTTCTTCGTAGTCGCTAGATGTCGCTTTCTTTTGTGTTTCTTTTGGCTGTTCATTTTGGAGTGGTTTGAAGATTGAATATTGATTTGACAATTATTCTTTTTTGATTTCACAGGAATCGATCCTTGGTTCGCTAAATGTCTGGCCGCTGAGGTTCGTCAGGCTTTTTATACCACTACACCAAAGGAGACTTGCGTGGATTTATCGTATAACGTTGGAACCGAGTTCAATAAAATAAATATTTAATTGCTATCTCATTTTCTCGCAGGCTGAATCCTGTAGATGTATGCGTTTGTCTCTTTTTAGTGTCGCTCATTTCCGTTTCATCGAGTCTCAAATTAAGTTTTCATTTCAAAATCAACTGGTACATATTCAAATGTCTTTTAAAAATTGGATTTGATTTGACAGAGATTGACTAAAATAAGTGAATACCCCTAAAGGCGCTATCACCTTAGACAAATCCCAATTGGATAGGACCGAGAAATATTTCGAATTTTAATTGCTGTAAATCTTACTACAATATTATAAACGCGAAAGTTTGTATGGATGTATGTGTGTTTGTTACTCTTTCACGTAAAAACTACTGAAAGATTTGAATGAAACTTTACAATAATATTGGTCATACATCAGAATAACTTAATACAGGCTATAATTTATGTTGCTAGCTAGGAAGGGGACGCGGGAGGGGAACGAGGACGCACGTGAATGGTGATTCAGGGAAAAACAATGTTTTTCTTTGAATATGGCATTGGAACGCACGCCGTGAATTAGGTTGTTTTAAATATAAATGCAATCCAATTCTATCAAGCCTAGCTTAAAATCAACTGATAAACCAGCTTTAAAAATATTTATATCATATTTTTCACTTAAATTCCTTTTTCCTAAAAGGCGTCCGCTTTTACTACCAAGTTTAATAAAAAAAAAAACACAAAGTAGCAAAAAAAAACAAAGGCGAAGAAATGCGAAAGCTACCTACCGCGGCGTCAACTTACTAGCTCCTGGCGGGCAATTGTTTTTATAGCGCCAAAAAAAGCGCGGGAAATCTCCCCCTGCCTTCTGGCGACAATGGCCGCCTTTCGCGCCAAAAGCGACACCTGGCAGCGACGGAGCAACTCCGTCGATAAGGTGTTTGGAAAAGCGAAATTAAAACTTTAATTTATAAAAAGAACATTTCTTTGCATAACCTATAAATTGTATATTCCTGTAAAAAACATCAAACAGTATTAATACCCTTGCGTCTGCGTACACACGCTATACACCAATAGATACAAACGGAAGTGCTGCCATTTATCATCAAACGGTAGATATTAATTATCTAATCTATGCAGGTATGCGTAATATAATGTGTTCCTGCGAGTTTTTTCTGACGTTGTATTAGTACGGATAAATTACAAAACTCGCGTATAGATAGCGCCACTTTCATCTGTGTCTCGTAAACGAATGATTCCAACAACCTGGTTTATATAAAAAAAAAATGCTTATCCACTACTCTGGTTTCTCTTGAAAGAGTGACGGTAGTACTTAGTTGTATCACGCGGCTATATATTACCCCGGGATTCCCCAGGGGTCGAATCTAGGACCCCTCTTCTTTCTTTTATTCATTAATGATATAGGCAAGACCATTAAACGCTCAAAATATCTCCTCTTCGCTGACGATATTAAACTATTCAGAGTTATTAAAAGTTTAAGATTCCATTCTTCTGCATAAAGATCTTGATTCTCTTGTCAAATGGTCGGAACTGAATAACATATCATGCATACAAAAATGTAGTATCGTCACATTTACAAGATCACAAGACACATTTTTATTCCCATACCATATTGATAAAATTATACTAACACGCACGAGATTCGAGACCTTGGCGTGATTTTTGAAGCAAATCTCTCTTTCAAATCTCACATATCAGACATTGTCTCCCGCGGTAACAAAATGATCGGATTTGTTCTTCGTAATGCGAGATCATTTACTAATGGAATTGCAATACGAAGAACATATGAAGCACTTGTCCGCAGCATCCTGGAATATAGCTCCATTATTTGGGCACCCTCTGAACAAAACCATATCCCAGAAATAGAAAAAGTACATAAAAGGTTTATGCGTTACCTGTATATGAGGGAATATACATACTATCCATTCCTGTATCCATCGTTGTTCTTAACAGAAATGCTCGATCTTAATACCTTAGAAGGCCGCCGAAAAATATTTTTGGGGAAACATTTTTTTAAGCTAATTTCCGGTACTGTACTGAATCCACCTATGTTGAAGGAGATTAACCTATATGTCCCTAACGCGTACACTCGTGGGAGATCCCACACACTTTTTTATGCTCCGAAAGTGAGAACTTCTTCCTTTCAGAATGCCCCATTAAATAGAGCAATTCAACTGCTTAACGATTGTGCATTGAGCATTGACATCTTCAATGTTACCTATAGAGAGTTCAGTAACTATCTTTTGACATATGTCTCAACCAAAGATATTCAAATACAGAAGAGATATGCTATGGTGTCCGCGCAACTGTCGCCGGACTACGCGCTAATTAGCGTAGTTTTCATACAAAAAGAATTTGTTCATTTCGTTGATTTTTTGAAAATGTGCATTAATATTGGTTAACAATATATTTTTAATAAGGAAAGAATTCGTTCATTTAGTTTAACGTTCGTTTGGTTTATTCCTTAATTATTTGTTCTTTTAGTTTATTTGTTAATCGGTTAACAATATCGGCGACACCCGGAAGTGGAGACCCACATAGTAAAAACAGCAGATAGCACATCTACTTATATTTCAATATCTTTGGTCTCAACATAGTGAAACTGCCCCCTTGGCCTTTTTTTCTCTTATATTTTGTAATCTTCTCCGTAATAATTTGGTGTATAACTGTTTTATGGAGATCCTGAAAAAAAAAATATATATATGACATCATTGCCCGTCCAGGTTACTTTGTCTCGGTGACTAGCTATCACTGGATGACAGTGGATCCGAGGAACGGGCTTTTTTTGGAACCAGTTCCTATTGGTTTTTGGGGTGTTATGCCGTGTTGCGCTACCTCCTTCTTTAGCCAACGTTTCGGACATCGTTGCAGTGTCCATCATCAGGGCAGATCCGGCAGATCCGGTAAATGCTTTTGGCCGTGAAAATCTTAAAACTTATCAGTTCCTATTGGATTTATAAAATGTTCACCAACACTAACTGGGTGAAGCCGAATCAAAAACCGCCTTCGGGGCCCAGTAGTGAAAACCTGCGGAGCGGGTTTTTAATTGCTACAAGATTATAATTACTTACTGGATAAAATGTCTCTGTTAAAACTTTCGGAAAGAAGAATTATCATAGATTTAATATTATTACATAAAATAGTGCATTACAAAATTAACTATCCTGAATTACTTCAATTAATCAACATTCGTTTTCCCAAAAGATCTTACCGAAATTTACTACCATTTTACTTTAACAACACCAGGACACTGTCTTACCAAAATTCCACAAATATTCCTGATCTGGGAGATTTCCCTTAAAATTAAACAAACGCCCCAATTGCTTCCAACCGTCTGGAGCCAGTGAGAATAAAGCGGCCTACACACGACACTGCATGTAGTGACTGCGGCAGTGACTGCAGAGAGCGTGGAGTTGAGCGAACTAGCGCTGTCTCGTTCTAGCGGCCCTTTAACAAACGAGACAGTGCTAGTTCGCTCAAATCCACGCTCTCTGCAGTCACTGCCGCAGTCACTACATGCAGTGTCGTGTGTAGGCCGCTTATCGCATCAAGTTGGGGTATGTTGTGAGGCTGAAGGTAGCGGGGAGGGAGATAAGATTGGATAGATGAAGATGGGGAAGTGTCTGGCTATTCACATCTGGTCACCAAAACGGCTAAAGCCATTTCAAGCAACGTTTTAATTCAGAATGGTGGTCTTTCACCAGAGCGATACTGAGAATATCTTCCCTCTGGAACGTGCCGCAAGCCCCAAATATATATTGTTGTGTATTCATTATTCACTAGCAGTAAAAAACCCGCCCCGCAGGTTTTTACTGCTAGGCTCTGCGGGCGGCTTTGGGTTCGGCTTCGCCCAGTGAGGTTTTGATTGGTGATCTTTTTGTAAATCCAATAGGAACTGGTTCCAAAATTAGCCCGTTCCTCGTATCCACGTGTCAACCAGTGATGGCTAGTCACCGCAAAAAAGTAACCGGGACGAGCGATGACGTCGTATGTAATATACAGTCGCTTGATACAACTGAGGATCCGGGAGATAACTCCAGGTTAACAAATTCGTAGTTCTTATACCTAGGAAGGGCACGTCCCTTTGCGTCTAGCCGACGAAAGTGGCGTCATCTTGTGACGAATCCTTGAATTAGTAACCGAATTATAACGGTAGGTCTGTCCACGTACACGGATGTTTATATGGTGCGACGAGTTATAAGTGCGGGAAGCCGGATTCTTAAATTCAACCACGCAGACGAAAGGCTTATAATTAGAGATGAAACGGATAGTTGTTTGGCCGGATACCGGGTATCCGGCGAGATGCGAGGCCGGATGGCTGGATATCCGGCGGCCGGATATTCGTTAATTTTGAGTATTAATTCAAAATATTCTCTTTGATAAGAAGAAGAACAAGATATATTATGGTGCTTCAATGTGAGTATTTAATAATTTCAATAATCTCTGTGTTTTTTACGATTTTTAATTCACTGTAATGGTGATTGTGATTAGTTAATCATGTTAATTTAAGTCTTCGCTACTCTGCGAGGTTTTTGTAAGTTTTTACTAAAAGTTTTTAGTGAATATCTCCGAAGAAAATTTTAGTTTTTTGGGAGGCCTTATGGCTTTTTTGTAACTTTTTCGACTTTAAATAGCCGTCATAATTATAAGCCATTTTTATTGATATTTACCTCACAAAGATTAATGTATTGCATTTTATTATAGGAAATTGTCGTAGTTTTTTTAATATCCGGTACCCTGCCGGATATTGAGTTACTATCCGGTATCCGGCCGGATTGTAAATTTAGACCGGATACCCGATATTTACCAGATACCCGTTTCATCTCCAGTTATAATAACGTTCGACGTGTTAGTAATTTCAGCTTTCTTCAATAGGAACCGATAGCTTAGTTAGTAATACGAAGTACTGCTATACCCACAGATGGAAGCTGAATATAATATCAGAAGGGTACCATCTATCGTAGTTCGTGTCTTAGGTACGAATGGTTACGATGATGGCCGAAGGCATCGACGAGGTTGGGAAGAACCACTTAGAACCTAGTCTAGTAAGGAAGTCCATCGTGTTTAATATTGGAATATACCCAACACAAGTTGTCATAATATTGGACATTTAGAGACATTTTATGCAGATAACTTTACATGCACACGCCGGGAATTGAACACGCAACCTACGGATTCGAAGTCGAGAGTTTTACCCGTCAACAACGTCAATAAATTATTTTTAATTAAGCTGCCGCTACCCGAATTTCTACCGATTTCTTACATATCTCCCTTAAACACGTTAAGTTTTAAAGCTCTTAAAAAATTTATGTTATTCTGGAAGATAATATAGCTATACACAATGACGTTATATAAAAAGACTTGCCATAGTCTCAAAAACTCAAGATATAATGTGGCAATCAATCAAAACTCTTTTGTTTTCAGCAATTTTCAATAATTTCTTTATTCAAAAGTTATTCGTGTATGACAAAGAAAGGCGCTTAAAAGAATATGTGCATATGAACGAAACAAAAGATAGAACGCGGGTGGCATTTTCGTATTCAAAATTCAAAAGTTCCGTCGGATACTGTCTCAAGGCCGACTAAATTAGGAGGCTTGGGCACCAGTCGAATTTTGAGGTGTCAAATAGCTATAATGAACAACGATAGTTTGCAAATGGCGTTGATTGTTATTGTATTTGTTGTTTCTGCTGATTTGTATGTTGTTTTACCGCAGGCAAGTAAATAAAGAATCATTAGATTATTATTATAAAAAGTAAATTTTACTTAGCGACGGCGTCGACTTTGTAATTTGGCTGTTGCGCATCCAGACCTGTACTTTAGTAGGCCTTGAGTTCTCTAATGACGCATAAAATCTTTGGGCGGAAAGCAATTGTATTATTTTTATAATCGATAATAATAAGTAATTTGCGTGTATTTACAAATGAAATAATATTCCTTCGCTTTTACGACTGTTTACCGTGTAATGGAAACATTTTCTCATCACACAGGAGGGAATTTTGGCGCTTTTTAATGCAATTTACTTACTAGTAGGACACGACCTTACTCGACGCGTGGCAGTTTAGTACTAAAGTACTAGAAATCGAGTACTCTACAATTGTCTTGTTGTTGGCTTCCCATTTTGAGATTTCTACCCCGCGTCTAAAGTATGTAACGTCTTTGGCTACACATTCCCCGCGCCGAAACGCAAATTATATAAAATTCTCTCGATAGAAAAAAATCGCAAAGTATGCTCCAAAAATTATGATAAACACGTTTGTTTTGGTTATTTTACAAGTTATATGTATGAAAAAATTCACAGTGTTTCTTTAAATGCTGTTTAAGACAACCCCGCGAGATTTTTTGCTCTATTTTAAACGAGTCGTGTTTTATTAAACATTTTCACAATTTTCGCATCGATTTTGTCGCTTTAAATACTAGCGCGCTCCTCTAACATTCGTAATTTCATCTCCATCTTCTTCTTTTTGGGCCCGGTTGCAGCGCCTTAAGTTTTACTTAATTTCTATCCAATAGATCCGCTAGAGACGCGCCAACACTTCGTAAAGCAGTCCTAACAAAGCCCCTCTACAGGTACTCCATACAGCCCACAGTCTAACCCGTTGGGGATTGCAAATAACTTACAATGGGCCGGGAGAAGGGAAAGGGGAAGACGAGAAACGAGTGCTAGAATATTATAAAACTTGAAGGAGGACGGAGAAAGATACGGTAGATTCAAAACCCACGAGATTTTTGAAGAATTTTCTTTAAAAAGTGTTATCAATTTTCCTGTGTACGCGTCCAAAAATAGGTTACTAATTTTCTCTTAATAAGTATTTTAAAATTAATTTTCTAATTAGTATACTGAACATCTGTTGATGGCGTTCAAACCAGACAATTTTAACGACTTTTGGAGGGTCCTAAATCTTATAAGATATCTATATTATACTAGCTGGTTCCCGACATGCGTTGCAAAGCCATATTCAAAGAAATAAATTATTTCTTCCTGCGTGTCCTTTCCCGTGCGTCACCGTTCCCCTTCCGCATCCCCTTCCCCTCCCGCATCCCCTTCCCATCCCGCGTTCCCATTCCACCTTCCCTGCCTACCCTCTCCGGCTCCCCCGTCCCGCCAACCCCCCTCCCGCGTTCATTATATTCAGTCCCAGTACATTCAGTTTTCAAACAGCTCGCGTGCCATCTATTACAATTTTTTTATTCAAATTTCATATTACAAATATTCATTTTCGTTTATTATATGAACAATCAACCTAATTTGGTACCTAACATAGGCACCCATTAAAAATATCGATAATTTAAAAAAATCCATTGACAATTATTCTTTTGTTACAAAAAAAAACAGCTGCCTGCTAAATTCAAATTCAGCAAACGCGTGAACTGTCAAACGTACGAAGTTAAAATAGTCGTTAAGTTTTCTAAAATTATCGAATTTTCTGCGCAATTTTCTTAATTTTTCTTTCCGATGGAACCTTCTACAAATTATTAGAAAACTCATAGAAAAAAGATGAATGAAATAGGTAAGGTCGTTCTGAAGTTATGGCGTGACCAAAGGAAACAGGGATTCATTTTTATATATACGTATATAAGACTAAAAAATATTGGCAGTAGTGCCAAAATCCAGAGAGGAAATTGGTGAATACGTTTGTATGGACGAAACTCGTTACGACCTTCAAACCGTTGCAGAGAATGGCACCAGCCTATATATCAGACCTCTGTGCTGAAAAGACCTAAATGACAGACAACTTACCTTGGTCAGCAGATATTAATGCCACTAAATTACTAAATGATTAGTTGGTCAAATAATACCATCTACTTTGTGCGCGTTTTTCGAATATCTGCCCGGTCGTATGGAATAAGCTATCCCCAAATATTGCTGACAAACAGAATTTAGCAGAATTCAAGGGGATCTTAAGAGGGATCCCGGTCGCCGAGAAATTTGATCAATAGGTATTCGACCAAACTTTTTCTGTCACTATTGCTCTTACTTCCCTGAATAATGAGCGAAAGGGACAACTGCACCTCAGACTGATAATCTATATATATATAAATGAATCCCTGTTTCCCTTGGTCACGCCACAACTTCAGAACGACTCTACCTATTTCATTCATATTTCTTTTTAAAAGTTTTCTAATACTTTGTAGAAGGTTTTTACGAGAGATGGGAAGGCTGAAAGAGATATTGAAAGAAGGGTGAATGCCGGTAACTCCATTAATGGTGGACTGAATGCCGTTGGCGCTAAAAAAAAACTGTCAAAAAAAGCGAAGCTAGCAGTCCACAATGGAGTCCTGGTACCTACCCTGATGTATGGCAGTGAGGCATGGAACTGGCAGAGGAAGGATGAAAGTAAACTGAATGCTGTTGAAATGAGATCCCTGAGACGTATGTGTGATAAAACAATGTATGATCGTGTGAGAAATGTGGATATCCGTAAAGAATGTAAGGCTGATGTAAGCATAATGAGTAAGATTAAGAAAGGGACCCTCGGATGGTTTGGGCATGTAGAGCGAATGAACGAAGGAAGTAGTGTAAGAAGAATATACGACGCGAATGTGAATGGTAGGAGAAGTCGGGGACGCCCGAGGAAGACATGGCACGATCAAGTGAATCAGATACTTGAGTCGGGTCATGTCAAAAGTCAGAATAATAGAAGAGAATGTATGAGACGATGTATGAATGTGAGTGAGGCAAAGAGTGTGTGCCAAGACCGAGTTGTTTGGCGGTCCGTCCTCTCTGCCTACCCCTGCGGGGAAACGGCGTGATGGTGAGTTAGTTAGTTAGTTAGGTTTTTACGGAAAGAAAAATTAAAAAAAATGAATAATTTCAGAAAACTTAACGACTATTTTAACTTCGCACATTTGACAGTTCACGCGTTTGATGAAATTGCATTTAGCAGGAGGCTGTTTTTTGTATTAAAAGAATTGACATGGATATTTAAATTATAGATATTTTTAAAAAAGGTACCTATGTTAGGACCAAATTTGATTGATTGTATAAATAATATACTTGTAATATACGAAAAATGAAAATTTTAATTAAAAAAATGAACCTAAAATTACTGGCTTAATTAATGAACGGATTGAACTAACGAAGCTCTTAGAATTGAAAGAAGTTGTATTCGCGATCCGTAGACATAAATAATGCATCTAAGATGCGACAAATTTGTTTCGATCTTATGAAACGAAAATGATTGAAATATAACTTAAGACCTCATTAACTAATTAACTGCCGTTTGATGTCTAAAAGTAAATGCGAGACTTCCAATATATATCAATTTGAGAGGCAATATGGTATCTATTGTATATTTTTGGATAACCAACACCATTGACTTAGAAGGGTGCCCGAATTCATGGAGTGAGGATTGTCGAGTACTTGGCGACCGATACGTTTGCCCACCTACAAACGGGTGGATCGGGAGAGTTTGGTTGAGGGAGATCTAAACTAGATCTCTCCAGCCATACTCTCTCGACCCATTGCGTGCATTGCAAGTGGGAGAGATGAATTCAAACGTCCATACTTTATATACATTCATACTCCTAAACATTGACCCCCAGATTCATACATCCGTCACTCCTGGACACACTAACCCCCAGATTCCTTCCCAATACCCTTTTCCTTCCCAGAACTTCCTCTCGTTCCTTTCCCCAAAAAAACCTACACACAGCATCCATTACATAGGCCCTGAGGAAAATGTTATTCTTCAAGGCCTCCTGTGTGGATCTAATTTTTTTTTAAATCCCTATCAATAACGATCCGGCTGTCAACAGTAAAACTATGAACGGTTTTTCGATATAAAATCGTCGGAAGTTACGCCTATACGGTATTGTAAAGTTACTCATTTCTCTATTTCTTCGAGGCAAAATCGGGGAGCCGGCTAAAGGGCGCGGACTCCGAGTTTCGTCTGCCGTTGGGCCGATAGCCATGCACATTGTCATTGGGACTGCCTGGTGGTTTGTGGAATACCTTCTCTGTATATTTTCTTTTTATGCATTTTATCTTCCCTCTGTTATTATTGTAAATACTTGCATTATATTATCACTGTCACTTTTTTATATATATATTTTCTTTTCAGATGAATTATTCTACGGGCTGCCAATTTTTTTATTCTTTTCTATTATGTTGTTGTAAGTACTTGCATACTGCTTTCTAACCCCGTATGCATGGACATTGGGGGTCTAGAGTCGTTCAAATAAATGTAGCTTCGTTCAATAAAATAGATTCTTGATGTGTGCGGTGAAGGAGGAAACCATATTATGTTTCCATGTAACGTTGGGAAAGTAATGGGGTCCCCTCCAATGATTTCTTTGTGCTTGATCTAGGGATGTCGAAAGTGAAAAAAAATATCGATATATCGATGTATCGATATTTATTAAAATATCAATATCGACGTCGATATATCGGTCAAATTTTCAAGAGATTTTGCGTTTTTAAAATAATAATGTATTCAGCTCAATACTATCAATAGTAATTTTTGTACACAATTTGCTTTTTTTAAGTACAAAAATCTCAATAAAAATTAAGGTATTTTTGTCATTATTCACTTTTATTACGTAATACATAATTACAAAAATATCAAAAACTAAAAAGCTGTCTTCTAACTTATATGTAAACTGAGACGCATACATACTATTAACATTCTCTCTCTCTCTGGTTTCAATCCTGGGATTGGTTTGCAGCAATTTCATCTATTCGTTTCTTCCACTCTTCCCTGTCTTGTGCGGCTCTTTTGAATTCTGCATATGATAAGCAGCGCACGTCCACCAGCAGGTCCTCCAAGTACTCTCGGCGTGGGCGTCCCCTAGCGTTTGTCCCCTCGGTCATACCCTCCATTATGGCCTGCAAGAGGCCTTCTTGTCTTATTGCATGGCCGATCCATCTTGCGCGCCTTTCGGACAAGGTCCTGAGCAGGTGCCTTCCTCCTTCGATTCTTTGGAGAACCTCCTCATTTGTGATGTGGTCTCTCCAGGAAATTCCTAGTAGTCTTCTATAGGACCACATCTCAAAAGCCTCTAGTCTCCGTTTATCTCTTTCGGATAAGCACCATGTTTCGCAGCCGTACATCAAGATACTCCATACATAGGTCTTGATGAGGAGTATTCTCAGTTTCAGGTCTATATAATTTAACATTTTATTGGCGTATTAATCTGTCAAAAAGGACTTGGAACAAGGTATAGTCAATAATCATAGACAATTGGGAACCAACACATAGGAGTGGCTTAGAAAAAATGGCGAAAAATAGCATACATTTCTATGTATGTACCTACACACATGAGATAGTATTGGTGATCACAAATACTAATGCAAAGACAATAGATTTGTGAGCTATTAATAGTAAAAATTTCAACCGCCAGATGTCATGACCCAATACAGTTACTTTTTTTCCGTTCGTTCCTGTACGGTTTTGGATTCTAGTGACTTTACATACATAAATTTAAAAAAATATCGATTTTGATACAATTTTTGTATATTTTGTATCGATATATCGGATCAAAATATATCGGCTAAAAATATCGATATATTGAATTAAAAATATCGATATATCGATACTTTTTCAACAAGCCTAGCTTGATCCCCAGGGGTGTTGATAAATAATCGATATATTATCGATACACTTATTTTATCGATTTTGGACTTTCATGCCAAACCGATACTGAGAGAATCTACAAGTAGCAACTTGTAGAAAACACAATTCCTAACACGTATCTAACAATAAATTTCCTCCAGAATTCGCAGTCTTGTGTATTTTCAAAGTCCTCAGGGATCCTGTCCCAACGAGATAGAAACTTTTATATTGCTAGCCTCAACTTGTGGCGAAACCCTAACTCAGTTATTACAAGGCGATATAAACTCCAAATAAATGGCAGCTTTTGAAAAAGGAGTCTTAACCCTAGAAAGATAATCTTATTTTTATCTACCTTAAAGATAATCATACGTCTTAGAGACGTACTGAAGTTTAAAAGTAAATATTTCATATTTTAGCACACTTACACAGTTTAAAGATAGTTGAATAATTAGTTTAGATAAAACCAAAATAATAATTATAAAAAATATAATGTAATTTAAAAAATCGCTGTTATTTCCGTCTACAAAACTCTGTATTTGAATATCTTTGTACAAAACCAATTAAAATCCAGACTGCTGTCCAGCAACATGAAGATATTAGTGTACAAAACACTTATCAGACCAGTACTTACGTACGCAACTGAGACTTGGGTACTGACTAAGAGGAATGAGCGAGCACCGGACGTTTTTGAAAGAAAAATTTTGAGGCGCATCTTCGGACCGGTTCTAGAAAATGGATTTTGGCGCAGACGTTATAATAATGAGCTCTATACTTTGTTTAAGGAGCTAAACGTCACAAAATTTATAAAACTGGGAAGACTTCCGTGGCTGGGTCATGTGGAGAGAATGACCGAGCATCAAGCACCAAAGTCCCTGCTGAACTCAAAATCAATAGGGCGAAGGAGCCTGGGAAGACCAAGACTAAGATGGAGCGACAACGTCCTCAAAGACATATCTATCTTGGAGCTTCTAAACTGGAGAGAGCTGGCACAAAACCGAGATGAGTGGAGGAAGACTCTTGAGGAGGCCAAGACCCACCAGGGGTTATAGAGCCAATAGTGATGATGAATTAAAAAAATATCAAAATTCTGTAAACCTCTTACAAATCAACTACAAAAAGGCTTTTTTTAAATAATGTTTCATTGTGTGTCTAAAACGTATTTTTTTATACGTTATGAAAGTTTAAAGGCTAATCAGTCGTTATACATAAAAATAATGTCCACCTATATATATATTCATATATTTTATTTATTTATTTTTTATTTTTTTATTTCGCTAAATCACTTTTACACGAACAAGCCTGAAAGTTACACAAAAGGTAGTCATACGTCTTTCGGACGTATGGGGTTTGTATTTCTCCGTAACTATTGTACTTAACGATGTGACAGAGCCGCCCCGCGCAAGTTCTACTCGACAACTGAGCTAACTGAGATAGAAAACAAAATGAAAAAAAGACAGCAATTCTTGTGTATCGCTTATGTCTCTAAGACGTAGATTATCTTTCTAGGGTTAAGTGTTTGATAAGAATTTTATTTACATGCTAAATAAATGTAATGTACCTACGTTGAAGCAACTATACACATCTCCCTTTTTTCTATCTACTTTACATGTTCCTATCCTAACTGACAATGTATGCCAATATTACCTGCATGTGACGTTTTTGAACAATAACTCCAAAGGACAATCAGTTTATTGAAGTAACCCGTGCAAAATTAACCGATCAGTGGCTGAATGGATATCGCGTTTGGGTCCCACCCGGGCGTCGCGTGTTCGATTCCTCGGCTTGCTAAATCCTCCAACAGAAGCAACATTTTCAGCTTTCTGTGGTGGTAGTAGGAGATTTTCAAATATTCTCGGGTTATCGTATCCCGGAAATATTGTCTTTCTTTTTTAATAAAAAAATAAGATTATCAACTGCTATGGTGATATCTCGGTGACTAATATCGATTCTTACGGAACTTGCGCAGTGATCAACCGAGGAATTCCTCGATTAACGTAAGTCAGATTCCTTCCCAATGTTCACTGTTCACCAAGCTATTTCATAAAGTTGTCACTTTCGAAAACCATGTTTTATTGATAACAATCCATTGATTCGTAGTCTTTATTTTTTGTTAAATATAAATAATATGTTGATAGACATACATAACATTACATTAGGTCCAAACAGGAGGTCCCAAGGAAATTAATATTAGGGATTATCTGTATGTATCCATCCCTCCCACAGCGGTGCAAGGCGATGGTGATGGATTCAGAAAGTATTGCAGGGGAGGTTAAAAGGTCTCTTTTAACCAGTCCTTCCCGATGTGACAGACGCATCCGCCATCAAAATCTAGACAAATCTCACCCCATGAATCAGGGCACCCCTGCTAAGTTAACAAGCGTAGCGAACCACTTGGAATGACCTATGGCAGAGGTTCTTCTTAAGTCTTGTGCTTATATACCTTCGCTCCAGCGAACGGAGGTTCAAATCCTACGGAATTAAAAAAAAAAAAAACATTTTTATCTTTGTAAAATCAATATCCAATCTTCAAACCAATTTAAAATAAACAGGCAAAAGAAAACAAAGCGATTTTTTAGTTTCACTTCTACCGCGTGTGAATTGCACACTCTTTTCATTTTATTTGATTTGATTTTTTTTTCTAAAGTGAGATTATTTCAGATACACCCGTTTCCCCAAAACCCATTTCTCTCTATTTATCTCTGCAGTAGTTTTTCAAGTAAGTACCAGAAAAGGTGATATTGTAATGTAGAGCTCAGTGAAACCCTCAGCCGGTCATTCCAAGGTCACGAGCTGATGATGATGATGATGGTAAACTATTAGCGGAGATACCTCCATTTCCTGAAATGTGGGCCCACTCTGAAACGTGAAAACTAACTTACTACTTTGTTGGGGTGACCATTTTAGCCATTCAAATTTGGGACTAAAATAAAAAATATTATATATTAAACACTTTTAGTTCTTACAATCAGTACACATTATAAAATAAAGCGTACAGTGTGCGTACCGCTAAAACTCAGAAACGAGTCCCGGTACAATCAAGGAAGTTATATGGTGTGGTAGCCCTCTATCCCCCATCTATGAAGAGGGTGCTTTTGAAGATTTAAGGCCTGAAAGTTTCACCCTCTAGAAGATTCTAGAACAGTCCCGAACATTCGAGAGTATTCAATAACATGGAATGGGGAATCAGGAACATCATTGTGGAACATTCCAGAACAGTCTCGAATGTTGTCAAATTTCAAATTCAAATTCAAATTTTCAAATTCAAATTATTTATTTATTCTTTCAAAAACATTACAAAATTAAAAATTTTAATGTGTTTTTTAAATACAATTGTAACAGTATTACATTAAACATAAATGGTAGAATGGTAGGCTAAAAACTATACAAGCATTAATAGAGCTTGCCTTTTAAAGGCAGCTTCACTAACGCTAAATATGTCGATATCCGAATTAATTCTATTCAACAGCAAGATTGCTCTCCCGACTGGCATGACCATTGGCAAGTTAGTCCTGCAGGCCGGAAGATAGAACAGCCTATGCTGTCGGTGGTGAAGTTAACCATCGGGAACATAGAAATGAATGCTCTCCAAGATAGCTGAGTTTTCAAACCATCCGCGAATCAATTTGAAGAAATGCGTAGCAATGTGTACATCCCTTCTGACTCGTAGATGGTTCATTCCGAGCATACCCAAAAGAAAGTCAGTAAGATAGAGCCACGGGTAATAGCCGTACTCCCTCGTGTATAGAAATCTCAGAAATTTTTTCTGAACTCTCTCCAACATGAGGGAATATTTTACTTGGTGCGGACTCCAAATTACTGACCCACTTTCAAGTCTACTCCTTACTAGGGAATTGAATAGGATTATGAGAACCCGGGTATCTCTAAAATTCCTTGCAGTACGCAGAATAAAGCCCAGCATTCTCAATGAAGTGCTACAAACCATCTGAATATGAGTATGAAATGTCAGCCTACTATCAAACATGATTCCAAGGTTGTGGAATGTTCTGGAACATTGTGGACCGTTCGAAGCCTTTTTTGTATGGGTGGGGCTACCCATTTGTAGGGGTATATATACATATATTATATATGAACGTCAGTTTAATCTCATAGTAACTCCCTGAGCGAAGCTCTCGGCTGGTATAAAATGATGTGCACTGGAGAATAAAAATTATTAAGCAGGATGTTTTTATGCTTTACAGCTTATAAAAAAAATATCAAAAGCGGAAACGGGCCGAGAAGCGGAAAAGAGGGATTAAATTAAAAATTGCGCTGATTGTTGAATTGATGGGTCATTTGATTAGGTAGTAGGTTGGGTTAAATTAGGGTAGGTTGCTTATTACTGCTTATTACATTTTTCATAATTGTTGAATGAAACACTAGTATATATTGAATTATTTGGCGGGCAGGAGATGAGACGTAGCTCAGTGGACAAAGCAATTGACCGGAAATCAGAAGGACGCGGGTTCGAGTCCCGTCGGCGACATGTATCTTTTCTCGGGAGATTTTTTAAATGTAGATGAGTGTTTCAGGCTAATAATTATTACTGATAATAAACTGCTATAAAAGTCCCAAATATGTTTACTTTGTATCTTAAAGTCTGCTATTTTATACATCATTTATTCCTTCTTTTTACTTTCATTTTTTAGTTTCTAAATCTCTGAGTCTACTATTGTATAAATCTTGCGTTCTTTCTTACGTATCCTTTACTTACTTATTACAATAATTTTTGTTACTAACTTACATGATTCTTCCATTTATAATGATTTTTTAATTTATATTATGATTTTTTTAAACTCGTCAGGATTTTTATTTTTAAATTTACACAAGATTTTTTAACCTACTTATTATTTACAATAGCCGTTATTACTAACTTACACGATCATTAATTTACTAATTGAGCTAAAACTCCCTCACCAAACACAAGAGCATTGTCTCTTTATGGTGAGGAAGGCAATTTTTAATTTTTTGTTAACCTATGTAACTATGTAACTGTTGTAACTTCATATGTATTTTTAATAAAAATTCATATGTATTTTTAATAAACATTGCCAATAAAATAAAAAAATAAAAATTGTTACCCTTTGTGCTATGCATAAAAATCTTGTCATAAACATTAGTTTATCAATTAAAAATAATACTGAATTCGGAGTTAACTAGTTGAAGTAATTACCCCACGATACATTGGTAAGTAAAAACAACAATATAGAACTCCCAGTCCAATTTTTTAAAATTATTTTTATTATTTTGTTTAGAGTTAGTTTTAATAGTTAAAATAATTGTCAAATTTTAATTTTTCAAGATCCCCCGAAAACCACCATATGTGTAGTGAATCGTGTGACGTCATCACTCCTGAAAAGTTACTATGAGATCGGGCAATCAGCTAATCAACTGTCGCCATTTTGAATTTTAGTGTTTGAAGTATACTCCCTAGAGTAGCATTACTAATATTTTTTGCATTGGTTTTTGAATATTTTCAATAATAGAGATAAACTAATAAAAGATACTGACCTTTATTTTTGAAACTGAATTATTTAGGCCTAAATAATGTTTCAATAAACACAACAACTAAATCTCTATAAACAGTATTAATACCACGGACATATGAATATATATGGACCTGCCCTAAGTGATAAAAACGTATTATTTCCCCCTCCACATGGCGCCGGCTGGAGCTCCTCCTTGGAACCGGCTCGCTCCATGGGGAGGGGATAGAGCCTCGCTTGAATCTAAAATGTGTGACGTCATCATTCTTGCCGTGAACAGCTAGAAGCTAACATCCATACATTTAACGAAATATAACGCCAAAACGGTAGCGTATGCTATACAATATATCTACATATCAATGTGCATATAGCGAATATGGGCGGTTCTTCAGTGTGCTCGTCGCTGGTTACAGGGGTAAGTAAATTATGAAACATTTGTAAAAGTGTTTTAACTAAACACGGCAACAAAATATTGCTATGTGTATTGGGGCGAGTCTTTTTGTGGCGAGCATTTGGCCTTAGCAAATATGTTATTATCGTGGCAAGCAATTCGCGCTCCCATGTAAAAAGGTCTATTCATTCAAAGCAGATTTTGCTTTTAAGAACTAAATGGTGATATTGTAATGCGAGATGCCTATTTACTGTCAGATTGATTGTATAACGAATCACAGTCATCTTTCCCCTCTTCGCCCTCCATAGTTTGGTTTTACCCCTCATCTGTAACTGCTTGTCTATCCATTTGGATGTCTATGATTAATACGATGGCTTGTGTCGTACCTACATTCCCATAAAATGACTTTAAGGTGACGTCACGACACGACAAGCAGTGACGTCACCACTAAACATTTCAATAATGCCAACTTGACGGCGTATTTTTACGACACGATTAAAAATGGAATTTTTAATAATTTTTTAAAAACTCTGCGTTTCATATTATTAAATAAAACTTATATATTCAGAATCAGCGTTTATTGGTCTATATGAACATATTTTTTTATAGGCATAATATTTTCACTGGAGTTCCTTATTATCGTATTTCCTGATTTTACCAAATTCTGAGGAAAATTTGGTCCCCCAAGCCCAGTTTCTGTTTAGGGATTTTAACTTGATGGGTTGGTTGGTTGCTTCGGGGCTAGCTGGCCACCCCATCCCGCACCCGGGGGGTTAATGGAGGGGAGGGGGTAGTTAGGCGCTGGTACCTACCCGACAAGGGAGGAGGTAGCTACCTCTGGGCTACCCTTTTCAGAAGAAAGGCCTTTGTTTTTAGAGAGCCATTACTGACAGAATTTGAGAAAAGAAGGAAGGAGAATAAGTATTTAGATTTTTAAAGTAAACAAGCTGAATGTCCCGGCGTTGTCCGAGATATATTTTTTAAATAATTTATGAAGTAAAACTTCTGTAAAAAAATGGAGGTCTTCACTCAGGAGAATTTCTTTGGGTAGACTGGTTTTTTATAAATGAAGCACTTTTTGGTTTTGACTTTAAGTTCTTGATTTTTTATTGTTATGATTTGAATATTTACAAACTGACGACAATAACTTTCTCCACCCAACGGAGTAGTTCAGTAGTATTTTAAATTCTTAGTGCAAGTTTTCGTAAAGAAGTAAGTTAATTTTACCGATGCAAGCCTTTTTATAAAGGTTTCGTACATCTATATTTACCTTGTTTGTTGTGTGAGAAAGGGACAAAAATAAAATGATTCTATCGACATCTAACGAACAAATCAGACAACTCTTGGATCGCAATCCAACCTTTGATGGTAACTCAACTCCATAATTGGTTTGAGTCCTGGGTTTAAATCTAAACAACTTCTTTACGCACACTCGACTTAGGGGTAAGATGGTGAATGCGTTACGAAAAGTGGTTATTGTTACGAAAAATGTCATGCGAACGGTAATCGATGCGAACGGTGATCGATTGCTAAGCGAACGGTAGGGCCTTTACGCATGCTTTACTTGGGGAGTGATAAGGATAAGATGGTTACCCCAAGGTCCTAGGTCACCCCAAAGTCGTAGGTCACCCCAAGGTCGTAGGTCACCCCAAGGTCGTAGGTCACCCCAAGGTCGTAGGTCACCCCAGTGATCTGTCTTCCCAAAGTCGTAGGTCACCCCAAGGTCGTACGTCACTCAATGGTCATATTTCACCCCAATGGTCATATTTCACCCCAATGTCATATGTCACCCCTTGCCCAGGTCACCCCAAGGTCGTAGGTCACCCCATGGTCATATATCACCCCAATGTCATATGTCACCCCTTGGTCATAGATCACCCAGTTCGCTACGTTTGGTAACTTAGCAGGGATACCTGGGTTCATTGAGCAGGAGGTTTGTCTTGTAGCTTTATTTCAGTCGTGTTGTCTAAAGCACACTTGTTTTTTTTTTACAGTAGCTCCACACAGGAGGCCCTGAGGAAAATAATTTCCCTCAGGGTGTATGTCATCTTAGGGGACGCTGTATAGTGTTTTTTTTTTATCAGTCTCTCTCGATCCGGCCCGCCACGAAGTAGGTGGGCAGGCACATCGGCGCCAACACCTTGACAAACCTCCCCCCATGAACCTAGGCACCCCTGCTAAGTCACCAAACGTAGCGAACCTCTTGGGATGACCTATGGCAGAGGTTCGCTTATAGATTTTCACGGCCAAAAGTATTTTCGTTATTTGTTTTTGGGGTGTTACGCCGTGTTGCGCTGCCTCCTTCTTTAACCAACGTTTAGGGGAGCGTTGCAGTGTCCATCATCAGTAAACAATTACACATCTGCCGGACCTGCCCTGATGACTGACACTGCAACGCTGTCCGAAACTTTGGCTAAAGAAGGAGATAGCGCAACACGGCGTAACACCCCAAAAACAATTAACGAAAATATTGCAGAGGTGTTGGTTATTCAATGGGTGGTTTATAAACACAGACAAACATTGCATCATTATAGAGAGAGAATGTTGCTTGTGCAGTGATGGAGCACTTAATCAATAAACCGATTGTTTTCATCGTGTATGCGTAAACTCTACCGCTACGAATCTCGGGGGAGTGTGGGGTGCCTTATAACCAAAAAAAAGTTTCTTGTGAAGAAATAAAGGGGAGAGTGGGGCAGTACGAATCTCTCAGCAATTTACTCCGCCGCTTAGTAAGCGATTTTCTATTTTTGGCACTTTTTCCGTATTTACCCCTGTATTTTCTACGTTTGAAGTGTGTTCTTTAAGTCTTTAATCTCTACTCTTCGAACGATTTCCAGTCAAACGCCTGTTTTATACGTTTTCTCCTTTACGCCTTGTATTTTCCTTTATCTTTACCTCCTTTTCGACTGTCCCGAAGAACAACATCGGATCTTTCCGTCAATTTCCACGTACCGCCGTGACATCCTTTGCGTATATACTTAATTAACTTTTATTAAACATATATGGTTGGACATTTACACAATGCATACTACACTTACCTACACACTACTTACCTACTGCATCACATACCCTGTATTTGTAGCTTGTATTGTCACATGTTCCTTTCCTACCAATTCCTGTATACCTGTCATTTTAACCTTACCCACAATCAGTCTTTAATCGACCATCGCCGCATAAACATATAATTGCATAAACATATAATAATACAGCACCCCTCTAAAACACGTTCAGACAGCATAAAATTTCATCCTTCGGTACGAAAATAATTACAAAATAATTACTTAGATTTAGACAGGAAAGTGTCAGAAATATTTTTTTTTTTTATTACTTTCTAGGAAAGTGACCAATTGGTTTTTCACAATTTTTTCAAAAATCTTTCAAATGTTTGAGATTAGACAAATTGGACGATAGTTAGTTAATTGTTGTGGATCTCCAGATTTATAAATAGGTGAAATAATTGTATTTTTATAGTTTGTCGGAAATATTCCTTCTATTAAACTTAAGGTTATCAAATGAGTAATTGGTTTTAACAAATGAATTTTCATGGATTTTAGAAAATGTACTGTAATAAGGTCAAATCCGGGAGATGAACCTCCTTTCATGCCTTCTATTATTTTTAAAATTTCACTTTCTGAGGTTTTTTCAAATTTTGATAAATTATTTTGATTGTGTACATTTTCAATCGTTTGTGTTTTCATGTTAAAAGATTTATTGATATTTTTCGCAAGATTTTTTCCCACATTAGCAAAAGAAGAATTAAAGATGTTTGCACATTGTTTAGGTTGAATATTAGCATCTATGATTTTATTTTCATGTTCAATGAATTTAATTTTTTGGGTTTTTTCAGTGTTATCCATGACTAAGTTGACTGTTTTCCATATTTGTTTATTGTTATTGTCTGTAGAAAGTATTTTATTTTTTAAATAGTCTTCTTTATTTTTTTTTATACAGTTTGTTAATTTATTTTTAAAAATTTTCTAAAAAGTGCATGCTTTTTCATTTAGAGGATTTTTCAATGCTGTTTTATTAAAAAATGTTATCAGATAATTATTTATTACGAGAGCTTTAAATACTTCTTTTGTTTCCAAAATTTTTATTTTCTTTTACTTTTACTGTGTTTCTTATATATTCGACGCTTAATTGATTCTAGAACCTAGTACTCAAGCGCAAATCTCGAGAGCAGCTGAACCGATTTCGCAAATTTTTTTTTTAGAATATTCCTTGAAGTAAGAGGATGGTTTATTAATTAAGAAAATTGCGCAAAAAATTAGATAATTTCAGAAAACCTAACGACTATCGCACGTTTGACAGTTAGCGTGTTTGAGAATGATATTTTGCAAAATGTTAAATCAGGATTCTATTTTTGAAAATCTTTAAGTTGATAAATTTATTTAAAGTAGGTACTCCCCTAATAGTTTGAATCGAATCAAAAATTATATGTCATTTCATTCCTCTTTACAAAATTAATCATTTTATATAGATAATAGTTTTAAAATAGTATTGTAAATTAGTGTAATATAGTTTTTACTTGTATATTTGTTTTCACTGTAAGTATTTGTGTTATATAATTAGTTCTTCGGAGCAGTTAAGGTAAGATTTTTTTTTTGATTTGTGTGCTGTAGATGTATTCGAAAATGGATAAAGAAAAACCACCTGATCCCCCAGATGATGGTTTGCTATCTGAATCCTCGGGTGTTACAAAAAAAATAATCGCGGTTAATATTCCGGAGGCTTCGGACTTCGTAACGATTACGTCAAAAAAAAGAAAAATTGCTAAACCAGCAGATAATAGAAATGCAACAGATTTTGAACAAATACATCGAAAAACACCCTCCACGCAAAACGACTCCCTTCCAAATAATTCTGTTTTACAGGATGTAATTCCATCCACTTCTTCCTCGATTTCAAGTCTAAGTCCAGCAAGCCCTTCAATCACACCCGCCCCACTGGTAAACAATACTCCTTCACAAATGTCACGTCTGTATAATAATCTTGATAGACCACCTTACATTACACACGTGACTAAAATTTCAAAGGATGAAAAACAATCAAATTTATACGATGTGGACTTTGGACATTTTATGTTTAAAAATAAAATCCACCCTGTCTGGAATGGAGTAAAATCGGTTGGGCGTAACCGTCTTTCTGTTGAATTCAAGACAGCGGCTGAGGCCAATAGCTTTGTAAAATCTGATGTTGCCAAAAAAAACTCGTACAACGTTTTCATACCTACATATCAGGTTACAAAGTTAGGTGTCACAAAAGGGATCCCACCGCACTGGTCGATAGAGGACATCCTGGAAAACATTACTGTTCCTCAAGGTTTCGGAAAAGTTTTAAAAGCGCGTCGTCTAAATTACAGGTTTAATACGGGAAACTCTGTAGAATGGAGACCCTCCCAATCCGTTGTCCTAACATTTGACAGCAAAGACCTTCCACAAAATGTTACTATGTTTAACGTCTCTCTACCAGTAGAGCTCTATGTGTTCCCAACTGTGCAATGCTACAAGTGCCGCAGATTTGGACACACGAAGAACCTCTGCAGATCAGAACCCCGTTGCTTCAAGTGCAGTTCGTCCCATAGTGGCGATTCCTGTGATAAAACAGAGGAAAATTATAAATGTTTAAACTGCTCCGGTACCCACATGTCCATCAGCAAAACTTGCCCTGAACTGTCAAGGCAGCGCAATATTAAACACACAATGGCCGAGAAGAGCATCTCTTATGCAGAAGCATCAAGAATGTTTAACAAATCCATTCCATCTTATTCTGAAGTAACTTCCAAAAATTCTAAAAAATCCACCCCTTCTCAACCTTCTTCTTCTTCATTTAGAAAAACTGTTGAAAGGGTCGTGAAACCTAGAGTTCTAACAAAAAAAAAATGCTAATCACGAATCCCTTTTGTGGTTCCCTAATGGACAAATTCCTTCCAGTTCCAATTTCAATTCTTACCTAAAGTCATCTACTAAAGAACAAAATTATAATATAGACCTTAACTCTACACTAATCACCTCATTTTTACATATTTTACAAACTTTAAATAAAAACAACATTCAAATACCGTCCCACGTTGCTAAACAAATTACTAATATTATCAACTCAACTAGAAATGGCTCCTCTGATGAGGATTCTTCAGTGGAATTGTCATAGTCTTAGAAATAAGACTGAAGAATTTTTAAACACATTACACTCAAACTCAATTGCAGTGGCTGCCATCTCGGAGACGTGGCTGGAACCGGATTCTGATTTCAGAGTCAGGGGATACCACTGTCTTCGAGACGACCGTCAAGATGGAAAGGGCGGCTCCGCTCTTTTCATTAAAAAATCATTACCCTTCTCCCCTGTAGATGTAAAACCAATTGGTTGTCCTTTTCAAGTGAAGGCCGCAAAAGTTTTTGACACTACAATAATTTCTTTGTATATATCACCATCTAATAAACCTTCTAAATCAATCCTAAAAGCTATGTTTTCCAAGGTCACTACCCCTTCTCTTGTTCTGGGAGATTTCAATGCCCATCACGGATTATGGGGAGCTCACAATTGTGACAGAATGGGCAGAGATATTGTTGATCTACTAGATGAACTAGACTTTTGTATTATCAATGATGGTTCTCCTACTCGTCTTCAGGTGCCTGGTCAGCGACCCAGCATGGTTGATCTTACTATTTGCAATTCCAACATAGCCGCATCCCTGTTATGGAAGGTTTTGGATGACCCTCATGGGAGTGATCATTACCCCATCCTCAGTGAATCCTCAAATATTTATCATTCCAACAAAAATTTCAAGTGCAGTAGTCGAAAACCAAGGTTCTTAACTGCCAGAGCCAACTGGAATGACTATTCAAATCATACAAAGTTCTCTGGGCAAAATCTGCCCTCTCCAACTACAGAAAATGTTGCGGAATGTTACGATTTATTTGTGTCTGCAGTCATTACGGCCGCAGAAAAATTTATCCCCATTAAAACGACACGTAACAAAGGGAAACCTCCCCCAGCTCCTTGGTGGGATATTGAATGCTCAGACGCAGTAGATATGAGGAAAAAATATGCGAAAATTTATTCAACAAATATGAATATGGAGAACTTCCTTCAGTATAAACAAATTGAAGCTAAGACCAAACGTCTTCTAAAAAACAAAAAACGTCAAGGCTGGAAAAAATTTTGCACATCATTATCTCCCGAAGTTCCTCTTTCAGTTGTTTGGAATTCAATTCGCAGGTTTAAGGGTTCTCACGTCCCAACTGTGACTCGACCACTCACTTCAGAGTGGGTGAAGGAATTTGCCGATAAACTAGCTCCTCAAACTGCAAGTAATTTTAATGAAACAGAATTCACATACTCATTTAAAACACGGGGTTGGATGGACACCCACTTCAATTTAACGGAACTTAGGGAGATCTTAAACGATCTCACAGACTCATCCGCTGGTGTAGATGGAATTCCTTATAGCTTTATTAAAAACTGCGACGTTACCACACTAAACTATTTTCTTTCAATTATAAATCTGATCTTCGACTCCGGCAAAATTCCATCATCCTGGAAAACTCAAATAATTGTTCCCATTCTGAAACCCCAGAAAGACCCTAACTCTGGACTTTCTTACAGACCTATAGCTCTGTCATCTTCCTTAGTTAAAATAGCTGAACATATGATTAAAAGAGGTCTAGACTGGTATGCAGAAAATGAGAAAATTCTTCCCAGCTCTCAGTTTGGCTTTCGAAAAAGAAAAAGTACGATCGAAAGTGTGTTCATCCTGACTTCTGATATCCAGTTAGCCCTGGCCGATAATGAATTCCTTGTCGGTGTTTGTCTTGATGTGTGCGGAGCTTTTGACAATGTTTTATTGGATGTTTTATTTAATAAATTATTAAAAATTGGCATCCCTCGTAAGCTTTCCAGTTTTATAATTAACCTCCTTCTTACCAGGAAAATTCAAATCCAGGTGCTGGATTCTCCTCCACTGGAAATAATAGTAAACAAGGGTTTGCCTCAGGGCTCCGTCCTTAGTCCTATCCTTTTTAATATTTATACCTTTGACCTACATCGGAGTATGCATCCATCTTGTAAAATACTCCAGTATGCGGATGATCTTTTTATATATATTTCAGGACGAATTATTTCTATTCTGGAGGATGTGATTAACATTTGCATGAAAAACCTTGACACCTGGTTAAAAAATCACGGCTTAGAAATTTCTCCGTCCAAAAGCAATATTATCGTCTTTTCCAGAAAACGTGTTACTCCGCGTGTAACAGTCCAAATAAATAATTCAATTCTCCCTATGCAGGTACAAATAAGATTCCTTGGGGTAATTTTAGACTCTAAGTTAACATGGAACCCGTATGTTAATTTAATCATCAGCAAATGTCAAGCTGGCCTCAACACTTTACGTGCCGTTTCACGGGTCTGGTGGGGAAGTCATCCATTCACCCAAAAACTTTTTTATAACGCATATGTTAGGAGTCATTTGGATTACGCGTCATTCCTCATTGAACCCACTTCTAAAAAGAACCTCGCAAGGTTGGACCGTATTCAATTTCAATGTTTAAGATTGATTATCGGAGCAATGCGTTCTTCCCCAATTAACGCTTTACAAGTGGAGGCTGTGGAGGCTCCTTCATTTCAGAAGACAGTTCTTGGCTGACAAGTTTTTATTTAAATGCTTAAGACTCTTTAATCACCCACTGAAAGACAAAATTACTGCACTCACTGCTCAAGTGAAATCACTTCCATATTGGAGGAACAAATCAATCCCTCTTCTTGTTAAAAGCCTCCATACGTACTGTTCGTATAAACCCCTCTTAAATCCATCAGACAGACTTCCTTTATATGCCAACTCCTTTCGTATTCATTTGTGTAAACCAAATATTCTTTTTTCTCTCGGCATAATTAACAATCACGAAGCTCCAACAAAACTTATCCAAATTTTAAATTCGAAATATTCCAACTGGAAAATTATTTACACAGATGGTTCCAAGTCTCCCTTATCAAACCATGTGGGAGCGGCATTCCACTGCCCATCAGATCAAGTCGATAGAAAAAATAAACTTCCAAAAGAGGCTTCCGTTTTCACTGCTGAATGTATAGCCATTTTTGAATCCCTCAAATACATTGACGATGTTAACATTGGAAAATTCTTAATTCTCTCCGATTCCCTGAGTGCACTTCAAAAATTAAACTCTTCCCCTTTCCATTACCCAGAAGACGATTTCTGTGTTGGAATTCGCACTTTAATTCATAAATTAACCGACTCTGGCAAAGAAATCATCTTGGCTTGGATACCTAGTCACTGCGGTATCCCTGGAAATGAAAAGGCCGATTCATTGGCGAAAGATGCCATTATTTCGGGGGATATTTTATATAAATTTTTAAACACCGATGACATTTTCATAAAATTGAAGGAAAACATGATTTCCACATGGCAGAATCATTGGGAAGAATCTAGTCAATCAAAAGGATATAGCTTTTTCACAATTCAGCCAACGATTCCTTCAAAACCGTGGTTTTCAAGACTTTCTTTTAACAAATTCTCGACATCATCCATTTGCCGCATGCGGATAGGGCATTGCTGCCACAATGTTCACCTGACAAAAATTCATATTAAGAATTCTGCGATGTGTGAATGTCGTCTTGGTGAAGAGGATCTCAATCATATTTTTTTCAGTTGTCCTATAAATAATTCATACAAAAATTTCTTCCCTCACCTAATCAGTTCGGGTATATTGCCTCCCTACAACATTGCATGCCTGTTATCTTCTGTGAACAAACGCGTGTATAAAGTCTTGGCTAATTTCCTGAATATTAACAGCATCAATTTGTAACTCTAAGTTAAGTTTCATGTATTTATTTATTTATTTTATTTTTCACGCACAATAAATTGTGTCAGCATATCTTTTAATTTCCTTGTTATGTTTAATTAAAAGCGTATTATTATTATTATTATTTGTATAGTATTATTATATAATGTAGATAGGTTCTTGTTATTAAAACTAAATTAGTTAATATTAACCAAAAATTACACTCACAAAATTACACTCACAAAAGCATTCACTTGACACTGGCCAGAACACTCTTTTGGGGTGAAGAGCCATTAAAAAAAAAAAAAAAAAAATCAAAAATTATAGATATTTTAAGTAGGTACCTATGTTAGGTACCGAATTTAATATTGAATAAAAATTGTAAAAGGTGGCACGCGGGCTGTTTAAAAACTGAATGTACTGGGATTGCATATATGGAAAGCGGGAGGGAGGGAGAGATGGGGGGGGGAGGGGGGAGGTGGAGGAGGCGGAGTGGGAACCCCCCTTACACCATGCGAGCGAAGCCGCGGGAAAAAGATAGTATATTATAATTACGTAAATGGAATTTGTGAATCTTAACCGATCAGTGGTTGAGTGGGCATCGCGTTTGGGTCTCACCCAGGCATTCCGTGTTCGATTCCTCGGCTGGCTAAGTCCCCCATCACGACTCAAGCAACATTTTCGGCATACTGTGGTGGTAGTAGGAGATTTTCAAAAATTGTCGGGTTATTTGTAGCCCGGTTCGTCTTTCTTTAAAAAAAAAAATACAATATTTTATCTATCTATATAAATAAAAATGAATCAACGAGATTTATGTACGCGGATAACTTCCGAACGACTGCACTAAATTGGATAATTTTTTTTTTTTTGTGTTCGTTATTGTCAGGACAAGAATTGTGTAAAACTACTGGTGAGCTCTGGCATTATGAAATTTGTATAAAAAAATTGCAATAGGTGGCACGCGAAAACTGAATATACCGTGACTGAAAGTATGGAATGCGGGAAAGGGGGGTTCGCGGCACGGAGGAAGGGAGGGAGTGGAGTGGGAGAAAGAAGGTGGAGGAGGCGGAGTAGGAACGCAAAAGGGGAAGGGGACGCAGGAGAGGAAGGGGAGGCGGAAGGGGAACGGGACGTATGGGAAAGGACACGCAGGGAGATACAATGTCTTTATTAAATGGCATAGCAACGCATGCCGGGAACCACCTAGTAAGTAATAATTGCGCTTATTTAGGACTCCCGGACACGCCCCCAACACACTTCAAGGATTTATCTCTTTAGTATTGCTATAAATATCATCAAAAATGGCGGCGATGGAAGCAAAATAGCGACAGCTATCTGTCAAATGTATTATTATATAAATAAAAATGTATCACCGAAATGTATGTACGCGCATAACTTCCGAACGACTGCACCAAATTGGATACATTTTTTTTGTGTGTTCGTTATTGTCAGGACAAGGTTTATATAAAACTACTGATAAGCTCTTGCATTATGAAATTTGTATAAAAAAATTGCAATTGGTGGCACGCGAGCTGTTTGAAAACTGAATATATCGGGACTGAAAGTATGGAATGCGGGAAAGGGGGGTTCGCGGGACGGAGGAAGGGAGGGAGTGGAGTGGGAGAGAGAAGGTGGAGGAGGCGGAGTAGGAACGCATAAGGGGAAGGGGACGCGGGAGAGGAAGGGGAGGCGGAAGGGGAACGGGACGTATGGGAAAGGACACGCAGAGAGATTTTTTTTTTACATGAGCTCCACACAGGAGGCGCTGAGGAAAATAATTTTCCTCAGGGCCTATGTCATCTTTGGGGATGCTGTGTGAAGGGTTTTTTTAGGAAAAGTAAGGAGAGGAGAGTTCTGGGAAGGAAAAGGGTTTAAGGGGTGGGTAGGAATCTGGGGTTCAGTGTGTCTTGGTCATCCGCCTCCAAGACCTAGACAAACCTCACCCCATGAACCCGGGCACCCCTGCTAAATCACCAAACGTAGCGAACCACTTGGGGTGACCTATTGCAGAGAGATACAATGTCTTTATTAAAAGGCATGGCAACGCATGCCGGGAACCAGCTGTTAAGTGATAATTGCGCTTATTTAGGACACCCTGACACGCCCCCAACACACTTCTAGGATTTATCTATTTGTATTGACATAAATAACATTAAAAATGGCGGCGACGGAAGCAAAATGGCGACACCTATCTCTCAAATGTATTATTTATGCATTAAGATACGCTAATGAGATGGAAGTAACAATTGAAGAATTTGAAGCGAAAACAGTGAATGTCACAAATCGATTATTAAACAGAAAATATAAGAATGATGTACCTACCATTTTATGCTATTAGGCCGGGGTGGATGTATCTCCCCCCGAAAAGGGGGAAAGGACAAGTAATGAAACACAAAATATACAAAAACTTTAATTTAAATGTTGCTAATTTGTAGGTACATTAGACAAGCGAGTTCCCGGCACGCGTTGCGGAGCCACTTAATAAAGAAATTGTTTCTCCCCGCGTTTCCCATTCCGCTTCCGCCTCCCCTTCCCCTCACGCGTTCCCACTCCGCCTTTTCCGCATTCCCTCTCCTCACCCTCTTCCCTCGTCCCGCGAACCCCCTCCCACGTCCCCCCCCCCACCCGTGTTCCATACATTCAGTTTTCAAACAGCTTGCTAGCAACCAATTGCAATTTTTTTATACAAATTTCATATTGCCAGAGCTCATCAGTATGTAAAGAAACCTTCGCGGGCGTGCTCAGAACAACTCACCAAAGTTTTATCGCAATCGGATGAACGGTTTAGCAACGCATAATTTCATGATACCAGAGCTCACTATTATATATAGAAACCTAAAGAAATATATTTTTAAAAAACCTATAGAAATATATAGAAAAAGGCATGCGCACATTGCGCACATCAAATCCCCAAAGATTCATCGCAATCGGATAAATGATTATCAATGCATAATTTCATGTTGCCAGAATTCCCTATTGTAATAGAAACGCATAATTTCATGACACCAGAGCTCACTTTTATATATAGAAACCTAAATAAATATATAAAAACCTATAGAATATATAGGAAAAGACATGCGCACATCAAATCCCAAGTTTCATCGCAATCGGATAAATTATTATCAACGCAAAATTTCATGATGCCAGAACTCCCTATTATAATAGAAACCACTGCGGGCATGCGCACGTCAAATTCCCAAAGTTTCATTGCAATCGGACGAAGGGTTTAGCAAAGTAGACATAGACTTCAATATACATACTCATACATATAAGCATATTTTAATTTTTATATATAGACTAGCTGACCCGACAAACGTTGTTCTGCCATATAAATTATTTCTAGTGAATATTTTGGTTGTTTAATAAAAAAATAACGAATGTATTGTAAGTGTGTGGGGATGGGATCTATGACAGAAAGGGGAATGGAGCGCTGTAGACGATGACCGCCGATAAAAACAAAAAACACCAAGTAGGAAAATGAAATAAAGAAAATCGATATGAATTTCGATGAGCAATTGAGTGTACGATATTTTTTGTCAGTTCATCTTTATCCAAAACGAATAAGCTCAATGGTTTGCCCACGCGAGAACATGATGCCGAATGAAATATCAAAATGACGCGACGCTTCTCGTGAATGTCTTGCGCATGTGTGGATGAAAGTTCAGTGAGGCGGACGTAGCGCCATCTGTCATTCAACAATATAAATAATTTCGATCTGTTTGAAATACGGAAGAAAGTTAAATTTGTTCATACAAAAATATCTACTAAAATCGCGATTAAAAAATGGGAGGGTTAAAATTTGAGGTTGTACGTATTTTTGATGCCAAATAAAAAAAAATACAAAAAAAAATGTCTAAAAAATAGATTTTTTTCTGGATAGGGAAACCCTAATCACCTAGCGGTATGAAATATACTTTAAAACCTTTACCATACCTACCAAATATACATAAAAAATTTCATAAAAATCGGTCAAGCCGTTTCGGAGAATTGCGACAACAAACACCGTGACACGAAATTTTTATATGTAAGATTATAATGTAATTCAACGTGAATTATAAGTTTCAAAAATAGTTACAAATAATTAAGGATAATTGTTTATTCACTTCTCAGTACGTTTACAAAACCTGAACAATTATAACTGCATTTAAATAAGTCAAAAGCAATCACACCATTATTAAACCATTAAGAAAAAAAGAATAAAAAATCCTTTTTTAATTTTAAATAATTTACTTGTATTCAAAAGTCTTCAAGTATTTGATCAAGTGTGTTAACATGCATTATAACATAATATATATGCGGGCACCCTTCAAAGAGGTCTCCTTAGTGCACTTAGAGCGGTACGGGTCTCAGCAAGGGGGTCTCGGGATCAATTCCCCTCCCTACGATGCAGTAATTATCTACAACGGGGGTCTCCCTAGCTGCACAGATAAGGGGCGGACGGTTGGACAAGTGCGTTGTACCGATGAACAGTGAATCATTTTATAATTTTACAGTGGAAAATCTGTTAGAAAATATTGATAATGATTTTTTTAATGTGAATTATTGAAATACTTCAAGCCACACTTAAAAAATATATGAATTTATAAAACACTTAAAGCCACATTTTTTAAAACTGTTAATTAGTGAAACACTTCAAGCCACACTTAAAAAAAAGTAAAACACTTCAAGCCACATTTTTTAAAACTGTTAATTAGTGAAACACTTTAAGCCACTTTTGAAAAAGATATAAATTTGTAAAACACTTCAAGCCACATTTAAAAAAATGTTAATTAGTAAAACACTTCAAGCCACATTTTTTTTAAATGTTATTTTTTAGTTTTTTCAGAAAGAATTCGGAATTGAAGTACAAATAAGTGAAGTAATTTTTTAGTGATTAACCCGTCGAGTCTATTTGTTCGGTTTTCGGAACAACTCATATAGGTCTCATAGAAATCGTTGTGTCTCCCTTACTATCATAGTTAGAAATATGATCTAAATACTGCTAGAAAAAGAAAACACCACGCTTTACATGAAAATCTAAAAACTAACAATAAAATAATTAGAATATTCGCCTTTATGTAACCAAAGTTTCCGAAAGCGATTTAAAAAAAAATATTAACGAAAAACTGGTACCTATCTCAAAAGAGTCCTAGTTGTTCCCGTCTAGAGCCAGTGAGACTATGGCATCCTCAATTGGGGTATGTTACTAATTTATTGAAATAAATATATAATTTTTTAAATACAAAATTTTTTAAAGCAAACATAAAATGTTTTATCTTATGTTTTTTCTAACTAAAATATTTGACAACAAAAAATAAAAATAGATTCATGATGTATTAGGCAAATCTATTATAAACGTTATCATCGAAATTCATTTTTTGTCGTGTTATAAGAAAAAACATACTTTTTTTTTTTAAATTGCGGTCGGAAACTTTGAATTCATAGAGGTGAATTTTTAATTATTTAGCGGTTAACTTTTAGATTTTAATATAAAGCATGGTGTTATCTCTTTGTAACACCGTTTGCATCATATTTCTAACCTTGATAGTAAGGAAGACACAACAATTTCCATGAGACCTGCATGAGTTGTTCCAAAAACCTAACAAATTAGTAGGTAAGCTAAAAAATAATTTACCATTTTGTAAATCAAAGTAACTTTCTCAAAAAATGTGGCTTGAATGGTTTTACATATTTGTGTTATGCATAATTATTATTTGAATGCCGGTTAAACCGCATTCCGGTTATCTGTTGACAATTAACAGGGAGCCTACTGCATTCATTACCATTCCTTTGTGAATGAGTGGGTACAATGATTCAAAAGGAATGAGTAATTCTTCAAATACATTGTTAACCGTTTGTAATTTAATTACGTGTGTGTTCAACGTTCCAGGGTCGTAGATACTCTCAGTATCGCCCTTGTAAGAACTAAAAGTTACTCAATTTTATGCATGCGGATTGTATGCGGATCCCCAGGTAACTAACTAACTAACTAACCATCACGCCGTTTCCCCGCAGGGGTAGGCAGAGAGGACGGACCGCCAAACAACTCGGTCTTGGCACACACTCTTTGCCTCTCTCACATTCATACATCGTCTCATACATACTCTTCTATTATTCTGACTTTTGACATGGCCCGTCTCAAGTATCTGATTTACTTGATCGTGCCATGTCTTCGTCGGGCGTCCCCGACTTCTTCTACCTTTCACATTTGCATCATATATTCTTTTAACACTACTTTCTTCGTTCATTCGCTCTACGTGCCCAAACCATCTGAGGGTCCCTTTCTTAATTTTGCTAATTATACTTACATCAGCCTTACATTCTTTGCGGATATCCACATTTCTAACACGATCATACAAGGTTTTACCACACATACGTCTCAGGGATCTCATTTCAACAGCATTCAGTTTACTTTCATCCTTCCTCTGCCAGTTCCATGCCTCACTGCCATACATCAGGGTAGGTACCAGGACTCCATTGTGGATTGCTAGTTTCGCTTTTATTGAAAGTTTTTTTATTAGCTCCAACGGCATTCAGTCCTCCATTAATGGAGTTACCATTTACCCTCCTTTCAATATCTCTATCAGCCTTCCCATCTCTCGTAAACATACTACCCAGATAAACAAACTCATCCACCTGCTCCAAGTATTCATCATTCACTACTATATCGCAAACTGTTTTCGTACTCTCTCTTTCAAACACCATGACTTTAGACTTACTTACATTCATCATTAACTCATTCTTCATACATACTTCGTTCATCCTAGATACTAGAGACTGTAGATCTTCCGGGGGGAGGGATCCCCAGCTAATGATAGCATATTATAAAGTTGATTGAACCAAAGAGTAATATAGTAAATATAAGTTTTTTATAGATAAATAAATTCTGAATCTTAAAAATACATATATCTTGGTCGAAGAATGATACATTTAAATATGACCGAATCGGATAGGGACACATTAGCTCAGTTGGTAAAGCGCTGACCCGGCAAGCATATGTCCCGGGTTCAAGTACCAGATGTGACCGTATCCGTTTCTGATTTTTCTGTTTCAGATGTTCGATTGCGTTTCGCTAATATTGTCTTGATTACTTAAATATTACAGTTTTAGATTTTACTCATTTAAGTTAAAAATAAACTCAATCGAAAATCTGAAAACAGAAAAATCAGAAAAAGATACGGTCACATCTAGGACTCGAACTCAGGACCTACACCTTGCCGGGCGGTACTCTAACAATTGAGCTAATGTGTTCCTATCCGATTCGGTCATATTTAACTATATCCAGATACTATATATATATAAACCGCAGATACTTTAATAGTACACAACTGCTAACCTTGTACAAATCACAAGTACGCCCCACGGTTGAATTTGGCAGCCATCTCTGGTCTGGAGCTCCAAAATACCTGAAAAATACCCTCGACTCCGTGCAGAAACGGGCGGTTCGTTTGATAGATTCTCCCATCTTAACAGACGGATTGCAATCTTTAGGCGTCGGGTGGGAATGCTATCCTTGTTCTACCAGTATTACAATGGAAGATGCTCCGAGGAACTAGCATCATTGATCCCTTCGGCACCGGTGCATAGTCGGGAAACACGCCAAACGCGTGCCCAACATTAGTACACGGTTGACATTTGTCACATGAGAACGGGTCGTTTCTTCGACTCGTTCTTGTGTTCAACAGCTCGGCTGTGGAATGATTTTCCGGCCTCTGTGTTTCCTCCTTCCTACAACATGGGTCTCTTCAAGACCAATGTTCATTCCTTCCTCTCCACAAAAAGACCCTCCACACAGCATCCTAGATGACATAGGCCCTGAGGGAAATTATTTTCCTCAGGGCCTCCTGTGTGGAGTTAATGTAAAAAATATATATATATATATCCATACCTCGACAAAGAACTACCTTCGCATATTTTTATTGGCTACCTTTATATTTATGTATGATTGCAAGATTCAAAAACGAAATAAATGCTAGATAGTGTGTTGGATAAATAAGCATTCTAATAATCCTAAAGCTATTTTGATAAATGAACAAACAATATAATTCACTCACCGCTCTTAGATATATTCAAACCAATTTTAAATACCTAATTATGTTAGAAGATAAAACCATGAGTGATCATATGGGAATAACTCACATAATGATTAGAATACTCAATGACCTTTAGTCGAATTGAAACTATGGTAATTGTAATTGGGGAAATAATAACCATTAATAATTTTAGTCATTTTACCCAGAAATTAAAAATTAGTCATTGTAAATACCTATCTAGAAATAAAATAAATACATCGTCTGTAAGTGGTATGACCACAGTTTGATAATGCCTTCAGAAGGCGAAACACTTGAAGAATAATAATATTATTTTCATTATTAGTTTTTGGGGTGTTATGCCGTGTTGCGCTACCTCCTTCTTTAGCCAACGTTTCGGACATCATTGCAGTGTCCATCATCAGGGCAGATCCAGCAGATCCGGTAGATGTGTGATAATATTATTGAATATATAAAATAAATTAAAAATTTATCCATTTTTCTTTGGATGAATATTTATTTTAAGATATTTTAGTTAAAGGGCCAAATTAGCATTGGTTAAAGGTATTAATTATTGTACGCCGTACGCGGGCCGCAGCTCGGTTACTCCTGCATATTAGTATGCGCGGTGAGCTCGGCAGTAAGTGGCAAAGGGGCGCACGATAATTCGATTATAGTTGTCCCAGGGGGCGTCAACACGGGGCCGCGGTCTCCATTAAAAAAACGTGAACATAGTATCGAACCTTTCAAGACAAAATTTAATTAGACATTGTTAAGTTAATTATTTCATTAGAAGAAAATAATACCTATTGTGTATAAACTTAATTCATTAAATTAAACATCAGTTTCCCAACAGGGGTAAATAGAGAAGACAGACCGCCACTTAAGGCCCGGCTTCCGCATTTCTACCGATTTATTATATATTTTCCTCAAATACTGTACGTTTTAAAGCTCTTAAAAAATATATGTTATTCTTGAAGATAATATCTATACATCCCCCAGCTGAAGTGGAATATGAAATTCCCTCGATAGAAAAAATCGCAAACTATGCTCCGTAAATTATTATGAACACGTTTATTTCACTTATTTTATAAGTTATATGTATGAAAAAAAACACAGTGTTTCTTTAAATGCTATTTTTAAAAAATCCCCACAAAATTTTTGCTCTATTTAAAACGAATCGTGTTTTTTTTTTACAGTGAATACCGCACAAGAATCTCAACTGCTCCCGTCTGGAGCCAGTGAGACTATGGCATCCCCAATTGGGGTATGTTGTGAGGCTGAAGGTAGTGGGGAGGGGAAGGAGGTGGGGAAGAGGAAGGTTGGGAAGTACCTGGCTATTGAGATCTGGTCACCAAACACGGCTAAAGCCATTTTCAAGCAACGTTTCAATTCTGAATGGTGGTCTTACACCAGGGCGATACTGATAGTATCTTCCACTCTGGAACGCGCCGCAAATATACTATATATTATTTTAAATGAATTAATTGTGAAATAACACAAATTAATCCAATAAAATTTATTTGCGCACGCCGGGTTCGAACCCGCGACCTCCGGATTGTTAGTCAAGAGTCTTACCCACTGGACTACGGAGGTATTATTACGGAGGTCTTATTAAAGGAGGTTTATTAAATATTTTCACAATTTTCGCTTAAATATTATCTAACTAACTAACTAACTAACCATCACGCCGTTTCCCTGCAGGGGTAGGCAGAGAGGACGGACCGCCAAACAACTCGGTCTTGGCACACACTCTTTGCCTCACTCACATTCATACATCGTCTCATACATTCTCTTCTATTATTCTGACTTTTGACATGACCTGACTCAAGTATCTGATTCACTTGATCGTGCCATGTCTTCCTCGGGCGTCCCCGACTTCTTCTACCATTCACATTCGCGTCGTATATTCTTCTTACACTACTTCCTTCGTTCATTCGCTCTACATGCCCAAACCATCTGAGGGTCCCTTTCTTAATCTTACTCATTATGCTTACATCAGCCTTACATTCTTTGCGGATATCCACATTTCTCACACGATCATACATTGTTTTACCACACATACGTCTCAGGGATCTCATTTCAACAGCATTCAGTTTACTTTCATCCTTCCTCTGCCAGTTCCATGCCTCACTGCCATACATCAGGGTAGGTACCAGGACTCCATTGTGGACTGCTAGCTTCGCTTTTTTTGACAGTTTTTTATTAGCGCCAACGGCATTCAGTCCACCATTAATGGAGTTACCGGCATTCACCCTTCTTTCAATATCTCTTTCAGCCTTCCCATCTCTCGTAAACATACTACCCAGATACACAAACTTATCCACCTGCTCCAAATATTCATCATTCACAACTATGTTGCATACTGTTTTGCAACATAGTTGTGAATGACAAATGACAAGAAATTGCACAGCATCCCCAAAGATGATGTAGGCCATGGAGGAATTTATTTTTCTCAGGGCCTGCTGTGTGGAGCTAATGTAAAAAAAAAAACATTCATACATTGTCTTAGGTTGGTGTCTTTCACCGATTTTTTTTTAAGATTGTCTAGGTCTTGGCGGCAGGGAAACCTTCAATTTATCCATACCATTTTATTTATTTTTAAAATTTAATTTAAATTAAATATAATAATGTTGTCATCAAGTTCTGCAAGAATTTTAGTAATTATTTTTGTTGCAGCTGTTTCGGCTAACAAGGTCATTTTCAAACTGTGGTTTATCCACTTTGAGACGACTTATTTATACGAATTTAAATGTCAACTTTTAATGGTGTCTAAATTGATTTATTACCGGTTTAACCAATTTGCTGAGACACTAACTGAGATTTCTATAATGTGAGGTTCGGAATCTGTTTTCCCCGCACTAAATGATAGAGTTTTGAACCCCACGTTATAGAAATCTCAATTAATGTCTCAGCAAATTGGTTTAGCCGGTAATAGATTAATTTAGACAACTTCAAAAATTGACATTTTACTAACTAACTAACTAACTAACTAACCATCACGCCGTTTCCCCGCAGGGGTAGGCAGAGAGGACGGACCGCCAAACAACTCGGTCTTGGCACACACTCTTTGCCTCACTCACATTCATACATCGTCTCATACATTCTCTTCTATTATTCTGACTTTTGACATGACCCGACTCAAGTATCTGATTCACTTGATCGTGCCATGTCTTCCTCGGGCGTCCCCGACTTCTTCTACCATTCACATTCGCGTCGTATATTCTTCTTACACTACTTCCTTCGTTCATTCGCTCTACATGCCCAAACCATCTGAGGGTCCCTTTCTTAATCTTACTCATTATGCTTACATCAGCCTTACATTCTTTGCGGATATCCACATTTCTCACACGATCATACATTGTTTTACCACACATACGTCTCAGGGATCTCATTTCAACTGCATTCAGTTTACTTTCATCCTTCCTCTGCCAGTTCCATGCCTCACTGCCATACATCAGGGTAGGTACCAGGACTCCATTGTGGACTGCTAGCTTCGCTTTTTTTGACAGTTTTTTATTAGCGCCAACGGCATTCAGTCCACCATTAATGGAGTTACCGGCATTCACCCTTCTTTCAATATCTCTTTCAGCCTTCCCATCTCTCGTAAACATACTACCCAGATACACAAACTCATCCACCTGCTCCAAATATTCATCATTCACAACTATGTTGCATACTGTTTTCGTACTCTCCCTTTCAAACACCATGACTTTAGACTTACTTACATTCATCATTAGCTCATTTTTCACACATACTTCGTTCATCCTAGATACGAGAGACTGTAGATCTTCCATAGTGTTAGAAATCAGCACCGCATCATCAGCATACAACAGGCAACATACTTTCAGATTACTCAATTTCGCGCCCAATCCCACCTCTTTCAATTCTTGCATACAATTATCCATGTATAGATTGAATAACCATGGTGACATTACGCAGCCTTGCTTGACACCTTTTGTGATGTCAAACCACCCCGTAAAACCACCGTTTACCCTAACACACGCAACGCTTCCCTCGTACAGAGACGCAATTGCCTGTATGAGATTTGTATTCACTCCATACTTGGACAAAACCTTCCATAGCTTTTTCCTGTCGACTCGGTCGTATGCTTTTTGTAGATCTACAAAGGCGCAGAAAAGTTTCTGGTTTTTCGCCAGAAATTTCTCAGTAAGCATACGCAAGGAGAAAATCTGGTCCATGCATCCCTTTCCACTCATAAAGGCACCTTGCACATCCCATATTTTATCCTTTGTTTCCATTCTTACCCTTTCAATCAATATTCTTCCGTACAGCTTGCCGACTGAACTTAGCAGGCTAATAGCCCTATGATTTCCACATTCCATACGTGACCCTTTACCTTTGTATAACGGCATGATTACAGCCCTTCTCCAATCTAATGGCGTGTAACCCTCCTCTAAACACTGATTAAAAAGTTTGCACAACCATGTGAGAATAATATGGCTATCTCCTTTAAAGTATTCGGCAGCAATATTGTCGAAACCAACAGCCTTACCATTCTTCATGCATTTTATCGATTTTTTTATTTCATCCACGCTGATTTTGATTGAATTCACTCCGTCATCGTTCATACCCGATTCACTGCTGGCCTCACTATCACCCGGATCGCTTTCAAAAACCTCCTCAAAATATTTCATCCATCTCTGTTTTATTTCTTCCTCATTCGTCAACATTTTTCCATCTTTCGATTTTATGACTTTCCGGCTTCCGTTCTCTGAACCACTCCGGGACCTTTTGACCTCCTTCCAAAACAGTTTAATGTTTTCTTGGAAGTGTCTTGTCATTTTTATTCCCTCTTCCTCTTCCAGGCGTTTCTTTCGTTCTTTCACTCCAATTTAACATTTTAACAATTCAGATATTAACAATTCATTTAATTCATTTAACAATTCAGATATTATTTAATAACAATTCAGACATTTTAAATCGTATAAATAAGTCGTCTCAAATTGGATAAACCACAGTTTCAAATGACCTTGTAAGCCGAAACAGTTGTAACAAAAATAATAAATACTAAAATACTTGCAGAACTTGACAATAACATTTTTATTATATTTAATTCAAATTAAAATTAATAAATTAAATGGATTTACACGAATTAAACACGACTTCTACTTAGCATTAATAGTATGCCTAGCGATTTGTATGCCTATTACATAGTGCCGGATTTCATAGGGTAAAGACTGTCTAGGTCTTGGCGGCGGATTCGTCTGCCTATCCTAACACGTGTGGCGGGCCAGATTTGGAGAGACTGGGCGAGAGACACCTTTTTCCCTCTCCAACAGGACTCTCTCGACCCTCTCACGCAGTGTGAGGGATGGATTCGTTCGTCCGACACTCCTAGACACACTGACCCCAAAATTTCTACCCACCCATCATACTTTTTTCTTAGTTTTTGAACTTATTAGCTGAATTAAATTCTGTTTTTTAATTAAGTTAAAAATTACACAATAAAGCAATTATCGATGCGCAACCATCTCTATTTTGTTTTGTCAATATCAGAGATGGCGTTGTGTACGGATTTTTATTTTTTGTGATTTTCTTACTTTTCCACTTTCTTACGGGAATTTCTGTTTTATTTTCTTTATATGTATGAGGGATATTTATTATAATTATTGTATTTTTTCTTTGGAAGGGTGCAAACATACGTTCAAAGTTGTCTCATTTTCGACTGTTGACATTTAGTGTGTAAGAAAGAGGGGCAGAATTATATGTTTAAGAACAAAAGCAAAACAATCAACGCATTGACATTTGAAGTTTATGAATTTTTGGAATTCACCCACTATTCAATATTATACTTATCACAATGAGCATTCGTTCCATACAAAATGTATGAAAAAAATGAATTTTATTCATAACCTTTTTTTGCGTGAATTTTTTCGATGTTTTGATGGTTATTCTGCCATTCGGGGCGGAAACAAATCCAACAAATCAAATATCATAAAAATCGGTTCAGCCGTTCTCGAGTTATAAATGGTGTAACTAACTCGACTTTGTTTCATATATTAAAAAGAAGATATTGTTCCAGGGAGTTGAATACCCCTTTACGTAACACAATTACAATGGCTCGATTTGACAATATCCTGCAATCTGGCCGTCTCTTCTCTCGTCCCGGCCCTTCCTCTTTCCCCTCTCTTCTCCTTCCCGCCCCTCACTCACCACCCCGCCCCTGGTCGCAGCGTCCAGGGGGACCACGGGACTGCTGGAGAATCAGGGTTGCCAAAAATCAATTGTTCACCACCAGAAGTATGACCAACCGACACTGCAATGTACCTAAGCCGACGGTAGAGCGGTAAGGCTCTTGAATCGCAATCCGAAGGTCGCGGGATCGAATCCCGGCGTGGGCAAATCAATTTTAATTCATTAATTTGTATTATTTCACAATCTATTCATTTTTAATAATATATTATAGTATATTTGCGGCACATTCCACAGTGGAAAATACTCTCAGGTGTAAGACCACCATTCGGAATTGAAACGTAGATTAAAATGGCTTTAGCCGTGTTTGTAGACCAGATTTGAATAGCCAGGTACCTAATTCCCTACTTTCCTCTTCCCCATCTCCTTCCCCTACCCACTACTTTCAGCCTCACAATATACACCAATTGGGTATGCCAAATATCACTGGCTCCAGGCGGGAGCAGCAGGCCTCACATAAAAAAACTGCATACAATTTGGAAGGCCGGCCGGTATGGTACCGCCACCATTTATTGGATAACCCACACCCTTGCCAAAGGTCACCCCAAGTGATTCGCTACGTATGGTGGTTTAGCAGTGGTGCACGGCTTCTTGGAGTGAAGTTATGTCCGCGCGAGGCGGCGCCGATAAGCTTTACCGGAATGAATTCTTAATTCCTGCTCGCCGGTGACGCCGGTCAGTAAAACTCAATGTTGCCGAGTGCTTGGTTTTTGCCATGTTTTCACGGATTTTGGATCCTTTCATAATTTGGTGTCCTCTATGGTCACCTACATGGTTATTTCAAAAAACCATGTCGAACATGTCATTAATTAACAAAAGTGTGTTCTTTTTAATGGGATACGATTTTTAGCACGAATCACACGGAGAAATCCTGAAATCAGGAATGTAGTACAAACTTCAGTCAAACCGTTATTGCTTAACGACGGGCTCGAACCGCCTGATTACGAACTTATAACAAATTAATAATAAATAACACCACAATGTTCAAGACACGACAAAAATGGTTCAATTTAAATACTTACAAAAACCAAATTATAATACAAACCTTCGGCTAGCTCCTCTCAGGGATATTGTGTTCTCAATTCGATCGGATTTGATTCAAAACGATCGTCGCTTCATTTATTGAATAAAGATAGGGTTTAATAAATTAGAAGATCTCTTGTCGCTTTTAAATAATTTGTGAATTTATTAATGACTCGACGCTTCTAGGAAAAGCTTTTAATCTCTTTGTGAACTCAAGGTTAATGATTCTAAGATAGAATAAAAGGGTTGAAAGATAACACATAATTATATAAGTTGTACGTACGTTACCCCGTCTCGGGTTTCATCTGGGCAGAGGACTTCGTCCGGAAACACCACTGAGTTGATTTAGATATATAACATTTAACTATATTTTAAATTACGTGTTCCAAAAAACGTTGGAACTAAAAGGCGGCCGAAAAAATGCGAAGAACCGTCCCATAGCAAAGCTGAAACTAGAAGAGCCGGGAAGAAGCCCGCGGCCCGCTGGCTGGCCGCCTCGCCCCTCCCACCGAATTCTTAGCCAATCACAAGATCTAGCCAATGTTGCAAACTTTTGATAACTATTATTAAATATTTAGTACCTGATGACGGAAATAATCATATAGGGGTGGGAAGTTATAATTCAAGAAAGTACTTCATAACACCGTAAGAAGACGGGATGTGCATAAAACAAATTCTATTTATATCAGAATTTTATTTGCGCATAATTATAAATTTTCCTATTTTTTTAACATACAAAAAGTATTTCGACAGCCCTAAACACGGGGCCCGCAGCAGACCGCGCGGAGTACCGCAAGGGCCCACAATTGGACCTAATTCGGCCGAATCAACGCCGCCATAGGTGCATTCCTAGACGTAACCAGGAGAGAAGGGAAAGAAGAAGGGCATTTGGTGGTAATGAGAGGTCTATTGTCAAACGGAGGAAATAACCAAGACATTCGTCATATTGCTACATCCGTTGATAATCTTATTTTGGAAAGGGGGCCTGGACACATCCTAAATGAAACTGGACTTATTTTGTTAGGCTGGAAATAATTAAATAGTTGTCAAACAGTACCTAATCCATAATGAAATGTTGATACTAACCCTGAGGCATGCGAGTGGAAGAGGAAGGGCGATACTTACGACAGAAATTGGTTTTTACTCAGAACCTTTTGAGGCGAAGCTCAATTGTAAATCACTATTTATAAATCTGAAATTCTAATTATGCAATTGTAAATGTTCTCTAAAAAGGCCTGGAAGGAATCTCCTTCTTGTGATCTCACTAAAGAATCCACTCATTCACTCTGAATGCAATTATTAATGTTCTCCAAAATGACCTTAAAAAAAATCACATCTTGACGATTCTTTCAAAGACGTTAAGAAACCATCCCTTCGTTCAGAATACAATTTTTAATGTTATCAAAAGTTGTCTTACAGCAGCAAATACCTGTGATATCTCGAACGAAACCATTCCTTTGTTAAGAATATTATGAACTTAATATACAATTTGGCTGTCCTGAAATGGGTATCCTTCCCAGTTGGACAGACAAAGTAACATTTTGTAATGTTTTGTAATATATATACATATATAAATAAAAAAAAATAAAAAATTTTTAAAAATTTTGAATTAATCTCTACTACGAATCGGTTAACATTTTTTTACATTAACTCCACACAGGAGGCCCTGATGAAAATAATATCCCTCAATATTTTTTATCAAGATTTTCAATATTTTGAATCAATATTTTCAGGATATACTTCATATAAAATATGTCATACAAAACTATGTTTTAAACTTTTTTAATTATGTTGTATTCTTTCTCTTTTTTTTTAGTTCCTCATTTTTCCAAATTTTTTTACAAATCATATTCCATATAATATGTTTGTACCCATAATAATTTGACTGTCCTAAAACGGGAAGCCTCCTAGTTGGGCAATCAAAACATTTCATAAATTATGTATTTAAATGTATAAGCATGTACTAAAAACAAAAACAAAAAACACAAAAAAAAATTTTTTTTTAAAGTTGAAATTTTGAAAAAGAAAAACGTTTTCAGCAACAACAATATCAAAAATGTCGTATTTTTCAATCTTAGCACTCTAGCGTACTGAAAACTCACGGACCGTCCACTGACGTGTGTGTGTGTTTTTTTGTTTTCGTTAATTTTAGATAGAAAATACGTAAGGTGAGCGATTTGTTAAACTTTTTTATGTTTGTTTTAAAAATATTAATATTTTCATTTTTTTAATATTTCAGTTTTATTAAGATAATGACATTTATTAACGTATTTCATAACCTTTCAAAAACCATTTTTAGTTTTCAGATGTGTTCAATTTATTTGGATTTTTTTGCATAGCGGAAATATTTTGACCTTCTAAAAATTCGCCCAATTTCTACGCTTTTTGATAGCATTTGGTTTTTTTTTTACATGAATACCGCACAAGAGTCCCAACTGCTCCCGTCTGGAGCCAGTAAGACTATGGCATCCCCAATTGTGGTGTGTTGTGAGGCTGAAGGTTGTGGGGAGGGAAGGAGATAGGGAAGAGGAAGGTGGGGATGTACCTGGCTATTCAGATCTGGTCACCAAACACGGCGAAAGCCACTTCAGGCAACATTTCAATTCTGAATGGTGGTCTTACACCAGGGCGATACTGAGAGTATCTTCCACTCTGGAACGTGCCGCAAATATACTATATATTACATATTTTAAATGAATAAATTGTGAAAAACACAAATTAATCAAATAAAATTTATTTGCCACGCCGGGATTCGATCCCGTGACCTTCGGAATGCGAGTCAAGCGCCTTAGCGCTGCACTACGCCGGCCGTCTTTGTTAGCGATTGCATTTGATAGAAAGCTGAAACGGACCTGGAATCAGTGGTCAAAAGAACACAATGGCGCTGAATTGCCAATTGATGACAACTTCACATTTGAATTTCTGCGAAACAACTGGGCCTTAATCTACCGTACCGATTTTTCGACGACATTAAATTTCAGACATGTAATTTCAAATGTTTCCAGTCCAGTAATTCTAACCCCATAAAAACAAATAAATAATAGAGATATACAAACTAAATAGGGTGGAAACCCGCCTATACCGATCTAGTATTAACATGTATCGTGCGAAGTGATGGTATCGACGGCCTAGTGGTAATGCGTGTTAATCGACGGACGTGCCTGATACGGATCTGGGTTTCGAACCCGGGAGGCACTCGAGGGAGGTACATAAATTACCGGCGTTGCCCGGTGGTCTAAAATCGAAATGCGGAGAATTCTAATCTATTCGCGATTTTTTTCACAGTAATTTTTTTGAAGTAAAAACTTCTTTAGCACCGTTGTGATTTGAAACTAGATGAAACGAAAAGGCGACACTAAAAATAGACCAACACATCTGTAGGATTTAGACTGTGAGAAATTGCTCGATAGAATACTAATTACCTACCTCGGAACAGACTATGTCTAGTGAGGTGGGTAAAATAAAACTTTGTAAATAAATGAAAAATAAATAAACGCCCGGGTTGCCGGCACTGAAACTGAATAATAAGTCTCATTTGTGCGGTGCTTCGTAGTCTATCGGTCTCTTCTTTGTGCGATGCTTCGTAGCCTCCCCACTCTTATCTACTTTAGTTTTCTGAAGGTTTCACACCGCGTGTGAACTGCAAACAATTTTTTTTGTATGAATACCACACAAGAGTCACAACTGCTCCCGTCTGGAGTCAGTGAGACTATGGCATCCCCAATTGGGGTACGTTGTAAGGTTAAAAGTAGTGGGGAAGGGAAGGAGATGCGAAAAAGGAAGGTGGGGAAGTATCTGGCTATCCAGATCGGATCACCTAACACGGCTAACGCCATTTCAAGCAACGTTTCAATTCTGAATGGTGGTCTTACTCAGGGCGATACTGAGATTATTTTTCAACGTGCTGCAAATATACTTTATGTTATTTTTAATAAAAATTTATTATTTTTACATTAATTCCATACAGGAGGCCCAGAGGGAAATAATTTCCCTTAGGGCCTATGTCTTCTTAAGGGATGCTGTGCGGAGGGTTTTTTGAGGAAAGGAAGAAGATGAGTTCTGGGAAGGAAATATTTAAGATTAGTGAGTAGTAATCTGGAGGTCAGTGTGGTCCAGCAGTGACGGACGTGTGAATCCATCCCTTCAAATGCGGTGCAAGGCGAAGAATCGAGGGTTTGCGGATGGAGAGGTCAAAAGACCTCCTCAACGAGTCTGTCTCATCAACACATCGGTCGCCAAGAACCTGACAAACCTCACCCTATGAACTCGGCCCTGCTAGGTCACCAAACGTAGCGAACCACTTGGGGTGACCTATGATAGAGGTGTTGATTATCCAATAAATGGATCCCGGGGCGGCGGTACCCGGAATAACCAAAATAATTAGAAATTAGACAGCCTCAGAAGGCTTTTAGTAACAAATGTAATTAACATAATCGATTAAAATCCTTGTAGACCACCCCTCTCCATATGTTATGTATATAAACCGTAGACGAAGAATAATTTGTATCAGTCTGAAGATGGCTTTAACGAGCTGAAACCGGTCACGGTCAATAAATTAAAGTGGAAATAAGTTTTATATTTGTTTTATTAAAATTCTAGCTGACCTGGCCACACGTTGCTGAGGCTAACGAAACACAACGCCATCTACTGGATGTTTATCCAACCTTTTAACTGACACCACCATCTGTTAATTTGAAAACAAATCGATCGTTCGCTCAATTTATATTATTGTAGCGAGTTCCCGGTATGTGTTTCTATGCCACTTAATAAAGAAATTGTTTCTCCCTGCGTGTCCTTTCCAATTCCGTCACCTTTACCTTCCCTCTCCCCACTCCACTGCCTCCTATTCCCAGTCCCACGAACCCCCTCCCTGGTTCCCCTCCCCCATCTCTCCCACCCTCCCGCTTTCAATTGCAATAGCCGCTTCCTCGCGTGCCACCAATAGCATTTTTTATACAAATTTCATAATGCCAGAGCTCACCGGAAGTTTTATAAAAACCTTGTCCTGACAATAAAAAACACACAAAAAAATAATTATCCAATTTGGTGCAGTCGTTCGAAAGTTATGCGCTTAGCAACACATTTAGCGATTCATTTTTATATTATATGAGATCTTCTTTTTCTTCCTTGCGCTGTCCCAACTCATTGCCTAGGTAAGCTGTTGGGGTCGGCTCTTCTCGTTCTCAGGTTGTAATATCTTCTGTTCTGGGTATCGCCTTCATCCAGGCCGTTTCTCTGAAAAATTTTGGAACATTGAGTCATCCAGGAGTTCTTCGGTCTTCCTCTGGATGACTGTCGGTGAAGCTCCATAGACATTGCCTGCCTCACTGTGTGGTCTGATGGTCTCCGTCTTATGTGTCCATACCATCTCAACTGTCGTTCTTCCAGCTTACTTTGTCTGTGACACCCAGGCTACCACGAATGCGTGAACTTTTGATCTTATCTTTTAGTGATACTCCTGCCGACCATCTAAGCATTCGAATTTCTGCTGTTTCAAGTTGCCTAGTGTAGGAGTTGTACATAGTGCAGCATTCGGAGCCATACATTATTGCGGGTCTTACAATAGTCTGGTATATCTTTCCTTTCAGTTTTATAGGCATTTTGGAGTCACACAATATTCCTGCTACGGATCTAAATTTAATCCATCCCACACCTATTCTATGAATGAGATCCGCTGCACATCCTCCGTCTCTGTGGATTAGTGAGCCCAGATACTTAAATGAATCACAGTTGGCTAATGTTACTCTATCCAGTTGCATCGAAGGAGTTACAGCATTTGTGTCTTCGAATGGTAAATACAAATATTCAGTCTTTTTCCTGCTAATTTTTAGGCCATTATCCTCCAGGATGATTTATATGAGATATAATATGAGATCCATTATGAGATATAATATCAAATATGTTAAACTCCAATTAAACTAATTACCTACGCTATACCCCAAAGTTTGTTACCTACAAAGTCCATTAAATATGTAAGTAATAACCTTCTGACCTTTTCCTAATGTAGGAATCCGACTGAATCCCGAAACATGGCACTCGAAACAAACTTGTAATAAATCCTACAAGTTTTTAACGAGAAAAAATTAAAACACATACATTTTATGAAACAAAATAAACTTTATTGTCACCTCACTCTAATGTCGTTCCATGGAAAAATAATTAATAATTTTTTTTTTTTTTTTTCAAATTGCGATCATAAACTTTGGTTTCATAAAGGTGTACAGTGTACATATTAATTATTTAATTAAATGAAGACAATATTAGCGAAACACAATGGAAACAGAAAAACCAGAAAAAGATACTGGCACCTCTGGGACGCGAACCCAGGACCGTCAGCTTTCCGGGCCGAGGCTCTACCAACTGAAGTAGGGTGTCCCCATCCGATTCGGTCATTTTTAACTGTATCATACTTCGACTAAGAACCACCAACATTATCTTCATTTTCTTAACGTATATTTTATTAATATCTTTTTCTGATTTTTCTGTTTCGAGAGAAAAATAGATATGAATTATTTGGTGGTTAACTTTTATATTTGAATAAAGCGTGATATTTTTTTCTTTGTAACACCGTTTAGATTTTTAGATCATATTTTTAACCATGATTACAAGGGAGATAACGATTTCTGGGAGACCTAAATGAGTTGTTCCGAAAAGCGAGCGCAGGCCTAGCGTCATATCCGTTTCATATCTCAACTAATGGGAGCCTTCAAAAGTGGCATCATAATTAAAGCGGCCTATGAGCGCTTCATCCTAATTTCAAATCACAAGTCACTTCAAAACTTTCTATTCGCTATCCTGAGCAATCAATTTTTTTTTTCCTTTACAACTTTTCAAATTTCCAGTGTCGATATCATTTGCCGCGTAAAAATAATATACGAGCCAAATCCCCACCACGATGCACCATCTTGAACGCTTAGTCTCGGCGTGGCAGCCGTTCGCGATGGAGCTTGCGCTCGCCGCACCCGCCAGGGGTGAATTACGCTCTATAATTAGATTTTATTTGAAAAAAAAACCCCGGTAGAAATTCATTCTCAGCTACTTGAAGTGTACGGAAAACAGTGTACAAGTGCGAAAACGTGCACAAATGGTGAAGAGAGTTTAAAAGCGTATCGTACGGCCATCGGTTTCAGACGAAAAAATTTCCAAAGAGGAAAAAACAATTATTACCGATGACGGTTCGAGAGCTCTGTGATATGATCCCTGATGTCAGCAAGACCACTATTGACAAGCTTTTGACAGAACATTTGGGAAACCACAAAGTCTTCCCAGGGTGGGTCCCAAAATGCTCACCGAAGATCACAAAAAACAACGGGTTGAAGCAGTCCGCGAATTCCTTGAGTGCTTCGACATCGATGGCGCAGAATTCTTGAACTCAATTGTGACTAGGGACGAGACCTGGTTACACTACATGACACCACACACAAAGGAACAATCCCAGTGGCTTTATTCAGATTCGCCGAAGCGAATTTTAAAAACGAATTACAGAGCGTAACTCACACCGTGCGGCGAGTGGAAGCTCCATCGCAAACGGCTACCACACTGAGACTAAGCGTCCATCGTGGTGGGGATTTGGCAAGGGAAAACCAGGCTACACGCCAGTGTTAAAAGATTGCGCGTAAAATCGTTTTTCACGACTGCAGCACCTTGGAGACATTATTTTACGGACAGCCCTAGTACCAAAGCAGCAATGATACTAATTGTTAGTTATTTATAGCTATGAAATCCAACCTGGGCATTGAATTGTATTAAAACAAAGGTAAATCTCAAATTACCTTTATTTTTACCACAATCATTGTTATAAAATCGTTACTGTTGAGTCTAGAATTTCGTAAAAACACTGGTCTTTATACATAGCCTCCGGTTCAGTACAAGGAAAATTTTCAAATTGTTTAAATATTATCCAAATAGAGATGAAATTACTTGCGTCAGTCTATATATTACATATCTGTGTATATCACTGGACGTTTTTGAAAGGAAATTTTTGAGGCGCATCTTCGGACCGGTTCTAGAAAATGGATTTTGGCGGGGACACAACATTTATAAACACTGGAAAGACCTCGGTGGCTGGGTCATGTGGAGATAGGGTTGCCATCTGTCTGGCTTTTTAGGTCGTGTCCGGCTAAATATTTATCTGTTCGGCCTGTACGGCTTTCGTTAGGCTTTTTGTTAGTGTAACGCGGTGCACGCAGTGCCTGCAGAACGAACGCAACGCAAGCTACGCAAGGCGCATCGTGTTACGGATGAGGCGGGGGTGGGCGACAGTGGCTATTTTTGGTCCGAGAGGGTTTTGTCAATCAAATGTACGGAAACTTCAGATATTCCATTCAACGAAGTAATTGACCAGTATTCATATATAATGGACAATATAAAAAAATGATAAATTCTGAGAAAAGACAAAAAGACAAAATTTCTGACCAATTAAGCCAACCGCAATTTTACGAAATTTATCGAAGGCTCACCGTGGAAGAATTCAAAGAAAACATGAATAATATGTACAAAATTGCCAAAGACAACTAAAACTCTCGGACAAGTGAATTCAGTGCCGAATTGAAACACTTTAACTGGATGACTTTAGCTGAGGTACCAAGATGGGAGCACGTAGCAGAAACGATAGGCATTCTGTCTAAAAAAAATTTTATGACAGTAAACTTTTTGACCAATGGCAGAACTTTGCGATTACAGGCCATAACGCCAATGTTGGAAGAGTTTTCACTGTAATAAACGCCCAGTGGACCAAGGTTTGCAATAAATTGCAAACAGAAACAATTGCTAAGATGATGTACACATTGTGTAATTTAAAAATGACATGTCAAGAATTTTATTATAATAATAATAACGTAGTATTTATATAGCGCAGTTTTGTGATATTTCACTTTAAGTGCGCTTAATTATAATAAACTTGTGAATAAAATTATGAAATGATTTTCAAAGAAAACGACATTGTGGATAAAGTAGGTGAAAAGGCCAAATATACAAAATTGTAGATTTTTGTAATTTTTGAATGATAGTTATTATTAAACTGGTTAATGTGTGATTAATAAACAACTGTTACTTTTAACAGATTTTTTATTATTACCTATGTATAAAAGTTATGTCCAAAATTACGCACGTATGTCCGGCTTTTAGGGCAAAATGTCCGGCCTAATACAGCGCAGAGTCGGGCTATTTTTTATTTTAGAAGATGGCAACCCTATGTGAAGAGAAAAACCGAGCATCAAGCATCAATTTCCCTGCTGAACTCAACACCAATAGGGAGAATCTACCTTGGAGCTTCTAAACTGGAGAGAGCTGGCACAAAACCGAGATGAATGGAGGAAGACTCTTGAGGAGGCCAAGACCCAACAGGGATTATAGAGCCAAGGGTGATGATGATGGTAAATTACATATGTTAGAAGATGAACGCCGCACTGCGCTTTTCATACAAAACATAATAATAATATTGTATGATTTGTATAACTCCGCTCTTGTTAAAAATCACCTCAAGAGCGCTGTGCAAATTAATAATATATATCTACCATCTTCTACAAACCAGAAAAACCATTATAACAACTAAAGGCTAAAAATTGCATCCACCGGTTCATCGATCACCGATACGAAACTATATGTACAACATAGACATCCAAATTTAATAGACGAGAAGATACAGATGAGGGGTAAAACCAAAATATGGGGGCGAAGAGGGGTAAGATGACTGTTATTCGTTAAAAAATCAATCTGACAGTATATAGGCATCTCGCATTATAATATCACCATTTAGTTCTTAAAAGCAAAATCTGCTTTTGAATGAATAGACCTTTTTACATGGGAGCGCGAATTGCTGGCCACGTTATTAAAATATTTGCGAAGTTCAAATGAGGCAAAGTAAGGTTCGCCACTTTTCACAGAGGAATATTTTGTTGCCATATTTAGTTAAGACCCTTTTACAAATGTTTCATAATTTACTTACCCCTGTAACCAGCGACGAGCTCACTGGAAAAACGCCCACATTCGCTATGTCCACATATATTATCGTATAATTATATATAAATATAATATTACTATGGAATATACATACTACCCATTCCTGTATCCATCGTTATTCTTAACAGGAAACCTCGATCTTAATACCTTAGAAGCCCGCCGAAAAATATTTTTGGGAAAATTTTTTTTTTAAACTGATCTCCGGTACTGAACTGAATCCATCTATGTTGAAGGAGATTAACCTATATGTCCCTAACGCGTATACTCGTGGGAGATCCCACACACTTTTTTATGCTTCGAAAGCGAGAACTTCTTCCTTTCAGAATGCCCCATTAAATAGAGCAATTCAACTGCTTAACGATTCTACATTGAGCATTGACATCTTCAATGTTACCTATAGAAAGTTCAGTAACTATCTTTTGACATACGTCTCAACATAGTGAAACTGACCCCTTGGACTTTTTTTTCTCTTGTATTTTGTAATCTTCTCCGTAATAATTTGGTGTACAACTGTTTTATGGAGAACCTGAAAAAATAAATAAATAAATAATGTTTAGCACAAGCTCTCCTTTTTGCCGTGTTATTTCGTAAAATGTACGATGTGAGCTTGGCGCTGGTCAGGACAAGAATGATGACATCACATTTTTTAGATTCAAGCGGCTCCATGGAACCGGTATGGGGAGGGGGAAATAATACGGTTATAATATCACTTAGGGCAGGTCAAGATATATTCATATGTCCATGATGTATAATGATTTGACCAACAACAATAAGAACGGCAACAAAAACGACGTTTATCTTTTTAACCTTTTCCAAGTTTTCACCGTCGATATCGATGTTGGGATCGTTGGGGAGTATTCCTGTCATTTTTCTGATTTCTACCCACACCTAGACCCCTATCTACATGTATGAAATCGCAAGGTCAGTGCATTGACAATCTTCAACATGACAGCAGTGTTTTATGCTTAGTATATCTTGACTGCGAATGATAAAATTGTGAGTTACTTACAAAACCTTAAAAATTACAATTGGTGATGAAATTTACAATCAGTGCAAAGTTGAATTTGGACAAGAGACACCATGCGGGTGGTTTGGTATATTTTTGGACACCATTATCCTGACTTCCAGAAAGTTTCTGACCACTGGAGTGATTGTGGTAAAAAAAATGCACCACTTTTATTTTTCTGTGATTGATAGCGGTCCAAAAGTGGACCACACTCGTAAAACATTTATTATAATTATTTAAAACATTTCCATGGCCAGCCCTTTATTTTAAATCGAAGCTTTTGAAATGATGTATCTATTTTAACTATAGTTGTCGCAAATCCATACTTCGGAGACTATTTTAAAACTATGTTAAAAATAATTTTTTTAAATATTTTTTCACGCAGAATTTTTGATTAGCTGTTTACGGTTAAAATTAAGCCCCTTTTTAATAGATCTGCACCTTTCATTGTCAAATTTACCACAGACAGACAACATACAGAAATTGAAAATATTCTTTGTTGCCTCGAATAATTAGGTACCCCTCACGACAGTTTCACAGTAACAAACACGCAGGATTCAAATATGAGATGAACGGTAAAATACAGATTAATTCATTGGCTATATAGCACAATAATAAATTTTTATGTCTCCATGTTAAAATTCGAAGGAATGATTTTTTTTATGTCAGCAAAATATTTAAAAAATGATCTTCTGGGAAATCTCGAGCAGTCGAGGCAAATTTATTTATTTTGCGTTGTCGCTCCAGTGGCTCAGGGATAAGTTTAAAAATTCTGGGAAAAGATTGAAAATAAATTTAATTATTATTAGAGTGATTCATATTGTGTTACCCAAATTGAGATATATCTGTAATCCCAAGGAAAAGTTTGGGTCATATACATTTTTGGATTATTTCCAAGAATCTGATTGTATGTATACTGGGATATGGATGTCACATATATCTATATAAACAGGGTGTGAAGGGACGTACTTGACTTACTTTAACCAGTAATTCCTAACATTTTTTGGAGTAAAAAATGTAAATGAAATTTAGGTCTCCTGTGACTTTTTCGATGTCTTTTTTCGGTTTTTTTTTTTTTTTAAATCTCTGTAAAAAATGTTATGATTTTTTACAATAGCTCCCACACAGAAAGCCGTAAGGAATACAATTTTCTGGTTTGTGGGGGATGTTTTTAAGGAAAGGATAGATCTGGGAAGGTGAAATATGTGTGGGTGGGTAAAATAACTGGGAGTCAGTGTGTCCAGGAGTGAGGAATGTATCTATTACTTCATCTATATAGTGGGGTGGTTTGGGTCGAGAGAAGCTGAAGAGGTCAAAATTCCTCCCTGAACCGGCCTCTCCCAATCAAACTCGTCACGCAACCGGTCGGCAGATGCATACGCCGCCAAAACATGGACAAACTGCATCCCATTAACCGAGACACTTCTTCTAAATCACCAAACGTGTTTTGACACTTGGGGTAACCTGTGGCAGAGTGTAGGTTAACCAATGAAAGGTTCACACTTGGTAATCAAAGTTACACACATAACACTAGTGATGTGACACACATAACAACAGTGATATGGTACGCATAACAATAGTTATGTGACACACATAACAATAGTGATGTGATGCACATAACGATAGTGGTGTAACGCACATAACAATAGTCATGTGACGCACAAAACAATAGTGGTGTGACACACATAACAACAGTGGTATGATACACAAAAGAATAGTGACGTGACACATACAACAATAGTGATGTGACGCACATAACAACAGTGATATGACACGCATAACAATAGTGACGTGACACACATAACAATAGTGTTTTGACACATGTACCAATAGTGATGTGACGCACATAACGACAGTGATGTGACACATGTACCAATAGTGTTGTGACGCACATAACGATAGTGATGTGACGCATGGCAAAAGTGATTCACATAACAATAGTGATGTGACGCACAAAACAATAGTGATGTGACACACAAAATAATAGTGATGTGACACACATAACAATTGTAATGTAACACATATAACAATAGTGACGTGAAACACATAACAATAGTGATGTGACACACATAATAATAGTGATGTAACACATATTCAGAATGAATATTCAAAATGATAAATTCATTTTCAAAATACATATTCAAAATGATGTATTCATATAACAATAGTGATGAAACACACATTCAGAATGTTACAATAATGATGAAACACATATTCAGGTGATTTATTAACTAAGTAAGATATGGGTTAAAACATTAAGAAAATCTTGGATGTTACACTTTTCAGCTTATTTCAGTTTGTCAGTGTATTTTCAAATTAGGATGTTATACACATTCTTGTGTTATACGGAGAAAAGTTCGATTCTTATACTTTAGGGTTATATTTGAGAAATTCTTATATTATCTACAATCTACATAGGGATACGTTTTAATGTACAGGTGAACAATGATTGGGTTATGTTATACACTAGTATTTAAGATAATTTCAGTAAATGTACCTACGCTAAAAAAGGGTAAAGGCTTGGGGCACACACATTAGAGGGTTATATCAGAGACTCATCTAAATGGGGTTAAATAAAATAAAATAAAATTATAAGACCAATTTTTATCAATTTTAGGCTGCTACCTTTTTAAATGATCATAAAGTTCTAAATAATAATTGGTTTGTAACCTAGATAGTGTCTCGGAAAAAACATATCAGATTTTCAATTTGTTATAAAAAAAAGTCTCTTTTTATAACTTTTGAGGTTTATTCACATCAATATAATATACTATTGAAGAAAAATTTAACACCAATAATCTTGTGGAGGTCGAACAAAGGACACGGAATCGCAGTCGGCTGGCTATTCGATTGGTCCCCAAGCAGCCAATCCAATCCATTTTTAAGTCACAAGAACTTTCTCGGCGCGGCATTAAATACTCCCGCTCATTCTGTTTTAAAATCCCAGTCAAAACTCACTGGCAAATCGTGTTTGTTCGCCCTTCACATTATTCTTATTGTAAAATATTAAAATATAGAGGAATCATACATAGCTTGTAAATTGTTAATAAACCTGTAAGTAATGTACCGACACTTATTTGATTTACCACACCCTTTACACACTTTAAAACACAGAATACATCTTTCATATTTAGCTATTATCATCACCCTATAACTGGTGACATCCATAAAATACTTCCCTCCATAATCTAACCGAACGTTTGAAAGAGAACAAGACACAGAAAATGAAAAAGATAATGATCGCAACTGGGACTCGATCCCAGAATCTCTCATCTAACCGGGATTTGTGCCTTCCAATTCAGCCATTGCCACCTTCCACAAAATAAAAAGAAAGTTGTTCCTATAAAAATTGAATACTCATTTAGACTAAGTAAGCAAAATTTTCAAAATTTTTTGCAACCCCCGAAACAAAAAGAGCCGATGACCTTGAAACGCATGAACAGATTTTTGTGAATTGTAGCCAAAGATATTGAAATATAAGTAGATGTGCTATCTGCTGTTTTTACTATGTGGGTCTGCGCTTCCGGGTGTCGCCGATATTGTTTACCAATTAACAAATAAACTAAAAGAACAAATAATTAAAACTAAATGAACGAATTCTTTCCTTATTCAAAATATATTGTTAACCAATATTAATGCACATTTTTAAAAAATCAACGAAATGAACAAATTCTTTTTGTGTGAAAACTACGCTAATTAGCGCGTAGTCCGGCGACAGTTGCGCGGACACCATAGCATATCTCTTCTGTATTTGAATATCTTTGATTGTAGCTAAGAACCATCTCGATCACGTCAGCTTTCAAACCAAAAAAACACCGCATCGTAATCGGTCTATTATTTTAGGAGCTACGATGCCACAGAAAGACACACACACAGACAGACACACAGAAAGGCAATCTTATAACACCGCTCTTTGCGTCGGGATCAATATAGGTTCCATATAAAAATAAAATCGGATGTATTTATCAGGGTTCCATGCCATTCAGAATGAAACCATCTCAGAAACAGCTCAGAAAGGTCATTAAACCCTAACCTAACTTAACCTATTTAACCATTTTTTTTTTTAAACATCACTATTAATGACCTTTCTGATGTAGTTCTGATTCGGTTTCATTCTGAGTTGGCCGGTCAACATTTATCCGATACGCCATCTAGGTTACAAACCAGTTCTTAGAACGATTGTTTCCAATGAAAAGGGTAATTGCCTATGATATGGAAAAATTAGTCGAAGATAATATTGTTAATTTTCAATTTGAAACATGTAAACAAAAAATTAATTTGGGGAAAACTCTGGGTTGTGTTATGCATATTAGGGTTATATTTACGATTTATGTACATGTTTAATCATTCATATTAATAATAATAATCTTTATTCAATGAAATAACAACAATATAACTAAAAAAAAAAATTACATACTCAATGTAGTTTACAAATAGATTACATCAATCAGTACAGAAAAATTAACAAACAGAAAGTAACGTAAGAAAGGTTACACAGGAGTAGTATAGTTATACAGTATTTTTAGTTGTGCATTGCCTGCCTCACTAGGTGAACCTGTATTGAGGCAGAAATTTTGTTAATTGTTTCTCGCAATTTTAATTCTCTAGAATGTGTCTAAAAACACCGGGAATTACTTGGTTTCGTTTAGGGCATAGGGTAATTTCAGAGGATTTACACTAAAAGTCAGATAAAAGGTTAGGGCATCAAAATTTCTGAGAGTTCACGGATTTATACAGGGTGTTAAGGGACGTACTTGACTAACTTTAACCAGTGATTCCTCACATTATTTGGAGTAAAAAGTGTAAATGAAATTTTGGTCTCCGGTGACTTTTTTATATGTTTTTTGCTTTTCATTTTTTTTTCTCTAATCCAAACCATAAAAATTCTTCCTCATATCGTCACTTGTCACTCAGACAAATAACCGCCCAATCACTCTTCCCGTTCCTAGCTGTCCCAATACCTACTGATTTTTTAAATGTTTTTGTTAGAAAAAAAAGCATCAAAAATGCCACCGGAGATCAAAATTACATATACAGTTTTTACTACAAATAATTTTTTTTACATGAGCTCCACACAGGAGGCCCTGAGGAAAATAATTTCCCTCAGGGCCTATGTTATCTTTGGGGATGCTGTGTGGAGGGTTTTTTAAGGAAAGGAACAATATTGAAATTTTTAAAATACTAGAAAATGTGGAGGGTTTTTTGAGGAAAGGAAGGAGAGGAGAGTTCTGGGAAAGAAAAGGGTTTAAGGGGTGGGTAGGAATCTGGGGTTCAGAGTGTCCTGGTCATCCGCCTCCAAACAAACCTCACCCCACGAACCCGGGCACCCCTGCTAAATCACCAAACGTAGCGAACCACTTGGGGTGACCTATGGCAGAGGTGTTGGTTATTCTATACAAGTTCCCGGGGCGGCGGTACTCATTCCCGCCTCCCAAATTGGATGGAAGGAATCACTGGTTAATGTCAAGTACTTTTTTTAACCTATATAATTGTCTTGAAGTTTGTTAATGGCCCTGAACGCCGAAACAGCTATAACAATAATAAAAAGTAAAACATTTGACAATAATAATATTTATTATAAGCAATTATTATCAGCCTGAAACACTCATCCACATTGAAAAATCTTCCGAGAAAAGATACATGACGCCAACGGGACATGAACCCCTGCCCTTCTGATTGCCAGTCAGCTGCTCTCCCAATTGAGCTATGGCGGCTTATCTTATACCCGCCAAATGATTCAATATATACTAGTGTTTCATTCAACAATTACTGCTTATTATATTTTTTCCACCTGAAAAGAACCAACTTTATTTTCGCGAGAGAGACAGTGTTAGTGTTAAATCCCTCGCTAGATGGCGTCGAGACAAATTATGTCTTCATTTATTGGGGAAATACTTAATCTTGTCAAATATTAAGGTATCGCAAATGCGACACTTGGAGTGGACTGTATCAATATATTTGAAAAAATGTTATGCTTGTGAATACTTTGACACAACTATGGGGAATGGTAAACAGATGAATGGAGAAGGAAACTGACTTACCCCTTATGGTTGATGTTCCGCTCAATATTATGGGTCTGAGGGAGCACTAAATCACTCACTGCACAAGCTTCCATAAACTGGTCGATGTTATATAAAACTGAGAGAATAATGTTGTTCGTTGCACAGTTTCTTTTAACAGACTGCCGGACAAATTGATTTTATTGTTGTACGGTAGGTAATATTGTCAGTAGGGACAGGTAATTGTGGTAAAAAAGGATTGGTAGAAAAATGGAACAAGGTATATAGATAGGTATACATAGTTGCGTCAACATATTAATTATAATTTATAATTGTTAAACTGTCTTTTCACGGAAGATTTTTCAATGTGGATGAGTTTTTCAGGCTGATAATTATTGCTTATAATAATTGTTACCCTTTGTGCAATGCATAAAAATCTTGTCTTAAACGTTAGTTTAACAATTTAAAATGATAATTAATAATAATATTATTCAATTTAATTTAAGTACTATAAATTATTAATAAAAAAAGGGTTTTACGATTTAAACGCTAAAATAATAAATCATTTTATATTAAAAAAAATTATTACAGTTTTAAGACAAATGGGACAAAGTTCTCCTTACAAACTTGTTGAAAAAAAAATAGATCTGATGGATTTTTTTAAAGAAACTCTACATTTTTGGGGATGCTACGTGGAGGGTTTTTTTGAGAACAGTAAGGAGTAAATCAAGATCTTTAAGAGACCCATTTTGTGGGAGGGAGGAAACACAGAGGCTGATAAATCGTTACATAGCCGAGCTGTTTAACACAGTAGAATTAGTCGTAGAAGCGATCTGTTCTCGTGTGACAACATGTGCAAATGTTGGGCGCGTTCGGCGTGTTTCCCGACATGCATCGGTGCCGAAGGTATGAATGACAAAATATAAACAAATAAAGAGTTATTTTACATTCGGATAACATTTTATTAACTAGGTTATGTTGTGTTAAAACACTGGAAAGGTTGGAGTTATATAACAGAGGAAATGATAAATGTTAACATATTGGGGTTAAAAAAGATTCGTTGGTACCATAACCTGAACACAATTCGTACGAAGCTAGGGTTATTTGCTGGTTAGAATTATTTCATTCAATTGTTAAACAAGCAGATTCAATGTCCAAAACATTGGGAAAGCTGGGGTTAGGTACTGTTATTCAAGCGGGGCAACTAACAACTTTGTGAATATCACAAAAAATATTCTTAAAATAGCTCTAAATTTATTAATGTAAAGATTTAAGATTCTCACAACGAATAGAATAAAATTGTAATATTTAAATAAATAAAGACAATATTAGCGAAACTCAATGGAAAATCTGAAAACAGAAAAATCAGAAAAAGGCACGGTCACATCGGGGAATCGAACCCAGGACCTTCACCTTGCCTGGGCGCGACTCTACCAACTGCCTATCCGATTCGGTCATATTTAATGTTATCATTCTTCGATTAAGAACTTCCATGATTATCTTCATTTTTTTAACGCTTATTTTTATTGGCTGCTATCCAAGTCCATAGATGTTATAAAAATAGATAAAAATTTATCCAAGACACTATCTAGATAGCATTTAGTTCTGGTTTGATCTTGCAATCATACATAAAGATAGTTGCTAATAATATATGCGTAAAAGAAAGTGAAGATAATGTAGGTGGTTCTTAGTCGAAGTATGGTACAGTTAAACATGACCGAATTTCATATCGACACCGTGGCGCAGTGGTTAGCGCGTTTGCCCGGAAAGCAAGAGGTCCTGGGTTAGATTGGAGGAGCCACCACTTACCCGCCCTGGTATAGGTAACAAACAGATGGTTACCCCTTCAAGGCTCTTGCAAGGACTCTAATTTTTTTGGTAAAAACGACTCTACACTTGATAATTAAACTAGACCTCCAATGTCCCTGCATACATTGTTAGTAAGCAGTATGCAAGTGCTTAGCGGGAAATACAGAAACAATATGTTTTAGTATTACAAAATATAGACAAGACAATGGGACAGGTTGGTGAAAGTCCACGAGGTGGCAAGCGATGGGTGATTGGATAAAGAGTTGGATTGGATAATGTTGGTAGTTCTTAGACAAAGTATGATACAGTTAAATATATGACCGAGTCGGACAGGGACTCATTAGTTCAGTTGGTAGAGTAACGCCCTGGTAAGCCGAAGGTCCTGGGTTCGAGTCCCAGATGTGCCCGTATCTTTTTTCTGATTTTAGATTTAGGTTAAGTTTTACCAATATTGCCTTCATTTAATTAAATATTACAATTTGTGGTTTTACTCATTGAGTTAAAAATAAAAATATGGTGTTTTTCGCTACCTTCCCCTGCTTGATCCAACAACGTTTCCGACAACTTTACAATGTCCACCATCAGGGCACAAGTAAAACGTTGGCTTACCGGTTCAGCCACTGAAGCGATCACGCGAAATATATACATTTGCCTCGATTGTTCGAAATTTCCCAGAAGTTCATTTTTTAAATTTTTCGATAACATTAAAAAAATCATACTTTCGAATTTTAACATGGACACATAAAAACTTATTATAGTGCTGTATAGCCAATGAATTGACCTGAATTGAACCGTTTATCTCATATTTGTAGGATTTATAAAAAAAATATTAAAAAAATCGTCAAGTTTATAATCGCGGGAACCCTGCGTGTTTTTTTTACTTAAAACTGCCGTGAGGGATGCTTATTCGAGTCTACAAAGAATATTTTTGATTTCTGTATGTTGTCTGTGGTATACTTGGTAATGAAAGGTACATACTATGGAAAAATGAGTTAATTTTATCCAAATGCAGCTGATCAAAAATTAAGTGAAAAAAATATTTAAAAAAATTGTTTTAACATCGTTCTAAAATAGTCTACGAAGTTTGGATTTGCGACATCTATGGTCATAATAGATAAAGCAATTCAATAGCTTCGTTTTAAGATAAATAGCTGGCCAAGGTAATGGTTTAAATAATTACAATAAATGTTTTACGAATGGTAGGAAAATGTAGTCCAATTTTGGACCGCTATCATTCGCAGAAAAATAAAAGTGGTCCATTTTTCGACCAAAATCGCTCCAGTAGTTAACGACCAATTTAAAAAAAGTGTTTTAAGGATTTAGTTACTATTGCGGAGGGTTTTTAAACCAACGTATCACATTTGTCTTGATGGTGGACGCTGTAAGGTTGTCAGAAACGTTGGCTGGGATGAAGAGAAAAACATTTTAAAAGTTAGCCTGAAAATCAAAAACCAAAAATGATTAAAATATTAAATAGGTATTAGTTCGTTGTTAGTAGGAAGAAAAGCATTCAAAAGATTACTAGAAAAATAATATTATCGCGGGGTATAGATAGGTATTGGTATTATAGTAGCGACTAGAGGGGACCCACCAAGCCAGATCTAGTCAGTATTTCTCTACTCACAGTCTCACGAGACTTCCGAGGGGCGAAAAGACGGCTTCGGGGACTTGTCGTAGACGATTATTGTTCAAACGCCTGAAATTTTTACAAAAATTCATTGTTTTTTGAAAAATCAATACATGATTTGTGAGTTTTATACCATCACAACTCAGAAATACTATCATTTAAAAGCTATGAAAAAAATATAGAAAAATAGCCCATAACCTAACACCTAACCCATAGGTTCTCAACGTGGGCGATAACGCCCCCAAGGGGGCGTTTCAGACCTTCCGGGGGGCGGTAGAAGACCAAGAGAAAATTGAGGGGCGTTTTAGACTTGTAGGGGGGCGGTTGGAGACCCAGAGAAACCCATCCTATCATGCCTTATTCCATCCCATAAGGGGCCATCCATCCACAACAATATGTCCCTTTCCCATTGCGCCCCCTCCGTTGTGGCATCCCATGGTATCCCATTATGTCCCTTTCCTTATGGGGCGCTAGATTTAAAAATATTCTCAAAGTGGACGGTGGGCAAAAAAAAAAGGTTTAGAATCTATGACCTAACCTAACGTAACGTATTTAACCAATTTTAAATATATTTTTTTCATCACTTTTAATGACTTTTTAAATGAGGTTTTGAGTTGGTTTCATTCTGAGTTATCAGGTCACCGTTCTGTAATGTCCTTTTTGCTACACATATTTATAATTTTTATCCAACACAGGAAGCCCTGAGATTCCCTCTTTTCATCATTGGGGAACGTGCGGAGGGTTGAAATGATGTGTGGATACAGGCGAAACAGCTATCACATCATTCAAAATACCTACAGAGGTTATCCTGAAATTATTTTCCTCCACATACCATCTTTAAAATGAAAGTATTGTATTGATATAATATTTTTTTTTGTATTCTTCGAAACCAATAAACTTAGCCCTATAACAAATGATAAGGTTTGAGGGGTATTTTAGTGACCCCACATGGTAACAAAAGTTTTTTGTTGCATCTCGGCGTTTCGAAGATTAAAAAAAAATAACACAACATTGAGAAATTTAACTTAACTATGAATCTTATAATTTTTTTAAGCGAATCAGATTTTACATAGTAGATAATATTACATTTCTGTAGATAATATAAATATCATTATGTATTTTAATTAATATTTTAACCGTCGGCTAAACCTCTCATCTTTAAAGTATTATTGGCTAATTAAAAAAAAAAGCTTGCAGATAGAACCATATGCATCTAGCTAGGGCATAATAATTAATTGCGTAATGTTCTAACTACATTTCCCTAATCGTCACCTCATTTGGATAGTGTTCTAACTGACATATTTAAAAAAAACACCTCTGAATGCCAAAGCATTTCTTTTGGTCATTTCTATACCTGAAATAATTTTCAGAACCATCTGTGTTGCATTTCGTAGATATACGTATGATAAAGTTCTAACATCAAGCAATTTAAAGTGCTTGATGTTAGAACCATTTTAGAACATACCTGGACATGCAGTTAGAACCATATACAACCAGCTAAAGCATAATAGTTTATTGCACAAGGTTCTAATAACATTTCCCTAATGCAATCCTAAGCTAGGGCCACGTCATACTACTTAAATTTTTTCCATTGAAATATGATAAACTAAAATACTTTAAGTAACTAAAATTATTAAATATATTACGAAAATTCGTCTTTGCAAACTTTGAAACCTTAAAACACAAGGCCTCATAAAAACTATCAACTGTTAAATTCAAACAAATTGGCAGTTGCAAAAGGTTCAATGTGATATTAGAACCTTGTCAAAAATTGAAGCTATAAATACTTGATGTTAGAACTTCATCATAAAGGTATCTATGGAAATATAACGTAGATGGTTCTGAAAATTATTATTGTTGTAGACATTAACAAAACAAATGGTATTTTTTTGAGGTCATTTTTGGCATTTTTTAATGGGCCATTTTTGAACATTTTTGAAAAAAAATTCAGTTAGAACCTTGACCAACTGGGGTGACGAAACGTTGTGGATATGCCATGAAAATAAAATAATATTGTATTAAAAGGTTAAGTCGAAATTCCAAAATCACAATGCATAAGGTTAGGTTTGATTGTAAGAATGCAACAAAAATGCGACCAAATGGAAAAATGCAGTAAAAAAAACATTACAAAATAAAATGCGTGCTATGAATATAAAAAAAGATATACACAAACAAAATATGTTGATTTCAGCCATTTTGCACATTTGACATTTAAACGGTTCCCGTTATCCGCCGATTTTCGGCCTGTGAGTATTTGATTAATTTTATTTGATGTTCTAATCAAGGTGTGCAGGCCGGTCAGTGTTTTTTTTTTTAACAGTAACTACACACAGGAGGCCCTGAGGAATCATCTATGTCATCTGAGATGCTGTGTGGAGGGTCTTTTTGAGGAGAGGAAAGAATGAACAATGGTCTTCAAGAGACCCATGTTGTAGGAAGGAAGAAACACAAAGGCCGGCAAATCGTTCCACAGTCAGCTATTGAACATAAGAACGAGTCGAAGAGACAGGTTCTCATGTGACTAATGTCAACCGTGTATACAAATGTTTGGCACGCGTTTGGCGTGCTTCCCGACTATGCACCGGTGCCGAGGGAATCAATGACGCTAGTTCCTCGGAGCATCTTCCATTAAAATACCGGTAGAATAAGATCAGCATTCTCACCCGACGCCTGTGCTCTAAAAATTGCAATCCGTCTGTTAAATTAGGAGAATCTATCAGACGGACCACCCGTTTTTGCACAGAGTCGAGGGTTTTTTTCAGGTATTTTGGGACTCCAGACCAGAGGTGGCTGCCAAATTCAACCGAGGGGCGCACTTGTGATTTGTACAGGGTTAGCAGTTGTGTACTATTAAAGTATCTGCGAACCCTGTACAGTACGCCCAGTTTCTGAGAGGCAAACTTAATTCTGCCTTCGATGTAGCCCCCATATCTGAGCTGGTCACTTAGAGTCACTGACTGGGTATCCCGTTTGGGTCCCACATGTGCGTCGCGTGTTCGATTCCTCGGCTGGCTAAGTCCTCCATCACGACATAAAGCAACATTTCCACGGAATATTTGTCTTTCTTTAAAAAATATATATAAATTTAAAAAAAAAAAAAAATGACAAATCGCTAGGACAGAAAATCTACAGTTAACGGGAACCATTTAAACGACAACTTATTCAAAATGTTTTAATCGTCGACAATGTCAAATTTAATGTGACTGTCTCAACAATTGGCCGTAAATTTATAAAAAAAAGTTATCGCCAATCTCCATTGTATCTATTATCTATGATATATATAAAACTATAAAATACTTACAATCGTTCTAGAGATGCCAGATCTTGGAAAGCGTCTCTGTCCAGGGTGTGAATTTGGTTATCAGTAAGTTGTCTGTAACAAGGAGAAAGTATTGGTTTTAGTTTGTTGAATGTATCGAAAACATCTCCGATCCCCATCCTATATTCCTCTTCCTCTTTCCATTGCTTTCTTAGTAGTTTAACTACTTGAGTGCTTTTTGCCACAATATGGCACTTTTTAAAATACCCCGGATTGCCTTACTGCCAATTTTGGCAAATTTTCCCTTATTTTTAATTATTAAGTAGAAGTTTACGATTTTATAATATTTTTTTTATAAATCCTACGAATATGTGAAAATCTACAAAAGATAGGTGAATTTATTGGCTATATAGAACTATAATCAATGTTTATGTCCGAATATTAAAATACGGAGTTATGATTTTTTTAATGTGGGCGGAAAATATTCAAAACGATTACCAAAAAATTTCGTGCAATCGGATAAAAAGTTTTAAATTGCGCTGTCGCTCCAGTAGATAAAGTAAAATATAACTTCTATCCCCAACTAACATTAACACTGTATTTTGGGAGTCGCGTATGGGTACCACCGCTCCGGGAACCATTTATTGGAAAACCAACACCTCTGCCATAGGTCACACCAAGTGGTTTGCTACTATTGGTGACTTGACAAGAGTGCCCGGGTTCACGGGGTGAGGTTTGTCAAGGTCATGGTGGTCGATATGTCTGCCCACCTGCTGCGTGGCGGGCCGGATCGAGAAAGACTGTTTGATGAGGTCTTTTGACCTCTCCAGCCAGAATCCCTCAATCCATCGCCTTGCACCGCAGTTGGAGGGATGAATTCATAAGTCCGTCACTCCTGTACACACTGACCCCCAGATTCCTACCCACTCCTCATACCTATTTCCTTCCTGGGGTCAATGTGTCAAAGATCAAGATAGATATCGGGCGAGATCTCCTTCAGATTTGTGTGATTTTATATGACGGTTAAATGAATAAATAATCATGCATACTTGCAGGAATTTGTGTTTAAAACGATCTAAACTAAAATACGTGACAGCTCACAGCTGAAATTCTGACGTCGGCCCATAAAAAAATAAATAACAGCCATAGAAAATCACACAAATCTGACAGGAGATCTCGCCCGATATCTATCTCGATCTCACAAAATGTATAGAATCCATCTTCAGGGGTGACGGACGGATAAATCCATACCACCTACTGCGCCTGCGGTGCAAAGCGATGGGTCGAGAGTTCGACTGGAAAAGTTTAGATTAGGTCTCCCCATAGACATCCAAATGGATAGACAAGAATATACAGATGAGGGGTAAAACCAAACTATGGAAGGGCGAATAGGGTAAAGATGACTGTTTCGTTAAAAAAATAATCTGACAGTATATAGGCATCTCGCATTATAATATCAACATTTAGCTCTTAAAAGCAAAATCTGCTTTTGAATGAATAACGGGAGCGCGAATTGCTCGCCACGTTATTAACATATTTGCGTAGTCCAAAGGCGGCAAAGGAAAGTTCGGCCTTTTTCACAGGGGAATATTTTGTTGCCGTATTTAGTTAAGACACTTTTACAAATGTTTCATAATTTAGTTACCCCTGTAACCAGCGACGAGCTCACTGGAGAAAAGCCCACATTCGCTATATGCACACATATTAGGGTATAATGTATAGCACAAGTTCTCATTTTTGTTCGTAAAATGTACGATGCGTGCTCGGCGCTGGTCAGGACAAGAATGATGACGTCACATTTTTTAGATTCAAGCGAGGCTCTCGTCGATCCAAGGCGGCTCCATGGAACCGTTACGGGGAGGGGAAAATACTACGTTTTTATCACTTAGGGCAGGTCCAGATATATTCATATGTCCATGGGTCTCCCTCAAACAATCTCTCCCTATCATGCCCGTCATGCACTAGGCACAATCGCAAGAAAAGCCTCACCCCTTTGTGTTTATTTTGCTTTTTTTAAATAATATTTAAATAGATCATTAGCCGTTTCAGTGCGCTCAAGTACACACAACATCACAGGTCCTAATTTAAATTGTATAATATGAGAATTATTCAGAATATATTCTGCTCCAAAGTCTAATTATTATTTTGCCTATTCGTTTTAAAGTGGTACTTAACTAAACTCAGAGTAATTTTACCATAGATATAAAACGTACAAGATGGCACCTTCATTCCTGAAAATACTGTGTTTTCGTAAATTTATTAAAAGAAAGCCACAATTCTAAAATTTAGGTCTCTAAATATCTCATCTGTCTATCTATCTATCTTAAATAAAAAAAAATGAACCGCCGAAATGTATGTACGCGCATAACTTCCGAACGACTGCAAAAAATTGGATAATTCTTGTTTTTGTGTGTTCGTTGTTATCATTTTGTTGTTACAATTTCTTTATTAAATGGCATAGCAACGCATGCCGGGTACCAGCTAGTATAATATAAAGTATTTGGTGGATGAGCGGGCTGGCAAGCGGGCGGTGTGGATTTGATTTGCATGCAAATCCACAGTCTTATGCCGAGTTTGTAGAAATTTTGATCATTTGACCATCAAAATAAGAGGAAGGTCGCCATCTACATTTGATTTCGAAAACTCTGTGTAAAGCCCGGGCATCGCCGGGGACTTCAGCTAGTTTTTAATAAAAAATAAAACACTTTCTTTAAAACCACAAAGCATCGCATTGGACCGCAGTGGGAGGAATGGATTCATACGTCCGTCACTCCTGGGCCTACTGATACTCAGATTTCTACCCACCCCTCACTCCTTTATCCTTCGGAATTTCCTCTCCTTTCTTTCCCAAAAAAGACCCCCCCCCCACACAGCATCTCCGGGAATTTATACCCGATTTAAATCCGATATCTATCTCGTTCGAGACAGATATCGGACGAGATCTCTTGTCAGATTCGTGTGATTTTCTAATGCTGTTAAATGAATGAATAGCCATGCATACTTGCATGAATTCTTGTTTAAAACGACCTAAACTAAAATACGTGACAGCTCAATGCTGAAATTCTGACATGGGCCCCTAGAAAAATCAAATAACAGCCATAAAAAAATCACACAAATCCATAGACATCCAAATTTAATAGACAAGAAGATACAGATGAGGGGTAAAACCAAATTATGGGGGGCGAAGAGGGGAAAGATGACTGTGATTCGTTAGAAAATCAATCAAAGCGTTTTACATGGGAACGCGAATTGCTCGCCACGTTATTAACATATTTGCGAAATCCAAATGCGGCAAAGTAAAGTTCGCCGATTTTCACAGAGGAATATTTTGTTGCCTTATTTAGTTAAGACGCTTTTACAAATGCTTCATAATTTACATATCCCTGTAACCAGCGACAAGCTCACTAGAGAACCGCCCACATTCGCTTCTTCCACATTCCACATATTTTAGGGTATAGCATGTATAGCACAAGCTATCATTTTGCCGTGTTATTTCGTAAAATGTACGATGTGAGCTCGGCGCTGGTCAGGACAAGAGTGATGATGTAACATTTTTTAGATTCAAGCGAGGCTCTCGTAAGCCCAGCCGGCTCCATGGAACCGGTATGGGGAGGGGAAAATAATACGCTTTTATCACTTAGGGCAGGTCCAGATATATTCATATGTCCATGCACAAATCTGACAGCAGATCTCGGCCGAGAACTATCTCGTTCCTCGTTGAATATCTCGTCATATAATAAAGAGTGATATAATTAATACGAAAAATAAACAATTTTAAATTTTTTTTTTTAAGTTTTCAATACAAATTTTAAAAATATGTAAATTATTTAATTCACTTCTTGTTATTGTCTGTTCAGTGTGCCCAATGCAATAAGGTAATAATTTTCGAGACAGCCAAGGACGCTAGTGTTTTAAATGTCAATGGATTCGCGTGATTACTTCAGTAGAACTAATTTAGCTAAGGTGGGCCCTTTCCTCGGCTAATAAGTAGGTAGCTGGTCTTGTCGCTCGATATTGTGCAGGGGGAACACTGCAGAGGTCATAAATACTTCTTCTTTGGACGTTTCCTCATTACTAAGGATCGTGACCTCACTACGATTTCCCTGATGAACAGGGTTTCTCCACCATTTGCGTTTCTGCAATGTAAGGAGGATCAAGAAAATCGACGTTCGGGTTCACACAGGAGGCCATCCTATGTCATATTTGGGGATGCTCTGTGGAGGTTTTTTTAAGGTAAGGAAGGAGAGGAAGTTATGGGAAGGAAATGAAGGAAACTTCGCGGTAAGGTGGAGGAGGAATGGGACGAATGGGAAGGGACGCAGGGAGAAACCATTTTTTAATTAAATGGCACTGCATTGCACGCCCAGAGACCCGGGAGATTAGACCCCTGGCCGCCTGTGACTCTCGACCAGTTCAAATAATAAGTGATTTTTCCCTGCTTCTCCTGCCAAATACTTTGCAAGTGACCATGAGTTTCTTCAGGTTTTCAGTTAGGCGAGCAACGCGTCCAAGGTATCTCTACGGATACTCTGTCAGCAGACAGCAGTTGATAACACAAGTCTACAAAAAAATAAAAATTGAGAGCTGTTTTGGTTTTTTTTTCGTAATTCTTATGGTTTTGGGTGTGCTGAATCCGAAAATGAAATTTCGTTTTGTCACAGAACGACACGTTTTCTGACAATGTAGGTATCTGTGTTAAACAAGTTATCATCTTAAAATAAAAATTAAAAGACTATTTTTTTATTTTTTATAATTGCGTAACAAAACTTATTTTTTTATTTAGAATACATTGATTAGTAAGCACTCAACACATTTCTTTTTCCCAGTGACACTCATTTTGGTACATTTTCGCTTGTAGGAAGCATCTGGAAGGTCTCTCTGAAGCGTCTAACAGTAGTCTGCAATCATTGAGATGCTCCATCTTCCCTGGTATCCTTTTTCCATCTCCTTAAAATCTTGGTGAAATCGTTCACCTTGCTCTTCACTCACATATCCTAAATTTTGTGGAAAGTAGTCGAGGTGGGAATGAAGAAAATGTACTTTTAAACTCATTAGGCAACCTAAAGCTTGAAATGCTTTTAACGATTTGTTTGTAATTAGGGTCTTTGTTATTGCCTAAAAGTTTAGGTTACCCTCCCCGATCCCTAGTTCCCCTCCCCCCTCCCTCGAACCCCCTCCCCCCTCCCGCATTCCATACATTCAGTCTTCGGCAGCTCGCGTGCGACCTGTTGCATTTTTTTAATACAAATTTCATAATGCCAGAGCTCACCAGTAGTTTTATACAAACCTTGTCTTGACAATAACGAACACAAAAAAATAATTATCCGTTTTTGTGTAGTCGTTCAAAAGTTATGCGCGTACATACATTTCTGCGATTCATTTTTATTTAATTAATTAATTTTTCGTAATTTCATGATGCCAGAGCTCACTATTGTATACGGAAACTATCACGGGCATGCACACACCAAATTCCCAAAGTTTCATCGCAATCGGATGAACGGTTTAGCAATGAAATGTTTATTGCCTGAGCTCACTGTTGTATAAACTAACTAACGGTATATGTATGTGTAACGTTTTGCAAAATAACCTGTCGTTCTGGAATTTTTTGAGTATTTTTCTAGTTTTCACAACACCTAAATACATAGAAATCAGTTGAAAACATCCAGACAGCATTTTTGTTGCAGACCTGTGTAATCTGTTCTAACCGAGGTACTCGAATTAATAAAAATGGACATGAGAACGCTTCCGAACAAATTTCTCCAGATGGGTCAGTCTTTTTATCATGAAAAGGTTTTTAAAAAATATATATTCTGATCCCGACAGAGTTAAGGATGAAACGCTTTTGTTGTCGCTAAATACTTAAATAAATCTCGTGGCCTATGGGTTGTAGCGCTAAGTGGCATATCTCTTCTTCTTCGATGGCTCTACAGCCCATATCGAGCTTTGGCCTCCTGCAACAGTCGCCTCCAACTCCTACTGTCCTCAGCGGCTGACTTCCAATTTGGTACCTGGAGAAGCTGTGCTGCATCCCCTCTTACTTCGTCTTCCCACCTCAGTCTGGGTCTTCCCACTTTTCTCTTTCCACCTGGGTGTCCAGTCAAAATTTTGGGACGCGTGTATCCGGCATTCTCTGTACATGCCCAGCTCATCTCAGCCTGAGGAGTCGCATATGTGCTGAGATGCTAGGGGCCTTATATATATCATACAATTCTGTATTGTGCCGGATGCGCCACTGTTCACCCTCTTTCACGGGTCCACATATTCTTCTCAGCACTTTTCTTTCAAAGGTATCCAGCATTTCAGCCATCTTTACCGTCAGTATCAGCGCCTCGTTCTAACAATGGTCTTATATATGGTTACTTTGGTTTTTCTGTACAAAGAGTAGTATGTTTTGTTGGCTGCTGTGATTCTCCTTCTGATTTCTGCTGGATCCTCATTGATGGATCGCTGGATCTGGCGCTAAGTGGCATATACAGTCTAAAAATATACCATCGTCCGTTGCTTATTAGTGCACTTACGCCATCGAGCGTGGATGAGAGTGGTTAGATAAGCGCCTCGAAATTCCCTCTGCACGACCAAAGAATCAGCCGTAAGTCCGCAACGCAAAAGGTCACATGAGTTATTCGTTCGTTGTCGTGTAGATCTTGAGGTGCTCAAAAAGTAAGCTGACTTTAAATATATTAAAAACTAGCTGGTCCCAGCATGCGTGGCTATGCTATTTAATACAGAAATTGTTTCTCCCTGCGTGTCCTTTCCTATTCGTCCCGTTCCCACTCCGCCTCCTCCACCTGCCCTCTCCCCATATTACGCCAGCTTCCCCTCACCCCCCCCCCCCTCCCTGGTTCTCCTCCACCATCTCTTCCTCCCTCCAGCTTTCCATACATTCAGTTTTCAAACCTCGCGTGCCACCAATAGCAATTTTTGTATACAAATTTCATTGTGCCAGAGCCACCCGGAAGTTTTATAAAAACCTTGTCCTGACAATAACGAACACACAAAAAAAAATAATTATCCAATTTGGTGCAGTACTTCGAAAGTTATGCGCTTAGTAACACATTCCGCGATTAATTTTTGTATTATAGATTATCTAATTCGATTGGCAAATTGTGTCTGGTGACAGTTTGCAAAACTTTAAATTTACTTGCACGCCTGAATCCTCGACCTCCAGATTGTTAGTCAAGAACCTTACCCCTCACGGAGGCCGTCTAAGATCACCTACCACTTATATATGCATAAATATAAATTAACTTTTGAAACAAAATAATTAAATTACGAAATGTCGAATATCACCGTTTTTAATAATATTATGTCTTCCTTAGTAGTACACTCCGTATTATAAATGCGTAGAATTCTACGGGGAAAGTGATTCCATAACATGATTAAAGCATTAACATTGTATTAATGTATACAAGTACCTATAAAAAGGTATAAAACTGCGCTATATAAAATGAGCCGAGAAACAATTATCTTTATTGGCAGTTTTCTGTTCAAATAATGGATGTTGTTCGATATTCAAAAAGGTTCTTTTATTCTCGGAAAAAAATTAGGATAATGAACGTATTTTTATTTTATTTTTATGTTGGCGAATAAATTATCTATGACGATTTAAAATGTGCCGATTTCGAATTTTCGCGGTCGGTGGATTGAGTCGGTGTCAGCACACCGACATTGTTATAGGTGAGATGTGCTTGTGTCGCACGCGCGACTTGACGCGTGCCCGGCGTGTTCACTTGACAGCTCCCTTCCCGCCGTGGCCCCGCTCTCGCCTCGTAAGCGAGCACATCTCACATATAACTATGTATGTAGTTACAAACCAACCTTGCTGACACCAACTCCAAAAATAACAATCGTATCTACATATTGATGAGTAGAAAAAGTAAGTTGATTATTAAGTTGTAGATTAAGTTGTAGTTGGCAATAGGCCATTGCATGGATTTCATAACGACTTGGAAAAAATCGTGTGGATAAATTTTTTTACTAAGATTATGAAAATGTTACTAAATTTTTTTAGAAATGTACAATTTTTTTTTTTTTTCAAATAAATAAATCCATTATTTGGGCTCGTGACGTCACTACGTGAAAAGTCCATTCTCCGAAAATGTTCCTATTAATTTTGTAAAATTCCACACTGATTTGTTTTTTTTTTATATGGCATCACTTAGATTTCAGGCGAATTTTTGAATTCGTTCACTAGATTTATTGTTTGTTCTCTGCGAACTTATCATTTGGTTTGACTTTTTGACAGATGTAATGAAGAGAACCCCGTACATTTAATGTTGTCCGTGCGTGTTTTAGAGGTGTAATGGTGTGGTGCTAATTTTAACAATCAAATTTTATAATATTCTAATTATTATTATAATTTACAAGTACAGGTATATTACATTGGATTTAGTAATATAGACGTTGAACTTTATAATTATTTATGAACAATAAGATGGATCGACGAAAACATATTTATGAGATGTAATATTTTTGGTATGCCTCGTTATTCTCCTGTGCCCTTTCTTCTGGAAAATGATCTTTTTTTAAAATGATTTTCGGCTATGTAATTATCGTTTTTTCGCACCTATAAAATTATATCCCGTCTTTCCGGTGTCTAAAAAATGGTCGGATTTTTCGGATTGAAATTTTCAAAAAATCGCCAGGGTTACAAAAATACGATTAAAAAAAATAAAATAATACAGAATGTCTTAGAATAGTTGCCTAAACCGGAATTTTTTTAAAATATGATGCAAGTGGACTATTATTTTTTTAGTTCCTGGTGCATATTATTTTGTTTTGGCATAGTTTTTTTTTGTTAAAACTTTTGTTTATTATTCGTGAATTCGGCGGTGATGACGTCACTCCGGGCAAATTTAGTGACAACCGTCTTACCCACCTATAGGCACTTTAAATATTCTCACGTTTACGAAACGGCGACGGTACAAAAAAGACGTAAAACATACTTATCACTTCTGCAGCTTTATCTTACACATTAAATAATGGTGCAGGAACAAAGCTTGAGCAGGTGGATGAGTTTGTGTATCTGGGTAGTATGTTTACGAGAGATGGGAAGGCTGATAGATATATTGAAAGAACGGTAAATGCAGGTAACTCCATTAATGGAGAACTGAATGCCGTTGGCACTCATAAAAAACTGGCAAAAGAAGCGAAGCTAGCAGTCCACAATGTAGTGCTGGTACCTACCCTGATGTATGGTAATGAGGCATGGAACTGGCAGACGAAGGATGAAAGCCGACTGAATGCTGTTGAAATGAGATCTCTGAGGCGTATGTGTGGTAAAACCATGTATGATCGTGTGAGAAATGTAGAGATCCGCAAAGAATGCAAGGCTGATGTAAGCATAATGAGTAGGATTAAGAAAGAGATCCTCAGATGTTTTAGACATATAGAACGAACGAACGATACAGGAATGTAAGGAGAATATATGACGCAAAGGTGAATGGTAGAAGTCGGGAACGCCCGAGGAAGATATGGCATGTTCAAGTGAATTAGATACTTGAGACGGGCCGTGTCAAGTCAGAAAAATAGAAGAGAATATATGAATTTTTTTTAACTCCGCACAGGAGGCCTATATTTTTTGAGATGCTGTGTGGAGGGTCTTTTTAAGAAGAGGAAGGAATTAACATTGGTCTTGAAGAGACCCATGTTGTAGGAAGGAGAAAACCAGCAAATCCTTCCACAGCTGAGCTGTTGAACACAGTCGAAGAAGTTTTTTTTTTTACATTAACCCCACACAGGAGGCCACGAGAAAAATAATTTCCCTGAGGGCCTATGTCATATTTGGGGATGCTGTGTGGAGGTGGCTATGGAAAGGAAGGTGAGGAAGTTCTGGGAAGGAAAAGGGTATGAGGGGTGGGTAGGAATCTAGGAATCAGTGTGTTCAGGAGTGACGGATGTACGAATCCATTCCACCCTCTGCGGTGCTAGACCAGCTACAGAGGTCACAAGGTTTCCGCAAACTGGCCTCTTCCATTTCAACCCAACATGCAGCTGGTGGGCAAGCACTTCCGCCGCCAAAACCTGAACACACCTCACCCGATGGACCCGGGCACCCCATACTAAGTCACCAAACGAAGCGAACCACTTGGTGAGGTGTTGGTTATCCAATAAATGGTTCCCGGGGCGGCGGTATCCATATACGCCTCCCATGTGACAAATGTCAACCGTGTACATATGTTGGGCACGCGTTTCCCGACTATGCACCGGTGCCCAAGGGATCAATGAAGCTAGTTCTTCGAACCATCTTCTTTTTTTTATTGGTTTTCAAGGTACAATCCCGTTAAACCGCAATAAAGCAGTTTGTCAACAGGATGTTAATGTTCAGGTACAATTTAAACATTACATAATATTATTACTTACAGATTATAACAATTAACACATATGAATTAATATAAACTATCTCTATTTAGCAGCCATTGTTTCAGCATGAAAAGCTGAACTAATTAGCAGTACCTGTAGTAATTTTAAACTTCAGTCATTTCAACTGAAGGTAACAATAATATCATTACTAAGTTAGTCCATTTTAGCCAATTCCTAGAATCCAACAATACGTACAAATAAAAGTAAAGTAGGTATATTATACTTGATGTTGAGAATTTTTCTAAGAATTCACCTTTATTAACTTATGTTTATTCTGCATAAAAATGTGTATTTTGTATGAGCTCATATTCTTTTTTGTTTGTTATAAACATATTTGAATCCTATAACTAAATACTAGTTGTTATCATACATAATATGTACTTTGTTTAATGTACACTATTGTAATTACCCTCCTATGTACCACTGTGTATCATGTATCACAGGATGTAATAGCCATTTTATGGCGTTGAAATAAATAAATAAATATATCTGAATCTATTTGTAGAATCGCAATTTTTTATATTAATTGGTAACATGTTAAATATTTTTGGCACGTTATATTCCAGGGTTCGCCGTCCGTAGTTATTATTATATTTTGGAACAATCATTCCTTCATTCTTCGTGAACCTTGTATTATAATCATGTTCTACTTTCCTCTTATAATTAGACTCAGACATGTGCTGAATCAATATTTTGTACCATAATAAGCCTGCACCGGTAATATTGTTAAATTCCCATACGATATCCATTGAAATACCGGTAGAACAAGGATAGCATTGAATGTGAAACATTCAAGGAGAGTATGTCTAATCTTGACATGGACCAACCCAAGATTTTGTATCACTTTGATCGTTCCACTGGTTTCTCAGGCATCCCGGACTTCTTGTACCACGTTTCTAACAGCACTAATTCCATTGCGACATTTTAAAACGATTCCCAAACTTCCATTAGGTTCTATGTTAAATTGTTGGGATTTTAATTGGATTCTATTTCGTCAGCCCTTCCCAAAGTGTGTTTCGTAGGAATAGCTTTTAGTTCCAGCCGCGAGGTGGCGGGAGTGCTAATGAATACATTATCACAGAGCAATTAGGAATGAAGAGACTCAATTTATTACTAGCTAATGGAACCTATTTTATTAATAGACGCTCTGTGCGCTGCGACGTTCACAATATGAAACAGAGCTTCTCAAATGTGGTACCCTGCTTAACCCCTACATTGCTAATTAACTAACTACGTTACCCTCTTCCTCCCTGTCGCTAAAATATATGAAATAGACACATTTTCATTTATAAAAATTCCATAACGTCAGAGCTTATCATTTTTTTATTTTTTTTATTTATTTATCTATAATAAAATATGTTTACAATGGTTTTATTTGTATGCCTGTCATACTAGGGTATACCTGTGTCGAGACAGGCGCACAATATCTATAATAAAATATGTTTACAATGGTTTTATTTGTATGCCTGTCTCACTAGGGTATACCTGTGTCGAGACAGGCGCACAGGTATATAAATGAATATAGTAATTACAAGGATATTTCAGGTAAAATACATATTATGAATAGAATTAAAACAGAAGGGTGATTGGAAGGGTGGTAAATCTTTTAAAGAGAGTTATTTTATAAATGTTGGAGATGGAGTAATGAAATCAATTCTGCCTAGTCTATTTATAGGTTAAATTTGACAGGATTCCATTATTTTCATTTGTTTTATATGGGTTAGGTTGTATGTGAATAGTTATTTCTGTCTATGTGTGATTTATTTTACAGATATTTGTGATAGTGTGGCGTCCAATACTTATAATCCATTTTTTAATATCTTGTTTGAATTTTGTAAAGGAGTCACTTTGTCTGATCGTAGTTGGTAGGGTATTGTATAGTTTGCAAGCTATGTATTTAGAGTGTCTTTGCTCGAAGGTGGTTTTGAAAAAAGGAGTTTGGAGAAGTTCGTTGTTTTTGGCTCGGGTATTGTGTATTGTTTGTGTAGCTTTGTATGGTGTTTTGTTGTTTTTGTGTAAATTAAGTAATATAATGTAACATATAGCCTATAATCTTCGCGGACGTGCACACAATAAATCACTAAATTTTCATCGCAATCGGATGAACGGTAAACAACGCGTAAAATACGAACTAACAAATACTGATTTTTATACAGGGTGTCCGGGAATTAAGTGCATTAACTTCGGGAGGTGATTCTACAAGAGAGTACAAATAAAAAAATAAATAACTTTTTTCGAAATTCCAACTTTTAGGGGTAGTTTTGAGGTAAAAAGATAAAATTAGTCCGGCGTGTGCGGTCAGATTTATTATTTTCCGCTGTTACGATACGGGCCAATCATAATCGAATCGGGCGCCCGGCAGGCTCTCAGCAAGTAAGATCGTACTCACACTTTACACAATTTTTAGTAGGTACGTATTTTTGTATGGGAAAAAAATGTTGGAATTAATCGGTTGTTAATCTTTCTTACTCCTACCATCATGTAGAATCACCTCCCAAAGTTAATGCACTTTACCCCCGGACACCCTGTATATAAGGTTGATTTATTTACTCTTTTTTGCGTTTGGTACATAATCGTTACATATTTTTTGCACAAGGGCTAGTAATAAACAATAGGATAAAAAAATAATTTCTTAAAATACAGTGGTTAAAATTGGATAAAATATATTATAATAATTACAATAATTAACTTAAATTATCAGAAATGATATAATGACATTAAAAAAATAATTAAGTGTGTTCATTCTTTGCTTACCTATGGAATCATAGGTTGGGGAGCATCTTACACAAACAATCAAACCCCAGTAAAAATTTCGCAAAGAATCATCATAAAAGTAATACTAAAAAAATCTGCGCTCTCAATAGAATCACTTTTTAACCCCCGACGCAAGGAGCGGTGTTATAAATTTGACTTGCCTATATGTCTGTGTGCCTGTCTGTGGCATCGTAGCTAATAAACGAATGAACCGATTAACCGGTTTTTTGTTGTTGTTTAAAAGCTGACGTGATTGAGATGATTCTTAGCTACAATTCATGAAAATCTGTTCAGACGTTCCAAGGACATCAGCTCTTTTATGTGTCAATTAAAATTTTCAAAATTTTACTTATTAAATTGTTTCCATATGTCGATGACATATTTAAGCATGCTTTCATTATAAAAACGTGCAAAGAAAAAAATAAAAACTAATCAGAAATGAAAATCAATTTTGTTGAAATGTTATTATTTTTAGATATAGATGCTAGCAATACTATGAGTACCCATTTAAAGGGGACTCCAGATACTAATATCTACAGCCTGTATGTCGGACAAATATCTACAGCTCATATTATGTTGGACTGATATCTATGGAGAGTAGGTTGGACTAATATCTACGAAGGGCAGCTGAGCAAGAGGTTGTACGGAAAAGCATAAATTACTTCAATTACGTAATAATTAATCTAACCTAACCTAACACAACCTCCTCTGCCAGTTTGGTTCTCATAGATATTAGTCAGCAGTTTGAGCTGTAGATATTCTTCCTCACTATGGTTCTCGTAGATATTAGTCCGATTTGTTCAGTTTTTGGAATTCCTGCAGATATTAGTAGACGCCTCCTTTAAAGGGTACTCATAGTAATGCTAGCATTATCTTCTTCGTATTTATCTTCTTGAAACCGTAACAAAAAATCAACTAACTTGTATGTGTCACTTTGTTACTACAATATTTTCAAAGCTACGTTACCTATATTTTTAAACTTTCACGTGGAAATGTACATTTTTTACTTGTACCGTCAACTTATTGGTGTAATTTAGCACTTTAGTTAATATTACCCACGCACAGGCAGTGCCTTAGTGGGTTACCATTATTTACTTTTGTCTTATATATATATATTTTACTTTTTTACATTATTTTTATCTGTGTTATGTTATATACGACAAACTGCTCACATACCTCGAGAAGAACAAAATTATTAACGACCGTCAATACGGATTCCGGCGGAACCGCTCGTGCGGTGATCTTCTCGCGTATGTGACGCATGTTTAGGGGCGATGCCTGGAACGTTTCGGTGAGACGCAAACGGTTGCACTGGACATCTCCAAGGCCTTTGACCGGGTTTGGCACCGAGGACTTGTCAACAAACTGCATTCTTACGGACTTCCCGCATCCTTGTGTACGTGGATTGCCGACTTCTTGGGGGAGAGGTCGATTCAGACGGTAGTCGATGGTTTCACCTCTTCCTCACACTCGATAAATGCTGGCGTCCCGCAGGGATCGGTTCTGTCTCCGACTTTGTTTTTGTTGCACATCAACGACCTTTTGTCATGTGCACCAATTCACTGTTATGCGGATGACAGTACAGTTCATGATAGCTTTTTGTTTAACAAGCCCCCAAAGGGCTCACAAACTCCAACAGCTCGTAGGGCTTTGAAGCAAAGAATGGACGGTTACCTCGAGAGTGTTTTCTCTTGGGGTAAAAATAATCTCGTTGAATTTAATGTTTCAAAGACCCAATCTTGTCTGATTACGTCTAAAAGGGATCGAAATGAAAATCTAGTCTCTTTCAACGGAAGCAATCTTCCGAACAGGCCCTCCATTGATATGCTTGGTGTAACCCTAAGTGACCAGCTCAGGTATGGGGGCTCCATCGAAGCCAGAGTAAAGTTAGCCTCCCAAAAGCTGGGCGTACTGTACAGGGCCCGCAGATACTTTAATAGTACACAACTGCTAACCTTGTACAAATCACAAGTGCGCCCCACGGTTGAATTTGGCAGCCACCTCTGGTCTGGAGCTCCAAAATACCTGAAAAATACCCTCGACTCTGTGCAGAAACGGGCGGTCCGTTTGATAGATTCTCCCATCTTAACAGACGGATTGCAATCTTTAGAGCACAGGCGTCGGGTGGGAATGCTATCCTTGTTCTACCGGTATAACAATGAAAGATGCTCCGAGGAACTAGCACCATTGATACCTTCGGCACCGGTGCATAGTCGGAAAACACGCCAAATGCGTGCCCAACATTTGTACACGGTTGACATTTGTCACATGAGAATGGGTCATTTCTTCGTTGGGTCATGGGTCATTTTTTCAATCGTTCTTATGTTCAACAGCTCGGCTGTGGAATGATTTGCCGGCCTCTGTGTTTCCTCCTTCCTACAACATAGGTCTCTTCAAGACCAATGTTCATTCCTTCCTCTCCTCAAAAAGACCCTCCACACAGCATCCCAGTTGACATAGGCCCTGAGGGAAATTATTTTCCTCAAGGCCTCCTGTGTGGAGTTAATGAAAAAAAAAAAAAAAAGATATACATTCCTTATTAACCTTTTAAAAATTTCCAATAATTCTGTTGGTTTTATGACACAATGTACATTCCATGAAAACCTTTTAGCAATAATTCTTTTCAAATTTTCAGTTTTATGATAACCTTTTAACAATTTCCAACAATTTTATTTAGATTTCATATACTTATGTTTTTATGATTATGTGCATGCATGCGCAAACGTATGTGTATTAGCTTGTGTCGCTCTCCATAGAGAGAAAAAAACAGCCTTATTTTTAAACGCCCGGGGTCTCGAAAGTTTTGTATGATCTGTAGCTGAAAACGTGAAAATAAATTAAATTATTGCTCACTATTAGCCCGCTAAAATGGCCGAAAGTTTTGAAAAAAAAAATAGATTTTGTGATTGTGAAAAAAAAAATAAAACAAAGGGTCCATATTTTATATTTTGTACCAAACTTAATTTTTATTCCATAACTGCAGTATAAAAAATGCAAAATATTTTTTTTTAAACATATGTGATGTATTTGTTAAAAATATAAAGGGGGAAAATAACCCTTTTTCTGGATAAAATCAGTATTCTTGTTGACTTATTTGCTCAACATTACAAGAAAAAAATGTTTTAAACATAGAAATTGTTACGTTAGTTAGGATTCTAATGCGGAATTTACAGAAAAAAACTCTAATAAAAAAAAAAGTTATGCTACAAAATGATGTGGATTCGCCAGTCTTCTGATTGCACCACTAGTTTCCGGACACCGTGTATAATATTGAATAACTAAGATCCTGCTGGCTAGCTACTATTCACATAAAAAAACTCAAATCAAAAAAGTTGTGCAAACAAATATTTTTAATATTTTTTATACGAATACCTCACAAGAATACCACCAGCTGCTCCCGTCTGGAGTACTGGTTGGGAAGTACCTGGCTATTCAAATCTGGTCACCAAATACGATCAACGCCATTTCAAGCAACGTTTCAATTCTGAATGGTGGTCTTACACCGGGGCGATACTGAGAGTATCTTCCATTCGGAACGTGCCGCAAATATCCTATACATTATATTTTATGAATTAATTGTGAACACATTTTTAATAAGAAAAACTCTATTTTTATAACTTTTGAATGTTATTCCCATCAATATATCATTGAAAATAATATTATTAATTCTGAAATTTTAAATATGAATATCACGGTTTGACAGAAGGTGGAAATGGCGAAATCGGTTAACGCGCATGTTCCGGTTAGACGAGAGGACTGGGTTCGAGTCCCAGCTGCGACCATCGTCTTGTTCTCTTTTTCTGTCTTGTTCTCTTTCACATTTTCATTTAATTTAATTCTTCTTCTTCCAATAAAATTTATTTGCCCATGCCGGAATTCAATCCCACGACCTTCGGATTGCGAATCAAGAACCTTATCCCCAGACTACGCTGGCCGTCGTATGTTGTGGATTCGCCAATTTTCCGATTGCACTACTAATTTCCGAACACCATGTACAATATTGTTTAACTTAGTTCCTCCTGACTAACCACTTACTGTCGCATAACCAATGTATTGCATTGCATTCAATAAAATGTCGAAAATAATAGAATCGAATAATATAGACCTGAAACTGAGAATACTCCTCATCAAGACCTATGTATGGAGTATCTTGATGTACGGCTGCGAAACATGGTGCTTATCCGAAAGAGATAAACGGAGACTAGAGGCTTTTGAGATGTGGTCCTATAGAAGACTACTAGGAATTTCCTGGAGAGACCACATCACAAATGAGGAGGTTCTCCAAAGAATCGAAGGAGGAAGGCACCTGCTCAGGACCTTGTCCGAAAGGCGCGCAAGATGGATCGGCCATGCAATAAGACAAGAAGGCCTCTTGCATGCCATAATGGAGGGTATGACCGAGGGGACAAACGCTAGGGGACGCCCACGCCGAGAGTACCTGGAGGACCTGCTGGTGGACGTGCGCTGCTTATCATATGCAGAATTCAAAAGAGCCGCACAAGACAGGGAAGAGTGGAAGAAACGAATAGATGAAATTGCTGCAAACCAATCCCAGGATTGAAACCAGAGAGAGAACCAATGTATGAAAATAACATCAAACAATAAAACAACAAACGCCGGCCGTCGTATGTTGTGGATTCGCCAATCTTCCGATTGCACTACTAATTTCCGAACACCATGTACAATATTGTTTAACTAAGTTCCTCCTGACTAACCACTTACTGTCGCATAACCAATGTATGAAAATAACATTAAACAATAAATATTTCTTCGAATAACCATAATCTACACATATGAATATAAATGTGGACGCATTGAGGATCCCTGCGGTACACCTGCCAGGTCGTGCGTCAAATTAGTCTCGTTTGGGCGACGGAGCCCTTTGACAAGTATAATATCCGATAATTGGCTCGCTAATGTGCGCGAGCAACGCCGGGTGCTGCGGCGTTATGCTCTTAGTTAGCATTTAGCGGCCTGTGAATTCGAAACCCGCTTCCCACTCAGTGATGTGCATCATTGTACAAAAGCACACACATGTTTCGAATATTTCGAATTTGGCGAATATCGATGTCGCTACAAAGGAGACTTGAAATTAAACCTTGCGAAACATTTAGATTGGACGTTTCACAGAATTTATACAACTCTTCAAATTTAAATGTTTAACTACTCGGGTATATCGCCTTTGTGTACATTTTTGGTCCTAATGAACCATCACATTGATTAAAAAAAATTGTGTTATTTCCGTTTTGCAATTAAAGCTCAATAAATAAAATATTTCTAAACGTAGCCGAAAATAAAAAAAAAACTGTATATGAAAAGTGATGAAATACGCTTCAAAATAAGTATTAAAATTTGTAAATATTTTAATTTAGAATGTAAGTAAGCCATTTTAAGCAACGTTTCGATTCTAGTGATAGTCTTTCACCAGGGCCAAATATACCTAGGTACTATATTGCTAAGGTAGGCTGAAAATCAATGCGCACATGCTTGTAAAACGCGAACAAAAACAAATAACGCATTTCTCCCAATGTGTAACAAGTTTTCTTCATTTCGTAACTGAAAAATTCTTCCGACATTTCTCGAAACTTGACAGCTGCCTTCACCTCATCGTCCGATGTGTAATGATTACCCTTGAGGTGTCTCTTGAGTAGAGGAAAAAATAAAAATCACAAGGCGAAAGATCGGGGGAGTGCGAAGGGTGTGGAATCGGTTCAAACTTCAGGTTTTGCAGAGGCTCAAATCGAGACACTTTGTTCTCCTCTGTGAAACAGCGTGGTACCCATCGTCCACAGATTTAACGGTATCCTAATTGTTCAACAATGAAACCGACACATATTTTGGATTTTCCAAAATGGTTTATGATACGCTTTTGAGTGATTCGCCGGTCATTTTGAATCAAATCGTGGACGAGTTTGGATTGTTTATCAATGATCGAATGTCCGCTGCGTGTTCCATCAACAATTATTGCTTTTCCAGGCTCACAATCATGAAATTTTACTACCCATCGATTTACAATAGACCTATCAACAGCATCGTAAATAATATTCATCATCAGCATCACTCTTGGCTCTACAACTCCTGGTGGGTCTTGGCCTCCTCAAGAGTCTTCCTCCACTCATCTCGGTCTTGTGCTAGCTCTCTCCACTTTAGTAGCTCCAAGGTAGATATATCTTTGAGGACGTTGTCGCTCCATCTTAATCTTGGCCTTCCCAGGCTCCTTCGCCCTATCGGTGTTGAGTTCAGCAGGGACTTCAGTGCTTGATGCTCGGTCATTCTCTCTACATGACCCAGCCACCGAAGTCTCCCAGTTTAATAAATTTTGTGACGTTTAGATCCTTAAACCGAGTACACAGCTAATTTTTGAAAAATAATATAGTAATAATAATAATGATTTATTGTCTTCATTTCTTAGTAACAAGTCTAGATAATGATTTTCTGACTGGGATCTCCCGTGCTGAGGATTTCATTTACATATTATAATTTAATTATAAGAAATTAATTTGAATTAGACATAACATATATCATGTAGTATTTTTTTTTAAATAATTATAAAGTAAATAAGATAGTGTTTTTTTATAATTCAGTTCACTAGATTCGGTTTTAGTCTGTATTTGATATCAGTATATTTTCTATTTCTGATCTCCCTATATTTAGTATCCAGCTTTTTATTTGAGATTTAAATGTTATAATGTTGAGGTTTTTGAGTGAGAGTGGTATTTTATTGTAAAGTTTAATGCCATAATATACGAAGCTTTTTTGCCCAAATGTTTTGTCAGTAGTTACTTGTTGGATATGTTTTTAACCATGAGATCTAGTGTGTCTAATGTACATGTTAGTTGTTATTTCTTGGGTTTTGTAATTATGAATGTAAATGAGTATAGTTTTAGAATATAGTTGTTTAATTGACGTGATGTTAAGATTGTTGAAGATTTCGTCAGTGCTATTTCTTACAGGAACTTTCAGTATAATTTTCATTATGGCTTTTTGAGTTTTAATTAGTGGATTTAGTATGTTTTTATATGAACTGCCCCATCCAATAATACCGTATTCTAACAGAGATTTGCAGAGAGCCATGTAAATCTTGATTAAGTATTTTTTAATGAGGACATTCCCGATAGTTTTGAAAAAATAACTTGGTTTTTTAATTTTATTATTTAAACTAGCTGACCCGGCCACGCATTGCTGTGGCTAATAAAACACAACGTCATCTACTGGATGGTTAATCCAGTCAATCCAACCTTTATAACCACCGCCGTATTTGAGTTTATCGCGAAGAGACAGACAGATGCCGCGGAGGACTTTAATTTAGAATACGTATAGATAGATGGTGTGAAAGATTATAATAATGTGCATGAAATGCTTGGGGTAACTAACGTATTTAAGTTAATAAGGATTAATACTGTATCCGTCTAAATAAATTTTCAATTACCGCAATTTGGGAGGCGGGTATGGGTACCACCGCCCCGGGAACCATTTGTTGGACAACCAACACCCCTGCCACAGATCACCCCAAGTATTTCGCTACTTTGGACTTAGTAGGTGTGCCCGGGTTCATGGGATGCGGTTTGTCTAGGTCTTGATGGCGGATACGTTTGCCCAACCACTGCGTGGCGGGTTGGATCGGAGGGGAATGATTGAGGTAGGCCTTTTGACCTCTCCAGCCGGATTCTCCCGACCCATCGCCTTGCACCGCAGTGTGAGGAATAGATTCATACGTCCGTCACTCCTCGCCACACTGACCCCCAGATTCCTACCCACCCCTCATACCCTTTTCCTTCCCATATCTTCTTCTCCTTCCTTTCCCTTAAAAACCCTCTACACAGCATACTCAAAGATGACATAGGCCCCTAGGGAAATTGTTTACTCGGGGCCTCCTGTGTGGAGCTAATGTAAAAAAAAAAATGTACGTTACCATTTTTTTAGAAGTTAGAATGGGTATAGTAAGCTATCCGTAAAAGATAGATATATGCCTTCACGGACTTTTCTGTAGATCTATAAAAGAGGAATATCCCACCATCTTCGAATATTCTTGGTCGAAGCCCACCGTGTATTGTTTTGTTATATCCCAAAAGGATGAGGTTGTGTATCTGGGTAGTATGTTTACGAGAGATGGGAAGGCTGAAAGAGATATTGAAAGAAGGGTGAATGCCGGTAACTCCATTAATGGTGGACTGAATGCCGTTGGCGCTAATAAAAAACTGTCAAAAAAAGCGAAGCTAGCAGTCCACAATGGAGTCCTGGTACCTACCCTGATGTATGGCAGTGAGGCATGGAACTGGCAGAGGAAGGATGAAAGTAAACTGAATGCTGTTGAAATGAGATCCCTGAGACGTATGTGTGGTAAAACAATGTATGATCGTGTGAGAAATGTGGATATCCGCAAAGAATGTAAGGCTGATGTAAGCATAATGAGTAAGATTAAGAAAGGGACCCTCAGATGGTTTGGGCATGTAGAGCGAATGAACGAAGGAAGTAGTGTAAGAAGAATATACGACGCGAATGTGAATGGTAGAAGAAGTCGGGGACGCCCGAGGAAGACATGGCACGATCAAGTGAATCAGATACTTGAGTCGGGTCATGTCAAAAGTCAGAATAATAGAAGAGAATGTATGAGACGATGTATGAATGTGAGTGAGGCAAAGAGTGTGTGCCAAGACCGAGTTGTTTGGCGGTCCGTCCTCTCTGCCTACCCCTGCGGGGAAATGGCGTGATGGTTAGTTAGTTAGTTAGTTAGCCAAAAGGATAAGGCAGCGTTTTCGATGAAAGCTACCAGGCGGCTTGATTTTTCCGACACTTCTAACAATTATCGTTATGTTTCAACCAATTTACACAAATTCTTGACAAATTACATACCTAAACTTTCCTCACGAAACACTCTATATATTGGTGAAAACCGCATGAATATCCGTTGAGTAGTTTTCGAGTTTATCGCGAACAGACAGGCAGACAGACGACGCGGGGGACTTTAATTTATAATATGTAGAGATAGAGATGAAGAGATAGGTAATGTGTTCGTTCCATTTTAAGTTTCGATCAATTTTTAGACCCAGATAAGTTATATGGTCAACGTTTTCTAATGAGGGACAATTACAATGCTTATTTAAGTAATGCGGGCTAGTTTAGGTTTTCTTCAGAGTTTTTCTAATTTTTTTTTATTTTGAAAGTGATTAATTTGGTTTTATTAGCATTAAGTGTAAGTGAATGGTAGTCTAGCCATTTTTTTAATCCTATTAAGTGTGTCTTCTGCTGTCTTAAATGTTTCTGTCCAATTATTCCCATTTATTATAGATATTACCAAACTAAAATACACGTACAACTTAATTCTAACATTACTAAAATTAATTTACTTAAAATGAAAAAATAAAAGGAGTTCTACGAATTAAACACAATAACAATAAATATTACCACAAATTTGATTTCCGGAAACTTCTTAAGCTATAAATTCAGGTCTATTGTCCTGTGGGACAATTAAAAAAACACACAGAAACACCTTAAAGCGAGGCGATTTAACGCAGGTGAGAAAAAAAAAAAAAAAACCACCACTTAATAATTTCGTTACGTTGAGAAAACCTCTAATTTGAAATTAAAACGAAACGGCGAAGGTACCGTTGTTTCAATCGGGACTCCCTTAAGGGCTTAATTATTCATGAACCCACACACCCCTCTCCCACCGCTATCCACTCTACTGGAAAGTGGAAACACGCCCTGCTCTTCTCTGTTCTTCTGTACATCAATTCTCAAATTTCTACTGAAAATTATTTCGCATGATGTCAACTCCATCGCATTTAAGGTTAAACGTCACGTACGTTATAATCTACGCATTCACAGATGGCGCCCATTAAATTATTTTAGGTTTTTAATACTTTTTGCACTTTACGCATTAAAATATTAAGGTAAATTAATTGTTTGCGCCAGTACATATTTAATATGAATATAAATAATAGTTTTGTCCATAAACAAACCCAAATCTTTCAAGAAAGGCTGAAAAAATCAATTTTGTATCGATGACTCAATCCAATATTGTATTTTTCAGCCTTTTTTGAAAGATTTGGGTTTGTTTATGGACAAAACTATTTATTCTAATTCATAATCGAATCCGTGACGAATTGCTGTCTACAGTTAAGATATTCAACAAGAGGAACGTGGATAGGAAACTGAATAGTCAACACCTTGGTTTCACAGATTCTTCTCCGATATACGTATGTGAACATCTGTCACCTTATAACAAGGAACTTCATGCAGCAGCTAGGCGAGCAGCAAAGGACCTGAACTTCAAGTACGTATGGATTAAAAATGGGCGCGTCTTCTTAAGGAAGAATGACATGTCTCCACCACTGCTCGTGAAGAACAAGGCCGTACTACAGAATCTTACCGACAAATCACCCTCAAACCCGTCTTCCTCCGTCCTTTAAACCTAATGTATACGTCTTGTCAAAAATTACAAAATGGATCTGAAAATTTTCTACCAAAATGTTAGGGGAGTTAGAACCAAAACAAATGACATAAAAAACGAAGTTATTATCAATAACTATGATATAATCTGCTTCACCGAAACTTGGTTGTGTTCATCAGTATTCAGTAATGAATTGTTTGATGAGCGTTACCTGGTCTTTCGGAGAGATCGCGAATCAACTAATTCTACATCTAAAAAAGGTGGGGGGGTATTAGCGGCAGTCAACAAGAATCTAATAACAACTAGAAAATCATCTTGGGAAAGTGACGGTGAAGATTTATGGTTAGCTATAAAACTGCATGAATATTCAAACTCGTTCATCTATATATGTGTTCTGTACATTCCCCCCCAATTTATCTGTTGATGATTACTGTAATCGAATCAAAAATATTCAGGATATTTATTTGCAACATATTAATTCCAAATCTCAATTTATAATCATTGGTGATTTTAATATACCTGAAATTAAATGGACACCTGACATAACATATAATAACATAATACTAGCTCCATCCAATTATTTTAGTCACAAAGCTCATTCCCTTGTCAATTTGGCCTCAATGTGCAACCTTCACCAATTTAATTATTTACCTAACAAAAATTTTAATATTCTTGACCTTGTTCTTTCCGATAAAACCAATATTAATATTTCAACGACAGCTAACTTATCAAAAATTGATCACCATCATCCCTGTTTTGAAATAAATGTAAGTCTAGAAAAAATGCAATTCCTACAAGAAAATCACTCTCCCGTAAAATACAACTTCAAAAAAGGTAATTATGAAGGATGTTGTCATGATCTAACAAATGTAAACTGGATCTCACTTTTTAACAACTGTCATCTCAATAATAAGGTACAGTTATTCTACAATACACTATGGGATATTATAGACAAGCACATTCCAAAAAAAAAAACATACGTAAGAAATCACTATCCCAATTGGTTTAGCGAATCTCTAATAATGCTCCTCAAAGAGAAAAATAAAGTAAGACTTCGGGCTAAAAAATATAACAACCCGATAGACTATTCCGAGTTTGCTACTCTTAGAAAAAGATCAAAAAAAATGCTAAAAGAATGCTACACATCCTACATCAATCTAGTTGAGCGTGGGATAAAAGATAATGTTAAGGCTTTCTGGGCTTATTCTAAATCATTGCGTAATTCAAATTCGATTCCAAAAACAATGCGTATGGATTCTATGATTGCAAACAATGGACAGCAGATTGCCAATATGTTCTCTAATTATTTTGGATCGGTTTATACTCAGTCGAATCCCACATCAAATACTTCCGGACTGAATGTTCCTCAATTCAACCAATTTAATCTTAGTAAACTTAACGTAAGCATGGGAACTATCAAATCTTGTTTAGAAAGCATTGATATACATAAAGGCCCAGGACCAGATAAAATACCTCCTTTGTTTTTAAGATGTTGCTCTAGCGCGTTGATCAAGCCACTTTTCATTATATTTAACGAATCATTATCTACGGGAACTTTCCCAGATTTGTGGAAAAATGCACATATTGTCCCAATACATAAATCTGGCGATCAATCTTCTGTGAAAAATTATCGACCAATTAGTATATTATCATGTTTTGCAAAAGCCTTTGAATCTATAATCTATAGTTCCATATTCGCACACTTTAAACCACAATTATGCATCAATCAACATGGATTTGTTCCTAACAGATCCACAAATTCCAATCTTCTCGATTTCTGTGATTATGTTTGCAATGCGTTTAATGAAAGAACTCAGGTAGATGCTATTTACACAGATTTTCAAAAGGCTTTTGATAAAGTAAATCATTTTATTTTACTACAGAAGCTTGGTCGTATAGGTATTCACGGTGATCTATTTAGGTGGCTTAAATCCTATTTGGAAAACAGAACACAGCTCGTTCTTATAAATGGGTATGAGTCACCTCCCGTAATTGTAACCTCTGGTGTACCCCAAGGGTCCAATCTTGGCCCTCTGCTTTTCTTAATTTTCATTAATGACCTAGGCCCCATGTTACGCTGTGATTTTGTTTTATTTGCCGATGATTTAAAGATTTACCGTAAAATTTCCAATGATTCTGACCAAGTTATGCTTCAAGAAGACCTTTTCACACTACATAACTGGTGTATTCAGAATGATATGTTTTTGAATATTGAAAAATGTTACATTATGACTTTCAGCCGTAACAGAATGCAAAAAGATTATGCATATTCCATAAATAATGCTCGATTAAATGCAGTTACAACCATCAGAGATTTAGGAATCATTCTTGATTCAAAATTTAAATTTGATGTACACGTCAGTGATATCACGACTAAATCCTTGAAAATGATGGGGTTTATACATAGAATATCTAAACCATTTAAAAAACCCCAATCCATTATAACCCTATACAACTCATTGGTTAGAAGCAAATTAGAATATGGTAGTGTTATCTGGAATCCACACTACTTAAAATATTCAAAAACTATTGAATCTGTGCAAAAAAAATTTCTGAGATTGTTATCATTTAAACTTGGACTAAATGCCTTACTCCAATCTTACGAGGAACGACTCCAATATTTTAAGTTTACAACTCTGGAAAAAAGAAGAAAAGTTGCTGACTTAATGAGTATATACAAAATCATTCATGATAAGCTTGAAACAACTCACTGCCTGAGCAATATTCTTATTAAGGTCCCCAATAGACGTAATTTAAGGAATCAGAATATATTTCATCTTGAATTATTTAAAAACAATATTGCATACTTCAATCCACTGTCTCGGATGTGTCGACTGTATAATTCCATTGAATGTAACCATATAGACATCTATGCAAATAGTCTCGCTTACTTTAAAAAGCAAATTAACAATAGACTAACCTAACATGTAATTGAGAATTGAAAATACTTATCTTAATACTTATCTTGAACTTGAATGTGAATGGCTGTTCTTCACTCTATTTGTACTTTACTTTTTTTGTTTTTCTGTTTTTTTACATCGTATATCGATCTTTTTTTATCTTTGTTATCTCTATATTGTATCATCACTATTTTTGTTATCTCTTTTTATACCTCCGTTTATATTTTGATATTCCTAATTTCTGTTAACAACTATTAAACTGTGCATTCTGTGAACATTTTTAAGTGGACTATTAACATGTACGCTTTTTACAATGCTAATCCAATGACTTTTTTCTGTTAATACTCTGTAAATGTTCCAAAACAATAAATAAATAAATAAATAATAAATATGTAAGGGGGCAAACAATTAATTCACCTTAATATTTTAAAGCACAAAGTGCAAAAAGTGTTAAAAACCTAAAATAATTTAATTGGCGCCATCTGTTGATGCGTAGATTATAACCTACGTGACGTTTAACCTTAATGATAAAATCACTTTGAACATGACTTGAAGAGATCAATTTATCAGTTTTATATCATGTGGGTAATGCCGTGAAAATATAAAATCACGTCATATTTTATTGAATTTTAATAAATTGTAAAATGGGGAACCTCGTCACGGGTATCACTGCATATACATACATATTCCAACATGTATACAAGCAGAGCCGCGAAAGGAAAGAAGCAAACGCGTGCAATTTAAAGCTGAGGTAAGAAAAATTCAACAAAAAAAGGGTATTAGATTCGAGAATCGAGTCTTATTGTAAGACTTGTTCAACTTGTAAACAAAAGCGCGTACGAATTTAACCACTGTGCGATTCGAGAATAGAGCCCAGCTCTTTACAATTTTGATACAACGTACCCCTTTTATAACACCACCCCTTTTCTCACTCCTGTGGGGGAGGGAGTGGGGTCAGGTGAAGGAATTGATGGAAAAATAATTTTAAAATGTTGGTTTTTTTGGAAAAATAATAAAATAAAAGTTATAACTTTAATCAGTTATAACTTATAACAATATTTGGTGTACGTTGTAAGTTTGGAGGATTTAACAATAAGAAGAGGATGAGAAATGAGAAGGTTAGGTTACGTAAGGTTAGGTTAGGTTGTATTTCAAGAAACCTTTCTTTAATCAATGCATATCTTTCAGTAGGCCCCTACGAAAATAATTTCCATCAGGGCCTACGTCATCTGAAGGTATACTGTGTGGAGAGTAGGTACTTTTAAAGAAAGCAATGATAGGACGCTCTGGGAAGGAAAAAGGTACGTGGGGTAGATAGGATAGTGTGTCCAGGAGTGACAGACGTATGAATTCATTCCTTCGATCGCAGTGCAAGGCGATCGCGATGGGTCGAGAAAGTCCAACTGAAGATTTCCAAAGGTCTCATTTAACCAGTCCAACAGCCTAACGATTCCGTATTTTTTGTGAGATCGTTATTGGATAACGGACGTTATCTTCTGTCAGATTTGTGTGATTTTTACGTCACATATTTTAGTTTAGATCGATTTAAACATGAATTCCTGCAAGTACGCATGATTATTTAATCATTCGGTGTACGTTGTACATAGAAAACGCAAATAACAGCCGTAAAAATCACACAAATTTGACAGGAGATTACGTCCGTTATCCAATAACAATCTCACAAAAATACGGAATCGCTAGGCAGGACTGGTTGAGGTAGACCTTTGGAAATCTCCAAAGTAACAACTTTTAATGTAAAAAAAAGTAAGTAATCCTAGAACATTGATTTTCAAAGTGGGGGGCGTGCCCCCCTAGGGGGGCGCGAAGACATGTACAGGGGGGCGCGGGCGTGGGCGGCGGTTATCACTCCGGTCGCCCGCCTGCGCCCGCGCTACCGCATGCACCTCACTTCCCGCACCACACGCACCTCACTTCCCTCACCGCACGCGCCTAGCGAACACGTTTGTTAGAGTAGTGAGTGGCAGGTTATTACTTCTATTTCGCCATGAGCTCGACGAAAAAACGCAAATATAATAATAATTATATGAAATACGGTTTTGCTTCTATGAATAAAAGTGGTATCGACCAGCCGCAGTGTGTTATTTGCTATGAAGTATTGAGCAATGATGCCATGAGACCTTCGCGCATGGAACGCATTTGTCAACAAAACACAGCGCTTTAAAAGACAATCCAAAGGATTTTTTTTCTTTCAAAATCTGCATGTTTGAAGCTCATGAAATTGGATAGTACTGGATTTTTGCTCAGTCATCTGAGAAAGTGCTCCAAGCGTCAGATGAATTATCTAAAAATAGTAATAAAACATCTGAAAATGTATTTTTAGACTTTATTACCTACCCTTATTTTATTTACAATTGCTTGGCGAGCCCACTTGCTGCTACTTGCTGGGCTTTGGGCCGTGGGGGAGGGGGGGCGCGGGCATATTCATTTTAAGCAGTAGGGAGGCGTGATACTTATAAGTTTGGGAACCCCTGTCCTAGAAGAAAAGTTTCAACTTTAAATGTTTATATATTAGATTTCCTTGAAAATTTTGGGGTCCAAATTATTATTTATTGGAGAATTTAAAAATATTTTAATAAAATAAAATACCTTTTATTTATTTATATGAGGCCCGCAAAAAAATTTAAATGAATTTACTTATAGAAATTTAACATTAAAAATTAAAAAAATTAAAACGTACGGCTCTGACGTCACTAAATTCGAAGCTACTGGAATCGGAATATGCGTCAAGCGCGGGGAGGGGAGTATTTCGATATTGTTATTATTGCTAGGCCGGAGCGGCCCCCACGTCAGCAGTTAAAGGTTAATAATGTTGGCCTCACTGGGTGACTTGACAGTGCTGAGGCCCCAATTTTATGATTATTTTCATAACACTGCTGCATTCAACATCTTTGTAATCCAAGGTAAATACAAATTTGCCTTGGACTGATGTTTTATGATGAAGCAAATAACTGGACGAAGTGGCCGTATGATTAATGGTTGAATAAAGCCAATATTATACCTTATACCACCAGACAATTAAACTAAATTTCATTTATTAGGTTCTGTCCTCCAAACTTTTAAGTTTGGCGGCCACCTTTTGTCTGGAATACATAAATAACGTTAACACCTTAAAATATTGACTATTATTGAGCATCAAACTTCTTTGCTTTATCCACTGTCATAATTTTAAACAGCAATACACTGCACTCGGAATAGTTTTTTTTATTGTTGAAGAAAAAGATCTTTACAAAGTATAAAATGAAGTCACTCACGCAGTCTGTGCGCTCAGATCTTTTAAACTACGCAACAGATTTTCATGCGGTTTTCACCAATAGAGAGAGTGATTCATGATGAAGGGCTGGCAAACGGGCGGTGTGGATTTCATTTTCAAGGTTGGGTAATGGCGTGGCGTTGTGTTTCGTTAGCCACAGCAACGTGTGTGCGGGTCTGCTAGTAATACTAATAAATCTAAATGAAAATATGAAAAAGAACAAGACGAAGACACATAAAAAAACGGACGCAACTGGGAGTCGAACCCAGGATCTCTCGTCTTACCAAGATAAGCGACTTTACCAATTCGGCCACTGAGACCTCTCATATTTATTAATCTTAATTTGTATTATTCTCATATTTCAAATTTATAATTAACAGTATTATCTCTTTACTTTATTTATTTTTGGGGTGTTATGCCATGTTGTCCATCATCAGGGCAGACGTGTCACAGATGCGGGCAGATATGCCTGATGATGGACACTGTAACGCTGTCCGAAACTTTGGCTAAAGAAGGAGGTAGCACAACACGGCTTAACACCCCAAAAATAAATAACGAAAATACTTTTGGCCGTGAAAAGAAAAAATTATATCAGTATTATTATCTTCGAACAATTTTTTCAGATATTTCTGGCTGCTACCTTTTTAAAAGATAGCAAATTTTCGAAGAACTGGTTTGTAACCTAGATAGTGTCTCTGATAAAAATTCTCAATTTAATTTTTATGAGACATCTATTGACCTTATTCTAAAAGTCTAAAAGAATATCAATTTGTTAGAATAACTCTTTTTATAATAACTTTTGAAAATTATTCACATCAATATATCATTGAAGAAGAAGCTAATGCTAATAAATCTAAAGGAAAATATGAAAAAGAATAAGACACAGAAAAATAATTTTAAGTAGCAGTTAAAAGCCCGCTACCTTGAGTGTTGGTGACCATTTTATAAATCCGATAGGAACTGGTTCCTAAATAGCCGGTTCCTTGGATCCACTGTGATCGAGTGACAGCTAGTCACCGGAACAAAGTAACTGCGCCAGGCAATGATGTCATATTTCATAATGTAATAATTTGACGACCTCCGTAATCCAGTGGGTAAGAACTCTTGACTCACAATCCGGAGGTCGCGGGTTCGAACCCGGCATGCGCAAATAAATTTTATTTGATTAATTTGTGTTATTTCACAATTAATTCATTTAAAATAATATGTGAAGAGTGGAAGATACTATCAGTATCGCCCTGGTGTAAGACCACCATTCAGAATTGAAACGTTGAAAATGGCTTTAGCCGTGTTTGGTGACCAGATCTGAATAGCCAGGTACTTCCCAACTTTCCTCTTCCCCACCTTCTTCCCCTCCACACTACCTTCAGCCTCACAACATACCCCAATCGGGGATGCCATAGTCTCACTGGCTCCAGACGGGAGCAGTTGAGATTCTTGTGCGGTATTTTCACTGTAAAAAAAAAAAAAACCGCGTGATACTATTATTCATAACTCTTAAGTATTACCGTCAATCTTTCCATATCAGGAGAGATATTCAAATTTACAAATCCATAGTACTTGTACCTGCCAGGACGCGTCCTCATGAGATCTGCTAACGTAAGTGGCGACATCCTTTGATAAATTCGAGAAACCGAATTAAAACAGTAACTTTGTTTGAAACCTCACTTACACAGACGTTTTTATGGCGCGGCGCGTACGGCGTAGCGTCAGATATGCACTCGAAGCCGGGGTCTAAAATTTCAACCGTACAGACGTTACCCTATTAATAACGTTCGCTAATTATTGTGTCGTATTACAAAAAAAAAACAGTATAAAATACTTACAATGTTTTCAACTTGGTCATGCCACGAAAGTCCCCTTCCACGATGGTACTGATGTTATTGCCTTGCAGATCTCTGTGAAAAAAAGAAAAATATGACCCATTAATTAAGTACTCGTAGGTAAAATGAAAAAAATTTTAAAAATCATTTAAAGTAGAATAAAAATAATAAAAATTGGATAATTTGTATAACGCTCTGTTTCTGAAAAATCAAGACATGGATGATAATAATAATAATATTTCCAATTAATACGGTAAATCCACATGGTATAGTGGTATAAAACGCCTGATGAATCTTAGCGTCCAGACATTTAGCGAGCCAAAGGTCAAATACCTGTAAAATCAATGTCCAATCTTCAAACCACTCCAAAATGAACAAGTAAAAGAAAGCGACATCTAGCGACTCCGAATAAAAAAAAACTAAAAAATACTTATAAGATGACCAAATGTAAAGCAAAAAGTGCACTGGAATCCGACGGCAAAAATATAGAAATAATCATCCTTCTTCTTCTTCTTCTTGTGCCCTGTCCGTTCAACGGACGTTGGCTATCATTTTGGCTATGCGGACTTTGTTTACTGCAGCCCGGAACAGCTCCACGGTAGACTGGCCATACCACTGTCTCAGGTTTTTCAACCATGAAATCATCCTTCACATTGATAAAAAAGTGCTTCGTGGTCACCCCACTCGTGTCTACTTTAGTTTTATGAAGGATTCACTTCTACCGTGTGTGAATTCCACATTCTTTTTTTTGCATTAGCCCCACGCAGGAGGCCCTCAGGAAAAGAAATTCCCTCATGGTCTCTGTCGGTTTTGGAGACGCTGTGTGGAGGGTATTTTTCTGTTAAAGAAGGAGAGGAAGTTCTCAGAAGGAAAAAGATTGACGGATGGGTAGGTAGGAATCTGGGGGTCGGTGTATCCAGGAGTGACGGACATATGAATCTAACCCCCACTACGATGGGTGGAGAAAATCCAGCTGGAGAGTTCAATAGGTCTCCCTCAATCAGTGTCTCTCGAACTGGCCCGCCACGCAGTTGGTGAGCAAATGCATTCGCCGCCAAAACCAAATTGCACCTCTTGACACAAAACGTTACGAACCATTTGAGGTGACCAATGATAGAGGTGTTAATCTAATAAATGGTTCCCCGATTCGGCGGTACCCATACCCTCCTAAAAAATAAAAATAAAACCTTGGTTAATATAATTTCTTTTTCAAAACTGGAATTATGATATCCCGTGATTTTCATGTGTTGCTGTAGTATAGTATAGTATACTCTCAGAATCGCTCTGGCGTAGACCATAATTCAAAATAGAAACGTTGCTTGAAATTGCTTTAGTCGTGTTTGGTGACCAGATCTGAGTAGCCAGGTACTTCCCCACCTTTCTCTTGCACATCTCCATCCCCTCTCCACTAACCTCAAAACATACCCCAATAACTGGGTAAGTATGTAATATTTTTTAGAATGAATCTGAACGTAGTTTAAAATAGAGGGACCAGATCGAGGAGTTATATTCGACATGACTACGTACTAAGGATGTATACAAAATTTTAAAAGTTAATATTTTCAGTACTCACAAAAAAATATAAAAAAACGCTTCGAAGAATTACGTATTCAGTGGTAACGCGTGACACGTTTTACAGTGGGGTATGAGGGAAGGGCAGAGGGAGAGAGAAAAGGGAAGGGGGAAAGAGTTAGGGCAGCGGTCGTCACACTTTTCTGGTCAAGGGCCACATAGGACAATGTGAGGTATCACCGCGGGCCGCACACTTATGATTTCGGGGGAGGGGGGGGGGGGGGGGGGGGGTGTTGTACCTTTTTGTTAAGCAAGTTAAAAAAGCAATTATTTTGTATTTAAGTCCTGGGTTGCTACCTCCTTTCTTCTTGTGTTCATGATATATTGTCAATTCTTATACACGTAAAATCATAATATTATTTTTTTTTAATTATGTAGATCTGTAATGGAATCTTTCAGTTCAATTTACTATCGAAATGTGTGAATTTTCGCGCAAGCGATAAAAATTATTACAATAGAATAACAAAAAATAACCAATATTATGTATTTGCTTTATTAGTGCGTGATAAGCGTGTTTTTTGGTCTTTTTTAAACCATTTTTTTTTTTGCCTACCCATGCCCTCACTGTGCCATCTCTACGCCCTCTAATTTTCTAGGGGTCTTCTACTGCCCCCCTGAAAGACTCAAACGACCACCAGGGGGAGTTACCGCCCACGTTGAGAACATACGACGTACACTATGCGCGCGTTCAAAATCGACTTAGGATGTTCGTTATTTGGTTTTTGGAGTGTTATGGCGTGTTGCGCTACCTCATGTTGTGTCCATCATCAAGGCAGATCCGGCAGATCACACGTCTGATTAAACATCAGATCACCCATCTGCCGGATTTGCTCAGATAATTGCCCTGTGATCTGCCGGATCTGCCCTGATGATGGACACTGTCAGTCAATCACAACGCTATCCAAAACGTTGGCTAAAGAATGAGGTAGCGCAACACGGCATATCACACCAAAAATAAATAAGGAAAATACTCTTGGACGTGAAAATCTAAAAACGTATCTGACTTAGGATGTGTTCAAAAACCAGCTGGGCGTTTTAAAATCAAATGTCAATCAATTAAAATCAACGTTTTAAAATCGTAAGGGTATACACAAAATATTTGAAAAAAAAAACGGATAATATAATTGTACATGAAAAAAAAATATTTAAAAAGTAAACGGCAGATATTTGTGCGGGCCGCAAAAAAAACGGATAGTGTAATTGTTTCTTGAAAAAAAAATATTTAAAAAGAAAACAGCAGATATTTATGCGGGCCGCACAAACATCCGCCGCGGGCCGCATGCGGCCCGCGGGCCGCAGTTTGACGACCACGGAGTTAGGGGGATACGTGACAAACAGGACGGTTAGGGGATTAAACCCGGGAATAGGGGATGAGGGTTTATTTGTGTTTGAACTGGACTTGTGCGTGTTTGAGTGAAGCCTGCTGTATTCTCAGTTCACCCGGTAGATCTTCTTACTGTAAAGTAGTGTCAGAGCTACTCGTATTCAAAACATACATTTTCGTCGGTTCCATGACAGTTGATCCGCTGACAATTGACCCTATTGCACTTATATATATATTTTTTTTCTTTGTTTTATATTTTTTAGATAAAAATGTGTCCTTACTGGGGTACCCCGTTCTAAGGTCACATTGTACAAGTTTTCATGATTAAAATATAAGTAAATACCTAGGTTAAAATATTACAAGACGAAAATTATAAAGTTACTAGTTGACCCGGCCACGCGTTGCTGTGGCTAACTAAACTACGCCATCTACTGGATGGTTATCAACGCCATCTACTGGATGGAAAAACCGTTCAGTAGTTTTTGAGTTTATCGCGAACAGATAGACAGATAGACAGACGACGCGGAGGACTTTAATTTAATATGTAGAGATGCAGAGAAGAGAGCTTAGTAAGCTATACGTAAAAGATAGATATATGCCATCTTGGACTTTTTTGCAGGTCTATAAAAGAGGAATATCCCACCATGCATTGTTTTGTTATATCTTAAAGGGATTAGGCAGCGTTTTCGATGTAAGCTACCAGGCGGCTTGACTTTTTCCGACACTTCTAACAATTATCGTTATGTTTCAACCAATTTACACAAATCCTTCTCAAACACCTAAATCATCCTCACAAAATACTCTACATACTGGTGAAAACCGCATGAAAATCCGTTCGGTAGTTTTTGAGTTTATCGCGAACAGGCAGACAGATAGGAAGACAGACGACGTGGAGGACTTTAATTTATAATATGTAGAGATACCTAAAAAAAGCACAATACAAGCATTAATATTTGTTAGATTGCAAAATTGAATCTATACTAGCAGTTAAAAGCCCGCTCCGCAGCTTTTTGCTTCTAGGCCCTGCGGACGGCTTTTAGTTCGACTTCGCCCAGTTTGAGTGTGTGTAACCATTTTATAAATCCGATAAGAACTGGTTCCAAAAATTGCCAGTTCCTCGATTCCATTGCGATCCAGCGACAGCTAGTCACCGTGTTAAAGTAACCGTGACAGGCAATGACGCCATATGGAATCTCTCCATATCCGGAAAGGTACTTAAATTCTATAAATCCGTAGTACTTACACCTATGGAAGAAACATCGACATGCGAGCTGCTGACGCAAGTAGCGACATCTTGTGTCGAATTCTTGAATTCGAAACCGAATTATAACAGTAGCTTTGTGTGAAATTCCATGTACACAGATGTTATTTGTGGCGAAGCGCGTATAGCGTGGCGTCCGACATGCACTCGTAGCTGGGTTCTGAAATTCAACCACGCAGACGATAAGGTAATAATTCTGTTCGATTCTTCCATCCCGTGTCCATAATACATATCTGAATGCTTGTTTTGAAGTCGGTTATTCTTTTAATAGATTCTAGACCAGAATTTCATTAAAAACCTGTATTGGTTCCAAACAGCAGAAATAAGACATGGGAATGAGAGATCTAATGCAATTGCCATTCAGCGTGGAGTACGGCAAGGCTGTATCCTGTCGCCACTATTGTTTAATCTCTATTCCAACTATGTCTTTAAAAGAGCCCTGAGAAGTAATACTGAGAAGGGTATGAAGATCAACGGAGTTGTCATTAATAACATAAGATACGCAGATGATACTGTATTACTAGCTGACTGTATCGATGACCTCCAAGACCTATTAAATCTTGTTAATTAATGCTGGTGAGCAAGTGGGCCTAACAATCAACGTCAATAAAACTAAATGGATGACATTTGGACGACTAGATCACTCTGAATCAGTGATACAGTTAAATGGTTGCAATGTCGAAAAGGTGGAAAGATTTAGATACCTCGGCAGTATTCTCACGGAGACTCTTGACCCAGATGTGGAGGTTAGATGCAGAATTGAAGCAGCAAGAACTGCGTTCATTAAAATGAAATCCCTCTTCTGCAATGACAATATCAGCTTAAAACTAAGGCAGAGAATGCTCAAATGTTACGTGTGGTCGGTCTTGCTCTATGGATGTGAAACATGGACCTTGAAAGTAAATATCATGAACAGGTTAGAGGCTTTTGAAATGTGGCTTCACCGGAGAATGCTCAAGGTCCCATGGACCGACATGATCACCAACACAGAAATTCTCAGGCGGGCTAGAGCAGATAGAGAACTGCTTACATTAATAAAAATCAGGAAAATTTCATATCTGGGTCATATACTTCGAGGGGAGAAGTATCACTTGCTCCATTTGATATTGAAAGGCAAGATAGAGGGTAGCCGAGGGCCTGGTAGGAGACAAATGTCTTGGTTGCGTAATATACGAGAGTGGACCGGCATTAGAAGTGTGGAGGAGCTATTCCGGGCAGCGCAGGACAATAAAACATTCTCAAGAGTGATCGCCAACGTCGGGGGGACCTGATACGGCACACAAAGAAGAAGAAGATTCTTTTAATGGCACTGTGCAGTCGGTTTAGGGAAAATACTACACACCTAATAACACAAAATATAACTAAGTGATCCCGAAGGGATGTGCAGAGAGGATGTACCACCGAATAACAAAATATAAAACATAATTTAATTCAAATGCATCAAGGAAAGATCTGCTTCTCTATACACTGTGTATACCAGCGCATAAGTACTAAAAATCGTCACACTATATAAATTCGTTTGATTTTCATACCAACTTATTATTAAGTGTATTTTTGAAGTCATTTTTAAGTTTGAAATTGGTAAACAATGCACAAAATATAACACAGAATAAAAGAATAGTGAGATACCTAGCAAGAATATAAAATCTAATATAATAACAGAGAGAAAGAGACAGATGTGTTACCAAACTATATCTAAAGCAGTGGTTCCCAACCGGTGGTGGTCCGCGAGATCTAAAATTTGGAATGAAACTTTGGGGATTTGATGTGCGCATGCCCGCGATGGTTTCCATATATATAGTGAGTTCTGGCATCATTAAATTATGCGTTGCTAACCGTTCATCCGATTTCGATGAAACTTTGGGGATTTGATGTGCGCATGCTCGCGATGGTTTCCATATATATAGTGAGTTCTGGCATCATGAAATTATGCGTTGCTAAACGTTCATCCGATTGCGATAAAACTTTGGGGATTTGATGAGCGCATTCCCGCAATGGTTTCTATATATAAAGTGAGTTCCGGCATCATGGAATTATGCGTTGCTAACCGTTCATCCGATTGCGACGCAACTTTGGGGATTTGATGTGCGCGTGCCCGCGATGATTTCCATATATACATATATAGCGAGTTCTGGCATCATGAAATTATGCGTTGCTAACCGTTCATCCGATTGCGATGAAACTTTGGGGATTTGATGTGCGCATGCCCGCGATGGTTTCCATATATATAGTGAGTTCTGGCATCATGAAATTATGCGTTGCTAACCGTTCATCCGATTTCGATGAAACTTTGGGGATTTGATGTGCGCATGCTCGCGATGGTTTCCATATATATAGTGAGTTCTGGCATCATGAAATTATGCGTTGCTAAACGTTCATCCGATTGCGATAAAACTTTGGGGATTTGATGTCCGCATTCCCGCAATGGTATCCATACATATAGCGAGTTCTGGCATCATGCAATTATGCGTTGTTCACCGTTCATCCGATTGCGATGAAATTATAGTGAGTTCTGGCATCACGCAATTATGCGTTGTTCACCGTTCATCCGATTGCGATGAAATTATAGTGAGTTCTGGCATCACGCAATTATGCGTTGTTCACCGTTCATCCGATTGCGATGAAATTATAGTGAGTTCTGGCATCACGCAATTATGCGTTGTTCACCGTTCATCCGATTGCGATCAAACTTTGGGGATTAGATGTGCGTATTTCCGCGATGGGAGTGGGGAGGGGAACGTCGAAGAGGGGTTTGCGGAACCAGGGCCGTAGCTAGGGGGGGGGGGGGGGGCATTAAGGGGCAATGCCCTACCTTTAATACCTGTGACCTACCTTAAGAAATACCATCGACTATGATAATATAGTAGTAAACTGTTTGTTTATTGATTGATATGATTGAAAAAAAAACACTATCTATTGGTGTAGCGTAGCGACATCCAACTTCACAGCTTCAAATTAACCAAAGAATCATGTTATATCAATTCTTCATAGATGGAATTGAAGTAAGTGGTGAGAGGCTGTGCGCGTATTGCAATCACTGCTTAGGGGGAATCGCATCGCAAACAGTTTGGGGATGCTATTCAACGGTTGAGTCATAAATAAACCAATCCCTAGATCGATATCTTCGGGCCTTCTCCATACTAAACGGTTTGTCACCAGATCAAGCACTTGCATACTGCTCGCTAACAACGTATGCATGGGGTCTAGTTTTGGTTAATTATAATTGTAGGGTTGTTCTATAAAAAATAAGAGTCCTTGTAAATAGTAAAATTCTGTTAGTTACACCGGGCGGGTATGTGGTAGATAACCTCCAATTCACTTCGAATAAGAGAATATTTTCCTTCGAAATGTGTCAGCAGCAGGCGCGGCCGGTGCCTCAAATTATAGGTGGTTCACCAAGCCATTCATAAAAAACGAAAGGTTGATATCATATTTTTTTTTAAATCTAGACATCATGCATAATTTTACATTATTTGCTAAGTATCTAAAAATATCATGTAACTGTAATAGTAAAAATATCGTGCGATGTAAAAACATGCTGATGTCTAGAGTTTAATATAGTGAATTGACCTGCCAGGTAAGTAGGTATGTTTTATGTATCTGTTTGTAAATTCAAATAATAAAAATACATATAGCCTAGGAACTCATAATAAATTGTACAACGCAACATAACTAAAACGGCGCTCTAGTAATTATCCAATTATTATAGAATTATTCTGGTATCAATATTTTTAGAAGCATTTTACACTCCATTACTATTGATATTACATCTATTAGAAGATTAGTGGAAAGGGTGGGTGTGATATCCATTTAAAAATACTCAACCTTCCAAAGATAATAATAATAACGCAATAATCCAATAATAATAATTAACACACAAGAAACACTCTGCGGCGTGGATCGCCAATATCGCCATTTACTGTCGTGACAACTTCGATCAATGGGTGACAAACAAATAATAATGTCAAAAAGGTACATCCCAAGGGCTCGAACAAGATAATGTCACACGAGACGCATAGCTGACCCTTTGACTAATGGTTACATTTTAGAAGAGAAATATTATTACTTAATATTATCTTGTTCAAACCTTACTACCGCTGGAACCAAAGCTTCGGAATATTTCCGAAGAATGCCGAAGCTCTTCGGGTCGGCCGTGCAGCGCTCGGTCAGCCGATTTTTAGTATGACATGTTTCTGACGTTTTGGGATTTTTTACTACGAGGATCATTCAAATTACGGGGCGCTTCGCTCTGGCGCGCGGTTTGGCATTGTACCTACCTCGGTTCCTCGCTCCTAGCGGGTAGCCGCCGTAACTGGCGGGTGGGAACAATGCGTTTATTTGGCCGTAATACATTGTAAATTGTTAGATTGATAAATAATTATAATTAAATTTAAAGATTGTGCTCAATTTTATCAATTTAATAAATAAACACATTACGTAGAAATACGATGAGTTGTAAAATGATGTTGAATTTTTTTGGCGGTTCAGCGCCCCATTGCACGTTAGCGCCAGCCGCGCCTGGTTGCCAGTCGCTGCAGTTATCAATATTACATTATTATACATTCATTTAAAGAAAGGGGATTCCCCAGGTTTGTCACAGAATAAGTAATGAAAAATTCCGTGCCCATTTCAATGGGTCTGAATCATAGATGTAACAAAAATATGAAAGAAATATATTATTATTTATTGTGAAAATTTGCCGCCCCTTAAAAGTGCCGCCCGGACCCCCCCCCCCCCCGAACCAGATCAACTTTCATTTTTACTTGCGCCCTACCTGTAATTACCACTGCCCTATCTTAAATTCAACTCTGGCTACGGCCCTGCGCGGAACGGGGGAAGCGGGAGAGGGAAGAGAGAAGGCAGAGAAGGCGGAGTGGGATCATGTGAGGGGAAGGGCGAAAAAGAGTAACTGGACGAATGGGAGAGGACACGCAGGGAGAAACAATGCCTTTATTAAGTGGCATTGGCAACGTATGCCGGGAACTCGCTTGTCAATTAAAAAGCAGAAAAACTTGTAGAGATATAAACCAAAAAATTATGATTTATGGGTTACTAGCAGCAAATTCAAAATGTCATACTAATTATACAAGAATTATTACAGTCTGTTACGCTTCCCGGTGTTATTTTATAGTAGATGGTCCACGGCATGCGTTGCAATACCAAATACATTGTTTCTCGCTGAATCACTTTTCCCGAGCGTCCCCGTTCCCCTACCGCATACCCTTTCTAGTTAGCTTTATAAATTATAGCCTATGTCACCCGGGGATAGTGTAACTTCCTAACAGTGAAAGAATTTTTCAAATCGGTTCAGTAGTTTTGGAGCCTTTTCAATACAAACAAACAAACAATCAAATATTTCCTCTTTATAATATTAGCATAGATTTAATATGTTAAACAGAGATACGTGTAAATAATTTTTGTGGTTTATGGTGAGAATTCGAATATTGCTTTCTTCGTTATCTCAAAATTTAGTATTTGCAGATGTCTGTCTAATCAACTGGACGATCTCTGGGTCAAACCACAATGTAGCTGTTTTCTTCAAAAATGTGAAAGTAAGAAATTATCTTCTATCAAAGACTTAACAAATTAAACAACAACAAAAGATGATTATTATTATTTGTGTTAACAGAGTTGTTTTTATTCTTCTTTAGTTTAGTTTAAACAAAACAAAGCGGACTAAATTATTGTTTCAATAATTATTGTCAGGCAAAACAATAGCAGCTTTAATCCGCGTTGTAATTCTTCCCATTATTTCTCTTTCCCCATTTTAGGTGATTTAAATGCAGAGGGCAAATTTGTCGAAATTGTGAGCGAATATAGTGTTTCTGTTCCACGCTGTGTAAGGACTGCAAATTTTATTTTCTGCAACGTTACTAAAAACTAGTGTCCGACCGAAACAGGACTTTCTACCGAAGCCGAAACCGAATCTATGGTATCTGTCTCAGATTCGGCCGACACCGAAACCGAATTTTTTTAAACATGTTAAAAATCAATGGTTTACTGAAATTTGGCTCATTTTTAGCACTTATACAAACAGTTTACACGAGTTGAAATATAAAACAATAATAATTGAAGTATGTGAATTTTTTGTTTTATTTTTTATTTTTAATTACTGCTATAAAACAAACAAAAATTATCATAATCAATAAACATACTACTTCTTGGAACAAAAGTTTGTCAATAATTCAACAGTTACATTGTAAAGGAAGGGTCACATAAATTGAGTATTTTAATTTGTATAGCGATTACAATCGCAACATTCTAATGCTCATATCTTTCCATGAACAATTTTTGAAGTAAAACGACTTGGGGGTAAGCTGGTGAATACGTTACGAAAAGTGGTGATTGTTACGAACAATGTCACGCGAACGGTAATCGATGCGAACAATGATCGAATGCTAGGCGAACGGTCGGGCCTTTACGCACGCTTGACTTGGGGAGTGATAAGGATAAGGATGGTCACCCCAAGGTTGTAGGTCACCCCAAGGTCGTAGGTCACCCCAAGGTCGTAGGTCACCCCAAGGTCGTAGGTCACCCCAAGGTCGTAGGTCACCCCAAGGTCGTAGGTCACCCCAAGGTCGTAGGTCACCCCAAAGTCTTAAGTCACCCCAAGGTCGTAGGTCACCCCATGGTCATATTTCACACCAATGTCATATGTCACCCGGTCATAGGTCACCCCGTTCGAAACGTTTGGTAACTTAGCAGGGATACTTGGGTTCATGGGGCGAGGTTTGTCTTGTAGTTTTACTTCAGTCGTGTGGTCTAAAGCACACTCGTTTTTTTTAAAATTAATAATATTTTCACATCTACGGCCATTCATCAATAATTGAATAAGAAATTTCACGACGTTTTTTTAGTAAGGCTGTGTATTTAAAACACTGGACATTGCATGATTTTATATTTGATATCATCCATTACTGTTGATATAACATTTATGAGAAGATTAGTGGCAAAATTAGAGTAGATATTTATTTTAAAAGACTGGAGAATTTATTAATTTACAAAATGACCAGAGCCAACAAGTTCTTGTTTGCTTACATTTTTACACAATTAGTTATTTAAAATATCGCGGGCAGTGAAGGTGAAGGTGAAGGTGAAAGGTTTTTGACTTTATGGATAGGACTGTCTGAAAAAGTGTGTTGTTTAACTCTGAATTCTGCCGAGTTTGAGATCATTCTTAAATCGTGTGGCAAGTTACCTCATGAAGTAGCAGAAATAGAAGTGATGGTAAGGTGAAGGTTGGGAAGTTTCTGGCTGTTCAGATCTATTGACCGAACGGTTGAATGACAAAAACATTTATTGGATAACCAACAAGCCTGCCATTGGTTACCTAAAGTGTTTCGCTACGTTAAGTGATTTAATAGGGTTGCCCGGATTCGCGGTGAGAGGTGATGGTAAGGTGAAGGTTGGGAAGTTTCTGGCTGTTCAGATCTATTGACCCAACGGTTTAATGACAAAAACATTTATTGGATAACCAACAAGCCTGCCGTTGGTTACCTAAAGTGTTTCGCTACGTTTAGTGATTTAACAGGGTTGCCCGGATTCACGGTGTGAGGTTTATCCAGGTCTTGGAGGCGGATTAGTTTGCTCATCTATCGAGAGAGACTGGTTGAAAGAGATTTTTAACCTCTCCAGCCGGACTCTCTCGACCCATCGCCTTGCACCGCAGTGTGAGGGATGGATTCATACGTCCGTTCTGTCCATCCTTTCCATAAAAATACCCTCCACACAGCATCCCTAAAGATGACATACACCTGAGGGAATTTTTTTCTTCAAGAACTCCTGTTGTGTTAAAAAATATATATATAGTTTATAATTAAATAGGTAGGTATTATATATTTTCTTATAAATTTTATGATTTCAGGGGAAATATTGATTTTGGTTTATTAAGGAGATACTAGAATTCAAGAATCACCTTGAATAACATAAAATAAGAAACTTTGCAAACATTTTTAACCTGAGATTTGCAGTTGTCTGTACTAGGTGGCACGGTGGTACCCGCTCAAAAAGAAGAAGGGGTATATAAGAAGAGAACGCTAATATTAAAAACGATAATATTTAAGCGAAAATTGTGAAAACGTTTAATAAAATATGTTTCATAACGCTGATGGATTTCATTCGTTTTGTGCTCCGATTTTCATACGGGATCGGAGGAACCCAGATTTTGGACTTCCGCACAATAAGGGTGCCTACCTACACGGAAAACAAGTGTCAAGCGCTTTATCGTCAGTCCGTTGCTAACCACCGATCGTATCGTGACATTTCGCACCACGCCGAAGTGTTATTCATCATATCGTCACATAAAGTGTAAATCCTACCGTATTCTTTCGTATACTTTGTGTGAACTCGTGACTCAAACTTTCAAATAGATATCAAATAAAAATCAAATAGAACAATCTCGAACGCTTATGGACATCTATGACTGTCACCAAGCCAGAAGACAACAGACGTGAGTACCACTTAATTGTGATATACCTTTCTTGTTTGGTGGTTGGGCATAACTTATCGAAATCCATAAGCGTCTTAGCAAGAGTAGCCGCAAGGTTACGCTCATCCCCATGCCCCGTGCATGATCAAAATACGACTAGGTTAAAATAGAGCAAAAATCTCGCAAGGAATGTCTTAAATAGCATTTATAGAAACACTGCGAATTTTTTCAAACATATAACTTGAAAAATAACTGATAAAAACGTGTTTATAATAATTTTCGCGGCATTCTTTGCGATTTTTTGAAGAGAGTTTTCTACAGCACCGCTGTGATTTTGATTTCGGATGAAACGGAAATGACGATCACTACACCTGCGTTGCATCAACTGCGCTCATCGGCCGCTTTGATAATGATGTCGGAAATTACACGAGGTCTGCGCTCATTGGTCGCTTTGATTATGACCTCACTTTTCAAGTATTGGTTGAGATTGTTTTGGTAAAGTTTCGCTTCTACCGCGTGTAAACTGCACTCGATTTTTCTCTATCGAGGGAATTTCCTATAATTACCGTTTACATAAAAACTTAAAGTGTTCGAGAGAAATATAATTTAAAAGAAAATCGGAAAACAGCGATTAAATAAAATCGTAACAGATCCTCCATCACAGCAGTTCTAATTTCATCCCTTGCTGCCCCAAATAAAACAAAGGCCTAAAACGAACAAAGCAAGAATAAGACCAACCGAAATTCTCAAAATTACTTAAATTAACATTCAATAGGCTGTACTCCACTTTACTTTGTCATTCAATTCAATGCAAAGCGGTAAATAATAACTGAATAGAGCCTTTCCACCATTCAACTTGCTAAGTGACTATTTCCTAACCTGCCCATAAATTAACTACCGTGTTAAATAATAATATGAAAATGTCTTTATATTATCTGATAGTATTAATTTGACGGTTAGAGATGTCCTCAAAGTCGGGTTAAAGTCTAAAATCGTCAAAAACCCTCGAAATGCCAAAAATTGCCATTTAGCGCCAAAAACGTCAAAAATGGTTATAAACTGCCATCTAGCGTTAAAATCGTCAAAAATATTCGAAATGTTGATAAATTGCCACTTTGCGCCAAAAACGTCCTAAATGGTTATAAACTGCCATCTAGCGCTAAAATCGTCCTAAAATCGCAGGCTAAATCCTACAGATGTATGGGTTTGTCTCTTTTTTGAGTCACTCGCTTCCGTTTCATCGAGTTTCAAATCACAATGGTGCTAAAAGACTTTTCACTTAAAAAAACAATAAATTGAACCCGCTTTAAATCTCTCTACTACTAACCCGGGTGGGGTCGGGCGTGTTCGTGGGAACGAAAATGTATGGGCGTATAGAACGAAGGGAACAGGAATTGAACACCCCTGTCTATGGTTCGATCACCCGTGAATGACCCCAAGGCGCTTCAATATGGACTTCGAATGTAAATTAGAGTGATAGGGGTTGATAACCATTGGAAAGCAAGCTTTTTATGTATATATGTTATAAATTAATTATTACAACTTATTATTAATAAATTGTTTATTATCGTTTACTCGTAATTATATTATATATTATCTACTAAATTTATTTATATTTATTTAATTAATATTATTTTATATTTATTACATAAACTATAAATAAATTTATTACCTTATTATTATTATTATTATTAATATACATAATTGTTTATTATTTTTTACCTGATATTATTTAGCTGTTGTTATTTAATAATCTTTATTTTTTGTTAATAATTAAATGCTACTGTGGTATGGTCACCCTATGAATGCATCTGGTAAGCCACAACAGGTATAATGTTATGTATTGTTGCCAACGATGAGCATACTGCCAGCTGTAATTATTAATAATCCATGTTTGAATAATTGTACTCAGTGCTTCTTTTGTAACTAACTAACTAACTAACCATCACGCCGTTTCCCCGCAGGGGTAGGCAGAGAGGACGGACCGCCAAACAACTCGGTCTTGGCACACACTCTTTGCCTCACTCTCATTCATACATCGTCTCATACATTCTCTTCTATTATTCTGACTTTTGACATGACCCGACTCAAGTATCTGATTCACTTGATCGTGCCATGTCTTCCTCGGGCGTCCCCGACTTCTTCTACCATTCACATTCGCGTCGTATATTCTTCTTACACTACTTCCTTCGTTCATTCGCTCTACATGCCCAAACCATCTGAGGGTCCCTTTTTTAATCTTACTCATTATGCTTACATCAGCCTTACATTCTTTGCGGATATCCACATTTCTCACACGATCATACATTGTTTTACCACACATACGTCTCAGGGATCTCATTTCAACAGCATTCAGTTTACTTTCATCCTTCCTCTGCCAGTTCCATGCCTCACTGCCATACATCAGGGTAGGTACCAGGACTCCATTGTGGACTGCTTCTTTTGTAGATTTATAATTATATTTTTATTAAGTTTATATGTATGTTTTTTTTTTTTTAATTACATTGTAAAACTGCATATCTCGATACAGGAATGCCCTAGTGAGATGTGCAGCTTAGGTTTTTTTTATGTATTTCTTATTTTTCAATAAATAAATAAATTCCACTGTTCCGAACTCCTGCAACTCATAAACTTACGAATGCCCACAGTAACAACACGACAAAATACACTATTCTACTGCAGCATTCATAAGCGTAACTACGTAACTACATTGCCCACATTCCGGTACAACAATTTCTCACAATATCAGTACTTGTTGGGTGATGTTGACATATTTAATATCAATATTTGGATCAAGAAAAATATTTATTCCAACATTATTCCTAAACACATGTTGTATTTTTGTAAACCCAACTAATTGCTGTATTTTTCAGTTTTTATTTCTGTATTTTTATGACTTGTGGGTATTTTTTAATCTAATGTGATTTTATTTTTATTTTACCACCAACATCCAAATGCACTCTGCCGAGCGATTTTATATCTTTTGTGGGATCGTTATCAAGATAACGGGCGTGATCTCCTGTTAGATCTGTGTGATTTATTCGCTTTCTCTATATATAAAAAATACAATTAATGAATAAATAATCATGCATACTTGCAGGAATTCGTGTTTAAAACAATATACACTAAAATATGTGACAGCAAATATGTAAAAATCACACAAATCTGACAGGAGATCACGTCCGTTATCTCGATAACGATCCCACAAAAGATGTAGAATCGCAATGTATATATATATTTAATTTATTTAACGCCCAGCCGTGCGATTCTACATCTTTTGTGGGATCGTTATCGAGATAACGGACGTGATCTCCTGTCAGTATTCTACTAAACTACTAAACTCTTAAACTAAACTTCTACTAAACTCATATAAATACCGCACGAGAGTCCCAACGGCTCCCATCCGTCTGTAGCCAGTGAGATTTATGGCATCCCGAACTGGGGTATGTTGTATGTATTATATTTAGGAGGCGAGTATGGGTATTGCCGCCCCGGGAACCATTTATTGGATTACCAACACCATTGCCATAGATCAGTCACTACAAGTGGTTCGCTATGTTTGGTGACTTAATACGGTTCCCGAGTATGTAGGGGCGAGGTTTGTGCAGGTCTTGACGGCAGATGAATCTGCCGGATCGGGAGAAACTGGTTGAGGAAGACTTTTTGACCTCTCCTGCAGGACCATGTCGACCCATCGCCTTACACCGCAGTGGGAGGGATGTATTCATACGTCCTTCACTCCTGGATAAACTGACCCTAAGATTCCTACCCAAGCCTCATACATTTTTCATTCCCAGAACTTCATCTCCTACATTTCCCAAATATACTAAAAACCTTCATCTTCTTCCTTCCACTGTCCCAACTCATTGCCTGGGTAGACTGTTGGTGTCGTCTCTTCTCGTTCTTAGGCTATATCTGATTCGGTTCTGGGTATTGCTTTCATCCAGGCCGTTTCTCTGTAATATTTTGGTGCATGAGTCACCCAGGAGTTCTTTGGTCTTCCTCTGGATGACTGTCGATGGCGCTCCATAGACATTGCCTGCCTCACTGTGTGGTCTGATGGTCTCCGTCTTATGTGCCCATACCATCTCAACTGTCATTCCTCCAGCTTACTGTTTGTCCGTGACACCCAGGCTACCATGATTGCGTGAACTTTTGATCTTATCTTTTAGTGATACTCCTGCCGACCATCTAAGCATTCGTATTTCTGCTGTTTCGAGTTGCCTAGAGTAGGAGTTGTACATAGTCCAGCATTCGGAGCCATACATTATTGCAGGTCTTACAATAGTTTGGTATATCTTTCCTTTAAGTTGTTATGGTAGTAAGGTTTGAAGTAGGGTTTTAATAAGGGTTATCTCGTTAGGGTATTTAATATATCAGGGTAATGTTGTTAAAAGGGAAATGCCACTGGAAGTGTTGTGTTGTGATTTGTACCTACTTTGTGGTCAGTTATGACATTTACACCTCTTATTGAGTAGGTGTATTAAATGTTATGGTATCAGGGGTTATACATAAAGATACACAGTTATTAGCTTTAATCCCATGGGATCTTGGACGCCAAATCTCGGAGGTACGAGATATACTGACTGTGTCGGTAGGCATGAAATACTCCCATCAGAGCGTGGGCACTGTTATTTTATTCAATGTTGTGAAGCTTGGAAATATGAAATAAAAGAGTGGATGTATAACAAAGATTTATATTGAAAGTTTATGCATACCTGTGGACCATATAAAGCTACTAGCTATAAATGTGAACTTTTAACCTAAATATACTATAATTAATATTTAAATTATTTTGAGGTAATTGATCAAACTGTGCAAAACTGAAACAAAAACCGCTCTTAACTTCTAATCATTCTATATTTAGCTCGGGTGCCAATGGTTTTATAGCAAAGCAAAGCGTACCAAGTGCCAACTTTCCTGTGCCGGAAAAACGACGCAAATTTCCTAGGATTAAAGGCTTAGAAAACTGCGAACACTGTCCACCACTTAAAGTATTTAATTCCATAGAAAAAATAAATACAAATTGAATCGATTTTTGAAAGGGTTTTATAACGAGTAAAATCCATTTGCTGAGAACCCCGCTGTACCTAATAACATTTTATTATTTTTTTCCTTTTTTTTATTTATTTATTTAATTCCTGCTTTACTAAATTTTGAGATACGGAAGGGGGCGTGGCTAGGAATTAGTGAAGAGTGGAACTTAAATTAGTAAGAGAACGGACATTGAAAGGGAACATGTCTAAGATAGGACTGTAAGATAAAAAAAAATTATTTATTGATAATGGGCTCATTATTATTAATCACTCCGACCCGTAAGCTTGTTTACAAGACAATATAGTAATAGCAGTCAAGTACAATAAGCTTGTTTTCAAGCTAACGCGTGTGTTCCCACAGATATCGTTATAACTCTGTTATTGTTCTAGTGACAACCCTAAAACCAAAAGTATAAGATCCAGATTAAATCAAGCTTTACATCTCTATTCAAAGTTGTCCATAGAAATACATAAAAATACTTATTTTGTAGAAACAGTTTTCACCCGCCAAATAGCCTACGCGCGGTCAGACATTTTTTATTAAATATTATTGTACAAAATGATAAAAAAGTGAGGTGACAAAATTGTTTATTATAAATTTATATGATAGAATAAGTGTTTTTTTTACATAATCCGTGTTTTAATACCGTTTTTACGTAAAAACGTCATTTTTACAATTTATTTAGGTTTGCTTTCTATATTTTAATATTTACAAATATTAATGTTTATTTGTAATAATACAATTTGAAAATTTCAAAGGAGGTGTTGAGTTGATTTCATTCTGAGTTGTCCGGTGACCATTACAAACGTTAGTGTCACTTTTTTGTAGTTTCAATAGTAAAAATAATTAATAATTTTTCTTTTTACATTAACTCCACACACGAGGCCTTGAGGAAATTAATTTCTCTCAGGGCCTATGTCATCTGGGATGCTGTGTGGAGGGTCTTTTTAAGGAGAGGAAGGAATGAACATTGGTCTCAAAGAGACCCATGTTGTAGGAAGGAGGAAACACAGAGGCCGGCAAATCATTCCACAGCCGAGCTGTTGAACAAATGAACGAGTCGAAGATGCGACCTGTTCTCATGTGACAAATGTCAACCGTGTACAAATGTTGGGCACGCGTTTGGCGTGTTTCGCGACTATGCACCGGTGCCGAAGGGATCAATGACGCTAATTCCTCGGAGCATCTTCCATTGTAATACCGGTAGAACAATGATAGCATTCCCACCCGACGCCTGTGCTCTAAAGATTGCAATCCGTCTGATAAGATGGGAGAATCTATCAAACGGGGACCGCCCGTTTCTGCACAGAGTCGAGGGTATTTTTCCGGTATTTTGGAGCTCCAGACCAGAGGTGGCTGCCAAAAAATAAAATAAATAAAAAATAAATTACGGTCGGAAACTGTGATTTCAAAGACGTGTAACATTTTAATTATTAACTTTGTGGTTAACTTTTAGATTTGATTACAAAGCATGGTGTCTCTTTCTAACTCCGTTTCGATAAAATTTCTCACCGTGACAGTAAGAGAGACAAAATGATTTCTGTATTATAAGTTGTTCCCAAAAGCGAAAAATTAACCTGAGGGGTTTAATTTCTTCAAAGGCTTTTACAATTAATATTGTGAAAACAATTTTACCAATTGTTATTTATTTGTATATTATAAAGCGAGCTCCATTAAAGGAAGAAGAAGTTGTTTTATAAAAGGGTAAAAGTGGTTCAACCATACAAGAGCTGATGAAGACACCATTTCCTTATTGGGGAGCCATTCAAGTTCTTTGCACAATGTGAATTGTAGAATAACAACAAAATGATATAATATATATTTGTTCGCTCTTTACTTATCTATGGCATTATAAGATGGGGGAGAGGTCTTATAAAAACAATATAAACGCAGTAAAAGTTTCAATCACATTAATCATAAAAGTCATTCATATAAAACAATAATCTTTTCAACAAAATCACATTTTAACTTTTCAGGACTCAACCGTATTTTGTGAGAGGGTCAAAATATTTCTGAATTACAATAAAATTCAAATAAATCGGATATTTGTGAATGTAACCGAAAACTATTAACTAAAAACTGTTTTCGAAAGGTGATGAAATAATTTTTTACATTTTATAATTAAAAATCTCTACATATTATAAATTAAAGTCCTTCAACGCGTCTGTCTGTCTGTCTGTCTATTCGCAATAAACTCAAAAACGACTTAACGGATTTTCATGTGGTTTTCACCAATAAGAGTGATTCGTGAGGAAGGTTTAGGTTTATAATTTGTCAAGGTTTTGTGTAAATTGGTTTAAGTATATAATATATATAGGAGAATGTCTGTATGATATGTGATTTTATTTATGCGCAAATTAAGAGATAGCGGTGATTATAAGGGTTGGGTAACCATCCAGTAGATGGCGTTGTGTTTCGTAAGCCACAGCAACACGTGGCCGGGTCAGCTAGTAAACATATAATGTTTGAAATATAACATTTTTTCATGCAAACATAAAAAAATTTAAAAACGAATCATTTTACGTTTTTTCTAATACGTAAAAAAATAAAAACACGTACACATTTTATTAGACAAATGTATTACAAACGTAATTGTCACCTCACTTTTTGTAGTTTCATGTAAAAAAATAATTGACAAAAACTCCCAAAGTTTCACAAATTTATTTCAAATTGCGATTTTCAACTTTGGTTCCATAAAGGTCTACATTTAACTTCTTTTGTGGTTAATTTTTATATTTGATTGTAAAGAGAGGGATGTGACCCTGGTGTAAGACCACCATTCAGAATTGAAACGTTGCTTGAAATGGTTTTAGCCGTGTTTGGTGACCAGATCTGAATAGCCGGGTATTTCCCCACTTTCCTCTTCCCCATCTCCTTCCCCTTCACACTACCTTCCATGCCATAGTCTCACTGGTTCCAGACGGGAGCAGCTGAGGCTCGTGTGAGGTATTCACAAAAAAAACGAGTGTGTTTTAGACCACACGATTGAAGTAAAACTAGAAGACAAACCTCGCCCAATGAACCCAGGTATCCCTGCTAAGTTACCAAACATAGCAAACGGGGTGACCTATGACCTAGAGGTGACATATGACATTGGGGTAAAATATGACTATGGGGTGACCTACGACCTAGGGGTGACATACGACATTGGGGTAAAATATGACCATGGGGTGACCTACGACATTGGGGTGACGTACGACCTTGGGGTTACCTACGACCTTGGGGTGACCTACGACCTTGGGGTGACCTACGACCTTGGGGTGACCTACGACCTTGGGGCGACCTACGACCTAGGGGTTACCTACGACCTTGGGATGACCTACGACCTTGGGGTGACAAACGACATTGGGGTAAAATATGACCATGGGGTGACCTATGACCTAGGGGTGACATACGACATTGGGGTAAAATATGACCATGGGGTGACCTACGACCTTGGGGTGACCTACGACCTTGGGGTTACCTACGACCTTGGGGTGACCTACGACCTTGGGGTGACCTACGACCTTGGGGTTACCTAATACCTTGGGGTGACCTACGACCTTGGGGTGACCTACGACCTTGGGGTGACCTACGACCTAGGGGTTACCTACGACCTTGGGGTGACTTACGACCTTGAGGTGACCTACGACCTTGGGGTGACCTACGACCTTGGGGTGACCATCCTTATCCTTATCCTTATCACTCCCCAAGTCAAGGGTGCGTAAAGGCCCGACCGTTCTGCAATAATCGATCACCGTTCGCATGACATTTTTCGTAACAATCACCACTTTTCGTAACGCATTCACCAGCTTACCCCCCAAGTCGAGCGTGCGTAAAGAAGTTTTACTTTAAAAACTTCCCCAACTTCTTCTTTCTCTTCTCGTTCATTCCCTCTACCTTCAACCTCATAACATGCCCATATTGGGGATGCCGTAGCCTCACTGACTCCAGACGATGGGGAGCAGTTGGGACTCTTATAAAAAATTGCTGATGGTAATGGAATTTCGAAATCGTCGATTCGCTTTGCTGAAGTCAGGTTTAATGTTAAATAATGTCTCTTAGGGTTGCCAGTTGCCAGAGGAAGCTGGTTACTTCTTTTTGCTAAAGCCAATTAAATCACCGCCCTGTCAAACATATCCCTACTGAGTTCACTGGCCGTGCGACGTGCCAACAACCAGGGTTGTGCCAACTATTATATTATATGCCTACAGGTAAATTCATAAAATTGTGAAAATCTCACATCGCCAATTTAGAAGTTTCGACTCCCAGACCGTGGATACGGCTAGGCACTCTTCTTCTTCCTTGCACTGTCCCAACCTGCCCTAATTGTCTATTCTCTATCCGCGTTTAGAACAACCCGCGATGGTACAAAATTTGGTTTGTACTGCGCATACCACTCCCCCCACTACGGTCCGGTTCCTTCACCAGCCCTCGGCTGCCGCCAATCACTTCGCCCAAAATTCAGTGTGCCGTTGACCGTCGTACTGTGAATCCGCGTTACAAAAAATTAACCCATTCAGACCCAGTGGTAAAATGGGTAATCACCCGATATGTTCAAATACATTATCACTAATTACAAAGAACAAAAGAGGACAGCTCTCACAGAGGGTTATATGATAAATAATAAGTATATGGTAAATGTCACTGCTAGCGAAGTCAACAAAACTATGCTACGATTACTTCCTTGACATTGCGAATTAAACACGAGCGAATTGGTATGGTCGATGATAAAATAACATTTTAAAGTAAACAATTTCTCCTTCAAAATAAATGCCTAAGAACACCTACCTATGAAGGTATCGGCATAGTTACATCAGAGTATTTGAGTAATTTTATTCGACATATTATTGGTACTAAGCGATAATTTTGGAATGTCCATCATGTTCATGACCTCGGAGACAACATTCACTGGCAATGATTCACTGGCTTTCAATGTTTCAAGTGAATCATCTAAGGTTTTTTTTTTAAATGCCAATGATGATATTTTTAGTTTCAGATTAATTCCTCAGCCAATTTGATAAATCTCATGCCACATAAAGTACAATATGTATTTGGTAATACTACCGCTACCATTATTTAAAGGTATTAATTGTTGTCATTTTTTGTCAGACAAATAAAATAAAATTTAATATAAAAATTCAATTTATTTAAATAGTGGGATTGAATGTGTTAGCGTTCGTCTAGCAAGCAGTGGGGAGAAGGGACGGAGACATGCGCGTCCACAGGTTGATCTTATTTTGGATCGAGAATAAGTAGGCGGTTGGGGTCGGTTCTTCTCATTTACAGGCTATAACTTCTTCGGTTCTGGGTATCGCTTTCATCCAGGCCGTTTCTCTGTAATATTTTGGAGCATTGAGTCATCCAGGAGTTTTTGTCTTCCTCTGGATGACTGTCGATGAAGCAGCTCCATAGACATTGCCTGAACCATAGTGAACTCCGTCTTATGTGTCCATACCATCTCAACTGTGATTCCTTTAGCTTACTATTTATGTCCGTGACACCCAGGCTACCACGAATGCGTGAACTTTTAACCGTCTAAACATTCGCATTTCTGCTGTTTCGAGTTGCCTAGAAAGGAGTTACAGTCCAGCTTTAGTACCATAGTCTAGCATTCGAAGTCATACATTAACGCCGATCTAGGATATGGCTAGGCCAATTAAATTTATTTTCTGCTAAATAATTTCAAAAAAATTATCCCATATTACATTATCTAGGTTACAAACCAGTTATCTAGGTTACAAACAGTGTGAGAAATGTGGATATCCGCAAATAATGTAAGGCTGATGTAAGCATAATGAATAAGATTAAGAAAGGGACCCTCAGATGGTTTGGGCATGTAGAGCGAATGAACGAAGGAAGTAGTGTAAGAAGAATATACGACGCGAATGTGAATGGTAGAAGAAGTCGGGGACGCCCGAGGAAGACATGGCACGATCAAGTTAATCAGATACTTGAGTCGGGTCATGTCAAAAGTCAGAATAATAGAAGAGAATGTATGAGACGATGTATGAATGTGAGTGAGGCAAAGAGTGTGTGCCAAGACCGAGTTGTTTGGCGGTCCGTCCTCTCTGCCTACCCCTGCGGGAAAACGGCGTGATGGTTAGTTAGTTAGTTAGTTAGTTACCTCAGTGATTTCATTTATACAGTCGTCTAATTTCATCCTTCTTCTTCGACCTCCATGCCTCATCGCCATACATCAGGATGGGTACCAGTGGTCTTTTATGGACTGCTTGCTTTGCTTTGAACAGTATGCATGTATGTATATACAAAGGAGGCCCCGAGGGAAAAAAACCCCTCAGGGTCCATCTCGTCATTGAGGATGCTTTGCGGGGGGTCTTTTTAGGGTGAGGAAAGAAAGGAAGTTCTGTGAAGAAAAATAAATGAATTTGAGGGTCAATGTGTCCAGATACGAATCCATTCGTCCCACTGTGGTGCAAAGCGATAGTTCGAGATAGTCCTGTTGAAGAGGTCCAAAGATCTCCCTCAACCAGTCCTTCCGATCTGCAATTCCATGCAGTTGGTGGGCAGACGCATCTGCATCTAAGTCCTTAACACACCTCACTCCATGAACTTCGGCACCTCTACTAAATCACCAAATGTAGCAAATCACCTGGGGTGACCTACGGCAGAGGTGTTGATTATTCAATAAATTGTTAATTGTTATATAATATTTTGCCAACCCTGTTACAACAAGAGATACCAGCCCATAAAACATGATATAACCATACCTCGCTATATATAAATACATAGTTAGGTGAGTCTGTAGGTATGTCGGTTGGCGAGGTGGCTTCGTTCGCTCTCACGTCACGATCTGCGTTCATTCAGTCCGGCAAGACCAAACGTGGAATACCGGTTGTTGGTTAAGCCACAAAGCCTTTGGTACTTTGCACTAGTACTTATAGATCAGGCCTCGGCGATATTTTGTCACAGGGCCAACATATTTCCGCTTTACAGTCAAATCCATTATTTATGTTTTGAATATTTTTTATTCAAACAGTTTGATTTAGCTTTATTATTACGAAAAGTGGGTATTAATGTCGGGGAAAGGAAAAAATGTGCATTTAACATTTTTATTTTGTTTAAATTAATTAACTTACGCGGATACGCCATTTTTATATATTTCGTTTATATTTAAAATTTCATAGACAAATCAATCACTGCTGCCAATTACAGAAAATATATTATTGCCATATAAAACAATAGTTTATTCACGTTATTAAGTGAATGCATTATTGACAAGTTTGTACCTGTATTTATAACAGCAGAACATGGAAAAATGTATTAAGATGACATGCAGCTTTCGTAGTTTGAACCTCAACCCAATAATTCGAAGTAGGTACTTTTTTTTGACAAGAATTTATTTTGTGAGATTGGTACTTCCGACAAATATTCCGTACTATCCGGGCATCGAACTTCATCATCACGATCGTTCCGTATTATCCGTTAGGTGGACTATATGCATATTTACCTAAAATCCGTATGAATAGAACATTTCTGATCGTATTCGAAAAATAAAATAAAACTGTTTTTGAAAGGTGTATGGCAGTGAGGCATGGAACTGGCAGAGGAAGGATGAAAGCAGACTGAATGCTGTAGAAATGAGATCCCTGAGGCGCATGTGTGGTAAAACCATGTACGATCGTGTAAGAAATGTGGAGATCCGCAAAGAATGCAAGGCTGATGTAAGCGTGATAAGTAAGATTAAGAATGGGACTCTCCGATGGTTTGGGCATGTAGAGCGAACGAAGAAAGTAGTGTAAGAAGAAGACTTTTTTTTCATTAGCTCCACACAGGAGGTCCTGAGGAAAAATCCTTCAGGGCCTATGTAATCTTTGGAGATGCTGTGTGGAGGGTCATTTTATGGAAAGAAGGGAGAGAAAGTTCTGGGTAGGAAAATAGTATGAGAAGTGGGTAGGAATCTGGGGGGTCAATGTACGATGTATGAATCCATCTCTCCCGCTGTGGTGCAAGACAATGTTCCGAGAGAGGCCTGCTGGAGAGGTCAAAAATTCTCTCTCAATCAGTCTCTCCCCATCCGGTCCCCCACGCAGTAGGTGGATAAACGCATCTGCCACCAAAACCTAGTCAAACCTCACCCTATGAAACCGGGCACCTTTGCTAAGTCACCAAACGAAGCGAGCCACTTGGGGTGACCTATGGCAGAGGTGTTAGTTATTCAATTAATGGTTTGCCCATCCCCGCCTCCCAAAATGATGATTCTACAATAACGAACTTAATTACAAGTGAATTACAATATTGTGGACGGACTTTCACCTTCTGGATGGAAGGAGAAAGACTCCTTCGAACACCTCTCACCCCAGAAGATAGGTGGAAGCTTGAGTGGCAATCGGCCAATGTCAAAAACGCCCATCTCGTTCAAGACCCCACTGAGAGACAGCGTGAGTTCTCATTGCCTCGCAAACTCTGGACTGCCATCCATAGGATAAGGTGCTCCCATAGCCGTTGTGCTCACATGATGCATAGATGGGGCCTTAAAGAGTCGGCGATGTGTGAATGCGGTGCAGTGCAGACCGCTTCATTCATTCCCCTGCGGGATTGATGAGGTCCACAGAGCAACGCCTGAGGCCTTAGCCTGGCTCGCAGACCTAGATGTCCCCCTCTGACCCCCCGCCATACGAAAGAAGAACAATATTGTGAGGTATTTCTCAACCTTCCTCTACCACGTTTCTTTAGCTTAAAAGAATAAATAAATGAGGGTTGCAATAGCCCCCCGTATCCGGGCAGTTGAAACTCTTGTGGCGGTTGATTGAACAAAAATTGTATTAAAGACAAGAGTGTCTTTCCTTCGTACATAACAATTTATTGTTTAACGTTTCGCATCAAGTGCCAATCGCCCTTTAAAGGAATTTTATAGAATTCACCTTCTGACCCGGAGTCCCGGCATAACCCGGGCTTTTATGGCCCATTTCGCGCCCATAAAAGTGTATGAAATTTTGAAAATTGACGCCCGTTCGCTTCGAGGCGTATAAGCCATAAAGCGTATGAAGTACGAAGAAGATAACAAAAATATATAAGCAGGCATATTGACCGCGCCCAGCCGTTTTGGCTAAAAAACAGGGATGACGAAAACTTCAAATTTTATAATAATCTCTACATATTATAAATTAAAGTCCCCCACGTCGTCTGTCTGTCTGTCTGTTCGCGATAAACTCGAAAACTACTGAACGGATTTTCATCAATAGATAGAGTGTTTCGTGAGGAAGGTTTAGGTATATAATTTGTCAACGATTTGTGTAAATTGGTTGAAACATAACGATAATTGTTAGAAGTGTCGGAAAAAGTCAAGCCGCCTGGTAGCTTTCATCGAAAACGCTGCCTAATCCTTTTGGGATATAACAAAACAATGCATGGTGGGATATTTCTCTTTTATAAATCTACAAAAAAGTCCGCGAAGGTATATATCTGTCTTTTACGGATAGCTTACTATACCCATTCTATCTTCTAAAAAAATGGTCACGTACATTGCGGTAATTGAAAAGTTATTTAGACGGATACAGTATTAATCCTTATTAACTTAAATACGTTAGTTACTACAATTTTTTTTTTTTTTTTTGAAAATATACTTTTATGTTTTTTTTCTTGATTACCATACTAGGCTAATGCCCGTGTTAAGGTAATCATACATGATATAAGTTATACAGTGTATGAACTAGAACAAAATATAGGTTTGAAATAGAAATTATAAGATATTAGAAACAAGATAAAGAAAAAAGATAAAAATATTTAAGGTAAAATATAACAAGATATATGTATACGTATGCACATACAAATACATATGCACATACATACACAAATACATATAAATACATACAAACACACATATATAAATATATATATAAATATATAAAGGATTATAAAAAAGAAAATGTTTTAAAGAAGTTAAAAATAAAATACTATATAAAATATATATAAAAAATAAAATACTAAAATATAACTATATAAAATACTAAGAAGTAGGATTTAAATATGTTAATCTATAATTTTTTTTTTTTTATGAAAGCTAAAATTTTTACTGGAGGTTTGTCAAGTATGATATTTTATTTAGTTAATTTAATTATTTTCTTTTCTTTTAAAATGGTTAGGAAGTCATATATTCTTTAAAAAAATCTCGTCCCCTTTCGAATATCCAATTTTGAACACGAATAGTAAAAAGAGGTATGGTAATATTTGATTTTATATCGGTGCTCAATGCATTGTATATTTTGGGGGCAATGAACCAAAATTGTCGGTGAGCGAATGTGGTTCTAGTTTTTGGGACCACGCATCCCAGATTTGATGAAAAGCGGGTTTTGGCTTGATGTTGTGGAGCCACCAGTAGGTTATTTTTCCGTATGTAGCATAGGCTTGTCTTAGTGAATAGTTGGCGAATATCTAAGACCTTAAATTTAGTAAATAGCACATTAGAGGGGTGGGTAGGTTGGCATTTAAATATGATTCTCAGTATTAGTTTTTGAACTGTAATTATTGGATTAATGGCGGATTCTGTGCAACCACCCCATCCCAAAATACCGTATGTTGCAATGGATTGAAAAAGGGAAAAATATACGCTTCTAAGTGTTTTTAGGTCTAAGATGGATCTAAGAGAGCAGAATATATGGCAGAGCTTACGGAGTCTTTTAACTGTGCCACTTATGTGTGCTTCCCAACGTAATTGGTCATCTATGATTATGCCCAGATATTTAACTTCCTTAGATGATTTAAGGGTAGGACACGTGCAATTTGTAATAGGTGGGGTTCCGGGTGGGTGTGGGTACATGTTTAGTGAACACGAGTGAATTATTGGTTTAGGGCAGTTGATGGGAAAATTATGTTTGCGTATGGAAAACGTCATATATTGTGTTTTGTCAATATTGAGTGTAAGGAGATTTGTGTCAAGCCAATGCCTCACTTTTATTAGGCCATTATTAGTTTTGTTTATAACTGCTTGCCATGTTTCATCTTCGAATATTAAGACTGTATCATCAGCAAATGATAATATCTTACCTCCAATATCCATGGTACATAGTGTGTTGATGTATAAAAGAAATAGGATTGGTCCTAGTACACTGCCTTGCGGTACACCGTAAGACATGGATAATTTTTTGCTTTTATTTATTTTGTCAGAGTGGATAAGAGTTTGTTGAGTTCGGTTTGTTAGGTAGTTTTCGAACCATGTGTAGGGTATCCCAGTTATTCCGATCTGTTGAAGTTTTTTAAGCAGTAAGGGATGAGAGACCGTATCAAATGCTTTTGAGAGATCGAGGAAAACAGCAAGCGGTTTTCGACCAAGGTCGAGATTAAAGGAAACCTTTGCGGAAACCATATTGGTTGTCCGATAATATTTTGTTATCTTCAAGGAACTTGTAGAGTCTATTCTTCACCGCTTTTTCTATGATTTTAGATATTGTGCTAAGTAAAGATATCGGTCGATAGTTATTTACAGATAGTTTGTCTCCTGATTTGAATATTGGGATTATTGTGGCCTGTTTTAAGGAGTTAGGAAATACACCAGTTTTAAAGCTTAGATTGATTATATGTTTCAGAGGTGCGGCTATATATTTTTGGATATGTTTGATGATTTTTGTTGAAATGTGATCTATACCTACAGAGTTACTGTTTTTAAGGGATGAGATTAGTTCTAAAATTTCTGCGTCAGTAGTGGGAGTGAAGTAGAAAGGGTTATAGCTAAAATTAGTGAGGGGTATATTGTTTGCAAGATCTTTGTCTGAGACGTTGTGTCTGTCTAAAATATTTTTTGCTAAGTTAGATCCAATATTGGAGAAAAATTGATTGAAATGGTCGGAAATTTTTTCGGGGTCGGAATTGACATGTAATATTTGGTCTTCGATGTTAATCTTAACAATGGGTGTATTGGTTTTATTAATATTGGCTATATCTTTAACGATATTCCTTATATTATAATCTTTCACACCATCTCTACGTATTATAAATTAAAGTCCTCCGCGGCATCTGTCTGTCTCTTCGCGATAAATTCAAAGACGGCGGTGGTTATAAAGGTGTGATAATCCAGTAGATGACGTTGTGTTTTATTAGCCACAGCAACGCGTGGCCGTGTCAGCTAGTAATAATGATATTTGGATGATTTGTATAGCTCCGTTTTTTTGACAAATCACCCCAAGGGCACTGTACAAACTTAAAATATATTTCTACAATCTTACTTCCAGCTACAAAGTAGACGAACCATTATTTATTTAAAAAAAATGAAACAATACAACTTTGTATAAACCACTTATATAATGTGCAAATCCGACCGGTTTCGGAACAAACGTTCCTTCGTCAGGGAAAGCTTATACTAATTTGAATGTTTAGAACGATGTTTTATTATGGTAGGGGTGGAGCCGTTGCTAGTTAATAATGTAGATTGGGTGGGTAGGTATTAGTGTAGAGTGGGTGGGTAGGGGAACAAAATAAAAAATTTCAAAGTTTTTTTTATTGCCAAAAAAATAACTTAGAAATAATAACGGCATTTCAAACAGATTTCTTGCATCTCTAAAGACGTTACTTTCTTTGATAGGTTTACGAACACATGTATTAGATATTAATATTATAAAAAATATCACTTTTAAGAAATTCTCGTAAAATAAAGATCTTAAAATGTAAATTTTATCATTTGTAACCTATAAAACAGTTTCCTGATAGTTCGACTTTCAAAGTACGATTACTTTGCTAATTTGATTGTAAAACTGATATAAAACCACTCAAATAACACCAAATATATTAATAATATGAATATAAAAGTGAATTGGTTATTATAATATAAATATAATCATATATAAGTAAAATTAAAACACACATCCGCGGAGCCAGACTTTTTTCGCGGCTTTAATTTTTTCAGCGCGAACGACAAATGCGCACGCGCACTAACCGTCGCCACCTACCGGCTGTGAATGAAAACAAACAATTTAATAAGTAAATTCTAAGAAATTACAATGTTGTCAAATCTAAAAATACATTGAATGTATTTTTACAACGTGATCATGCAAGGGTGTTATTAGTAATATATCTTGTTTTATTGTATACGGGGTTTATTTACGTTATTGCAATAACACAGTTAATCGGTCGCGCTGTGGTTTTTTTTAGTAAGGCTGTACGTGTTTAAGGAAGATAAGTAAGAAATCGGTTGAAATTCGGGTTGCGGGTCCTTAAGTTATTACTAAAAATGTCAATGCTGTGAAATTTACGAGGAATTGTGGATTTTTTTCTAATATTTGTTCTTCATGAGGGTAAATAAAATAAATTGGATTATCGGTTTGATCTTGATGGAGTATGAAAGTTTATTAAATTGGTAAGTTCTGGTGAGTCCATGCCATTATATAGAATTTTAAATAATAGGATTTAAACAAACATTAGACGTCGTGTTTGGAGGGATTTGAAATTGTAACAATTGTAGCATTATAACAACTTATGGCTAAAAATTGCATCCACCGGATCATCGATCACCAATACGAAACTATATGTACAAGGATTTGACTAATTAACGCGATGCTGCACAAAAATGACTACCATACTTATCTGGGAGGTCACTTGAGACTAACACTGTTTATTGTTTATATAGAGAAACTAGCTGACCCGACGAACTTCGTACCGCCTCAGAATCAATAACTGTTGAATTAAATTAAGTATTTTTATTAAGTTAAAAATTACACAATGAAGCAATTATCGATGCCCAACTGTCCGTTTTTTGTTTTTGTCAGTATCAGAGATTGCGTTGTGTATGAAATTATATTTTTTTGTGATTTTCTTACTTTTCCACTTACTAACGGGAATTTTTGAAAGGAAGCGGGTACGGGTGCCGCCGCCCCGGGAACCATTTATTGGATAACCAACACCTCTGCCATAGGTCACCCCAAGCGGTTCGCTACGTTTGGTGATTTAGCAAGGGTGACTTTTGTGCGGGTCTTGGCGGCGGATGCGTCTGCCCACCTGCTGCGTGGCGGACCGGATCGAGAGAGACTGGTTGAGGGAGGCCTTTTGACCTTTCCAGCCGGATTCTCTCGACCAATGGGTCGAAATAGTCCGGCTGGAAAGGTCAAGGTAAAAGGTCAATTCCGCTCAAGGCAATGGTCTTGCACCACAGTTGGAGGGATGGATTCACTCCCGGATACAATGACCTTCAGATTCTTACCCACCCCTCATGCCTTTTTCCATCCCACTTTTTTACTCAAAAGAGGTGCATATGGTACCACCCATCGATTGTCCGTGATTAGACCGTGAATCATGTTTGTAGTAAAAATATCAAACAGTAATTGATTAGTAAAAAAATTAAAATTAGAGAAAAGACGCCGGCTTCGTTCTCATCGGGTCAGAAGTGACACCGGTTTGAATTACTAATATCTCTTTTAAAAAATAGGGGTTAATGGTAGAAGGGTGAAAATTTAGGGTTGCATGTATTTTTTAATGCCTCACCATAAAAAAAAATAAAAAATAAAAAAATTGTCAAAAAAAAATAAAATAAAAATTCGGAGTGGAACACCCTTTACTTTTAGGGGTATGAAAAATAGATGTTGGTCGATTCTCAGACCTACTAGATAAGCACACAAAATTTCATCAAAATTGGTCCGGCCGTTTCGGAGGAGTATGATAACAAACACCGTGACACGAGAATTTTATATATTAGATTTAGGTATAGTTTGCACGATGGCATAATTGGGAACAGGTGATGTATAGTCCTAATATATATTTTAATAATAATATGTTCTCTTATAATAGACCTGATATAGTTTTACATGACAAAATTAAAAAAATAACTTATATCATTGATGTAGCTATTTCAAATTCCTGTAATATTCAAAATCTGTATCTGAAAAAATAAGATAAAACACAGATTTAGGAAATGAGATTAAAAGAATTTGGCATTCTCAGACTATAAAAATATTACCATTTGTTATTTCGGCTACTGGAATTATACCTACATAGGTCTCTCATTCAAAATTTAGGCATATTAGATTTGTCAAAGAATTTATATATAAAAATGCAAAAATCAGTCATTTTAAAAACATGTAGGATTACAAAAGATTTTTTAAATATTTATATTGAGGGATCAGTAGGATTTATAGGTTCATTTAGGAATTCCACAGAGCCGAACCCTCTGATATGAAAATATCTTGAGTCTGGTAGGTTGACATGTTATTCTTGTATTGTTTTGTATTTATAATCCTTATATAGATTGCATAGCGTGGATTGACTAGATGATCATTTGGGGAAGTTTTTCAAAGGGTTTAGTTTTTCCTGTGTGGAAAATTTAACCCGGACATTTAAATCTGGTGCGTTCTCTTGTAACAATTATTTATAATCTGGGAGGCTGGTTTGAGTACCGACTCCCCAGGAGCCATTTATTGGATCACCAACACCCCTGCCGTAGGTCATCCCAAGTGATTCGCTACGTTTAGTTGCTTAGCAGGGGTGCCGGGTTCATAGGGTGAGTTTTGTCTAGATTTTGGCGGAGGATGAGTTTGCCCACCTACCGCGCGGCGGGTCGGATCGGGAGAGGTCGTTTGGAGAGACCCTTTGACCTTCCCAACTGGTCTCTCTCGATCGCCTTGCACCGCAGCGGAATGGATGGATTCATATGTCCGTTACTCGATGGACCCCTAAATTCTTATCTACCCCTCTTATATTTTTCCTTTCCAGAACATTCACTCCTTAAAAAAACTCTCCACAAAGCTTGTCCAAAGATGACATAGGTCCCAAGGGAAATTATTTTCTTCAGGGCCTCCTCTGAGGGATTAATGTAAAAAAATGAGTCCCAACTGCTCCCAACCGCCTGGTGCCAGTGAGACTACGGCATCCCCAATTGGGGTATGTAGTGAGACTGAAGATTGTGGGAAGGTGAAGGCGATGGGGAATAGGAAGATGGGCTATTCAGATCTGGCCACCAAATACGTCTAAAGCCATTTCAAGCGACGCACGTTTCAATTCTTAATTGCGTTCTTACACCAAGGCGATACTGAGAGTTAGTTCCATTCTGGAACGTGCCGCAAATGATATATTATTTTCAAGCTTTATCTTGTATATATTATTTTTAACTAATAAATTGAGAAATAACACAAATTTATAAACTTGTGCAAGCCGGGATTTGAACCCGCGACCTGCGGATTGCTAGTCGAGTGCGTTAGTTACCCCTCGACCACGAAGGCCGTCATTTATCTCTGCGTTAATTGGTTCTACGAGATGTATTCCATTTACGTTATATGGATCTTGTATAGGTAGTCCGTTTGATCTAGGTAAGAACATTGACAGTTTGCATCTACAAAAACTTAACAGTTATGTAGGTACTTTCATGTCAAGAGCTTGATTAAATTGGTTGACGATTTTTCGATCAATCATCAGGTTACAACGATATTATTGTATAAGAAAAATAAAGTAGGGATTAGGTCCCTTCCCTGGGGAACCCCAAAGATGATTGAGAGTGGGTGGCTAAATTTCTTATGAGTTTTAACAGTGTTTATTGATTTATTAGACATTTTGTGTACTGTGTATTGTGTCTATCCTATTTTTATATTGAATGAGTGGTGGCAAAACTTACGATTTTTCGATCAATCATTAGGTTACAGAGATCATTAATAAGAAAAATAAAGTACGGCCTAGGAAACTTCCTTGGGGAACTCCGAAGGTTACTGAGGTTGGTTTTCTGAATTGGTTAAGGTTTTTAAAAGTGTTTATTGATTTGTCAGTCATTTTGTATTATGTCTAGCCCAATTTCTCATTGAATGAACTTTTCAATCAATCATTCAGTTGCGGAGTTATATAATTGATATTATATAAAAAAAACAGACCTTCTTGGGGAACTGCGTGATTGACTGAATTGGTTAAGAGTTTTGACAGTTTTTATGGTGTTTAAGCCATTTTGTATGTGTCTATCCAAATTTCAGATTGAATTCGTGGCACGGTATCGTCTACAAAACTAACGATTTTTCCATCAATTATTAGATTAAAGAAGTCATTATTATATACGATGAACAATATAAGGCCTAAGATACTATTCCTTGGGGAACTCCGAAGATGATTGGGATTGGTTGGCTGAATTTGCTTAGAATTTTGACTCTATCTTGGTTTCGATTTGTTAAATGACTACGAAAAAGAACGAGGTATTTTCCGCTAGAGGCTATCATAGAATTCGTTAAAAAAACTTATATCTTGGGTCATATCTACTTCATATCCTGGGTCATATCCTGGCTTGTATTATTTTAAGGAATAATTAAAGGACATGACTCATCAGGCTTATTAATCAATAGTCACTGCACTTCTTAGGGTATTGTTTTTTAGGCAATGTAACTAAGGTGGATTTTAGCCAATCTTGGGGTATATTCCCTGTGTCATATATAGAGTTAAATAACCTCAACAGGCAGTCAACATTTTCATCATTAAAGAGCTTCAACACCTCAACTGGAATATCGTCTGGTCCATCACCAATTTAATCTATATCTACTTTATGTATATACTAGGGAGTTCCCGGTACGCGTTGCAATGCCACTAATAAAGAAATTGTTTCTCCCTGCGTTATTCGACCCGTTCCCGTTCACCTTCCCCTCCTATTTCCTCTTCCCCTCACATGATTACCCTCCACCCTCCCTGCCTTCCTTTTCCCGCGAACCACCCTCCGGCGATCCCCTCCCCTCTCACGCGTTCAATGTATACAGTACCGGTACAATCAGATTTTCAAACAGCTCGCGTTAAAAAATATTTTTTTTTTCGTGTATTACAAACATTGATTTTTGTGTATTATATCAAAAACAATCAATGAAATTTGGAACCTAACAGAGGTACCAAATCTGATTGATTGGTATCTATGATTTAAAAAATTTAAAATAAATATAATTTTTGATTAGATAGATACTCGTAATCAAAAAATTATTACAAAAAGTACATAATTTTAATAGTTTTATCATCACGCGTTTGAGCATTTTTGAATGTAGGCATTTCAAAGCAAATTTTCAATGAAATAAAATCGATATATAGTTAATATGTTAAAATGCTGGTACGGAGAATAATTAATCTGTCTCACCGGAACCGGTTTGTACAGTTGCTGCAAGGGTACGATCGCAAAACCATCGTAAGACGAAATTTGAATTTTCGGCCGCTGGTTAATAATGGCTCTTAATCCCACGGCACTAAGAACTAGCAGCTGTACCAAAGAACAAACTAGCGTAGAAAACATCTCAATTCGCAGAAGCAATATTGAGAAACAATAAAAACTCCTAAATAACCCATCTATGTACAAAACACCCTCTCAAGTCTGTATACCATCTGATACCCACCACATTCTACGGCTTCCTATGAAATTCCTCCACATACCCCCCCCCCCCCCCTCCACCACCCCACAACTTCTTCACATCACCCTTGCCTTTATTTCTTGACTTTCTTTCCCCGTTCCTTTTGTGCTATGTGTTATATGCGAGCGCCTTTATTCCAACGTCTAAGGAACATATTTCATACAAGCGGTGTGATTTTGTAGTACAAACAAGAATACAGGGTGATTTCTTTCATTATAAAACTTCTTAACGCACGCTTGACTTGTGGAGTAAGCTGGTGAATGCGTGACGAGAGCGATATGAAAAGTGTGATCGGGCGAGCCGAACGGAAGTTGAGAGGAAGATACATGTTAGCAAAGTTTTACTTCAGTCGTGTGGTCGAAAGCACACTCGTTTTTTTACGTTAGTAATTCCCCTCGGGGCCTGTGTCATCTTTAGGGATGCTGTGAGGAGGGTCTTTTTAGGAAAGGAAGGAGAAGTTCTGGGTAGGAAAAGGATAGTAGGGGTGGGTAGGAATCTGGCGTTCAGTGTGTCCAGGAGTGACGGACGTATGAATCCATCCCTCCCGTTGCGGTGTAAGGCGATGTTCCGAGAGAGTAAGGCTGGAAAAGTCAAAGGGACTCCCTCAACCATTCTCTCCCGATCCCGCCTGCCATGCAGCTGGTGGAGACGCATCCGCCGCCAAGACCCGCACAAACCTCACCCATGAACCCGGGTCCCCCGGCTAAGTCACCAAATGTAGCGAACCTCTTGGGGTGGCCTATGGCAGAGGTGTTGGTTATCCAATAAATGGTTCCCGGGGCGGCGGTACCCATACCTGCCTCCAAAATTGAAACTGATAGTAATAGGAAAATTAATTTTACTATTTCATACATCATTGAAGAAGAAGATGACACTAATAATCTAAACGAAAATATGAAAGAGAAAAAGGCACAGAAAAATAAAAAGAAAACGGTTGCAACTGGGTCGCAGTAATATAAGAGGTTCTGGGTTCTTGGTCTCTTGTTCTGTTTCGTAGGTTTGTTTTTTTTTTTTACAGTTAATACCGCACAAGAATCTCAACTGCTCCCGTCTGGAGCCAGTGAGACTATGGCATCCCCAATTGGGGTATGTTGTGAGGCTGAAGGTAGTGGGGAGGGGAAGGAGGTGGGGAAGAGGAAGGTTAGGAAGTACCTGGCTATTCAGATCTGGTCACCTGGAGACAGTGAGACTATGGCATCCCCAATTAGGGTATGCTGTGAGGCTAAAGCTAATGGGATTGGAAAGTACCTGGCTATTCAGATCTGGTCACCAAACACGGCTAAAGCCATTTTCAAGCAACTTTTCAACTCTGAATGGTGGTCTTACACCAGGGCGATACTGATAGTATCTTCCACTCTGGAACATATCGCAAATATACTATATATTATTTTAAAAGAATTAATTGTGAAATAACACAAATTAATCAAAATAAAATTTATTTGCGCATGCCGGGTTCAAACTCGCGACCTCCGGATTGTGAGTCAACAGTCTTACCCACTGGACTACGGAGGTCATTTAGATTATTTGTGTTACTTTCTTCTTCAAATATATATGACATTGATGGAAATAACTTTCAAAAAGTTATAAAAATAGAGTTGTTCCAATAAAAATTTACTATTTCAATTTGGGAGGCGGTTATGGATACCGCCGCCTTGGGAACCGTTTAATAGATAACCAATACCATTGCCATATGCCATCTTAAGGGGTTCGCTACGTTTGGTAAGACAGGCAGCTTACTCTAAGGTCAGCAGATCGAGATGTTACTAATCGTTTAATCGAACTTTCTAGGTCAAATCGAGCCGTTTACTATGATCGATCTTTTCGTGTAACTGGCCCGCTCATTTGGAGCAAACTTCCCTCAGCTCTTACTAATATCCAGAACTTGGCTGAATTCAAAAGAGCTTTAAAAACAAACTTATTTAAAAAATCATACCTTTCATGAATTTTAACTCCTTTTCAATCTACTATAATAAGCCATGTTCCTCAAGTTTCTGGTAATTGTTTGGTTTCGATTACCTCTTTACTATAGTTTTATGTGCACTCTGAATTTGTATTATTTCTAAATGTTAACTGCCTCCTGTTCTATATATAATTTAGTTTAAATGATTCTTGTTGAATGGCACCGTGATGGTTTATCATTATATATTGTCCTGTGCCAAAACAGCACTCACTATTGTTGTTAATATTGTTCTTTAGGAATTGCTTTGTATATTTTTGTATATTCGTTATTTCACATTATGTAATTAATTTTTGAAGGACTCGTAAGGAACACTGTAGGTTAATTTTAAGTTTATTATAATTAAGCGCACTTGAAGTGAAACATCACAAAATTGCGCTATATAAATACTACGTTATTATTATTATTATTGGTGACTTGCAGTGGTCACTCAAGACAAAGTGGTTCGATTCATTTACTATTTTGTGACCAGCAGGGATGCCCGGGTTCATGGAGTGAGCTATGAACTATTGCGTGGCAGGCCGGATCGAGAGAGATCTTTTGACCCCTCCAACATTGCTCTCTCGGAACTTTGTAACATTGTCTTGCAGTGGGAGAGATGGATTCATACTTCCGTCACTACTTGATACATTGACCCCCAGATTCCTACACACCCTTTAAACGCTTTTCCTTCCCAGAACTTTCTCTCCATAAAAGACCCTCGTTACAGCATTCCCATCGATGACTTGACCCTGAGGGATTTATTTCCTCAGGTCCTCCTGTGTGGAGATAAAGAAGATAGAATGCTGTAGATCTCTGCGACGTGTGTGGATAAAACCATGTTTGGCTTGTTGCAGACGTGGAAATTGGGAAACAATGCGAGGCCGAAGAATGCGCAGTGAAAAAGAGAGAATGAACAAGGAGACAGGAATGAAACGGTCGGGGACGCCAGCGGAAGACACGGCACGATCAAGTAAATCAAATTCTTGAGTGGAGTCGTGTCGTATGAACGTGAATGAAGTGACGAGTGGGCTAAGAAAGAGATGGAGGGCGGCCCATCGCCCATCGGTGAAACCGTGTGATGTTTTCAAATAATTGCAGTTACGGGGATATGATGCGTGGATTAATTATAATTCAAAAAAGTATTAACACTGTACTTACAATTTTATCATAACAATTTACATCAGTACCATAATTTATATTTACAAAATATTTATTTATTTATTTATTTACGCCCATTTAGGCTTTTACATACATATATACACTTAACAATATTTACGAAATTATACTAGTAAATAGTGCAGGAAATGACTGTTTACAACACTTGCACATAAACAAATATACAGCTAAAATACTATTGAATTTGATCCACATAGTATGCAGGCATAAAATATAAAAACAAAAAAAAATACAAAAATAGCTTCTCTCCTTCAGCCGACAAAACACCACCAATATGCTAGTCAATTCAAACAGTTTCATCAACACATTCCCCTACTTGATGAAAAAAACTTCAATAAGGTATGCTTATATATTGAAATTGATGTATTAAATATATCTACAACATCGGAGTATTTGTTTCCAAGCTGTTGAATCCGTCGCATAGGAGTATAATATTGGCATGTTGACTTAGAATTGCTACAATAATATGGTAGGTACTGTCTGTTCGTAGGTATATGAGCAGTGGGAGTAAATAAGTAGCGATTTACGAGCTGGTAAGTCGTCGGCAATCCGGAACAGAATGGTTCCTATTATTTTGTCACGTAGTCGTCTGCAGCAGACGACTACGTGAAAATATTGTGGGATCGCTATTTTGCGTGTAAGGAGCCAATACAAATGATTCGGCAATTCAAAATAGCTGTGTCGTTCGCTGCCACACAGCTAACAAAAATAATAGGAAAAAAATATAGTTTAATAGCGAGATCCCGGCATGCATTGCTATGTAACTTAATAAAGATTTTTTTTCTTCCAGCGTGTTCTTTCCCATTCGTCCCGTTCCCTTCCGCCTCCCCTTCCGCCTCTTCTTCCTCACCCATGTCCCCTTCCCCTCACGCGTTCCCACTCCGCCATCTCCGACTTCCCTCTCCCCACTCACCTCTCCCACCTCCCCCATCCCGCCAACCCCCCTCCCGATTTCTCCTTACCCCTCCCCACATTCTAGACACTCAGTCCCGGTACATTCAGTTTTAAAACAGCTCGCGTGTCACCTATTCCAATTTTTTTATTTTTTTAAATTTCATAATGCCAGAACGCACCAGTATATATAGAAACCATCAAATCCCCAAATTTTCATCGCAATCGGATGAATGGTTAGCAACGAATAATTTCATGATGCCAGAACTCACTATTATATACAGAAACCATGGCGGGTATGCGCACATCAAATCCCCAAAGTTTCATGGCAATCGGATGAATAGTTTAGCAACGCAGACATCTCATAAATATATTCGTATATGAGCATATTTTAATTTTTATATATATAGAAGATTTGGAACATCCTGTATACACATTTCCCTTTAGAAATTTTCCCATTTGAACACCGAGTCTATTGATACAGGGTGGCCTTATTGAGATTCCCCTTTTTGTATGGCGACAGGGAACAACTTTTTTTCAATAACCCCAAATACCTATTTACGAAAATATCATTATGTTGTGCGTTTGTTCAAATTTCCACGTCAAAATTTATAGCTTGCCACCACCGAACACACAATCTCTGGAAGTGTCATCAAAACTGAAGTTAGGCATATCACCATACGCTTGCCCACAGAAGGGTGATTCTGAATTTTTTTGCGACAGCGAAACACATGTAAAATTGGCCGTATACGACACATTTTGACAGTTTTCTTATGCGGTGTTCCGTATCGCGCTAACGACCTAAATAATGCGTATCTTGCGCTCTTATATATTATGTTTAAGCCAATATCAAATACTTAATTATGCTAGAAAATAAAACCACGAGTCATCATTTGGAAATAACTCACATAATGATTAGAATACATATCGACCTTCAGTCGAATTTAAAAGATGCAGTAATTGGGGAAACTTTAAAAGGATAACAATAATAATAATAATATTGGATGATTTACATAGCACCGTTTTTGTGAAAAAATCACCTCAAGGGCGCTGTACAAACTTATAATACATTTCTAAAATCTAAAAAAACTACAAGCTAGGCAAATAATTAAAAACAACTTATATGGCTAAAAATTGCATACACCGGTTCATTCATCACCGATACGAAAATATATGTACAATATTTTGACCAATGAACGCAATGCTGCCTAAAATTTAATGAAAACAGGACCATACTTACCTTGGAGTTCGCCTTAAATTAACACTGTATATTGTCCATTTAAAGAAATTTAGATAGAGTTCGCACGCAGAGGACATTATTGTGAACACATGTTATTTAATCCTGAAATATATTTAAATATTAATATGTAATGTATTCTTTGATGAGTGTGTTTTGTTAAGTAAAAGCAACATGTAAAGGTGGGTGGTGCAGTAGTACCTATAAGGATTTGATCTTTCTAAATGTGATTCGTCAAGAGACAGATTGATGTGTAAGGAATCGTAATTCAGTAAGAAAAGTGTGATTAAGACATATCATAGACAATGCAAGTATGATACTCTCAAATAGGTATATTTGAAATTACGGGTATGAGAGCCCAAAAAGGAAGGCTTTTAGTTTGGACCTTAACTCTGTTGGGCTTGTTATGCATCTTAATTCCGGAGGGAGTCCAGTGGGTAAGACTCTCGACTCACAATCCGGAGGTCGCGGGTTCGAGCCCGGCATGCGCAAATAAATTTTATTTGATTAATTTGTGTTATTTCACAATTAATTCATTTAAAATAATATATAGTATATTTGCGGCATGTTCCAGAGTGGAAGATACTATCAGTATCGCCCTGGTGTAAGACCACCATTCAGAATTGAAACGTTGCTTGAAAATGGCTTTAGCCGTGTTTGGCGACCAGATCTGAATAGCCAGGTACTTCCCAACCTTCCTCTTCCCCACCTCCTACCCCTCCCCACTACCTTCAGCCTCACAACATACCCCAATTGGGGATGCCATAGTCTCACTGGCTCCAGACGGGAGCAGTTGAGATTCTTGTGCGGTATTAACTGTAAAAAAAAAAAAAGTCTATTCCAAGCCTTAGGCCCAGATACTCCGAAAGCACGATCTCCAAACATAGTATAAATAATAACCATTAATAAATTCAGTCATGTTATTCAGAAATTAGAAATTAATCATCGTAAATACCTATCTAGAAATAATATAAATACCACATCTATAAGTGGTATGACCACAGTTTGATAATTCCTTCACAAGGCGAAACAGCTGTCACGCGTAATAATAATAACATTGCAGAACTTGTTTATAAATAAACCGTTTTCATAAATTAAATAATAATATTATTGAATATATTATTATATGTACAGAAGAAATAAAAACTTGCGTTGACACCAACACTTAAGGCCTGGCAAACACGCGCTCAAAAAGAAAAAGGGGCGATATGTGATTACGAATGTTAAAGGGAGTGGGCTAATATTAAAAAAGAAAATATTTAAGCAAAAATTGTGAAAATCCTACTAATATTATAAAGGCAAAAGTTTGAATGGATGTGTGTTTGTTACTCTTTCACACAAAAAACTACTGAATGAACTTTAAAAATTCTTTCACTAACAGAAAGCTACATTATTTGCGAATACTATAAGCTATATATATATTGGTAAATGAGACTAAAGATAAACGGAGACAAGAGGCTTTTGAGATGTGGTCCTATAGAAGACTACTAGGAATTTCCTGGAGAGACCACATCACAAATGAGGAGGTTCTCCAAAGAATCGAAGGAGGAAGGCACCTGCTCAGGACCTTGTCCGAAAGGCGCGCAAGATGGATCGGCCATGCAATAAGACAAGAAGGCCTCTTGCATGCCATAATGGAGGGTATGACCGAGGGGACAAACGCTAGGGGACGCCCACGCCGAGAGTACCTGGAGGACCTGCTGGTGGACGTGCGCTGCTTATCATATGCAGACTTCAAAAGAGCCGCACAAGACAGGGAAGAGTGGAAGAAACGAATAGATGAAATTGCTGCAAACCAATCCCAGGATTGAAACCAGAGGGAGAGAGAGATATTGGTAAGCTCTGGCGCTATGAATAATCTCTGGCGTTATGAAATTATTTATCATACGTTTTCTGTCCATAACAAAATCGAGTTATTGCGAACGTCAGAAGAAAAGCAAACAAATTGTTGCCTTGGAAACGATGTTTTTTTTTTTTTTTAATGAGGCGATTCACCCTAAAAAGAGTGCTTTGTTGGCGTCGCAGGTAATATCTTATCTCAAAATGAATCGCCGAAATGTATGCATGCGCATAACTTCCGAACGACTGCACCAAATTGGATAATTCTTTTTTTGTTCGTTATTTTGGCATTATGAAATTTGTATAAAAATTGTAATAGTTGGAACCCAAGCTGTTTGAAAACTGAATGTAACGGGAATGAATGTGTGGAATGCTAGAGAAGGGGAGAGGAAGGTGGGGAGGGCGATGGGGGAAGGGGAGGGGGAGGAATGGGAAGGGGATGTGGGAGGAATGGAGGAGGGTGGGGGGAAGTGGAGGGGGAGGGGTTTGGGGTGGGGTGAGCGGTAGGTGAAGCGGGAGTGGAGGGGTAGGGGGGGTTGATGGGGGGATTGGAGTGGGGAGAGGGAGAGGGAAGGTGGAGGAGGCGGAGAGGGAATCCCCCTAATACCATGCGAGCGAAGCCGCGGGAAAAGCTAGTGTTTAATAAAACACGATTCGTCCAAAATATAGCAAAAATCTCGTTGGAAATGTCTTAAATAGCATTTTTAAAGAAACACTGAACAATCTTCAATTTCAACGTAGGAACTGCTTATTCAATTCAGCTTACTTTGGGCTCAACAATGCGTCCATTGTACAATTCTATATTTTTATCTATTCGGTGGTTGCCATGAAAAAATTGACGGTAAGTACTTAGTCAGTAGCAACTCTGTTGTAAACAGTGAGAGCGAAAGGTCATAAATCTTTCGAAAAAAATGTTACATTTTAATTCGTTCTTGTAGAAAGCACGTTTCAACGCAAGAAAATAAAATGTTTGGGAATTGGATAGAGATTTTTTACATAAGACTTTTTTAACAATAATACATCCCCACACAGGAGGCCCTGAGGAAAATAATTTCCCTCATGGCCTGTGTTGGTTATCTTTGAAAATTCTATGTGTAGGGTTTTATAAGGAAAGGAAGTTCTGGCAAGGAAAAAGGTATGAGGGGTGGGTAGGAATCTGGGATATTTGTGTCCAGGAGTGATGGAAGTATGAATCCATTCCTCCAGCTGCGGTGCAAGACGATGGGCCGAGAGAGACTATTTGGAGAGGCCAAAGCTCTCCCGATCCGACCCGCCACGCTGCTGGTGGGCAGGCGCTTCCGCAGCCAAGACCTAGACACACCCCTGGTAAGTCAACAAACGTACCACTTGAAATGACCCATGGTTATCCAATAAATGGTTGCCCTGACGTCGTAGGTACCCATCTCCCAAATTGAATTGCGATGAAACTTTGGAATTTGATGTGTGCATGCCCGCGATGGTTTCTATATATACTAGTGAGCCCTGGCATTGTGAAATTAGTATAAAAAAATTATAATAGGTGGCACGCGAACTGTTTGAAAACTGAATGTACTGGGACTGAATGTATGGAAAGCGGGAGAGATAAGTGGGATAGGAAAGGCACGGGTGAGGGAGGGGAGACGGAAAGGGAACGGGACGAATGGGAAAGGACACGGAGGGAAGAAACATTTTCTTAAGAGCAACGCATGCCGTGAACCCGCTAATTTATAAAAATAAATATATGTTTGCTGATATGTATGCATGTAAGTTGTCTATGCAGTTGTCTATATTAGGAAATGTTTGAGTCTTTCAAAATGCCTTCATTCCGCCCTCGCGAAGGTTTCTGGATTATTTCAATCACATGACAATACATCTGAAAAGTTTTTTAATCTTTACAATAACTCTTACGAAACTGTCAAAAATGTCACAATTAGAAAATGACATTTCGCAAACCATCTACTGTTAAATCAAATTTCAATTTTCGAATAAACTCTTTAAATTTATGAATCTACCAAGACCAAAATCGAATACTTTGAATCTAATAAAAAAATTAATTTATTTTAAATAGGTACCTATTGTAGGTACCAAATTTGATTGATTGTTCTTTTTATATACAAAAAGGAATGTTTGTAAAAAATAATATATAACAGGAAGTGCCAATGATTATACTTTTTGCAATGCCAATTAATGTAACGTGGGTGCCAATGATTGTACTTTTCATATGTTTTCGAGTTGATTCACTATAGTTAGAAACGCAAGCAAAATTAAAGACAGGCAACATTGAAAATGTGCACTCAATTGTTGAACAAGTCAACTGAAATAATTATAATTTTAAAAACTTAATAGCAATAGTAACACAAAATCAGGTAACAAGTTTGAAGTTTACCTTAAAGTGCCAACCATTATACCCCTTACCCTAGTACACGAAAAATGAAAATTGGTAAAAAAAAATTTGCAGTAGGTGGCACGGGAGCTGTTTGAAAATCAAAATGTACCGGGGCTGAATATATTGAACACGGGGGAGGGGAGAGGATCGTGTGAGGTGATCGCGGGACAGGGAAGACGGGGAAGGGGACATGGGAAGGGAAGGGGAACGGGACGAATGGGAAAAGACACGCAGGGAGCAACAATTAATGCCACTATTGCAACGCATGCCGGGAACTCGCTAGCAGGCGCGGCCGGTGCCTCAAATTATAGGTGGTTCACCAAGCCATTCATAAAAAACGAATGGTTGATATTATATTTAAAAAAAAATCTAGACATCATGCATAATTTTACATTATTTGCTAAGTATCTAAAAATATCATGTAACTGTAATAGTAAAAATATCGTGCGATGTAAAAACATGCTGATTTCTAGAGTTTAATATAGTGAATTGACCTGCCAAGTAGGTATGTTTTATGTATCTGTTTGTAAATTCAAATAATAAAAATACATATAGCCTAGGAACTCATAATAAATTGTACAACGCAACATAAGTAAAACGGCGCTCTAGTAATTATCCAATTATTATAGAATTATTCTGGTATCAATATTTTTAGAAGCATTTTACACTCCATTACTATTGATATTACATCTATTAGAAGATTAGTGGAAAGGGTGGGTGTGATATCCATTTAAAAATACTCAACCTTCCAAAGATAATAATAATAACGCAATAATCCAATAATAATAATTAACACACAAGAAACACTCTGCGGCGTGGATCGCCAATATGCCATTTACTGTCGTGACAACTTCGATCAATGGGTAACAAACAATTAATAATGTCAAAAAGGTACATCCCAAGGGCTCGAACAAGATAATGTCACACGAGACGCATAGCTGACCCTTTGACTAATGGTTACATTTTAGAAGAGAAATATTATTACTTAATATTATCTTGTTCAAACCTTACTACCGCTGGAACCAAAGCTTCGGAATATTTCCGAAGAATGCCGAAGCTCTTCGGGTCGGCCGTGCAGCGCACGGTAAGCCGATTTTTAGTATGACATGTTTCTGACGTTTTGGGATTTTTACTACGAGATCATTCAAATTACGGGGCGCTTAGCTCTGGCGCGCGGTTTGGCATTGTACCTACCTCGGTTCCTCGCTCCTAGCGGGTAGCCGCCGTAACTGGCGGGTGGGAACAATGCGTTTATTTGGCCGTAATACATTGTTAATTGTTAGATTGATAAATAATTATAGTTAAATTTAAAGATTGTGCTCAATTTTATCAATTTAATAAATAAACACATTACGTAGAAATACGACGAGTTGTAAAATGATGTTGAATTTTTTTGGCGGTTCAGCGCCCCATTGCACGTTAGCGCCAGCCGCGCCTGCTCGCTAGTATAATATACAAATTATTATTATTTCCTCAAAGCCTTAATAAACCGTTAATATTCCGTTTAACTAATTGTAATTGTGTGGTTTCTTTGATATCTTTGAAAATTGTTAACATTTCCATATTTTCCTCTTCTTTATTCTTTCTTTTACAAGTCTTCTTAGCCTTCTTCTACTATTATCTCCTATTCTTTCTTTTGAAGTACACAACAGTCGTATCGAGAAATACCTAGATATATCTAATACTATATGATAAAAGAAATATTGAATATTTCGAGAAGTGTGTTCTGCATTTGGTCTCTTATCTTTTGTATGCATTGATGTGAAATGAACTAGATTGTCAATTATTGTAGTTTATTTTGGGGTATTATGTCGTTTTGCGCTACCTCCTTCTTCAGCCAACGTTTCGAACGTTTTTTGTGTGCTTTTGTACGTAGATGCGCTACCGTGCTGTCAGCCTCTTAGAGCCGGAAATACATTTTGTTTAATGGTTTTCTGCGTTAAGTTATGGTGTAGCCTTCAATTACCGGAGCATGTAAACTCGACCACCATGACAAATCGGCAAATGACGAGCATTTTATTGAAACCGCCATATTACTTTGGATTTGTTTCTTTCCTGGGAAGACCCAAAACGCATAAGATACAAGGCAAACTAAGAATAGATATAAATTTATGGAAAAAATTTATTCCTATGTATTTCTAGTTTTGTTTACCCAAAGTTTTTTTACAAATCTGAATTGGTAACATGTATTTTTGCCTGAGATTTGCTGTGTTTTTGAAAGTTACGGTTTTGTTTAGGATATCTTCTTTGTAAACTTGTAAAGTTGAGTGAAACAGGAATAGAGTATTTAATTTTCTGACTTTATATTCTTTGAATATGAGTTCAGATGGATATAAAAATGATTTCTTTAATATTATTTTAATTATTAGTTTTTGCGCAATGTAAAGAGATTGTGTGAGTTTTATAGGTGCCCCCCCCATCCTATTATACCATATTGGATTGACAGAAAGCGAAGTACCTCATTCTCAGTAGTTCTTTATTTAGAATATGTCTCAAACAGCTAAAAAATATAGACCAATTTTCTTACTCTGTTTTTGAGATTGGTTATATGCGGTATCCATTTTAGGCATTGGTCAATAGTGATGATACCCACATATTTGGTTGAAGTTTTGATTTCAATATTTTATTTTACAACAATAACTTCGCTACGAATTCTGTGATGGAAAGAATACACGGTTTGGGAAATGAACTAACTGATGTCGCTGACATTTTTTATTTAAATTTCGATACATTAAAAGCCAAATTAGTCCACCACTTTTTATATGTACCTATGTGTTGCAAAAGAATGTTATATTTTGTCTAGTAGGTATTCCTTGTCGGTTCATGGAGTTTAATAGTAGCAACGATGGCAGGACTGTCAATTAGGTTGTTCATAACTCTGTATAATAAAATTAGGTCTGAAATGATTCTTCTGTCAGACAGCGTAATTAAATTAAGTCGATTCATCAAACTTAAATAATTAATGTTTTCTATTGGAATGTTGAGTATGAAATTTAAGTACCTAAGAAAATCGTGTTGAACACGTTCTATTTTGTTAGAGTGTACTTTATAGAAAGGGGACCAAATAGGTGAATTATATTCCACTTGACTTCTAACTAATGAATTGTAGAGTGTTTTCATATTCGTGGTAATATAAGATATAACGCACACTGAGAATAGATAAACTTTATGCCTATTACCTACAAATTCTTGTTGATAAAAGAAATAAAGCACACTAAGAATAGATATATTTTATGCGTATTACCTACAAATTCGTGATGATATCATCATCATTACATAGTATAAAATGAAGTCGCTCAAAATGTATGTGCGCATAGATCTTTTAAACTAGGCAACGGATTTTCATGCGGTTTTCACTAATAGATAGAGTGTTTCAAGAGGAAGGTTTATATGTATAATACATGCATATTATCGTAGAGAAAAGTCGAGAAATTCAAAGATTCAATTCAGGCAGCGGACAGCTGGCAAGCGGGCGGTGTGAATTTGATATGAATGCAAATTAACATATGGCTTTGGTTATAAAGGTTGATTAATCCACAGCAACGTGTGTCCGGGTCTGCTAGTAAGATATAAAGCACACTAAGAATAGATATATAATTATTATTATTACATAGTATAAAATGAAGTCGCTCAAAATGTATGTGCGCATAGATCTTTTAAACTACGCAACGGATTTTCATGCGGTTTTCACCAATAGATAGAGTGATTCAAGAGGAAGGTTCATATGTATAATATATGCTTATTATAGCAAAGAAAAGCCGAGACATTCAAATATTCAATCATTACATATATATACATAGTATAAAATAAAGTCACTCAAAATGTATGTGCGCATAGATCTTTTAAACTACGCAACGGATTTTCATGCGGTTTTCACCAATAGATGAGTGATTCAAGAGGAAGGAAGAAAGGAAGACCAATGATGTTAAGTAGATTACTAAATACATGAGTGATCACAAGAGTGCAATGCTTTTGCATTACCTCTAGTAAGACTGCAATACGATTGTATCCGCAGCAGGCATTATTATTTGTTTATTAAACAAGAGCGGTCAGATGCTAATTCTTATTTCTAGGTTCAAATGTTGAAGCGAGAGAGTAATTATGTATATTCCGATAATCTTGATAAACGTAGGTACATATAAAATTTATATATTTTATTTAATTAATTGGGGGCAAGAATTACAATAATCCATGCGCTTGATAGCTGAAGACGAGTTGTTATCTAGCCTCCTACATAGTTAAGTAAATTAAAATACGTACGTATAAAAAGATATTTTATTTAATTTATTGGGGGGCTAGAATTCCAACGATCCATGCGCTTGATAGCTGCAAGACGAGTGGTTATCTAGCCCCCTACATAGTTAAGTAAATTGAAATACGTACATATAAAAAGATATTTTATTTTATTTATTTATTTAATTTATCGGGGGGCTAGAATTCCAATAATCCATACGCTTGATAGCTGCAAGACGAGTTGTTATCTAGCCTCCTAAGTTAAGTAAACTCTAATGTAAAATCCATGCTAATTTGTACAGGGCTCTTGAGGCGATTTTTCGCAAAAACACCGCTATATAAGTTGTCCAAATATATTATTTATTATCTTATAAGGTTTATATGTATAATACATGCTTATTATAGTAGAGAAAAGTCGAGAAATTCAAATATCCAATTCAGGCAGCGGGTAGCGGGCAGCTGGCAAGCGGGTGGTGTGGATTTTAAAAAGGTTCGGTAATGGCGTTGTGTTTCGTTAGCCACAGCAACGTGTGGCCGGATCTGCTAGTAAGATATAAAGAACACTAAGAATAGCTATATTTTAGCTTGTCGCAAACCATCAGTGCGTTAGAGTTCCCTAGTGAATTCCGAACCACCGGTAAGAAAAAAGAAGGAAAAAGAAGGTTTTATGGACTTCCCCCTGCATATCTCGAGAATTTAAAACGGGGGAACATAAAAGTGACACGAGAGAGGAGTGCGAATGACATTTTTGAAAATTTTATGGGTTTTACGGTTGTAAAAACGCTGAAGCCAATTCGAACATAAATAAAAATTATGTTTTCTTTATGGAATACATGATAATATATTTATTTATTAATATTAACAACCCTCCACAATGCTGACCAAATTTGGTATGTTGAGAGGAACGGCTGCGCTGTATTTTTAAGACAAAACTAATATTTGGATTTTAAGCCAAAATACACAATCAAACTGAATAATTATTTTTTAATCAAAAGGTGTGTAGCAAATGTCTGGTGCTTCGAATTACAAAATATAGGCCATTAGCTGGTTCCTGGCCTACGTTGCAATGCCATATTCAAAGAAATAAATTGTTTTTCCCTGCACGTTCTTTCCCGTGCGTCGGCGTTCCCCTCCCGCGTCCCCTTCCCCTCCCGCGTTCTTCTTCCACCTTCCCCGCCTTCCCTCTCCACTCTCCCGCGTCACTACAAATTCCTCCAACGTTTCATATATTCAGTCCCAGTACATTCAGTTTTCAAACAGCTCGCGTGCCACCTATTACAATTTTTTTAATGGAATTTTCATTTGCACGACCACGTGAATCAGATACTTGAGTCGGGCCATGTGAAGAGTCGGAATAATAGAAGAGCATGTATGAGACGATGTATGAATGTGAACGAGGCAAGGAATGTGTGCCAAGACCGAGTTGTTTGGCGGTCCGTCCTCTCTGCCTACCCCTGCGGGTAAACGGCGTGATGGTTAGTTAGTTATATTACAAATATTCATTTTTGTATATTATATAAGAACAATCAAATTTTACAAGAACAATCATTCAAATTTGGTTCCTAACATATGTAGGCAACTATTTAAAATATCTAAAATTCTTGATTCGATTCAAACTATAATATAAGTAAGTACTCGTACTTCAAATTAATTAATTAATTTAAGGAATTTTAAGAATTGATTTCTGATTTGACAATCATTGTTTCGCAAAATGTCATTCTCAAATTTTTGACAGTTTCGCAAGAATTTTTGTGATGAATGAAAAACTTTTCAGATGTATTGTGATGTGGTTAACCACATCACAATACATCTGAAAAACCTTCGCGGGAGTTTTAAGAAGGTATTTTGAAAGTTTCGAACATTTTCTATGCTTAATATAGTGCAATACACAAACATCTCACTAATCCCCAAACACATTTTGATTTTCATAGGTATAGATTACAAACATCATTTTTTCGTAATTATAGAGACAACTTTGAGAATTTTTCTAGTTGAGGGAAGCCTTTTGATCTCTCCAGCCGGACTCTCTTGATCTTGACCCGCTCCTTGCACCGCAGTGGGAGGGATAGATTCATACGTTCGTCTCTCCTTAACATATTGACCCCAATCTGACCCCTCACTTTTTTACGCTTTTTTCCATTTCAGAACTTATTTTCTCTTTAAAAAATCTCCACACAGCATCCTTAAAGACGACATAGGCCCTGAGGGATTTTTTTATTCCTCAGGGCCTCCTGTCTAGCTAATTTAATTTGAAATCCGTTTGGTCGAAATTAAATAATAATGATTATTATGTATTTTTTTTATTTTTAACCCGTTTAATCATAGGAGACCATATTTGTCCCAGCTCATAGGTCTCATCGAAATCGTTGTCTCCCTTATTGTTATAGTGAGAAGTATTATATAAACGGCGTTGGAAAGAGAAAACAACAGGCGTTAAGTCGTCTCAAAGTGGTTTAACCACAGATTAATTTAAAATACCGAATCAGCTGTAACAAAAATAAAAAACTGAAATAACTTGATAGTAACATTATTAAATATAGTTTAAATTTAAAAATCCCTACATCTCTACATATTATAAATTAAAGTAAGTCTGTCTGTTCGCGATAAACTCTAAAACTACTGAACGGATTTTCATGCGGTTTTTACCAATAGATAGAGTGTTTCGCGAGGAAGGTTAAGGTTTGTAATTTGTCAAGGATTTGTGTAAATTGGTAGAAACATCACGATAATTGTTAGAAGTGTCGGAAAAAATCGAGCCGCCTGGTAGCTTTTCCGAAAACGCTGCCTAATCCATTTGAGATATAACGAAACAATGCATGGTGAGATATTCCTCTTTTATAGATGTACAAAAAAGTCCGCGAAGACATATATCTATCTTTTACGGATAGCTTACTATACCCATTCTATCTTCTGAAAAAATGGTCACGTACATTGCGGTAATTGAAAAGTTATTTAGACGAACACAGTATTAATCCTTAATAATTTAAATACCTTAGTTACCCCAAGCATTTCATGCACATCATTATAATCTTTCACACTTTCACACCATCTCTACGTATTATAAATAAAAGTCCTCCGCGGCATTTGTCTGTCTCTTCGCGATAAACTATCCAGCAAATGGCATTGTGTTTTATTAGCCACAGCAACGCGTGACCGGGTCAGCTAGTTAAAAATAATTTATCAATTTTTCCAGAAGTGAGATAAAATGAGCTTATGTCGGGCACACGGACACGGTCAAAACATGTTTAATGTATTCAGCGATTATTACAGACATAACCTAACATAGGGGGCCCCTTCAGATATTTCAGGAATGCCATAAAACGACGGGTGAGGGTGTATTTATGCGCGTTATTGATTCGAACTGCCCCCGATGCAGCGAGAGTAAATATTATTTCGAATTATTCGAAAGAGGGTGCGATACTTTCGCAAACATAAAATATATTATATTTGCAGTATCGAAAACGGATAATAATCAGGAATTTTAGAAGTTTTGGCACATTTCCAATGTGTAAATCTCTACATATTATAAACTAGCAGGCCCGGCCATACGTTGCTGTGGCTAACGAAACCTTTATAACTAACATCATCTGTTAAATCAAATGCACACCGACCGTTTGTCAGCCCGCTGGTCGCTGGCCGCTGCCACTTGGCCAAATATATTATCTATTTCAACTCATTTACACAAAACCTTGACAAATTATATAACTAAAAACCTTTCTTATGAATCATTCTATCTATTGGTGAAAACCGCATGAAAATCCGTCGTGTAGTTTAAAAGGTATATGCGCACGTACAGCGTGAGCGACTTCATTTTATACTTAGTAAAAATAAAAATAAAGATTACAGTTTTCCGCCGCGTCTGACTATCTGTTTGCGATAGACTCAAAAACTACTAAACTGATTAATAAACTTAATTAACTGACTAATTTGTCATGGTTTTGTTTGAATTGATTGAAACATATAACATATAAAGGAGAATGTCTGTATGTAGTGGACGAGCTGGCCGGCACGCGGGCGGTTGGATTTGATTTGTATGCAAATTCATCGTGTAAATAAAGGTTGGTTTAGGTTAGGTTATGTTAAAACCTTGACAAATTATATACCTAAACCTTCCTCATGAATCACTATCTATTGGTGAAAAGCTCATGAAAATCAGTTCGGTAGTTTTTGAGTTTCTCGTAAACAGACAGACAGACGCGGCGGAGGACTTTAATTTATAATATGTAGAGATATCGACCACTACATTGATCCGTTTTGCGTTTTTTGATAAGTTACTTCTAGAAGTTAGGACCCTCCAAAAATTGTCAAAATTGCCTGGTTTGAATGCCATCAACAGACATAAACTATACAGGGTGTTAAGGGACGTACTTGACTTACTTTAACCAGTGATTCCTGACATTATTTGGATTAAAAAATGTATCATGTATCTTTTCTTGGAAGATTTTTCAATGTGGATGAGTGTTTCAGGCTGATAATTATTGCTTATAATAATTGTTAAATATCGATTACATTATATTCAAAACAGTACGATATTGGTGATATCTTCCAAGAGTTTGATGATGGATAGTTGATGATCAAGACGTTGGTTTAACACAGCATGATACTGGTGAGACAAGGTTAAAGACAGCAATAACTTGATGACATAGGTTATAAGACAACAAAAAATAATGAAAATGGTTTTAAGATATCATTAACATATTTATGACATCAGACATTAGTTTTAAGACTGCAACATCTGTCTCGACGCAGGTATATCCTAGTGAGACAGGCATCAAAAAACCCAATGTACATATACTTTTTATAGATAAACAAATGAATAAATATAAATTCTTTTTTTTTTTTGTTCATATGAGTATTATACTGCCCTGATGAAGCTACGGTTGTAGCGAAACCCGGTCGGCATAAAGTATAAAAATAAAAGTGGTGTTTACAAAGTTATTGTTTTATTTTAAATTAAAATAAAATAAAATAGAATTAGTTTTAAGACAACAAGATATTTAATGCATTATTGTTAAGACAGCAAGATACAGGTGATATTAGGTTTGAGACAGCAATATGTTGATGACATGGGTTTTCAGATACCAACATCATGATTAAGCGAGTTTTAAGACATCAATATATTGATAACATAAGTTTTAAGACAGCAAGGCATTGATGAAAATGGTTTTAAGACATCGAACAGTATTAATACCGTAGCGTCTGCGTGGTTGAATTTCACAACTCAGCGACGAGTGCATGTCGGACGCCAAATAACATCTGAGTACGAGGAATTTCACACAAAGCTACCGTTATAATTTGGTTTCGAATTCAAGAATTCGACACAAGATGTCATAACTTCCGTCAGCAGGTCGGACGAGGACGACTCCCCCCTAGGTATAACTGCTAGGAATTGAAAAGTAATACATGTTGTATCAAGTGGCTATATATTACATAGGACGTTATTGGCGTCGTTGCTCTGTCCCGGTTACTTTGTCTCGGTGACTAGCTACAGTAGATCCGAGGAACGGGCTGTTTTTGGAATCAGTTCGTATTGGATCCCCAAAATGGTCACCAACACTAACTGGCCGAAGCCGTACCAAAAGCCGCCCGCAGGGGATAGCAGTAAAAACCTGCGGAGTGGGATTTTAACAGCTAGTCAAGATATTAATGACATAAGTTTTAAGACAGCAAGAAACTGATGAAAATGGTTTTAAGACAGCAAGATATTAATGACACAGGTTTTAGACAGCAAGAAATTAATATAAATAGTTTTAAGACTGTAAGATATTTATGAAATTAGTTTTAAGACAGCAACATCTCGATAAAAATAAGTTTAAAGACACAAACATATTTAATACTATTAGTATTAAGACAGCAAGATATTGGTGAAATTAGGATTATGACAGCAACACATTGATGATATAGGTTTTGAGACACAGACATCTTGATTAAGTAAATTTTCAGACAGCAAGGCACTCGTGATCCGAAAAAATCCTAAGGAAAAAATATTTTTAATAAATTCTTTCAGCTTCCCAAATCCTACAATTAACAATTATAATATCCTGTGATCGATTACGGTCTATGCTAGCATTACCTACATAAATTTATCACATACGAGTCGCACATTAAAAAAAAACGAGTGCGCTTTAGACCACACGACTGAAGTACTACTAAAAGACAAACCTATGACCTAGGGGTGACATATAACATCGGGGTGAAATATGACCATGGGGTGACCTACGACCTTGGGGTGACTTACGACCTTGGGGTGACCTACGACCTTGGGGTGACCTACGACCATGGGGTGACCTACGACCTTGGGGTGACCTACGACCTTGGGGTGACCTACGACCTTGGGGTGACCTACGACCTTAGGGTGACCTACGACCTTGGGGTGACCATCCTTATGCTTATACTTATCACTTCCCAAGTCAAGCTTGCGTAAAGGCCCGACCGTTCACCTAGCAATCGATTACCGTTCGCATCTACTACTGTTCGCATGACATTTTTCGTAAGAATCAAACGCTATCACCAGCTTACCCCTCAAGTCGAGCGAGCGTAAAGAAGTTTTCAAAAATATAACATATTTATGTGTAAATAATTATTCCAAAAACTTCCTTATTTCTTGTCCCCCGTTTCCGTTATCCTGGTAAGGCTCTTTGTATGTGTCTTGGAAGTCCTGTAATCGACTCCCGGGGGGATCAGAGCCTCGGGGGTCCTTCCTTCGACATTTCCGCGGGCAAATAACAGAGAGGGAAAGGGGGAAGGGCTGTTTTCGATAAGGGCATATTTCATCGCGTTAAAGTTTACTCTACCGTAAACATTTTATGATATTTTCGCGATGTAAATACAAAATTCGAGAGTAATTATAATATCAGTGAAGGAATGGCAGGAGTAGCTTACGAAAGATGGAAAGACTGATAGAAATATTGAAAGACGGGTAAATGCAGGTAACTCCATTAATGGAGGACTGACAAAAGAAGCGAAGGTAGCAGTCTACGATCGAGTGCTGGTACCTACTCTGAAATACGGCAGTGAGGCATGGCGGAAGGATGAAAGTTTTTTTGTTTTTTTTTTTCATTAACTTAACATCCTATGTCATCTGAGATGCTGTAAGAAGGATCTTTTTGAGGAGAGGAAGGAATGAACATTGGTTTTGAAGAGACCCATGTTGTAGGAAGGAGGAAACACAGAGGCCGGCAAATCGTTCCACAGCCGAGCTGTTGAACACAAGAACGATGGGAAGAAGCGACCCGTTCTCATGTGACTAATGTCAACCGTGTACATATGTTGGGCACGCCCTTGGCGTGTTTCCCGACTAATGGTTTTAAGACAGCAAAACAGGCTCTAAGGATCAATGACGCTAGTTCCTCGGAGCATCTTACATTGAAATACCGGTAGAACAAAGATAACATTCCCACCCGACGCCTGTGCTCTAAAGATTGCAATCCGTCTGTTAAATTAGGAGAATCTGTCAGACGGACCGCCCGTTTCCGCACAGAGTAAAGGGTTTTTCTTCAGGTATTTGGGGCTCCAGACCAGTGCCAAAAAAGCTATCATGGAGTGTACTGTCATCCGCGTAACAATGAATTGGTGCACATGACAAAAGGTCGTTGATGTGCAACAAAAACAAAGTCGGAGAAACTCAGTAAACTGAACGCTGTTGAAATGAGATCCCTGGAACGCAAGCGTGGTAAAACCATGTATGATTGTATGAGGGATATCCGCAAAGAAGTGTAAGAAACATATATGGCGTAAATGTGAATGGTAGAGGAAATCGGGGACGCCCGAGGAAGACATGGCACGATCAAGTGAATCAGATACTTGAGTCGGGCCATGTCAAAAGTCAGAATAATAGTACAGTATGTATGAATGTGAATGAGAGTGTGTGCCACGCCGTTGAGTTTGGCTGTGCGTCCTCTCTGCCTACCCCTGCAGAGAAACTGCGTGATGGTTGGTTAGTTTAGTAAAGGAGTGGTCCTTGTGTATTGGACTATGAGGAGGGATGTTGCAAGTAACCTTAAGCGTCGATGACACAGGGCGAGTTTACAAGCTATCTACTAAGTTTAAAAGCGGGTAAATCGGCGAGTGAGATTGTCATGATGACACACAAAACTGTCCACTCGCTCAGAAGCGTGAGAAACTGAGGTCGCTGCTAGCGCCAGTAACAAGAATAACGACGCCTGGGTGAACTAATTCTTCAGATGTTTTTACAGTCGACATCAGCTGTTTATCGGAAGTCATGTTGAAAACATAAATAAACCAATCACGAGCAAGCTTGTAGGCGAGTAAAGTTGACGACCTTTCAACTTTTTTTCGTAGATTGTCAACAATCTGCTAATTAGCAAGTAAGACGATGACACTGAGCGCGTTTACTAACAGATAGTGAATTTCCCAGATAGTAGCTTGTAAACTCGCTCTGTATCATCGACGCTTTAGTAAGTAAAAATAGGAATTTTGTACCCCTAAAAGGGTTAACATTACAAACGTTTTTTCGATACTTACCCTTAAGAGGAACGTTTGCACTGCCCGTTCCATCTTATTTCATGCAAATCTTAATTTTGGATTTGAGTTCAAAATATCCAACCAAACCGAAAAATTATTCGTGTAATAAAAAGGTTTATCAAATATCTAGTACGGATGTGAGCTACTTTATTTATTTTTACTTTAAATTATAAGATATAGGTCATTAAAGATTATTAGGTTTCATGATTTAAGAGGCGACATGGGCAATTATTTGTGAGTAAATGAAAAACATTTAAAAAAAATAGTTTCACTATATTTTTCAGTTTGGTTAAGTATTTTGATCTTAAATCCAAAATTAAGTTTTGTATGAAACGGGCCGAAACGGGCCGCGCTAATGTTCTCTTATGGCGATCCATCAAGTCGTGTAAAATTCGGCATCAGGCGAGCTAATAATAACACTCGTTGGCGATAAAGTAAAAATTCCCGATTAACACAAGCCGCGTTTTGATTCACATAAGAATATATCATCGCCAAAAAGGAAAAAAAAGCGTGTTTCATTTTAATTTGAGAAGCTCAGGCACAAATATATAGATATTTTACGATAATTTTATAAAGACTTTAATTTTTCACATTATAAAATAAATCCGTAATTGAAAACGGATTCATAAGTAGGAGAATTTTAACCCCTAAGAAATCATGCGTATTTAAGCCGTCGCTACTAGCCGAATTCCGATTTCTTACATATCTCCCTTAAACACATGTTTTAAAGCTCCTAAAAAAATGTATGTTATTCCTGAAGATAATATCTAGACTAGACATTCCCTGAGCCGACACGCAAATTACATAAAATTCCCTCGATAGAAAAAAAAATTGCAAAGTATGCCCCAAAAATTATCATAAACACGTTTTTTTCAGTTATTTTACAAGTTATATGAATGAAAAAATTCACTGTGTTTCTTTAAATGCTGCTTAAGACAAACCCCGCGAAATTTTTGATCTATTTTAAACGAGTCGTATTTTATTAAAACTTAATCGCTGTAAATATTAGCGCGCTCCTCTAATATTCGTAATTACATAATATCTCTCCATCTTAGATACGGCGCCTTAAGGTCAAAATATTTCAGGTTCGCAATAAAATACAAATAAATTAAATTTTTCCAAAATTTAACAGATAATTCCGAAAAATTATAAATTGTTTTTGAAAGGTGGTGAAATGCAATGTCATTATTAGAAATAATTAAAAAACACACACGAAAGAGCAGCTGACCGGCAATCAGAAGGACACGGGTTCAAGTCCCGTTGGCGGCAAGTATCTTTTCTCGGAAGATTTTCCAATGTTGATGAGTGTCTCAGGCTGATAATTATAGCTTATAATAATTGTTACCCTTTGTGCTATGCATAAAAATCTTGTCTAAACGTTAGTTTATAAATTAAAAATAATAATTAATATTTTGACAAGTTTAAGTATTTCCCCAATAAATGTAGTCATAATTTGTCTCGACGCCACCTAGCGAGGGATTTAACGCTTACAATGTCTCTCTCGCAAAAATAAAGTTGGTTGTTTTCAGGTGGAAAAAATATTATAAGCAGTAATTGTTGAATGAAACACTAGTATATATTGAATTATTTGGCGGGTATTTGATAAGCCCCCATAGCTCAGTGGTCAAGAGCAGCTGACCGGCAACCAGAAGGACACGGGTTCAAGTCCCGTTGGCGGCAAGTATCTTTTCTCGGAAGATTTTTCAATGTTGGTGAGTGTTTCAGGCTGATAATTATTGCTTATAATAATTGACACACGAAAGCATCTGTCATTAATATTGCCTTTGAACATCCGATAAATATCTACTTCTAGAAAATATCAGAAAAAAAATTCAAAAATAATTTCGGAAAAAAAAGGTGTCGAAATTTTGAAATTCATAAACTTCCATTATTTCGATACGAAACATTTTCGCCCCGCTTTTCCGCCAAAGGGTGGTAGTTTTTTTCCCACCGCATACACTCTGTATGTTAATTTCGCGAGACGACCCTCGCGCGAGGGTTTTGTGCCGGGTGACCAAAAAGTCATTTGCATACGTAGCGAAATTTATTATTTATTTATGTATACATACACGACACGAGTTTAGCGACAGATGTCGTGTAGCCATTTTTGTGAAGATTTTGTTTTTAAAACTTTTTGGTTCCAAATTTATTTTTACAGATCTTTTTTTTTTTTTAAAGTTAAACTTCCATAATATAATTTTTTGAAAATACGGACACGCGGTAGAACTGAAATCTTCAGAAAATTAAAGTAAACAAGAGTGTCAACACTACGAAGTACTTTTTGAAAGAAATATTTTGAGGCGCATCTTCGGACCGGTTCTAGAAAATGGATTTTGGCGCAGACGTTATAACAATGAGCTCTATACTTTGTTTAAGGAACTAAACGTCGCAAAATTTATAAAACTGGGAAGACTTCGGTGGCTGGGTCATGTGGAGAGAATGACCGAGCATCAAGCACCAAAGTCCCTGCTGAACTCGAGATTAATAGGGCAAAGGAACCTGGGAAGACCAAAACTAAGATGGAGCGACAACGTCCTCAAAGACGTATCTATCTTGGAGCCTCTAAACTGGAGAGAGCTGGCACAAAACCGAGATGAGTGGAAGAAGACTCTTGAGGAGGCCAAGACCTACCACGGGTTGTAGAGCCAATAGTGATGATGATATTTTTCCATATTTTTGACGTCGAATTCCAGTACAACTTTTCCTATATATTTGGTCATCTTATTAGTATTTGTGTTTTCTTCATCGGAGTCGCTAGATGTCGCTTTCTTTTGTGTTTTCTTTGCCTGCTCATTTTGGAGTGTTTTGAAGATTGGATATTGGTTTTACAAACATAAAAATACTTTTTTTTGTATTCGTTAGGATTCGATTTGGTTCGCTGAATATCTGACCGCTGAGATTCGTCAGGCGCTTTATACCACTGGGTCAAGAAAGACTTGCGTGGGACCGTGGATTCGTCGTATTATAATGGAACCGAGCACCAGTGAAATAAATAAATATGTTATATATTAAGGGGGTTTAAGGGGTGGGTAGGAATCTGGGGTTCAGTTTGTTCTGCTCTCATTTCCAAGACTTGGACAAACCTCACCCCATGAACCCGGGCACCCCTCCTATGTCACCAAACGTAGCGAACCACTTGGGGTGACCCAAAGATATTGAAATATAAGTAGATATGTTATCTGCTGTTTTTACTATGTGGATCTGCGCTTCCGGGTGTCGCCGATGTTGTTTACCAATTAACAAATAAACTAAAATAACAAATAATTAACAAATAAACCAAACGAACGTTAAACTAAATGAACGAATTCTTTCATTATTCAAAATGTATTGTTAACCAATATTAATGCACATTTTCAAAAAATCAACGAAATGAACAAATTCTTTTTGTATGAAAACTACGATATTGGTTATCCAATAAAGGTTCCCAGGGCGGCGGTACCCATTCCCACCTCCCAAATTGGCTAAGACCTACAGATGTATGTGTTTGTCTATTTTTAGTGTCGCTCTTTTTCTTGTCGCTCGTTTAATCGAGTTTCAAATCACAACTGTGTTAAAAAAGTTTCCACTTGAAATAATAATTTTGAATTTATTTAAGTCTTGTGAAAACCCAAAACGCATAAAGCACGCCTAACAACGGAGGCAATTGAAACTCAGAAAGTTCGCATTAATAGTTTTTGGTTTGGTGCCTTTCTGAGGTGCTTCTGAGTTGTCCGGTCACCGAATCTATCCCTCCTTGTGCGGTGCAAGGCGATGTTTTCCTCAACCGGTCTTTCCCGATCTGGCCTGCCACGCAGTTGGTGGGCAAGCGCATCTGCCTCCAAGATCCGGACAAACCTCACTCCTGCAAGTCATTAAATGTTGACCACTTGGGATGGCCTATGGAAGAGGTGTCGGTTTATCAATAAATGGTTCCCGGGGCGGCGGTACCCATACCCACCTCCAAATGGCGGCGGTACCCATACCCACATACAAATAGTAAAGTTTATAACAGAAACTGATATTTCTTTTCAAATTTCGTTTGAGAGTCGCTAATATTGTCGTCAATGATTAAAAAAATATTGTTTCTTTGCATTTGTAAAAAAATTGGAGACCTCACTTTTTGGATTACCCTCTTACATATTTTTCTTGAGTGATTACATCAATCTTTTCAATTTCCCCTGTCCCTTATCTGTCACTTTCTAAATTCTTTTTCATGCATCATGCGAAGTCCGAAAGAAATAAAGAATATATCCAAAATAAATTGTTACGTCCAAAATTTCCATAAACTCTTTTTAAAATAAACTCCCCATACACGATACACGGTGTCAGAAAATTGAAGTCAAAATAAAAATTTATTTCTCCATATTATTCTTTAAAGGGCTAAATATATGGAATATTCCTCTTAATTTGTGAAAAATAACGAGACCGACCAAAACACGCCAGGCTGCTCCGAGACCCCGGCGATCACCTGTCAAAGAAGCAAAAAACTGTTAAAAGAAGCGAAGCTAGCAGTCCACAATGGAGTCCTGATACCTACCCTGATGTATGGCAGTAAGCCATGGAACTGGCAGAGGAAGGATGAAAGTAAAGTGCATGCTATTGAAATGAGATCCCTGAGGCGTATGTATAGTAAAACCATGTATGATCGTGTGAGAGATGTGGATATCCGCAATGAATCTAAGGCTGGTGTAAGCATAATGAGTAAGATTAAGAAAGGAACTATCAGATGGTTTGGGCATGTAGAGCGAATGAAAGAAGAAAATAGTGTGAGAAGAATATATGACGCAAATGTGAATGGAAGAAGAAGTCGGGGACGCCCTGGCACGATCAAGTGAATCAGAGTCGGGCCATGTCAAAAGTCAGAATAATAGAAGAGTATGTATGAGGCGATGTATGAATGTGAGTGATTCAAAGACTGTGAGCCTGGATAATCAACACCCCTGCCATAGGACTCCCGAGTTGTTCATGGGGTGAGGTTTGTCTAGGTTTTGGCGGCGGATGCGTATGCCCACCTACTGCCTGTCTCCAGCTGGACACTTTTGACCCATCGCCTCGCAACGCATTCGTCCGTCACTCCTGGACACTCAGATCTCCAGATTCCTACCCACACTTTGAACCTTTTTCCTTTCCGGAACTTCCTCTCCTTCTTTTCCCTAAAAAGATCATTAACACAGCATCCCCAAAGATAACATAGGCCCCGAGAGAAACGGTTTTGCTCAGGGCCTCTTGTTGTAGATATAAAGCTAACGTAAAAAAAAGATTAAAAATTTCTTTAACCAGCGTGAAACTTTTTTTTAATGTGAATAAATCACAAGAGTTCCATCTACTCCCGTCTGAAGCCAGTGAGACTATGGCATCCCCAAACGGAGTATGTCCAAAGTAATGGACCTAAATGCGACCCTTGAGGTACACCGCTAATAGTTGTGAATTGGCGTGACAGGTTAGAATTGTCTTTTATTTGAAGAATTCTATTACTTAAGAAGTTCTTTATTCATTCCAATAGTTACCCCTCTACTCCGAGTTAACTGCTTGTAGGTTCCTTGCTTCTTCTCTTTGGACATTTTTTATATTTTCATTTACATTAGCAAAATAATCTAATACGGCCACTGTCAAAACCCTCACGCCTCTATCGTAAAAAAGCACCTAAATTGAAACAGGAGATAAGGACAGCAATAGTACGCCGTAATTTAACTGACTACCCCGGCGGGGAGTGAATTATTTAGTAGGCAGACAGGCCCAGACATGGTAAGCAGTCACATCTACAACACAAAACTTTCCAAGCGACAGTCAGCTGCCAAACAATGTGAGCGATAAGCGAATATTTCACGTTCGGGGTTAACCAATCTTTCAGTTCAGTTTCAGTTTCAGTGCCGGCAACCCAGGCGTTTATTTTATTACTCTTTTATGAACAGAGTTTTCTTTTACCCACCTCACTAGACAAAGTCTATCTTATGTTATTATTACGCCAACGTCCGTACGGTTGAAATTTAAGAATCTTATTACGAATACAACTCTTACGCCGCGCCTTACGCAAAATCGTTTTCGTACGTGGAGTTTGTTACAAATCTACTTTTGTAATAGAACCGAATTAAGGCTCTGCAACCGGGCCCGAAAAAAAGAAGACTGAGAGATACAAAATTACGAATGTTAGAGGAGAGCGCTAACATTTACAGCGACGAAATCGATGCGAAAATTGCGAAAATGTTTAATAAAACACGACTCGTTTAAAATAGAGCAAAAATCTCGCGGGAATTATCTTAAACAACATTTAAAGAAACATTGTGAATTTTTTGATACATATAACTTGTAAAATAACTGAAACAAACGTGTTAATAATAATTTTTGGAGCATACTTCGCGATTTTTTTCTATCGAGGGAATTTTATATAATTTTCGTTTCGGCGCGGGCAAAGTCTAGATATTATCTTCAAGAATAACATATATTTTTTTAAGAGCTTTAAAACGTACCGTGTTTAAGGGAAATATGTAATAAATCGGTACATATCCGGGTTGCGGGCCCTTAAAGCAATACCAAAAGTTAGCTCCACTTGCGTTAACAGCTAGCGTGAGGAACCTTGGCTGTCAGGCGTATGTACTATTGGATTGGTACTTTCGTCGATCTCTAAGGGTATTATTACGCCAACATCTGTACGTTTTAAATTTTAAAATCAGACTACGAATACAAATCTGACACCGCGCCTTACGCAAAACCGTTTTCGTACGTGGAATTTGTTACAAATCTACTTTTTTAATAGAACCGCATTAAAGCAATATTGCAAAAGATGGCGCCATTTATGTTAATGCACATATTCATTACGACCCCCTCACCTCCCTTGTTCCCCCTCTCTGACCATCCTGACATTAATTGGAGTACAAACTTTAAATGAAATTTTGACGTTAGGGACTGGTATGATGTATTTTTTTTTCTTTTTTTATGTTAAACTATGTGTAATACACATATTTTCAAACAACTCGCGCACCACCTATTGCATTTTTTTATTCCAAATTTCATAACGCCAGAGCTCACAATTACTCACCAATGTTTAATCAAAATCGGACTGTTAATAAATGAAATGATTTCATGATGCCAGAGCTCACTATTATATATAGAAACTATCACGGGAATGCACACATCAAATCACCAAAGTCTTTCAGGTTTGCAACGCATTAGGGACAAACAAAATAAATTTTTATATGTTAAGATTAAGGGCCCGCTACCCGAATTACTACCGATTTCTTACATATCTCCCTTAAACACGTCAAGTTTTAAAGCTCTTAAAAAAATATATGTTATTATTCCCTCGATAGAAAAAAATCGCAAAGTATACTCCAAAAATTATTATAAACAAGTTTGTTTCAGTTATTTTACAAGTTATATGTATGAAAAAAATCACAGTGTTTCTTTAAATGCTGTTTAAGACAATTCCCGTGAGATTTTTGCTCTATTTTAAACGAGTCGTGTTTTATTAAACATTTTCGCAATTTTCGCATCGATTTTGTCGCTGTAAATGTTAGCGTTCTCCTCTAACATTCGTAATTTCGTATCTCTCCATCTTCTTCTTTTCGGGACCGGTTGCGGAGCCTTAAGTTTATTTTTAAAATTATTCTTGTTTTTATTGTGTAATTTAAATATTTATTAATTTTTATTTTTATTTTTCAGTATATTTTTTTTGTTGGTTACTGTTTTGGAATTATAAAAAAAAAAGAAAAACGTCAATATTTTTGTTCAGCGATGTAATGCAGCTTACAGTAAGTACCCCAGCCGCAATAGAAGTACAATATAAAGTAGGAAGGTGGCAGTTCTACTTGGTAGTCGCCACCACTTCCCGCTCTTCTTCTTCTATTTTCTTACATTGCCCCCCTGGGAGGGATAGGAGGGGAAACAGCTTCCCCACCTTCCCCTACAATCCTCCCCCGGCGACTGCCCCCAAACGTTGTTTTGGCGGAGGCTGTATCAAATAGTTTGTAACATCTGACATTATGTTTTTTTTTATTATTTCTTACATATAAAACTAACATAAAAAAATATATTTTATTTTTTAAGATAATATCAAGACATTCCCCGCGCCAAAACGCAAATTATATAAAATTCTCTCAATAGAAAAAAATCGCACAGGATGCTCCGAAAATTATTATTTTCAAGTCTGTTTCAGTTATTTTACAAGTTATATGTATTAAAAAAAATCATAAAAATTAACTAACTAACTAACCATCAGGCCGTTTCCCCGCAGGGGTAGGCAGAGAGGACGGACCGCCAAACAACTCGGTCTTCGCACACACTCTTTGCCTCACTCACATTCATACATCGTCTCATACATTCCCTTATATTAGTCTGACTTTTGACATGGCCCGACTCAAGCATCTGATTCACTTGATCGTGCCATGTCTTCCTCGGGCGTTCCCGACTTCTTCTACCATTCACATTTGCGTAGTATATTCTACTGTCTTCGCTCTACATGCCCAAACCATCTGAGGGTCCCTTTCTTAATCTTACTCATTATGCTTACAACAGCCTTACATTCTTTGCGGATATCCACATTTCTCACACGATCATACATTGTTTTACCACACATACGCCTTAGGGATCTCATTTCAACAGCATTCAGTTTATTTTCATCCTTCCTCTGTCAGTTCCACGCCTCACTTCCATACATCAGGGTAGGTACCTGAAATCCATTGTGGACTGCTAGCTTCGCTCCTTTTGACAGTTTTTTATTAGCGCCAATGGCATGCAGTCCTCCATTAATGGAGTTACCGGCATTCACAATTTTCAATATCTCTCTCTCTCGTAAACATAGTACCCAGATTCACAGAGTTTCTTTAAATGCTGCTTTAGACAGCCCCCTAGAGTCATGTTTTATTTAACATTTTCACAATTTTCGCTTCAATTTTATCGCGCTAAACATTAGCGCGCTCTCTCCGACATTCGTAATTACATATATCTCCATCTTCTTCTTTTTGAGCCGGGATGCGGCGCCTTGAACACGTTTATAATACATTTTTGTCTAATAAAAATGTAAGTACTTTTTACGAGTAGTTGTAGTTTAAAAAAAATGCAAGGTGAGCCATTTTTAAAACTTTTAAAATTTGCATTCATAATTTTTATAATTAAAAAATTACACGGTTATTTACAACAATTTAAATGCGTATTTCATCGCCTTTAAGTGTTTAGTTGTCGAATACATTACAATTTATTTAGATTTTATTGCAAAGCGGAAATATTCTGACCTACTGCAGAATATGGTCGAGGCCTGACGGGATAAATCAAAGATATTCAAATAGAAAAGAGATATGCTATGGTGTCCGTGCAACTGTCGGCGGACTACGACCTAATTAGAGTAGTTTGCATACGAAAAGAATTTGTTCATTTCGTTGATTTTTTTAAGGTGTGCATTAGTGTTGGTTAACAATATAGTGTGGCGGTACCTACATTCAACAAATAACTTGACAGCCATAAAGATATTTTCTGGGCGTGCAACACCGAAGATTGGAAACGGAGTGATTGGCACTTTTTGAGAAGCCCGTTTTCATTCTCGATGGTGATCTGTTTCTGGGTGGTGATTCTTACATAGCTCTTTATAATTTGCCAAGTCATAATACTGTCGCAAGTTTAAAATAAATAAATGACTAAAGTTATACCGCGTAATTACTATTATTTTTATATATTACCTCCTGGGATAGTGAGTCTAAATCATAAACTGGACTAGATGCTGAGGTGAGTATCTACAAATGAGCGTCTAGTTCAGAACTTTGATAATGGTGACCCCGACGTGATATGAACACGCAACCTTCTGATACATTGCATACGGAAAAAAATCGTTCATTTAGTTTAACGTTCGTTTAATTTTTTTTTGTTAATTATTCGTTCTTTTAGTTTATTTGTTAAATGGTAAACAATATCGGCGACACCCGGAAGCGCAGTCCCGCCGAGTAAAAACTGCAGATAGCACATCTACTAATATTTCAATATCTTTGGGATAAATAGTGGAGTTTTCGCTTCTTTACTTACGCACACGGGCCTAGTGTTGCAGAGTAATTAATTTCACACGAACAATACCAAAGTATTGTTATTTCGGATGTTTTTTGTTTGGTGGAACGGAGTTTTTTCTTACCTGAAACAAAGAAAGTAAAAAACATTAAAATTCATTCAAAAAATAAAATAGCGTAGATAATAATTATAACCGGGAACATTTTGCATAAATTAAATGAAACCGGGCGATGTCCATACAAACGTATTCCCCAAATATTGGTTTATAAATCTTGTAGCGCGCCGTTTTTACGCTTGCCACTACACCATCTCTTTCCCCCGTACAGCGACATCCTGCTCACCCAAAACTAGGCGAACCAGGCTGCGCAGACGCCTTCTGCGCATTTCCTACTCTCGAGTCGTTACATAAACCACGCCCCGCAACAAGGAATGGCCTATATAAAGAGCTGAGAGCCCTAAATTAAGCCAGTTCGTCTGTAGCTCGCTCTTGACTAGTACGCTCTCTTAGTTGGGCTTTGTCCTTTGGCACGACCCTCTAAGGAGTATTCTACTACCATAAGTAAAGCACCAACCAGACCCCGACTGCTGCCTTAGTTGCGCTTCGTCCTATGGTACGACCCTCTAAGCAGAAACACAGTCAGTTTTGTTGTTCCCAAAGACTAAACAGCAAGGTTCCCTGTGATCCCTTGCTCAGTTAATTATTATTATTGTGAATTGATACATTGTGACTATTTTTACTATATGTGATCTGTGAACTTACTTTAAATAAATAACATTTTACCAACAATTGTGTTATAAAACTGGCGCCCAACGTGGGGCTCGAACCCACAATCTGTAAATTCTAATTATGCAATTGTAAATGTTCTCTAAAATATATATATAGGTGATATTGAACGACAGCGGAGAAGTATCAGTATACTGTCTAATATGATTGCCCGAAGATTCTTTAAATGCAGTAACAATGTAAAAAAAACATTGTTCAATGCATTTTGCACTAACCTATATGCATGTGAAACATGGTGTCACTACCGTACCAGCTCAATAGAACGACTCCGGATCCAATATAATGATGCTTGCAGAATTATATTTGGATACAGAAGATTCAGCAGCGCATCTTCAATGTTTACGGAGCTAGGACTACACGGATTCGCCGGTCTGATGAGACACCGGGTCACTGGAGCCAGGATGCGGCTAATGGTTTCCGATAACAAAGTGGTGATCGCAGCCTTCCAGCACCAAGCGCCACTCCTGAGCGAGCGCTGGGCCCTAGCTCACTCCAGACCACGTCCTACATTATAATTGATTTTTTTAATTTTATTTCTATTATCGCTTATTTCTTTTAAATTTGTTTGTTCTATTTACTTTTTTACTGTGTAATATAAATATGTACAACTTTATGGGACGTGTGGGATTGCACTATCCCCCCCACATCCTGAAATAAACATTATTATTATTATTATTAAAATGACCTGGAAAGAATCTCCTTCTTGTGATCTCAGTAAAGAAATCACTCATTCACTCTGAACGCAATTATTAATGTTCTCCAAAATGACCTTGAAAAAGAAAATCACATCTTTGCGATTCTTTCAAAGACATTAAGAAACCATCCCTTCGTTCAGAATATAATTTTTAATGTTCTCAAAAGTTGTCTTGACAGCAGCAAATTCCTGTGATATCTCGAACGAAACCATTCCTTTGTTAGAGAATATTATGAGCTAAATGTACAATTTGGCTGTCCTGAAACGGGTATCCTTCCCAGCTGGACAGACAAAGTATCATTTTGTAATGTTTTGTAATATATATGCATATATAAAAAAAAAATATATATATATATATTAAACATATTTCCTCTCTGGATTTTGAAACTAGGCAAATATGTTTTTAGTATAATACCTATAAGATATTGACCACTATCTTGTCGGTAAGTTTTGATATTTTTGATAAATAACGTTGTGGGGACTGGGAATTACATTGTGGGGTAAGTCTATTTTTACACAGTGGATTTTAGTATTGTATTAATTGATTTTGTAAGTGTAATAGGACAATTTCAGATAGTCATATTATAGTGATTGGATGACTAAAAAACAGATCGAATAAATCGTAAATTAATTAATCACTTAAGCTGATTAATCGGACAGTAGACAGAAATAAATCGTAATTAATTAGTTCTGACGGTAAACAGCAATAAAAAACTTATTTAAAATTTTGGTAGCGTGGTCATATGAGACTGGTCAGTAGCTGAATATATTCACTAAAAAAGCGTTTTTTTAAATTAAATTGTTAGCGAGTTCCCGACATGCGTTGCAATGTCACTTAATAAAGAAATTGTTTCTCCCTGCGTGTTCTTGCCCATTCGTCCTGTTCATCTTCCCCCTCCCCATCCTCTCCCACGTCCCCTTCCCGTCACGCGTTACCACTCCAGCTTTTTCCATCCCGGGTTTCCCTTAGGCTTGTTGAAAAAATATCGATATATCGAAATATCGATATTTTTAATTCAAAATATCGATATTTTTAGCCGTTATATTTTTATCCGATATATCGATACAAAGTATCCAATATCGAAAATTGTATCTAAAACGATATTTTTTTAAATTTTTGTATTTAAAGTCACTAGAATCCAAAACCATATAGGAACGAACGGAAAAAAGTAACTGTATTGGGTCATGACATCTGGCGGTTGAAATTTTAACTATTAATAGCTTACAAATCTATTGTCTTTGCATTAGTATTTGTGATTACCAATACTATCTCATGTGTGTAGGTACATACATAGAAATGTATGCTATTTTTCGCCATTTTTTTCTAAACCACTCCTATGTGTTGGTTCCCAATTGTCTATGATTATTAACTATACCTTGTTCCAAACACGAAGTCCTTTTTGACAGATTAATACGCCAATAGAATGTTATTGAGACGCATACAAACTTTGTATGCATCTCAGTTTACATATAAGTTAGAAGACAGCTTTTTAGTTTTTTGTAATTATTACGTAATAAAAATGAATAGTGACAAAAATACCTTCATTTTTATTGAGATTTTTGTACATTAAAAAAAGCAAATTGTGTACAAAAATTACTATCGATAATATTGAGCTGAATACACTATTGTTTTAAAAATGCAAAATCTCTTGAAAATTTGACCGATATATCGATATTTTTTCCTCGATATATCGACGTCGATATTGATATTTTAATAAATATCGATACATCGATATATCGATTTTTTTTTCACTTTCGACATCCCTAGTTTCCCTCGCATCTCCCGAATTCCATACATTCAGTCCCGGTACATTCAGTTCTCAAACAGCTCGCGTGCCACCTATTGCAATTTTTTTATACAAATTTTATAATGCCAAAGTTAACCAGTATATACATATATGTATATAGAATCCTTTGCGGGCGTATACACAACAACTCACCAAAGTTTCATCGCAGTCGTTAAGCAACGCATATTTTCATGACGCCAAAGGTCACTATTATATATAGTAACCACGCGGGCATGCGCACATTAAATCTTTAAAGTTTCATCGCAATTGGAAGAATGGTTAACATCCATAATTTCATGACAGCAGAGCTCACTATTGTATATAGAAACCATTGTGGGCATGCGTACGTCAAATCCAAAAAGTTTCATCGCAATAGGATGAATTGTTTAGCAACGCATAAGAAACATACAGACGTATAACATAAAATGATTTTTATATCATTATCACACTTGGCTCTACAACCCCTGGTGGGTCTTCGCCTCCTCAAGAGTCTTCCTCCACTCATTTCAGTTTTGTGTCAGGTAAAGGGTCACGCATGGAATGTGGGAATCATAGGGCAATTAGCCTGCTAAGTGCTGTCGGCAAGCTGTATGGAAGAATATTGATTGAAAGGGTAAGAACGGAAATAAAGGATAAAATATGGGATGTGCAAGGTGCCTTTATGAGTGGAAGGGGATGCATGGACCAGATTTTCTCCTTGCGTATGCTCACTGAGAAGTTTCTGGCGAAAAACCAGAAACTTTTCTGCGCCTTTGTAGATCTTCAATGATGAATACTTGGAGCAGGTGGATGAGTTTGTTTATCTGGGTAGTATGTTTACGAGAGATGGGAAGGCTGATAGAGATATTGAAAGGAGGGTAAATGCCGGTAACTCCATTAATGGAGGACTGAATGCCGTTGGAGCTAATAAAAAACTTTCAATAAAAGCGAAACTAGCAGTCCACAATGGAGTCCTGGTACCTACCCTGATGTATGGCAGTGAGGCATGGAACTGGCAGAGGAAGGATGAAAGTAAACTGAATGCTGTTGAAATGAGATCCCTGAGACGTATGTGTGGTAAAACCATGTATGATCGTGTTAGAAATGTGGATATCCGCAAAGAATGTAAGGCTGATGTAAGTATAATGAGCAAAATTAAGAAAGGGACCCTCAGATGGTTTGGGCACGTAGAGCGAATGAACGAAGAAAGTAGTGTTAAAAGAATATATGATGCAAATGTGAATGGTAGAAGAAGTCGGGGACGCCCGAGGAAGACATGGCACGATCAAGTAAATCAGATACTTGAGACGGGCCATGTCAAAATTCAGAATAATAGAAGAGTATGTATGAGACGATGTATGAATGTGAGTGAGGCAAAGAGTGTGTGCCAAGACCGAGTTGTTTGGCGGTCCGTCCTCTCTGCCTACCCCTGCTGGGAAACGGCGTGATGGTTAGTTAGTTAGTTAGTTTTTCTCCAGTTTAAAAGCTCCAAGGCAAATATATCTTTGAGGACGTTGTCGCTCCATCTTAATCTTGGTCTTCCCAGGCTTCTTCGCCATATCGATCTTAAGTTCAGCAGAGACTTTGGTGCTTGATGCTCTCTACATAACCCAGCCACCGAAGTCTTTCCAGTTTTATAATTTTGTGACGTTTAGCTCCTTAAGCAGAGTATATAGCTCATTGTTGGAACGTCTGCGCCAAAATCCATTTTCTAAATCCGTTCCGAAGATACGCCTAAAAATTTTCCTTTCAAAAACGTCCAGTGCTCGTTCATTCCTCTTAGTACCCAAGTCTCAGCTGCATACGTGAGTGCTGGTCTGATAAATGTTTGGTACACTAATATCTTGGTGTTTCTGGACAGCAGTCTGGATTTTATTTGGTTTTGTAGGCGGAAATAACAGCGATTTGCGTTCACTATGCGCTTCTGGATCTCCTCTGTGGTAGTATTATCATTTGTTATCAGGGAGCCTAGGTATGTGAATCTTGGTACAGCATCAAAATTTTGGCTTCCACATGAGAGAGTTGGGGTTTGTTGGGTGCATCCTACGGCCATGTCTTTAGTCTTCTGCTGGTTTACTACGAGAACCATGTTTTTGGCAGAACTTTCAAGATTTATGAAGGCGTCACATAAAGCATCGGGAGTTTTCGCGATTATGTTGATATCATTAGCGTAAGCCAATTGTTGCACAGAGTTGTCAAACAATTGATTTATATTGATATCTGTAACCTAGAAACAAGAGGAAAAATTATTAGTTTTGCTGATGACACAGTAATTTTATTTAACGAAAAAGATTGGATAAATACTTACAAAGAAGCGGAACACGGGCTTAGTCTCCTGCAAACCTGGCTTAAAAGAAATTCCCTCACGCTTAATGTTAATAAAACAAAATATCTTACATTTTCTATAACAGCCAGAGGGCAGCCGTCGGAGGACTTAAATCTCAAATTACACACATGCCAAGGAATTTATCAACAAAATCTAGGCTTATCATGCCTCTGTCCCACTATAGCACACTCCAAGAGCATCAAATATCTTGGAATTGAGATTGATGATAATCTCCGATGGAACTCACAAATTGACGTAATTACAAAAAAACTAACCAGGTACATATACTTCTTTAGAAACATTCGTAATATCCTCAACATAAACGATATTAAAAAAGTATACTATGCTTTGTGTCAATCACAAATAGAGTACGGTATAACTGGATGGGGGTCTGCCTTGAGCACTCACACAGAGCGACTCAATATAGCCCAAAAAGGAGTACTAAAGACAATACTGAAAGTTCCGCTTAGAACTCCGACGGAAGAAATATTTAATAACTTTCAAGTCTTCAATGTACAGAAACTTTATTCAAAAAATATTTTATTTAAACTGAAAAAAAACATATATGTATACTCCACTGCCCAACATAAATACTCAACCAGGGCAGTAAGCAATAACATCCTGGTTACTCCCAGTTTGAACACATCTTTTGGACAGAGAAATAATAAATTCCATGCTATGAAATTATACAATGCTCTACCAGATCAAATCAAAAATATAAAGGAAATGAATATATTTAAAACAAAAGTAAAAACATGGCTGAGAGATCAAAGTGATAATAAAATTACAAACATCGTGAAGACGATATAAAGACAATCCATAACCAAATACAAATATTAAAAAAAAAACTACAGGCCACCTCAGAACAGGAAATCCTAGTGAGGAGGTCTGTGAAAAAAAAAAGAATCTATACTTATACTATACATTATACATACATGTACAAACCTTGCTATTGAAACTAATAATAAATAAATAAATAAATAAATATATATATAGATTTTATATCATTACTATTAGATTTTACCACGCTTAGCTTCTCTGTCTAGAAGTTTATATCTTACGTTGGATCCGTGGGTTTTTTTTTGTACAGGAGAGGCGCTTCAATTCTTCAACTTTTTTTGAAAATTAAGTACCTGGTAAGGGGTAAACGTTAATATATCTTAAGATGTTTTTTGACATTAACTCTAGGAAAATCCTCGAAGCCGATGTCTTTGGGGATCTTTGGGGATGCTGTGAGCAGAGAGTCAACAGGGGTGCTTTATGAAAGGTATGAACGAAAGAATAATAATAATTTTGGGGTTTTTGCTCAATAATACCAGCAACGAATATTGTTAACAGATGTTTACCCTCACGTCCCATGTCATATTTGGGGGATGCTGTGTGGAGGGTCTATTGCGGAAAGGGATGAGAAGAAGTGCTGGGAAGGAAGTATAAAGGGTGGGTAGGAATCTGAGGGCTGCATCTCCAGGAGTGACGGACGTATGAATCCATCCCTCTTAATGCGGTGCAAGGTAATGTTTCGCGAGACCTGATGAGGTCGAAAGGTCTACCTCAACCAGTCTCTCCATCCGATCCAGCCTGGCCCGCAGCTGGTGGATAGACGGATCCACCACCAAAATCCAGACAAACCTCATACCATGAACCCTGCTAAGTCACCAGACGTAGCGAAACACTTGGGATGACCTACAGCAGAGGTGTTGGTTATCCAATAAATGGTCCCCGGATATGTTGCGAGGGCGAAGGTAGTGGGAAGAGGAAGGTGGGAATCTTTAGAGGTTTTCGCAATGGAGTACCTACTCTGAAATAATCGCTTTGTCGCAGAATACAAGAGAAGAAAGAAACAGAATTATTTGCTAAAGTTCGTTTCGTTTCCTGAATTGATAATATCGTATTTCGTTAAGTATTCCGTACAGAAATCTCGGGAAAACATTTTCAAAGGAGTTGTTCTTGAATTCATACAACGAACACTTGACTACTCTTGATGCCGATTATCAAAAATAAATTAAAATTCATACACAACTATTTGATTTTTTTAAAGAAAACTTGAACCTTACTGATAAATTTGATTTTTAAACACAACCCCCCTAAGAATATACTTTAAGAATGTTGTTGTTTCAAATAATTTTAACAACTCATCAAATTTTTAAAGTTAATTTATACGTTGTGTACTTTTTTTTTTCAAAAAACTTTTAACGCATCAAATTTTTAAATCTAATTTTCATGTTTTGTGAAAGTTCTGAGTTATATTAGAAGCAATTGACTTATATTCATACGATGCGGATAGCGGCTTGGGTACCGCCGCTCCAGCAACCATTCATTGGATAACCATCACCTTTTTTATAGGTCACCCCAAGTGCCAAATTTGGAGATTTAGCAGGGAGGTCCGAATCCGTGCGGTTAGGATTGTCTAGGTCTTGGTGGCGGATGCATCTGCGCACCTACTATGGGTTGGATTTGTAGACTGGTTAAAGGAGGCCTTTTGACATCTCTAGCCGGACTCTTTCGACCCATCGCATAGCACCGCAGTGGTAGGGATGAATTCAAACGACCGTCACTCCTGGACACACTTACCCCTAGATTCCTACCCATCTCTCATGCCGTTTTCCTTCCAGGACTTCCTATCCTTCCTCTCCCTTAAAAGACCCTCCACACAGCAATCCCAAGGATGATATAGGCCTTGAGGAATATTATTTTCCTCAGTGCCTCCCGTGTTTTTTTTTACATTAGCTCCACACGGGATGCCCTAAGGAAACTAACTCCCCTAAGGGCCTATGTCATCTTTGAAGATGCTGTGTGGAGGGTCTTTTTAGGAAACGAAGGAGAAAAAATTCTGGGAAGGAAAATGGTATTAGGGGTGGGTAGGAATCTAAGAGTCAGTGTGTCCAGGAGTGTCGGACGTATGAATCCAACCCTCCCACTGTGGTACAAGACGATGCTCCGAGAGAGTCCTGCTGGAGAAGTCAAAGGAACTCCGCCACCACGACCCGGACAAACTTAACCCCATGAACCCGGGCACCCCTGCTATGTCAACAAACGTGGCGAACCACTTGGTGCGACCTATGGCAGAGGTGTTGGTAATCCAGTTATTGGTTCCTTTCCTTAAATCCACCCACCACACAGCATCACCAAATATGACATAGGCCGTGAGGGATGTTATTTTTCTCAGGGCCTCCTGTGAGGAGGTAATGCAAAAAAACGTATATTACAAGTACACACGAAGAATAAAATTTCTATTTTTAATGAGCAATAAAGTTGCAGAACCTCAAAGCATTAGATAGATATAGCTATAGTTATATCCGCAGTAGATAAATACGTGGTAAAGATGGCGGAGGGATTTTATTACATCCTCCCGAGGGATTTTGTACAGTGGCTCCTTACTAAGGGCCTGGGGGTTACGAAATACAGTGGCGTACAGGGAAATTCAACAAAATTCAAATAAGTATATCTAGATGAAAAAACGGTTATACGACTACTCAACATGGTGGCATTTAAACACCGCTTTGAAAAGTTATTAAGGCCCCGTAGTAAGCGTTCATAAAAGAAGAAGATGAAGAAGGAGGAAAAACTACCGTCTCTTTTTTTTCTTTTATAATTTAAATTTAAATAATATTATTATTCAATTAATAAAAACAGTTTATTTATAAAGAAGTTATTATTATTACGCGTGACAGTTGTTTCGCCTTCTAAAAGCACTATCAAATTATGGTCATACCACTTACAGACGACCTATTTATACTACTTCCAGATAAGTGTTTACGATAAAGAAATAAAAAATAAAATGGAGTTCTATAAATTAAACTTAATAACAATAAACTACCTTCTCCTTCAAAAAAAGAATAAGGAGAAAACTTCCTAAACTAACTAACTAACTAACTAATCATCACGCCGCTTTCCCGCAGGGGTAGGCAGAGAGGACGGACCGCCAAATAACTCGGTCTTGGCACACACTCCTTGCCTCACTCACATTCATACATCGTCTCATACATACTTTTATATTATTTTGACTTATGGCATGGCCTTACTCAAGTATCTGATTCACTTGATCGTGCCATGTCTTCCTCGACTTCTTACACCATAAACATTTGCGTCATATATTCTTCAAAAAGACGAAGTAAGAAGAAGGAGAAAAACTACCTTAGATGTGTAAATACGAATGTTAGAGGGAGCGCGCTTATATTTTAAAAAAAACGATAATATTTAAGCGAAAATTATGAAAATATTTAATAAAACACGACTTCTTTAAAATAGACCAAAAATATCTCTGCAAATGTCTTATGTTGCAGTTAAAGAAATACTGCTATTTTATACCACTGCATGTTAAATAACGGAAGGAAATGTGTTTTTATTAATTTTCAAAGCTTGCCAAGCGATTTTTTTTTATATCGACGTTTATGATAAATACAGTTTCGGCTCAGTAAATGTATAGATATGCATTATCTTAAAAAAAAAAACAAAGTAGGTATACTTTTTGAGAACATGTAATGGAAAATATGTTACAAATTAACCTAGTTTTTTTTAATCACTTTTCATACACAAAGTCATACTTTTTAAGTTTCACTTGGTTGAGATATCCGGTCACCGAAAATAAGATTTCATGATAAAACAGAACTGCGAGAAAACAGAACTTTGAAGAACTATTATTAGTATATATTATTAGGTCCTTACATATGAAATTGGCGTTTTGCCGTACTGGCAACTTTGATCTCAAATATCTTCTCTTTGGTCAGGAATTCCAAATTCAAATTTATACAGCTATTTACTCATGTATTTGGGCTTCGAAAATTATAATTCATTTGTTTTTTCCGTAATTGATTTTTTTCTTTGCGTCACTTAGTTTACAAAATGGAAAACTTGAAATATCGCGTTATTTGCGAGTACGAGTTCCACCGTGCTGCAGAAACGACTCGAAGGATTAATGATGTGTATGGCGACGGTGCCGCAAAAGAAAACACAGTTGTGTTTTTTTTTGTGTCGTTCACTAAAGCTTTCTTAAATCTGGCCAGACGATTACGGCAGATGTCTATTGTCAGCAACTGCACACCATGATGGAAAAGCTAGCTGCTAAACAACCGAGGCTGGTTAATCGCTCTAGGCCACTGCTGCTTCATGACATTCTAGACCACACACTGCACAACAGACGGCTACCAAATTAGAGGAGCTTCAATTGGACATCCACCGTACACTCCGGATCTTGCCCTAACAGATTACCATTTTTTTAGAAATTTGGACAACTTCTTGCAAGGGAAAAAATTCTAAAATTCTCCGATGGGGCAGTCCAAACCGCCTTCAAAGATTTTATTGATTCCCGTCCGAATGGTTTTTTTAGTAAAGGGATCGATGAACTACCTATGAGATGGCAAAAGTGCGTAGATAGAAATGGTACATACTTTGATTAAATAAGGGCCGGTTTTATAAACGAAGAACCAAATTTCAGTTACTTAACAAACCGTTTTTCGTTAACGGACCCATTCGTTATCTTATTTTACGTATTATAAACAAATGTGCATTACTAGCGGTCATCGGTTACATTTAGTCCGAAAGTTTTATTACTTGGGTCACTCTCCATATAACAATGCACTACCTGCATTGTTATACGGATGCATCGACTTGGAGATTCCTGTAAAATCGCCAGCTGCTTGCAGCATTGATCCCAGACCTTAGAAACGTAGTGTTAATAATAACTGTTTGTATATTGTTTTTAAGTTTAATTTGTAAAACCCCATTTTAATTTTTTTCAAATATTATTATTCAATTTATAAAAAAAACAGTTTATTTGTAAAAAAGTTCTTCTATGTAATTATAAATTATTATTACGCATAACAGCTATTTTGCCTTCTGAAGGGATTATCAAACTAAACAAAACGGATGTTTTGTAATAATAATTACATAAGTAGCAGAACTTGTTTATAAATAAACTGTTTTTATAAATTGAATAATAATATTTTTGAATATATAAAAGAAATAAAGCTGGGCTGGTGTTACTGACTGATTTTGATATAATAAAAATAACAGAGCGCCGAGAACAACTTCTTTCTTAAAACTGTCAAAAAACGTCAGCGAACGGATCGTTAACCATTTAACTGGCCAAAATCGGTCCGTAAAGCATTAACCGCTACATAACCGACCGGTAGCCTTGCGAATGTTTATAAAATGGCAAAATCAAATGGTAGACCAAATATTAGTTAAAATTGGTATCAAGTGTGACGAACGGATGGTTATAAAACCGGCCCTAAACATATTATATTAAAAAAAAATCTACTTTATGTTCCTCCCATACAAAACGCCAATTTCATGTGTAAGGACCTAATATTTTGATGTTCTATTTCGTCAATGTTATGATTCATCTGGTTACCTGAAAACACAATGTAATTGGAGAATTTAATATTATGCGAACTCCTGCAACTCATAAACTTATGAATACTTACAGTAACAACACGACAAAATTCCGTCGGCGGCATGATACGGCATGACTCGAACCCGTTTCCTTCTGATTTCCGGTCGAATGCCCTGACCACTGAGCTACGTTGGCTTATCTCCTACCCGCCAAATCAGAAGGACTCGGATTCGAGTCAAGTCGGCGACATTTATCTTTTCTCGGAAGATTTTTTCAATGTAGATGAGTGTTTCAGGCTGATAATTATTGCTTATAATAATTGCTAAAATTATTTTAACTATGAAGCTAACTGGGATGTAAAAAGGTACGAGGAGTGGGTAGGAATCTGGGGGTCAGTGTGTCAAAAAGTGACGGATATGTGAATCTATCCCTCCTACTGCGGTGCAAGGCGATGTTTCGAGAGAGTCCTATTGGAGAGGTCGAAAAACTTCCTCAACCAGTCTCTCCCGATCTGGCCTGTCTCGCAGTTGGTGCCGGTATGCCGGCAAGATCCGGACAAAGCGGGTATCCCTGCTAAGTCACCAAACGTAGCGAACCACTTGGGGGGGACATATGGCAGCCTTTGTACATCTATTTACCCACCTCCCAAATTGAAATTGGTTTAAACTGTTTTAAGACGACAATATACCCTAAAATATATTCAGAATCTTAACGACGTAAGTAAAGAAGCCGTGTATACAAAATGTGACTCGCGACCCGTGTATTGGACGGATCTACTGTCGAATTTGCCTTTTCAAAGAAAAGAAGAAGAATACAAATAATGTGGGAATCTAGTGAAGTAAGTGAAGAAAGCGAGTAAACAAATATACGCCCGCGGCACGGCATATTGGACGAACGTACGGTAGAATTCACCCAGGCAGGCCTGGAGATTCGACCTTTCCGCCGCGTTCATTTTATTTAATTCTGAAGAACGTGTTACTAATATTTAAAATGTGTCTCCATGTCGCGCTCCCGAAGTTATTAATTCATCGTCTAGAAAAATAAAATCTGGTGCTTACCGCTAACTTTATAGTTGAAAAAGGGGTTATAAAGTTTTAAAATCGTTGTACGTAAAATATATTAATTGTAAGATATTGTTTTTATTAATCTTAAATACAAAAAACTTACATCCCCAGTGTTCTGTTGACATAACATAGTGTGTTGTTTTTAATGGACTGTTGTCCGTAAATTAATAAATAAATAAATAAAAAAAAGTTACTATAGTTACGAATTCGCCGGAAATTATAAAAATGTTAGTTTTGAACAAACGGAAATCGGTAGCAGATAAACACAAATTAAGTAACATATGTACATGTGAAATAAAACGCTTTCAAAACAAAAAATTATATTTTCCATCGAGTTTTCAGAATTCCTAAATTTTTTTTAGAATTAAAATGCACGCCACTGTGAAAATAAAATATTTACTCTGTAGGTACCTAGATATCTGAACGTCTACCAATGACAAAATGCAGATAGATTTCAGGTGCACACAGCGCTCTAGACAGTACACTGAACATAATATCAACAGCTAGAACCGTTTCTAACCGTGGGAGTGTCAGCGTGCCGGAAAAATTCCAATTTTTCTTATTATTTAAGTGAAAACTTATTTAGCACCGTTGTGATTGGAAACTCGATTGAACGAAAAATATCGACACTAAAAAGAGACAAACACATACATGTATAGGATTTAGATTGAGAGAGAATGAGATGAAGTGAAAATTAGCTTTCAAGGCGCCTGCTGATATACATGGAAGTGTATTGACTTTGGTTGTACGGTCGTATATCCTCTTTGCATACTTACTTGAAGAAATAATCTTTTAGGGAATCAAGTGTCCGAGGGATCACCTGTGGACGGGCCAACAAACGGGGGGCCAATTGTCGCCCGATCAATTATCAGGTCAACGTCATACATGTCTTACAAGTTAAATTATCGTGTAAACAAGCTAATGGGTGCGAGTGGTAAAAAGTATTTTTGAAGTCGATTTCAAATTTGAAATTGGTAAATAATGCACAAAAAATTATAATTACATTAATCTATTAATCTATCTATCTAAATTAGTCAAAATGATTAATAATTTATACTGTCTTAATTTATTTAAATATTACAATTTGAGGTTTTACTCATAAATAAAAAATAAAATATTCATCCTAGACTTGCAGAAAAGTCGATAGATGTCGCATATTAAATAAAATGGATAAAGATTTATCCAGACACTATCTGGAGAGCATTTAGTTCGGGTTTGAATCTTGCAATCATACATAAAGATAGTTGCCAATAATATATGCGTTAAAGAAAATGGAGATAATGTAGGTGGTTCTTAGTCGAAGGATGGTACAGTTAAACATGACCGAATTTCATATCGACACCGTGGCGCAGTGGTTAGCGCGTTTGCCCGGAAAGCAAGAGGTCCTGGGTTCGAGTCCCAGAGGTGTCAATATGTTTTTCTGATTTTTCTGTTTCCAGATTTTCGATTGAGTTTCGCTTATATTGTCTTCATTTATTTAAATAATAAAAATAAATCGCCCGCATGTTCCCGCGTAACTTCTGAACGACTGCACCAAATTGGATAATTCTTTTTTGTTGTGTTCGTTGTCATGACAAGGTTTGTGTTTGTATACAACTACTGGTGAGCTCTGGCATTATGAAATTTGTATAAAAATGAGTCGCCGAAATGTATGTTCCCGCATAACTTCCGAACGATTGCACAAAATTGATTAATTCTTTTTTTGTTGTGTTGGTTGTCAGGACAAGGTTTGTATAAAACTTCTGGTGAGCTCTGGCATTATGAAATTTGTATTAAAAATGAATCGCCGAAATGTATGTACGCGCATTACTTCCGAACGACTGCACCAAATTAGATAATAATTTTTTTGTTGTGTTCGTTATTGTCTGGTAAGCTCTGGCGTTATGAAGTTTGTTTAAATGAAAATGTGTGTAATTCATATATTTTAGCGGCAGGGAGAAGGTGGGGTTTGCGGAGAGGGAAGACACGAGGGAGGGGGAAGGTGAGGAAGGTGGAAGGGAACGGGGATGCACAGGAGAGGACATACAGGAAGAATCAATTTATTTCTTTGAATGGCATAGCAAAGCATGCCGGGTACCAGCTAGTATTTTATAAATGGATTTTTTAAAATATAGTATAGTCAGTTTTTGTTTCAAGAAAGGGGTCGTCCATTAATCACGTGATGTTTTTTTACAACTTTTTAACCCCCCCCCCCCCCCCCAAAATCACGTGTATTTTTTTTTTGTATGAAGTATTTTGATATTTTCAAAATATTATCACGAAAAATAAATACACCTGATATCTCATTTTACCCCCCCCCCTCGTGATATCACGTGATTTTTTCCGAACCCCCCCCCCCCTTTCGAGCCTCACGTGATTGATGGACGACCCCTAATATATAATCAATATATATTATAAAAGAAAGTGTGCGTCCAGCTAAAACTCATAAGCGAGTCCCGGTACGATCAAGGGAGTTGTATGGTGTGGTTGCCCACTATTATTTATTTATTTATTTATTTATTTCAAAATTATCCATGAATAAGGTTTCCGTTTTTACCTGAAGGGCGTGCTCTTGAAGACACAAGGGCTGGAAGTTTCGTCCTGTAGAAATGAGAGTATTCGAGAGCATTCCACAATATTCCAGATCATCCCGAAACATTCTGTAATGTTGTGCAATTTTCGGGAATAGTCTGGAACGTTCGAAAACATTCCAGATCATCGTGAAACATTTCAGAACACTCTCGAATGTTGTGGAATGTTCAGGAACATTGTGGACAATTCGAATCCATTTTTGTAAGGGTGGGGCTACCCGCTGGTAGGGGGTGTACAAAGCAAGATCCGTCGTAGGTTCAAACGTCAGTTCAATCGCATGTCCACTGAAGGTTATTTTTTAAAACTTTTCGCCAACATTAAAAAAATCATACCTACGAATTTTAACATGGAGACATAAAAACTTATTATAATGCTATATAGCCAATGAATTAACCTGTATTTTACTGTTTATCTCAATTTTGTAGGATTTATAAAAATATGTATAAAATATATCTTAAGGTTTATAATGCGCGTGTTTTTTAACTTGAAACAGTCGTGAAGGATACTTATTCGAGTCAACATAGAATATTATCGATTTCTGAATGTTGTCGGTGGTGGTGTACTTGATAATGAAAGGTGCATATATGTAATGTTCTTTAATTCAGTGGCTCACTAGCCCACAATAATGAGGATTACAACGTAAGTTCGATATCTGTAGTTTATTGTGAATTACAATTGATTCAAGTAGTATTGTATTTATGTCAACGGTAGCGACTGTTTACTGAGGCTTCTAGATCTAGATCTGAGAGCGGCGGAACATGTCAGCTGTTCTTTTGTACTGAGAGCCCACTCGTCAGTCTCCGGAAACCCGAACCTTTCCGAGCGGCGCGATATGCGAACACCTCTATATTCACATACACTACAATATCTATGGAACAAGGACTAAATTTTATCCGTAAACAGCTGATAAAAAATTCGTCAGGGAAAAAATATTTTTAAAATTTGTTTTTAACATCGTTCTAAAATAGTCTACGAGTTCGGATATGCGACATCTATGGTCATAATACCTAGATAAAGCATTTCAATACCTTCATTTTAAGCGAAATGGCTGGCCAAGGAAATGTTATAAATAATTATAATAAATGTTTTACGAATGATAGGAAAATATGGTCAATTTTTGGACCGCTATCAATCGCAGAAAAATAAAAGTGGTCCATTTTTCGACCAAAATCGCTCCACTGGATCAACTCCCTGAGCGAAGTCGGGTACTCCAGCTAGTATATTAAAATTTATAAATCATTGTGTACACTTCTATATATTTTGAATTCAGTGTGAGAGAGAGGACGACGTTGTAGGGTAGATGGGAGACAGAACGCAGAAGACAGACAGACAGTTTAAGATGGGAGACAGAACGGATATGAACAAGACTCCATCTATCGGTATATAGCCGAAGCTCACCTCTATAAAGGCATTCCCTATTACTTTGCTGGGGATCTATGGTATAAAAAACACTAGATGGGTTTACATAAATGATATAACAAAACTGGTGACCCTTTACAAATCACAAGAGTCGAATTCGACAGCATATTTTGGAGACCCAAAATATTTGAGTGAATAAAATCCTTGATTCTGTGGCGGAACGGGCGGTCTGTTTGATAGATTCTCCTATATTAATAAAAGGATTGCAATCTTTAGAGCACATGAGTTAGGTGGAAATGCTGTCCTTGATCTACCGGTATTTCAATGGAAGATGCTCTGAGGAACTGGCGTATTCATCCCTTCAGCACCAGTGATTCGGAAAACACGTCAAACGCGCGCCCAACATCTGCACACAGTTGAAATTAGTCACGAGAGAAGTGGTCATTTCCACGGCTTTCTCTGATAACTGAGAGATTTGAAATTGATATTTTAAATAGCGGTATACCCGCTTAAAAAGAAGAAGATGGGGAAATATGTAAATGCGAATGTTAGAGAGAGCGCGCTTATATCAAAAACGATAATATTTAAGCGAAAATTGTGAAAATATTAAAAAAAACACGAGTTGTTTATTCTACCGGTATTTCAATGGAAGATTCTCTGAGGAACTGGCGTATTGATCCCTTCAGTACCGGTCAGTCGGAAAACATGTCAAACGCGCAACCAACATCTGTACACAGTTGAAATTAGTCACGAGAGAAGGGGTCGTTTTCACGGCTTTCTCTGATAACTGAGCGAGTTGAAATTGAAATTTTAAAACGCGGTATACCCGCTTAAAAAAAAGAAGATGAAGAGATATGTAAATGCGAATGTTAGAGAGAGCGCGCTTATATTAAAAACGACAATATTTAAGCGAAAATTGTGAAAATATTTAGTAAAACACGACTTTTTTTAAATAGATCAAAAATCTCGTGGGGAATGTCTAAAATAGCATTTAAAGAAACAGTATGAATAACTTGTTAAATAACGGAAAAAACGTCTACATAAAAAGCATACTTAAATTTTTTTCTGTCTAGGGAATTTCATACAATTGCCGTTTCAGCGTGGAGAATGTATAGATTATAACATACTAGCAGACCCGGCCACACGTTGCTGTGGCTAACGAAACACAACGCCATTACCCAACCTTTATAAAATCCACACCACCCGCTTGCCAGCTGCCCGCTGCCTGAATTGAATATTTGAATTTCTCGGCTTTCCTCTACTATAATAAGCATGTATTATACATATAAACCTTCCCCTTGAATCACTCTATCTATTGGTTAAAACCGCATGAAAATCTGTTTCATAGTTTTAAAGATCTATTCGCACATACATTTTGAGCGACTTCATTTTATACTATGTAATGCAATTCGAGCGATCGCCACTAATTATACAATGCTTGCAATGCAACACTGGATATTTAAAAAGGGAAAATCAAATACCTACTTACTCTAGGACATCTATTTTCCAATTTCTTCCTGAGAACGAGTTTCAAAAGTGACTATAGTACGGCCCGCCAGCAGTTTTAAATCGCACAAAAATGTGTTTTCTTTGAATTTCTCGGCTTTTCTCTAATATAATTTACATGTTTTATACTTATAAACATTCCTCTTCAATCACTCTATCTATTGGTGAAAACCGGATGAAAATCCGTTGCGTAGTTTAAAAGATTAACGCGCACATACATTTTGAGCGACTTCATTTTACTTATTCTACTATGTAATGATAGGTAACATATATTTTTCAAGAATAACATATATTTTTTCAAAGAGCTTTAAACCTTAAAGTATTTAAGGAAAATATGTAAGAAATCGGTTGAAAAGCACCAAAAATTTAAATTCTAAACACCAACTGCACAACAGTGTCAACTGCCCAAATCCAGTGGGATTTAGACGCTCCCAATCGGAGATTGTTGCGATGCTGAAGGGTGTGGGGAGGGGAGTTTGGAAAAACCTCGCTATTAAAATCTAGTCAAAAAACTGACTGAAACCACTGAAAGTTTTTTTTTCACAAGGGCGATACTGAGAGTTTCTATCATACTGATTGTTAAGCCGTGAGTAATGAAGTTAGAGCGTATTCGCAATGAAATATGTGTGCAATAGACATCTGGTTTTGACCGATAAAGGCCTTGAGTCATGTAACCCAAAAAGGAGTAGTTAAAATTGCTACGGCTAAAAATAAAGTATCTCATTTATTCATTTGTAAGAGATAAATAGCTTTATACATAAAAATATAGAGACCCGAGTACATATACACAAAGTTAAATTAAGTCGAGCCAAAAAAAAGGTCTCCTACGGTAAAGTTACTTGGAGATGGAGTTTTATTACATATTAAAATTAATTTTAGATGGGATGAAGGGGAATATAGGATGAGGATAGGAGATGCTCCCGATACATTCCACACTCATGTATTAATTTTCGATCGTACGCGTTACTTTCATTCGGTATTTCTGAAGGATGTTGTTAAAAATGTCTATGTACATCGTAAAATTTTGTATTATACTGCGCACATATACGGGGAATTGGGGAATGTTAGCTCTACTTGTGGGTAAATGAAATACATAAATTGGATTGTCTTGTTGATCTTGTCGGAATATGAATTTTCCAACAAGATCAAGCACATTCATAGACACTAGACTAGACTAACCAATATTGTGTAATTTAATGTGCAAATAGTCCAACCTAGTGAATCTAATGCCAATGTGTTCGTCTGGTTTTCTGTGGACTTGGAAAGATAAATATTGGGGAGGGATTTTTAAATAACTTAGTTTCAAGTGGTTCTACGGGAGATTCGAAAGAAGAGTAGGTAGTATTAGGTAGATACTTATTTCTTGTGGCCGATTAGCTTTTTTTTGTACACGATGATTGGAAAGTCACCTTAAAATCTGCATCTATTAGGTTATGATTTGGGATTTAAAATTATTATCGAGCTTAATGTTTGGGTTATTTTGCCGTGTTTCGCTTCTTCCTTCTTTAGTAAACGTTTTTAGTAATTGGTTACTCCTTAAAAGCTCTCGCAAGGACTCTAATTTTTTTGGAAGGACGAAGCTACATTTAGTTTAGAACGAATTTAGACCTCCAATGTTCCTGCATAATAATAATAATAATAATTGGATAACTTGTAGAGCGCCGTTTTGGTTAAAAATCACCTCAAGGGCGCTTTACAATTCATTATGAATCTTTGACTCCACAGAAACATACTTACCTGCAGGTAGGGTTCCCAGATCAAAAAATCAACGCGGAGAAAATTTCTGACATTCGATAAAAATTCCGGACTTTCTTGTAAATATAATATGAATGTCGTTATGCATCGTGACATGTCAAAACCCGCGCCGGGAGGGGGGGGGGGGGGGGGGCGGGATCCCAATGGTCAAAAGGAAGGAACAGCCTTTCTGTCAAGTCGATTCTCTTAACATATGACTTGCTATTTTTACTTTGATTTGTAATAAAAATAATTTGGTTTTTTCATTTAATTAATTGTAGAAATTCCGGACTGTTTAGAATTCCCCCCGCATTCCGGACAAAGACCTATAATTCCGGACTTGTCCGGAAAATTCCGGACGTATGGCAACCCTACCTGCAGGACACTTCCAATAAAACATACGTAATTAGAAAGTTTATGCTTGGGGAAGATACGACTTTGCGCGTGAAGGACATTATATTTAAAACATTTGATATTGCATGAGTTTAACTTTAATTTCTACCCTCATCACTGTTTGTTTTACATTTATATTTATAAGAAGATTAATGCCAAAGTTGAGTTAATATTTATTTTGAAAGATTGAAGAATTTTAAGAATTTCTTTTTTTTCCACACTTAGTTATTTACAATGTTGCGAGCCGTGACGGCGAAGGTGAAAGATTTTTTTAACTTATGGATTCTTAACTCGTGTGGCAGTCCATTCCAGGCTTTAGGTCCTGACACTCCGATAGCACGTTTACCGAATTTAGTATATGATGTGCGCTTTGGTTCCTTCAACCTTCCGATCGCTCATGTTGCTGCTGACCTGAGGGTTGATTGTCGAGAATTGGAATTTTCTGGAAAACACATTTCCGATAAGCAAGCCGGAGACATTCCAAATAGGAATATAAACGCTAGAAATATTTCGATTCCATGCCTGCAAAATTTAAAATCGAGCATCTTATTTGCACGAGGCGAGTAAGCGAAAAAGTGGTTTTTATTTATTTGGTGCATAATTTTATGAGAACGAAAAAAAGTTAGAACATATAAAACCTTTAAAATAGTCTTAGTTATAAAGGGGTATTTTTAAAAAATTGTTTTTTTTATTACTTCATACTTAAGTCATGAAAAAACATTTTTTTTAGTGGTTTACGCTTTTATTTTTTGTTATGTAAATAATAATTTTATTGTAATTCCAATAAACAGAAAAGCTAGTAAAAGCTTCAAATTATTCGTAGCATATTTTTTGATGTTCATATTGTAAGCCGATTCGTCGTAAAGATTAATTTAAATAGTATCTAAATAGGATTTCACGTATAACTTCATCTTAGGGAACGTACCCATACTACGTGACACGTTTAGGGGGGGGGTCTTCAAAATACGCGGGTTGCTTAGGTTTTTGGTCACCGGGAGGGGGGGGGGGGGGGTTAAAAATTGCAAAAAGTTGGTCACGTAGTATGGGTACGTTCCCTTAAGGGACTTGAATGCCATCCAGCAGAGCTTAAACTGGATTCTCTCAGGGCACTTGAGCCAGTGAAGATTTTTGAGATGCTCCAAAATATGGGAATATTTAGATATGCCGGTGATGAGTCTTGCCGCAGCATACGTTGGCGATGTCTTGCCGGAGCATACGTTGTTAGTAAGCAGTATATACTACGACAAGTCAATAATTCATGATTATTTGTTAATTAAGAAAATAATGACCAAGAAAGCAATCATCATTCTGTCATATACACTAATTAATCAGGCTGTGAATGTGTCCTGTTAATCTGTCCTGACGGCAAACAAAGACTTCTTTATTTAAAGTGATGTATTTTAGTAATTTGTAATGATGGCCTACTAGTTTCGGACAGCGTTTCTGTGTTCATCATCAGGGAAGATGGGTAAATTGCGATGTTTTTGTATGTAGAAGTGACACAGTGTTGCACGCGGTTATCTTCTGAGGATTGGTTTTAAATATTGGTGACCTTCTCAGATGGATCAAATCATATGTAACAAACAGAAGTCAAGCAGTTAGAGCTAAGGGTTTCTCCTCGCGTTTTTACAGTATACCTTCAGGAATCCCGCAAGGATCACATCTCGGACCTCTCTTGTTTATTTTATATATCAATGATATAGGTAAATGCTTTAAAAATTCCAAATTCCAAATTTTTGCTGATGACACTAAGATTTACAAAAAAATCACTAATATTAATGACAGCCTAGAATTGCAAGATGATATCAATAGGCTTGGAATATATTGTGCTAACAACCAACTGTTCCTTAATCTGGAAAAATGTAACACAATATCATTCACCAAAAGCATAAACCCCCTAATATTCCCGTACAAAATCAATGACGTAGAGATAAAAAGATGTTGTGAAGTGAGGGACTTAGGAATAATAATGGACTCCGGAATGTCTTTCCGAACACATATAAATTCCATCTGTGACAGGGCGTACAAACTTCTAGGATTCATCATAAGAGTGACCAAACCATTTAGGTCTCCACACGTAATCAAAATACTGTACGTCTCTTTTGTTCGCTCAATATTAGAATTCGGATCCGTCATATGGAATCCCCAATACAAAGTAAATATTGAAAGGTTAGAAAGAATTCAAAAAAAGATATTGAAACACCTAGACTTTAAATCCTTTCGAACTTCAGAAAACCTAAAAGACTCATTAACATTCCATAATTTATCAACTTTAGAAGATAGAAGAAATATATCCCACCAAAAATTTTTATTCAAAATCATTAACAACGTTGTTGACAACAACTATCTTCTAGAACACATTAATTTCCACTGTCCAATAAGAAACACAAGGTCAAACCAACTATTCCACATCCCACACTCAAAAACAAATTACACACAACATTCATTTCTCCGACGGACGTGCACAAAATACAATGATATCTTTTACGACGCTGATATTTTCCATTTGTCCTAAGGCCAATTTATTAAATCCATAATAGAAAAAATTAAAACAAATTGTTAATTACGAACTCTCCACCCCTGCTGCATGTTATTTTTTTCATTCTCATTATGTTGGTTTTCCTTCTTTTTATTATAATAATAATATTTGGATGATTTATATATCCCATTTGCTTTAATTTGTGTGTGTGTTTTTTTTTCTTTCATTTCTGTTGTATATATATATTTTTTTCTTTTTTTTCTACCACTTTATGTTTTCTTTAATGTTTTAATCCATGTTTATATATTATAAATTGTAGCGGAAACTTCGCTGGTTAATGCAATCATGTAATATGTTACTTTCTTATAAAATATGTTGTTTCCTAAATAAACTAAAATAAAAAAAAATAAAAATAATAAAAATATAATATTTTTTTGGGCGATTAGTTTTGATGTAGTCATCAAGTGTTGGATACCAAGAACTATTACAATTGTCTCTTTATATTAACACATTCGCTGCAAGGTGCTTTTATTAACATTAAAAGTAGGCGGTTTGGCGGCCTCCGTGGTCCGCGTGTAAGACTCTTGACTCGCAATCCGAAGTTCGCGAGGTCGAACCCGAATTTATGTCATTTTACAATTAATTAAATAAAAATAATATATAGTATATTTGCGGCACGTTCCAGAGCGAAATATACTCTCAGTATCGCCCTGGTATGACCTCCATTCAGAATTGAAACGTTGCTTGAAATGGCTTTAGCCATATTTGGTGACCAGATATGAATAGCCAGGTACTTCCGCACCTTCCTCATGTTCTTCCTCTCCCCATTACCGTCAGCCTCACAACATACTCCAATTAGAGGAATTGAAACGTTGCTTGAAATGGCTTTAGCCGTATTTGGTGACCAAATCTGAATAGCTAGTACTTTCCCACCTTCCTCTTCCCCATATCCTTCCTATCCCCACTACCTTCAGCATCACAACATACCCCAATTAGAGGAATAGAAACGTTGTTTGAAATGGTAAAGCCATCTTTGGTGATCAGATCTGAGTAGCCAGTGCTTCCCACCTTCCTCTTGCCCCTGTCCTCCCGCTCCCCACTACCTTCAGCCTTACATCATAGTCGTAGTCTCACTGGCTCCAGGCGGGAGTAGCTGGGACTCTTGTGAGGTATTCACATAAAAAAATAAATATTTTTTTCATATCGGGACATGTACAAAAAACACGTATAAAAATCCCATTAGTAATATGGCAATCCATTCCCTCTGCCTGCCCATGCGGAGATAGGCGTGATGGTTAGTTAGTTTAATGTTCTTCATAAGGCCATCACTACAAATTACTAAAACACACAACTTTAAATTAATGTCTTTATTGGCCGTCGGGACAGATTAATAAAGATTTTTTAAATGACAAATGCACAGAAAGGTTAATTAATGCATATGACAAAATGATGATTGCTTACTTGGTCATTATTTTCTTAATTAAAAAATAATCATCAATTATCGATTTGTCGTAGTATATACTGCTTACTAACAATGTATGCAGGGACATTGGAGGTTTACATTCGTTCTAAACTAAATGTAGCTTCGTTCTTTCAAAAAAATTAGAGTCCTTTCGAGAGCCTTGAAGGAGTAACCATCTGTTACTTATACCAGGGCGGGTAAGTGGTGGATAACCTCCAATTGTCGTACTTTTAATCATTACTGAAGTCACACACTGATTGTCCGGTTGATAAGTAAGACATCTTCAAATACTACTAAATTTTGAAATAATGATGAAAGAAAAATACGAATCATAATCATATGTTGAATCGAACAGTTTTAATAGACAAGAGACTGTATGGTTAAAATTTAAGAATCCGGCCAAGAATGCAACTCTGATGCCGTGCCTTACGCAAAACAGTTTTCGTACGTGGAGTTTGTATACAAATCAACTTTTGTAATATAACCGAATTCAAGCAAGTAGACAATAATGCCAAAGAATTAACAGATCACATACTTATACATGCCACTGGCAGGTATAAGTGCTACGGATTTGTAATTTTGAGTATCTCTCCGGATATGGAGAGATTGGCGGTAACTGGCAGATGCGTATTACACATGACGTCGTTGCCTGTCGCGGTTTCTTTGTCCCGGTGACTAGCTGTCACTGGATTACAGTGGATCCGAGGAACCGGCTATTTTTGGAACCAGTTCCTATCGGATTTATACAATGGTCACCAACACTCAAACTGGGCGAAGACGAATCAAAAGCCGCAGGGCGTAGCAGCAAAAACCTGCGGAGCTGGTTTTTAAACGCTAGACAAATATTATTTACATATGTGTGTTTTAAATACTAAATAAGCTATAAAATTATAACCAGGAGGCATAACGGTCTGGTACATTAGTATGACATTTTTAAATATCCTACTAGTGACTCAGAAAATATCAACATATTATTTATTTCACTACAAGTTTTAGTGCGTTATTATAGATGTTGGTGGTGTTTATGAGTTATATGAGTATTGTACCAGATAGAGGGTACACTAACACATATAACTGCATGCTCAACACCTCAAATAAAAAGCTAACTATCTAACCTTCACACAGTTTCTCCGCAGGGGTAGACTAAGAGGATGGACCGCCAAACAATTCGGTCTTAGCACACATTCCTTCCTTCATTTACAATAATACATCGTCCCATACATACCATTCTAATACTTGAATTGGCATGACTATGGTATTTGGTTCACTTGATCGTGCCATGTTTTCCTCGGGCGTCCCCAACTTCTTCCAGCATTTACATTCGCGTCACTTTTTTATACATTAACTCCACAGGAAACTCTGTGGAAAATAATTTCTCTCATTGCGTATGCCATCTTTGGGGACGCTGTGTGGAGGGTCTTTTTGTGGAAAGGGATGAGTGAACCTGGGTCTTGAAGAGACTCGTCTTACAGCCGAGCTGTTAAACTCAAGAACGAGTCGTAGAAACGACCAGTTTTGATGTGACTATAATTGTTTTTTTTTTGCAATAGCTTCACACCCTGAGGCCCCGAGGAAAATATTTTTCCTCGGTGCGTATGTCATATTGGGGATGCTGTAAGGATAAGGTATGACTTTAAACATATAAATACAATTAAAACTCTTTACTGTTCGCTGGTCCGCCCTCACCTTGAATATGATAGTGTCATTTGGTCTCCTTTTTATGCTGTCCACATTTGTTACATCGGATCTGCACAACATCGCTTCCTACGAGGAATTGTTTGGAGGTTAGGACTTGAAAGAGGAAATACTCGTATGATGAACTTGAACAGACTTTAAACATTTCCTATTTAGAAAAACGTAGAAGGGACTCTGATCTAATATGCATTTTCAAAATTATCAACAATATTACTGACACACCTGCTTTGTTACAACTCATCCAGTTCAACATTCCTTCCAGTAGACTCCGAAATAATGAATTGCTGTTCCTCAATCAACATTCTACTAATTATGGATATCATTCTCCTTTATCCAGAATGTCGAGACTTATCAACGCAAATCAAAGCATTGCATTTTTTGGTGTAAGCCTAAATGACTTTCGGCAGTCGTTACGCAATGTGGTTTTTTAAAGTTTTTTTAAATCCATCTTAAAGCTACTTGTAGTTATCTTCTGTATCTACTTTCATTGTGATCTCTCTTTTTTTCTATTGTTATTGTTAATATTTTTTTTTTATTTTTTTTTTTTATTAATTATTGAAACATTTATTATAATTACAATTTTACAACTAAATATTTTTTTTACAGGTTTTTTTTTTTTTACTACCCTTCCATTAAAAGCATTTGCTTGTGTATGGAAGGGGAGTGTACATAAATGTTATTAGTTATTAGTTAGGTATAAATTAGTACTTAAATAATTAATTGTACATAAATATATGTGAGCTGCAGTATTTATTTGATAATGGTGTGTTTTTTTTTTTTTTTTAAGAAAGAATGTTATGGAGAACTAAGATATTTGTAAGATTAGTTGACAGTAGTTCTTTTCTTAAGAACATCTTTAAAATGTCTCTTGACAGAGAGCAGCATTCGGGCCTTATCATCGATGCTTCTGATTTCCTCTGGTAGACGATTGAAAAAAGTTCTTCCCTGATAAGTATAATGATGCTGTGCAAAAGACGTATTTAGTTTTGGGCATAGAAAAACATGTTTAAGTCGAGTTCTGTTTTCATTTAAAAATGGATATTTATCTTTTTCTTTTATTATTTGAATTACTGAATTTTTAATAAATCTTTATATGTGGGTACTTGAAATTCTTCAAACAGGCAGTAATTTAATAAAACCAAACTGGTTTTATTAAATCACTCACTCGTTATTGTTATTGTTAATTGGACTATTTGTCCGTAAATAAATAAACAAATGAGGGGTGGGTAAGAATCTGGGGGTCAGTGTGTCCAGGAGTGACGGACGTATGAATCCATTCCTCCCATTGCGGTGCAAGGCGATGTTTCAAAAGAATTATGCTAGAGAGGTCACAAAATCACCCTCCACCAGTCAGTCTCTCTCGATTCGGCCAGACACACCCGTCGCCAACACCGAGGCAAACCGCAACCCCATGTACTCGGACACCCGTGTCAAGTCACCAAACGTAGCGAAACACTTGGGGTGACCTGGCAGAGTTGTTAGTTATCCAATAAATGGTTACCTACAACCGCCTCCCAAATTTATAGAAACATATTTGTATGTACAAAACGCAGCACGGTTTTCTCTTAAATAAGTACCTGCCTATTCCATTTTAAAACAATTTTGACGTCCCAAAAAACTTTTTCAAAATAATAAGAAAAAAAAAACTAACATTACAAAAGCGTCCGACTACCTAATTAGTGTAGCTTCTCCGTATGTGGAACCCCCGGGTAGGTACTGGGTACAGGGTAGGTAGAAAAAAGGTAGCGTCTTTAAAATGATTTATTGCCCGTTTTTTTGGACCGCCCGTCACAGTAAAACTAATCACTCAATTTGGGGCTTCGGACAAAAGATGAATGGATACAACAGTGTGGCTCAGAGGCAGAGGAATGTAAGTTTAAAAAGACAAAAAAAAAATTATCAAACTTGGATAATTTCATTAAAAGTTGCGCTTTTAATAGTAGAAATTACTGTCAGACGCACAAAAGTGTCCATTCTGCATGAGCTATGGGTACCGCAGCCCCAGGAACCATTTATTGAAAAACCAACACCTCTGCCATAGGTCACCCCAAGTGGTTCACTACCTTGGTGACTTAGCAGGGGTGTCCGGGTTGACGGGGTGAAGTTTGTCCGGATTTTAGCGGCGGTTGTGTCTGTCCACCAACTGTGTGGCAAGCCGGATCTGGAGAAAATGTTGACAGAGATTTTTTAACCTCTCCAGCAGGACTCTCTAGAAACATTGCCATGCAGCGCAGGGGTGGGGAATGGTTTATACGTCAGTCACTCTTGGACCCACTGACTCCAGATTCCTACCCACCCCTCATAACATTTCCTTCCCAGAACGTCCTCTCCTTCCTTTTCCTAAAAAGACCCTCTACTCAGCATCCTCAAAGATGATATAGGCCCTGAAGGGATTAATTTTCCTCAAGGCCTCCTGTGTGGGGCTAATGTGAAAAAACAGAGTGTGCAATTCACACGCGGTAGAAGTGAAACCTTTATAAAATTGTAGTAAACAAGAGTGGGGAGGAGACTGCGAAGCATTTTTTATCAATTTGAAGGATGATTTTTCAATATTTTTCGAATCGAATTCCAGTACACCTTTTCCCATACATTTGGTCATCTTATTAGTATTTGTGTTTTCTTCTTCGGAATCGCTAGATGTCGCTTTCTTGTGTGTTTTATTATGCTTGTTCATGTTGAAGTGATTTGAAGATTGGATATTGATTTAAAAAAAAATAAAAAATACTTTTTTATTTTTTTTATTTCTTAGGATTCGATCCTTGGTCCGCTGAATGTCTGGCCGGTGTGATTCGTCAGACGCTTTATACCGCTAGACCAAAGGAGGCTTGCGTGGACCGTGAGTTTATCGTATAATATTGGAACCGAATACGCGTGAAAGAAATAAATATTTAATTTTAAACTTCTTTAGCACCGTTGTGATTTGAAACTCGATGAAATGAAAAAGCGACACTAAAAAGAGACAAATACATACATCTATAGAATTTATCCTGCGAGAGAATGAGAAAGAATAATCGTTCTCCTTTTTGTGCGGTGCTTCGTAGCCTCCCCACCGCGCAGGAATCGCACAATTTTTTTTTTTTTTGTAAATTGTTCTGTGTCGTGTTTCGTTTAGATTCATTAGTGTTATCTTCTTCTTCAATAAATAAATTATGTTCTAAATTCATTATTTTAAAACAGTAATATAAAACAACTTTCGTTTTTAAACATACACCCGTCTTCTCGTCAAACCCATCATTGTATATTTTAAATTAACATACCGTCTAGAATCTACACCATACACAAACTATGTACGGGGAACTCTGTACAAGTCATAAAAATTAATGACTTAAGTTTGAATTTTTTCGTTTTGTTTATATTTCGTAACAAAGCGGTAACTACCCACAAAATAAACATTCTTTATTATTTTTTACATTAACTCCACACAGGAGGCTCTCAGAAAAAAAAATCCCTCAGGGCCTATGTCTTTTTGGGGATGCTGTGTGGAGGGTCTTTTTAAGGGAAAGGAAGGAGAGGAAGTTCTGGGAAGGAAAAGGTATGAGGAGTGTGAAGGAATCTGTGGGTCAGTGTCTAGGAGTGACGGACGTATAAGAAGTGTGAGGCGATGGATCGAGACAGATCGGCTGGAGAAATCAAAAGGTCTCCCTCAACCAGTCTCTTCCGATCCGGCCCACCACGCAATTGATGGGCAAACAAATCCCTCGCCAACACCCAGGACAACCAAACCTTCACAAACATGAAGCCAGGCACCCTTGCTAAATCATCAATCGTAGCAAACTAATTGAGGTGAACCAAAGATATTGAAATATAAGTAGATGTGCTATCTGCTGTTTTTACTATGTGGGTCTGCGCTTCCGGGTGCCGCCGATATTATTTACCAATTAACAAATAAACTAAAAGAACAAATAATTAACGAATAAACCAAACGAACGCTAAACTAAATGAACGAATTCTTTCCTTAATCAAAATATATTGTTAACCAATATTAATGCACATTTTCAAAAAATCAACGAAATGAACAAATTCTTTTTGTGTGAAAACTACGCTAATTAGCGCGTAGTCCGGCGACAGTTGCGCGGACACCATAGCATATCTCTTCTGTATTTGAATATCTTTGGGGTGAACTATAGGGGGGGTATAAGTGGTTCCCGGGGTAGCGGTACCCATACGGTGATCGACGAACTGGTGGATGCATTCTGTTATCTAAAGTTATTATAATAGTTTGTGTAGTCTTTATTAGAAATCAGAATCTATATATGTAGGTACTTCAATAAAAATCAAAATACGTTTGAGAATGTTTGAGGTGTCTACGCATTGCTAAACCATTCATCCGATGCGATGAAACTTTGCGGATTTGATGTGCGCATGTCCGCGATGGTTTCTATATATAATAGTGAGCTCTGACGTCATGAAATTATGTGTTGCTAAACCATTCATCCGATTGCGATAAAACTTTGGGGATTTGATGTGCGCATACCAGCGATGGTTTCTATGTATAATAGTGAGCTCTGGAATCATGAAATTATTTCCTTTACCATTCATCTGACGATGAAACTTTAGTGAGTTGTTGTGGGCACGCACGCGAAGGTTTCTATATAATATACTGAAGGGCTCTGGCATTATGAAATTTGTATAAAAAATTGCAATAGGTAGCACGGGAGCTGTTTGAAAACTGAATGTACCGGGACTGAATGTAAGGAATGGGGGTTCGCGGGACGGGGAGAGAAGTGAGAAGGGGACGTGGGAGAGTAATGGGAGGCGGAAGGGAAACGGGACGAATGGGAAAAGACACGCAGGAAGGAACAATTTTTTATTAAGAGGAAGCCCGGTCCCCGAGAAATTTGAACAATAGATAAATACTTTACCAAATTTTTGCTATCACTGTCGGTCTTACTCCCACGACTACTGATTGAAAGGGATAACTGATAATACCTAAACCAAATTTTTAAATTACAGAACATAAACAGTTTTTGTATTTCTATATTTTTCTCCTCCAGAATTGGACCGATTTTTAGACTATATTAGATGATATTACATTGTTTAGTTTGAATACTGAACGTCTATTGATGGCGTTCAAATCAGGCAATTTTAACGATTTTTGGAGATTCATAACTCCTATAAGAAGTAACTTACCAAAAAAATCAAAACGCACCTACACGCTAGTGGTCTATATCTACACCATAATAAAAAACGAGTGTGCTTTAGACCCCACGACTGAAGTAAAACTACAAGACAAACCTCGCCCCATGAACACAGGTATCCCTGCCAAGTTACCAAACATAGCGAACGCGTGGAGCTATGACCTTGCGGTGACATATGACATTGGGGTGAATATGACTTTGGGGTGACCTACGACCTTGGGGTGACCTACGACCATGGGTTACCTATGACATTGGGGTGACCTACGACTTTGGGGTGACCTACGACCTTGGGGTGATTTACAACCTTGGGGTGACCTACGACCTTGGGGTGACCTACGACCTTGGGGTTACCTATGACCTTGGGGTGACCTATGATCTTGGGGTGACCTACGACCTTGAGGTGACCTACGCCCTTGGGGTGACCTTCGACCTTGGGGTGACCTACAACCTTGGGGTGACCTACGACCTTAGGGTGACCTTCGACCTTGGGGTGACCTACGACCTTGGGGTGACCTAGAACCTTGGGGTGACCTACGACCTTAGGGTGACCTACGACCTTGGGGTGACCTACGACCTTGGGGTGACCTACTACCCTGGGGTGACCTACGACCTTGGGGTGACCTACGACCTTGGGGTGACCATCCTTATCCTTATCGTTATTACTCCTCGCCGTCGCATCACTCTTGACTGACTCGCCGTCGATCACCGTTCGCATCACTCTTTTCGTAACAATTACCACTTTTCGTAACGCATTCACCAGCTTAACATCTAAGTCAAAACCCAGAAAGGAAATTGGAGAATACGTTTGCCGGGGACTCGTTAGTTAACTATATAGTGCTTTAGGTATGTGTAGCAAGAAAAATGACCAAAGTAAATTTAGACCATCACTAACTTTCTAAAACACGCCCTCAAAATCAAGATTAATAGAAGACGTACTTCGTCTTGCCACTCCAAAAGACGTCTATTTGTGTTTATTAAGGGTCTATTTGTTATAATCTCAGTCCAGAAGACGAAGATGATCAAAAAAGAAAGAAGATTTCTAAAGAAACCGGGGCCGCCCATTGGGATCGACTGGACTAGATGGGATTTTCTTTCGTATTTTCTTTTCTCTCACCGTCATATTATGTATTTCGTCTATCCGTAAATTTATTTGTACGTTCCGTCACTGTTTCAAGATGGTGGCAGTTTTCATTAGTAAACAAGTTCAGTAAAAGTGACCTCTTGACTCCGTTTGCCAAGCGATTTTTATGCCTAACACGTATATTCGTTACCAGATAATGTTTTCATGCATCTATCCTACGTAGTTTCTCAAGGATAGCTACTTATATTCAGAAAATGAGACGGCCTCCGTGGTCGACGGGTAATTTGATTGTATTGTTTTGTGTTATCACAATTTATTCACTTTTTTTTCTCTGAAAACCCCTTTTTTAGAAAATATCGCGCAAGAGTCTCAATTGCTCCCAACCGTCTGGAGTCAGCGAGAATATGGCATCCCCAAATTGCGGTATGTTGTACGGCTGAAGGCGGTGGGTTGGGGAAGGATATGGGAAAGAGGAAGGTACCTGGCTATTCACATCTGGTTACTGACGATACACCAAGACGATACACAGTATCTTCCACTCTGGAACGTGCAGCAAATATACTGCATATGGTATTAAATGAATAAATTGTGAAATAACACGAATTAATCAGATAAAATTATTTGCGCACGATGGATTCGAACCCGCGACCTCGGATTGCTAGTCGAGAGCCTTACCCCTCGACCACTGTGGTCGACAAATAGAATTCCTAAATACCTACCAACTTAATTATAAACGTGCAATATTTTATATGCTTCGACCAAGCATATCTAGGCAAGGCGTGTACGTCTTAAAAATGACACCGGAACCAAAAATATTGGTTGACGAAAAAATTATCTAAAACAGGGTTTCCCAAACTTTTTCTGCAATGGAACACTTTGCAAACCCGTAAATTTTAACGGAACACTTGGCTCATTTATTAGATTGGGTAATTCCTAATAATGAAGTTTAAGAAAATGTTATTACACATTATTTATTAAGTATACAAATAATATATATAACAAAAAATGGAATATAAACAACAAAAAATGGAATATAAACAACAAAAAATGGAATGTAAATAACAAAAAAATGGAATATAAGCAACAAAAAATTGTAATATAAACAATAAAATGATTATAAACAACAACAAAAAACGGAATAAATAATGGAATAAATTTTAAATAATAAAATTTTTGATCAAATTTTATTATTTAAAATTTTAAACAATGGCCTGGACTCACCAGAGCTTACCAATTTAATAAAACTCCATATTCCTTCAAGATTTACCCGACAATCGAATTTACTTCATTTGCCCACTTGTAGAACAAACTTTAGAAAAAATTCCCCGATTCCTCGAATATGTGCTCAATACAACGAATTGTTTCACAAGGTAGACATTTTTAATTTAAACCTTCAGAAGTATCGAATAGAAGTAACGCGTGCGATATTGGATTGATACGGGGTGTGCAAGGTATTGAGAGCATCTCATATCCTTATCCTATATTCTCCCTCCCCCCCCCCCCCCCCTCTCCTCTCCCCTTCCTCTCCCCTTCCTAAGTCTAAATTTAGCTTAAGATATTAGCATAAGAAACTCTTTTGGCTTCACTGCAGTTAACGTGTATATTTTTATGTCTATTGTATGTATATAAGCTGTTTGTTTCTTACAAATCAAATAAAATAAAATAAAATAAAATAAAACACCTAATTAATGACTATGATGATTTTGAGTCCTTGAATTGCATATCTTCTTGATATCAGGCACATTATTGGCAAGTTATATTTTAATATCTGGTGTGGCATCTCGAACATGTTCCTGCACTTTGACTTGGTTGCAGAATAATTAGAAACTCCCGCTTCGAATAAGTTCGTAGAAAACGGAAGTATAACAACAATAGCTTGTTTTGATAAATTGGGGTACTCTTGACTGACATACTCGCCCAGAAATCATTTAAATGAGAATAATATCAACAGTGTTGAAATATGAATACGTGTATAATATATTAAATTTAATTCTTCCGACAAATTGTCGCGGAACCCCTGTACAGGTTCGGCGGAACCCTAGGATTCCGCGGAACACAGTTTGGGAAACCCTGATCTAAAAGAACGTCCATTATCTCACAGTCGCAGATCGCAAGAAGCATTGGTTTTGATCTGCGTGAAGCTAATTGGTTTTCCAGCAAGTCCGCGGCAACGGAATAACTAGCTTTGTGAAGATCATTTTTAAAACACAAATTTCAGGTAGTTAGAAATATTTTAGGTATGCGTTATGAGGGACTTTATTATTAACAATTTAATTAGTTATATGAATATCTAAAAAAATATGTACATAACACATGAATTCGAGGTATCGTATCGAGAAAAGTAACATTTGATAAAAAATGTTTAATTTCTTCCTAGCAAAACAACTACATCACGCAAGAGATGCTACTGAATCCGATGGGTAGTTGTATTATGAAATTACTCGTAGGTGGTGTCACTTTGGGATTGGTATTGGGAATGGGAGGGCTAATCTATAGTTTTATACCGATGTTTATATGTAACCATTATATCAATGAAGAATTATACAATTTTTTCAAAGGGTAGGTATCATAGTATTGAAAAAAAATACAAGTGTGCAGTTCAAAGAGGAGACTGATCATTCTCTCGCAGCCTAAATCTTATTGATGTATTGAGACTGTAGATCTTCCATTCTGTTAGAAATCAGCACCGCATTATCAGCATACAACAGGCAACATAGTTGCAGATTACTCAATTTCGCGCCCAATCCCATTTCTTTCAATTCTTGCATACAATTATCACGCTTATATTTTTTATAAAATAATTAAACTAAGTTAATTCTGATACGTTTTAAGATTTTCACGGCCAGAAGCATTTTCGTTATTTGTTTTCGGGGTGTTATGCCGTGTTGCGCTACCTCCTTCTTTAGCCAACGTTTCGGACATCGTTGCAGTGTCCATTATCAGAGCAGATCCGGTAGATGTGTAATTTTTAGTGGTGAAGTGTGTGCTTATTTACTTCGAAGCGATACCGTGTCGCCAGCTCCACTAACATTCACTGTCGCTCGCTTCCATTTCATCGAGTTTCACAACGGTGCTAAAAAAGTTTTCACTTCAAAAAGTTTCGAAAAAAAAATAAATTTAAAATTTGAAAAAAAAACCAGACCAGACTCTTCCCTCGTTAGGACCAATCCATTTAGTTTTATTTCGATGTTTAATATTAATTAATTATTGAAAAGATTTACATTTCTGGCATCCGTCCGTCCGCCTTTATACAAAAAGATAACATTAAGAGATGAAAAGACCAAAAGATGAAAATCTCAAATATGCCCAAGTCATAATCATTATTATTATTTGACCTTTCAATTATATTCTTCAAAGAATAAATAACATTAATTTTGAGTGTTAAAGCGAAAAATAATGCCAGAAATTATTTCATGGAATATTTAATATTTTACTTTTTTGTTTTTAGATTCTTATCGCCGGGAGATGGTTTCATGACAATTCAGAATCATGCAATTTCAACAATCCTTTTGAAAATTCTTTAAAAATTATTAGAAAAAATTAAAACATTTATTTATTTATTTATTTATTTACGGACTTACGTCCAATTTAAAACAAAGTATCACGAAGTATAGAAATGAACAATGTAAGGATTCGGATGGTACATGAAAGCAAAGACAAACAGTGAAAATAGAAGAAAAAATAAGTGTCAAGTCACGTCAAGACCTTGCAAAAATTAGGGTGAATATGACATATCTTCATTTGTTTAAAGAGCGACAGAAATCATTTAAGCTAATACCAAAAAAATCAAGGTCTTGACGTGAGTTGACCAGTCTACACATTCTGGACAGTGGTGAGTTATAACCATAGTTAGTCGAGTGCTGATTGAGGAAAAGCAGGTCTTTATTTCTGAGTCTACGAGAAGGTATATTAAATGTGATGAGTTGTAGTAATGTAGGCGAGTCGATTAAACAGTTAATAATTTTGAAGAAACAAATGAGATCAGATTTTATCCGACGGTCTTCTAAAGGAGAAAGGTTTAGAGTTTGTTCAATTTCAGCATACGAGTAATTGCCTCGCTCTAATCCTAGCCTCCAAGCAATCCCCGTTAGGAACCGATATTGAACGGATTCAATATGACGAATATGGACAGCATAAAAAGGAGACCATATAACACAAGCATATTCAAGATGGGGGCGAACCAAGGAGCAGTAAAGAGTTCTTAGGGTATTTATGTTTTTGAAGTCAGAAGTGGTTCTAGTGATGAAACCAAGTAGCTTGAGAGATTTATTAACAATCACATTTATATGTTCCCGGAATAGTAATAATAATAAAACATAAAATAATAAAATAATAATAAATAATAAATAATACTGCAACGATGTCCGAAATGTTGGCTAAAGAAGGAGGTAGCGCAACACGTCATAACACCCCAAAAACAAATAACGAATATGTTAATTCTACTCAAGCGAAGCGATAGAAAAAACTTCAATTAACACAAAGCATTTTTTTTTGTATTTACAATGTAAACCAATTCGTTGTAAAGATTAATCTAAAATAATGCTGTGTACTTGATAAAATTTTTTAAATCTTCCGTAACAACATTCGACTTATTCAATTCAATGGAAGGCATCAAGTGAACTCTATATTATATTTTTTCAACACCAACCCAACCAATTTCCAGTTGGCTAAAAAGTAAAAAAAGCCAATTCAATTACTCGAAACAAAATTTTAATGATAGGTGATGCTCTCGGAACGTTCGCTAATTTCAAAATGAAAAAAAGGTCTTAAAAACTCCCCAAGGGGCCACAGTCAGCTCGCTGTTAACTGGCTTTCCAATTATATTATAACGTTGCGGTTTAACCGGGGAGTAAATACATAGCTTATACAATTATTATAAGCAATAATTATCAGCCTGAAACACTCCACATTGAAAAATCTTCCGAGAAAAGATACATGACGCCAACGGGACATGAACTCGTGCCCTTCTGATTGCCGGTCAGATGCTCTCCCAATTGAGCTATGGCGGCTTATCTTATACCCGCCAAATGATTCAATATATACTAGTGTTTCATTCAACAATTACCGCTTATTATATTTTTTCCACCTGAAAACAACCAACTTTATTTTTGCGAGAGAGACACTGTTAGTGTTAAATTCCTCGCTAGGTGGCGTCGAGAAAAATTATGTCTTCATTTATTGGGGAAATACTTAAACTTGTCAAATATTAATTATTATTATTATTTTTTCATAGTTTATAGTTACATGTATATAATTATTATAAGCAATAATTATCAGCCTGAAACACTCATCCACATTGAAAAATCTTCCGAGAAAAGATACATGACGCCAACGGGACATGAACCCGTGCCCTTCTGATTGCCGGTCAGCTGCTCTCCCAATTGAGCTATGGCGGCTTATCTTATACCCGCCAAATGATTCAATATATACTAGTGTTTCATTCAACAATTACCGCTTATTATATTTGTTCCACTTGAAAACAACCAACTTTATTTTTGCGAGAGAGACACTGTTAGTGTTAAATCCCTCGCTAAGTGGCGTCGAGACAAATTATGTCTTCATTTATTGGGGAAATACTTAAACTTGTCAAATATAAATTATTATTATTATTTTATTTTTTTACATAGTTCATAGTTACATGTATATAGTTTGTTTTTTTTTTTAAGAGTTTTATTCACCCGACCCGACGAATTTCGTACCGACTCAGAATCAATAACTGTTGTGTTAACTTATTAGCTGAATGTTTTTCATTAAGTTAAAAATTACACAATGAAGCAATTATCGATGCGCAACTGTCCGTGTTTTGTTTTTGTCAGTATCAGAGATGGCGTTGTACGGATTTATATTTTATGTGATTTTCTTACTTTTATACGTGTGAGGGAAATTCATTATAATTATGGTATTTTTCCTTTGGAGGGGTTCAGACGTACGTTCACCGTTTATCTCATTTTCGACTATTGCCATTTAATATGTAAGAAAGAGGGGCAGCATTATATGTTTAAAAACAAAAGCAAAACATTCAGCGCATTGACATTTGACGTTGTTAAATTTTTAGACTTCACTCACTATTCAATATTATATTTATCACAATATTGCTGCAGTTCTTTCAAAAGATGAGAAATCGTTCCGTAAAAAATGTATGGGGAAAAGAATTTTCTTCATAATTTTTTTTTGTAAAGTTTTCCTATGTTTTGATAGCTATTCTCCTATTCGAGGCGGAGACAAATCTAACTAATCAAAGATCATAAAAATCGGTCCAGCCGTTCTTGAGTTATTAATTTTGTAACTAGCCCGACTTTGTTTTATGTATTATTTTTTGTTACTTAATTGCATTTATTTGCTACCGTTTTCGACACATCCGTGTCATTGAGCGCTTTTTTATTACCGTCACGATTCACGATTACGGTACCGCGACAGCATAAATTATGGGCATGTAGAGTGAATGAACGAAGAAAGTTGTGTATGGAGAATATACGACGCGAATGTGAATGGTAGAAGAAGTCGGGGACGCCCGAGGAAGACATGGCACGATCAAGTGAATCAGATACTTGAGTCGGGCCATGTCAAAAGTCAGAATAATAGAAGAGAATGTATGAGACGATGTATGAATGTGAGTGAGGCAAAGAGTGAGTGCCAAGACCGAGTTGTTTGGCGGTCCGTCCTCTCTGCCTACCCCTGCGGGGAAACGGCGTGATGGTTAGTTAGTTAGTTAGACGGCATAAAAAAGGTAATAAACGTACTTTCCTTATCACAATAATGCTCCTCCGAACAAAAATGCTCCTCCTGTTTCCTCCAAAGCAAAAAGTAATAATTTTCTTACATCTCTCTCACACACCGCACCGTGACATCTCCGTAGACACCTACAATACACCTGCTAGTAACGATAATTTCGAAAAGAGAAGAATATTAAACAAGGATATTATTGAAGCGTGGGTGATTTCCAATGATTTAAAAAACGTCAAATGTCAATGTGCTGATGGTTTTGCCTTTGTTCTTAAACATATAATACTGTAGCTCTTTATTGTTCTCAACACTAAATAACAACAGTCGGAAATGAGATAAACGGTGAACGTATTTCTACACCTCCCCAAAAGAAACATAAATCATTAACCTAATTTTATTGTACAGAATTATGAACAACGTAATTGACAGCCCTGCCATCGTTGCTACTATTTTTTATTTTATTTTTTTTTTTTTTTTTTATTATTTAATAAATGTTTACATGATAGGTACATTGTTGGTATTTTTTGACTACCACTACTTTGTTGACCATGTTTCCTTATTATTTTGAGACTTCTTTCACCGTTCTCCCCCCTCCTCCCAAATCTCCACTCCTACTTCCTTTCACTTAAGATGAAACCATACTAAATAATGCAAAATTATACAAAATCATATGTTTTTGTTTTGAAAATTTGATTGCTTAGAAGTATTATAGATGCTTAAATTTATGTTTTTGTTTTGAAAATTTGATTGCTTAGAAGTATTATAGATGCTTAAATTTATTTATTTATTTATTTAATACAAACGGCATAAGTATGCCATAAACATTAATTACATGTCACAAATTCATATTCAAAATATTAGTAATGGTAAAACAGTGTATGTGTAACAGTTAATTGTGACGATACATTGTGAAGTGACACCAGAGATACATTTACATGCAAAAATCTATAATACAAATAAAATTAATAGTCATTAAAAAAATATGATAGCATAGCCGTCTTGTACCTATGTTCCGTGCAGTTAAATAGATCTATCACATCAGCATATCTATTAGTAACTTCATGCAACCTAGGTAAAAGTGAGTGTTTCGTATACTCAGTCCGATTATTGTTACATTTAAAAAGGATTTTAGAACGAGTAGTTCTCGTGGGAATATGAAATTCAATGAGCTTAGTTAGATCAGGACTGTCTATTCTACCATTTACAATTTTGAACATTAATATTAAGTCGGATATAATTCTTCGATCTGACAGTCTTAGTAAATTTAATTCTTTCATCAAGTAATTATAATGTTTTTGTTTTGAAAATTTGATTGCTTAGAATTATTATAGATGCTTCAATTAAATACTGCATGTAGAACATACCTTGGCCTTTAAAAATATCGTATATAAGTCTTTTAATAAGCCTAGAAAAAAATAAAGTATAAGTTCTATAAAAAACACTTTTAAGTCAAAACTCTCCCATTTATAAACCCCTTTTCGGATATGGTTTTATTGTTTAATGTGGCAATTCAGTTCTTTTTATAATGATCGCAAAAAAAATTCGATCTTTACGCCCGAAGTTCACAAAATATAATAAAATATGCATTTTCGGGTTGTTATTTTACAATACGGCCGGCAGTAGACGAATTTGGATTTTCAAAGTGAACTCTATGCCGTCCACTGAAGGGCTACATAACTTGTCACGCCCGTTTTTTTTCAGTTCGCTCCCGGACGGAGCGGGGAACGGTCGTTAGGCTCCGCGTCACTTTTTTCCGTAAAATCAATTTTAAAATTCTGTTTTATTAAAATAAACAATGCATAAAAAATGAGTTAATGTTTTTTACAGACCTTTACGAAACCTGTAAAAAAAAATTTCCAACCTTTCCAAAAGCTTTTTTAAACTCCTCCCATAAAAAGGCGTGAATTCCGATTTCGATTTTTTCCTGGACTATTGGATTGCCTTAATAATATCTAATCATGTCTGTACTTGTATATTTTTTAACTTACTTTCAAAGACGCTAGTGAATAACACATTGGATGTGTTGAAACCGCAAGCAAATACATAAAATTAAAATGTCTAGAAATGTTTACATATATAATGCTCAAAAAATACAAATATATAAAAATGTAGAAATATGTATGTAATAAATAACAGAAGAAGTCAGGAAAGCCCGAGGAAGACAGAACATTTTTTTTTTTTTTGGTATATTTATTCAGTTTTTTTTTTAAATTTTACAATATTAATCTTTAAAATCTTACAAAACTGATCAATCAGTTTGATTGTAAGAAATCTCTCAGTTGTCCTATTTAATTAATACTATTATACTTTTATGTTTTACATTGTAATAACTGTGTAAAATCTAAAATACTAATTATTATAAACTACTAATTATTATAATGTTTATGAATACAGTGTGTGTTAGTAATTTCCAGGTATTTGATCAATATTCGATCTGGGTATTTGTATACAATATTATTTGCTTTCATGTTCTACGGAGATAGAATGATTTAATTTTTTTTTGATATTTGAATAAGATGGCTCATTTTTAATATTTTCAGGTAATGCGTTATATATTTTCTGAATTCTATGCCTCTTTGTTCTATCACCGTATATATTTTGAGATTTATTAATAATAAACATTTGTGCTTCACTATGCCTAGTAGGGTAGTTGTGGTTTAAAGGTTTTTTGAATTCTGTATTCCAGAATTCATCTAGCGTTAATTGATAATCTACCTTACTGTGTATAGAGAGGACATTACACAAGGAGAAAATTTTTTTATAATCGCCTTCACATAATTGAACTTTTTTTTTGCCTGATATCAATTTTAGGAAACGGATTTGTAATTGTTCTATTTTATTTAAGTACGTTTTGTACGTTAATCCGTAACTATTTATTCCGTATCCTATAATTGATTCTGCTAATGCGTTGTATATACAGTATAATATATTTTTTATCAACAAAGTTTTTTAGGTGGTAAAATTTCCCTAATATGGATCTTAATCTATTACATACATTTTCAATATGATTTGACCAGGGATGGGTTAAAATTGACATCTATAGTAAGACCAAGGTATGTATATTGGTACACTTTTTCTATACATGATCAAGTGAACCAAATACTGGAGTTGGGCCACGTCCAAAGTCGGAATAATATATGTGTATATGTAATGTGAATGAAGCATGAAGTGTATGCCAATACCGAGTTGATTGTATCTGCCTACCTCTGCGAGGAAACGAATTGATGGTTATTGGAGTTGAATGCTGACACGGATGATGATATGAGAAAGGGTGAATATATTATGGAATATTCAACGAAAGGTAAATAAATACTAATGCCTTACTAGGAATTTAATTTAATAAATCATTGAAGAAGATTTTTATTTTTTTATTTATTTATTAGAGATAGGTAATATATTACAAAATTATTACATAAAATTTATAATACATTACTCAAAATGAGTTTAATATAACTCATTTCGGGAAGGACAACATTATACATCTAAAGGAAAATTATTTTTATATAAAAACACGGAAATCAATGAACAATACATAGATTTTTAAATGGACTAGATACACTTGATACAGGTTGTTAAGAATAGTTAGTGACATCTATGAGATAAATATTGTAATTAATTCCATTTGGTTAATTATTCTTAGTTTATTAGAAAAGTGTGCATATTAGAGACCTCTGTGGGAATTTTATAGAAGCTAGTGTTATCAGCCAACAAATTTAGGGCACGTGACCTCAGTGGATATTTGCTACTTGTATTGTTATTATTGTATTTTAAAACAGTCTGAAAGACGGTATTTTTATAGTTTTTAGTAGTATAAAAAGGGCTGTACTCAAGAAATTTGTTCTCTTCCATTAACCCTTACCTAGAGTATAGACGCCGTACCGCTTGAGGCGGGGTCCGGGCTGAATTTAGTTCTAAAAGTGTTGATTTCATTATTGCTCAAAAAGTGTTTGTAAATAAAACGACTCTTCAATAAAAAAGTGTTTTACAAATAAAAAGTCCACCACCCTTGATGAGATTGAAGTGATCCTAACACAGGTAATTGAAAAATTTACAAGGGTTACAAAGGAAGACAGCTAAATTCGTCACTGGTTAATAAAGTTGCTGAGAAAATATCCTTTTAGAGCTTTTGCCAATATTTTTTTGTTTGATTCTGATAGTTTTAGGACATTAGGTAATGCGTTGTATTGCGTATGTGCAATGTATTGTAAGGAGTTAATGCCAAATTTAGTTTTGTGAATAGATGACGATAGGTGTATTTGATTTTGTGATCGTGTTTTGTGCTGGTGTATATCGGAATTAAAGGCTGGTTTAGTGTTGGTGTGTGAGGAGTGTTGAATTATTTGTAGGATGGCAGTGGTGATGCTATATTTTGGCAGAATGGTAAAGGGAAGAATTTGTGTCAGTGAGTGTGTCTTTGACATGTGTATCCCATGGTAGATGGTATATGATAACAGTAATAATCTAAATGAAAATATGAAAAAGAATAAGACACAGAAAAAATTGAAAAAAATAATGGTCGCAACTGGAACTCGAACCCAGAACCTCTCGTCTAACCGGGACGAAGGTGGCAATGGCCGAATTGGTAAAAGCGCACGTCCCGGATAGAGGAGATGTTCTAGGTTCGAGTCTCAGTTGCGACCATTATCTTTTTCTGTTTTCTGTGTCTTGTTCTCTTTCATATTTTCGCTAAGATTATTAGATATGAACTTCTTCAATGATATATTACATTGATGGAAATAACCTTCAAAAGTTATAAAAAGGGAGTTGTTATTATAAAAAATTGAATATTCATTTAGACTTTTATAAAAAGGTCAATATATGTTCCATAAAAATAAAATTGAATATAGTTATCCGAGACGCTATCTAAGTTACAAACCAATTCTTAGAAAGATTGTTTCCAATGAAAAAGATGGTTGCCCATAATTTCGACCGGTCAGTGGTTGAGTGGGCATCGCTTTTGGGACCCACTAAGGCATTCTTTGTTCGATACCTCGGTTGTTTAAGTCCTCCATCACGACTCAAGCAAAATTTTCGGCTTACTGTGGTGGTAGTAGGAGATTTTCAAATATTCACAGGAGGCACCGAGGAAAACAATTTCCCTAGGGGCCTATGTCATCTTTGAGGATGCTGTGTGGAGGATTTTTTAAGGGAAAGGAAGGAGAAGAAGATATGGGACGGACTAAGGTATGAGGGGAGGGTATATCTAGGGGTCAGTGTGGCCAGGAGTGACGGACGTTGAATCTATTCCTCGCACTGCGGTGCAAGGCGAAGAGTCGGGAGAATTCGGCTGGAGAGGTCAAAAGCCTCCCTCAATCAATCACCTCCGATCCAGCCCGAGACGCAGCGGTTGGGCAAGCGTATCCGCCACCAAGACTTAGACAAACCTCATCCCTTGAACCCGGGCACCCCCGCTAAGTCACCAAACGTAACGAATCACTTGGGGTGACCTGTGGCAGGGGTGTTGGTTGTCCAATAAATGGTTCCCGGGGCGGCCGTACCATACCCGCCTCTCAAATTATCTTTAAGAGTTTATGAGACGTACCCTGAGTTATAACAGAAAATACACCCAATCGTCTTATTTAACAGTGACACCACTGTAATCATTAAAAATCGCATTTTATTCGTATCATGAAAAACGACCTTTTAATGAGACAGTATAAAGTGTTAACGGTACAAGCCCGAAGCTGCAAATTAAGAGTTATGGGCGGTCTACCCGCTCCAATTACCTTCTGCATCGAGCCACATCTGGTTTAGTTGATATTAGAAGTAAATGGAACACCTGTTGAGTTTTTTCAAAACTTGATTTCAGTATATTGATGGCACTGTATTATTTTTATGTGTTACCAAACATTGCAAAAGTGGTCAAATAAATAACAAAATAAATATTATTTTATATGTGACTAGCAGACCCGGAAACGTTGTTCTGCCATATAAATGAAAGTTCGATGATGCGGACGTAGCGCCATCTGTTTGTCATTCAACAACATAAATAATTTCGTTCTTTTTTATTTTTTTTTAACTTTATGAGTAAAACCTCAAACCTCAAATTGTAAAGATTTATCCAGACACTATCCAGAGAGCATTTAGTTCGGGTTTGAATCTTGCAATCATACATAAAGATAGTTGCCAATAATATATGCGTTAAGAAAATGAAGATAGTGTGGGTGGTTCTTAGTCGAAGTATGATACAGTTAAAAATGATCGAATTTGATATCGGCACCGTGGCGCAGTGGTTAGCGCGTTTGCACGGAAAGCAAGAGGTCCTGGGTTCAAGTCCCAGAGGTGTCAATATCTTTTTCTGATTTTTCTGTTTCCAGATTTTCGAATGAGTTTCGCTTATAGTGTCTTCATTTGATCAATTTCGTTCTGTTTGAAATACGAAAGACGGTTATATTGTTCATATAAAAATATTAAAATCGCAATTAAAAAATGGGAGGGTGAGGTAGGAGGGTGAAAACTTGAGGTTAAATATATTTTTTGATGCCAAATTTAAAAAAAAAAAAACAAAAAAATCTGGATAGGGACACCCTAATCACCTAGTGGAATGAAATATACTTAAACCTATTCTCATATCTACCTACCAAGTGTGCATAAAAAATTTCATAAAAATCGGTCAAGCCGTTTCGGAGGAGTGCGACCACAAACACCGTGCACGAGATTTTTATATATAAGGTAGATATTTCATGCTTAAATTTGGGTGGAAATGTGGAAAATACCCACATTTATATATATTAAAATATATAAATTCTATATATTATATACCTACAGTCATTATTAACCCAGCTGATGTAAACGTAATGAGTAAGATTAAGAAAGGGACCTGCAGATGGTTTGGGCATGTAGAGCAAATGACCAAAAATAGTGTAAGAAGAATATATGACGACAATGTGAATGATAGAAGAAGTCGGGGACGCCCGAGGAAAACATGGCACGATCAAGTGAATCAGATACGTGAGACGGGGCATGTCAAGAGACAGAATAATAAAAAAGCATGTACGAGACGATGGATGAACGTCAACGAAGCAAAGACCTAACCTACCTGACAAAACAAGACAATCGAATAATATTAACAAATACAAAATCCTGATCAAACAATGGATCATCGAAAAAGGTCGTGCAATAATTAGTCACCTCACCCAAATAGAATCCTCTATCTCATTATTGTTACCACTAACCAACCTGAAAAATTTTGTCAAATATTTTTGCTGTATTGAAAAGTGTAGTTTATTTAATATTTATAAAATATTTGTAAACTAGTCTGTCTCAACACAGGATTTCCTAGTGAGACAGGCGAGGCCAAAAAAATATGTGTAAACCTTTTTATATAGATGCACATAATAAAAAAAAAAAATAAAAAAAGAGTGTACGCCAAGATCGAGTTGCTTGGCGATCCTTCCTCTCTGCCTACCCCTGCGAGGAAACGGTGTGATGGTTAGTTAGTTAGTTGGTTCAGTTTCACTCGGGCTCCCAAGTGATGTAGATTCTATCCTGCTTATAATACTATGAGTGTCCGAACACCGTGTACATAATTTTTATGCTGCAGAAAAATATGTCTCAATTTTCGTCAAGTCAAGTTACTTTCCCGTGATTTTTCACGAGAAACAAAATAATAATCTAAAATCCTGGCTTATAAATCGGGTGAAATCTGTCATGGCACTTTGTCGCTTGAAATTACATTGAAATGGACCATATTTCTATTTTGATCGGCAATTTGACCGCTCGCCGGACCGCCCGCGGCCGTCAATCAAAATTTATTAGCCCGTCAATCACTCCATATTATTATTTGACCGCCGCAGGCAAATTGCCGTGTCAAAACGACTGCGTCAACGCGCCACTGCTAATAAAATCAAATAAAAAGGAATTATCACACCGAAATGTGTTCGTGTAATAAATTAAATAACGAACCCACTAACCACCACGCCGATCTCCGCAAGGGTATGCAGAGAGAACGGACCGCGAAACAACTCGATCTTGGCGCACACTTAGGGCTGCCACCTTTCAAAAACAGTAGACCCGGAGATTTTAGAAATACAGTTTTTTTAATTAAAATAAAAAAAGTTTTAGTATGAATTATTTCTAATTAATTTTTTAGAAGCACCAAAATTCACCGTCTGCAGAGAATGCACACAACAAAGTTGTGTCTAAGTCGTGTTGAAGCATAAAATTTTCTATGTTCTCAAAAATCTTTTGAGTTGTTTCGTTGGGATCCTCATAAAAATCCATTCATTTATCTTGAACACCTTTTTCTTTGTATCTGATGACTATTGGATACATTTTCTGGGATCCTTTATTTGAGGCGTCGATAGCAATCGAAAAGTGACCTCCATTTCCAGATTGAGAACTTTTTAGGTCTTGTATTTTAGACTCTATTGAGTTCGGTGCTTGGACATTCAAAACAATGGCTTCAGCTTTGGTTCTGCCACAGTGAACTTTATGTGATAGTGGTGAATCGGAATAAAGAGAGGCATTCAATTTAATTCCGCAATCGGTGCTGAAATAACTGTGGTGGTGTCTAATTGCATGATAAATCAACGCAATTTCGATTGTCGCTACGTTTAGCTCTTCGAAATATTTTTTCTTTGGCAGAAATGCGGTCGTCAACGCCCGGTCTGACCCGGAGATATCGATGTTAAACCCGTACCCCGGACATGCACCATGCAAACCCGTAGACTCCGGGTCAAACCCGGAGAGGTGGCAGCCCTACATTCACATTCATACATCCTGTCTCAAACATATTCTTCTATTATTCTGAATCTTGACATGGTCTGGCCCAAGTATCTGATTCACTTATCACGCCATGTCTTCGTCGGGCGTCCACGAGATTTCGGGCGTTCCGATGAATATACGTAAGTCTAAAGTCATGGTGTTTGAAAGACAGAGTAAGAAAACAGTGTGCTATATAATTGTGAATGATTAATACTTGGAGCAGGTGATTGAATTTGTGTATTTGGGTAGTATGTTTACGAGAAATTGGAAGGCTGATAGAGATAATGAAAGAAGGGTAAACGCAGGCCGTTGACGCTAACAAAAAACTGTCAAAAGAAGCAAAACTAGCAGTCTACAATGGAGTGCTGGTACCTACCCTGATGTATGGCAGAGGAAGGATGAAAGTATATTGATTTTTTTTACATGAAATCCACACAGAATATAATTTCCCTCAGGGCCTATACCGTCTTTGGGGATGCTGTGTGGAGGGTTTTTTTAAGGAAAGAAAGGAGAGGAGAGTTCTGGGAAGGAAAAGGGTTTAAGGGTTGGGTAGGAATCTGGGGTTCTGCGTGTCCTGGTCATCCGCCTCCAAGACCCAGACCAACCTCACCCCATGAACCCGGGCACCCCTGCTAAATCATCAAACGTAGCGAACCACTTGGGATGACCTATGGCAGAGGTGTTGGTTATTCAAAAAGGTTCCCGGGGCGGCGGTACCCATTCCCGCCTCCCAAATTGAGATCCCTGAGACGTACGTATAGTAAGACCATGTGTGATCGTATGAGATATGTGGAGCATATCTCATACGTAAGCTGTAAGAGTAGGTAAGATTAAGAAAGGGACCCTCAGAGGGTTGGGGCATGTAGAGCGGATGAATGAAGAAAGTAGCCTAAAAAGAATATGTCGTACTCATTACGTTTACAACAACTTTGCATTCCTTGCACATCTCCACATTTCTCATACGATCACACATGGTTTTACCACACGTACGCCTCAGGGATCTCATTTCTACGGCATTTAGTCAACGTTCATCCTTTCTCTGCCAGTTCCATACTTTCGTACATTAGGGTAGGTACCAGCACTATATTGTGGACTACTGGCTTCGCTTCTTTGGACAGTTTTTTTATAATTAAATTACCAACGTTGAAATAATTATTGTGGTTTGAACCGGAGTTACACACAGACCCAAAAACTCGCAAAAAAATAATTATTTTTAATTATTGATATTTTGCTTATCTCTTATATACAAACATCTCGTGTCACGGTGTTTGTGGTCGCACTCCTCCGAAACGGTTTGACCGATTTTTATGAAATTTTTTATGTATATTTGGTAGGTATGAGAATAGGTTTTAAGAGGACGTTACCAGAGAAAACCAGAAATATGTCATTTTCAAATCAGATTTTAGACGTATTGACTCTTTTCCACAAAAAATTATAAATGGATTTCGAAAGATTGTTCTTTTATCTAGCATTCGCATGTAATAAATTTTGAGAATTTTTTTAAATTTTTAGTATAATAAGGTTATACCATAGGTCGTTGGCAGATTTTTTAAATTTTCAAAAAAGATTTTGTATTATACCACACCCATTTCAAATAATATAATCATGCAGTAAAATAAATCAATATATTATCTAGCAAACGCATGTTTTAGAATTTTAATTTTTGTTTCAATAAAACCATTAAAAAATATGTACGTACATGTGTTTCTTGACGAAAATTGGTCCATTTGTGTATTTATTTGCGCATTTACAAACTAATATATTTCAGATTTTTTTAACATTCTTATTAAATGTAGACATTATTGAAAAATGATAAATACTTATAATCAAAAAATAACTACAAAAAGTACATTATTTTAATTGTTTTATCATCACGCCTTTCAGCATTTTTGGATGAAGGTGTAATATAAAGCTAATTTGAATTGAAATAAATTCGATATTGAGTTATAATTTAAAAAAACTGGTACGGAGAATAATTAATCTTTTTAATTGTAACCGCCCTGCACGATCGTATGAACAACTTTCGACGAAATGTGGATTTTCGTCCGCTGGCTGGTTAAACGCACTGGTAACGGCATTGTAAATTGTTTTATTATTTTTTTTATTTGGCATTAAAAAATACCTGTAACCCCAAATTTTAACCCCCCCCCCCCACATCCACCCTCCCATTTTTTAATCGCGATTTTAGTTTTTGTATGAACAAATTTAATTATCTTTCGTATTTAAAACAGAACGAAATTATTTATATTATCGAATGATAGATGGCGCTACGTCCGCCTCATCGAACTTTCAACTACACATACCCAAGACATTCATGAGAAGCGTCGCGTCATTTTGATATTTCATTCGGCATCATGTTCTCGCGTGGGCAAACCATCGAGCTTATTTTGGTTGGCTAAAGACGGACTGACAAAAAATATCGTACACTCAATTGCTCTTCGAAATTCACATTGATTTTCTTTTCATTTTCCTACTTTAGTTGTTCTTTTTTGTTTTTATCGGCGTTCATCGTCTACAGCGCTCCATTCCTCTTTCTGTCATAGATCCCATCCCCACACACTTACAATACATTCGTTATGCTTTATTGAACAACCAAAATATTCACTAGAAATAATTTATATGGCAGAACAATGTTTGTCGGGTCAGCTAGTAAGATATATCATCTGGTAAACAGAAAACATTCTCAAAAAAGCAATACCTTTTGTTTTTATACGGATATTTGACCAGAAAGCTACAAGGTAAAATCCGCGCGGTTTTTCGAAATACGCCCAACGTTCTACAGGACCAAAAGTTTTCAGCCAAATTTCGCACAAGACCGAAGTAACCCAAAATATATAGCATTAGGAAAAGTCGACATTTCGTGTTATTCTGTTGGCTACTGGGGGGGAGGGGGGTGGCTGCCTATCCCGGCGGGGACATTAGTTCTCGTTACTGGGCACTTTGCGCGGGGGTAAACTGCGCGTCTTGGAGCGGGGGAGCCAACGGATCCAACGTATCCGGAACGAGAGATTCCGTCTCATATAAAACGAGAATTTTTGAAAATGAAATAAAGAGGGTCGGATTTAGAAATGATGCGCTATGTATTTTTATACCAAATTGAAAGTTTGTGTTAGTGATCCTTAGAAAGTGATAAAAAAGAATAAAATGATTTAAAAATCAGATAACGTGTAAATACGGATGTTAGAGAGAGATATATAGATATTATTAATAGATACCTACGTGTTCAGTGAAAATATTTAGTAAAGCCCTTTGGGAGGCATGCATGGATACCGCCGCCCCGGGAAGCATTTATTGGATAACCAACACCTCTGCCGTAGTCACCTACGTGGTTCGCTACATTTGGTGAATTAGCCGGGGTGCCTCATTTCATAGGGTGAGGTCTGTCCGGGTCTTGGTGGCGGATGCGTCTGCCCATCAGCTGCATGGCAGGCCGGTCCGAAGAGAGTGGTTGAGGGAGTCTCTTTGACTTCTCCAGAACATCACTTTGCACCGCAGTGGGAGGGATGGATTCGTACGTCTGTCACTCCTGAACTCGCTGACCCCCTGATTCCTACCCGCCTCTAATATCCTTTTCATTCCCCGAACTTCCTCTCCTAAAAAGACCCTCCGCACAGCGTCCCCAAACATGATAATATAGGCCCGATGGGGAATTATTTTCCTCAGGAGGCTCCTTGTGTGGAGCTAATGTAATAATGTAAAAAAAAAAGAAAAAAATATATAAGATCAGTTGAGACTCTTGGACGGTAAACACATTAAAAAAAAAAGTCTGTTATATGCAAAAAAGGAACCAATAGAAGTCAAAAAATAGAATACAATGAATAGCCAAAATATGTTTCTAAGGTCCCAAAAGAATTTCAAAATCCAGATCCCCTTTTCAGAAGTCCCAAATCCAATATCTATAAAACACTCATCGGACCAGCGCTAAGCCACGGCTCAAGAAGAATAGTAAAGGGACATTGGATATTTACGAAAAAGAGGGAAAATGTTGAGGCTATAAGCACTTCCTAAATTTTCTTGAAAATCTCGGATAAGGTTTATATTTCAACGTGAAGCCACCTGGGACCTACAGCGGTCGATCGATATAACCCTCTTATCAATACGATATTGACTAACTCTGTCATATATTATAAGTTGGCGATATTTGCGAGCACGGTTGACAAGAAATGTTTCAGGTAAGCTTTGGTTAACTGTCAATATTCACATCTTTTTTTAATAATGTTGTTCGTAACGAAAAATTACTGGTTTATTAATGAACGGTGGGGAAGCTCTTGGAATTGAAAGAGTCGAATACGCAATCAATTGAAAACGCTCGGACGTGGAAAAACGAAATAATGAATATATATTTTCGTTATTTGTTTTTGGGGTGTTATGCCGTGTTGCGCTACCTCCTTCTTTAGCCAAAGTTTCGGACATTGTTGGCTAAAGAAGGAGGTAGCGCAACACGGCATAACACCCCGAAAACAAAATACTTTTGGCCGTGAAAATCTTAAATTTTATATATATATATATATATTTTTTTTTTTTTACATTAGCTCCATAAAGGAGGCCTTGAGGAAAATAATTAACCTCAGTGCATATGTCATCTTTGTGGATGCTGTGTGGAGGGTCTTTTTAGGAAAGGACGGAGAGGAAGTTCTGGGATGGAAAAGGGTATTAAGGGTGGGTAAGAATCTGGAGGTCAGTATGTCCAGGAGTAACGGACGTATGAATCCATCCCTCCCACTGCGGTGCAAGGCGATGTTCTGAGAGAGTACGGTGGGAAAAGTCAAAGGGACTCCCTCAACCATTCTCTCCAGATCCGCCCTGCCGTGCTGCTGGTGGGCAGACGCATCCGCCGCCAAGACCTGAAGACCCCGGCTAAGTCACCAAACGTAGCGAACCACTTGGGATGACCTATGGTAGAGGTGTTGGTTATGCAAAAAATGGTTCCCGGGGCGACGGTACCCATAGTCACCTTAGAATTATCGTTCTTGATAAGCGTGTTTTAGATTTTACACAACTGATAAACAAGGTAGGTTAAATGGTTGCTTATCAGTTGCGTAAAATTTAAAATACGATTTTACATTTGAACACATAATCTTTTCTAGACTACCAAATCGGACACCATCTTTAAACGGAACATACAAACGATTTTACAGACAGACGAAATGCAAACCGGTCGAGTTAAAACAGCATTAGTCACAAGTTAAATTTTAAAATACCAGAACAAAACAGCATTGCCAATTAACGATTTCAAACCAATCATCAAATCTTATAGATCGCCGGTTTATACAGAACATACTAAAAAATCACAACTTGACCCCGTAACTTAGGTAATTATCGACCCGTTTCAAATTTACCTTTCCTATCAAAAATTCTGGAGAAAATTGCTGCTGCACAAATAACCATCATTTGAATTCAAATAAATTATTCACTAATCGTCAATCCGCATATAGAAGGTTTCACTCAACAGAAACCGGAATGCTTCGTATGCTGTCAGATATAACTTTGGCCATAGAGTCAGGTAAGTTAGCACTTATCTCACTCTTAGACATGAGTGCAGCGTTTGACACGATTGATCATGACTTTCTCATTAGGAGGTTAGAGGAAACATTTGGTTTGAGTTCCGATATTAAAAATTGGCTGATGTCATATCTATCCAATCGCTTACAAGCCGTTAAGGTTGGAATTAAGCTATCTAACTTCGCAACAATTTCTTCAGGGGTACCCCAAGGATCCGTTTTAGGCCCACATCTTTTCATCCTTTTTACAAATGATGTCGCCAAAATAATCGATTTTGTATTTTAATCTTTCGATTTTGATCTTAAAATAATTTGGTCTCCTGTCCCACTGCTACGCTGACGATCAGCAAGTTTATTTTTACTGCTCTCTAAACGAAATCAACAGTCTCAAAATCCGCATAGCTGAATGCCTAGAAGCAATAACTCGTTGGATGTCTTCAAACAAGCTGAAGCTGAATCCATCTAAGACTGAGTTTCTATGGGCGGCCACAAACAAACGCCAACATTTCATAGACAATACACCTATTTCCATTTCCGGCAACGATATTATTCCAAAGACAACAGTCAAACTTCTTGGCGTTAATTTAGATTCAGACTTTTCGTTAAAAAGTCAAATAAATAGGACAGTAAGCACCGTTTTTTTTCACCTAAGACAACTCAAGTCAGTTCGAAGAAACCTTCCTACAGAGGCGACAAAACTATTAATTAACTCTTACGTAGTCTCGCGGCTCGATTACTGTAACGGCATCTACGCTAGTCTTCCAAAATATCAAATTGACAAACTTAAATCCGTGTTTAATGCAGCGGCAAGGCTCATAACTGGGGTTTCTAAATATTCGCATATTTCAGAACACCTTCGTAACCTTCATTGGCTCAAGTGCCCTGAGAGAATCCAGTACAAATTGTGCTGGATGGTTTTTAAATCAATCTACGAAATGGCCCCACCTTACATCTCCGAATTATGCGTCCCGGAAAATACCGGTCCGAGACAATTAACCCTTAGATCAGCAACTTCATCTGCTAAAGGCAGACTAATAGAACCTAAACGAAAGCCAAATACTATGTTTGGAGATCGTGCTTTCGGAGTATCTGGGCCTAAGGCTTGGAATAGACTCCCTCCGGAATTAAGATGCATAACAAGCCCAACAGGGTTTAGGTCCAAACTAAAAACCTTCCTTTTTTGGCTCTCATACCCGTAATTTAAATATACCTATTTGAGAGTATCATACTTGTATTGTCTATGATATGTCTTAATCACACTTTTCTTACTGAATTAAAATTACTCGATTCCTTACACATCAATCTGTCTCTTGACGAATCACATTTAGAAAGATCAAATCCTTATAGGTACTACTGCACCACCCACCTTTACATGTTGCTTTTACTTTCCAAAATACACTCGTCAAAGAATAAATTACATATTAATATTAAAATATTTTTCAGGATTAAATAACATGTGTTCACAATAATGTCCTCTGCGTGCGAACTCTATCTAAATTTCTTTAAATGGACAATAAACAGTGTTAATTTCAAGCGACCTCCCAGGTAAGTATGGTCCTGTTTTCATTAAATTTTAGGTAGCATCGCGTTCATTGGTCAAAATATTGTACATGTATTTTCGTATCGGTGATCAATGAACCGATGTATGCAATTTTTAGCCATAAGTTGTTTATAATTGTTTGCCTAGCTTGTAGTTTTTTAGATTTTAGAAATGTTTGTACAGCGCCCTTGAGGTGATTTTTCACAAAAACGGCGCTATATAAATCATCCAAATATTATTATTATTATTATAACATAATGTTGTATTTTCACAGTAATTTAGGGTTCCAGCCCAGAGGTGGCTCCCATAAAATGAGTTCTAACTTCCTTTACATTAATTCCCAACCCTACAAAGTACATAGAGAGAGTAAAAAATTCCCCTGATACGAAGGGCGAATGCACAGAACAAACAATTCTTAGACTGGTGGTCTGTACTGATTTAGAAAAAAACTGGTATAGCCAACTACAATTCAGACTCTTGGGTCACAGAGAAGCGAATAATGCAGAGTTTTTGATCAAGAAAAAAAAAGTTTAATTATTTTAATATTAGCTGGTTCCCGGCATGCGTTGCAATGTCATATTCAAAGAAATACATTTTTCCCTTGAATCACCTTTCCCGTGCGTTCCCGTTCCCCTCCCGCGTCCCCTTCCTAGTTAGCTTTATGAATTATAGTCTATATGTTATTCTGATGTATGATCTATATTATTGTAAAGTTTCATTAAAATCCATTCAGTAGTTTTTGAGTGAAAGAGTAACAAACATACATCCATACAAACTAATATTGGTAAGATACGCCCATCATACTGGTTTTTACAAACATGTTGTGATATCTATATTATATATAAAAATCTCGTGTCACGGTGTTTGTGTTCGACTTCTCAGAAACGGCTTGACCGATTTTTATGAATTTTTTTATGTATATTTGGTAGGTATGAGAATAGGTTTTAAAGCATATTTCATAACACTATGTCATTAGATTGTCCCTATCAAGAAAAAAAAAAATCAGTTTTTTCGACCTATTTTTTTTTTGTATTTTTTTTTTATTTGGCATCAAAGAATACCTATAACTCCAAATTATAACCCTCTTACCCCCACCCTCCCATTTTGAATCGCGATTTGAGTATTTTTTTGTGAAAAAAATTAACCGTCTTTCGAATTTCAAACAGAACGAAATTATTTATGTTGTTGAATGACAGATGGCGCTACGTCCGCCTCATTGAACTTTCATTCACACATGCGCAAGACATTTACGAGAAACGTTGCGTCATTTTGATATTTCATTCGGCATCACGTTCTCGCGTGGGCAAACCATCGAGCTTGTTTGTGTTGGCTAAAGACGGACTAACAAAAAATATCATACAATCAATTGCTCTTCGAAATTCATATTTATTTTCTTTATTTCATTTTCCTTCTTTAGTTGGTGTTTTTTTGTTTTTATCGGCGGTCATCGTCTACAGCGCTCCATTCCTCTTTCTGTCATAGATCCCATCCCCACACACTTACAACACATTCGTTATTTTTTTTAACAACTAAAATATTCACCAGAAATAATTTATATGGCAGAACAATGTTTGTCGGGTCAGCTAGTAAGATATACTATCTGGTAAACAGAAAACATTCGCAAAAAAGCAATTCCTTTTGTTTTTATACGGATATTTGACCAGAAAGCTACAAGACAAGGCTTTATTTGGCAGAACAATGTTCACCGGGTCAACTTGTCTATATATACGAGTAAATTAAAAAAATTAGATTCAATATGTTTGGGTCCACAAATCTCGGAAAGTAATCAATGGATTGACTCCAAATTTTTAAAGAACATTGTGTTTCAGCAGAAAAATGTTTCTATATATTATGGTAAGCTCTGACTTTATGAAATTTGCATAAAAAATTACTACAGGTGGTACGCGAGAAGTTTGAATATGTGTGTTTTTCATATATTGTAGCGGCATGGAGGGAAGGCAGGAATTGGAGGGTAACGAAGGTTGTTCTTACACACTAAATAACAACAGCCAAAAATGAGACAAACGGTGAACGTATCTAATGTATGTCTTTAAACCCTCAAAGGAAACATACATTATCATACATCTCCCTCACATGTATAAAGAAAATGAAACGCAATCGCCGTCGGCCGTGGCTGAGCCGTAATAAGTTTTATCTGTTTCCTTCAAAGGAAAAAAAAACGAGTGTGCTTTAGACCACACGACTGAAGTAAAACTACAAAACAAACCTCCCCCCTTGAACACGGGTATCCCTGCTAAGTTACCAAACGTAGGCGGAGAAAGGGAGGAAGAAGGCGGGGAAGATGGAAGGGGAATGCATGATGGGAAGGGGACGCGGAAGGGGAACGGGGATGCATGGGAATGGACATGCAGGTAGAAACAATTTATTTCTTCGAATGGCATTACAACGCATGCCGGCATGGCAATGGCATTGCAAAATATGCCATATTGTTCCTCAAAATTATTATTCACCAGCTAGTACATTATTATTATGTAAGGAACGATAACCATGCAGATAGTAAAATATGCTAATTAAATTATATAGAACCCATGTAGAAGAATAGTAGGTATTATGCAACATTGATTATTATTATTCAGGTATGTTATTATAGCCTTCGTATTCCGTGCAGTTGAACACATCTACTACTTGTGAGAAAGTATTGCGAACTGCAGGTAACCTAGGTACCTACAAGCGAATATCTAAATGACTAAGTCCAGATATTGTTTTTTTTTACAATAGCTCCTCACAGGAGGCCCGGAGTTATAAAAATTCGCTCAGGGCTGTGATCTTTGGGGATGCTGTGTGGAGTTTTTTGGGAGATGGGTTAGTAGGACTCTGGGGATCAATACGTTCAGGAGTGAGAAACGCATGAATCCATTCCTCACACTGCGTTAGCTAATTTAGTTAGTTAAGTGATTATATTCTGTACATAATTAATCTTTACATAGTATAAAATGAAGTCGCTCCCGCTGTCTGTGCGCTTCGATCTTTTAAACTAATCAACGGATTTTAATGCGGTTTTCACCAAATGATAGAGTGATTCATGAGAAAGGTTTTTAGGTACATAATTGTCAAGGTTTTGTGTAAATTGGTTGAAATACGAGTATATAAATAAAGGGAGCGGGCTCCCAATCGGGCGGTGTGGATTTGATCTAACAGACGGCGTTGGTTATAAAGGTTTGGGTAATGGCGTGGCGTTGTGTTTCGTTAGCCACAGCAACGTGTCCGAGTCTGCTAGTGGTTAATCAATCTTATATTTTTTGGATAAATTTGAACAAAAGTTAAGGTCAAACTGAGCTTACTTTTGACAAACGGACACGCCCATAATACACTTCTATCGGTTTATCTCTTCAGAGGGCGGAATAAAGGGGGCAAGTCTCAAGTCTACCGAGAAACAGAAGGAAGGGGAGAGGGGAAAACAAGGGATATAGCAGGAGTATAAGGGGGCAAGTAACATTGTGAAGGGATGCGATTCGCCGGATGAAAGAGGACAAAGTAAATAACGGCGATGCGGGATTATCAAAATGACGATTAAATAATATACATACCCCTTTTTGATACGGAAGGCGACATTAAAGGTGACAAAGTCAAAATATATAGACTGTCTACTTTCAGTATCGCCCTGGTGAGGATCAATGTTCAAAATATTAAAGTTGTTTTTAATTCGTTTACTTATTTGACTTTATTTCATATAATAGTACACAACTACTGACCCTGTGCCCAACTGTTGAATTTAGCAGCCACCTCTGGTCTGGAGCCCCAAAATTTCCGCAAAAAAAAAACTTGATTCTGTGCATAAACGGGCGGTCCGTTTGATAAATTTCTCTATATTAACAAGCGCATTGCAATATTTAGAGCACAGGCGCCCGGTAGGTGCGCTGTTCTTGTTCTACCGATATTACGATGGAAGATGCTCCGATGAACTAGCGTCATTGATCACTTCGGCACCGGTGTACAGTCGTGAAACACGCCCAACATACGTTCAACAGCTCGGCTGTAGAATGATTTTCCCGCCTCGTGTTTCTTCCTTCCTATAACATACTTACGTTTACTCCTTCCTCTCCCCAAAAAGACCCTCCACACAGCATCTCCAAAGACGAAATAGACCTGGAGGGAAATCATGTTCCTAAGGGCCTCCAAAAAATAATCAGTTAACACATTTGTAAATGACTGATTTTACAGTTTAAACCCAACCGTTTTGCATTTTGTCTGTCTGTAAGTTTGTTTGTGCGATCCATTTCTGGAAGTCAGTGTGTCCAGGAGTGACATAAGTATGAATCTATCCTCGGTACAAGGCGATGGGTCGAGGGAGTCCTGCTGGAGAGATCAAAAGGTCTCCCTTAACCAGTGCGTCCCTGCTAAGTCATCAAATGAAGTGAACCACTAGGGGTTTCCTATGGAAAAGGTGTTGGTCTGTTCTATGTCACTGTTCACGTAATTATATTATATGGAATATATTTTTTTTACATTTACTCCACACAGGAACGGGGCCTATGTCGTCTGAGTCGAGCCTTTGAACATTTAAGAACGAGTCGAAGAAGCGACCCGTTCTCATGTGACAAATGTCAATCGTGTACATATGTTGGGCGCGCGTTTCCCGACTACGCACCGCTGCCGAGGGGATCAATGATGCTTGTTCCTCGGAGCATCTTCCATTGTAATACCGGTAGAACAAGGATAGCATTCCCACCCGACGCCTGTGCTCTAAAGATTGCAATCCGTTTGTTAAGATGGGAGAATCTATCAAACGGACCGCCCGTTTCTGAGTCGAGGGTTTTTTCATGTATTTTGGGGCTCCATACCAGAGGTGGCTGCCAAATTCGAACATGGGGCGCACATGTGATTTGTACAGGGTTAGCAGTTGTGTACTATAGTATCTGCGGGCCCTGTACAGTACGCCCAGTTTTTGGGAGGTTAACTTTACTATGGCTTCGATGGAGCCCCCATACCTGAGCTGGTCATTTAGGGTTACACCAAGCATACTAATGGAGGGCCTGTTCGGAAGATTGCTTCCGTTGAAGGAGACTGGATTTTCATTTCGATGCCTTTTAGACGTAATCGAACAGTATTAATAGGTTAGAGTGTGCGTGGTTGAATTTCAGAACCCGGCTTCGAGTGCATGTCTGACGCCACGCAAATAACATCTGTGTACGTGAAATTTCAAACAAAGCTACCTTTGTAATTCGGTTTCGAATTCAAGAATTCCTCAAAAGATGTCGCCACTTCCGTAGCGGATTAGCAAGGACGTGCCCCTGGCAGGTATAAGTACTGCGAATTTGTGAATTTGAGTATCTCTTCGGATTTGGAAAGATTGGCGGTAATGCTTAGATGTGAATAATAGCATCAAGCGGCTATAAATTACATGTGACGTCATTGCCTGTTCCGGTTACTTTGTCCCGGTGACTAGCTATCACTGGATGACAGTGGATCCGAGGAACGGGCTATTTTTGGAACCAGTTCCTATCGGATTTATAGAATGGTCATCAACACTAACTGGGCGAAGCCGAACCAAAAGCCACCCGCAGGGCCTACCAGCAAAAACCTGCGGAGCTGGTTTTTTACTGCTAGTCAGACAGGATTACTCATAGGTGGTGTTTTTTTTAGATTAAAATTAGGTATGAGGGAAAATCTACTGTTTTTTTTATATACGAGTATCAATGCCTAGTACAAATTTGTGTGCGAAATTTACTTACGCATGCGGGAACACGGCTTAGTGTTGGAGTGTGATGAATTTCAACTAAACTATACCAAAGTTTAGTCAATTCCTATGTATTTAGTTTTGTAGAAGAAGGAGGTTTTCTTACCTGAAACAAAGGAAGAAACAAACATTAAAATTCATTCAATAAATAAAATAAAGTAGGCAGTACTTATAAGCAAGAACATTTCGCATATATTAAGGGTGATGCTTCAGGCCTCGATCATATTTTGTAAGAGGGTCATAATTTTTTTTACATTAGCTCCACACAGGTGGCCCTGAGGAAAATAATTTTCTTCAAGGCCTATGTAATCAGATTATAATTGACGTCCAGCGGTAAGGCTCTTGACTCGCACTCCGAAGGTCAATTAATTTTATTTGATTAATTTGTGTTATTTCACAATTTATTAATTTAAATTAATATATAGTATATTTGCGGCACGTTCCAGAGTGGAAGATACTCTCAGAATCGCCCTGGTGTAAGACCACCATTCAGAAATGAAAAGTTGCTTAAAATGGCTTTAGCCGTCTTTGGTGACCAGATCTAAATAGCCAGGTACTTCCCCGCCTTCCTCTTCCCTATCTCCTTCCCCTCCCCACTACCTACAGCCTCACAACATGCCCTAGCTGATGTGCGGTATTCATGTAAAAAAAATATCTTAATGTATGCTGTGCGGAGAGTTTTTTTTAAGGAAAGGAAGTTCTGGGAAGAAAATAGTTTTGACGAGTGGGTAGGAATCTGGGGTCAGTGTGTCAAAGAGTGACGCATGTATGAATCTATCCAGGTTGTAGGGCTGGGCTCGGCTACGACTCCTTTAAGCAATCTCTCCCGATATGCTCTGCCATGCAGCTGGTGGGCAGACGCATCCGCCGCCAAGACCCGGATGAACCTGAATCCCATGAACCTGGGACCGCTGCTAAGTCACCAAACGTAGCAAACCACTTAGGGTGACCTATGGTAGAGTTTTGTTTGTCCAATAAACAGTTCCCAGTGCGGCGGTACCCATACCCGCCTCTCAAATTGAAGCATATACAGCATTTATAAGCTAGATTGCATTAATTAAGGTTAACCCCTTAGACCTCGACCATGTTGTGTTAGAGGGTCAAAATATTTCCGCTTTGCAATAAAATTTAAATAAATGGAATGCATTATAAACGTTACTGCACATCGCTTTTGTTGCTGTCGTTCCATGTAAAAATAATAAAAAATTCCCAAACTTTCATTTTTTTTTAAACGGTGAACCGAAACTTTGGTTTCATAAAGGCGTACATTTTTCTTCTTTTGTGGATAAATTTTTGATTTGAATTAAAAGCGTGATATTTTCTCTTTCTAACACCGTTTATGACATATTTCTCGCAATGATAGTAAGGAAGACACAATGATTTCTATGTGACTTATATGAGTTGTTCCGAAAAGCGAAACAATAACCCTGATGCAAAAGGTAATAAACATACGTTCCTTATCACAATCATGCTACAACTCTTTCAAAAGATGAGATACACAATGTACGTAGGTCTGTTTCCTACAAAGGAAAAAAATGCAATTCTTACATCTCTCTCACACACCGTACTGTGGTGACCTTTCCGTAGACCCCTACAATACTACTAGCCATGACGATAATCTTGAAAGTTTAGAAAATAGTTACAAAGGATAATATTGAATACGAGTGAATTCTAAAAATTCAAAAACACAACTTTTCAATGAGCTGGTGGTTTTGCTTTTGTTCGTAAACAGATAAAGCTGCAGTGCTTTCTTACACACTAAATAACAACAGTCAAAAATGAGAAAACGGTGAACGTATCTAATGTATGTCTTTACCCCCTCAAAGGAAACATACAATCATTATCATACACCTCCCTCACATGTATAAAGAAAATGAAACGCGATTCCCGTAAGTAAGTGGAAAAGTAAGAAAATCACAAAAATTATAAATCCGTACACAACGCCATCTCTGATACTGAAAAAAAACAAAGCACGGACAGTTGCGCATCGATAATTGCTTCATTGTGTAATTTTTAACTTTAAAAAAAACTGAATTTAATTCAACTACTAAGTTAACACAACAGTTATTCATTCAGTGCATCAACAGTTTTGTTTTTAATTTATGTATGAATACCTCACAAGAGTTCCAGCTGCTCCCGTCTGAAGCCAGTGATACTATGGCATCCCCAGTTGGCGTATGCTGTGAGGCTGAAGATAGTAGGGATAGGGATGCGAATGGTGAGGAAGGTGGAGAAGTAGCCAGGTTAATCAGATCTGGTCACTAAACACGGCTAAAGCCATTTCAAGTAACGTTTCAATTCTGAATGGTGGTCTTACACCAGGGCGATACTGAGAGTATCTTATCTCTGGAACGTGCCGCAAATATTACAAATAGTTTTTTAATGAATTAATCGTGTAATAAAACAAATTAATTTAAAAAATATATATTTTATGCCATGCCGAGATTCGATCCCGCGACCTTCGTATTTTTTGGTCATCAGTCATCAGTGTGGTAAAATACTCGGCTTCCGCGTTTTATCTTAAGGCATAACATTATTATTTCATTGGCATGTCAAAAAAAATTATGGGACTTCTTAATCTAATGTGAACAAGGTCATAACAATGTTATTCAGTTATGGACAAGTCATGGTGTAATAATGTATAGTGGGAGGCCCCCCCATCCATCTTGTATCGAGGTGCCGCATGTGTCGCTGTCAAATACCACTTATGTATACCGCCATCCCATTAGCATATGCGAATTATTGTATTATAGGGAAATTTAGAGGCAATGAAATGAGGAATACTAGGAAGGGTAAACGGTTCCCCGATAAATTATCCTAAGGACAAAACTCCCCCAATTAAATATCCACTAAAACCTAATCTAACCTAACCTAACAAAAAAATATGGGACAAAAATAATACAGTAAAATAATACATCCTGTATTATCCATCCACCTACTAAAACCTGACACAACCTAACAAAAAAATGTGACAAAAATAATACAGACAACAGACATCCTGTAAAGACAGTAAATTATTGTTGAAAATAGTAAAATGGGACAAAAATAATACAAATAACCTGTAAAGACAAAAAAAATTAATGTTCACAAGTAGTAAAATGGGACATAAATAATACAGACATCTTGTAAAGAAAATGAATTATTGTTAAAAATTGTAAAATGGGACAAAAATAATACAGACATCTGTAAGACAGTGGTGCTCAAACGGTCCATCGCGAGAGCTTTTTGAGTCGATCTCGAGAAAAATTTGCCGATGTAAATAGATCAACTCACAGTTTTTGTTTTAGTTGATTCTGAATTAGGCCTCAATAAGACCGCCCATTTTCATGCCTTTTTGTATATTATTTATTTGTAGCTTGTATTGTCAATGGTTGCGCACTTTCATTATTTGTTTACTCTATCCTCATCTATGTATATGACGTCACAAGTCCGCATAGAAAAAAGTCTAATTATTGCATATTCATGGTGAAATATTGTCAAAAACTGCCCCCTTCAAAAGCCCGAAGTTATCGATATAGTTTCTAATGTGTGGTCTGATTTATTTATGAGTCAGTCAGTCCGAGTTGTAACTTGAAGGCGATACGAAGTTTATTAATAAATAATACAAAATGAGTGCGGTGAATAGAAGTAAAACGTATCATTTAATAACGATTGTTAGGAAGAATTATTATTTTGTATGGTGAAGGATAAGTGCATTTGTTCATTTGCCGCGCGTCAGTTGCAATACCTAAGCATGAGAACTTAGAGAGGCATTATAAAACCATTCATAAAAACTATAAAAAGGATTTCCCGCCACAGAGTGAATTAAGAAAACGAAAAGTATGTAATTTGATAATTTGTTTAAGAAAATAACAAACCTTGTTCACAAGACCAGCCAAACAATCAAAAGCTGCAACGATCGCGTCAATTAAAATATCTCATATCCTCGTATTGGCGAAACACAAGAAACTATTTGAAGATGGAATGGTTGTGAAGGGAGCATTTATTGAAGCGGGTGGATCTTTTTATGGAAATGTCCATGTGTTAAACCGTCCATGAGTTCCAAGTACAAAAATTGCAGAAAAACTATTTTCTTGTTTTAAGTGTAGTATCAATTAAATATCAATTTAATTGGGTGTAGTATAAATTAAAACCGAGGACTCGCGTGCAGATTAAGTCTTGGGTTAAAACCAGTTTCATGTTCCGAATGATTAATCGTTATGGTATTTAGAGTTGAATTTTATTTCAAACCATTCTTCAAAATGAGTAATTCGTTGGAAAACCATACGCGTGTTATGAGAGTAATAGTAATTAAAGCTTCGATCTCAATTTAAAACCAGTTTTGTGATCAGAATGTAAAATTTCAGTTGCGGATTCATCTGCCGACAGATTTCGATGAAAAACATTCTCTTATTCGACGTGCAGTTATTAAATTCTAGTTGCAAACTATTAATATGCTGCCACAATAAAGAAAAGCTAATTTCATCTGCGAGTAGTTTTAATTTGCCGCATACAGATTTAAACCAGTTTTGTGTTCAGAATGTAAAAGTTGAGATGTGGATTCATCTTCTGACACATTTCGAAGAAAAATATTCTCTTATTCGAAGAACAGCTATAAAATTCTAATTGCAGACTATGTATGTGGAGCCAAAACCAAAGAGAAACCATGTTCATGTTCTGAGTTTTAATTTTTTAGTTCGCCGCACACAGATTTAATTTAAACCTGTGTTCAGAATGTAAAATTCCAGTTTTTTTTTTTTTTTTTGTACATTAACTCCACATAGGAGGCCCTGAGGAAAATAATTTCCCTCAGGGCCTATGTCATCTGGGATGCTGTGTGGAGGGTCTTTTTGAGGAGAGGAAGGAATGAACATTGGTCTTGAAGAGACCCATGTTGTAGGAAGGAGGAAACACAGAGGCCGGCAAATCATTCCACAGCCGAGCTGTTGAACACAAGAACGAGTCGAAGAAACGACCCGTTCTCATGTGACAAATGTCAACTGTGTACAAATGTTGGGCACGCGTTTGGCGTGTTTCCCGACTATGCACCGGTGCCGAAGGGATCAATGATGCTAGTTCCTCGGAGCATCTTCCATTGTAATACCGGTAGAACAAGGATAGCATTCCCACCCGACGCCTGTGTTCTAAAGATTGCAATCCGTCTGTTAAGATGGGAGAATCTATCAAACGGACCGCCGGACGGACCGTTTCAGTTGTGGATTCATCTGCTGACACATTTCAAAAGAAAATCATTCTCTTATTCGAAGGGCAGTTATAAAATTCAAGTTGTAGACTATTTGTTCATGTACTACCAGAATCAAAGAAAAACCATTTTCTTGTTCTGAGTGTAGTTTTAATTCACCGCATGCAGATTTAATTAAAACCAGTTTTTTGTTCACAAAATAGCGATAAATTAAATAACAAGTTGCCGATTTTTCGTGTACCGAGTGAAGCTTTGCATTTAAGTTGCATGTCATGTGCTGCAAAATTCTGAGAAATTGACTGATCCGCGTGTAACTATTATTTCGGAACTCTTATAAGGAAATTAAAACCTGCCTTGTGTTATGAAGATGCAAAATCCTACTACATGGATACCATTCTCGATTTCCGAGAGCAGTTATAAGTTTGTGGTAGAATATAAACATGATTTTTATTGCAAGAATACTCGTCCCTGGCGCTTAAAAATCTGCGGAGAGTCGATCGATCGGAGTCTAATAATATTGAGGTAGATCGCCAGCAGTTCAAGTTTGAGCACCCCTGCTGTAAGACAATAAATTATTGTTAAAAATAGTAAAATGGGACAAAAACAATACAAAAATCCTGTAAAGGTAAATATAATAAATTGACAAAATAAAACAGACATCCTGTAAAGATTATAAATTATTTATTGTTCAAAAATAGTAATATGGGACAAAAATAATACAGACATCCTGTAAAGACAATAAATTATTGCCGGACTCTGTGATTCCTCCATCCTACAACATGGGTATCTTCAAGACCAATGTTTATTTCTTCCTCTCCTCAAAAAGACCCTCCACACAACATCTCAGATGACATAGGAACTATGGAATTTATTTTTTACCTTCTGAATGGAGATCTAAAAAAAAAAACTTTAATTTATGAAGGTTAGAAGGCGAATATTTTATAAAAAAATGGTGACCGGAATTTTATGCTTCAGTCCAAAAATTTCATCATTTTGCATTTCAAGGGTTGGTTTAAATTTAACACCACTCAGTGCATATTAAATAAAACATCCCTTCGTTTAAATCGACGCTCCGTGTAGACGCCGGCGTCGCCCGACCTTTTGGCGTCGGGGGTTTATTACGCTCCCCGCACCCCCCCCCCCCCCACCCCTTCATACCCCGACAGTACATACCTAGCACAGACCTACTCCCCTTGTTCCCAACCCCCGCTTCATATCCGTATTTAGAAGGTAGCTACACGGAAAGCTGGGAGATTTATAAGACATATCGATTGACCAGTTAATTGGTAAGAAAAATCAAAATTTAAGTTGTTTTTTTTTCAGTTTCACATTTTCCAAATGTAAACGACATTTTTTCTTCGGTGTGTCATTTTTCAATTATTTGTCACAATTTCTAGTAAATTTGAAAATCAAATGAAACAATAAATTTACCGTAAAGAATGCAAAGCCGATGTAAGGGTAATAAGTAAAGATTAAGAAAGGGACCCTCACATGGTTTGGGCATATAGTATTACTCGATTCCTTACACATCAATCTGTCTCTTGACGAATCACATTTAGAAAGATCAAATCCTTATTGGTACTACTGCACCTCCCACCTTTATATGTTGCTTTTACTTTCCAAAATACACTCGTCAAAGAATACATTACATATTAATATTAAAATATTTTTCAGGATTAAATAACATGTGTTCACAATAATGTCCTCTGCGTGCGAACTCTATCTAAATTTCTTTAAATGGACAATATACAGTGTTAATTTCAAGCGACCTCCCAGGTAAGTATGGTCCTGTTTTCATTAAATTTTAGGCAGCATCGCGTTCATTGGTCAAAATATTGTACACATATTTTCGTATCGGTGATCAATGAACCGATGTATGCAATTTTTAGCCATAAGTTGTTTATAATTGTTTGCCTAGCTTGTAGTTTTTTAGATTTTAGAAATGTATTATAAGTTTGTACAGCGCCCTTGAGGTGATTTTTCACAAAAACGGCGCTATATAAATCATCCAAATATTATTTTTATTATTATTATTATAGACTAGCGAATGAACAAAGAAAGTAGTCTAAGAAGAATGTATGACGCAAATGTGAATGGTAGAAGAAATCCGACACGCCCGAGGAAGGCATGGCACGATCAAGGGAATCAGATATTTGAGTCGGGCCATGTCAAGAGTAAGATTTTTTTAATACCTCACAAGAGTCCTAGCTGCTCCCGTCTGGAGCCAGTGAGACTGTTGTGAGACTGAAGGTATTGTAGTAAGAAGGAGAAGGAGATGGGAAAAAGGAAGGTGGGGAAGTATGTTGGCTATTCGGATCTGGTGACTAAACACGGCTAAAGCCATTTCAAGTTCATGTTCATAATACAAGACTAACTGCAAATGATGGACTTATAATTCCCAGATACCTAAATAAATACGGTCAAAGAACTCTAGAATACCTTGTTCCAATCATTTACAACATGTTACCCAACGCAATAAAAAGCTGTGAATTGAGTTTCAGAAGGAAATGTACACTAAAAAAATGGTTAAGTGAAAGAACTTTTTTGTACTAATTTCTGCTATTTTCCGCTTTTCGTTTTAATGTTTTTTTCCATTATTATTTTCTCTTGTCTTTTCTTTTATTTCTTTCATTTTCTCTGTTCTGTATTTCTTATAAATTTTATTAACATTTTTTTTCATGTACCTGTATATTTTATGTACCTGTACCTTCGACTTGGTCGAAGACCTGTCTCAATTTAAAAAAAAAAGTAATTGTCAAAAGAACCCGTTGACAAACTGATATCAATCAGTTTAACGGGACTTAATTTAAAAATGTAAAAAAACTGTAAATAAATAATAAAGGAATTTTATTAATAAAAAAAAAGCATCCATTCAATTCTGAATGATGGTATTACACCAGGGCGATACTGGGAGTATATCCCTCTCTGGAATGTATCGCAAATATAAGTACTATTTATTATTTTTAAAAGAATTTAATTGTGAAATATCACAAATTAATCAAATAAAATTTATTTGCCGATCCCGCGACCTTCGGATTGCGAGTCAAGAGCCTTGCCCCATGACCACGCCGGCCATCAATAATAAAAAAAAAACTATGTTTGAGACGATGCGATATATGAATGTGAATGAGGAAAAAAGTGTGTGCCAAGACCGAATTGTTTTGCGGTCTGTTATCTCTGCCTGCCCCTGCGGGGAAAAGCGTGGTGGTTGGTTAGTTAATTAGTTACCCATATCACTATATATCATCGAAATGCATCGCACCTCTTTAGAGAGGACCCATGTCGGTTCCTTGAGGTATTCCTTTTCAAACAAAGACACAGATAAACTGGTATATAAAAGTTTACCCTATATCTATATCTGATACAATTCTCGGATTACCCACAAACACCACAAAATCAATTAAATTGCAGAAAAACACGCAAAATATATAAATTTAAAATTTAACCACAAAATAATTAAAATGTACACCTTTATGCAACCGAATTTTCCGACTGCATTTGAAAAACATATAAAACTTTAGGAAACTTTCATTAATTATTCTTACATGAAATAACAAAAAAGGAAATTGACCAAAACGTTTACAATACATTGCCTAATAAAATGCGTGTCTGTTTTAAATTTTTACATTATCATTAATATTAGTTAGAAAAATGCAAGGTGAGCAATGAAGGTCAGCCATTTTTAATTTTTTTTTTATGTTTGCATTAAAAAAAATTATATTTATAAAACAAATCATCACCTTTAAAAATTTTTCGGATGCGTTCAAACATATTCTATTTTTATGGATTTTATTGCTAAAACAATATATAAGAATTACGTAAGTAGATAATAATACAAAATATTATTAATTTTCAATACATTCACATATTTTTAACAATTTATATCTTATGGTCACCATTCTAAATAACACATTATTATTATATTACTACATTCAAACGACAATTTCTATCAGAATTTTTATATCCCAAAATCCGCAGTCACCCCCAAACCCCGCCCGAACACCCCATTTCAACCCCTAAGGGACCCAGGACTTGGGAGATGTGAACCAAAGACCACTCGATAACTTCTTCAAGAGCTTTGGTGAAGAAACTCGAGAGGACATGACGGGGGACGGAGAGGGAGATATAAATGGACTTAAATATAAAATACCTTAAGAACGGAATATCTCAAGAAAGTAACATTTTTTTATTATTTTTTTATGAAAACCGCACATTTCATAATTTTTTTTTAATGAAGTAATGTTACTTGTTTGAACCACTTATACATATATTTAGTAAAGCCGACCGGTTTCGGAACGACCGTTCCCTCTTCAGGGCAAACGTATACTGATTTGACAGTTGCAAATTAGTGGATGGGAACAATGTATTATTATTATGGTAGGAGTGGAGCCGTTGCTAGGTATTAATGAAGAGTGGGTGGGTAGGGGAACATATCCATGATTGGGCTATAAGACAATATTTTTTGTTTGTTGATAATAGATTCATTATTTTTAAGGGATTTTTTTTAAATATAAATTAATACCTCACAAGAGTCCCAGCTGCTCCCGTCTGGGGCCACTGAGACTATGGCATCCCCAATTAGGGTATGTCGTGACACTGAAGGTAGTGGGTAGGGGAAGGAGATGTGGCAGAGGAAGGTTGGGATGTACCTGACTATTCAGATCTGGTCACTAAACACGGTTAAAGCTATTTCAAGCGACGTTTCAATTCTGAATGGTGGTCTTACACCAGGGCGATATTGACTGCATCTTCCACTCTGGAACGTGGCACAAAATATACTTTATATTATTTTTTATTAATTAATTATGAAATATCACTAATTAATCAAATAAAATTTATTTGCGACCGCCTGGTTAGAACCCGCTACCTTCGGATTGTGAGTAGAGAACCTTACCCCTCAACCACGGAGGCCGTCAAAACATTAAGAAGGGTGCCCCAATAAAAATACGAACTTTTGCTTTTTGAAGCACCCTTATTTATGCTCATTACAATCCAAATGTTTAACAGCCAATATCTCAGAATGAACTTTTTCTGAATAATATATAACGCTGTTATTCCGAGTAAGTTATTCATTTCGTATGAATATTCGTATGTATCCCTTCGTATGAGTTTGTGTATCTGGGTAGTATGTTTACGAGAGATGGGAAGGCTGATATATTAGAAGGATAAATGCAGGTAACTCTATTAATGGAGGACTGAATGCCGTTGGCTCTAATAAAAAAACTTTCAAAAGAAGCGAAGCTAGCAGTCCACAATGGAGTGCTGGTACCTACCCTGATATGTATGGCAGTGAGGTATGGAACTGACAGAGGAAGGATAAAAGTAGACTGCATGCTGTTGAAATTAGATCCCTGAGGCGTACGTGTGGTAAAACCATGTATGATCGTGTGAGAAATGTGGATATCCGCAAAGAATGTAAGGCTGATGTAAACGTAATGAGTAAGATTAAGAAAGGGACGCTCTAGAGCGAATGAACGAGAAAAGTACAGTAAGAAGAATATAAAACGCAAATGTGAATGGTAGAATAAATCCGGGACGCCCGAAGAAGACATGGCACGATCAAGTGAATAAGATACTTGAGTCGGGCCATGTCAAGAGTCAGATTAATAGAAGAGTATGTTTGAGACGATTTATGAATGTGAGTGAGGCAAAGAGTGTGTGCCAAGACAAAAATGTTTGGCGGTCTGTCCTCTCTGCCTACCCCTGCGGTGAAACGGCGTAATGGTTACTTAGTTAGTTGCATATAAGTGCATATTAGGAATTTATTAAAATAAACTGTCATCAAGTAATGCAGCGAGAAAGTACAATTGTTAGCGCAATTGTTAAATCGCATGTGACACAACTTTCTCCATAAATCCTGATGGAAGACGAAAGATGTAATAAATTGTGCGACGCTATCTGCCAACACGCAGCCAGTCTTAGAGAATGTAACTGTGTGGATGCAGGAAGGGCATTAAAATGTGCAATGCAATTAACAGCAGTAGTTCTGTGAGCAGGAGATCTTGCGACCAAAAATTATAATTGAGTCATTCAATTTCTATATCCGCTATATCAACTTTCACTGATTCGGAGAAAACCGCGAAAAACTGTCACATCTCTACCGCAAATAAAAAAATGCATTTTATTTTTTTTATATAATGAATTGGAGTAATATACATTCGAAAAGTGTTCATTTTTCAATGTATGTATAGAAATATTTAAGTAATTTGAATAAATAAAATGGATATAGCAGATGTTGATACTCACTTCGTGATTTGCATGGAATATAGAGGCTTTTGAAACTCAACTGACCTGAGGGGCGTGTTTCAACAGCCACCATCTTGGTAAAATAACTGCTAGTGATTGGTTGAATTTCGATATAGCGGGTTTTGATAGTAACTTCTTGAATTATATGGAGGGTTTTGTTTCTCACTCGCAGTTATATCATGGTTTTTGGTCGTGATATGGGAGGTTTTGAAACTCAATTATAGATTGTAGATTAGTTATTCGCAAAAATGTGAACAAGATGTCATACTCACATCATTTAAAAAAAAATCGGATATTGTGGGTAATGAAATTATTGGGACAAGACAGGGACGTAGGGAGGAGCCTTGTCGATGCAGTGGGTCCCCGACTCGAATAGGATAAGGGGAAGAATATGATGATGTTGATGAAATTATGGGACTCATATTTCTAATTTTCTTTAATTTAAGCCGTTTAATCACAGGAAACCATATTTGTCCTTGCTCACGTAGGTCTCATATAAATGGCTGTAACTCCCTTACTAGCATAGTGAGAAATATGTTCTAAATGGTGTTAGAAAGCCAAAACACCACGCTTAATATTCAAATCTAAAGAAATTACAACCAAAAAAATTAATTGTACATCTTTATAAAACCAAAATTTTAAATCGCCATTTGGAATTTTTTTTCAAATTTTGGAAATTTTTTATAATTAATTTTATATGGAAAGACAAAAAGTGAGGTAACTGCAACCAGGGAATGCAAATCTCGCGAGATTGGGGCTCAGGCGAGATCTCGCGAGTTTATGAATAACAATACTGCGAGATCTCGCGAGATTGGCAGTTTTGTGGGTATTTTTTGCAAATAATCACAATATTTGAATAAATTAGGAAAAAAATAATAAAAAATTAAGTATTATAAAATAAACATTTATTTTCACGAATTTTTCAATAGACTTTTATGCATCAAACATTGTTTAACGTATTTGTCTATAATTTTTTAATAAACTTCTAAGTAGTAAACTTTGACGTACGTATCTATCAAATAACAAATAAAAGAAATAACCAGTCTTCTCTTCTAATATCAAACAAAATCTTTTAGTAATAAAACAGTTCTTTTATAACAAACAAAAAAACGAGAAGTAAAAAATAAATAAACTTATTATCTAAGTTGAGTTGACTATTAAACTGAGATATTATTATCAATTAAATAAAACTATATCTACTCAGCAGATCCATTAGATATTACAGATTAATTAACAAAATATACCAATAAGTCAGACTATTACAAATTACAGCCTCACGCGCACCGAACGAAACCGACAAATCGCAACTCCATCCGTGTCATTCCGCGCTTCGAATAAGACGTTTTTATGCTCTAGTGCAATCTCGTTAAACTCGCGAGATCTCGCCCTTTTTCGTCCGAGATCAATCTCGCTAAAAAAGTACGAGATCTCGCAAGAAAGAGATCTCGCGAGAACGAGATTACATTCCCCAACTGCAACGTTTATAATTCATTTGTCTAATAAAATTTGTTTGTGTTTTTTATTTTTTTTCGTTATCAGTTATTTTAGTTAGAAAAACTAATTGTGTAACATTTTTAAAAACATTATTATGTTTGCATGCACAATTTTTATGTTTGTTTCTAATTATAAAATTTTAAAGCGTATTTTATTACCTTTCAAAATCAGTTTTTAGTTTTCGGATACGTTCAGAAATAATATGACATATTTGCATTTTATTCTAAAGCGGAAATATTGTTACCATCTGAAAAATACGAATTTCTGAAGGGAAAACAAAAATTTATGTTCGTCCATAATCATAGAATTTGTAACTAGGTATTTACATATACGAGTATAAAAAAAATCTACAATGAGTAAAGAAACATCATTATAACTATGTCAATGACAAATATTTCTTTAGAACTTTGTATAGACAGGTAGATACCATGACAGGAGGCCCTGGCGATAACAATTTCTTTCCTCGGGGCCTATGTCATTTTTGAGGATGCTGTGTGGAGGTTATTTTTAAGGAAAGCAAGGAAAAGAAGTTCTGAGAAAGAAAAAAGTATTTGGGGTGGATAGGCATCTGGGAGTCAGTGTCCAAGAGTGACGGACGTATAAATCTATTCCTCGCAGTGCGTTGCAAGGCAATGGGTGGAGGGGGAGGTTTGTGAGACGGGGGAAGGTGGGGAGTGGAGTGAGGAGAGGGAAGGTGGAGAAGGCGGAGTGGAAACTCGAGAGAGGAAAGGGGCGTGGGTGATAAAGGGGAGGCGGAAGGGGAACAGGACAAATGGGAAAGGACACGCAGGGAGACACAATTGTTTTATTAAATGGCATAGCCACGCATGCCGGGTACCAACTGGTAGTACATATTTTTATGTATTCGGTTCCGCGACTTTACCCGATAAAATATCCCCGACAATATATCCTACGGACAAAACATCCCCCAACAAAATAACTAAAACCTAACCAAACCTAACCTAACAAAAAATGGGATAAAAATAATAGAGACATCCTGTAAAGTTAGATTAGGTTTTAATATTAGGTAGAATATTTTATCGTATATTTTGTCGCGGGATGAATACGCGCATTACCTCTGTGGTCGTAAGACCAGTTAGTGCATAGGTTCTCAACGTGGGCGATAACGCCCTCTTGGGGGCGTTTTAGACCCCAGGGTGGCGATAGAAGACAAAGAGAAAATTGGGTGGGTGTTTCAGACTTTCAAGGAAGTGGTTGGAGACCCAGAGAAACCAGTCCCATCTTGCCCCATCCCATCCCATTACGCCCCCTCCGTTGTGGTAAATATAATCGTGACGGCAATGGCTGTTTCAGATTCACGAGGCAAGGGACGTTAGAAAAAATAAATATTCTCAAAGTGAGCGATGAGCAAAAAAAAGGTTCAGAATCTATGATTTAGTTAGTTCTTTGTCAATGAGAAAATCCTGAAAAATGATTTTAACAAAACTTAAAGCAACAGTCCCGAGACGTTTTGTCGGCGCAAAAAGTATAAAAGGAAAAAGGAGTTGGGCGGGCCCGGTCCGGAAAGAGTTACGGGCGGGTCATAATTCAGTCCATTTTAATTAACGGACTGCCGTTTTTGTCAGGTTAACACTTCCAGGACGGGGGAGTAATTACTGCTTCTCCAGGATTCCGAAAGGAATTGATTGGTAAATTGTTTACTAAGCGGAATTCAATGGATTTTCCGTTGTTTTTGATGGGCTCTCTTGAGAACAGATTACTTAGGCAACTGAATTACTTAGTTGGTACGTTAGACAAAATGTTAAGCGTTCACTAATGAATATAGCTAACGTAGGTGGTACCTATGGAAAATAATGAAATAAGCTTTGCAAAATTGTCTATTTTAAGGCGCCGCATCGCTCAAAAAGAAGAAGATGTAGAGACATATATATAAGATAATATCTAGACATACGTCTAGATATTATCTTCAAAAATAACATGTATATATATTTTTAAGAGCTTAAAAACATGAAATGTTTTAGGGAGATATGTAAGAAATCGGTAGAAATTCGGGTAGCGGCACCTTAATCCCTCATTTGAGAGGCCGGTATGGGTACCGCCACCCCGGGAACCATTTATTTAATAACCAACACCTCTTCCATAGGTCACTCGAAGTGGTTCACTACGTTTGGTGACATAGCAGGGGTGCCTGGGTTCATGGGGTGAGGATTGTCCAGGTCTTAGCGGCCGATGCGTCTATCAACCTGCCTTGTGGTGGGCAGGATCGGAAGAGACGGGTTGAGGGAGATCTGTTATCCTCCAGCCAAAATCTCTCTTGACTGCAGTTGGAGGAAAGGATTCATACGTCCGTCACTCCTGGATACACTGAACCACGGATTCCTACCCACCAATCATACCTTTTTCATTCCCAGAATTTCCTCTACTTAAAAAAATCTCCCCACAGCATCCCCTAAGATGACATGGCCCCGTGGGAAATTATTTTCCTCAGGGCCTCCCGTGTGGAGCTAATGTAAAAAAAAGTACCACATGGCGAGGTCGTGCGTTGAACCGTAAAATAGATTAGTAAATCACAGCTGACCCGTGGCATTCGCTAATGGTCGCGTGCTTGCCTTACGGCACGACAGGCCCGAGTTCGATCCCAATCTACGACATACATTTTAACGCCGTCTAGAGATTTTTTTTATTTATTTTCATAGAAGCATACACGTCGACAAAGCAAAACCTAGGCGTCACCAGTAGAAAATTCTTAAAACGTGGAAACATTTTTTTAAATTCTACCGTACTGCGTTCTTTATTTTTTATTTTTAGTACAAAGTATTTTTAAATTTTCAGAATATTATCACGATAAATAAATACACGTGATATCTCATATTACCCCCCCCCCCCCCTCCTCGTGATATTTCGTGATTTTTTCCGAACCCCACCCCCCCCAGTAAAAATACAAAGTAAAGTGGTTTGTTCACAGTCCTCCTCATTTTCCGAGGCGGACTGCATGTTGTTAAATGGGTGTTGATTTTTATGTCCTCATTTTCTAGTTTGTTGATTTTTACAAAATAAACAATAAATAAAATAAAAGTATTTATGTTTGTTGTCTGCTGGTTGCATTGGGGTTACTTCATAATTTTAATGATTTCCTCGTCATCGTGTTTATTTAACCATAATTTGATGTCTTTTTTAAACTTTTGTAACTCCCTGGTGTTCTTAATTTCATTTGGAAGGGCATTATATAATTCTGTAGCATGGAAATTATATAAATGGTTATTTGGGAAGTATGTTTACGAAAGATGGGAAGGCTGATAGAAATATTGAAAGAAGGGTGAATGATGGTAATTCTATTAATGGAGGACTGAACGCCGTTGGCATCAACAAAAAACTGTCCAAAGACGCGAAACTAGCCGTCCACAATGGAGTACTGGTACCTACCCAGATGAATGGGAGTGAGGCATGGAACTGGCAGAGGAAGGATGAAAGTAGACTGAACGCTGTAGAAATTAGATCCCTGAGGCGTATGTGTGGTAAAACCATCTATGATCATGTGAGAAATGTAGAAATCCGCAAAGAATGCAAGGATGACGTAAGCGTAATGAGTACGATCAAGAAAGGAACGTTCCGATGGTTTGGGCATGTAAAGCGAATGAAAGAGGAAAGGAGTGTAAGGAGAATATATGACGCAATTTTTTTTTTTTTTACTTTAACTCCTCACAGGAGGCCCTAAGGAAAATAATTTCCCTCGGGGCCTATGTTATCAGGGATGCTGTGTGGAGGGTCTTTTTGAGGAGAGGAGGGAATGAACATTGGTCTTGAAGAGACCCATGTTGTAGGAAGGAGGAAACACAGAGGCCGGCAAATCATTCCACAGCCGAGCTGTTGAACGTTGTGTTTCCCGACTATGCATCGGTGCCGAAGGGATCAATGATGCTAGTTCCTCGGAGCATCTTCCATTGTAATACCGGTAGAACAAGGATAGCATTCCCACCCGACGCCTGTGCTCTAAAGATTGCAATCCGTCTGTTAAGATGGGAGAATCTATCAAACGGACCGGCCGTTTCTGAGTCGAGGGTATTTTTGAGGTATTTTGGAGCTCCGGACCAGAGGTGGCTGCCAAATTCAACCGAGGGGCGCACTTGCGATTTGTACAGGGTTAGCAGTTGTGTACTTTTAAAGTATCTGCGGGCCCTGTACAGTACGTCCAGTTTCTGGGAGGCTAACTTTACTCTGGCTTCGATGGAGCCCCCATACCTGAGCTGGTCACTTAGGGTTACACCAAGCATATCAATGGAGGGCCTGTTCGGAAGATTGCTTCGGAAGAGAAGGTTGCAAATGTGAATGGTAGAAGAAGTCGAGGACGCCCAAGAAAGACATGGCACGACCAAGAGAATCAGATACTTGAGTCGGGCCATGTCAAGAGTCATAATAATAGAACGAGGCTAGGAATGTGTGCCAAGATCGAGTTGTTTGGCGATCCGTCCTCTCTGCTTACCCCTGCGGGGGAACAGCGTGATGGTTAGTTAGTTAGATAGTTTAGACATTATGGTTTTTCTGGCCAAAGATGTATTTAATTTCGAGATGTTCAGTAGTTTTGAGAATTTCGTCCTTGTAGTGTAGGTGTGTTGGTCAGCAAGGTATTCATATTTTTTTGAAGTTGTGCCTTTTTTGAGTATAAATAGTTTAATAATGTTGAAAACATTAACTTTTTTTTAAATTTCTTTTGATGGAGTTTTTAAGGGTACTTTTAGGATAGTTCCTGTTAGATTTGAATGAACGCTTTCGTTGTCTATTTATTGTACCAAGATTGTACCTAATCTTTTAATTTGTAGAACTCTACTTTAATTTATTATCTTTTATATACAGGGTGTTAAGGGACGTACTTGACTTACTTTGACCAGTGATTCCTGACATTATTTGGAATAAAAAATGTAAATGAAATTTTGGTCTCCGGTGACATTTTTGATGTTTTTTTTTTTTCCTACGAAAACATAAAAAAATGGTAGTTGTTGAACAGTTGGAGGCGGGGTAAGGGTAAAATTTTGAAAAAAAAAAGTCGTCAAAAAAGTCACCGGAGACCAAAATTTAATTTGCATTTTTTACTCCAAATAACGTCAGGAATCACTGGTTAAAGTAAGTCAAGTACCTACGTCCCTTAACACCCTGTATACATATCTTCTTCTTTGTGTGCCGTATCAGGTCCCCCCGACGTTGGCGATCACTCTTGAGAATGTCTCTCTGTCTTGCACTGCCCGGAATAGCTCCTCCACACTTCTAATGCCGGTCCACTCCCGTATATTACTCAGCCAAGACATTTGTCTCCTACCAAGCCCTCAGCGACCCTCTAACTTGCCTTTCGATATCAAATGGAGCAAGTGATACTTCTCCCCTCGAAGTATATGACCCAGATATGAAATTTTCCTGATTTTTATTAATGTAAGCAGTTCTCTATCTGCTCTAGCCCGCCTGAGAATTTCTGTGTTGGTGATCATGTCAGTCCATGGGACCTTGAGCATTCTCCGGTGAAACTACATTTCAAAAACCTCTAACCCCGTGGTCGTCAAACTGCGGCCCGCGGCATGACCCAGATATGAAATTTTCCTGATTTTTATTAATGTAAGCAGTTCTATCATATATATACATATATGATAATATTATTATTCAATTTATAAAAACAGTTTAATTATAAACAAGTTCGGCTATATAATTATTACTACGCGTGACAGCTGTTTCGCTTTCTGAAGGCATTATCAAACTGTGGTCAATCCACTTACAGACGATGTATTTATATTATTTCTAGATAGGTATTTACGATGAAAAAAAATGTATTGCTTTTATTTTTATTGCCCTTAACCTTACTAATTTCTGTGTAAAATGACTGAAACTATTAATTGTTATTATTTCTTCAACTACTGCATCGTTATGTATTCTAATAATTATGTGAGTTATTCCCAAATGATGAATGATGGTTTTATTTTCTGTCATAATTAGCATTCGAAATTGTTGATTAGTTAAATTCAAAATTCCCGCAATCTGAACATCTCCAAGGCCTTTGACCGGGTTTGGCACCGAGGACTTGTCAACAAACTGCATTCTTACGGACTTCCCGCATCCTTGTGTACGTGGATTGCCGACTTCTTGAGGGAGAGGTCGATTCAGACGGTAGTCGATGGTTTCACCTCTTCCTCACACTCGATAAATGCTGGCATCCCGCAGGGATCGGTTCTGTCTCCGACTTTGTTTTTGTTGCACATCAACGACCTTTTGTCATGTGCACCAATTCACTGTTATGCGGATGACAGTACAGTTCATGATAGCTTTTTGTTTGACAAGCCCCCAAAGGGCTCACAAACTCCAACAGCTCGTAGGGCTTTGAAGCAAAGAATGGACGGTTACCTCGAGAGTGTTTTCTCTTGGGGTAAAAATAATCTCGTTGAATTTAATGCTTCAAAGACCCAATCTTGTCTGATTACGTCTAAAAGGGATCGAAATGAAAATCTAGTCTCTTTCAACGGAAGCAATCTTCCGAACAGGCCCTCCATTGATATGCTTGGTGTAACCCTAAGTGACCAGCTCAGGTATGGGGGCTCCATCGAAGCCAGAGTAAAGTTAGCCTCCCAAAAGCTGGGCGTACTGTACAGGGCCCGCAGATACTTTAATAGTACACAACTGCTAACCTTGTACAAATCACAAGTACGCCCCATGGTTGAATTTGGCAGCCATCTCTGGTCTGGAGCTCCAAAATACCTGAAAAATACCCTCGACTCTGTGCAGAAACGGGCGGTCCGTTTGATAGATTCTCCCATCTTAACAGACGGATTGCAATCTTTAGAGCACAGGTGTCGGGTGGGAATGCTATCCTTGTTCAACCGGTATTTCAATGGAAGATGCTCCTAGGAACTAGCATCATTGATCCCTTCGGCACCGGTGCATAGTCGGGAAACACGCCAAACGCGTGCCCAACATTTGTACAGTTGTCACATGAGAACGGGTCGTTTCTTCGACTCATTCTTGTGTTCAACAGCTCGGCTGTGGAATGATTTGCCGGCCTCTGTGTTTCCTCCTTCCTACAACATGGGTCTCTTCAAGACCAATGTTCATTCCTTCCTCTCCTCAAAAAGACCCTCCACACAGCATCCCAGATGACATAGGCCCTGAGGGAAATTATTTTCCTCAGGGCCTCCTGTGTGGAGTTAATGTAAAAAAAAAAAAAAAAATCCCGCGGGTTTTGCAAATCCTGTTCGCATCCATCTCATAGAAGATATCTTCAGAGTTTAAATTAGTTTTGTTACAATCGTTAACCGTTGAGTAGAGAATTCTTTGAAGCTGTTTAATACGGCCCTCCCACCCTTGGCTGATATCTGCGCCATTTTCATAATTATTTCTGGAAAACTTTACTTATTAAGGCCGTTGCAGCTGACAGTACGAAGAGTCGATTCGCTTTCATTCGACCACATTATCTGATATTAAGAGCATTTAACCAGCCAGCGGACGAAAATCCACATTTCGTCGAAAGTTGTTCTTACGATCGTGCAGGGCGGTTACAATAAGAAAGATTAATTATAATAAAATTAAACAATACAACTTTGTATAAACCACTTATAAAATGTGCAAATCCGACCGGTTTCGGAACAAACGTTCCTTCGTCAGGGAAAGCTTATACTAATTTGACAGTTTAGAACAATGTTTTAATATGGTAGGGGTGGAGCCGTTGTTAGTTAATAATGTAGATTGGGTGGGTAGGTATTAGTGTAGAGTGAGTGGGTAGGGGAACAAATCCATGATTGGGCTATATGACAATATTTTTTGTTTGTTGATAATAGATTCATTATTTTTAAGGGATTTTTTTAATTTCCAAAGCTTCTAAGTTATCTAAACGTTTTCCTTTATGATTAATATGAAGAATATTTATCCCTGTGTTTTTTTCAAAACTATGGTTATTTTCAATGATATGGTTAGCGAACTCAGAAAAATTATTATTATTAAGACACCTTAAATGTTCTTTGATTCTGATTTCAAAATTACGAGTTGTTTTTCCAATATAAAATGAGGGACAATCATTGCATTTGAGTTTATATATTCCGGAATTAGTCAATTTACGGTCTTTATCTTTAGTATTTCTCAAAAAATTACCGATATTATTTCTTGTATAAAACGCTGGTTTAATATTAGAAGGGAAATTTTTGCAAGGTCATATACTTCATAACATTCAAAAATATAAGATTAATTATTCTCCGTACCAGCTTTTTTAAAATTATAACTCAATATCGAATTTATTTCAATCCAAATTAGCTTTAATCTATACTTTCATCAAAAAATGCTGAAAGGCGTGATGATAAAACTATTAAAATAATGTACTTTTAGTAATTATTTTTTTATTATAAGTATTTACCATTTTTCAATAATGTCTAAATTTAATAAGAATGTTAAAAAAAATCTGAAATATATTATAAGTGCGCAAATAAATACACAAATGGACCAATTTTCGTCAAGAAACACATGTACGTACATATTTTTTAATGATTTTATTGAAACTAAAATCAAATTCTAAAACATGCCTTTGCTAGATAGTGTATTGATTTATTTTACTGCATGATTATATTATTTGAAATGGGTGTGGTATAATACAAAATCTTTTTTTTAAATTTAACAAATCTGCCAACGACCTATGGAATAACCTTATTATACTAAAAACTAAAAAAAAATCTCAAAGTTTATTACATGCGAATGCTAGATAAAAGAACAACTTCTCGTAATCCATTTATAATTTTTTGTGGAAAAGAGTCAATAGGTCTAAAATCTGATTTTAAAATGACATATTTCTGGTTTTCTCTGGTAATGCCCTCATAAGAGGGAGCTTTCAATTTGGGAGGCGGGAATGGGTACCGCCACCCCGTGAATCATTTATTGGATAACCAACACCTCTGCCGCAGGTCACCCCAAGTGGTTCGCTACATTTGGCGATTTAGCAAGAGTGCCCGAGTTCATGGGGTGAGGTTTGCGAATCGAGAGAGACTGGTTGAGGGAAGCCTTTTGACTTCTCCAGCCGGACTTTCTCAACGCATTGCCTTGCACCGAAACTGGACTTTTTTTTTAACATTAGCTCCAAACAGGAGGCCCTGAGCAAAAAAAAATCCATCAGGGATGCTGTGTCGAGGGTTTTTGAGGGAAAGAAAAGATATGAAGTTCATACGTCTGTCTCTCCTGGACACTGACTCCCAAATTCCTACCTACCCCTCATACATTTTTCCTTCTTAGAACTTCATCTCCTTCCTTTCCTTAAAAGACCCACCACACAGCATCCCTTAAGATGGCATAGGTCCTAAGGGAATTTAAAAAAAAAATGAAGACAATATTAGCGAAACTCAATAAAAAATCTTGAAACAGAAAAATCGTAAAAAGATATTGACACCTCTGGGATTCGAACCCCGGAAGTTCAGCTTTCCGGGCCACTGCACTAACCACTGCTGATTCCGTCATTTTTAACTTTTTTAAATCATTTTGAGTCCCAGAGGTGCCAATATATTTTTCTGATTTTTCTATTTCCATATTTTCGATTGAGTTTTGCTAATTTCGCCTTAATTCAATTAAATACTAGCTGGTTACCCGGCATGCGTTGCTATGCCATTTAATAAAAACAATTGTTTCTTCCTGCGTGTCTTTTCCCATTCGTCCCGTTCTCCATCCGCCTCCCCTTACTTTCCCGCGTCCCCTTCCCCTCTCGCGCTCCCACTTCGCTTCCTCCACCTTCCGTCTTCCCACTCCACTCCACCCCTTCCCCCGTCCGACGAACCACTCTCCCGAGTTCCCCTCACTGGTTCCCCTCTCCCGCGAACCCCCCACCCTTCCCCCCTCAGTCCTGGTACATTCAGTTTCCAAATAGCTCGCGTGCAACCTATTGCAATTTCATAAAGCCAGAGCTCACCGGTAGTTTTATACAAACCTTGTCCAACGAACACAAAAAAAAAATTATCCAATTTGGTGCAGTCGTTCGGAAGTTATGCGCGTACATACATTTCGGGTATTCATTTTTATTTATATGGATGGATGGATGGATTACCATTTGAGGTTTTACTCAATTAGTTAAAAATAAAAATAAATGAAAATTATTTTCCTCAGGCCCTACTATGTGGAGCTAATGTAAAAAAAAGACGGTCACTCCGCCTCCCGCTCCGCGCAACTTGGTCTGTTCCCCTTTCACTGATGGACCGGTCTATCAAATTGGATATCTATGTTTCTACGAGATATTACAGTATTGTATGTCTATCTTAGAAATATAGATCAACATCAAAGGTTCAAGAATGTTCTCCCAGCCCTTCAGGGTTCAAGAATGAAGGGTTACGAGGAAGAAGGGGGTAGTAATGATAATTGTGAAATTCCACCCTAAGAAATCTGCTTCATCTTAGGGTTAGATGTTAGACACATTCCAAGGCTTCTTATAGCTACCTCTCCCGTGCAAGGCCGGACTCCAAAATGCCTTAAATCTGGAGTAATGTTGGATGAATTTGTAGACAAAACAAATTGACACAGGGTGTTTAATCGCATATATTCTGGGAAACAATTTGTGAACTGCAATCACTAATTGACAAAAAAAAATTACAAGAGTGCAGTTCACACGCGATAGAAGTGAAACTTTCAGAAAACTAAGTAGACAAGAGTGGGGAGGCTACGAAGCACCGCACAAAATATCTCACTCTCTCGCATTCTAAATCCGATAGATAATAACAATAGTTTTTGGATGATTGATATAGCGCCTGGGCCTAACAATCAACGTAAATAAAACTAAATGGATGACATTTGGACGACTAGATCACTCTGAATCAGGGATACAGTTAAATGGTTGCAATGTCGAAAAGGTGGAAAGATTTAGATACCTCGGCAGTATTCTCACGGAGACTCTTGACCCAGATGTAGAGGTTAGATGCAGAATAGAAGCAGCAAGAACTGCGTTCATTAAAATGAAATCCCTCTTCTGCAATGAAAATATCAGCTTAAAACTAAGGCAGAGAATGCTAAAATGTTTTGTGTGGTCGGTCTTGCTCTATGGATGTGAAACATGGACCTTGAAAGTAAATACCATGAACAGGTTAGAGGTTAGAGGCTTTTGAAATGTAGTTTCACCGGAGAATGCTCAAGGTCCCATGGACTGACATGATCACCAACACAGAAATTCTCAAGCGGGCTAGAGCAGATAGAGAACTGCTTACATTAATAAAAATCAGGAAAATTTCATATCTGGGTCATATACTTCGAGGGGAGAAGTATCACTTGCTTCATTTAATATTGAAAGGCACGATAGAGGGTCGCCGAGGGCCTGGTAGGAGACAAATGTCTTGGCTGCGTAATATACGATAGTGGACCGGCGTTAGAAGTGTGGAGGAGCTATTCCGGGCAGACAGAGAGACATTTTCAAGAGTGATCGCCAACGTCGGGGGGACCTGATACGGCACACAAAGAAGAAGAAGATATAGCGCCGTTTTTGTGAAAAATCACCTCAAGAGCGCTGTACAAACTTATAATACATTTCTAAAATCTAGAAAAACTACAAGCTAGACCAGTGATTCCCGAAGTGGTCCGTACGGACCCCCAAGGGTCCCAAGGATCATTCAGGGGGTCCGTGGAATTAAGTTAGGGGTCACACATATTGTCAATTTAAAGAAATTTAGATAGAGTTCGCACGCAGAGGACACAATAGGCCACTAGCATGGATTTCATAACGAATTGGAAAAAATTGTGTGGATAGATTTTTTTACTAAGATTACGAAAATGTTGATATTTTTTTTTAAATGTGATGCAAGTGGCCTTATTGTGAACACATGTTATTTAATCCTGAAAAATATTTTAGTATTAATATATAATATATTCTTTGAGTGTATTTTGGAAAGTAAAAGCAACGTTTAATGGTGGGCGGTACATTAGTGCAATGATTTGATCTTCCTAAATGTGCTTTCTTTTTTCGTTATTTGTTTTTGGGGTGTTATGCCGTATTGCGCTACCTCCTTATTTAGCCAACGTTTCGGACATCGTTGCAGTGTCCATCATCAGGGCAGATCCGGTATATAAGAAGGAAGTAGCGCAACACGGCATAACACCCCAAAAACAAATAGCGAAAATACTTTTGTCCGTGAAAATCTTAAAACGTATCTTCCTAAATGTGATTCGTCAAGAGACAGATGGATGTGTAAGGATTTGAGTAATTTTAATTCAGTTAGATGTATGTGTTTGTCTCGATTTTTCGTTTCATCGAGTTTCAAAATACAACGGTGCTAAAGAAAAACGTTTCAAATTGACACAACTATGGGATGAAGCATTTCGATGAAATCTTCAGAAGAATGTGTTGGACATTAGGCAACTTTATGCCAAAAATATACTTTCAGATTACTCAATTTCGCGCCCAATCCCACCCCTTTCAATTATCATACAATTATCCATGTTTATTTGTTTATTTATCTATACATGCACATATATTACAATACATTACAAAATGATACTATGTCTGTCCAACTGGGAAGGATACCCGTTTCAGGACAGCCAAATTGTATATTTAGTTCATAATATTCTTAACAAAGGAATGGTTTCGTTCGAGATATCACAGGAATTTGCTTCTGTCAAGACAACTTTTGAGAACAATAAAAATTGTATTCTGAACGAATGGATGGTTTCTTTATGTTTTTGAAAGAATCGCAAAGATGTGATTATTTTTTCAAGGTCATTTTGGAGAACATTAATAATTGCATTCAGAGTGAATGAGTGGTTTCTTTAGTGAGATCACAAGTAGGAGATTTTTTCCAGCCATTTTAGAGAACATTTACAATTGCATAATTAGAATTTACACATTTATAAAGCAATATTTGACATATGAATTCCCAACGTATTTATGACTATTTAATTTTAATAAAGTACTATAATTTTTAGAATTTCTTAAATAGTAGAAATTACACAATTATAAACCAAATATCTGACAAATAATTTTTTTTCATGCTCGTTTTGGAGAACATTAATTTATTTAGTTGTTTATTTATTTATTTTATTTTATTTTACGCCCAGAGGGCTTTTAGATAAATAATAAAGGCGTTACCTCAATCTTTAACATGATAAAAAAAATAGTTTAGATAAAGTTACGATGGAAATAAATACGAAGCATATAAATGAAATAAAAAAAGTTTAGTACAGTGAGATATACATATAATAGGTATCAATATGTTACGATAAAAAAATGTATAGATGGAATAACCGCGGTGACAAATTTATTAAATTTTTATTAGTAAAATTACGTAGCAATGAATCAGATATCGAATAAGCAACATAATACGTGTCACTCCATCCAATAAAGACAGCATATCCCTTTGTCCGTGACCAAATTGTTCGTCCAGTGTCCTACGTAATCCCTAGTGAGCGTTCTATATAGCTTCCTTATTAGACATTTCGCCCCCATATTGCGTATCTCAAGGGTGGAAAGGAGGCGGTGTGGGGGGGGGTGTGGGCGGTTAATATTTAATTAACACCCTTAATAAACGCGTGTTTGTTGTAACTTTATACGCATTACGCCATTTTACCACAGTGGTCAGCAGAACTGATGGAAGATTGACACAGACTCCTCCAACCAATTGAGCGGTTTTGGCCACATTTTTGCAAATTTTCAAACGCCCTCGAGCGTTCTCTGGCCAAAATGTGGCAAACTTGAAGAGATATTTTAAAACATTTATTGGAAGTATGTCAAAAGTTTCCGCACATTGAAATTTTCTAATAGTCACCAAGCAAAATCGCACCTCTTTTGAATTACTTGTTTTTGACATTATTGAAAATTAAAATCATTGACATTATTGACTGAAATATTTTTTCTTACAAATTTTTCATCATGTGTTTACATATAATAATTCATGTGTGTTAGAAAGATAAAATATCACTCTTTATATTCAAATCTAAAAGATATAATTAATATGTAAACTTTTATGAAACCGAAGTTTCTTTTTTCTTTTTTAAAAAGACAAACAAACATACCCGGGTTACGAATAACCCAAACAATATATTAAAATCTCCTACTATCACCACACTAAGTTGCTTGTGAGATTGTTGCTTGTGTCGTGATGGAGGACTTAGCCAGCCGAGGAATCGAACACGCCACGCCCGAGTGGGACCCAAACGCGATGCCCACTCAGCCACTGACCAGTTATTTCCGACCGCAATTTGAAAAAAAAACTATGAAACGTTGAGAATTTTATAATTAATTATTTTCACATGAAACGACAAAAAATCGAGTGTAGTTCGGTAGAAGTAAAACCTTCATCACACAATCTCAACTAATATGAGCCTTGAAGAGTGAACTCATAATCAAAGCGGCAAATATGGTAAGGTTTCATTCTATCTCATTCTCTCGCAGGCTAAATCCTATAGACGTATGTGTTTGTCTCTTTTTAGTGTCGTTTCCGTTTCATCGAGTTTAAAGAAGTTTCACTTCAAAAGGTGAGTCGACGATAACGTTACGTCGAATAAAATTTTTGTGTTTTTTTTTTGTCGTTATCAGTAATTTTAGTTAGAAAAAACTTTTTTTTTAAACTTTTTAAAATTTTAATTCAAAATTTTATATTAAAAAAATTATGTGTTTATTTCAAATTATAAAAATATAAACTTTTAAAAAAGCTTATTTCATCACGTTTCAAAAAGAGTTTTTAGTTTTCGGATGCGTTCAGAAATATTACATTTATTTGGATTTTATTGCAAAGCTGAAATATACCTTCCAAGAAAAGACTCGAGGCCTGAGGGGTTAGATAAATTATAAATTAAAAAATACGCATGTTTATATGAGACCACATAAATTTAATCTACTTGAAGTTAAAGAAATTGATAAATACATCGCCAAGAAATAAATTCGTTCATTTTTCGATTTTCCAATATAATATAATGTAGATTGTTGAGGAAAATGGTACCTATAGACAGGGGGGTTCTGGATACAATTACAGCGGGCATTAATACGTCACCCCCCTTCCAAGCTTCCCTCTTCCCCATGGGAAACCTGTGACGTAATGCGGGAGGGATCAGAAGGAATGGAGGGAGTTTGAGATGATATTGATGCTATTTCTTAGGTCTTAGGTAATAAACTGTGCTGAACATGTGAAAGATTCTCACTCCTTGAAAATTTGCTGTGGAATTAAAAAAAATATTATGCTTCACTAATTAATTCATTATCACAAGCAAAGGTACTATTTCAGATGTCTGTGATGTGCGTTAGTAATCCTGCGTGAAATCTAGTACAATGAACTCAAATTTGCTATGAATCCCCTCCGCAACGTAAGCAGATATATGCGTTAAAATACGACAGCAGTCAAGTACAATAAGCGTGTTTACACGTCAGCGCGTGTGTCTCCATAGAAACCGTTATAATTCCGTTATTGTGTTAGTTACATCCGTAAAATAAAAAGTGAAAGGTCGATAGTGAATCATGCTGCACATCTCTATTCAAGTTGTCCAAAGAAATACATAAAAAGAACATTCTGTCAGACGCGCAGTCTGACACATAATTTATCCCGCCAAATTTCCTACGGGCGCCCGACATTGTTAATTTCTATTAAATATTTTTATATGAAATGATAAAAAAGTGAGGTGACAAAAGTGTTTATTACACATTTATACAATAGAATAAGTATTGTTGTTTACATAATCTGTAATTTTAGTACCGTTTTCACATAAAAACATCACGTGAGTCATTTTCACATTTTTTTAATGTTTGTTTTCTAAATTTTAATATTTACAAATGTTAATATTTATTTGTAATATAATAATTCGAAAGCTTATTTTGTAACCTGTCTAAAACAGTTTTTACTATTCGGCTACGTTCAGAAATGTTTCATTTATAGAGCTTTAATTGTGAAGCGGTAATAATACAAAGTTTTCGTAAAATGTCATTTCGTTTAAGACACCAAAAGCTAATATTCTCGAAAATTCGGAGGGGTTAAGTGTCAATTTAAGTGTGCTTACCGTGAATTCAAAGAAAAATGTTAGGCTTTACTAATGAATTAATTATCACAATCATAGTTACTATTTCAGATGTCTGTGATGTGCGTTAGTAATACTGCGTGAAATGTAATTCAATTATCTCAAATTTTTTATGAATTTAAGTGTAACATTGAAAAAAAATAATTTTACATTAGCTCCACACAGGAGGCCCTGAGGAAAATAATTATCCTCAGGGCCTCTATCATATTTGGGTATGCTGTGTGGAGGGTCTTTTTAAGGAAAGGAAGGAGAGCAAGTTCTGGCAAATGAAAAATGTATGAGGGGTGGGTAGGAATCTGGGGTTGAGTGTGTCTAAGTCATCCGCCGCCAAAACCCTGATAAAACTCACACTTAGAACCCGGGCACCTCTTCTGAGTCACAAAACGTAGCAAACCACTTAGGGTGACCCATGGCAAAGGTGTTGGTATTGCAATAAATGGTTCCCGGCGCGGCGGTACCCATTCCCGCCTCCCAAATTGAGTGAAGTAATAAAGATTGTGTAAAGAAATTAAGCACCAACCTAAAATGTAATATTTTTAGCGGAAAATTATTTTATTTGCCATTTTCAAAATTGGAACTGATTCATCAGAATCGAAACATTGATAGAAATTTCTTTAGTTATGTTTAAAAAAATTCACGCTTCCTTTCTCTGTAATTTTAAATGATGGCCTAGAACATCCTTGAAGGGTGAAAGCCAGAAATAATTGAACCTTTTTTTTTTTAATCCGTCCTAAGTTCATAAGGAATCAAATTTTCAAAATTTTCTAAGTGCACATCAATTTTAAAAACCAGGTGCCTAAAGGTACCTAATTCATTCACCCTTGGTATTTTGTACCTAAAATCTGAATTGTTCACACGTAATTTCATAATAATATAATTAGAGGACTATTTGCAAATATTTCAAAGAGAATTTGGCCGCCTATAGAAGGCGCTGAGAAGGTCTTATATTTCTCTCGCTTTGTTTGAATTAATTTGAAAGACCCCTAATCTTAAATATAAGCTGTTTCTCAGCAGACAAATGTTGTGAAAGACGACAAATTCTTAATCACAATTATTGCGAATACAAACATTCCGCTGTTACCCTCAAAACCAGAGGTAATCAAAAACTGTGTCGCGTCGGGGACCCAACCAGTTTAGTATACTTGAAAATAAGCAAACAAAAAAATATATGCGTACAGTTTTTTCGAAGTGACAAACACATACATCTATGGGATTTAGCCTGCGAGAGAATAGCAATAAAATATGTATTTATTTTATGGGTACTCGGTTTCAATAAGTTACGATAAATCCACGGTCCCATGCGAGCCTCATTTGGTCTAGTGACCAAGGGTCGAATCATACGAAATCTAAAAAAAAAAATTTTTGTAAAATCAATATCCAATCTTCAAACCACTCCGAAATGAACAGGCACAGAAAAAAACAAAAGAAAGCGACGTCTAGCGACTCCGAAGAAGAAAAAAAGACTAAAAAGATAATCAAATGTATAGGAAAGGGTGCACTGGAATTTGACGACAAAAATTTGGAAAAAATCATCCTTCACATTGATAAAAAAAGTTCTTAGTAGTCTTCCCCACTCTTGTCTACTTTAGTTTTCTAGGTTTCACTTCTGCCGCGTGTGAACTGCACACTCGTAATTTATACATAAGCCTCACACAATAGGCCCTTAAGAAAATAATTCCACTCAGGGCCTTTGTCATCTTTGGGGATGGTGTGTGTAGGGTATTTTTAGGAAAGGAGTTCTGGGAAGGAAAAATGTAAGAGGGGTGTATAGGAATCTGTGGCCCAATGTGTCCAGGAGTGACGGACGAATGAATCCATTCCACCAACTGTGGTGCAAGACGGATGTTCCGAGAGAGTCCGGCTGGAGAGATCAAAATGTCTCGCTTTTTCAGTCTCTACAAATCCAACTCCAAGTAAACGAAAAGATCCCTTGCGGTTTCCCTATCTTCTTTATATTCACACACAAAATAGTTTTTCAAAAGGGCCTAGTTTTGTCTAGTTTTTTCAAAAGGGCCATGTTTACAAGTTTTTGTAAAGGGAATTATCATTTTATCCCCTGCAGAGTGTTTTTCAATATTTTGTGGCAATTTCTAGTAACTTTGAATAGAAATCTGATGCATAAATCTCCCCTATAACATCAGATTTAATAATAAAGAGCACCCACATCGATCACTTGTGGTATTCCTGATAATACAAATATTACATTAAACCTTAGACATTTTAGAAGTATTTTTTCTGAGGGGTCGTTATTACAAGCTGTTATTATTAAATAAATGACACTATTTTTCTGCAAATTGCGTAATAATATTTTCTATCTTTTTGCAGTCACTTTGAATATGAATTACCCTTATTTCTCCGCTACACTAATAAACCCTAAAGTAGATACTTTATTAAATTTTGCCTTACCCTCATTTCCTGCTTCATTATAGTAAATAATGTCTATTAAAAGAAGTCCCATACCGATCCCTTGCGGTATTCCAGTTTATGCTAAATTAATTTGAAGATATGTTCTAATCTTCAAGATTATAAAACGTAAACAACAATTTTTTCACCAGCTTTTATTTTTCAATATTTTGCCCCAATTTGCAGTAACTTTGAATATCAAATTTATCTTTAAATCTACTACATAATCACAATGCTTCATACATATTTAGAAAGGACCCATGTCGGTACCTTGCGGTACGCCTTTTCAAACAAAATTCGCGCTTGATTAGACAGACATCTCCGAAAAATCGAAATTTAAGTTGAGTATGCAGTTATATGTAAACACAATGCTCAGATTACTATAAACCAAATCAATTAAACTGCAGAAAAACTTAGTGAATTAAACAAAATGTTAATGTTTTCTGGGTCACTAGAAGGATACATATCAAATTTTCATACTAAATACCGGACCTTCATACGTCCCGGTGTTTTTCTACAGCATGTTTAATAAATTAGTATTTATTCCTGCCCATCCTAAATTCCAATATTGGCTTATTAGGTTGCCATGTAAACCGGTCAATTAAACTCCAACCTCCTTCCCATCCTCAGAGCACGTGTTCCTAGTCCTAACAAATCAGTGCCCCCTGGTGTACCGGTCTCACCGGGACAGGAGTACTCCTGGCTGGGGTGGTACAATCGTATCGTATCGTATATATGTTTAATAAATTAGTAAAATTTTAATAATATTAGATTTACGGTGAAATTCAAATACTGCTTTCATAATTATTTTAAAATTTAGTGGTATTTGGAGATGTTTGACTAATCAATTGGACAATCGAATTATTTGAGCGTACTGTATTTTTCGTAAACACTGTTATTATTAGCTTAAATAACGAAGGCTGTATTATTATCTCAATTAAATTCATCGCTATTTTGTCGCAACTTCTAGCCACTTTGAATATAAAATTTATCCTTCAACCTTGCCTATATTATTTCATAATAATAATTTTTATTTAAAAAAAAAAACAAACATTCCCGAATAGCGAATAACCTGACCAAATTTGAAAATCTCCTACTACCAGCACAGGAAAATGATGCTTGTGTCGTGATGATGATAATGCCTATTTAGAGAGGACCCAGATCGATCCCTTGCGGTACTCCTCTTCACGCAGCTCCCGCACTCTACACGAGCACCGTGTCACCTGTCAGACTACCGCCGGATTGACGTTTCGCATGTTATCTAGCTCGCGACACTTGTATGCCACACATTACAATTACAGTGGCGCAGCGAATGGTGGGCAAAAAAAAACAAAACATATTAAACAATTCATCAAATATGCTAATTTCGATTGTCTGTGCATCCTGCGTAACTCTGCTTTAATTTGTTTTGAATTTAAGGGTCATTTTCAAAACTGGAACTGATTTTGCGATGAATTCAGATAAAGTACTTACTCGAAATATAATATTTTTAACTAACTAACTAAACCATCAGGCCGTTTCCCCGCAGGGGTATGCAGAGAGGACGGACCGCCAAACAACTCAGTATCGGCACACACTCCTTGCCTCGTTCACATTCAAACATCGTCTCATACATGCTCTTCTATTATTCCGACTCTTCACATGGCCCGACCAAAGTATCCGATTCACTTGGTCGTGCCATGTCTTCCTCGGGCGGCCCCGACTTCTACCATTCACATTTGAGGCATATATTCTCCTTTTATTTTATTGCGTCATTATCAATATTGGAAGTGTTTTGTCAAGAATTCAGACCTTCCTGTGATTTTTTAATACTGTTTTATAAAATTAATAAAAATATGTTTGAAGTGCGGTTTTTCCGCTATTTTGTGCTTATTTTGGTAATTGAGTAGCAACAACAGCCTCCGTGGTCGAGGGATAAGGCGCTCGACTAGCAATCCAAAGGTCGCGGGGGGTGCCCGGGTTTATGGGGTGAGGTTTGTCTAGGGCTTGGCGGCCGATGCGCTGCCCACCTGCTGCGTGGTGAGCAGGATCGAGAGAGACTGATCATTGTCTGTTATCACTGTCGTTTATCCTCTCCAGCCAGAATCTTTCAACCCATCGTCTTGCACCGCAGTTGAAGGGATGGATTAATACGTCCGTCACTCCTGGACAAACTGACCCCCAGATTCCTACCCACCCCTCATACCTTTTCCTCCCTATCCTTCCCTTTCTTAAAAAGACCCTCCACACAGCATCCCCCAAGATGACAAAGGCCCGGAGGGAAATTATTTTCCTCAGGGCCTCCTGAGTGAAGCTAATGTAAGAAAAAAATTGTTTCAGCCCTGTTTAATGACCAGGTTTGAATACCCAGGAACTTCCCGACCTCCTTCCCCCACTATCTTCAACGTCACAATATGCCGCAATTGGAGGTGCCATAGTCTCACTGGCCCAAGGCGGGAGCAGTAGGGACTATTGTGCGGTACTCATTTAAAAAAACAACTAAGAACACTGACAAATCAATACACCTTTGAAAAGTTAAACAAATTTATGAAAATAATCAGGTATGATAATTTGCAATAGTAATGACTACTTTTAATTGTTAAACTAACGTTTAAGACAAGATTTTTATGCATAGCACAAAGGGTAACAATTATTATAAGCAATAATTATCAGCCTGAAACACTCATCCACAGTGAAAAATGTATCATGTATTCATGTATCTTTTCTCGGAAGATTTTTCAATGTGGATGAGTGTTTCAGGCTGATAATTATTGCTTATAATAATTGTTACCCTTTGTGCTATGCATAAAAATCTTGTCTTAAACGTTAGTTTAACAATTAAAAAAATAATAATAATAATAATAATTTTTATTTTAGTAATTTGTACATTTAAGTTTACAAATTTCTAATTGATAATAATATTTCATATTCACTATATTTTTTCAAGTTTTATGTAGCTCCTACAATACATAATAAATAATATTTGACTAGTTTAAGTATTTCCCCAATAAATGAAGACATAATTTGTCTCGACGCCATCTAGCGAGGGATTTAACACTAACAGTGTCTCTCTCGCAAAAATAAAGTTGGTTGTTTTCAGGTGGAAAAAATATAATAAGCAGTAATTGTTGAATGAAACACTAGTATATATTGAATCATTTGGCGGGTATAAGATAAGCCGCCATACCTCAATTGGGAGAGCAGCTGACCGGCAATCAGAAGGGCTCGGGTTCAAGTCCCGTTGGCGTCATGTGTCTTTTCTCGGAAGATTTTTCAATGTGGATGAGTGTTTCAGGCTGATAATTATTGCTTATAATAATTATTAATTTGCAATAGGTTAGGTTTACAAGCTGTTTTTTACACCACTTTTCATTACTTCGAATCACAATCAAAAGTGTGTTGATTTGCCACTGTTCTGTGTTAGGGAATGTTCGGGTCATTTTCCTTATTCAAACCAACGCCTTGTACCCCTACCTACATACGTAAAATAACAAGGTCAGTGCATTGACAATCTTCAATATGACAACAGTGTTTTTACTTAGTATCTTGATTGCGAATGATAAAATTACGAGGTACGTACAAAACCTTCAAAATGACCATTGGTGATGACATTTACTTCTTCTTCAATGGCGCTACACTCCATTTCGAGGCTTCTTCCTCCAAGATAAGCCTCCAGTGCCCTCTGTCCTCGGCCGTCGTCTTCCAATCTGTGACATGGAGTAGTCCTCTTGCATCCTTCCGGACATCATCCTCCCATCTTATCCTAGGTATGCCCGTCTTTCCTTTATCTCTCGGGTGTCCTGTTAGGACCTTCGTGATCGTGTGCTTGGGATTCGGTGCACATGTCCGACCCATCTTAGTCTTTGAAGCCTTAAATGGATGGAGAGTCTGTGGGATTAATGATGAGTAAATATCACGTAGCTCATTATCGTGGAGGATTCTCCATGCCTCTCCCTTTAGCACCGCTCCTAAGATTCTTTGATAAAATTTACAATCGGTGCAAAGTTTAACGTGGGCAAGATACACCGTTATCTTGCATTTCTCACTAAATGCATTATGCTCACAAATTATTACGCTTCCTAATTCCTACCTTCCAGAAAGTTTCTACAACTGAGTTGTCGTGACTTATTTCTATGACTCATCAGTCTGGGTAATCCGTTTGCCCATACGGCCAGGCATTTGTCGCGCCTCTGCCCTACAGTTATAGTGTGTGCTCACGGGGTAATATATGCACCCTCCGGCGGGGCTAATGGAAAGCGGAAAGCGCCACTGAATTGCGACTCTACAGCGGAGGGGGTACCAACTATTCGTGTCTTTTGACTGATTATCGGAATTTTAATTAAAACTGTTCAAACACGGGGGGTTAGCACCTAATTCGCGAAATCCCCAAAAGCGTATCTCTAGGCAGTGGCGTAACGATAAACTGAGTTAAAAATAAACCAGGGCTGGCTATAATAACTTTTACGAACAGACACCCAAAACAATAAACTTGCGCTTTGATCGGTCAGTGACTGAGGGGGCATCGCGTTCGGGTCTTCCACCCGGGCGTCGCGTGTACGATCCTCGGCTAGCAAAGTCGTCCATCACGACACAAGCAACATTTTCCGCTTACTATAGTGGTAGTAGGAGATTTTCAAACATTGTTGGGTTATTCCTAATCCGGCAATGTTTGTCTTTCTTTTAAAAAAAATGAGGGAAGGAGAAAAAAATTAAGTTGCGCGGAGCGGGGAGGTGGGGTGACCGTCTCTCTTTTTTTTTAACATTGGCATCACACAGGAGGCCCTGAGAAAAAAAATCCCTCAGGGCCTATGTCATCTTTCGGGATGCTGTGTGGAGAGTCTTTTTAGGGAAAGGAAAGAAAGGAAGTTACGGGAACGAAAAGGTAAGAAGGGGTTGGTAGGAAACTGGGGGTGAGTGTCCCGGAGTGACGTATGAACTCTCGCACTGCGGTGCATGGCAGCCGAGCAGGTCTAGGTTGGATTTCTCTCAACCAGCCTCTCACGATCCGGCCCGCCACGCAGTAGGTGGGCAAACCCATTAGCCACCAAGTCCGAGACATATCTCACCTTAACAACCAAGGCATCCCTGCTAAGTCACTAAGGGTAGCGAACCATACTTGGGTGTTAAATAAGTGAAGCCGGAGCGGCGGTACCCATTCCCGTCTCCCAAGTTGAAAGTAGATGCCGTAAAATTGAGATTCCTGAGACGTGCAGCAAAACCATGAATCAAAGTATTACAAAAATAACGCATTACAGAGTGGAAGATTCAGCATCGCCCTGGTGTGAGAGACCACCTTTCAGAATCGAAACGTTGCTTTAAATGGTTTCAACTATTAATTTTAATTAATTTTAAATGGTGAAATCTTTTTATATGCAGATGATACAGCAATTTTTTACTTGGGTAAAGATTTAGATATCTTACTAGAAAATGCACAAACAGATCTAGAAAAAATCAACAGTTGGCTCCAATCAAATATGTTAACAATGAATGTTAAAAAAACAGGATACATGATCTTAAGCTCACCCCGTAAAATAATTCCTCTTCATGTACCCTTAAAAATTGAAAACAACGAACTTCAAATCCCGATCCAGGAAAAATATCTTGGGCTGTGCATTGATCAGCATTTGACATTTAAACAACACATACAAGGTATTAAAGATAAAATCATCCCCTTAATTAGCGTATTTAGCCGGATATCATATCTGTTGCCAAATAAATTAAAAAAAGGTTTATATTATAGTCTCGTACACTCACATTTAAATTACTTGATTGAAATCTGGGGAATCGCATGTGAAACATACATAAATGAATTACAGGTAATACAAAACAAGGTAATCAAAAAACTATTTAACTACAAGCCCAGAACATCCACAAAAAAATATATATGGAAACAAAACTACTAACATTAAGAAAACTACATGAATACGATACATGTCTCCTTATATACAAAATAAACAATAAACTCGTACACACAAACACAGAATTCATTAAAACGTCCCAAGTACACAAACACTTTACGAGACAACACGATAACATACATTTAAACACCATCCACACTAACTATGGTAAACAATCCATTGGTTACGAGGGAGGCAACTTATATAATGCCTCCCAAAAGACATTAAAAACGAAAAGAAGCTGGGTAAATTTAAAAAAAATTATTAATATTTATTCTTGATAAACAAAATAATGATGTTGAATAGCGCTGTATTGAAATATTTACTTTATTTTAATTTGTATAATTATTTCTAGTTAAATGAGTGAAAATGTAATTTTCTTTTAACTGGAATAAAAAAAAATAAAAAATAAAAAAAAACTGTGTTTAGTGACCTGGTATGAATAGCCAAGAACCACCAACCTCCTTCCCTTCTCCACTACCTTTAGCATCATAACTCGCTGCGCTGGGATGCCCTAGTCTCACTTCCTCCAGACGGGAGCAGAACGAACTCTAGTGCGGTACTCAAATAAAAAATTAAAAGGAAAGAATGAAGAATGAGGAAGACATGACACAATCAAGTGAATTAAATACTTCGATTTGTATTTTTAGTAGTATTATTAGTATTCGATTAACTTGATTTACCAATAGTCAAGAGTCAGATTTTAAAGAGCATGTAGATGTCAAAATGATTATATTATTATTATTATAAGCAATAATTATCAGCCTGAAACACTCATCCACATTGAAAAATCTGCCGAGAAAAGATACATGACGCCAACGGGACTTGAACCCGTGCCCTTCTGATTGCCGGTCAGCTGCTCCCCCAATTGAGCTATGGCGGCTTATCTTATACCCGCCAAATGATTCAATATATACTAGTGTTTCATTCAACAATTACTGCTTATTACATTTTTTCCACCTGAAAACAACCAACTTTATTTTTGCGAGAGAGACACTGTTAGTGTTAAATCCATCGCTAGATGGCGTCGAGACAAATTATGTCTTCATTTATTGGGGAAATACTTAAACTTGTCAAATATTAATTATTATTTTTAGTTGTTAAACTAACGTTTAAGACAAGATTTTTATGCATAGCACAAAGGGTAACAATTATTATAAGCAATAATTATCAGCCTGAAACACTCATCCACATTTAAAAATCTTCCGTTGTAAATGATAGATGGGATCTTTCAGTTGAAATCAAGTGCCGCATTGAGCAAGCTCGTGCAACCTTTATCCGCATGAAAAAAATGTTCTGAAATCATGATCTCAACATTGGATTACGAATGCGATTGGTCAGATATTATTTTATGGAATGGTAGTATGGACGCTTACTGAAGAACTAATTAGGCGACTTGAGGCATTCGACATGTGGATCTACAGAAGAATACTTAAAATAAGCTGGATGGACAGGGTTACAAATGAAGATGTTATGGTTCGGATGAATAAAGAAAAGGAAGTAATTAAAACTATAAAAATCCGAAAACTTCACTATCTTGGACATGTATCTTGGACATCCAGAAATGAAAAGTATGAGATCTTGCATCTCATAATGCTGGGAAAGTTTGCCGGAATACGGGGCCCTGGAAGAAGGAGAACCTCATGGCTGAAAAACATGAGACAGTGGTTTGGCTAGTCTACCGTGAAGCTGTTTCGGACCGCAGTAAATAAAGTCCGCATAGCCAACATCCATTGAACGGACAGGGAACAAGAAGAAGAAGAAGATACATGTACCAACACATGGTTATATGGTAGTCCATTGTCTCTGAATACCTCTTCATATACACGATATAATGGTTAGTTATTTAGTTATTTACCTACCCATCTCATTTAATTCTGCTCTCATTCATCCTATGTCAATTCCACTCATCACTGCAATAGGTCAAAGTTAGTATCAACACCCTCTTATGGACTGCTAACCGCGTTTATTTTTACAACTTTTAATCCACCATACATTTCTAATACATCACAACCTGTCAAAGTCCCACACATTAAGAGTGTTCTAGAACTCAAGTTGACACCCTTATATCTAGCACCACTCCAGCTGACTTATAGCCGATATTATCAGTGAAAGTCCTTTAGTAAAGGGTCCACACTCGTCCCTTGCGGTAACCCAGAAAATGCTTTATTTTGAAGTGAAAACTCTGTCATATTCTGGTGTCAGACGTGAAAAGACTTGAAAATTCTTTGGTTATTTTAATATTATTGATTATGAAAAAGTTAAACTTATTTTTATAGCGCAATTTTAGTGAAATGTTACCTAAGTGCGTGTAAAAATATAGAAAGTAACTTGAAATTCATTAAAATACAAAGATAACCTCGTACAAAGTAGATTAAATTGACGATTTTAATGGTGGACGAGCTGTTGACTTCCTTACTACTGATCCAGAGACCGCACATTTCAATCATAATCTGCGCTACTTCACATATTATTTGACGTCCTAATCTGAGGGTAAGACTCCCGACTACGAATCCGGTGGTCGCGGAGTATTACGCCGGCAGGCACAAGTAAATTTTATTGAATCATTTTGTGTCGTTTTACAATTATTTTCAGGGTGGAAGATACTCTCAGTATCGCCCCGAGAAAAAAACACCATTAAGAATCAAAACGTTTTTTTTTACATTAACTCCACGACTATGTCATCTGGGATGCTGTGTGAAGGGTCTTTTTGAGGAGAGGAATGAATGAACATTGTTATAGGAAGGAGGAAACACAGAGGCCGGCAAATCATTCCATAGCCGAGCTGTTGAATACAAGAACGAGTCGAAGAAACGATCCGTTCTCATGTGACAAATGTCAACCGTGTACTTGGGCACGCGTTTTGCGTGTTTCCCGGCTGTGCACCGGTGCCGAAGGGATCAGTGACGCTAGTTCCTCGAAGCATCTTCCATTGTAATACCGGTAGAACAAGGATAGCATTCCCACTCGACGCCTGTGCTCTAAAGATTGCAATCCGTCTGTTAAGATGGGAGAAATCTGTCAAACGGACCGCCCGTCTCTGCACAGAGTCGAGGGTATTTTTAAGGTATTTTGGAGCTCCAGACCAGAGGTGGCTGCCAAATTCAACCGTGAGGCGCACTTGTGATTTGTACAGGGTTAGCAGTTGTGTACTATTAAAGTACCTATCTGCGGGCCCTGCTAACTTTACTCTGGCTTCGATGGAACCCCCATACCTGAGCTGGTCACTTAGGGTTACACCAAGCATATCAAACGTTGCTTTAACTGACTTCTGCGTGTTTGGTAAACAGATCTGAAACACAACTGCTAACCTGTACAAATCGGAAAAGCACCCCATGGTTGAATTTGGCAGCCACCTCTGGTCTGGAACCCCAAAATACCGACTCGGTTCAGAAACGGGCGGTCCGATTGATAGATTCTATCTTAATAAAGGAATTGCAAAAATCAGAGCACTGGCGCCAGGTAGAAATGTTGTCTTTATTCTACCGATATTTAAATGGTAGATGCTCTCAAGAACTTGCAACATTGATTTCTTCGGAACCATTTCACAGAAACATTCCAAACGGGCGCTGTATATTTATACACAGTTGACATTCGTCACATGAGAACGGGTCCTTTCTACGACTTGTTGGTTACTCCTTCCTTTCCACAAAAAGACCCTCCACACAGCATCCCCAAATATGACTTACTACGCCCTGAGGGAAATAATTTTCCTCAGGGCAACCTGTACGAAGTTGATGAAAAAAAATGATGATGTGTGTGTTTGTCTCTTTTTAGTGTCGCTTTATCGTTTCATCGAGTTTCTAATCACAATGGTGCTAAAGAAGTTTTCACTTGAAAAATAACGAAAGAAATGATACCATTTAGTCTGCAATTCACAGATCATTAGGCCACAATGCTATTTTGTATTATTTGTATAACAATACCCCGCCCAATAGATGGTAGCTACGGGAGATAGATATAAGAAAGCTTGGAATTAATACTCCTACAATACTGCCAACTAATATTTTGTACAAATAGCCATAGCTATTAGATTACTGGGGAGGAATGGATAGCAGAGGCGTAGCGAATGAACAGGCAAAGAGGTCCAGCGCCTTGGTGTAGTGATAATATGAAGCTGAAAGTATTTACAAAATTAAATGAAATATCCAACGAGCTTTTTACACTAATAATAACAAATTATAAAAAATATACATTAAATAACAAGGACAGGGGTGATTCTTTGAACAAATATGGGGTTTATAAATTAACTAGCTGGTGCCCGGCATGCGTTGCTATGCCATTCAATAAAAAAAATTGTTTTTGTCTGCGTGTCCTTTCCCATTCGTCCCGTTCCTCTCCCGCTTCCCCTTCCCCTCTCGAGTTCCCACTCCGCCTCCTCCACCTTCCCTCTCCCCACTCCACTCCCCTTCCCCTTTCCTGCAAACTCCCCTCCCGAATTCCCTTTCCCCTCCCAGGTTCCCCTCCTCTACCTGGTTCCCGTCCCTTTCCTCCCGCGGAACCCATACCCGAGTTCCTCTCCCCCCTCCCGCATTCCATACTTTCAGTTCCGGTACATTAAGTATTCAAACAGCTCACGTGCCACCTATTGCAATTTTTGTATAAAAATTTTATAATGCCAGAGCTCACCAGTAGTTAGTTATATACAAACCTTGTCCTGACAATAACGAACACAATAAAAAAATATTTATCCAATTTGGTGCAGTCGGAAGTTATGCGCGTACATACATTTCGGCGATTCATTTTTATTTACAGAGAAGAGATAAGAAAAAGATTTATAGAGATTTACTAACGATTGTAACTTTTTTGTATCGGGAAGACTTCTATAAATTTTAATACAAAAGTAAGGAACATCTAAGGTGTTTAAATAATATTTATTTTTCTGAATTTGCCAACAATATTTTAGAAACAAATCATTATGTTAATATAAATCATTATGTTAATAAAAAATAAAGGAATCATAAAGACCATATTGAAAGTACCAATTAGAACGCCTTCAACTGAAATTTTCAATAACTTTGACGTACCAAATGTACATCAAATATATTCCAAAAATATATTATTGAAGCTCTTCAAAAATAATGAATCCTCTACTAGACCGTGTATGCATAACACTAGATCGAATAAAAATGATATAAAAAATATTCCAAGTTATAAAACCACATTTGGACAAAGAAACTATACATACTTTGCAACAAAACTCCATAACATCCTCCCCCAAGACATAAATCTAATAAAAAATCCAATTGAATACAAATCAAGAATAAAAATATGGCTTAAAGAGGTCAATGAGAAAACCCTAGCGAAGACGCTAAAAACGACATAGAAGACAAATGAACTATATTTAAATAACTTTAGTCCGCCTCGGCACAGGACCCCCTAGTGAGGAGGACTAAGAAATACAATATTTTGTACTTAATTTCACATTGCATTTTGTATGTAAATTTTTTTTATATAGTCGCTATAATAAAAAAAAAAAATAAAATAAAATAGTGTTAAAAATTTTGCACACAAACACTTTTTAATAATATTTTGTAAAGGCGATCGACACGACCAAGCAATTTCAACATTATGTCGACAAGCACAAGATGTAAACGTAAAATTTCGCGGAATGTTCATAACTCCAACTTTTTTTTTTTAAATCCGTACACCTGTGGTGTATAGGAACTTTATTTTTTTTATTTTAAAAATTGACAGCAAATCTGAGATTATACAATAATACAATAGTAAGATTGTTAATTATGCCAATTATGAACTTTCCACTGATGATTGTGAATGAAGCGTGACATTGTAAGGGTTTTTTTCTTAATTAATTTATTTTTTGGTACAATATTTTACGAAGGGGGAGGAGGAACATATAATTAAGATTAAGAGGCAAATGATATAAGGGATTAAACCTTCTAGTTTGAGTCATGTTGCTTGGTGAGTTTTCGTTTTATGTCACGTAAATTCGAGTTAAAAATATCAATGTGGAAATAATTTTAGATAAATGATTGTGTGGATCTGTAGATAAATGAGTTCTGTTTGGAGTTGGTCTTGCAAAGAGGGAGATTAAAAGTATTCGACTGTCTGCTGTTGCGTTTGGAACATGGAATGATAGACGTTGAAGAAGATCAGGACTATCAATTAAGTTATGTATAATTTATATATCTGCTATATTTCTTCGGCAAGTTAACGTCTGCATATTGAAGAACTTTGCAGAGTATTCATTACTAACATGAGATCGAAGAGAGCGGAAGTTAAGGTACCTTAATAATCTAATTTGAACACTTTCGATTCTATTTTTGTGTATTGCGTAGCCTGGGTTCCACACTTGAGATGCGTATTCAAGGATACTACTACGAACGTATGAGAAGTGTAGTGTTTTGAAAGTAATAAGATCTTTGAATTATTTACAGGAACGGATTATGAAACCAAGCATAGAAGATTCATTAGTGACTAAAACATGTATATAGTTTCAATGTCCTTCAACAGGTATCGTTATTTTAGTTAGTTATTATGTAGTTTTGAAGAGCAGACGTCAGTAAGGCAGTACTATTGGAGAGCGTCAACTGTCTCTCGTTCATGTCTAAAACCCTAACGGTTACGGATATAACCGATGATACCCGACCTACAGCTGGGCCCTTTCAGTTTGCTTGCTTCAGGAATACACAGAGGTGCAGTTAAGTATTCATTGTAAACCAGACGATTAATTAACATAACTCAAACCTAAAGAACCGAGTATCATTTACACTTCCTATCATCTGAAAAATATACAGTACATCACAACTAAAATTGCCCTAGATTAAGATTTGCCCAGGGGCCCGTCGATTCCAAGTAACGCCACTGACCCCAGCAGCATACTTCTGTTCCAGCTATAGATTATACGAGGTGGTAGAGAAGATAGAAGTAGGAAGGGAGTGAATTCACCCCCTTCACAAACAAGAAGGGCGGTTTTAATACAATTTGTAATCATTTCTGATTGTGGCACGCGGAGGCTGCTAGCTAGCGCTGCACTGTGAAACCGGTTTGGATTCAAATCACCAACTAAAGAAAATAATTTTCATATACCAACAAGATCTACTCAACCTAAAATTCTTTTTAATTACAACAACAATATTATCAGGATTGAGTCATTTAGATACTCGCTTGTACCCAGATTCCATTATTTGGCAATACTTTCTCACATGTGTTAAATGTGTTCAACTGCACGGAATATAGTTATAAGAAGTCTATAATATTTACCATTTAAGAGGCGGGTATGGGTACCGCCGTCCCCGGAATCACTTATTGGAAAACCAACTGCCATGGGTCACCCCTAGTGATTCGGTGTATTTGGTGGCTTGGCAGGGATGCCATGGGATGAGTGCTAAGGGTTTCATGAGATGAGGATTGTCTAGGTTTTGGCGTCGGATGCGTTGCATCGGGAGAAACTGGTTGAGCGAGAAACTGGTTCAGGGAGACCTTTTGACCTCTCCAGTCGGACTCCACCGACCCATCGTCTTGCACCGTAATGGGAGGGATGGATTCGTACGTTCGTGACTCTTGGACACATTGACCCCCAGATTCATACCTATCTCTCATACATTTTTCCTTCTCAGAACTTCCTCTCCTTCCTTTCCCTAAAAATACTCTCCACACAGCATCTCGTAAGATGAAAAGCTGATTTACGACCATAACGTTGAAAGTATTGAAGATCGTATCATTGAAAGTGGAAAGAGGAAAAGTAAGATTTTTTTAATGATTATTACGGCATAATTATTAAAAAATGCAATTGGCATTTTACCCATAGCAGGAAAAGGGTGACACTACAGTTGATCCACTGACAATTGACCCCCAAAAATGATATTTACTATGAAATTATAATTTTTTGTGCATTATTTACCAATTTCAAACATAAAATCAACTTCAAAAATACCCTTAATAATAAGTCTGTATGAATATCAAACGAATTTGGAGTGTCGATTTTTTGTACTCTATGTACTCTGGTATATACAGTATATAGAGAAACAGCTTTTTCCTTGAAGCATGTCAATGAATATAGGTTTTATACTTAATAATCTTCTCTGCACATCCGTTCAGGGTCATTTAGTTATATTTTGTGTAATTAGGTATACCGTATTTTCCCTAAACCGACTGCACATTCTACATAAGTAAGCTGGGGGACCGGTTGTCGGCGGATCAACTGTCATGGAACCCAGGAAAAAGAGTATTAAAGTCTTTGGACGATAGAATTCCGAGAGTTAATGATAAAAAAATGTAATAAAATATCCATGGATAAAAATCTTTTTTTTTGTCTATCGATATTTTGAGTATGTTTACCCCGCGTCACTCTACTCGTATAAATGATATTAGAGGATTTGCCAGACCCCCGTAGCAGTGGACAGTTAGAATCTCAAACCTACCCCGACTAAGCTACCTTACGAGGTAGGCACTGAAATAGGGGAAAGAGGGGCAGAATAAATTAATTAATAAACTACAAAAACGGAGGGGACACGAATTCCATGCAGTTCGGCAACCCCTGATAATGCAATGGTGTTATGTATGGCGAATTTCTTAATCGAATTGTCAAAACTAGTAGGAGGTAGTATAAAAATTATGTTTATAATTTTCTCTTATTTAACTAAATCACGCCGTTTCGCCACAGGGGTAGGCAGAGAGGAAGGACTGCCAAACAACTTGGTCTTGGCACATGCTCTCTACCTCACTAACATTCATACATCGTCTCATACATACTATATTATTATGACTTTTGACGGTCGATTTAAAACAAAACTTTGCCACGCTCAGTCAAATAATAAAACTAAATGAAACGTTAAACAGAACAAAACACGGAAAATAAGAAGGTAGCAATAGTCGCAACCGGGGATCGAACCTAGGAAATCTGCCTTACCGGAACAACGCTCTAAGGGAACGTACCCATACTACGTGACACGTTTAGGGGGGGGGGGTCTTCAAAATGTCACGCTTGGTACAAATGAGCGACGGCGGGCTTAGGTTTTTGGTCACCGGTAAGGTAATATAATTTATTTTGGATTATGGTCAAGAATTGCCTATACATATAATGAAAAAGTGCACTAACCTGAAGGAGATGCCTTCCTGCATAGTATGGCATGAGATGTTTGAAATTAATCGAACCTTTTGCGTTGGTTGAAATTGCTTTAGCCGAGTTTACAGATCTGAATATCCCGGTACTTTCTGACCTTCCTCTCTCTTGTCTCCTCTCCCTTCGTACTCACAACGTATCTCAATAATAATTAGTGACTAGCGGTTAAAAACCCGCTTCGCAGGTTTTAGCTGCTAGGCCCTGCGGGCGGCTTTTGTTTCGGTTTCGCCCGGTTTGAGTGTTGGTGACCATTTTATAAATACGATAGGAACTGGTTAAAAAAATAGCCGGTTCCTCGAATACACTGTGATCCAGTGATAGCTAGTCACCGGGACAAAGTAACCGCGACAGGCAAGGACGTCATATATAATATATAACCGCGTGGTATTATTATTCACAACTGCCAGTTACAATAATAATCATATTATCGTCAATCTCTTCATATCCGGATAGATATACGAAATTACAAATCCATAGTACTTACGCCTGCCAGGCGATGCTAATCACGCAAACTGTTTACATTAGTGGCGCCATATTTTGGCATTGCTTTAATTCGGATATTTACAAAATACATTTGTAGACAAACTTCACGAACTAAAACGGTTTTGCTTAAGGCGCGGTATCAAAGTTGCATTCTTAGCCGGATATTTAAGGCTCCGCAACCGGGCCTGAGAAGAGATGGAGAGATACGAAATTACGAATGTTAGAGAAGAGCGCCAACATTTACAGCGACAAAATCGATGCTAATTTTTTTAATAAAACACGACTCGTTTAAAATAGAGCAAAAATTGTCTTAAACTGCATTTAAAGAAACACTGTGATTTTTTTCTATCGAGGGAATTTTATATAATTTGTGTTTCGGCGCGGCCAATGTCTAGATATTATCTTCAAGAATAACATATATTTTTTTAAGTGCTTTTAAACTTAACGTGTTTGAGGGAGATATTGTAAGAAATTGGTAGTAATTCGGGTAGCGGGCCCTTAAATTTTAACCGTACAGTCTCTAGCGTATTAATACTTTTCGATGATGCGATAGTGCCACTGGCTCCGATTGTCAGGAGCAGTTGGTACTCTTGAGCTGTGAGCAAATTAAATGCTGATGGTAAAGCACACAATGTCCAAATATTAATTTAACATTTCCGACAGTAGAACCACCCCTCGTTGCGTACAAGGGATGGATTTGCTGGGATTAGGGGAGCAATATTGTACGTGAGAATTAACATATTTTAATATAATTCTTATTATGTTAATTTTGAACCCCCTCAATTTTTGTATTTGAATTAAATTATTGCTGAATAAAACATGATTTAAAATACGTTAATTATTGAGTAAATTTGGGAGGCGGGAATGGGTACCGCCGCCCCGGGAACCTTTATTGGATAACCAACACCTCTGCCATAGGTCACCCCAAGTGGTTCGCTACGTTTGGTGATTTAGCAGGGGTGCCCGGGTTCATGGGGTGAGGTTTGTCTAGGTCTTGGAGGCGGATGACCAGGACATACTGAACCCAAGATTCCTACCCACCCCTTAAACCCTTTTCCTTCCCTGAACACTCCTCTCCTTCCTTTCCTTAAAAAAACCCTCCACACAGCATCATAGGTGAGTATAAAGATGACATAGGCCCAGAAGGAAATTATGTTCCTCAGGGCCTCCTGTGTGGAGCTCATGTAAAAAAAAAAAAAAAAGAAATTATAAACCTGTTATCAGTCCCAGATTTTGTACATAAACAGCAATACGTATAAAAAAATCAGAGTGTGCAATTCACACGAGTGTAATTCACACGTAGAAGTGAAACTAGAATGTCGCTAGGTGTCGCTTTCTTTTATTTTGCCTGTTTATTTTAAAGTGGTTTGAAAATTGGATATTGATTTCACAAAAATAAAAATGTTAATTTTTTTGGATTTCGTAGGATTTGAATCTCCGTTCGCTTGATTTCTGTCTCTCTGGCCGCTGAGACTTGTCAAGCGCCTTACCCGTTGCGCTATCGAAGGCCCGCACCGACTCGCGAATTCACCGCATTATATGAGAACCGAGGACGCATTTCCGTTTCATCCGAATATCAAATCACTAACGGGGCGAAAGAAGTTTCACTTCAAACATACTTCACAACCGTTAAATGATGTTTCAGTTACACATCGAATAAATACTGAACATTTTCTATTTCGAATCGGTGCTAATAAAAATGTCTTTAATTGTGCTGCGAAAGAACTGGTAACATTGCATTTTGGTACATCTGCGCATGCGCCATACGCGTGATTTTTTTCCGGCAAAATTAGAGTTTGGTTTCTGATTGAGACAGTGATCGCGTGTAAATTCATCATGTTTTTGTTCATAATTTCGCTTCTAATGACAAATTCACTATTATATTAGTATAATTCAACATATTAACTATTAATTGTGTTGTTTTAATCCATTAATAATGTCATGTTGTGAATTTAATTTTGTTATAAAAAAAGCTAGGTAAACAATTATTACAAGCAATAATTGTCAGCCTGAAACACTCATTTACATTGAAAAATCTCCCGAGAAAAGATACTTGCCGCCAACGGGACTTGAACCCGTGTCCTTCCGATTGCCGGTCGAATGCTCTGACCACTGAGCTATGGGGGCTTATCAAATACCCGCCAAATAATTCAACATATACTAGTGTTTCATTCAACAATTAATTAATTAATTGTTTAAACGTTAGTTTATAAATTAAAAAATAATAATTAAAAGCTAGGTTGTTTGTATTATTTAATTGACTTTGTCGCATGAATTTAATAAAACTTCCATGAAAGTGCTGTTTTTAATAACATAAATGCTAAAATCTAAGATGTCAGTGTTTTTTACATTAGCTCTACACAGGAAGCCCTAAGGAAAACAACTTCCCTCGGGGCCTTTATCATCTTTAAGAATGCTGTGTAGAGGGTATTTATAGGAAATTGAAGTTATGAAGAAAAAGGTATGAAGGTTGGGTAGGAATCCGAGGGTCTATGTGTCCAGGTGCGACAGGTGAATGAATCCGTCCCTCCCATTGCGGTAAAAGACGATGGGTCGCGAGAGCCAAACTGGAGAGATAAGAACGTTTCCATCAACCAAAAAAGACGCTGCCTATCCGGCCCGCAACGCAGTGCCTCCAAGACCTAAACAAACCTCACTCCATAAACCTGGGCACCCATACTATATCACCGAACTAGCTAACAATATTGTAGTACCACTGAACGTAGGTAACCTTTATGTAGCGAACCATTTGAGGTGACCTATGGGCAGGGGTGTTGGTTATCCAATAAATGGTTCCCGGGGCGGCCGTACCCACACCCGCTTCCCAAATTGAAGTATTTTTCAAATACAATTAATAAAGCAGTTTCTAATATGGTATCTGTTTTTGCGACATCTCCAAAAATAATATTATAATAAAATAATATTCCCGCGATCCGCCCGCGCCTCCCCCATCGACATGCGTTGGCCTGAGGCGTAACCGTGCGTACTCGATGTCCTTCCGTCCCCCCTCCGGTAACCCGACGCTCATCTTTCCTCAAGGTCTTCAAAAACTTCCCCTTCTCTCCCAAGTACATTTCTTCGAGGCAAAATCGGGGAACCGGCTAAAGGACGCGGACTTCGAGCATCGTCTGCGGTTGGGCCGATAGCTATACGCATTCTCATTGGGACTGCCCGGTGGTCTATGGAATACTTTCTCTGGCTTTTTTTAATATATTTTATTTATTTCCGCTACTATAGTAATTACTTACATTATAACATAATCATATAACTGTTTTTTCCTCATTACTTATTTTATTTACAGAAGGTTTCTTCGACTGGTCATAGCCGTTATTTTTATTTTTCTTTTTCTTTTACTAACACTATTATCTCTTTTTGATGTTACCTATTTCAGAAGAATTATTCCACGGGCTGCTACTTCTATTTATCTTTTGTATAATGTTAATGTAAGTACTTGCATACTGCTTACTAACCCCGTATGCATGGACATTGGAGGGTCTAGAGTCGTTCAAATAAATGTAGCTTCGTTAAAAAAAATAGAGTCTTGACGTGTGCGGTGAAGGAGGAAACCATTGTTTCCTTATAACGCCGTTGGGAAAGTGGTGGGTCCCCCTCCAATCTCCAAAAATAATAAATTTATAGGTCATTTAAGAACCTTGAACAAATTCCGAAATTCGATGTACATTTTTTATTTACAATGTACAACAGATAAGCAACGCTCTTTTTCTGTAAAAGCAATGTACATATATGTCTTTCCATGAACAATTTTATGTCAGTTTCTTTATAATAAGGTTTTGACGTACACGGTTGTTTATCAATCGTTTAAAATAACGACGTTTTTTAGAAAGGCTGTTAGTAAATATATTTTAATCGCTTGGTAACTAATTTAAAAATTGTAATTTTCGCACCAGAGTTGATTAATGTATTAATAACGTGTCAGATATCCCGCCAAAAACCAATAATATTATGTAAATATCGTGTGGATGATTGGAAAATTCACAAATTGGGAAAATAATTGCTTTTGTTAATCAACACCATGAGCAAAATAATTTGTGGTAAGTATATGTAGAAGCACCGAAATCATTAATTAAGTACAATACCTAATTAAAAATGTTACTTTAACAGACTTACTAATAAAAAAAACTTTCCATTACACTTTGAATAAATAAATTCGATTTGGTACTAATATAAAATGTCTTTAACTGTGCTCCGAAAATCTGGCAACGTTGCATTTTAGCAGACAGACTCCTGAAATTCCTGTCCTGAAAAAATGTGGTTATTTTGGACAATTTATTTTTTAATTCGCTGTTACCGCTTGAATTTAATAAGAATTCTTTTTAGCGACGTTTTTTTACAACATAAATGTCACATTTTTTTATTAAATCTAGAAGAATGTTGTGAAATCTTGTTGCAAAGTACCTAAAGTTTCGTTGACCAAAATTAGGATGGGAATTTGAAGTAAATCTTCGATATTGTTTCGTTTACAGCGAGTATTTAATCTTTTTTATAGTATTTATGTATATTTGTGTATATTTTTTATTTTTTTATTTAATTGAATATAATAACATGTGATACAATATAAGATATGGGTAGTCCCACAAAGCTGTGACAGATCAGCTTGTCTGTAGGTTCTACCATTTAATATTATTACATAACACAGATTAGCCTAGGTTACAATATTAATACTTAATATAAGATTTAAGATAGATAAATATGTTGTTCATTTATTAACCACTTTTTTGTGAGTTTATGGCAGGGTTCCTCATTATTTTTTAAATTGATGTTTTGATTTAACATGTTGTTAATCAAGGGTATCATATATTCGAGCGTTCTGCTACCATACTTATTTGATATTCGTGGTATTTTTAGGCCTTTGTTTTCAGTAAATCTTGTTGTGTGATTATGCACCAATAAATTTTTATACGTGCTTTCTCCCGAATTATCCATAATTATAATGTACCAGAGAAGCCCTTTAATTGGAAGTAGGCCCTCAGACCCATACAATAATTTTAGGTTGTTTCTTTGATTGTAAATGCTAGGTTTAACAATTTTTTTAATTATAGCAGTTTGTAAATTTTGAATGTATTTAATATTAATTTTGCTCGAGTGTCCCCAAGTTCGAATTCCATATCTAAGTATGGATTCGACCATAGAATGATATATAAGTTTGAGAGTGCATCGAGGCAACACAAATTTTAATTTATAAAAATTACTCGCCAAACATCGGAGCTGGTTACAAATTTTAATCACTTGTTTATCCCATTTAAAGTTATTATCTACGATTATGCCAAGGTAAGTATATTCATTTGTAAAATCAATTCTTTCACAGTAGCAAATGTTATCAATTTTTTTATGTATACATTCAAAATTGTGTGCAATTATTTTAGGTAAATTCCATATTTTCAGGCTCGGTGATCTTATATACATACATTTAGTTTTTTTGACATTAATAATTAGTCCTACATCATGAGACCATTTGAGTAGCTCGTTAAAGTCTCTTTGCAATTCATTAATTGCTATTTCCGGGTTTTCATTTGATACAACTAGTGCAGTATCATCTGCAAAAATGAATCTACGGGCTTTTTTAAACAGTTTAGACAAGGCAATGACATATATAATGTATAATTTAGGGCCTAAAATTGACCCTTGCGGTACTCCTGTTTTTATAAATCTAAAATTACTCATTTCATTCAAAATCTTAACGTACATTTTTCTATTTGTTAAATAGTTTTTGAAAAAAGATAGCAGTTTACCACGGATTCCTATGATTTCAAGTACCTTGATTAATCGTGTGTGGCTGAGTGTATCGAAAGCTTTTGAGAAATCAATGAATAATACCAGTACATGTTTTCTAGAGTTAAGCTGTGAATTTATATAATTAGAAAATTTTTCGAGAAGTTTATCACAGCTTTTTTTTTTTGGAAGCCATACTGACATTCATCAATAATGCCCAATTTATTTAAATATTTATCCAAATTTATAGATATATATTTTTCTAAGATTTTTTCTAATGCCGGTAACAATGAAATAGGCCTATAATTATTTATTACGGTGTGATCTCCATTTTTATAAATGGGCCTTATGATGCTGCATTTTAGTTCAGCTGGAATGATGCTTGTGTCAATAATTCTGTTTATTAGGTGGGTAATCATAGGACTAAGTAATTAAATCCACGCCCAGTGTCTTGGAGTTTTTTATTCGTCCGATAATGCATTCAGTTTGTTTCGCATTAGCTCTTGGTAGGTACATTGAATGTTGCAAATGTTCTTGATTCCACTCGGACGCTCGAACGTTGCATTCGTGTAATAACTGATTTACGCCCTTGTCAAAGAAATTTGCAAAGTTTTCTACCGTCACATCCGCCGCTTGAAAATTTAAGAAATATTTAGATATGATTTCGTCACAATCGGATTTATTTTTCCTTCCCAATATTTGATTTACTTCATTCCATGTTTTTTTAATGTCTTTAAAGCAATGATTAAATTTATTATTATAATAGATGAGATATATTTGCATATATTTGCCGAAGGTCAAAAACATTCATAATATTACTGCTTAACTTCGAGTCTGTAATTAGAGGAAGTCTAAAGATTAATTTTATATTAGTTTTCTGCGTCTTTTTGATTGGATCTAGTGCAGATATAGTGCCACCTCCCCATGCTATGATACCATACTCAATAATAGATTGACAGACTGCAAAATAAATCAATTTCAATGATGTAGGACAAATCTAGCAGGGAATTGAACATGCGACACCACAGTCAAGCAGAAAACGAAGTTTTAAATCACTCGACCCACCAATCGACCAGAATTTTTAAATTAAACAATAAATTGAATAGAATTTAAATTGTACTTGGTAAATTTTTCGTTACTTTGTAAACTCTCAGAATTCAGAGGAATTTTCTTCCTTGAGAAGTTTGTTAAGTTGATAAGATGTCCTGAAGATAAGGAACTCTTGGTTAAATAAATTATTAACTAAACTCTAAGGGACGCCTTGGCTCAGCGAATGACCTAAATAAACTCAGTACATCCGTCTTACCGATAACCGAGTCCTGCCACTGAAGACGTGATCGATAGAAGTGTCCATATGCACAAAATAAGATAAATTTTTCCTTATAAAATTGATCAAACTTTCTCAATCAACAATAATATATTTTTTAACAAGAGCTCCACACAAGAGGCCCTGAGGAAAATATTTTCCCTCAGGGCCTATGTCATCATTGGGGATTTTTTTTTTACAAGAATACCGCACAAGAGTACAACTGCTCCCATATGGAGCCAGTGGGACTATGGCATCCCCAATTGGGGTATGTTGTGAGGCTGAAGGCATTAGGGAGGGGAAGGAGATAGGAAAGAGGAAGGTGGGAAAGTACCTGGCTATTCAGATCTGGTCACCAAACACGGCAGAAGCCATTTCAAGCAACGTTTCAATTCTGAATGGTGGTCGTACACCAGGGCGATACTGAGAGTATCTTTCACTCTGGAACGTACCGCAAATATACTATATATTATTTTAAATGAATAAATTGTGAAATACACAAATTAATCAAATAAAAATTATTTGCCACGCCGGGATTCGATCCCGCGACCTTCGAAATGCGAGTCAAGAGCCTTACCGCTGCACTACGCCGGCCGTCAAATGGACGGCCGGGGATGCTGTGTATGGAGGATCTTTTAAGAGGGGTGGGTAGGAATCTGGGGATCAGTGTGTCCAGGAGCGACGGACGTTTGAATCTATCCCTTCCACTGCGGAGCAAGACGATGTTCCAAAAGAGTTCTGCTTGAGAGGTCACAAGGTCTCCCTCAACCAGTTTTTTCCCTATGCGGCCCGCCGCGCAGTAGATGGGCAAAGGATCTATTTGTTTGTCACTTTTTAGTGTCGCTCAAAAAACGCTATAAAATCACAAAGGTGCTAAAGAAGTTGAGAACAGAATAAAAATGTAAAAAGGGTGTCTTGTTAGCAAATAGAATCGAGCAAAATTGTTAACATCAAGTATAGAATTGAGATAGTATTTTATCGATCGAACATGCTAGACCTTCTGGTATGGAAAAGTTTCATCAACAATATAGATTAGTTTTTAATAATTAATGAATTAATATTATAAATACGATACTATACGATTGTACCCCCCAACCAGGAGCACTCCTGTTACAGTGAGACCGGTACACCGACGGGCACTGATTTGTTAGGACTTAGAACACGTGCTCTGAGGATGGGAAGAAGGATGGAGTTTAATCGACTGGTAAGCTTGGCAATCAAATAAGCCAATATCGGAATTTAGGATGGGCAGGAATAAAGGAAAGGTTTGAGTTTTTTTTTTTCCTTTCTTTGTGTCTTCCTTCTTCTTGCATCTTCTCGGCTCTTCTAGGATCTTCATGTCTATTTCTGGATGCTTTTGCCTCTTCTTGGATTTTGTCTTTTTTCGACTAATTTTAATTTTCTCGACTGTTCTTGGCTCTGCTTTGCTCTTCTTGCCTCTTCTTGGCTCTACTTGACTTTTTTATTTTTTCTTGTTTCTTCTTGTCTCTTTTGGGATCTCCTTGTCTCTTCTCGGCTATCCTTGCCTCTTATTATCTATTCTTGTTAATTATTGTTACTTGGCTCTTCTTGCTTCTTCTTAGAATTCTCGTCTCGTCTCGTCTCTTCTTGTCTCTTCTCGTCTCTTCTTGTTTTTTCTTGTATCTTCGGGCCTCTGCTTGTCTTGTCTTGTCTCTGATTATCTCATAGACATCCAAATGACTAGACAAGCAGTTACAGGTGAGGGGTCAAACCAAACCATGGAGGGCGAAGAGGGGAAAGATGACTGTGATTCGTTATACAATCAATCTGACAGTAAATAGGCATCTCGCATTACAATATCACCATTTAGTTCTTAAAAGCAAAATCTGCTTTGAATGAATAGACCTTTTTACATGGAAGCGCGAATTGCTTGCCACGATAATAACATATTTGCTAAGGCCAAATGCTCGCCGCAAAAAGACTCGCCCCAATACACATAGCAATATTTTGTTGCCGTGTTTAGTTAAAACACTATTACAAATGTTTCATAATTTACTTACCCCTGCAACCAGCGACGAGAACACTGGAGAACCGCCCACATTCGCTATGTCTATATAATATGTACCTATAATGTATAGCGCAAGCTGCCGTTTTTGGCGTGATATTTCGTAAAACGTATAGACGTTACTTTCGCGCTGGTCATTACAAGAATGATGACGTCACATATTTTAGATTCTCTCCCCTCCCCATGGAGCGAGCTGGCGCCAAGGCGGAGCTTATAGCCGGTTCCATGGGGAGGGGGAAATATTACGTTTTTATCACTTAGGGCAGGTCCAGATATATTCATATGTCCGTGGATTATCTCTTTTTAAATGTTCTAGTCCCTTCTTACATCTTTCTGGATGTTCTTCTCTCTTCTTGAATCTTCTCGTCTCTTTTTGGCTCTGCTTGCTACTTCTTGTCTCTTATCGTCTAATATTGATTTCTTCTTGGGTTTTCTTAATTAACCTTTGTTTTACTGTATTCTTTTCAAATTTTCACCTACAATTCATCATTATAAAACGAAGTAATTGAATTGCTCGCTTCCGAAATGTAATTCATTATTCAAAAACTTTCTTTCAGCCGATTTTTACCAATCATTTTTCTACTGAAGGTTGGTTCACTTGAAATACTCCCAAAACTCGAGAAAATCTAAGGTAATAATTAATTGGTGAAAACTTTGTGAAACTTTGAAATATTTTGAAATTTCTCCCAGCGCAGCGAGAAGATTTATAATTCGCTAAAATAATATTATATTCTTTTAGGAAATAAGGAAAAAGTTTTTTTTTCTTATTTCTTTATCACCTCAAGCGCGCTTTAGACTATTAACCTACTAGCAGTTAAAAATCACCTCCAACAGTTATTGCTGCTAGGTCCTGCGGGCAGCGGGCAATTTGCGCAATAGCTTTGCAATAAACTTCACTCGAGATCTTCACCAAGATGAATGATCTTCAGAGAGAATGATCGAGGAAAGGAGTGTAAGGAGATCATATGACGAAAATGTGAATGGTAGAAGAAGTCGGGGACGCCCGAGAAAGACATGGCACGATCAACTGAATCAGATGCTTGAGTCGGGCCATGTCAAGAGTCAGAACAATAGAAGAGCATGTATGACACGATGTTTGAATGTGAACGAGGCAAGGAGTGTATGCCAATATAGAGTTGTTTGGCGGTCCGACCTCTCTGCCTACCCCTGCGGTGAAACGTTGTGAATAATAATACCACGCGTCTATATATTTTATATGACGCCATTGCCTGTTGCGGTTATTTTGTCCCGGTGACTAGCTATTACTGGAACACAGTGGATCCAAGGAACCGGCTATTTTTAAACCAGTTCCTATCGGACCCTACCAAAAGTCGCCCGCAGCAAAAACCTGAGGAGCGGGTTTTTAATCACTAGTATAGGATTATTTAGGTTATGTCGGTTCTTGCCGCAGTGCTGAAAACACAGCTAAAGCCATTTCATTGATTTTTAATGCGGGAATTAAACCGCAAACGTCGTGTTCAAAGGTGATAGTATCTACCTGGTGCGGAATTTTAAATCGGGCAGCAATAATACCCGACCGGTGTTGCCATGTTACTATCGGGCACTCCAATTATTCTCCAAGTCATTATTGACATATGGTATCACTTCCAAAACACGAACTTCTCGCATTATTGACCGAGCCCAGCGAAATGAAAACTTACAGACAGCCTTCCCAGGCAAATACATCTCTACAAATTATAAATTAAATTAAAGTCCTCCGCCGCATCTGTCTGTCTGTTCGCAATAAACTCAAAAACTACTGAACGGATTTTCATGCGGGTTTCACCAATAAATAGAGTGATTCGTGATGAAGGTTTAGGTACATAATTTATCAACACTTAGTGTAAATTGGTTGAAATATATAATTAAAGGAGAATATCCGTGTGTGATGGACGAGCGGGCTGGCAGGCGGCCGGTGTGGATTTGATTTGTATGCAAATCTATAGTTTCATAATAATAATAAAATAAATTTGGAGAACTTATATAGCGCTGCCGAGGTTGATGAAATTTTGACCATGTGACCTTCACAATAAGAGGAAGATCACTGTCTACACTTGATTTCTGTGATGTATCGTAAAAGCTTCCGACTTGTAGCGACAGATGGCGGTGACATCAGCTATCGGTATAATCCGCTAGATGGCAGGCAGCGTAGTGCCTAAGCTCTCCGGCAGGGGATCGGGGAAGCGGAGAAGGTGTGTTTGAATTATCACTGGACAGAACCAATTTAGCCAGCTCCTAGTTAGGTTGATAACCGAATTCCTTGTATACGTGAAGTATAAATAAACGCAGATAACGAAACAGATTCTATTTATTCCTAAAGTTATCTCCGTACAAAGTGTGTTGGAGAATCTGCTAGTGTCTATCAAATAACAGAACACTAAACCTGGCGCAGCCGTGGATTATCTGCGTTTTTATTTTGTTGTCACACGACAACAACAATTTGGGACCAGGAGCGAGAGGTCTAAGGCAAACGTGACTTGCAATTTTTTTTCCTTCGTGGAGAAGGAAAAACACCAGGGTTCTCCAGGGCCGAGGAGGCCAGAATAATTTTTCTGTTTTAGGATCAGAAGAATAAATTTACCAAAGGAAAAACCAATAACGGCAAAAACATTTATTCACTGCCAAGGCGAGCAGTGTTTACCGGACACTTTTATCACAGCCAAGGCGTGCGGTGATTATACGCAAAATTGGAGGACTATTTGAAGGAAGGAAGGAAGACTTGGACACAGGACCAGGAAGAGTTCCGGAGATAAGTAGTTGCATTTTTTTGTGGAGGGAATTGTTGCGAGTTCTTTGTTTTTTTTTGTGGTTATTGTGGTCTGTTTCCTTTGTGGTATGGAGTCGGGAAAGATTCCGAGTTTTAATCATCTCGTGGGAGATTGGGCGTTGTTTAAGCTTAGACTGGAACAGTTTTTCGTCATAAATGATGATAAGTTAACAACGGACAAAAAAAGGACTTTTCCATTGAGGTCTCTTTCGAAAACTCTATCTAGAGCCCGAGCATCGCCGGGGACTTCAACTAGTAATTAATAAACAAATTCCAAAGTTTCATAGAGTTTCAAATCACAACGGTGCTAAAGAAGTTTTCACTTTAATTTTTTTAAACTATTTAAAAAATACATGTGCCACGACTCACCACATGCATTGAACGGAATGGCCATTATATGAAAAATTTTCAACAAGTGTATCAACAATATCCTGAATTTTTTTTCTAATACACGGTTCCAAAAAAAAAATTCAGTACACTTACTTTCTGAACGTGCCTCGTATATAAGCGATGTAATCCAGTACAATTAATTCCATAGGATAGATCACAATATGTCTAATACATCCTACCTATCTGAGGTCGTACATCAATAATTAATAATTGATGTTACAATCGCGTGTTGCCCAAACCTACCCCTGTATAGTGTTATTGTATAGTCGGGCTACCCTAATGGAAAAAACAGCGGGGCCCCGGCGTTGCACGGCCAATAAATACCCAACCCCCGTAGTGGCGCTATTTGAAGCCATCCATCCATATTGAAGTAATGCAGTGTAGAATCGATGTAAGAAAAATACTGTGTTGTGAGGTTCAGAGGAATTTTCTTTACTTATTTTTGAGGTATTGTGCCGTGTTGCGCTACCTCCTCCATCATCACACATCTGCCCAATTGGTGGACACTGTAACGCTGTCCGAAACGTTGGCTAAAAAAGGAGGTAGCGCAACACGGCATAACACCCGAAAAATATATAAGGAAAAACCTTTGGGCTGTGAAAGTCTTAAATAATATTTTTAGAGGAATTTACTGTGATAGTAGACTGATTGCTGTAGGAATGAGATCCCTGAGGCGTACGTGTGGTAAAACATTTCACGTCCGTTATACAAGTCTGAGAATTTCGGAAAAAAATCCAGGCTGATGAATATTATCAATTTGGGAGGCGGGTATGGGTGCCGCCGCCTCGGGAATCATTTATTGGACAACAAACACCTCTGCCATAGGTCACCCCAGGTGGTTTTCAATGTTTGGCGACTTAACAGGGGTGCCCGGGTTCGTGGGGTGACGTTTGTCCAGGTATTGGCGGCAGATGCGTCTGCTCACCAGCTTCATGTCAGGCCGGATCGGGAGAGAACAGTTGAGGGAGTCCCTTTGACTCGTACAGCCGTACTCTCTCGGAACATCGCCATGCAGTGGGAGGGATGGAATCATACGCCCGTCACTCCTGGACACACTGACCCCCAGATTCCTACCCATCCCTTGTACCCTTTTCCTTTCCAGAAACTACTTCCCTAAAAAGACCCTCCACACATCATCCCCGAAGATTAAGTCCCCGAGGGGAATTATTTTCCTCAGGGTCTCCTTCCTATGTGGAGCTAGTAACTTAGATTGATAACTAATGACTTTTTTAATTTTTTTATTGTAATATTAGATCCTTACATACGAAATTGGCGTTTTGTATGGGAGGAACATAAAGTCGATTTTTTTTTTTGTAACATAATATATTTATTTAATCAAAGTATGTACCATTGCTATCTATGCACTTTTGCCATCTCATAAGTAGTTCATCGATCCCTTTACGAAAAAAACATTCGGACGGGAATCAATAAAATCTTTGAAGGCGGTTTGGACTGCCCCATCGGAGTTGAATTTTTTCCCTTGCAAGAAGTTATCCAAATTTCGAAAAAAATGGTAATCTGTTAGGGCAAGGTCCGGAGAGTACGGTGGATGTCTTAGACATTCCAATTGAAGCTCCTCTAATTTGATAGCCGTCTGTTGTGCAGTGTGTGGTCTAGCGGTCAACGCGCGTTTGTTGATTTGCTTCACTCAATTCATGAGGTACCCATCTTTCAAGCTTTTTCACCTTTCCAATTTGCTTCAAGTGGATTAAAACAGTTTTATCACTAACACCACAGCCTGCAACTAACTCGAACGTGGTTTGCGATGGATCCGCTTCCACAATAGCCCTCAATTCTTCATTATCAACTTTGGTCTCCGGCCGTCCACGGGGCTTGTTCTGCAGGTCGAAATTTCCAGAACGAATACGTTGGAACCAAAAACGCACTGTGTTTTCTTTTGCGGCACCGTCGCCATACACATCATTAATCCTTCGAGCCGTTTCTGCAGCACTGGTGCCATGGTTGAACTCGTACTAGTAAATAACGCGATATTTCAACTTTTCCATTTTATAAACTAAGTGACGCAAAGAAAAAAAAAACAATTAAGGAAAAAACAAATGAATTATAATTTTGGAAACACAAATACATGAGTAAATAGCTGTATATATTTGAATTTGGAATTCCTAACCAAAGAGAAGATATTTGATCAAAGTTGCCATTACGGCAAAACGCCAATTTCATATTTAAGGACCTAATATAAAAAATACCAGTTACATATACACAAATATATTTTACAAAATATTAAATTTAAAATCGTTTTTGGTCATGTACACCTTATCAGAAAAGAGGGGCTCTTGTGCCTGCTAACGGAGGATTCTTACTTAAGTTGTAAGTTATGATCTGTTTTATGTAAAATATTTACTTTTTACTGTAAGTTTTTTTTTTTTTTAATTTGTATAATTTTAATTATTTGATCTACCGGGTAATTCAGAAGGGAGGTTATTATAGTTTTTTTTTTGCTTGGAAAATATAATGATTTTGCATTTGAGTTAAAATAAGTTGTAATAAATACTGACTTACAACTTAAATTTATATATCAACTGCATTAATCAACTGGATGACCCTGTTCGAAAATATGGATGGGCCTATTGGGATGGATAATTTTGCTTTCCGAATTTTACTTAAATATCCGTATAAATACGAAAATGAACTGATGTTGTTATTTTTATATAAACCTGAATAGATATCCTACGTGAAAAAACACATCTCAAAGGTGATTGATAATAAATAAATACCTTTATACGCATTTGAAAATGGAACAAAAATGCTAAAACTCACGACTTTTCGGTTTTGACAGCGGTCTGAAGTCATAGACAAATTAATTACAAAAAAACCAAAGTTGCCACACGAATGAAATCTTTTTCCCTACCTACAGGGATATTTGGCGCAAGCGATTTTGACCTTGTTTTCATACAGTTTCTTTATACATAAGGGTCAAAATCTCTTTTAAATGGTTTTAAATTTGAAATTCCATATGGAACACCGGTGTCCCCTTGGCATCCCAGAGGTTAAAATTATATTTTAGTCCAACTATTATTCCGCGTTGTTCCACCGTGCAGCGTTGCAGTACTGCAGTAGAAATCGGACGAGGTTTTAATAGAATTAACCGCACCCTTACGAATATCCTACCGGCCCTTAAAGATACGGCCGTACCTTTTTAAAAGGGAGGGGCGATGTTATTGTAAGATTTTAGAAGTATGATATTTCCACCTGTCAGAATACGAGTGCGGCGTTCTGAGATTTTGCGTTCTTCGACCCCTCATGAAATAATAATGAAAATATTATTACATTTGCTATAAACGTCTTTATTTTCTCTAAATCACAGATACCTATATTCACATAAATTTGTTTTATAGGTTTGAATAGATTATCTATAATATAAAAATGAATCGCTGAATGTGTTTCTAAGCGCTTAACTTTCAAACGACTGCAAAAAATTGGATTATTCTTTTTTTTGCATGTTCGTTATTGTTAGGACAAGTTTTTTATAAAACTTCAAGTGAGCTCTGGCATTATGAAATTTGTATAAAAAAATTGCTCTTGGTGGCACGCGAGGAAGCGGCTATTGCTATGGAAAGCGGGAGGGAGGGGGAGGGGAACCTGGGAGGGGGACCTGGTAGGGGGAAGGGGAACTAGTGAGGGGGGTTCGCGGAACGGGGGAAGGGGAGGGAGTGGAGTGGGGAGAGGGAAGGTGGAGGTGACGGAGTGGGAACGCGAGTGGTGAAAAGGTCGCAGGAGAAGAAGGGGAGGCGGAAAGGGAACGGGACGAATGGGAAAAGACACTCAGGGAGAAACAATTTATTTATTAAATGGCGTAGCAACGCATGCCGGGACCAGCTAGTTATTAATATATAGTTAAGTTTTGCAAGAATAAGGATGCTCAGTCGTTTCTTCGTTGATCTCCATAGTATTTTTTTCCACGGTCACTTCTGATAATATTTTATATTTTTGACCAGCTCAATTTTCGAATAGAACCACTGTGCGCGGTATGCCTTCTGAAAAAAAACGAGGGTTGCAAAAAAAAGACCCTCTTTCCTGGAAAAACATAAATTAAATTATAATCTTACTAGAGGTCTGCTTTAGCTAGGGATGTGGTTTTGTAAAATCATTCATGCTTCAGTTAGGGTCTCAGGAACCTGAATTCATTTATATGCATATATTTCGATTGGTAAAGTGGTAGACACTCTCAGTATCGCCCCGGTGGAAAACCGCAAATCGGAAAGAGAACACACTTGCATTAGAAAGTTTAAGGCGCCGCATCCGCGCGCAAAAAGAAGAAGATGGAGAGAATGTTAGAGGAGCGTGCTAATATTTAAAGCGATAAAATCGATGCGAAAATTGCGAACATCTCTATCTCTACTATTATCTCTACATCTTCTCTTCTCTATAAATTAAAGTCCCCCGCGTCGTCTGTCTGTCTGTCTGTTTGCGATATACTCGAAAACTACTGAACGGATTGTCATGAGGTTTTCACCAATAGATAGAGTGTTTGTGAGGAAGGTTTAGGTATGTAATTTGTCAAGGATTTGTGTAAATTGGTTGAAACATCACGATAATTGTTAGAAATGTCGGAAAAAATCGAGCCGCCTGGTAGCATTCATCGAAAACGCTGCCTAATCCATTTGGGATATAACAAAACAATACACGGTGGGATATTCCTCTTTTATAGATCTACAAATAAGTCCGCAAAGGCATATATCTATCTTTTACGGATAGCTTACTATACCCATTCTATCTTCTAAAAAAATGGTCACGTACATTGCGGTAATTGAAAAGTTATTTAGACGGATACAGTATTAATCCTTATTAATTTAAATACGTTAGTTACCCCAAGCATTTCATGCATCTTTCACACCATCTCTACGTATAGTAAATAAAAGTCCTCCGCGGCATCTGTCTGTCTCTTCGCGATAAACTCAAAGACGGCGGTGGTTATAAAGGTTGGATAACCATCCAGTAGATTATGTTGTGTTTTATTAGCCACAGCAACGCGTGGCCGGTTCAGCTAGTGTTTAATAAAATTCGACCCGTTTAAAAAAGAGCAAAAATCTCGTGGAAGATATCTTAAGTATCATTTAAAGAAACATTGTGAATTTTTTCACAACTATAACTTGTAAAATAACTGAAACAAACGTGTTTATGATAATTTTCGGAGCATACTTTGCGATTTTTTTCTATCGCGGGAACTTCATATTTAGCTTTTCGGCGTGGAACGCGTCTAGATATTATCTTCAAAAATAAAATATATATTTTCTATGAGCTTAAAAACTTCAAATGTTTAAGGCGATCCACTAGTTCAGGAAAAAATCGAAATCGGAATTCACGCCCTTTATGGGAGGAGTTTAAAAATACTTGAGAAAAAGCTTTTGGAAAGGTTGGAAAAGGTATTTGAGAGTTTTGTTTTACAGGTTGATTTCGTAAAGGCCTTGTAAAAATATTAATTCCTGTTTTACGCATTGTTTATTGTAATAAAACGGAAATTTAAAATTGATTTCACGAAATCAAGCGACGCGTCCATCTCCCGCTCAGTTCGGGGCGTTACTGAGGTTTGGCGACTGTGGCGTGAACAGTTGTAGTTCTTCGGTGGACGCCATAGGGTTCACTTTGAAAAACTGAATTCGTCGACTAGCGGCCGTATTGTAAAATAACAACGCGAAAATGCATATTTTATTTTATTTTGGGAAGATTGGGTGTAAATATCAACTTTTTTTGCGATCATTATAAAATAAACTGAATTTGCCACATTATACAATAAAACCATAACCGAAAAGGGGTTTATAAATAGGAGAGTTTGGACTTGAAAGTGTGTTTTTTAGACCTTATACTTTATTTTTTTATAGGCTTATTAAAAGACTTATAAAAAAAATGACCGATATTTTTAAGGGCCAAGGTATGTTCTACACGCAGTATTTAATTAAAGCATCTACAATACTTCTAAGCGATCAAATTTTCAAAACAAAAACATATGATTTTGTATGATTTTGCATTATTTACTATGGCTTCATCTTAAGGGAGATATCTAAGAAATCGGTAGATTACTCTTTATCTGTTAACCATGTTCCGATTTTGAGGTTAAACCTTACGTAACGTATTTTAATAGTTGAAAATATTTAAATAGGACGTATGCTTACCATTTTAGAAAAAACCTAAACATGCAGATAGAACCATATCCAACAAGCTAGGGCATTACAATTCATTGCAGAAGGTTCTAATTACATTTCCCTAATGCAATTCCAAGCTAAGGTCATATCCTATTTAAACATTTTATATTAAAATACGATAAACTAATTTTTTAAACTAAAATAGTTTAATAGATTACGAAAAATCGTCTTTGCAAACTTTCAAACCTTAGAACATGTTAAAGGCGCAGTTAGAACCTTATCCAAACAAATTGACGAACCATGCAATTGTCCCCCAATTACAAAAACGAAAAATATTAAATATCTTGGTATATACTTCGACCGTTATATAAAATGGGATAAACGTATAGATTCGGTAATAGGAAAACTAAACAAGTTGATTTACTTTTTTTAAAACTTGAGAAATTATTTTAAACATATGTGATATAAAAAATATATACCTCGCACTTGCACAATCCATAATGGAATACGGCATTATTGCCTGGGGCTGTGCCAGTAAAAAATACATTAATACACTGTTTTAAGATTTTCACCGCCAAAAGATTTTCGTTATTTGTTTTTTGGGTGTTATGCCGTGTTGCGCTACCTCCTTCTTTAGCCAACGTTTCGGACATCATTGCAGTGTCCATCATTAGGGCTGATCCGGCAGATCCGGTAGATGTTTATCGATGTGTACACATCTACCGGATCTGCCGGATCAGCCCTGATGATGGACACTGCAACGATGTCCGAAACGTTGGCTAAAGATGGAGGTAGCGCAACACGGCATAACACCCCAAAAACAAATAACGAAAAAAAAACATTAATACACTGTTTAAAGCTCAGAAAACCCTAATAAAAGTAATACTTAAGTTACCAATACTAACACCCACTTCAATCATATTCGAAAAATTCCCAGTGCTGAAAATTCAAAAATTATATTCAAAACAAATACTTACTTTCCTTTACAAGAACTTATCCACATTGAACACTTCACAAAATTCTCGCAATACTAGAACAAGACATGCTCACCAACTACAAATACCTCAAACAAACACATCCTTTGGACTAAAACACCACAGATACCAGGCTATAAAACTATACAATTCTCTTCCTACACAATATAAAACAACTAATATTATTGAATACAAAAAAACATAAGAAACTGGCAACAATCTTTTTAGCTTTTAATTTATAATTTTTGTCGAATTGAAGTCAATTTTATATTTTGATTTTTATTGTTTCTCTTTTTATATTAACTATTAACACTCTTTTGTTTTACTATTCACAATGTATACTTTACAACTGAAATATGTCCTCTACAACACAGGTGAACTCTTACAGCCTTACTAAAAAACCCCGTGAAAATTTTATTCAATTGACAAACGGCCGCGGTTGTGAAAACATTACTAATTAAAAAATTGTTCATGGAAAAAAATACAATTGGTTTACACGGCCTGAGAGGGTAGTTTATCTCTGTTTTAGAAATGATATCTGAAAAATACTTGAAATTTTTCCAAAGTATTTTGAATGTTCTATATATTTCTTATTTTTGATAGTGTCGTAAAAACAAATACCATTTATGAAAACTAGATAAAAATACCTTTTAGATTTTTGTATTTGAAATACACTTTAGTTTTTAAAAACTGCCATATTTTAAGATTCAAACGCGGAAAAAATTGGAAAAAAATTTCTTAGCAAAATATTTTCTTATGAAAGTGTAGAGAAATTTATAAAAAAACTAAATTTTTAAAATTCAGTCCTTTTATATAATGAATTTGGAAGAAAACTGTCACTTCACTTTTTATATCGTTCATACAATTAAACATTATAAAAAAATATAACAATTGTTCCGAGAGAGTATTAGAAAAACACTGACACTTTGAATTCACTTCCAAACAATATAAACGTTGATAAATCGAATTTGGTATTTATTAACACAAGCCTTTTATTTTATTAAATATTATTACTTTTGCGGAAGTTTTATTAAACTTAAGTGGATAAAAAATAATTTATTCGAAATAACCTATATGTTTATTTTAAACAATTAAAGTAACAACAGAGACATTATAAAAGCACAGAAACTGACAAAAATGTCGCAAATAATATAATTTATATTCATTTATGATAATAGATAATATAACAGTGAATCTATCATAAACAGAAATCATGTTTAAAAACGTTAAATAACTGCACATGATATTTTACACGTCACGAAAGTAAAAAAGCCGCGAATTTATAGAAAAAAAAATGGCCGCTAATGATGGCCGCGCATGCGCAGATCAAGCAAAAACAATGCAACTAACCTAATAATGTGATCATCTTAACCATCGTAACCATGTAAAAACGCAGTGCACCGCGCAAGTAACAAATATGCAGATTAACCACCGTTTGTTATTAGTAAGGCTGCTAGTGTGGAGGACAACATATTATACCTTTGTAATGTAAATGTACTAAGAATAAATAAATAAATAAATATTGCGCCTGGTAATAACGATCAACTGTCAGATACAAACAATATATAGAGTATAAGTGATGTTAGAACCTTTTAATATTAATGTTTATATAAAATGCTTGATATTATAACGTTGTCATACATATACGAGTATCTACGAAAATACAACACAGATGATTTTTAAAATTATTTTGGGAACCTACAACCTAGAAATGCTTTGGCATTCAAAGGTCAATTTTTGAAAAAAAGGTCAGTTAGAACCGTACCCAAATGAGGTAACGAAATTAGTTGTATGTAAATTTATGTTTCTAGCAAAAAACACTCCTTTTTTATGATGTTTTTATTTTTTATCTTTATTTTCATTAAGTATATAAAAACATTAGGTAGGACAAGATTATTTTTTTTTAATAATAATTTACTCACATTTTTGGTTTTCTAGGAACTAAACACAACAATAAATAAGTATGTTTTTTACCTTAGGAAAATCGAGTGATAACTTATGCGCCACCTTGTATACAGGGTGTTTAGTGACGTACTTGACTTATTTTAACCAGTGATTCCTGACATGGTTTGAAGTAAAAAATGTTAATGAAATTTTAGTCTCTGGTGACATTTTGGAAGGTTATTTTTCGTTCAACTAAAAACATAAAAAAATCAGTAGGTATAGTCAGGGGCGGGGTGACGGGTTGGGCAGTTTCTCGGCTGAGTGGCCAGTGATGACTTGCCGAAGTACATTTATTTTATCCTTAGTGGTTATTCATTATAAATAAATGAAACAATATAACATTGTTAGAACCACTTATATATTTTATTAACGCCCATTGGTTTCGGAACGACCGTTCCTTCTTCAGGGCACACATAATGACTTGACAATTGCAAAACAGTGGGTGAGTACAATGTATTACAAGTTACAAGTGTTGTGGTAGAGGTATGGGCGTGGCTAGAGATTAATAGAGAACTCCAATCCAAATTTTTTTTTTAATAACTAAGCACCTTCTAACTTAAATAACTCCATTTTTATTTTTATTTTTCATTTCTATTTTTAGAGTTAGTTTTAATAGTTAAAATGATTGTAAAAGTTTCAATTTTTCAAGACCCCCGAAAACCACCGTACGTATGGTGATTTGTGTGACGTCATCACTCCTGAAAAATTACTATAGGATCGGGCAATCAGCTGATCAACTACCGCCATTTTAAATTCCGTTGTTCGAAGTATTCTCCCTAGAGTAGCATTACTATTTTTTTTGTGCAGTAGTTTTTGAATATTTTCAATAATAGAGATAAACTAATAAGAGATACCTTTATTTAGGCCTAAATAATGTTTCAATAAACGCAACAACTAAATCTCTATAAACCGTATGTAAATAAACCAATAAATTAATACGATGGCTTGTGTCATATCATACATTCCCATACAATTACGTTGCGGTGACGTCACGACACGTCGAACAGTGACGTCACCACTAAAATTTCAATAATGCCGGCGTATTTTTATGACCCGATTAAAAATGGACTTTTTAATAATTTTTTTAAAAATCTGCGTCTAATATTATTAAATAAAACTTATATTTTCAGAATCAGCGTTTATTGGTCTATAATAAAGAATATAGACACTAAACGCTGATTCATAATATAGACTCTAAATGAACATGATTTTTTAAAGCCATAATATTTTTCACTGGAGTTCCTTATTGAAAGGGAACTTATCTAAGATAGGACTGGAAGATAGTATTTTTTGTTTATTGATAATGAACTCATTATTTTTTTATTTATTTCTAAGGCTTCTAAGTTATCTAAGCGTTTTCTTTCATTATTAATATGAAAAATATTTATCCTTGTAGATCTTTCAAAACTATAATTATTTGCAATGATATGGTTAGCGAAATCTAAAAAAATGATTGTTATTAAGACAACTTAAATGTTCTTTGATTCTTATTACGAAATAATGAATTGTTTTCCCGATATAAAATGAGGAACAGTCATTAAAATTGAGTTTATATATTCCGGAGTTCGTCAAAAAAAATATGAAATCCGAGAGTGGTTCTAACAATGCAATATTGTTTCATTTAAGTAGTGAAAATTTATTTTGTCTAATTTTTAAGAATCAAAAAGACATCTAAAAAGTCACCGGAGGCAAAAATTTCGATTTCATTTTTTACTACCAATAATGTCAGAAATCACAGGTTAAAATAAGTCAAGTGCATACCTTAACACCCTGTACATATGTTGGTATGCAATCAGCCTTCAGAGGTATATTTTATTAGGGTTTCGGCAATCAACGAATCCATATTTTTTATCTTGTTAACAACGAAGAGGGGTCGACAACCAGCCACGCGTTACGCTGGTTTTAAAACTCTGATATTTTCTATATGCTTTTTTTTAAAGTAAAACTTAAAAAAAAAGCGAAATGAGCGACACTAAATATAATGCATAGGAATCTGGGGGTCAGTGTGTCCAGGAGTGGCAGACGTATGAATCCATCCCTCCCACTGCGGTGCAAGGCGATATTTCGAGAGAGTCCTTTTTTTTAACATGAATACTCCAGTATTCAGTATCCACATCATATTAAGGGTCCCAACTGCTCCCGTCTGGAGCCAGTGAGACTATGGCATCCCCAATTGGAGTATGTTGTGAGGCTAAAGGTATGGGGAGGGAAAGAGATAGGGAAGAGGAAGGTGGGGAAGTACCTGGCTATTCAGATCTGGTCACCAAACACGGCTAAAGCCATTTGTTATAAATGGGTAATTGAGCAGAAAGATTTCAAGAAAAACATGGTTTCAAGTAGGAAATCTTCTAGTTTATTTCACGGCACATTTTACAATAAATTTGTTCCCGACCCGAACAAAAAACACTTAATTGGCCACTTTGACCACTCGCTAGATAATGCTAGCTATTTACAGGAGATCCACGTTATTAAGAGAGCATGTTTTTAACTGAAATTGTCTTATTTATAACTGTACGTTTCCACACATAAACAAAACAACCACCATTGTTAAATCTAAATAATATACAGATTCCAGAAATCTGCTTTATCGTCTATCCTTAAAAACAGTGCGGCTCTATGGCCGTAGCTTGTAATCTGTAATTCAAACAGTCAAGTTACAAAATATACCGCTAGGTGGCAATAACCTTCACTTTTTGAACACCATTTCAAGCAACGTTTCAATTCTGAATGGTGGTCTTACACCAGGGCGATACTGAGAGTATCTTCTACTCGTGTCGCAAATATACTAAATATTATTTTAAATGAATAAATTGTGAAATACACAAATCAATCAAATAAAATTTATTTGCCACGCCGGGATTCGATCCCGCGACCTTCGGAGTGCTAGTCAAGCGCCTTATCGCTGCACTACGCCGGCCGTACTGCTGGAAAATTCAAATGGACTCCCTCAACCATTCTCTCTCGATCCGGCCTGACATGCGGCTGGTGGGCATATATATCCGCCGCTAAGACCCGGACAAACCTCACCCCATGAACCCGGGCACCCCTGCTAAGTCACCAAACAGAGTGGAAGATACTATCAGTATCGCCCTGGTGTAATACCACCATTCAGAATTGAAACGTTGCTTGAAAATGGCTTTAGCCGTGTTTGGTGACCAGATCTGAATAGCCAGGTACTTCCCAACCTTCCACTTCCCTACCTCCTTCCCCTCCCCACTACCTTCAGCCTCACAACATACCCCAATTGGGGATGCCATAGTCTCACTGGCTCCAGACGGGAGCAGTTGAGATTCTTGTGCGGTATTCACTATAAAAAAAAAAAAAAAAACGTAGCGAACCTATGTGGCATCGCAACGCCTGCCGGGTAGTCGCTAGTATTTTAGTATAAAATAAACAAAAACCAATGGTTTCGAATTCCTACAATGTGATTGGATACCTCCCAGCAGCAATAAACACGTTATGGGTCCTTTTCATACCTTTGTTCGTTGTACCCACATTAAACTAAGCGGTCAAAAAAAAAACCTGGGTGGCCACACGTGTGTCTCTCAACTAAGATACGAACTTAACATAATTATTTAAATCTCCATAATGACCGCTGTGGGCCCAATTTTGAAATGTTCGATAAAATTTTAAAATCAACGTTACAACTAAACAGACGCTGCCTTTATTATCTCTACACATTATAAATTTAAGTCCTCCGCCGCGTCTGTCCGTCTGTTCGCGATAAACTCAAAAACTATTCAACGGATTTTCACGCGGTTATCACCAATAGAGAGAGTGATTCATAAGGAAGGTTTAGGTATATAATTTGTTACGGTTTTGTGTAAATTGGTTGAAATATATAATTAAATGAGAATGTCTATATGTGGCGGACGAGCGGGCTGGCAAGCGGGCTGTGTGATTTGATTTGTATGCAAATCTACAGTTTTGTGTGGAGGTTGATGAAATTTTTCACATGTGACCTTCAATAAATGGTTATCGCCGCCCCGGTAACCATTTATTAACATCCCTGTAATAGGTCACCCCAAATGGATCGCTGCGTTTGGTGAATTAGCAAGGGTGCCCGGCTTTATGGGGCGAGATTTGTCTAGGTCTTCGCGGCCAATGCGTTTTCCCACCTACTGCATGGTAGGCCGGATCGAGAGAGATTGGTAGAGGGACACCTAACCTAGACCTCTCCAGCCGGTATCTCGACCCATCGCCTTGCAACGCAGTTGAAGGGGTGCATTCATATGTCCGTCACTCTTAGACACATTGACCCTAAGATTCCTACCCACCAATCATATCCTTTTCCTTCCCAAAACTACTTCTCCTCCCTTTCCTAAAAATGTCCTCCAAATAACATCCCCAAAGATGACATGTGCCCTGAGGGAATTTTACCCATTTTACACATATCATTTTTCTTTTTAATTATTATTTTTTTTAATTTATAAACTAACGTTTAGACAAGATTTTTATGCATAGCACAAAGGGTAACAATTATTACAAGCAATAATTGTCAGCCTGAAACACTCATTTACATTGAAAAATCTTCCGAGAAAAGATACTTGCCGCCAACGGGACATGAACCCGTGTCCTTCCGATTGCCGGTCGAATGCTCTGACCGAATGCTCTGACCGAATTGCGGGTCGAATGCTCTGATGCTCTGCGAAGTATCTTTTCTCGGAAGATTTTTCAATGTAAATGAGTGTTTCAGGCTGACAATTATTGCTTGTAATAATTGTTACCCTTTGTGCTATGCATAAAAATCTTGTCTAAACGTTAGTTTATAAATTAAAAAAATAATAATTAATATTTAACAAGTTTAAGTATTTCCCCAATAAATGCAGACATAATTTGTCTCGACGCCACCTAGCGAGGGATTTAACACTAACAATGTCTTCCTCGCAAAAAAAAAGTTGGTTGTTTTCAGGTGGAAAAAATATAACAAGCAGTAATTGTTGAATGAAACACTAGTATATATTGAATTATTTGGCGGGTATTTGATAAGCCGCCATAGCTCAGTGGTCAGAGCATTCGACCGGCAATCGGAAGGACACGGGTTCAAGTCCCGTTGGCGGCAAGTATCTTTTCTCGGAAGATTTTTCAATGTAAATGAGTGTTTCAGGCTGACAATTATTGCTTGTAATAATTGTTATTTTTCTTTTTATCTCTTTTACATAATATCTATTCTTTTTCTCTCTTCCCCACTGTCCCTGTATTTTTGTTTATAATTTGTCCTTTAATGTTTCTCTCTCCCTCGCTCTGTTTTCAGTTATCTTCTTCTCTCCATCCATATATATGTTTCTTCTTACTCTATTTCTCTCTGTCTTTCTCTCTCTCTTGTCTGACTCACTCTTCGTCTTTGTTTATCTCCCTCGAAATTTCCTGATTCTCCTTCTATCTTTCTCTTTCTGTATGACTTTATTCTCTCAGCATTTCTGACATCCTTTCCTTTCATAATTCTTTCAGTCTTTCTGACTTTATTTGTAGTTCCTACGGTTACGACAGGGCAACGGCAAAAATAAAACAAAAAAGTACGTTCTTTATCGCAATCATACTGCAGATCTTTCTTACACTATAGCGTGTATAATTCATAAAAGCGTGTTAGAAAAAGCTGTTGAAAACATGAACTACGTACGTGTATCTGCTTCTCACAAAAAAAAAAACAGTCGAATCCATGAAGTCTAAAACCTTACATTCACCTTCACTTCGAATGTGAATAATTAATTTTGTAAAAATGTTAAAAAAATCTCATTTGCAAGCTTTTGTATAGGTCATTTCATAAAAATTCTCCAGCCCTAAAGAGTCCTAAAGTCTTTCAAAATAAATATCAACTGTACTTTTGCCACTAATCTTCTCATAAATGTAATACCAACAGAGATAGGGGTAGCAAATGTAAAATCGTGCAATGTCCACTAATTGTCCAGTGTTTTTAATATAATATCAAGCTTAAACTTCTCATTAGAGTAACTATCGGAAGTGACCTGCCAGGTAAGTAAGTTTTCTGTATTTATTTGTAAATAATAAAACTAAATAGAACCTAAGAATTTCATAACAAAATGCACAGCGCCCTTGGGGTGATTTTTCACAAGAACGGCGCTCTACAAATTATCCGATTATTATACATCTCACTCACACGTATTAAATACTGACGACCTCCGTAGTCCAGTGGGTAAGACTCTTGACTCACAATCCGGAGGTCGCGGGTTCGAACCCGGCATGCGCAAATAAATTTTATTTGATTAATTTGTGTTATTTCACAATTAATTCATTAAAAATAATATATAGTATATTTGCGGCATGTTCCAGAGTGGAAGATACTATTAGTATCGCCCTGGTGTAAGACCACCATTCAGAATTGAAACGTTGCTTGAAAATGGCTTTAGCCGTGTTTAGTGACCAGATCTGAATAGCCAGGTACTTCCCAAACTTCCTCTTCCCCACCGCCTTCCCCTCCCCACTACCTTCAGCCTCACAACATACCCCAATTGGGGATGCCATAGTCTCACTGGCTCCAGACGGGAGCAGTTGAGATTCTTGTGCGGTATTCAATGTAAAAAAAAAAAAAAAATGAAACGCCGTTGCGGTCGCCGTATGAATTATAAAGGCGCCCTTTCTGTCTTTATTTGACAGCCGGCGTGGTCTAGCGGTAAGGCTTACGAGTCGCAATCCGAAGGTTGCGGGATCGAATCCCGGCGTGGCAAATAAATTTTATTTGATTAATTTCTGTTTTTTCACGATTAATTCATTTAAAGTAATATATAATATATCGGGGACGCCCGAAGAAGACATGGCATGACCAAGTGAATTAGATACTTGAGTCGGGCCATGTGAAGAGTCGGAATAATAGAAGAGCATGTATGAGACGATGTATGAATGTGAACGGGGCAAGGAGTTTGTGCCAAGATCGAGTTGTTTGACGGTCCGTCCTCTCTGCCTACCTCTGCGGGGAAACGGCGTGATGGTTAGTTAGTTTAGTTAGGTTAGTTAGTATATTTGCGGCACGTTCCAGAGTGGAAGATACTCTCAGTATCGCCCTGGCGTAAGACCACCATTCAGAATTGAAACGTTGCTTGAAATGGCTTTAGCCGTGTTTGGTGACCAGATCTGAATAGCCAGGTACTTCCCCACCTTCCTCTTCCCCATCTCCTTCCATTCCCCACTACCTTCGGCCTCACAATATACCTCAATTGGGGATGCAATTGTTGCGGCAGGGAGCAAGTGTTCCCTCTCAAGAAATCGAGGGATCAAATGCTGCGTTTTGTGGACTGTAAAATTGCGGTGCTTATCTATTTTATTATATTTCTGGAATTGACTTACCAATTATCTCCAAACTGCTGTATACCCTCCATGCACTGAGTTTATGTCACCGGGAAGGTAATTGTTAGTTTGGAAAATGAGGAAGGGAAATTGGTGATTTTTGCTTTGTGGAGTTAATGGCAAGCAAGCGATATTGAGTTCTGCGGCGTGATTATTACAAAGCGATGCGATTGTTGGGACTTGTGTCCTTTGCGGTGGTTTTATTTGAACTGGGGCAAAGGGCACCCAATAGGTAGTTCCAAAATCTACAGTGGAATTCACACATTGAGCTTACCTCAAAAAAGCTAACAAAACTCATCTACTTCTTCAAAAAATTAAGAAACATCTTGTCGATGAGGGATCTAAAGAGAGTATATTATGCTTTATGCCACTCTCGATTGGAATATGGAGTAATAGGATGGGGCTCAGCAGCATCTAATCACTTAAAACAACAAGATAACTCAGAATTGCATTATAAAGACCATTCTAAAGGTCCCCATAAGGACGTCAACAGCAGAAATTTTTAAACAGTTTGATGTTCCAAGCATACAGAAAATCTATGCCAAAAACATTCTAGTACATCACCACAAAAATGATTCAGAGGCAGACACCTCACATGCTCATAAAACCAGAGCTAAACAAACAGACATACTTAATATACCAAAGTGTAACTCTTCATTTGGTCAAAGAAGTTCTGCACTTTTAGCAGTAAAGTTATATAGCAAACTCCCACTTAGTATCAAACAAATAAAAATAAAAAATAGCTACATTAAGGACATTAAATGTTGGCTGAAGAATCTATCGGAAAATGAACTTACTAGTATACTTAAAACATCATAGAAGTTTCTGGAAAACCTTATCCAATGAAGTTAAACCATAGAAGTCGCTGAAAAACTTATCCAAAGCATAGTCCCCCTCAGCACAGGATCTCCTAGTGAGGAGGACTACAAATATATTTTATATATACATCTAACTTACATGTTTCATATAAAAATGTAAAAAATATTATATAGTTACTAAATAAAAAAATAAATAAAAAAAAAAAAGGCAACATGTAACAATAAATGCGTGAACAGACTCACTTGCTCCAGACAGGAGCAGCTGAGACTGTGGGATATACATATAAAAAAAATACCTTTAAATGGAGAAAGAGATACAGTTTTATTTCTATCTTCTCTATTTTTCACATTTTTACGTACATATTAAATTCTAGAATTCCAATACACCCTCATTCAAAAACGTTTCTTTCCGTCGTTCATACAATCTCACCTTACTTAATTTAGAAAGCAAAACCCAACTGCCTCCAATACTAAAAAACAACAATAAACAATCTGATACTTAGGAAACAGGTTTTTTGTTGTAACAACCAAAGGCCATCCTTTATCTGCTAGGACCCGTAAAAATGTCGTTAACCAAACCCAGCTAGCCGTGACCAAAAGCACAATACCGTGTCCAGTATTATCAGACAAAATTGTAACAAAACTAAAAAAACAGTAGCCAATAGAAATGTCTTGATTTGACCAACAAATTTTGATAGAGACATTATCGTTTAGGATCGGAGGATATAGATTATGCGTTGCTAAAACATTCATCCGATTGCGATGAAACTTTTGAGGATTCAACGTGCGCATGCCCGAGATGTTTTACATATAATTCTGAGCTCTGACGTCGTGGCAGAATGCATTGCTAAACCATTCATCTGATTGCGATGAAACTTTTGGGATTGGACGCGCGCATGCCCGAGATGTTTTACATATAATTCTGAGCTCTGACGCCGTGACAGAATGCATTGCTAAACCATTCATCTGATTGCGATGAAACTTTGGGGATTTGATGTGTGCATGCCCGCGATGGTTTCTATTTAATAAGGAGTTCTGGTATCATGGAATAATGCGTTATTAAACCATTCATCCGATTGAGATGACATTCTGAGGATTGGATGTGAGTATGCCCGCGATGGTATCTATGTATATAGATAACAACAGAATGAGAAAACTGATCTATATATTTTTTAGACTAAGAAATACTGTATCATTAAAAATACTTAAAAATATCTATTATGCACTTGCGCACTCTGTACTACAATATGGAATCATGGCTTGGGGGGGTGCATATAAATCAACCCTACTCCCATTGGAAACAATTAAAAAAATACTAATAAAAATCATTTTAAAAAAGCCCTGTTACTACCCAACTATAAATGTTTTTCAAGATTTCCCGGTTCCCCCACTTACAAAAATTTGTGACAAAATTACACTACTACAAATACATAAAGATTTCTCTAGTAAAAATAATTTACCACAATTAAATATTAGCAAAAGAATAATATCTGTTGGAGGATTAACCGTGCCACTAGTACGAACCACAACAGCATAGCATCATTATATTATTATATTCAAGGGAATAAAATTATTTTATAAATTACCCCTTGATATACGATCGGAAGAAAGCTACGAAAAATATTTTTAAAAAATTAAATTAAAATACGCTTCTTCTTCTTTGCGTGCCGTATCAGGTCCCCCCGACTTTGGCGATCACTCTTGAGAATGTCTCTCTGTCTTGCGCTGCCCGGAATAGCTCCTCCACACTTCTAATGCCGGTCCACTCTCGTATATTACGCAGCCAAGACATTTGTCTCCTACCAGGCCCTCGGCGACCCTCTATCTTGCCTTTCAATATCAAATGGAGCAAGTGATACTTCTCCCCTCGAAGTATATGACCCAGATATGAAATTTTTATTTATTAATGTAAGCAGTTCTCTATCTGCTCTAGCCCGCCTGAGAATTTCTGTGTTGGTGATCACGTCGGTCCATGGGACCTTGAGCATTCTCCGGTGAAGCCACATTTCAAAAGCCTCTAACCTGTTCATGGTATTTACTTTCAAGGTCCATGTTTCACATCCATAGAGCAAGACCGCTAATAAAATACGCTAGTACCACCTAATAACTTTACTTATTATTTAGAAAAATGTTTTTGCCTTATCAATACTTTGAATCATTTATTAACTAACCTATATTCTTATTACTTTTATCTGTAGTTTCTCATAAAATCACTAATATTTTTTTGTGAAATTACTAATATTTTTGGTTTTAATTTAAATGAATGTATTTTTTTTTAGTTGTCCTCTCCTAAACACAAGCAGCTGCTTTATTAGGAGAGTGATTGAAATATTGATGTTTTTATTATGTTGTAAAATTGTAACCTTGTTATGTGTTTCAATAAAAAAAAAATATAAAAAAAGGTCTATATATATAACAGTGAGCTCTGGCGTCATGGAATTATACATTGCCAAACCATTCATCGATCGATTGCGATGACACTTTGGGGATTTGATGTGCGCATGCCCGCGATGGTAGTATATAATAGTGAGCTTTGGCGTCATGAAATTATTTCCTATACCATTCATCCGGTTGCAATAAAACTTTAATGAGTTTGCGGGCGCACGCTCGCAGTGGTTTCTATATATAGTGGTGAGCTCTGGAGTTATGAAATTATTTCCTAAACTATTCATCCGCTCGCGGTGAATCATTGGTGAGTTTTTAGGGCACGCCATTTATTGAATACCTATACCCATCTTCTAAATTGTTAAAACTAAAACTAAGTACAATAATTTAATAGACTTACAGATGTAATGAGAAAAGAATGGAGTGGGGGTTTAATTTATTTGTTTATCACATTTTATTAGCCAGGTACTTCCCAACCTCGCCCTTACCCATCTCCTTTCTCAATTCTCCATCACCATAATGAATCTACATGACTTACAAAATGTTTCGAGCAATTCCTAGTAGTACTCTTGAGCAGAAGCAAATTCAATATTTAGTTAAAATATAATGACACAGTAATCTAATTTTTACCGTTCGTTTTTTCAGAAAATATCGAAAATGCATCTCCAATACTTAAGTGTGGGAACCACAATTCCGCCATAAAATTCTCATTCATGTCACCATAAAGCCACAATTATACCGATATTATTATATCATCTTTCTTGTCCCTCTGTCAATAAATATTTTAAAATTCTATCAAAAGTCTTGCTTCAAAAGTTGTATTTTAGTGTACCACAAGGTCGTATATTAGGACCCCTTTTAAAAATTTCTATATTAAATGCAACCTAAACAGGTGCCATAAAGGCAACAATGCCTTGTAAATATTTACAAGTGATGTCTGACATAACTTTCATTGTTAAAAAGACGCAGGAGTCGAAGTCAGCAATAAAATCACTTTGTGTTGACAGAAACCTCAAGGTCGTCTTTTGGGACTTTTTTTATTAGCATCATAAACGGTGACTAGACGGTCGTGACAAATTGCACAATGCATCTATTCCTTGAATGGAGAGGTTTATCAAAATTGTTTTGTTAAGATATTGCATGGACAAAATAAAAGACGTAAATATGTAATATATTACATATTTTACGTTCACAGGAGATGAAAAGGCCCGAGAGAGAATGAGTTAATGATAAATAAGTCCAAAATACAGAATACAGGAAACGGTAGAGCAAGGATGAACTTACACTCAATGCTGTCCCATGGATATGAGACTCCTGAGGCATATGTGCGATAAAAAAAATGATGGACCGTATTACAAATTTCGGGAGGAACAAAAAGCTAATGAACACAATGAAGAAAGGGACGGTTGGATGGTTTAGACATGTACTACGTGATCCCGTCTCAACGTGTAAGACTGTTATCAGTGGTGACGTGTAATAACATATTTTTTGCACTAAACCTTAAATATTTTTTGTTTAATAATTCAGGTATGCCTCGTTACTCATTACATATGTCTGGTAATTTTGTAGGTGGCTTGAAAACAAGCTTATGGGTCCGAGTGCCTATCCCGTCAGACTAATCTGTTCCACTTTTGGAATCTTCTCGTAGAAATCGTTGTCTCCCTTTAATATCATGGTTAGATAAATACGATCTGAACGGTGTTGGAAAGAAAAAACACCACGCTTTATATTCAAAGCTAAAAGCTTATCGCAAAATAATTAAAATGTACAACTTTACGAACCCAAAGTTTCCGACCGCAATTTGAAAAAAAAATGAAATTTTGAGAATTTTATATTCATAATTTTTACATGAAACGACAAAAAAGTGGGGTAACGTTTGTAAAACATATGTCTAATAACATATTATATCCCATTTGTTGTGGATTTTATTGCAAAGTGAAAAATTTTGACATTCCGTCAGCTGTCATATGCCCAAGGTTTGAGGGATTAATAGAAAAAAATATCATAAGACAGCAAAATGACATCTACTTTTAGTACTTCAAATATGCTCAAGAATCGCTGGTTAAAATAACTCGGGTACCCGCTGTTACACCCTGTGTATTAAGGGCGTGAGCACAACAACTCACCAAAATTTCATCGCAATAGTATGAATGGGTTCCATGCCAACTCAGAATGAAAACAACTCAGAAACACCTCAGAAAGGTCATTAAAAGCAATGAAAAAATAATTTTAAAAAAGCCGGTAGTCCTAAGCTAACTTAACCTATTTAACCAAATTTTGTATATTTTTTATCATCACTCTTAATGACCTTTCTGAGGTGCTTCTGAGTTGGTTTGTTTCATTCTGAGTTGTCTGGTCACCGTATGAATGGTATAGGACATAATTGCGAAACGCTGGTACGTAGTTAGTTCGATGTTCTACATGACGGATGATGAATTTAAAAAAAAAGTCTAAATGGTGTTTGAAAGAGAGTGTTCGAAAACAGTGTGGAATATAGTTTTGAATGATGAATACTTGGAGCAGGTGGATAAGTTTGTATATCTGAGTATGTTTACGAGAGATGGGAAGGCTGATAGAGATATTGAAATAAGGGTAAATGCAGGTAACTCCATTAATAGAGGACTGAATGCTGTTGGCGCCAATAAAAAAATTGTCCAAAGAAGCGAAGCTAGCAGTTCACAATGGAGTGCTGGCACTTATCCTTGTGCATGGCAGAGAGGCATGGAACCGGCAGAAGGATGAAAGTAAACTGAATGCTATTGAAATGAGATCCCTGAAGCGTGTGTGTGGTAAAACCATGTATGATCGTGTGAGAAATGTGGATATTTGCAAATAATGTAAGGCTGATGTAAACATAATGAGTAAGATTAAGAAAGGGTCCCTCAGATGGGCATTGGGCATGTACAGCGAGTGAACGAAGAAAATAGTGTAACAAGAATATATGACCTGCCCTAAGCGATAAAAGCGTACTATTTCCCCCTCCCCCTACCGGTTCCTTTGGAACCGGCTGGGATCGAGTATGGCTTCGCGTGAATCTAAAAAAAAGTGACGTCATCATCCTTCTGCGAGCCAGCGTCGAGCACTCATCGGTGCATTTTACGAAATAACACGGCAAAAATAGTGGCTTGTATTTTGAAAACGTGTAAAAATAGAAGTGAAAAGAGAATAACCCCAATTGTCGTATTACATTCCATAGGCAAGCATTATTTTACTTATATTTTAAGCTTATTCAGATCACATAATATGGTCGTTTTTGTAACACACACTATCACTCGAGATACATGGCGCGTGCTCGTCGCTGTTTAGTGGGGTAAGTAAATTATGAAACATTTGTAAAAGTGTCTTAACTAAATACGGCAACAAAATATTGGACTATGAATATAGGCGAACTTTACTTTGCTGTATTTGGAATTCGCAAATTTGTTCATTACGCGGCGAGCAATTCGCGCTCCCATTTAAAAAGGTCTATTCATTCAAAAGCAGAGTTTACTTTTAAGAATTTTATTTTTATTTTTATTTATTTATCTATAATAAAATATATTTACAATGGTTTTATTTGTATGCCTGTCTCACTAGGGTATACCTGTGTCGAGACAGGCGTACAGGTATATAAATGAATATAGTAGTTACAAGGATATTTCAGGTAAAATACATATTATGAATAGAATTAAAACAGAAGGGTGATTGGAAGGGTGGTAAATCTTTTAAAGAGAGTTATTTTATAAATGTTGGAGATGGAGTAATGAAATAAATTCTGCCTAATCTATTTATAGGTTAAATTAGACAGGATTCCATTATTTTCATTTGTTTTATATTGTATGTGAATAGTTATTTCTGTCTATGTGTGATTTATTTTACAGATATTTGTGATAGTGTGGCGTCCAATACTTATAATCCATTTTTTAATATCTTGTTTGAATTTTGTAAAGGAGTCACTTTGTCTGATCGTAGTTGGTAGTGTATTGTATAGTTTGCAAGCTATGTATTTAGTGTGTCTTTGCCCGAAGGTGGTTTTGAAAAAAGGAGTTTGGATAAATGGTGATATTATAATGCGAGATGCCCATATACTCTCAGATTGAGTTATTGACGAATCACATATCACCAAATTCATCTTCCCGCTCTGCGCCCCGCTGTAGTTAGTTTTTCCCCCTCACCTTTATGTTCTGTTCTAGTAATATTCATATGTCTATGGACGCAAATGTGAATGTAAGAAGAAGTGAAAATGTGAAGTGAATCAGATACTTGAGTCGAGCCATATCAAAAGCATGAATAATATAAGAGAATATATGAATGTTAGTGAGGAAAGGACTGTGTGCCAAGACCTAGTTGTTTGGCGGTCCGTCCTCTCTGCCTACACCTGCGGAGAAATGGCGTGATGGTTGGTTAGTTAGTTTATGATGATTTTTGATATCCCTTTCAACAAATAAACAGAGAATGTAACTTAATCCACGTGAGACTATAAAACAAACCCAATACATACTTGAAGGAACGTACTAAGGAAAGCAGGTAGTGAAGGATAGAAAAAAACACACCATTCTCAAGTGAACAACCAACATTTCAATTTAAAATTTTGGTCCTCACAAAGCCGACACAGAAAGTATCTTTATAAGTGTATGAATAGAGATTAAACTAAAAAATTCTACACATAATAATATAAGCAAATAAGAATGTCTCGGTGTGGGTTTGTGGGTTTTGATTTTAAAAATACTACGTTGGCCTTTTCGATGGTATGTACATTTTACCCTGGATCTAAAGTAGTGGCGATCAACATTTTTTAAGTGTTCTATAAGACCACAAATCAATTTTGAAAAGTTGTTGCAAATTTCTATCTCTATCTATCTATGTAAATAAAAATAAATCGCCGAAATGTATGTACGCGCATAACTTCCGAACGAATGCATCAAATAGGATTTTTTTTTTGTGTTCGTTATTGTCAGGACAAAGTTTGTATAAAACTACTGGTGAGCGCTGGCATTATAAAATTTGTATAAAAAATTGCAATAGGTGGCACGTGAGCTATTTGAAAACTGAATGTATGGAATGCGGGAGGAGAACTAGGGTAGGGGGGTTCACGGGAGGGGGGAGAGTGAGGGAGGGAAAGCAGGGAGGAATAGGGAAACCTGGGAGGGAGGAGAGGAACTGGAGGGTGGTTCGCGGGGCGGGGGAAGGGGGGAGTGGAATGGGGAGAGGGAAGGTGAAGGAGGCGGAGTGAGAACGCGAGAAGGGAAGGCGACAAGGGAGAGGAAGGGAAGGGGAACGGGACGAATGGGAAAGGGTGCACAGGGAGAAACAATTGAATCCGATATAGATCATAGTTTTCAGTAAGACGCCCAAACTCCCGCCACCCAAATTGATATGCAAGCAACGCAATGTTTCGATTCCGAATTGATGTATTCACCAGTGGCCGTCCTTCCCTCAGGTCAATTGGTCAAAAACCTCCCAAAATTATAAGATGACAGTAAAAGATAATATTAATATGAAATATTAAGCAAATAAAAAAAAAATTGGTATTATTCTAATGTATTTGAAATGCACCGCGAGATAGCCGGCAGCGGCAAGCAGTGACATCTGACGTCTTAAGGCTCTGCAACCGGGCTTGAAAAGAAGAAGATGGAGGGATACGAAATTAAGAATGTTAGAGGAGAGCGCTAACATTTATAGCGACAAAATCGATGCGAAAATTGCGAAAATTTTTAATAAAACACGACGCGTTTAACATAGAGCAAAAATCTCGCAGGCCTTATCTTAAACAACATTTAAAGAAACACTGTGAATTTTTTCATACATATAACTTGTAAAATAACTGAAACTAATATGTTTATAATAATTTTTGGAGCATACTTTACGATTTTTTTCTATCGAGGGAATTTGATATAATTTGCGTTTCGGCGCGGTCAAAGTCTAGATATTATCTTCAAGAATAACATATATTTTTTTAAGAGCTTTAAAACTTACCGTCTTTAAGGGAAATATGTAATAAATTGCTAGAAATCCGGGTTGCGGGCCCTTAAGTGGAAGCTTTCCTTCCCACGCACTATGATTGGCTGGGTCAAATTATGAAATGCCCCGATATCATATCTTCTGTCTCTTTACGCAACACACAATAATCGAGATGACACTATGTCGCTTAGTAAAAAGTTTTCGAATTCTGAATACAGTTTGGGTCAGTGCCATGAGAGAGAGAGAGCATGTTGAATATTATGCGTCTGAAAGAGATGGTTTGATAAACGTAGTTTAATTTTGCATATTGTACGCTTGTCGCATGAAATAACTTACTATATTTAATGTAATTTGACGTGTGTGAGGTACCTACAAATGAATATTATCATATTAAAAATTGATATTGTATCATAATATCATTTTCTTTAAATGACCTTCCACTTCTGGACCCCTAGAGCCGCCTCTGGTATTCAACGGGGCGATACTGAGAGCAAGTATATTTTTGAGGTCTGTATATCTTGTAATAGGTCTGTATATTTTTGAACCCGTACCTTTTATTGTATTTTCCTGGATTCGTTTTTTTTATGCATTTCTATAGCCCATCGTGGAGGATAGGTACTTTATTTTAACTTTTTGACACCAACAGTACATAAATCAAATGAGTGGTTATAATAATTATTCATAAAATCTTATAAGACATGTCTCTGTGATATATTTGTGAATAAGTGATTCTTCATTTATTGTGTCTGCATATTGGGTTGGGTTGCGTTTAACTTTTCACAAGTACGAATTGGCGATCCCTTAATGAGTTTTGATAACTCATGGGAATGCAACTGCGTTGTATGTTTTATTTAAATAAAAAATTAGAAAAACTACCGTTCAGCATTTAAAAAAAGATTGACCATTTCTGCTATAAATTTAAAAGGAAAAAAGTTTTACATGATTGTTAACTGCTGAGATGTTCGTTATAACGATGTTAAAAAAAGTTCAACCCAACGCCAAAAAAGCTCATTATAAAAACATTGCTTTTAAAAGATCATAAAAAAAAAACACACGGAATATTTTGGGATGAATTAACTTGATTTGTGTTACTTTTCAAAAAGGACAATAGAAAACACGACATTATTAAATTAATTTTTCTTATTTTTGGAATCGCTTAATTTGAAAAACCTAAAATTGTAAAATTTAATTATTAAAGACAATATAAACCAAAATTTTAATTCGGTCGCATCTCTTTTGAATTGCGCTGTGTTAACAACTAATCAGTAAAAATAATCTATGTACATATATAAATATCAAAATGTGTTAAGGATGTATGCATTGCTAAACCATTCATCCGAATGCGATGAAACTTTGGGGATTTGATGTGTGCTTGCCCGCGATGGTTTCTATATTCAATAGTGAGCTCTGGTATTATGAAATTATGCGTTGCTAACCATTAATCCGATTGCGATGAAACTTTGGGGATTTGATGTGTGCTTGCCCGCGATGGTTTCCATATTCAATAATGAGCTCTGGTGTTATGAAATTATGCGTTGCTAACCATTCATCCGATTGCGATAAAACTTTTGGGGATTTGATGTGCGCGTGCCCGCGATGGTTTTTATATTCAATAGTGAGCTCTGGTGTTATGAAATTATGCGTTGCTAACCATTCATCCGATTGCGATAAAACTTTGGGGATTTGATGTGCGCATGCCCGCGTTTTTTACTATATTCAATAGTGAGCTCTGGCATTACGAAGCTTGTATAGAAAATTTTTAACTAAATGTACCGGGACTGAATGTATGGAATGCCGGAGGGGAATCAGGGAACGTGTGAGGGAAAGGGGACGAAGGGAAGGCGGAAGTGGAAAGCGATGAATGGGAAAGGACACGCAGGGAGAAACAACTTCTTTATTAAGTGGCGTAGAACTCGCTTGTATAATAATAAAAATAATTATAATTTTTCAACAAAAACCTGTATTAAAAAGTAAATATATTGTACAAAATACTTAGAATCGTGAATTCTTTATCAGACACAAGAGCTTCTCTTTTCTGATAAGGGAACGTACCCATACTACGTGACCAACTTTTTGCAATTTTAAACCCCCCCCCCCCCCCTAAACGTGTCACGTAGTATGGGTACGTTCCCTAAGGTATACTTAGGTATACTTATAAGGATCTTAGCCTTGCCGGGGCTTTGCCGCTAAGGTAATTCGACCCTGTCTCCTTTGGTCATTTTCAAATGTATCATACTTCGTAAGACATTTTTTTATGTGAACTGCGCACAAGAGTACCGACTGCTCCCGTCTGGAGCCAGTGAGACTATGGCGTCCTCAATTGTGATGTGTTGTGAGGTTGAATGCCCAGAGGGGAGGGAAAGGAGACGGGGAAGTTCTGGCTATTCAGATCTGGTCACTAAACACAAGCCATTTCAAGCAACGTTTCAAATCTAAATGGTGGTCTCACACCAAGGCGATACTGAAAGTATCTTTCTCTTTGAAATGGATGCTGTGTGGGGGGTCTTTTTGAGGAGAGGAAGGAATTAACATTGGTCTTGAAGAGACCCATGTTGTAGGAAAGAGGAAACACAGAGGCCGGCAAATCATTCAACAGCCGAGCTGTTGAACATTAGAACGAGTCGAAGAAACGACCCGTTCTCATGTGACAAATGTCAACCGTGTACAAATGTTAGGCACGCGTTTGGCGTGTTTCCCGACTATGCAGCGGTGCCGAAGGGATCAATGATGCTAGTTCCTCGGAGCATCTTCCATTGTAATACCGGTAGAACAAGGATAGCATTCCTACCCGACGCCTGTGCTCTAAAGATTGCAATCCGTCTGTTAAGATGGGAGAATCTATCAAACGGACCGCCCGTTTCTGCACAGAGTCGAGGGTATTTTTCAGGTATTTTGGAGCTCAAGACCAGAGGTGGCTGCCAATTTCAACCGTGGGGCGCACTTGTGATTTGTACAGGGTTAGCAGTTGTGTACTATTAAATTATCTGCGGGCCCTGTACAGTACGCCCAGTTTCTGGGAGGCTAACTTTACTCTGGCTTCGATGGAGCCCCCATACCTGAGCTGGTCACTTAGGGTTACACCAAGCATATCAATGGAGGGCCTGTTCGGAAGATTGCTTCCGTTGAAAGAGACTAGAATTTGGGGACTCAAAATTGGGGATGCCATAGTACCACAGGCTCCGGGAAGTCGGGGCCTAGTCACATACAAAAAAAAAGAAAAAATAATCTATTTAGGGCTCTCACAAATAAAGTCATGTAGACGTTTAAAAATAATAATATAAAATCCAATTTGTATCTCTTTTTTTATTTTCTCTTCGAATGTCAAGGAATTTGTTAACAAATTTTAATGGTTGCTCTCTGTTGACATACTTTATGTGTAAATGTTGGGTTTCTAAAGCATTAACGGCTATCCCCATTACAGACCTAGTCACTAATCACCGAGATAGCTATCGGGGCAACCCGCATTCCAGAGCTAGTAGGAATTCTACCAAATACTGTCGTAATTCTAGAGAATGCAGTGAACTCGTCATAGAAGAAACACGATTCAATAAACAATGTATTAAGGGACATACAGGACTTACTTTAATCAGAGATTCCTGACCTTATTTGGAGTAAAAAAAGTAAATGAAATTTTGGTCTCCGGTGACTTTTTAAAAATTTTTTTTATAACAATCAAACAAAAAGAAAATTTATTCCGCATGTCGTCACTGGTCACTCAGCCGAGTAACCGACCAACCCCTCACCCCGCTTCCAACTGTCCAACACCTGCCATTATTTTTTTTTACTCCAAAAAATTTCAGGAATCACTGGTTAACGTTAATCAAGCACGTGCCTTAACACCGTGTATATTATCTATAATATAAAAATGAATCGCTGAATGTGTTGCTAAGCTCATAACTTTCGAACGACTGCACCAAATTGGATAAAAATTTTTTCGTATGTTCGTTATTGTCAGGACAAGGTTTTTATAAAACTTCAGGTGAGCTCAGGCATTATGAAATTTGTATAAAAAAATTGCTATTGGTGGCACGCGAGGAAGCGGCTATTGCCATGGAAAGCGGGAGGGAGGGAGAGTTGGGGGAGGGGAACCAGGGAGGGGGAGGGGAACCTGAGAGGGGGGAGAGGGAACTGGGAGGGGAGAGGGGAACTCGGGAGGGGGGTTCGCGGGACTGGGGAAGGGGGGGGGAATGGAGTGGGGAGAGGGAAGGTGGAGGTAACGGAGTAAGAACGCGAGAGGGGAAGAGGACGCAGCAGAAGAAGCGGAGGCGGAAGGAGAACGGGACGAATGGGAAAAGACACTCAGGGAGAAACAATTTCTCTATAAAATATAGCATAGCAACGTATGCCGGGATCAGCTAGTTATTGATAAAACAAAATGAATATATTTTTGGAAAATCATATAATAAGATATGTTGTTTTAAACAATTCAGACCTGAATTTCAACTGGCAAATGTATTTTTTTGACGCAACAATAACAATTATTTATAATTGGTAAAGGAGGTGAGGTTCAATTTGGGAGACGGGTATGTGTAACGCAACCCCAAGGGCCATTAATTAGATAACCAACACCTCTGCCATTGGTCATCCCCAATGGTACGCTACGTTTGGTGACCGGGTTCATGGGGTGAGGTTTGTCCGGAGCTTGGCGTCGGATGCATCTGCCCACCAATTGCATTGCGGGCCAAATCGGGAGGGACTGTTTGAGGTAGAACTTTTTACCTCTGCAGGAGGATTCTCTCGGCGGTGCCTCTTGCACCGCAGTTGGAAAGATGGATATTGACCCCTAGTTTCCTACCCACCCCTTATGCCTTTTTTCCCTTCCCTAAAAATACCTTCTACACAGCATCCTCAAAGATTTATTTTTTTAAGTATGTTTATTCAGTTTTTTTACTTTTACAATATTTCTATTACAAAAATCTTACAAAACTGATCAATCAGTTTGATTCTATGGATCACACAGGCAATGGGGAATTTTTTTCTCGCAAGGGCCTCCTGTGTGGATCTTATGTAAAAAAAAGTAGATTCGGCACGAAAGTTTTAAAAATAGTAGTACTATCGTCATTGAAATATTTTTTGGAAAATATATTTATCCCTTACGACGTTTATTTCTGAACTACAACTGATGAAAATTGAGTTCATTGAAACATGATATCTGCATAAAAAATTGATAGATTTTCAGTAAAATCGAAAATCCCTTTTTATTTGCCAAACATACAAATCAAAATTATGGCGTTTCTCCGGTTTATTGTCCCTCTGTGAATTACTGACTAGCACCGGATAGCCTGGAATATATTTCACGTTTATATTGTTCTTTTAAATTCGAATGATATAATAAAAAGTACACAATGATAGCAAAAATGCGAACACAAATAATTGTTATACTAAAGGAAACTTTGTATCGGAATCCATAAAACGAGCATATATTAGGTCCTTACATATGAAATTGGCGTTTTGCCGTACTGGCAACTTTGATCTCAAGTATCTTCTTTTTGGTTAGGAATTCCAAATTCAAATATATACAGCTATTTACTCATGTATTTGTGTTTCGAAAATTATAATTAATTTGTTTTTTCCTTAATTTTTTTTTCCTTTGCGTCACTTAGTTTACAAAATGGAAAACTTTAAATATCGCGTTATTTACGAGTACGAGTTCCACCGTGGCACCAGTGCTGCAGAAACGGCTCGAAGGATTAATGATGTGTATGGCGACGGTGCCGCAAAAGAAAACACAGTTCGTTTTTGGTTCCAACGTTTTCGTTCTGGAAATTTCGACTTGCAGAACAAGCCCCGTGGACGGCCGGAGACCAATGTTGATAATGAAGAATTGAAGGCTATTGTGGAAGCGGATCCATCGCGACAGCTTCCGAATTAGCTGCAGATAAAACTGTTTTAATCCACTAGAAGCATATTGGGAAGGTGAAAATCATGAAGGGTGGGTACCTCACGAATTGAGTGAAACAAATCAACAAACGCGCGTTGACCGCTAGACCACACACAGCACAACAGACGGCTACCAAATTAGAGGAGCTTCAATTGGAATGTCTAAGACATCCACCGTACTCTCCGCCCCAACAGATTACCATTTTTTTGGAAATTTGGATAACTTCTTGCAAGGGAAAAAATTCAACTCCGATGGGGCAGTCCAAACCGCCTTCAAAGATTTTATTGATTCCCGTCCGAATGGCTTTTTTAGTAAAGGGATCGATGAACTACCTATGAGATGACAAAAGTGCATAATATCAATGGTACATACTTTGATTAAATAAATATATTATATTATAAAAAATCGACTTTATGTTCCTCCCATACAAAACGCCAATTTCAAATGTAAAGACCTAATATAAGAAAGTAAGGTAAAAAATCCATAAAAGGAAAGAAAATTACAAGGAGATACAAGAAAGAAGAATATATTACATGAATGTGGATGATAGAATTAGTCAGAGACGTTTGAAGAAGATATGGCACGAATAAGCGAACCTCTTTAGTGATTTCGTATTAATATGTCCACTATTAGATTCAAGGCTGATTAGAACCAGAGTATTTATCTGTAGGCCTAGATGGTCGAAGTGTCACGTGTTCAAAGTCAGTGCCATCGGGAAATTATAGTTTGCAAACGGAGGTGGTTTTTTTTTCCTTTACGTTAACCCCACCCAGGACGCCGTGAGGAAAATAATTTCCCTCGGGCCCCGTGTCATCTCTTTAAGGAAATGAAGGAGAGGAAGTTCTGGGTATCAGTGACTGACTATGAATCACATTCTCAGATAAATTAATAGGTAGGTATGAACTTTCCAACATTTTTGAATCTCATTCTCAAATAAATTAATAGGTATGAATTTTCCACATTTTTGAATCTCATTCTCAAATAAATTAAAGGGTATGAACTTTCCAACATTTTTGAATCTTAATCTCAAATAAATTAATGGGTATGAACTTTGCAAATTTTTTTAATCTCATTCTTAAATAAATTAATAGGTGTGAACTTTCCAACATTTTTGAATCTCATTCTCAAATAAATTAAAGGGTATGGAACTTTCCAACATTTTTGAATCTCATTCTCAAATAAATTAAAAGGTATGAATTTTCCTCATTTTTGAATCTCATTTTCAAATAAATGATTAGGTATGAACTTTAAAACATTTTCGAATCTCATTCTCAAATAAATTAATAGGTGTGAACTTTCCAACATTTTTGAATCTCAATCTCAAATAAATTAATGGGTATGAACTTTGCAAAATTTTGAATCTTATTCTCAAATAAATTAATAGGTATGAATTTTCCATATTTTTGAATCTCATTCTTAAATAAATTAATAGGTATGACCTTCCAACATTTTTGAATCTCATTCTCAAATAAATTAATAGGTATGAACTTTTCAACATTTTTTAAACTCATTTTCAAATAAATGAATAGGTAGGTTTAATACTTTCAGACATTTTAGAAACTCATTCTCAAATAAATTAGTAGGTATGTATTTTCCACATTTTTGAATCTCATTCTTAAATAAATTAATAGGTATGAACTTTCCAACATTTTTTAAACTCCTTCTCAAATAAATGAATAGGTATGAACTTTCCAACATTTTTGAATATCAATCTCATATACTTAATTTAATAAGTAGGTACTTTGCAACTCTTTTGAATCTCATTTCATTTCAATCTCGCAGTAACGTAAAACCTCCCTTAAAAGGAGTTTCATCAATAAAATTAAAAAAATTATTTAATAACCGCGGCCTTAAGCACTTAGGGGTAAGACTTTCGACTATAAATCCAGAGGGCGCGGGTTCAAATCCCGGCGTGCGCAAGTAAATTTTATTCATTTGAATTATGTTATTTCACAATTTAATCATCTGCAATAATAATATAGTATACGAATATTTGTGGCACGTTTCAGAATGTAAGATACTCTCAGAAACGCCCTGGTGTAAGATCACTATTCAGAACTGAAACTGAAATTTCTTACATATCTCCCTTAAACACGGTAAGTTTTAAAGCTCTTAAAAAATATATGTTATTCTTGAAGATAATATATAGATATTGCCCGCGCCGAAACGCAAATTATATAAAATTCCCTCGATAGAAAAAAATTGCAAAATATGCTCCAAAAATTATTATAAACACGTTTGTTTCACTTATTTTACAAGTCATATATATGAAAAAAATCGCAGTGTTTTTTTAAATGCTGTTTAAGACAAAGCTCGCGAGATTTTTGCTCTATTTTAAACGAGTCATGTTTTGTTAAACATTTTCGCAATTTTCGCATCGATTTTGTCGCTGTAGATGTTAGCGCTCTCCTCTAACATTCGTAATTTTGTATCTCTCCATCTTCTTCTTTACGGGTGCTGTTGCAAAGCCCTAAGCGAGCCCTATTTTGTGACCAGATCTGAATAGCCACCTTTCTCACCTTCCTCTACATTTTATCCATCCCCTCCCCACTATCTTCACCTGACAACATATCCCATTTGGGGATGCCATAGTCTCACAGGATCGATTGTCGTGCGGAATTGACATTTAAAAAAATAATTGAATTAAAAATTCATAAAAATTATAATAAAAAGTCGCCCTCGCGTAATTTTAAATTAAATTAATTAATTTTAGGGGCGAAAATTTGCGCTTTGTGGAAACGCATAAAAGCGAATGGGATGTGGAAATACATAAATCAAATTAAAATAAATTTAACACTGCGGCCAGGGGGCGAAAATAGGCTCGTAAAACTGTCAGCCTGCGGCGCATAATGTGGAAATTAACCAATAGAGATTATGCGTAATGCAGTCTTAAGGTCCGGTAGTACACGCCCAAAGATAAGAAGGAAAGATATGTAAATACGAATGTTAAAGAAAGTGAGCTAATATTAAAAATGATAATATTTAAGCGAAAATTGTGCCCGCTACCCGATTTCTTACATATCTCCCTTAAACACGTTAAGTTTTGAAGCCCTTAAAAAAATATATGTTATTCTTGAAGATAATATCTAGACATTGCCCGCGCCGAAACTCAAATTAGGGAACGTACCCATACTACGTGACCTATTTAGGGGGGGGGGGGGGTCATCAAAATACCACGCTTGGTCACAACGGGGGGGGGGGGGGGGGCTTAGGTTTTTATCACGTAGTCAATCTAGAAATCTCGCGTTTTTTTTCGAGCTACGAGGGGAGGTTTTTAAGTTCGCGGAATGGGAAAGTGATTAATGGGGGTACCGCTGAATTAGGTTCTAATTGAACAACTCATTTTTAGGATAAACACAGGGTTTTATCGTAATTAGGTCATTAGTCTTTGAGCTATCGTCGACCAAACACTTCAATCGGGAAGATATTGTGAAATGTGGAGAAAATTGAGTTCCGCGGTGTTATAAAGTTCCTTTAAGTTAATTTAAGGATCGGAAAAATGTATTAGGGTAGTAGGTGAATATGTTGAAAAGGAAAAATAACTTTGGTTTTTATTTCCACTCCTTACCCAATCCGCAAACTTAAAAACCCACCCTCGTACATTCAAATAAGTGAAAAAGTTCAGGGAACGTGTTTGTTGAAGATGATTGAGATGAAAAATGTTTATAAAAATAACAAGACTTTCGTTTCCATAAATTACATTCCGGTTTCAATATATTTTGATATAAGTTTTATCTTGATAATATTTTTTCCACTTGTAATGCATGCACTCTTGTTGTTACGCAGCAAGCGCCGTATTACTAAAGACAAATATAAGCCAAATAATGCATTTTTTATTTTTTGTTACCAAAAAATGATTCGAAACCATATTTATAAAATACTACGTGAAAACTGTAGGGGGGGGGGGTCTTGGAATATACTACACGTGGTCACCGGGGGGGGGGGGGGTAAAAAATTGCAAAAAGTGTGTCACGTAGTATGGGTACGTTCCCTTATATAAAATTCCCTCAATAGAAAAAAATCGCAAAGTATGCTCCAAATATTATTAAAAACACGTTTGTTTCAGTTATTTTACATGTTATATGTATGAAAAAATTCACAGTGTTACTTTAAATGCTGTTTAAGATAACCCCCGCGAGATTTTTGCTCTATTTTAAACGAGTCGTGTTTTATTAAACATTTTCACAATTTTCGCATCGATTTTGTCGGTTTAAAAACTAGCGCGCTCCTCTAACATTCGAAATTTCATATCTCTCCATCTTCTTCTTTTTGCGTCCGGTTGCGGCGCCTTAATATAACACGACTCGTTTAAAATAGAACAAAAGTCTCTTGGGAATTGTCTAAAATAGCATTTAAAGAAACATTGTGAATTTTTACAGACATATAACTTGTAAAATAACTGAAAAAACGTGTTTATAATAATTTTCGGAGAATAGTTTGCAATTTTTTTTTCGAGGGAATTTCATATAATTGCCGTTTCGGCGTAGAAAATGTTGATCGAAAATTACATTGCAAACACCCTCGACGGGAGTCCTGGCATCTTGAAATTAGCATAATTAAATAAACAATTATTATATGTAATAATTATTAGCCTGAAACACTCATCTACATTGAAAAAATCTCCCGAGAAAAGATACATGCTGGCCCCCCAATAATTCAATATATACTAGTGTTTCATTCAATTACTGCTTATTACATTTTTCGTTCCTTTCCATTCGTTCATTTTCCGACCCCGTCGAGTCCCGTCGGCGGCATGTATCTTTTCTCGGAAGATTTTTTCAATGTAGATGATAGTATGTTTACGAGAGATGGGAAGGCTGATAGAGATATTGAAATAAGGGTAAATGCCGGTAACTCCATTAATGGAGGACTGAATGCCGTTGGCGCTAGTAAAAAACTGTCAAAAAAAGCGAAGCTAGCAGTCCACAATGGAGTCCTGGTACCTACCCTGATGTATGCCAGTGAGGCATGGAACTGGCAGAGGAAGGATGAAAGTAAACTGAATGCTGTTGAAATGAGATCCCTGAGACGTATGTGTTGTAAAACCATGTATGATCGTGTTAGAAATGTGGATATCCGCAAAGAATGTAAGGCTGATGTAAGTATAATGAGCACAATTAAGAAAGCGACCCTCAGAAGGTTTGGGCACGTAGAGCGAATGAGCGAAGAAAGCAGTATAAAAAGAATATACCTATGATGCAAATGTGAATGGTAGAAGAAGTCGGGGATGCCCGAGGAAGACATGGCACGATCAAGTAAATCAGATACTTGAGACGGGCCATGTCAAAAGTCAGAATAATAGAAGAGAATGTATGAGACGATGTATGAATGTGAGTGAGGCAAAGACTCTCTTTGCCTCACTCACCAAGCCCGAGTGTTTGGCGGTCCGTCCTCTCTGCCTACCCCTGCGGGGAAACGGCGTGATGGTTAGTTAGTTAGTTAGTTAGATGAGTGTTTCAGGCTAATAATTATGACTTATTTTAATTGTTACCTTTGTGCTATGTATATAAATCTTGTCTTAAACATTAATTTTCAATTAAAAATAATAATTAAATTAGTTGCCGAGAAATCGAAAAAAGTTTAAAGAACCAGAGTGTGCAATTCACACGCGGAAGAAAACTAAAGTATACAACAGTGGGGGGAGTCTAAGAAGCACCTTTTTTTATCAATGTGAAGGATAATTATTTTTATTGTTAAACTAACGTTTAAGACAAGATTTTTATGCATAGCACAAAGGGTAACAATTATTATAAGCAATAATTATCAGCCTGAAACACTCATCCACATTGAAAAAATCTTCCGAGAAAAGATACACGACGCAAACGGGACATGAACCCGTGTCCTTCTGATTGCCGGTCAGCTGCTCTCCCGATTGAGCTATGGCGGCTTATCTTATACCCGCCAAATGATTCAATATATACTAGTGTTTCATTCAACAATTACTGCTTATTATATTTTTTCGACCTGAAAACAACCAACTTTATTTTTGCGAGAGAGACATTGTTAGTGTTAAAATCCCTCGATAGGTGGCGTCGAGACAAATTATGTCTTCATTTATTGGGGAAATACTTAAACTTGTCAAATATTAATAATTATTTTTATTGTTAAACTAACGTTTAAGACAAGATTTTTTTATGCATAGCACAAAGGATAACAATTATTATAAGCAATAATTATCAGCCTGAAACATTCATCCACATTGAAAAAATCTTCCGAGAAAAGATACATGACGCAAACAGGACAAAAGATACACGTCCCGTTTGCGTCATGTATCTTTTCTCGGAAGATTTTTTCAATGTGGATGAGTGTTTCAGGCTGATAATTATTGCTTATAATAAATGTGAAGGATGATTTTTTACATATTTTCCTATACATACATTTAGTCATTTTATTAGTATTTGTGTTTATTAGTATTAGTATTTGTGATTTTTACAAAAATTAAAATGTATTTTTTTTTTGGATTTTATAGGATTCGATACTTGGTCCTCTGAAAGTATTGCCGCTGATATTTGTCAGGCGCTTTATACCACTGGACCAAAGGAGACTTGCGAGGGACCGTGGATTTATCGCATTATATTGGAACCGAGTAAATTCTATAGATGTATGTGTTTGTCTCATTGTAGTGTCACTCGTTTCCGTTTGCGTTGACGTTGCTAAAGAAGTTTTCACTTCATAAATACTTTTATAAGTCCTCTGTGATGTAGATTCACCAGGTTCCTGCTTATATCTACAACGAGTTTCCGAACTGTATATTAAGGTGGATCATTTTAAAAAATGTTATTTTAAAATTTTAAGAGTTATAAAAGGATGCCAAATTGGTTCAAAACGACGTGATTAAAATTTTTCAAATTTCTGGTACGATCTTCTTCCTCTGGTTTCACTTCAAAGTTTTGATTTTTTTTTATTATAAGGGGTTATTTCTAGTGTGCATACAAGTTACTTTGAATCATTTAAACCATATTTTTGTAATCTTCCATAGCAAATGTAGTGGGTATATTTTTACGAAATCATTTACAAAAAGTCCCAAGATTGAGTGTTGCAAAATAATGCCAAAATTTGAGAGTAGGTACGAAGGATTTTGCTGGTATTTGAATGCTCTACCTTGAGATAATTTGAATTATATTCATATGTTTTTTTGATAATTAACATCACGCCGTTTCCCCGCAGGGGTAGGCAGAGAGGACGGACCGCCAAACAACTCGGTCTTGGCACACACTCTTTGCCTCACTCACATTCATACGTACTCTTCTATTATTCTGACTTTTGACATGGCCCGTCTCAAGTATCTGATTCACTTGATCGTGCCATGTCTTCCTCGGGCATCCCCGACTTCTTCTACCATTTTTTAATAAGTAAATCAAAATATTCCCTCTATTTCGGGTTTAATTACAAATAGTTCATTTTTATGGTTTATCTAACATTTTCAGAAAGATTTAACAAGGGTCGGTTTTTCTCTATTATGTGAAATTTCAAAGTCAATCCGGAGGAAGAAGATGATATCCAAATGGTATTAAAAAAATACGTGATTTTATATATATCTTCATTTAACACCCTTTTATCACTATTAGACAAATTAAAACAAGATTTTTTTTCCCACGCAGTCGTGACCCACCCTAGTGTATATAATATAATATATAGGCATACTGATATAGTTCTTATATTTGATATTAATTTATTGTAATCTCCCGTTTTTGTAGTTAGGTTTCTAATTCTGTTTTTACCGCAAGGACCATTCTAGTAAATTTTATTTCGATTATAAATGGATATAATTTATCGATTTTCGATTAATTTTATTTGACAGGAGACATTGTATTATTTGCGTTTCTCGACGATGTGCCCGTTTCACATGGGCTAGTGCCTAGTGTAGTCATTTCATATTAAATTCTCTATGCCACACTTTTGGATTCAAGGCTTACTAGATCCAGAATACTTGCTTACAGGTCTTGGTGCGAGATGGTTGAAGTATTAAAGTCAGTGGCATCGAGCAACAACAGTTTGCAAATGACAGCGATTGTTGTTGACACTCGTTTTTACTTCTTACGTTCTTAATACTATTTTGATGCCGGTTTTTACGTTTGTAAGTTTTTGACACTCGTTTTTACTTCTTACGTTGTGTTAAATGTGTTGAAGGATCACTAAAGGGCCCCTACGTTGAAGACAGTGTTAAAAAGACAGCAAGGCCCCCAGGTGGAAGCCAAGGTTAAATACTCACAGAAGTGCCCCCTTGTGACCAGCTCAGTTGGAAGGGAACATGGACTCCCCCAGAGCGGGGAGTTTGGCCGCAGCAGAGTCCACAAACATCAATAATGACGCTCCCAGAGTGTATCGGTTAGGAACTTCTCAACAATTAAAGACGGAAAGGTCGACTTACATGGTTTATTCAGTAACACAGGGGACAAGTACAATCATATTAGTTACAACATGGCAAGTTGGGTATGCTACGAATCGGGCTAGACTAAGTTAAAAGGTCTCTCAATGGTATTCGTCCTCGCGGATAAGCGAAAGCTAAAGGAAACAGCACGTTTAAAGAGGGTAAGGTAGGTTAGCCTTACGGTGTGATGGCAGGCAGGGGTCCCGTGGCGTAGATCGGGTCATCCGCGTGGGGTGCGCAAGAGCGCCTGCGTTCAGAGCACATGTCGGTGTCTTGCTTAGAGTCCCGAACCGTAGAAAGGAATTTAAACATCGTTCACACGATTCGGCCAACTCGGCCCGAACGTGGAGTAAGGATTCATAACCCGTGGCAGAACTGATTCGCGATCGTCGCGGGCGTGTGCCTGGTGCAAGCCCGTGGCGAACAAGGGTGGCCCAATGTACGACTGCCCGTGGTCGCGGCGGGAGTGGAATGCCGGCGCTGCGGCCGGTGGCCTACCCAAAATGGCCGCCGGCTGCGGCGGTGACTTGCACCTAGCAAGTCTGCAGTCTGCGCCATCTGTTGTTTGATTTGTGTACTGCGGACCAAATCAAACATTCTATTCGCTAATTTCGTACCCTAACAGTTGTTAATACTATTTTGATGCCGGTTTTTACGTTTGTACGTTTTTTATACTCGTTTTTACTTCTTGCGTTGTTGCTACTCGTTTTTAACTTTATACGTTGTTGATACTCGGTTTTACTTGTTACGTTGTTGAAACACGTTTTTACTTCTTACGTTGTTTAAACACTTTTTTACTTCTTACGTTGTTGATACTCGTTTTTACTTGTAACGTTGTTCAAACACATTTTTACTTCTTACGTTGTTGATACTCGTTTTTACTTGTTACGTTGTTGAAACACGTTTTACTTCTTACGTTGTTGATACTAGTTTTTACTTCTTACGTTGTTGATACTCGTTTTTACTTGTTACGTTGTTGAAACACGTTTTACTTCTTACGTTGTTGATACTCGTTTTTACTTCTTACGTTGTTGATACTCGTTTTTATTTGTTACATTCTTGAAACACGTTTTTACTTCTTATGCTGTTGATACTCGTTTTTACTTGTTACGTTGTTGAAAGACGTTTTTACTTGTTACGTTGTTGAAACTTGAAACACGTTTTTACTTGTTACGTTGTTGAAACACGTTTTTACTTGTTACGTTGTTGAAACACGTTTTTACTTCTTGCGTTGTTGATACGCGTTTTACGTTGTTGATATGTGAAGCATTGCCTTCATAATGAATTTGGAAGTCGAGTATGGTTACCGCCACCCCGGGAACCATTTCATCCATCGGGACGACAAACACCCCCGCCAATCACCCCAAAGGGTAGGTACACTACATTTGGGGTGCTCTGGTGGGTGAGGTTTTGTCTAGCTCTTGGCGGCGGATGCATTTGCACACCAACTGCATGGCGTGCCAGACAGGAAGAAACCTTTCGACCTCTCCAGCCGGATTCTCTCAAACCATCGCCATGCACCCTATGGGTGGATTCATACGTTCGTCACTCCTTGTCACATTATTATGGACCCACCCACCCTACCCATCTTTCATGTATTTTTCCTTCCCAGAACTTTTTCTCCTTCCTTTCCTTAAAAATACCCTCCATACAGCATTCCCAAAAAAGACACACAACCAACTTAAAAAAAAAAAATTCAGCATCATTTTCAATATTCGGAACTGAAAGGTCTCCGTTAAACGTTGCTTCTCGACCCGTCTCAGCGTTTGATCAAATTGTGGAAGGCTGAAATGCATAACCGTTACGCTTGTCGACTGATCGCAGTTTGGGGACCGTTTGAATGTAAATGAAAATTCGAATTAAACTAAGATTCTGCGCAATAAATTGACTCGTATAAAATGGACTTCGGGTTAGAAAACCAGTTTTGAATCTCATTTGTGTTGTGATGTATTGTGTAATGGGAGATTTCCTACAAATGGATGTGTTTATAATGATATTTTTAATTAAATTTTTTGATGAAATTGCCTCAATGAAAGAGTTCGACTGTTAATTGCTACACGTTTTTTTAATCCAAGCGGGTTTTTCAAGGTTTTAAATATTATTATCGAAAAGGTGTGATATTTGATTAGAATTTATATCAGTTTTAGAAACAAAATTTACCATATCAAAAAAATATTTTTCTTACAATATATCCTGTATTTAAGGCAAAATAAATAAAACAAAAACCGGTCAGTGGTTGAGTGGGCATAGCGCTTGGGTCCCACCCGAGCATCGCGTGTTCGATTCCTCGGCTGGCTAAGTCCTCCATCACAACACAAGCAACATTTTCGGCTTTCTGTAGTGGTAGTAGGAGATTTTCAAACATTGTTGGGTTATTCGGAGTATCTGGGCTTTCGGAGTATCTGGGCCTAAGGCTTGGAATAGACTCCCTCCGGAATTAAGATGCATAACAAGCCCAACAGAGTTTAGGTCCAAACTAAAAGCCTTCCTTTTTGGGCTCTCATACCCGTAATTTAAATATACCTATTTGAGAGTATCATACTTGTATTGTCTATGATATGTCTTAATCACACTTTCCTTACTGAATTAAAATTACTCGATTCCTTACACATCAATCTGTCTCTTGACGAATCACATTTAGTAAGATCAAATCCTTATAGGTACTACTGCACCACCCACCTTTACATGTTGCTTTTACTTTCCAAATTACACTCGTCAAAGAATACATTACATATTAATATTAAAATATTTTTCAGGATTAAATAACATGTGTTCACAATAATGACCTCTGCGTGCGAACTCTATCTAAATTTCTTTAAATGGACAATATACAGTGTTAATTTCAAGCGACCTCCCAGGTAAGTATGGTCCTGTTTTCATTAAATTTTAGGCAGCATCGCGTTCATTGGTCAAAATATTGTACACATATTTTCGTATCGGTGATCAATGAACCGATGTATGCAATTTTTAGCCATAAGTTGTTTATAATTGTTTGCCTAGCTTGTAGTTTTTAGATTTTAGAAATGTATTATAAGTTTGTACAGCGCCCTTGAGGTGATTTTTCACAAAAACGGCGCTATATAAATCATACAAATATAATTATGATTATTATTATTCGTAACCCGGGAATGTTTGTCTTTCTTATAAAAAAAAAAAAAAACCGTTTGACTTCTCCAGCCATACTCTCTCAGAATATCGCCTTGCACCGCAGTAAGAGTGATGGATTAATACGTTCGTCACTCATGGACACTGACGCCCAGATTCCTACCCACTCCTTAAACCCTTTTCCTTCCCAGAACTTCTTCTCCTTCCTTTCAAAAAAAAAAACAAAATGATATATGCCCGGAGGAGAATTACTTTCCTTATGGCCTCCAGTATGGATTTAATGTAAAAAAAATATATAAAACATTTTTATTTATTTCATTACAAGTTTTCGTGCATTGTAATAAGGAACTCCAGTGGAAAATATTCTGGCTTAAAAAAAATATATATACGTTTTTTTTTACGTTAACTCCACACAGGAGGCCCTGAGGAAAATGATTTCCCTCAGGGCCTATGTCATCTGGGATGATGTGTGGAGGGTCTTTATGAGGAGAGGAAGGAATGAACATTGGTCTTGAAGAGACCCATGTTGTAGGAAGGATGAAACACAGAGGCCGGCAAATCATTCTAAAGCCGAGCTGTTGAACACAAGAACGAGTCGAAGACAAGGCCCGTTCTCATGTGACAAATGTCAACCGTGTACAAATGTTGGGCACGCGTTTGACGTGTTTCCCGACTATGCACCGGTGCCGAAGGGATCAATGATGCTAGTTCCTCGAAGCATCTTCCATTGTAATACCAGTAGAACAAGAATAGCATTCCCACCCGACGCCTGTGCTCTAAAGATTGCAATCCGTCTGTTAAGATGGGAGAATCTATTAAACGGACCGTCCGTTTCTGCACAGAGTCGAGGGTATTTTTCAGATATTTTGGAGCTCCAGACCAAAGGTGGCTGCCAAATTCAACCATGGGGAGCACTTGTGATTTGTACAGGGTTAGCAGTTGTGTACTATTAAAGTATCTGCGGGCCCAGTTTCTGGGAGGCTAACTTTACTCTGGCTTCGATGGAGCCCCCATACCTGAGCTGGTCACTTAGGGTTACACCAAGCATATCAATGGAGGGCCTGTTCGGAAGATTGCTTCCGTGGAAAGATATGTGAATAATATATTCGTATAGATAGAGAATATGTTCACATCGACCAATAAACGCTGATTCTGAATATATGAGTTTTATTTAATAATATTAAACGTAGAGTTTTTAAAAAATTTATTAAATAGTCCAATTTTAATCGGGTCGTAAAAACACGCCGTCAAGGTGACGTCACTGTTCGATGTGTCGTGACGTCACCCTAAAGTCATTGTATGGGAATGTATGATATGACACAAGCCATTGTATTAATTTATTCCTTTATTTACATACTGTTTATAGAGATTTAGCTGTTGTATTTATTGAAACTTTATTTAGGCCTTATTGGTGAAAACCGTATGAAAATCCGTTCAGAAGTTCTCGAGTTTATCGCGAACAGACAGACAGACAGACAGAAGACGCGGAGGACTTTAATTTATAATGTGTAGAGATAGAGATAGAGATGTAGAGATGGAGATAGAGAAGAGAAGAGATTTCGGCACGCCCAAAGTAAACTTCTTGCAATGTTCAAATGCGGTGCGAAAAAATAAATCTCTTATCCCGTGGGTCTACGTCACCCCTGAAGTCCCTTCCACATGTGTTTTATTATTTTGAGACGCCCAGTTTTCGTGACGCACAAAATTCGAGAAACACGAACATAAATTATAATGAGATTTATAGCGACACGAATTAGAATGGAAAATATTACATTTGGAGATTTCGTTTTGGGTTTTCGTTTTCGTTTCGAGATTTACACGAGAATGTTGACATCCAAAACGTGACAAGAATAAATTTCAAATTAATCCACGCAAAATGACCTACTTGCACGAGTTATTAAATGAAATATTTGCTATTTTTATTATTATTTTGTTTAGAAATACATTCTCGAATAACCTGACTATATTTCAACTGGTTCCACAGCAACTCAGAACCAAAAGCTTCCGGATTCCACTACGTAATACTAGAATTCAGGATTTATTTCAGTGCAGAAATTCTGGGACTAACTACCATATGTATTCCTCTTTGCCCAGAATACTAATTGCCAATAATCTAATTTAAAAATCCTATTTAATAATTTTTTTATATTATCACTCTAAATGACTTTTCAAATGTGGTTCTGAGTTGATTTCTTTCCGAGTTGCCGGTAACCATTTCAATTCATTCTTTGAGAAAGATGTCGTTTTTTTTGCATTTTACTCCACACAGGAGGTCTTGAGGAAAATATTTTCCCTCAGGGCCTATGTCATCTGTGAGGGTCTTTTGGGGGAGAGGAACGAGTGACAAAGGGTCTTGAAGAGCATGTTAAAGGAGGGAGAAAACAGAGGCAGGCAAATCATTCCACAGCCGAGCTGTTGAACTCAAGAACGAGTCGAAAAAGCGATTTGTCGTCATGACATATGACAAATGTCAACCGTATTCATATGTTGGGCGTGCGTTCGGCTTGTTTTCCGACTTTTTTTACAGTGAATGCCGCACAAGAATCTCAACTGCTCCCGTCTGGAGCCAGTGAGACTATGGCATCCCCAATTGGGGTATGTTGTGAGGCTGAAGGTAGTGGGGAGGGGAAGGAGGTGGGGAAGAGGAAGGTTGGGAAGTACCTGGCTATTCAGATCTGGTCACTAAACACGGCTAAAGCCATTTTCAAGCAACGTTTCAATTCTGAATGGTGGTCTTACATCAGGGCGATACTGATAGTATCTTCCACTCTGGAACATGCCGCAAATATACTATATATTATTTTAAATAAATTAATTGTGAAATAACACAAATTAATCAAATAAAATTTATTTGCGCATGCCGGGTTCGAACCCGCGACCTCCGGATTGTGAGTCAAGAGTCTTACCCACTGGACTACGGAGGTCCTCAACTAGGCACCGATGCCGAGGGTACCAATGATGCTAGTTCCTCGGAGCATCTTCCATTAAATTATCGGAAGAACAAGGACAGCATATCTACGCAACGCTAATCTATGAATATTCACCGCCCATTTCTGCACAGAAACAAGCGTTTTTTGCAGGAATTTTGGGGCTCCAGACCAGAGGAGGCTGCAAGTTCAACAGTGGGGCGTTCATAAGTTTGTTTTCTTTTTATACTGGATGAAGAATGAAAGGATTGATTTTTGAAGTGAAAACTTCTTTAACACCGTTGTGATTTAAAACTCGATGAAACAGAAGCGAGCGACTCTAAAAAGAAGACCAAATCCTATACATACATGTATAGGATTTGGTCTGCGAGAAAATGAGATAGCAATCAAATATTTATTTATTTCAAAAGGATCGAATCCTGCGATGTCCAAAAAACCAAACATATTTTTATTTTTGTAAAATCTAATCATCAAACCACTCCCAAATTTTCAGACAAAAAAACACAGAAGAAAGGGACAAATACAAATAGAAAAGAAATAGATAAGAAAATACAAATACAAATACAGGAAAAAGTGCACTGGAATTCGATGACAAAATGTGGAAAAAATCATCCTTCACATTTATAAAAAAGGTGCTTCGTAGTCTCCCTATCATTATTTTGGACGAATTTTGCGATATTTTTGTGAAAAAATGTGTTATTTTTTTGGAAAAACTGGCGTTACTTTACAACAAATATAATGTTATGTTTAATTTTTGATATTTTTCAGCAAAAAAGTGGGATAAGGTTTTTTTTTAAACTAAAAAAGAATATAGAAACAATTAACAATAAACAATTGAATAAACAATATGAATATATAAACTAGACCAAGAGGTCCTGGGTTCGAGTACCAGAGGTGTCAATATGTTTTTTCTGATTTTTCTGTTTCCATATTTTCGATTGAGTTTCGCTTATATTGTCTTCATTTATTTAAATATTACAATTTGAGGTTTTACTCATAAAGTTAAAAATTAAAATTAAAATATTCATCCTGGACTAGCAGAAAAGCCGATAGATGTCGCATATTAACTAAAATAGATAAAGATTTATCCAGACACTATCTAGTGAGCATTTAGTTCGGGTTTGAATCTTGCAATCATACATGAAGATAGCTGCCAATAATATATGCGTTAAAGAAAATAAAGATAATGTAGGTGGTTCTTAGTCGAAGTATGGTACAGTTAAGCATGACCGAATTTTAAATCGACACCGTGGCGTAGTGGTCGTTTGCCCGGAAAGCAAGAGGTCCTGGGTTCGAGTCAGATTTTCGATTGAGTTTCGCTTATATTGCCTTCATTTATTTAAAAATTCATAAAATTTAGAAGTTAATATTAAAACTCTGTGGAAGTTCTATTCAAGTTTTGTTATTATTCCAGTATTGCGAAACAATCGGCACACGATTAAATAATAACAGAACTTGAACAGAACATTCACAAAACTTGAATTCTTTAAATTTTAATGAATAGTTCAAATTCTGTGTTACAAACCCGTCCTTAAATAATAATAATTTAATATTATTATATGAAAAACTCTCTTTTTATAACTATTGAAGGTTATTCCCATCAATGTGATAAATCATTGAAGAAGAACATAATAATAATCTAAACGAAAATATGAAAAAGAGCAAGATGGAGAAAAACAGAAAAAGATAATGGTCGCAACTGGGACTTGAACCCAGAACCTCTCGCCTAACCGGGACGTGCGCGTTTACCAATTTTGCCATTGCCATCTTCTGTCAAACCGTCATATTAGTCAATCTTATATTTAATAATTTTAGAATTTACAATATTATATTAAAATAATTTAATAATAATGAAAAAAAATGGTTGAAGGTAATAATGTTAAATCTAAAATTTTAAATATGAGATTGACTAATAATATGACGGTTTGACAGAAGGTAGCAATGGCGGAATTGGTAAATACTACTCTACCCTACCCACTTTCTCTTGGGCATGCTTGGTATGAACCTTCTAAGGGTCTGAAGGGATGTGCTCATTGTAACACATTTCTTCAGACTGATGCGTGGATAATTCGAAAACTCGGCTATCATGGAGAGCATTAGTTTCTATGTTCCCGATGGTTATCTCCGTCACCGACAGCATTTTTATTTTTTATTTTTTTTATTTGATTCACCTGATTTATACATGTGTGTTACATATTTGACTAATGTGGGCCTCACTGGGTGCTTTATCCGTGCTGAGGACCTCATTTTACAGTTTGATATGATTTATTTATTTTTATTTTTTTTTAAATTTAAGATACATATAAAATAAAAACTAAAGAAAAAAGAAACTCAATAATAACATGTGAGAATTAAAAGAAAGAAAATAGAGCAAAACAAAATAGAGTAAAATAACACTAAAATAAAACAATAGAATAAAACTATATAAATAGGATAGATACATATAAACCGATAGTGAAATTAAAAGGTTTTATATATTAGTGAGTATTGCAATGGTGTTTATGTCTATGTGTTTTTATTTTTTTGTGATTTTTTTTGTAAAGTTGCCTTTTTTGGTCTTTAATCCATCTTTTAATTTTGAGTCTGAAAAGTTTTTTGTTTTCTTCCTTTTTTAAATCGAGTGAAAGATGGTTGAATGCTTTTATTGCCTGGTATTTGTGATGTCTTTGTCCAAAGCTTGTGTTTATCGTCGGTGTTTTTAAGTTTTGTTTGTGTTTGTTGGAGTTTGTGTTTTTGGTCAAAGTTATAGTTAAGAAGTGATTTTATGTATAATTGTCGTATATCAAGTCCGTCGAACATGTTGAATATTTGGTCTGTGTCAGTCATTACTGTTTTATCTCCCGGATCTCCCGGCTGGCAGAACTAACTTGCCAATGCTTATGCCAGTCGGGAGAGCAGTCTTGTTGTTAAATAGAATCACTTCGAATATCGATATGTTTAACATAAATGAAGCACAATTCAGACGACAAACTTTGTTGCTGTTTTAGTATGAATGTGCTTCATTGGAGTATAAATAGCTTAAATCTATTTGAATCGTAATACTTTATCTCTTTTAAAAGGCTTTGAAATTTTAATTTTGTAATGTTTTAAAAATGAATAAATTGAATTGAATTTATTGAAAATTGATTTGAATTGAATTGAATTGGTGAACTGGGTTCGATTGGGACATGCAACCATTATTTTTTTCCGTATCTTGTTCTCTTTCATATTTTCGTTTAGATTATTATTATTATCTTCTAATTTAATAATAATTTAAACCAGCATGCAAGTAGCTCATTTTGACAGTTGACTCCAGTGCCTAATCCAAGAAAACAAACTTATGAATGACTAGTCAAATTTAATATATGGAACCAAGAATATGGCGTCGTGGTTTTTTTGACAGTTAATTACTTGGATATTTTCATCTCCGTGGATCTTGGCGTAAATGGCGTAGACAGTCCTAACTGCATGTTTTAAGGCCCGGTAGTAAGGGATCAAAAAGAAGAAGAAGACAGTTTGAAAGAAAGGTATGTGAATATGAATGTTAGAGGAAGCGCGCTAATTAATTTATATAAGCATATGTTTGCTTGTTTTGTGTGTTGTTTATTTATTGCTCTAAAGTACAGGAAATTTTTGAAACTTTTTAAATATCTTTTTTCTACCATCGCGAAGGTTTCTGGATCATTACAACCACATGACAATACATCTGAAAAGTTTTTTTAATCATTACAAAAACTCTTACGAATGTTTCAAAATTTGGGAATGACATTTTGCAAATAATTAAAATTCAATTTTCGAATAAGCTCTTTAAAATGATGAATTTAATTAAAGGACTAACCTATGGTATAACCAAAATCGAATACTTTGAATCTAATCAAGAATTATAAGTGTTTTAAATAGATAATAATATACAAAAATGATTGTTTGTAATGTAATTTGCTTTTCAGCGCGGGCAATGTCTAGATATTATCTTCAAAAATAACTTGTATTTTTTTAAGAGCTTTAAAACTTAGCGTGTTTAAGGGAAATATGCATAGACATCCATAGACATCCAAATGACTAGACAAGCAGTTACAGGTGAGGGGTCAAACCAAACCATGGAGGGCGAAGAGGGGAAAGATGACTGTGATTCGTTATACAATCAATCTGACAGTAAATAGGCATCTCGCATTACAATATCACCATTTAGTTCTTAAAAGCAAAATATGCTTTGAATGAATAGACCTTTTTACACGGGAGCGCGAATTGCTTGCCACGATAATAACATATTTGCTAAGGTCAAATGCTCGCCCCAAAAAGACTCGCCCCAATACACGTAGCAATATTTTGTTGCAGTGTTTAGTTAACACACTTTTACAAATGTTTCATAATTTACTTACCCCTGTAACCACCGACGAGCACACTGGAGAACCGCCCACATTCGCTATGTGCACATTGATATGTAGATATATTGTATAGAATACGCCACCGTTTTGGCGTTGTATTTCGTTAAATGTATGGATGTTACCTTCTAGCTGTTCACGGCAAGAATGATGACGTCACACATTTTAGATTCAAGCGAGGCTCTATCCCCTCCTCATGGAGCGAGCCGGTTCCAAGGAGGAGCTCCAGCCGGCGCCACGTGGAGGGGGAAATAATACGTTTTTATCACTTAGGGCAGGTCCATGTATATTCATATGTGTATATTCATATGTCCGTGGAAATATGTAAGAAACCGGTAGAAATTCGGGTTGCTAAGCCTTAATCCAATAAAATTTCTTGCGCACACCGGGATTACCCACGACCTTCGGATTACTAGTCGAGAGCCTTACCCCTGGACCACGATGGCCGTCAATTGATTGTGGGTAAGATTCGTTCAATGAAAGTAGGTACATACTAAAATTATTTTTTATTTTATTTATTATTCCGTATCTATTATTTGAAATGTGCATTTCTTTTGTTTAATTTTTTGATAGAAGTCGTAAAGTTTCAGGCCAAATTTTTTTTATTACTTTCTTTAAGAAGTAGATCTAATACGTCATAAGACGTTATATTAATCACTGAAAAGCCGATTATAGTATGTACCTACTACCGTTGATAGTTCCGTTATGACTTCTTCCTCCCTCCCATAAGCCACGCATGTGATAGAAAGAGAGGTCTCAACGGAGTTCTCACCGGCAGACCCATTAAGTCGAACCTTTTGTATTAAGAAGGCATCGATGAGTAGTGATGGGGTAAAATCCTGGGAATATTCCTGAAACGGGGAATATTGCGGGAATTTCATTTTATAACTTATTAAGATCGACTTTTTCTCGTATTATTTTAATGTCTTGTGACGTTAAGTGTGTAGTTAAATTTAAAAATACCTATTTATTAAAACATATATTTACCTTATACTTGGAAAATTTGACAACATTTTCAAATCACCTACTACCACTACAGTAAGCGGAAAATGTTGCTTGAGTCGTGATGGAGGACATAGTTAGTCGAGCAATTAAACACACGACTCCTGGGTGGGACTCAAACGCGATGCCATATTAGCCACTGACCATTACATTCTGAGGACAGAAGTTTTGGAATTTTTTAAAAACATCGAAGATATAGCCGTCAAAATGTTGATGGTTCCATGCCAACTCAGAATCAAGTTAACTCAACACCTCTTTGAAAAGTCAAGCTTTGAAAATAATAACATTAAATTAGCTGTTAACCCTAATCTAACGTAACCTATTTAACCAATTTTTTAAATGTTTTTATCATCACTCTTATGACCTTTCTGAGGTGGTTCTGACTTGGTTTCCTTCTGAGTTGGCCGGTCACCAATGTTGGTATTTGCGCCCGCGTTGGTCTTCACGTCAAGATTCAAGATACATAGGCTGGATGTACACATCAGGTTTTTCCATCCGATTGTTTGATCAGACAAAAATCGCTTCGAAAACCGGATTGGTTATAATACCGGGGCCACGCCCGTTGTCGGACCGGATTGGACGGCCGGCGCGGAAAGACATGGCTTATTTTCATTACCGATCCGGTTTTAGAATCGGATTTGTGCGATGTTTATCCGATTTACATAAGAAATGTACGGCGCGAAGGCCTTCCGGTTGTCTGATCAGACAATCGGATGGAAAATCTGACGTATGCGCCAAGCTATAATCGTACAATGACTCTCCCAGCAGCGCTGTGTTGCCAACATGATTTTTAAAATGAAACCAGACAATTACAAGGGAGGCGGGTATGGGTACCGCCGCCCCGGAAACCATTAATTGGATAACCAACACCTTTGCCATAGGTCACCCTGAGTTCGCAACGTTTGGTGACTTAGAAGGGGTGCTCGGGTTCACGGGGTGAGGTTTGTCTAGGTGATGGCGTCAGATGCATTTGCCTACCTACTGTGTGGCAGACCGATTATGGTTGAGTTGAGGGAGATCTTTTGAACTCTCCGATCGGATTCTTTCGACCCATTGCCTTGCACCGCAATGGGAGCGATGGATTCATAAGTCCGTCACACAGAACCCCAGATTCCTACCCACCCCTAATACCCCTGTCCTTCCAAAAACTTCTCTCCTTATTTTCCTAAAAAGACCCTCCACACAGCAACCTGAAAGATGATATAGGCCTTGAGGGAAATTATTTTACTCAGGGCTTCCTGTGTGGAGCTAAGGGCTAAGGAGACATAATTAATGTGCGCTTTATCCATACTTCACATTGAAAACTCATTACTTACTTAGATATTTTTGGAAATATCGAAAAACTAATTTACAATCGTTATTGATTCTTTAAATATAATACATTTTCATAAAAAAAAAACTCCGTTAACAAAAACTTTATTAATAAAATAAATAAATTCCCGACTTTGAGGAATTTATATCAGGTCGGGGAATATTCCCGGTGTACATCACTACCGATGTGTCATTGATTTGAGATTATTTCTTCAAGAAAGAGAAGCCTTACTAATGTAATGTAAAAAAGACTGCTCACAAAGAAAAGACAAATTCCACACATTAATTATTACAGCATGACAGGCTTAACTCAGCAGTAACTTTTCTTTGCAAAATAATTTCATAGTTGTTTTGATTTTATTTGGGACATGATTACAGATTTTCAAGGCCAAAAATATTATCGCGATTAATTTTTGGGTTATTACGCCGTGCTATTGCCGAGCATTTGACTGCAAGAGGCTATTATTATTTTTTTATTTTTTTACGTGAGCACCACACTGCACTTAGGAAAATAATTTCCCTCAGGGCCTATGTCATCTTTGGTGATGCTGTGTGGAGGGTTTTTTAAGGAAAGGAAGGAGAGGAGATTTCTGGGAAGGAAAAGGGTTTAAGGGGTGGGTAGGAATCTGGAGTTCAGTGTGTCCTGGTCATCCGCCTCCAAGATGACAAACCTCACCCCATGAACCCGGGCACCCCTGCTTATTCACCAAACGTACCGAGCCACTTGGGGTGACCTATGGCAAAGGTGTTGGTTCCCGGGGCGGCGGCGGTATCTATTTCCGCCTCCCAAATTTGGACTTGTTCCTGAAATATTTACATTACTTCTATTTATCCTTTGTATAATGTTAATGTAAGTACTTGCATACAGCTTACTAACCCCGTATGCATGGACATTAGAGGGTCTAGACGTGTGCGGTGAAGGAAGAAACCATATATTTTCTTATAACGCCGTTGGGAAAGTGGTGGGGTCCCCTCCAATATTCCTGAAATATTGAGAAGAACCAAAACGCACCGAGCACACCTAATTAATTCACAAAAACACAATTAATACGGGTAGGAACGACGAGCATAATCTCTCTGGTCTTTGACGATTCCACCAAAACTAAACGCCGAAAACCACATAAATTTCTCTAGTTATACTGAAATTCCGGCCTCAAGATATAACGCTTGCAACACAGTATCACTTCTACATACGCGCACACTTTTCCACAATCTACACATTTGTCCTGATGATAGACACTGTAACGCTGTCCGAAACGTTGTTGGCAGGAGGGTGCGCTTAATTCTATGCAAAGTAGGGGGGTCCGTCTGATTGACAGACCAATTACCATTTCTAATGCAAAGAAGGCATGCTCAGTCTGTTCAGCAGGTATTTCAATGAAGCCTGCTCTAAGCAGGCATCTATCAGCATCGATCACCTGTGCAATATGCGCCACGAATATACCTTACATAATTTTTAAATGACTAAATTATGAAATAATAATCAAATTAAATTTACTTGCGCTTTCTGGGAATTGAACCCACGACCTAGAGAACCTTACCCCTTGATCACGGAAGCCTTTGTTCAGACTCGCAACATCCTACGATACTCTAAGTATCGCCTTGGTGTTAGACCACCATTCAGAATTGAAACATTGTTTGACATGGCTTTAGCAGTGTTTTATGACCAGATCCCTAATGGCCAGGTACTTCCCAACCATACTCTTGTGAGGTATTCACATAAAAAGACGGTTGTGACCAGTTGAGACTGGTGGAGTATTCACATAAAAAACGTCACATTGTAAACATAATACATGACACATTAACTAAATATTTAAAGTGCACATTGCTTTATTTACATCGTCAGTTATATTTGCTAATAAAATGCACACAGAGATCATTAAACTTATCTTTCTTTGCAAAGATAATATTGAAGGCCCGGTATGTCAGTTGATTATAAGCTCGGCTTGGTTGGAATGTTGAGCTTAGCAGAGCTTCGAACATAATCCGTACAGTTTCTCAAATAAGCGTAGAAAACATAGGAGAGTGCGACTGTTGTTCAAATGGCAATACTAAAAATATAATCATGGTGGTAAATTTAAGCTGTAACCTACATTTTTATTAAAAAAGAAGGCATAATAGTGAAAAAAATAAATTTAATTGCAATATAGACACCAACTGATCTCAAAATTAGAATTGCATACAAGTATATTATTATTATACGTTTGCAATTTTGTATTAACATAATGAATAATAACGTTATTGTAATAAAATATAAAGCACACTTTAGAAATTGCTCACATTTATTTAATATTAGCTTAAGAACCTAGTGTTGTCCGGGCTTTTATGTCTCCAATTTTCAATCTGAATATATTTAACTCATTCAGATCTAAAAGTATTGTAACTCAACTCACCATTAATGATTCTGCCTTTCTATATACTGTTTCTATATAATTTGAATACAGTGTTCTGTATTTTCAGTGTCATAGCACTTTAAAATAATATTTGATAGGTTAATTGGTGTTGCCAGCCTACAAATTTTGTAGTTCCATTTTTTTAATTTTCTACTCTTATTTGACAGACTACGAGTGTAGGTATATATTTACTTAGATATTTATAGTTTTTCTAAATTTTCATACTCAACAGTATATGATTTCTCTATGAAATTCCACGTTTTAGAGAGAAACGCGTTGTTTTTTCATAATAACAATTAATTATGGTAAATGTTTACCTAACCGCCGCACTTTTGACAGGCACGGATTATAGAACTTACACTTCGTTTCAACTTAATTCCTACAAGAAACCAGTATTTACGTCTGGAAAATGCATTCCAATTCAATTTTTGTTGAAAGTTAAAAAATTGTCGTATAAAACGATTCTTTTGCTGCTATTTTGGATTTTTGAAGTAAAAACTTCATTAGCTCCGTTGTGATTTGAAACTGGATGAAACGAAAAATCGACACTAAAAAGAGACAAACACATACATTTATAGGATTTAGCCTGCGAGAGAATGAGATAGAATACATTGTATAGTGATTCCTATTATCTCGGTTTCCTCTTTGTGCGGTGCTTCGTACCCTCCTCACTCTTGTCTACTTTAGTTTTCACTTCTACCGCATGTGAAATGCATACAAACGTATTTTTTAAGTGAAAAGTCGTTTAGCACCGTTGTTTTAAAACTCGATGAAACAAAAAATAGCGACTCTAAAAAGAGATCAACACATACATCTATAGAATTTAGCCTGCCAGACAATGAGATAGTATAATCGGTCTCCTCTTTGTGCGTTCTTCGTAGCCTCCCTCGCTTGTCTACTTTTGTTATCTGAAGGTTTCACTTCTACCGTGTGTGAACCTACACTTTTTGGTACGTACTTGTTGTTTGCCAAAGTTTCGTTTCAGTGTAAATTATTTAATTAACTCAAACTAAGAACCTAATAACAATAACCTATTATGTGCGCATTAATATTTGTTTCTTGTACAAATTGTTGAAACGAAATAAAATTTTCATAATCTATGCCTGAAATGTAGCGGTTAAGTAAATAATTACTGAAATTATAAAGACAATAATACATCACGGTAATTTAGTTTTTGTTGACTTACATTCTTTCAGCATCTGTAGGCAGCTGGTCAGGCACTTTGGTCAAACCACGGTGGGAGCAATCAGCCGTCATCCCCGTGCACGTGCACGTCCATGGGCACCTGCCCAGCACGCTCACGTGCTGCTGCTGCCCGTTCCGCAGCTCCACCTCGTTCTCATTCTGATGCACCGGCTCCGAAGACGACAGCACAAACACGGCCGAAAATACAGCCAAAAACGCAAAACCCCAAAAATTTTGACGTGACATTTTCAAAAAAATTTCACCTTTCATTCCTTCAAGAATCATTTTAAAAAAACCTCCTACACACGATCTGATGTCTTCATAAGATAAAACAAACTTCACTGCATATTTTCTGATTAAAATAATCAACCCTTCCTTTTAAAAAGTGAAATTTTCAAGCAATTAAAAAACACATTTCATAACAACAAAAAAAACGTGTAAGTATTTTTTGTATGAAAATCACTATTAATTTAAAACTGGTCGCTAGTAGGTACCTTGTGGAGCGCCTCTTGTTGTGATTTCGGATTCACAATATAAATTTCAACTGAATTTTTTCACTTTTCACATCTTTGCACAGTGTTTTAACACGAAAACCTTCAAAACTAAGACTAAACCACTACCAATTCATCGTTTTTAGACTGTTGGACGGTGGGTTTTTAGCATCATTTACGATTTTTAATGGCCCGACGTTTTTAGTAAGAGATTGTACACAATGCGAGAGCGGATTTTAAAAGACGTGCGCTTTGCCTTGCGATAGAAACTCAACTGAACTCTCGACGGTATTCTGGTTTGGTTGTATTGGTGGGGACCCTTTGAGAGCATGCGTGTAATGGGTCCGGTTTTTCAAATGCAGCCGAAAAATCGATAGGTAATTTATTTACGTTTTATCATTAAACATTTTTGTAGAAACCGAGCTTCAACTACTTTATAACATAAAGTAAGTTCGTTTGATGAGATTTGTTTCAAATTTAATTGAATTTCTTCGATATTAGTTGTTATTAACGAACTTTAACCGGTGTCTAAATTTTAATTTTTTTTATGTGAATACCTCACAAGAATCCCAGCTGTTCCAGTCTGGAGCCAGTGAGACTATGGCATCCCCAATTGGGGTATGTTGTGCGACTGAAGGTAGTGGGGAGGGGAAGGAGATGGGAAGTGGAAGGTGGGGAAGTACCTGCCTATTCAGATCTGGTAACCAAACACGATGAAATCCATTTAAAGCAACCTTACAATTCTGAATGGTGGTCTTACACCAGGGCGATACTGAAAGTGTCTTTCACTCCGATAATATTAAGTAGGTAAGTACCTGTAAGAATATGATGAGACAAAGGTGGGGAATGCCCGGCTATTCAGATCTGGTCACAAAAAAGTATTTTTCTTACATTAACTCCACTCAGGAGGCCCCGATGTAAAGAAATTCTCCTAGGACCTGCATCATCTTTAGGGGATGCTGTGTTGAGTGTCTTTTCAGGGGGTGAGAGGAGAGGAAGTTCTGGGAAGAAAAATATGTTAGGGCTAGGAATCTAGGGGTCAGTGTGAATAGAAGTGACGGACACGTGAATCCATCCCTCCCACTGCGGTGCAAGACGATGGGTCGTGAAAGTCCAGCTGGAGAGGTCAAAAAGTCTCCCTCAAATAGTCTCTCTCAAACGCACCTGCCGCCAAGACTTAGACAAACCACATCCCACGAACTCGCACACCCCTGCTAAGTCACATATGGCAGAGAGATTAATTATCCAACAAATGGTTCCCGTGGAGGCGAAACCCATGCCCGCCCAAATTAAAAAATTTAAAAAAATGGCTAATGCAACTCCGAACAGTGCTTCATCAAGTAAAATCGACCACTATGACACGGGCATATGCCTAGAATGGTGGTAGAAAAATCCACAAATTACATAACCATCAAAAAAATTAATAAAGAAAAAATTAGATGCTGCGTGGAGGGTTTTTTAAAAGTGTGTATGTAAATGTTGTACAAGTGAGAACACACCGAGGCCGGCAAATCGCTCCAAAGCCGAGCTGTTGAACTATAGAACGAGTCGTAGAAACGACCTGTTCCAATGTGACTAATATCAACGGTGTACATATGTTGGGCGCGTGTTTGGCGTGTTTCCCGACTCTGGACCGGAAGGGGATCAATGACGCTAGTTCCTCTAAGCATCTTCCATTTTAATATCTGCAGAACAATGATAGCATTCCCACCTGACGCCTGTGCTCTTAAGATTGCAATCCATTTGTTATGTTAGGAGAATCTATCAAACGGACCGCCCGTGTCTGCACAGAGTAGGGAATGGAATCTCGATCTCGCGGCATCTCGATCTCGTGACATTTTTCGTGATCAATCCCGAAGCATAATGTGACGAGATCCCGTTTGAGATCGACGGGATTGGGCGGCAGCAGTCAGCGACGCTACACACGTCCACTCGGGGCGCGAGTGGTGCGCTGACTGACTGACGGTCGGGCGGGAGTGTCGATCGAAGAAAGAAAACTATCCCGACTATTTACGAATATTAGCGACGGAAGACGAGCGGGACAGATAATATAAAACTGTGTCGAGTGAGTGAGAAAGAGATACTTGCTGCGTGCAGGCAGCCATTTGTTTGTTTTAGTTGTGCACTTATGGTCATTACTTTTTCTTAAATTATGATTTTTTTTATTATTTATGTGAGTTAATTAACATAATTTTTGATTCTTTGGATTCTCAGCTTCTGTTTGTTTTCTTTCAAATAATATTTTCCTTTAATTAAAAAATCCGAAAATTCCGAGATCTGGCGAGATTGTAATTTCTAATCTTGCGAGATCTCAAATTTGCGATCTCGAGTCGAGATTGCATTCCCTAGCACAGAGTCGAGGGTTTGACGGATTTGTTGAGCTGTTGTCTTTTATCGCAGTGATACCTTCACATTAGATTATTGATTAAGTTTTATTATTTTTTCACTTTGTGTTTGAGATCACAGCCTCTTTTAAAAATCTAGCCAACGTTCGGTTTATTCAAGATACAAAATTTGCTTCATTGTTCTGCCTTTCGATTGTAATAAACAAATGGATAAATATTATAATTCTGCGAAGCCTGTGAAATAAAGGGCACAAAGTGGTATTAGTGGAACCTAAATTGACAACAAATACCTTATACTTTTGGAGGCGGATATGGGTACCGCCGCCCTAGGAACCATTTATTGGATAACCAACACCTCTGCCATAGGTCACCCCAAGAGGTTCGCGAGAGGTTTAGTGAATTAGCAGGGGTGCCCGGGTTCATGGAGTAAGGTTTGTCTAGGTCTCGAAAGCCAATGCGTTTGTCCTCCTGCTGCATGGCCGGCTGGAACGAGAGAGATTGGTTGAGGGAGACCTAACCTAGACCTCTCCAGCCGGTCTCTCTCGACCCATCGCCTTGCACCGCAGTTGGAGGGATAGATTCATACGTCCGTCACTCCTAGAGACATTGATCCCCAGATTCCTACCCACCACTCATACTCTTTTCCTTCCCAGAACTTCCTTCCTTTCTTTTACCAAAAAATACCCTCCCACCCAGTATCCCGAAAGATGACACAGACTATGAGGGAATTTATTTTCTTCAGAGCTTCTTGTGTGGAGCTAATGTAAAAAAAAAAAACAAGTTTACCTATTATATTATGAATCAATATCCGATCTTCAAACTGCTCCAAAATGAACAGGAAAAAGAAAGCGACATCTAGCGACTCCGAAGAAGAAAACACAAATACTAATAAGATGACCAAATGTATAAGAAAATGTGCACTGGAAGTCGACGACAAAAAAATGGAAAAAATTTTTCTTCACATTGCTAAAAAAAATGTTTCGTAGTCTCTCCACTCTTGTCTACTTTAGTTTTCTGAAGGTTTCACTTCTACCACGTGTGAATTGCACACTCGGATTTTTTTTAAACTATCTAACCATATTATTATTATTCCAGAGTGGAAGATAATCTCAGTATCGCCCTGGTGTAAGACGACCATTCAGTATTGAAACGTTGCTTGAAATGGCTTTAGCCGTGTTTGGTGACCAGATCTGAATAGCCAGATACTTCCCCACCTTCCTCTTCCCTATCTCCTTCCCCTCCCCACTACCTTCAGCCTCACAACATACCCTAATTGGGGATGCCATAGTCCTACTGGCTCCAGACGGGAGCAGTTGGGACTCTTGTGCGGTATTCATTTAAAAAAAAAAAAAACCATAACGCCGTTTCACGCAGGGATAGGCAAAAATACCTCCAAAACTTCTCAAACTTTGAACGTAAATTGATTAATTTACTTTCATACATCGTCAAAAAAATATTCGTATTTTAATCTGACTGTTGTCTGTAAAGTTATTTTTAAATTAAATAAAAAATTTCAACATTGCCACAAAAACTGACGAAAAGAAAAAATTTTTACTGAAAAATATTTGTTGGTGTATGTTAATGACGTTTATGTCCCAGCTCACACAAGTCTCATAGAAATATAATAAAATAAAGTAACGGAATTGGAAAGAGAAAAGAACACGCTGTATAGTCGAATCGAAAAGTTAACCACAAAATAATTAAAATGTACACCTTAATGAAACCAAAGTCTTAGACCTCAATTTGAAAAAAAATTATAAAACTTTATTACTCGAAATTTTTTATGAATTATTTTCACATGAAACGACAAAAAAGTGTTTTTATTCATTATTTGTCTAAAAAAATATTTGTGTTTTTTTTTAAATTTTTATTCGTTTTCATTATTTTCGTTAGAAAAGGCGTTAATTTTTTTAAGTTTGCATTCAAAACTTTTATATTTAAAACAAAACATGGTTATTTCTAATAATAAAATTTTGAAGGCGATTTTCATCACCTTTTCAAAACAGTTTTTAGTTTTCCGATACGATCACGATTACTCCATTTATTTGGATTTTATTGTTAAGCTGAAATATTTGTACCTTCTGACAAATGCGCCCGTTTTTTAAGGGTTATAAATGCTTCGACCAAGTATATATAGGTCAATAGTTACATTTTTTTTTAAATTTTATTTAACATGGCATTAAAAATAATAGAAAAACAATTTATTCATGAGAATACGTAGAATAAACAAATTTTAAAAATTATCGTAGAAAGCAAACACTTTGTGGCTTGACATTATATAGAATGAAACAATCAAACAGTAGAAATATCCAAATCAAAGAACTTAATTGCCAAATTTTAAACAAACAGTTAGAATTAACCAACAGTCCAAATTTAAAGTTATTCCCTTTCTCCCTATGTAACCCCCATCCCTTCCTATCCTTCCACCAACCAGTATCTGATGTTCCCTAGCTCTCTTATATGCTCTCTCTTTCTTTTATGTTTACCTTCGAATCATAACTCTATACTGTCGTTTAGTTTATATGTTTATTGTCCTGAAGAAGGTTGAGGTCAACCAAAACCGGTCGACAAATAAAAAATAAAAATAATGTGGTTTTTAAACAAAGTACTTGTTTCATTCTATAAATTTAAAAAATGTTATGATTGATTTGTGATTAAGTTAGGACATGTTAGATTTTTTTTTTGTAATTTTTCTGTATGTGTAAAATTTAATTATTAATACATACATACGACAAAATAGAACGGAAGATACCAAATGCTTACATATATTATATAACGAGTGTAAATAGATTACTTATGCAAGTGGGAACCCAAATTGAACCTGACGACAAGATAGAAATAATATTATTTTTTATTTAAAGGCTAAAATACTTAACCAAACTGAATATTTTATTTTTTAATAAAAAGGTTTAGCAAATATCTAGTATGATGATACTTTATTACTAGCTGACTGTATCGATGACCTCCAAGACCTATTAAATCTTGTTAATAATGCTGGTGAGCAACTGGGCCTAACAATCAACGTCAAAAAAACTAAATGGATGACATTTGGACGACTAGATCACTCTGAATCAGTGATACAGTTAAATGGTTGCAATGTCGAAAAGGTGAAAAGATTTAGATACCTCGGCAATATTCTCACGGAGACTCTTGACCCAGATGTAGAGGTTAGGCGCAGAATTGAAGCAGCAAGAACTGCGTTCATTAAAATGAAATCCATCTTCTGCAATGACAATATCAGCTTAAAACTAAGGCAGAGAATGCTAAAATGTTTTGTGTGGTCGGTCTTGCTCTGTGGATGTGAAACAAGGACCTTGAAAGTAAATACCATGATCAGGTTAGAGGCTTTTGAAATGTGGCTTCAGCGGAGAAAGCTCAAGGTCGCATGGACCGACATGATCACCAACACAGAAATTCTCAGGCGGGCTAGAGCAGAAAGAGAACTGCTTAAATTAATAAAAATTAGGAAAATTTCATATCTGGGTCATATACTTCGAGGTGAGAAGTATCACTTGCTCCATTTAATATTGAAAGGCAAGATAGAGGGTCGCCGAGGGCCTGGTAGGAGACAAATGTCTTGGCTGCGAAATATACGAGAGTGGACCGGCATTAGAAGTGTGGAGGAGCTATTTCGGGCAGCGCAAGACAAAGAGACATTTTCAAGAGTGATCGCCAACGTCGGGGGGACCTGATACATACAGCACACAAAGAAGAAGAAATATCTAGTACGGATATGTGCTACTATATTTATTTATGATTAAAATTATATATATATATATATATATAAATATATATAAGGAAGGGGGAGGGGTGGAGAAGGGTGGGGGGAGGTGGAGGGGGGAGGGGTAGGTGGTGGAGGTGGGTTGGAGGGGGAGGGGGGTGATTGGGGAAGTGGAGTGTGGCGAGGGAAGGTGGAGGGAAGAGGGGTAGGAGTTGGTGGAGTGGTGTCGGGAGGGTGGGTGGAGGGGGTAGGGGAGGGGCTTAAGGAGGGGAGTGTAAGCGGAGTGGGAGTGGGAATCCCCTAATACCATGCGAGCGAAGCCGCGGGAAAAAGCTAGTAATAAATAAAATAAAAGTATATGTTTGTTGTCTGCAGGTTGTATTGGGGTTACTTCATAATTTTACTGATTTCCTCATCTTCCTGTTTTACTTAACCATAATTTGATGTGTTTTTTAAATATTTATATATCCATGGTGTTCTTAATTTCAATTGGAAGGGCATTATATAATTTTGTAACATGGAAATTATCATTATAAGCAATAATTATCAGCCTGAAACACTCAACCACATTGAAAAATCTTCCGAGAAAAAATACATGACGCCAACGGGACTTGAACCCGTGCCCTTCTGATTGCCGGTCAGCTGCTCTCCCAATTGAGCTATGGCGGCTTATCTTATACCCGCCAAATGATTCAATATATACTAGTGTTTCATTCAACAATTACTGCTTATTATATTTTTTCCACCTGAAAACAACCAACTTTATTTATTTTGCTATGCATAAAAATCTTGTCATAAAACGTTAGTTTAACAATTAAAAATAATAATTAATATTTGACAAGTTTAAGTATTTCCCCAATAAATGAAGACATAATTTGTCTCGACGCCACCTAGCGACGGATTTAACACTAACAGTGTCTCTGTCGCAAAAATAAAGTTGGTTGTTTTCAGGTGGAAAAAATATAATAAGCAGTAATTGTTGAATGAAACACTAGTATATATTGAATCATTTGGCGGGTATAAGATAAGCCGCCATAGCTCAATTAATAATAATAATAATAATAATTGGCTAATTTATATAGCGCCGTTTTCGTGGAAAATCACCTCAAGGGCGCTGTACAAATAATATATAAAAGAATTAATATTACTGGCTTAAAACTAAGATTTACAATTACAACTAGTGACTTACATCTAAGACTTATAGCTACTTATATTACTGGCTTACAATTAAGATTTACAATTATAACTAGTGACTTACATCTAAGACTTATAGCTAGTGACTTATGATTAAGACATAATAGATTCTAACCTAAAACTGGTGACTTATTAACACACATATTTACAATTAAGATTAGCGCCAGAAGTAGGAATTTTTTACATAATATTACAATTCGAGAATACGGGTTCAAAAAGTATAATGAAGGTTAACTGGATTTACGGGAAGGTATAGATATTTTAAATAAATTAATTAATTTAATAGTCGATCTTTACTGCATTAAGGTGATTCATCGCTCACCAGTAAACAGATTGAGGTATCACAATTAACATATTACATTAAACAGATTGAGTTAACTATAAACAAAGAGGAAAGAGGAAAAAAAACTGTTAAAAAATGCAAAGTTTAAATAGAATGATGAATTTATGGAAAGGAGTATCGGAAAAAGTGAGTTTTCAGTTTGGATCTAAATTCCGCTGAGTTGGTTATGCATCTCAATTCCATAGGAAGTTTATTCCAAGCTTCGGGCCGGATACTGCGAATGCACGATCACCAAACTTAGTGTTCGGATTTCGCTTAGGTTCTTTCAACCTTCCAATTGCAGAAGATGTCGCTGATCTAAGAGTTGACTGCCTTAGCTTTTATCGCCCCATTTACCACGGTTAAATTACCCCCCCCCCCCCCCGAAACGAATTTTAAAATATACACATTGTATTAGGAAATCATTTTGCGCAATGTATTTCCTACTTACTACAAACGAAAAATGATGAAAAGTATAAAAAACCACTTTTTTTTTTTTTTACAGTGAATACCGCACAAGAATCTCAACTGCTCCCGACTGGAGTCAGTGAAACTATGGCATCCCCAATTGGGGTATGTTGTGAGGCTTAAGGTAGTGGGGAGGGGAAGGAGGTGGGGAAGAGGAAGGTTGGGAAGTACCTGGCTATTCAGATCTGGTCACTAAACACGGCTAAAGCCATTTTTAAGCAACGTTTCAATTCTGAATGGTGGTCTTACACCAGGGCGATACTGATAGTATCTTCCACTCTGGAACATGCCGCAAATATACTATATATTATTTTAAATGAATTAATTGTGAAATAACACAAATTAATCAAATAAAATTTATTTGCGCATGCCGGGTTCGAACCCGCGACCTCCGGATTGTGAGTCAATTGCATTGACATTTGGTATTATGTCTCAGTTTAAAATTTTTAAAGTGAAACTTCTTTACGCACGCTCGTCTTGGGGGGTAAGCTGTTAGAATGCGTTACGAAAAGTGGTGATTTTTACGAAAATGTCATGCGAACGATAATTGATTCGAACGGTGATCGATTGCTAGGCGAACGGTCGGGCCTTTACGCACGCTTGACTTGGGGAGTGATAAGGATAAGGATAAGAATGGTCACCCCAAGGTAGTAGGTCACCCCAAGGTCGTAGGTCACTCCAAAGGTCTTAGGTCACCCCAAGGTCGTAGGTCACCCCATGGTCGTATTTCACCCCAATGTCATATATGTAACCCCCAGGTCATAGGTCACCACGTTCGCTACGTTTGGGAACTTAGCAGGGATACCTGGGTTCATTGGGCGAGATTTGTCTTGTAGTTTTACTTCAGTCGTGTGGTCTAAAGTTCTAAAGCACAATCGTTTTTTTGTATTTAACAGAACTTGTCAAATCGTTGCACCTAAAGAAAGTGTATCAATGTATCATTGTGCGTAGCTTATTTTCTATATTGACACAATGCCCACGCGAACTTCTAAATATCGAAAATTTAATAACGCCCCCCTAACTTCCAAAACGCCCACACGGGGCACTAGCGCCCCCGTTAAGAATCACTCTCCTAACGTTGTGTAGATCCCTCTCCGATCTATTTGCGCCTCCCCCAATGACATGTGCAGGCTTGAGGCTTGATCAAGCGACCTTGACTGTCCTTTGTCCTGGCTCTGACTACCCAACGCTGCATTTTCTTTTAGTCTTCGGGTATTTTACCCCAAATATTCAGTTAATGAGGCTTCACTGAGTGGTTGGCTAAGGGACACGGAAGCTAAGTGTGGTTTATCGTCAGACCGAATGCCATTCACATTTTTTATTGGTACTTGCCAATTGATTTGAGATTTATTATATTTTTTTATGTTCTCTATTTTATACAGGTCCTTGCAGGTTTTTTTTTACACGGTGCAATGCCGCCTCATCGAGCCTCAGGCATGAATTTTTCTTTTGCCTTGTTTAATTCATATTTGTTGTGTTTACTTACCTATTATTTGCATTTTGTTTTTCCTGTTAAGCACTTGCGTACTGCTTACTAACAACATATGCAGGAACTCTGGAGGTCTATAATAGTTTAAAATAAATGAACGCAACTTTAACAACAACAAAAAAAAGAATCTTGCGAGAGCCTTGAAGCAGTAACCATCTGTTACTTATACCAGGGCGGGTAAGCGGTGGATTACATCCAAATTTATTCTAAACGGCGTTAGAAAGCCAAAACACCACGTTTTTTTTAAATTTAAATATTAAATATAACCACCCTAAGAATTAAATATATACCCTTATTTTTTTTATTTTTTATTTATTTATTTATTTACTATAGATAGATACAAAAGAAAGTACAAAATACACATTAGGAAGCTTTGCCTGTCCAACTAGGAAAGTTTCCTGTACCAGGACAGACAAATTTACAGGTTTAGTTCATATTATACATTACATAATTACATAACAAAAAAAATTGAAAAAGAAACCTGATAGCATATAGTATATTCGGATTTGCCGAATTAACTTGATAACATATAATATATTCAGATTTACAGTGTATGAGATAAGTAGGTAAGTTAGTGGCATTGAAAAGTCAAAAAGTGTAAACCAAGTATTTGATAACAAGTTGGAGGAATTACAACAAGATTCACAATATAGAGAGATGAAGTTATGTGTTTAAAAGTGTGAACTTATAATATATAGTTATAAAACCAATGTTTTGAATCTCATTGAAAAAAAAAATGTTAGCACGCCAAACGCGCGCCCAACGAACGAGTATGTACACGTGAGTAATTGTCACACGACACGTTCTAGAGTTCTACAACTTGGCTGTTCCTCTCTTCAAATGGATTCTCCACACAGCATAGGTTCTCAACGTGGGAGATAACGCCCCCTTGGGGGCGTTTCAGACCTTCAGGGGGGCGGTAGAAGACCAAGAGAAAATTGGGGGGGCGTTTCAGACATTCAGGAGGGCGGTAGGAGACCTAGAGAAACCCATCCCACCTTATCTCATCTTGAACTTGCCCCATCCCGTCCCATTAGGGGCCATCCATAAATTACGTCATACACACCTTATGGGGAGGGGAGGGGAGTAAAGAAGTGTGACGAGGGGTTTGGGGGGGGGGGGGTGTCATGAGCTTTATGACGTCACATGCACCAAACGACTGCGACTGCCACAAAAATATTTTCCCTATCCCATTACGCACCCTCCGGCAAATGTAACCCCATCGTGATATATTGTTACGCCCCCTCCATCGTGAAATCCCGTTGCGCCCTCCCCGTTGCGGTAAATATAATCGTGACGACACTTTCACGAGTTAGGGGGCGCTAGAAATAAAAATATTTAATAAAATAAAATACTCTTTTGTTTAAAACCACGAGATTTTTTAATTTATGAACCGACCGGTTTCGCTTTATTAAAGCATCATCAGGGTACAAATTAATACTAAACAAGAAGTACATAATGTGTGCTTATATATAACAAAATATAGAGGGAGACAACATGATACAAATATTAATTCAATTTTTTTTCAATTCAATTTATTTATTCTTTAAAAACATGACAAAATTTAAAATTTTAATGCGTTTTTAAAAAAAAAATTAACAGTATTACCTTAAACATTAAATTAAATATATAAATGTTAGGCAAAAAAGAAAAAAAACTATATAAGTATTAATTGAGCTTGCCTTTTAAAGGCAGCTTCACTGACTAACACATAGACGGCCATAAATACATTAACATAAGTACTCAAGTAATGGGAAAAACCGAAAGATAATAATGTAGGTTATAATAATAAATTTGGAGAAACAAAGCATAAATTAATAAATCTCGTGGTTTTAAACAAAGAAGTATTTTTTTTTTATTGATGCCCTTTTTTACTCATTTAAAGTACGCTCTAGCGTGTTTAAATCGCACTTTATGGAACGTGCGTTTTTTAAAGTTACCATGGCAACATCAACAAATCAACAAAATGTGAAGTCTAAATGTCAATTTTTAACTATAAATCTGACAGGAATATTTTAAACGTCAAATAAAACAAACACTTTGAATACATACGCCTTCTTAGCAACGTCATCCTTGCTAATTGCCTTCATGAATGCATGCACTTTCACAAATGATTTTAAATCAACCCCTTTATTTATCCTCAACAGACATTGCAATTTCGAATGTATGGCCCACATAGTCGATGCTTTGTACTGTTCCGACATTTTCTGAAGGTAAGCAAGCACAACTCGTTCATCTACATCTACTACGTTTTGCTCCTCCATCCATGTTATGAACCTTTCATATTCTTTTTTATAAACGTCTTTGGATTTTTCAGGTATTAACCGCGATTCTGCTTTGGTATTTAAATTATTAATGTTAGAACTCATTTTACAACACACAATAACTAGTAAAAACTGTGATGTCAACTATTAATCTTATGTGACAGATTGGAAATTAATGTTTTTGTTTTTCATTTCCATGACAACAAGATATTGTGATGTTACATCACGAATTCATTAATAGTTCTTATTTCCAAATTTTTAATATTAATATCAATATTTATGTTTTCAAAGTGTACCAATAAAAAAAAAATAGCGTAAAGTATTCGTGGATAACTGGTCTTTAAAACACGCGCGATTTTTCGTTACGCCGTCGTGCTCGAAAAATCGCGCGTGTTTTAAAGACCTGTTTATCCACTTATATTTTAATATACTATTATTAAATATGTCAAACCACAAAGTGATTGCTTTCTACAATAATAATAAAAATATTCTCAAAGTGGGCGGTGGGCAAAAAAAGGTTGAGAATCTGTGATCTACAGGGATGACACGGGCCCTGAGGGAAATTATTTTTCACAGGGTCTCCTGTGTGGAATTACTGTAAAAAAAATCTGTTTCTGGATCGCTTCCACAACAGACAAAAACACGATCGAAATTATTTCGTGCAGTTTAAAGTGTAAATAAAAACGCTTGCCTAAAAACTTGGCCACTGTCAGAGTGACGTTAAAAATTCTCTCCCAAATCACTGACACTGCGGCGCACTGTGCACTGTGCACTGTGCAGTGCACACGCGGGAATCATGTACCCACTACGAAGCCTGTACTCTATACCTTAAAACCTATATTATAAACCATGGTGCATTTTAGTGCATTCCACATTCACGTATCTCCCGTACTTGTGCTATGGAATTATCTATATCCATCCATTCGAAATACAGGCCGCACCAAAACAATTTATTTTTATAAATCGTTTTTTACCTCTGTCAGAAAAATCAGAGGTCCTGGAATAAATACATTTGACGGCCGGCATGGTCTAGCTGTAAGGCTCTTCGCTCGCAATCCATAAATAATAAATTTTATTGGGTTAATTTTATGTTATTTCACAATTAATTCATTTAAAATAATATGTAGTATATTTGCGGCACGTTCCACAGTGGAAGATACTCTCAGTATCGCCTTGGTATAAGACCACCATTCAGAATTGAAACGTTGCTTGAAATAGCTTTTAACCGTGTTTGGTAACCAGATCTGAATAGCCAGGTACCTCCCCAACTTCCTCTTCCCCATCTCCTTACCCTCCCCACTACCTTCAGACCAAGGGCGGATCCAGAGGGGGAGGTCATGGGGGTCATGACCCCCCCCCCTGAGTTGGGTCCTTGGTGGACCTACTGTTTACTTGTATTATTATTATTAAAATTAAATTATAACTTCTAGTGACTTGACCACGACTATGTGATCCCCCCCCTGGTGCCAAATCTGGATCCGCCCTTGCTTCAACAACATCCTTGTGGTACTCCGTAAGTGATTATTTCTAGGGTTCCATGACAGTTGATCCGGCGATAATTACACCCCCCCCCCCCCCCCCTCCACAGTTGGCTCCCCCGACAGTTGATCCGACGACAATTGATTCCCCGGTAGTTGATCCGGTGACAATTACCCCCCGCCCACAGTTCACCCGCCATAATTCACTCCACCGACAGTTGATCCGACGGACAATTAATCCCCCGGCAGTTGATCCGGCGGACAATTGATCCCTCGGACAATTGATCCCCTAAAAGATTATTTCTTCAAGTTAGTATGCAAATAAAATATACGGCCCTACAACCAAAGTCGATATACTTATATCTGAAGGCGTCTTGAAATGGCTTTAGCCATCTTTGGTAACTAGATCTGAATAGCCGGGTATATTTTCCAAATCTCCTTTCCCTCCCCACTACCTTCAGCCTCACAACATATCAACAAAGGGAAGTTGGGCTTCTTGTGTTGTGTTCGAAAAAAGAAAGTGGTATTATATGTAAGTATGAACCTTAACGGTTTTTTGCTAAGCCGACTGCACGTATAGGTATGGCGTATTTTGTTATTACCTCATGCTCCTTCGGAGAGTCGAAATTATTGTTAAGTAGTATAAATATTTTCACAGCGGATTTTCAATCGACATCCACTGCGTACTTACTCGAAGAAATAATATTTTAGGTGACTGATTGTCCGAGAGGTCAACTGTCGGCCGGATCAACTGTCGGGGGGGTCAACTATCGGGGGGGTTAACTATCGGGACGGGGGGTTGGGGGGAGGGTCAACTGTAAACGGGCCAATTACTGGCGGGGGGACAATTGTCGCCGGATCAATTGTCGGAATATTCAAATTAACATTTTTTATCATTACAACTTATCTTAGTTAAAATCTGGCATTCTAAGTTTTTAAAACAATATTTTAAAAAATATAATAATAAAGATATTGAAAATATATTTTTTTAAATTAAAAAAAAATTAAAACTTTAAAAAATCGTACACAAAAAACTACCAGGCTACCAGGTCGGCAGACCATGGAATTCATGAATGTAATAATCTGTACTACAGTTTTTCGTTTAGTTTCGATCTTGTATTCGATGTAATCAATGCAGCAGGGCAAGCGAAACCGATATGAAACGGACGGGGTTCGGAAATTTCCGTCGTTTTTCGGACGATCGCAGCTCTTATGGCGGCGGTGCGTTGGTTGTTCGAACTTCTAACTACTATGGACTATTATCTTAAAAGGACTATTATTATTATAAATTTGTACAATAATAGCAATTACAATATTTTTCAGGATTAAGTAACATGTGTTCACAATAATGTCCTCTGCGTGCGAACTCTATCTAAATTTCTTTAAATGGATAATATGCAGTGTTAATTTCAAGCGACCTCCTAGGTAAGTATGGTCCTGTTTTCATTAAATTTTAGGCAGCATCGCGTTCATTGGTCAAAATATTGGACACATATTTTCGTATCGGTGATCAATGAACTGATGTATGCAATTTTTAGCCATAATTTGTTTATAATTGTTTGCCTAGCTTGTAGTTTTTTAGATTTTAGAAATGTATTATAAGTTTGTACAGCGCCCTTGAGGTGATTTTTCACAAAAACGGCGCTATATAAATCATCCAAATATTATTATTATTAATAGGGACACGCGACAGCGGTGAGAGGCACCGCGGCAGGTTTCGTAAGTGGTTTGACGTCGAAAGGCTCACCCGAAGGATGGGTACACTCGGAACTCTCTTTTTTTTATCATTATCGCTTATTTTTTTTTTTAAATATGGAAATCTAAGTTATTAAAAATATACTGAAATAAAAATAATAATAAAGATAAACGAAAAATTACAAAAAAAAACTTCCTTTAAAATCAGGCATTCTAAGTTTTTAAAACCATATTGAAATAAGAATAATAATAAAGGTATTGAAAATATTTTTTTAAAAATTAAAAAAAAATCAAAAATAAGTCGTACACGAAAAGCTGCCAGGCTGCTGGTCGACAGACCAAGAAATTCTTCAATGGGATGATCTGGACTATAGTTATTCGTTGGTTTCATTCGTGTACTTGATGACGTAAAATTTACTATTTTTTACCCCACTTTGGCGCCGGCTGCCTGCAAACGTGCCAGGCTGCCGGTTGACCAATCGACCTTTATCATCTGAGACCATTCCCGTTCGTGTACTCGATGATGTAATTTTTTCGAATAAAATCGCTGACTATTTCCATGACTGCGCGGCTCCTGCCAAGAGGCGCACCGGCAGACCAGCTTTTTAAAGGTTTTCTAAATGTCCATTATCACTACAAAGTAGTTTCATCCGTGTACTCGATGACGTAGGGTTTACCTATCTCCTCTCCTAGTCTAATAACTGATTGGGATATGAGATCGGGAGGAGATGCGAAAGAGAAAGGTGGGGATATATATTGTATATTTCTATACTAACTGGGTAATTTAAAACTGTTAATGAATGATATATGTAACATACTATTATTGTGTATATATGTAATTGCTTTTCTAATTTACAATTTATTAACACTTATACAAACAATTAACAATTATATTTTATTCAATTCGGGAGGCGGGCATGGGTACCGCCGCCCCGGGAACCATTTATTGGATAACCAACACTTCTGCCATAGGTCTCCCCAAGTGGTTCGCTACGTTAGGTGACATAGCAGGGGTGCCCGGGTTCATGGGGTAAGGTTTGCCCGGGTCTTTGCGGCGGATGCGTCTGCACAGCTGCGTGGTAGGCCGGATAGAGAGAGAATGGGGGGAGTGCCTTTGAGTCCCTTTGAGTCCCTTTCTGCAGCTGTTCTCTCTCGGAATATCGCTTTGCACCGCAATGGGAGGGATGGAATCATACGTCTGTCACTCCTGGACATATTGAGCCCCAGATCTCTACCCACACCTCATTTTTCCTACCAACCCCCAGATTCCTACCTTTCTACCTTATTCCTTCCCAGAACTTCCTCTCCTTCCTCTCCTAAAAAAACCCTCCACACAGCATTCCCAAAGATGAGATGGGCCCTGAGGGGAACTTTTTTCCTCGGGGCCTCCTGTGTGCGGCTAATGTAAAAAAAAAACAAAGTTAAAAATAATAATTATAATAAACTAGCTGTTACCCGGCATGCGTTGCTACGCTTTTAATAAAGACATTGTTTCTTCCTGAGTGTCCTTTCCCATACGTCCTCTTCCCCTCTTGCGTTCCCACCCCGTCACCTCCACCTTCCCTCTCCCCACTCCACCCCCCCCCTCCCCCGTCCTGCGAACTCCCCTCCCGAGTTCCCCTCCCCCCTCCCAGGTCCCTCCCCCTCTCAGGTACCCCACCCCCTCCCTGATTCTCCTCCCCCATCTCTCCCTCCCTCCCGCTTTCCATAGTAATAGCCGCTTCCTCGCGTGCCACCGATATCAATTTTTTATACAAATTTCATAATGCCAGAGCTCACCTGAAGTTTTATAAAAACCTTGTCCTGACAATAACGAACACACAAAAAAAGAATTATCCAATTTGGTGCAGTCGTTCGAAAGTTATGCGCTTAGCAACACATTCAGCGATTCATTTTTATATTATAGATTTCACATTTATTAGCGAATTCAAATATGTGTGATGATACATTTAGAAAGCAAAACAGCATTCACGTTTAGTAAATAACTAAATTTTAAAATTTAATAATCACTCTCTATATATTAAATAAAACAATAAAATCACCCTGTATGTATGTGGCAGAGCCAGTAGAGTTCGGAATCATATTTTTAAGCAGACAAATCGATGCGGCTGCAAATTGGACCAATAAATCTGACGCAGCGCCGCAAATAAAGCAAGCGGACAGCACTAAACTGAGCATTAAAATAAGCCCAAAAATAAGCATTATTCAAAAAACAACCGCCAGACACAGGGATGCGTAATGCGTAATTCGTGTAATAATAATTTTCCAGCAGTTAAAAACCCGCTCCGCGGATTTTGGCTGCTGGGCAATGCGGGCGGCTTTTAGTGCGGTTTCGCCCAGTTTAAGTGTTGGTGACATCGATATATTAACTATAGATTAGCGTTCCCATACCCAATTCCAATCCCAAAATGACACCACCTACGAGAAATTTCATAATACAACTACCCATCGAATTCCGTTGCATCTCTTGCTTGACGTAGTTGTTTTACTAGGAAAAAATTAAACTTTTTTTTTCAAATGTTACTTTTCTCGATACGCTGCCTCGAATTCATATGTTATGATATTCATATAACTGATAAAAATGTTAATAATAAAGTCCGCGATAGCCCATACCTAAAATGTTTCTGACTGCCTGAAATTTGTGTTTTAAAAATTATCTTCGCAAAGCTAGTTATTCCGTTACCGCGAACTTGCTGGAAAACAAATTAGCTCCACGCAGACCAACTAAAGGTACGAACCAATGCTTCTTGCGATCTTTTGACTGCGAGATAAAGGACTTTCTTTTTGATAAATGTTCTCGTAAACCAATATTTTTGGTTCCGGTGTCATTTTTAAGACCTACACGCCCTGTCTAGATATACTTGGTCGAAGGTTGAGCGACAGCGAGAGTAACAATTTGGTAAAACACCTATTTTTCAAATTTCTCGGCGACCAGGTTTCTTTTTAATTCATTATCGAAGAAAGCTCATGTTTTATTTCCTTTCGGGGAAGCAATCAATTTAATATTTTCTTATGTAGATAGAAATAAGGAACTCCAGTGAAAAATATTATGGCTTTAAAAATATGTTCATAGGGACCAATAAACGCTGATTCTGAATATATAAGTTTTATTTAATAAAAAAGGCTATTTTTAATCGGGTCGTAGAAACACGCCGTCAAGTTGGCAATATTGAAATGTTTACAGGTGACGTCAACGTAAAGTCATTGTATTGGAAATGTATGGGAATGTAGGTATGACACAAGCCATCGTATTAATTTATTCGTTTATTTACATACTGTTTATAGAGATTTAGTTGTTGTGTTTATTGAAATATTATTTAGGCCTAAATAATGTTAAAAATAAAGGTATCTCTTATTAGATAAGTTTTAAGATTTTCAGGGCTAAAAGCATTTTCGTTATTTGTTTTTGGGGTGTTATGCCGTGTTGCGCTACCTCCTTCTTTAGCCAACGTTTCGGACATCGTTGCAGTGTCCATCATCAGGGCAGATCCGGCAGATCCGGCAGATCCGGTAGATGTGTGATGTATTCTACCGGATCTGCCTTGATGATGGACACTGCAACGATGTCCGAAACGTTGGCTAAAGAAGGAGGTAGCGCAACAAGGCATAACACCCCAAAAACAAATAACGAAAATATCTCTTATTAGTTTATCTCTATTATTGAAAATATTCAAAAACTACTGCACAAAAAAATAGTAATGCTACTTCTAGGGAGAATACTTCGAAAAACGAAATTCAAAATGGCGGCACTTGATCAGCTGATTTCCCGATCCTATAGTAACTTTTCAGGAGTGATGACGTCACACGATTCACTATACATACGGTGGTTTTCGGGGGATCTTGAAAAATTAAAACTTTGACGATTATTTAAACTATTAAAATTAACTCTAAAAATAAATAAAAATATGCAGTTATTTAACTTAGATTATTCATTAAAAAATTTAAAAAAATTGGACTGGAGTTTTTTCATTTCAGTCATTGGAGTCATTTTTGCTTATGTGTTGAGTTGTCTGTGCATGCATTGCTATATTAATGTATCAAGCATAGGAAATGTTTCTTACATAAATAGATTTTTTTAAATTATTTTTTTTTATAAATGTCTAATTTAATAATATGTATATGTATAACATTCATTACTGAGGCAGTTCAGTTAGGTACAATAAATACTATATATTTCGTTGCAAAATACTTATTATATTTCTTTGTTGAAATATATAGTATTCATATATTATTAAATAATACAGTAAATTTTATACTTTTGTAAAAGTCCCGTAAAAAGGCGTAAAAAAATAAATCAATAAATAAATAATCAACTAGTTAACTCAGTTAGAAAGATTTTTTCTGCAAATACCGCACAAGAGCTCCAACTGCTCCTATCTGGAGATAGTCGGACTGTGGCATCCCCGATTGAGGTGTGCTGTGAGACTAAAGGTTAGGGAAAGGAGATGGGAACGAGGAAGTTTGGGAAGTACCTGGCTAATCGAGAGCCTAATAATAAGCTGGCGGGTCATACCCAGCTTCTGAAACCAACACTGATTTAGGCAAGAGAGAAACCTCAATACAAAGAACACGGAAGAACACGCACAATTTTTACACAACATTTTGACATTAAAAAACGTTTGACCAATTCCTCAAGAAGTAAGAAAAAAAAAGTCACAGTGTGCGATTCACTCGCGGTAGAAGTGAAACCTTCAGAAAACTAAAGTAGACAAGTGTGGGGAGACTACGAAGTACTTTTATCAATGTTATTTTTTCCATGTATTTTTTTGTCGAATTCCAGTGCACCTTTTCCTATACATTTAGTAATCTTATTAGTAGTATTTGTGTTTTCTTCTCCGGAGTCGCTAGATGTCGCTTTCTTTTGTGTTTTCTTTGCCTGTTCATTATGGAGTGGTTTGAAGATTGGATTTTCTTCTTCTTCTTCAGTGGCGCTACAGCCCATTTCCTTCAAAATAAGCCTCCACCGCCCTCTGACCTCGGCCGTCGTCTTCCAATCTGCAACATGGAGTAATCCTCTTGCATCCTTCCTGACATCATCCTCCCATCTCAGTCTAGGTCTGCCCGCCTTTCGTTTACCTCCCGGGTGTCCTGTCAGAACCTTCTTCGGTACTCGTGTGCTTGTGTCAGAACCTCAGAGTATAAATTGTTACTTTGAGGTCAGAACTTACTCTGAGGTCAGAACCTTCTTCGGTACACGTGTGCTTGGCATTCGGTGCACACGTCCGGCCCATCTTAATCTTTGTAGCCTTAAATGGGTTGAGAGTCTGGGAGCTTGGTAAATATCATAGAGCTCATTATTGTGGCGGATTCTCCATGCCTCTCCCTCTCGCACCGCTCCTAGGATTCTTCGAAGTACCTTTCTTTCGAAGATGTCCATTAATTAATAGAATTTTAATTTAATTTTGTATAATTATAATTTTAATTTTAAAACATTGGATTTTAATTATACAGAAAAAAATGCGTATAAATTTTTTTGGATTTCGTAGGAGTCCACCCCTTAGTTTAGTTCGTAGAATGTCTGGCCGCTAAGGTTCCGAATACCCATGAAATAATTAAATATATTATTGCTATCTCCGTACAGTCTCTCGTATCTAGGATGAACGAAGTATGTATGAAGAATGAGCTAATGATGAATGTAAGTAAGTCTAAGGTCATAGTGTTTGAAAGGGAGAGTACGAAAACAGTATGCAACATAGTTGTGAATGATGAATATTTGGAGCAGGTGGATGAGTTTGTGTATCTAGGTAGTATGTTTACGAGAGATGGGAAGGCTGAAAGAGATATTGAAAGAAGGGTGAATGCCGGTAACTCCATTAATGGTGGACTGAATGCCGTTGGCGCTAATAAAAAACTGTCAAAAAAAGCGAAGCTAGCAGTCCACAATGGAGTCCTGGTACCTACCCTGATGTATGGCAGTGAGGCATGGAACTGGCAGAGGAAGGATGAAAGTAAACTGAATGCTGTTGAAATGAGATCCCTGAGACGTATGTGTGGTAAAACAATGTATGATCGTGTGAGAAATGTGGATATCCGCAAAGAATGTAAGGCTGATGTAAGCATAATGAGTAAGATTAAGAAAGGGACCCTCAGATGGTTTGGGCATGTAGAGCGAATGAACGAAGGAAGTAGTGTAAGAAGAATATACGACGCGAATGTGAATGGTAGAAGAAGTCGGGGACGCCCGAGGAAGACATGGCACGATCAAGTGAATCAGATACTTGAGTCGGGTCATGTCAAAAGTCAGAATAATAGAAGAGAATGTATGAGACGATGTATGAATGTGAGTGAGGCAAAGAGTGTGTGCCAAGACCGATTTGTTTGGCGGTCCGTCCTCTCTGCCTACCCCTGCGGGGAAACGGCGTGATGGTTAGTTAGTTAGTTAGTTAGACACATATGAATTAATATAAACTATCTCTATTTAGCAGCCATTGTTTCAGCATATATCTGAATTTATTTGTAGAATCGCAATTTTTTATATTAATTGGTAACATGTTAAATATTTTTGGCACGTTATATTCCAGGGTTCGCCGTCCGTAGTTATTATTATATTTTGGAACAATCATTCCTTCATTCTTCTTGAACCTTGTATTATAATCAAATCATGTTCTACTTTCTTCTTATAATTAGACTCAGACATATGCTGAATCAATATTTTGTACCATAATAAGGCCTGCACCGGTAATATTGTTAAATTCCCATACAACAATGATATGTTTCGTCTCTGTGAAAAAATATGTTTTTGAACTAATAACTTAACCATAGAATTTTGTACTGATTGTAGGTAGCTCAAATTAGTCTTGCAAGAGTGTGTCGCCCTTTTCAGTTTCATCGAAATCACAATGGTGCTAAAGCAGTTTTCACTTTAATAAACCTTACTTTAGTCTTGCACACACGCTCACAAAATACTTCTATGAACATAAATGTATTCAGTGACTTTTGTTAACTACTATCTCTCCTTGTATTTTTGGGAACCCTATTTATGTAAAATTTACGATAGGGGTTTGCCAAAAATTCTTGGAATTTTAGAATTTACAATGCAAAGTAAACGCCACAAAAAGCGCAACAAGATTTATTATCGTCACACAACTATGCAGTTTAAATTCTCTACAATGTCTTCTAGTTTCTGTTGCCAAGTTTAAGAGGCACTGGCATGTTTTGAATATTATTTTTGTTAATGTGAATTTTTTAAAGTAAATCTTTTTTACGCACGCTTGACTTGGGGAGTAAGAAAGCGAGGCGAACGGTAGCAGGCGCAGGCCTATTGTCTGTATCACACTGTAGGAGCAAGAGGGAGCAGTGCGCGTGCACATTTTCTTTCTCTCTTCCTATCATATAAATGGAGTAAAAGTTTTACTTCAGTTGTGTGGTCTAAAGCACACTCGTTTTTTTAAAGGCACCCATACTAGCGTCCCGACAGCCAGCGTTAGTGATGAAATGTTTATATTGTCGCCAAATATTTAAATTTATTCGTTGCCCATGGGTTGTGGCGCCAAATTATGTGTATATTTTCATATATATACAGGCTGTTAAGGGACGTACTTGACTTACATCAACCAGTGATTCCTGACATGAATGAAATTTTGGTCTCCGGTGACACATTTGTTTTTTTTTTTAACTAAAAAACATACAAAAATGGAAGGTATTGGACAGTTGGAGGCGGTGTAAGGGATGGTCGGTTACTCGGCTGAGTGACCAGTGACGATACGCGGAAGAATTAAAAAAAAGTCACCGGAGACCCACCCCTTAAACCTTTTCCTTCCCAGAACTCGCCTCTCTTTACTTGCCTTAAAAAAAACCCTCCACACAGCATTCCCAAAGATGACATGGGCCCTGAGGGAAAATATTTTCCTCAGGGCCTCCTGTGTGGAGCTCACGTTAAAAAAAAAGTTTTTACTTCAAAATGTAATTCGACGTCGTTAGTATGTTTTTAAAGTGAAACTTGTTTAGCACCGATTTGAAACTCGATGAAACGGAAAAGACACTAAAAAGAGACAAACACATGCATCTACACGATTTAGCCTGTGAGAGAACGGGATAGAATGAAACCTTACCTACGTACTATACTCAAGAAGTGTATTAATTACGAGCTCACTTTTGAAGGCTCCTATTTGATGAGATTGTGTGGGTGATGTTTTCACATCTACTGCGTGTGGAATGCACTGGATTTTTAAAATTGGTGTGGATATCACTTCTACATATTATTTGTTCAGTGCATTAAAACTATTGCATATATTCTGCTTGTAAAGTGCCCGCACGGCGCATATAAATATGTCCGATGCGATTTATATTGCAATTTAAATCTGACAACCTTTCATGGTCCATGTGAGATGGGCTTCTCCGGGCTTTTATCAATTCTGCTCTTGTGACATGGGCGGTCACAATATTATTATTGCGTTCAGTCATTATTTGAACGCCTATGTGGTGGAGTGGATAAGATCCATGACAATGAATCTGGAGGTCGCGGGTTCGATTACCGGCGAGCATAAGTAAATTTAATTTGATTTTTTTGAAGTAAAACTTTTTTACGAACGCTTGACTTGGAGAGTAAGCTGGTGAATGCGTGACGAGAGCGTTACGAAAAGTGAGATCGGGCGAATCGAAATGTCGGGCCTTTACTCACGCTTGACTTGGGGAGTAAGCTGGTGAATGCGTGACGAAAGCGTTATGAAAAGTGTGATTGGGCGAGGAGAACGGTCGGGCGAAGCGAACGGAAGTTGAAAGGGAGATATAAGTTAGTGAAGTTTTATTTCAGTCGTGCGGTATAAACTAAAGCACAATCGTATGTTCTTTGTAGTAAAAATTCTTTACGCACGCTTGACTTGGGGAGTAAGCTGGCGAATGCGTGACGAGAGCGTTACGAAAAGCGAGGCGAACGGTAGCAGGCGCAGGCCTATTGTCTGTATCACACTGGGGGAGAAAGAGAGAGCAGTGTGCGCGCGCATTTTCTTTCTCTCTTTCTATCATATAGAATATAGATAGAGCAGAAGTTATGTGGTCTAAAGCACACTCCTTTTTTTACATTGACTCCAAACAGGAGGCCCTGAGGAAAGTAATTTCTCTCACCGCCTATGTTGTCATCTTAGGGGATGCTGTGTGGAGGGTTTTCTTAAGGAAAGGAAAAAATTAAGTTTTTAATCATATATTTCTATTTTTGAGAGTGATATTTCATGGTGGAATTCCATTATAATATATTATAATAAAACTTTATTCCACTTAATTTTATTGGACCGTAACCGGTTTCAGCTCGTCAAAGCCATCTTCAGACTGGTACAAATATTTCCTAGTCTACGGTTTATATACACAACATATTGGGGAGGGGGAGGGGGGTGGTCTACAAGGATTTTAATTAATTACAATAATTATATTTGTTGCTAAGTCATTTTAGACTATCGAATTTATAAATATTTTGGTTATTCCAGTAAGCTAATTACATTGGGTTTGCAGCTCACTTCGATGGTGATTAGGGAAAAACCTTACAAGTAATATGAGTTACTAATGACCTAATTTTATTGTCAAATCGTTATTATATTTACGAAGTTTGGTATTTTTTATTGCTTTTTGAAGGGATACGTGTTTTCATTGGAGTTGAAATGGTCTAAACTAATTACATATTTTAATATCGAAAATTATTACGAAAATTAGACTGGATACAAAAGCGCGGACTTAGCAAATGAATCTAATTGCTTTATCTTTAAAAAGTTACTTTATGAAGGGGTACATGTTTACATTGGAGTAGGAATGGTCTTAACTAAATACCTTTTTTTAATTTCGAAATTATTATGAAAATTACAATGGATACAAAAGCGGAGACTTAGCAAATGATTCTAATTGCTTGTTCATTACAAAGTTAGATTCTATTTTTTTAGTTAATATGTTGTGTATATAAACCGTAGACTAGGAAATATTTGTACCAGTCTGAAGATGGCTTTGACGAGCTGAAACCGGTTACGGTCCAATAAAATTAAGTGGAATAAAGTTTTATATTCGTTTTATTATAATATATTTTAATCATATATTTATGGCTTTCACCCTTCAAAGGTGTTCTAGGCCATTATTTAAAATAATAGGGAAAGGAAAGGTAAATTTTAAGTATTAATTTTATTTAAATGTGCGAATTTCAGAAAAACATGGAAGATTGGACACGAGACTTTGAGGAGGTGAGATGTTGAATAGAGGGGAGGCAATTTTAGCTTGATACTCGTAGAAGAGAGGATATTTATTTAGAGAGGGACAACCAAAAAGTAAGTGATCTAAAGTTCCCACATCTTTTTTTTTTACATTAACTCCACACAGGAGGCCCTGAGGAAAATAATTTCCCTCAGGGCCTATGTCATCTGGGATGCTGTGTTGAGAGTCTTTTTGAGGAGAGGAAGGAATGAACATTGGTCTTGAAGAGACCCATGTTGTAGGAAGGAGGAAACACAGAGGCCGGCAAATCATTCCACAGCCGAGCTGTTGAACACAAGAACGAGTCGAAGTCTAGACCTTAGAATGTACAATTTGGGGAGTCAAGGACGTGAATTTTAAAAAGATGAGAAGGAACGGAACAATGTCCGATTCTCATTCGAATAAGTGAGGAATTTTTGGTTTTTGGAAAAATCTAGAAATTTTTGAAACTACGATTTTGAGAGGAAGTTCTGGAAAGGAAATAGGTATGTGGGTTGGGTAGGAATCTGAGGGTCAGTGTGTCCAGGAGTGACAGATATATGAATGACCCTTCAAATGCGGTTCAAGACGATGGGTCGAGAGATTCTGGCTGGAGTGGTTAAAAGACCTCCACAACCTATTTACTCTAACTCACCTTTTGATAATTTGTGTTATTTCACAATTTATTCATTAAAAATAATATATAGTATATTTGCGGCACGTTCCAGAGTGGAAGATACGCTCAGTATCGCCCTGGTGTAAGACCACCATTCAGAATTGAAACGTTGCTTGAAATGGCGTTAAGGGTGTTTGGTATCTGAATAGCCAGGTACTTCCCCACCTCCCTCTTCCCCATCTCCTTCCCTTCCCCATTACCTTCAGCCTCACAATATACCCCGATCGGGGATGCCATAGTCCCACTGGCTCCAGACGGGAGCAGTTGGGACTCTTGTGTGGAATACATGTAAAAAAAAAATCTGGCCCGCCACGCAAAACAACGAATTTCTTTATTAGAAACATATGAAAGGATATTAGCAATAAATTTAAAAATATATAATTTTATTATTAAGATTATCTGTGATAGTTTTTCTTGATTAGCTTTTCCCTTTTTGTAAAATAATTCACAAAATAAATTTAAAAAAGTCTTTTGCGATTGAAATGGACATCTGGACTTTTGATATTTATAACTTATTAGGTTACCATATTTCTGTAGTCACAAGGCACACTTAGTAGGTAATGCGCGTTTTCATCCCGCGACAAAGTATCCCCGACAAAATATCCTCCGACAAAATATCTTGGTCAAAATATCCCCGACAAAATATCCTCCGACAAAATATCTTCGTCAAAATATCCCCGACGTAATGATAGAGCGTCTACCGTTGCCCTCACCCAAATTCGAAATTAGTATTGAACCAATGCAGTTAATATTGTACCAATTTTTGCATTCTATTGTGTGATTTTATTCTAATATAAGTGTAGGTATGTTCACAGTATAATAAATTGACGTAAAATTACTGCCTCAACACAGGCTAGCCTATTGAGGCAGGTTACGACAAACCTAAATAAATCTGTATTCTTTAAGTACCTACTGTATATATGTATTTTACTACTGTATATAATATCTACTGTATACAAAATATCTTCATCAAAATATCCCCGACAAAATAGCCTCCGAGAAAATATCCTCCGTCAAAATATCCTCCAACAAAATATCTTCGTCAAAATATCCCTGACAAAATATCCTCCGACAAAATATCCTCCGTCAAAATATCCTTGACAAAATATCCCTGACAAAATATTCCAGACAAAATACCCCCGACAAAATATCCTCATCAAAATATCCCCGACAAAATATCCCCGACAAAATATCCTCGTCAAAATATCCTTGACAAAATATCCCCGACAAAATATCCCCGACAAAATATCCTCGTCAAAATATCCTTGACAAAATATCCCCGACAAAATATCCCCGACAAAATATCCCCGACAAAATATCCTCATCAAAATATCCCCGACAAAATATCCCCGACAAAATATCTCCGACAAAACATCCTCGTTATAACATCCTCTTCAAAATATCCCGGACAAAATATCCTCCGACAAAATATCCCCTACAAAACATCCTCGTTATAACATCCTCATCAAAATATCCCCGACAAAATATCCTCCGAGAAAATATCCCCTACAAAACATCCTCGTTATAACGTATATACATCATATCGTCATCAAAATATCCCCGACAAAATATCCTCCGACAAAATATCCTCCGACAAAATATCTCCGACTAAAAAACCTCGTCAAAACATCCTTATCGAAATATCCCCGACAAAATATCCTCCGACAAAATATCTCCGACTAAAAAACCTCGTCAAAACATCCTTATCGAAATATCCCCGACAAAATATCCTCCGACAAAATATCCCCGACAAAACATCCTCGTCAAAACATCCTTGTCTAAATATCCCCGACAAAATATCCTCCGACAAAATATCCTCCGACAAAATATCCCCGACCAAATATCCTCGTCAAAACATCCTCGTCAAAATATCCCCGACAAAATATCCTCCGACAAAATATCCTCCGACAGAATATCCTCCGACAAAATATCTCCGAAAACATCCTCGTCAAAACATCCCCAACAAAATATCCTCCGACAAAATAACCTCCGACAAAATTTCCCTCACAAAACATCCTCGTCAAAACAGCTTCGTCAAAACATCCTCGTCAAAACATCCTCGTCAAAACCCTCGTCAAAATCCTCTTCAATATATCCAAGACAAAATATCTACTAAAGCATAACTTACCTATCCTTACTTAATCTAGTCTAACCAAACCTAACCTAACTTATCCTAACCTAATCTAACCTTAGGGAACGTACCCATACTACGTGACCAACTTTTAACAATTTTTAACACCCCCCCGGTGACCAAAAACCTAAGCCCCCGCTTTTTTTGACCAAGCATGGTATTTTGAAGACCCCCCCCCTGAACAGTATGGGTACGTTCCCTTACCTAACCGAACCTAACAAAAAATGCGACAAAAATAATACAGACATTCTGTAAAGACAATAAATTATTGTTCAAAAATAGTAAAATGTAAAATAAGGTTAGGTTAAATTAAGTTAGGCAAAGTTTACCTAAAGTGGAGGATTGCTAAGGAGACATAGTAGCATTAGGGATAGCAGATTGCTAATGTATTAACATAAGAAAAATCCATGTTTCTCACACGGACAGCTATACATATATGGCCTACTCACGCGTCGGAAAACCTACTGATTTATTCGTATACGCATCAGATGGAAGACAAAAACAAATATATTGTTTACCCAAAAGCAATAACAAAAGAATTAAAACATAAAAAAGTTTCAAAGACCCAATCTTGTCTGATTACGTCTAAAAGGGATCGAAATGAAAATCTAGTCTCCTTCAACGGAAGCAATGTTCCGAACAGACCCTCCATTGATATGCTTGGTGTAACCCTAAGTGACCAGCTCAGGTATGGGGGCTCCATCGAAGCCAGAGTAAAGTTAGCCTCTCAGAAACTGGGCGTACTGTACAGGGCCCGTAGATACTTTAATAGTACACAACTGCTAACCCTGTACAAATTACAAGTGCGCTCCACGGTTAAATTTGGCAGCCACCTCTGGTCTGGAGCTCCAAAATACCTAAAAAAATACCCTATCCTTGTTCTACCGGTATTACAATGGAAGATGCTCTGAGAAACTAGCATCATTGATCCCTTCGGCACCGGTGCATAGTCGGGAAACACGCCAAACGCGTGTCCAACATTTGTACACGGTTGACATTTGTCACATGATAACGGGTAGTTTCTTAGACTCGTTCTTATGTTCAACATCTCGGCTGTGGAATGATTTGCCGGCCTCTGTGTTTCCTCCTTCCTACAACATGGGTCTCTTCAAGACCAATGTTCATTCCTTTCTCTCCTCAAAAAGACCCTCCACACAGCATCCCAGATGACAGGCCCTGAGGGAAATTATTTTCCTCAAGGCCTCTTGTGTGGAGTTAAAGTAAAAAAAAAACCTTTATTCTTTCAGTGGCGTTGCAACGCACACCGAGTACTTGCTAATAATAATCTTTAATATATAAAACAAAGTCGGGTTAGTTGCACTATTTATAACTCGAGAACGGCTGAACCGATTTTGATGATCTTTGATTTGTTGGATTTGTCTCCGCCCCGGATAGGATAATAAATATTAAAACATCGCATAAGTTCACGAATAAGAAAGTTATGACGAAAATTCATTTCCTCATACATTTAATATGTAATGAATTTTCATCTTTTGAAAGAGCTGAAGGAATATTGTGGTAGGTATGTATAATATTGCAGTTTGCTTGAATTCCAAAAATTCAAAAACTCAAAAATTAGTAAACATATAATGCTGCCTCTCTTTCTTACACACTAAATGTCAACAGTCGTAAAGGGGACAAATGGTGAACGTATGTCTGCACACCTCCAAAGGAAAAATACAATAATTATAATAAATCTCTGAAATGAAACGAATGAAACGCATTTATTTACATAAGCTCCACACAAGAGGCCCTGAGGAAAATAATTTCTCTCAGGACCTATGTCATCTTAGGGTATGCTGTGTGGAGGATCTTTTTAAGGAATGGGGAGGATAGAAAGTTCTGGGAAGGAAAAAGGTATGAGGGGTGGGTAGGAATCTGGGGGTCAGTGTGTCCGGGAGTGACGGACGTTTGAATCCATCCCTCCAACTCTGGTGCAAGGCAATGGATCGAGAGAGTCCGGCTGGAAAGGTGAAAAGGCCTCCCTCAACCAGTCTGCCAGCAGGTGGGCAGGCGCATCAACTGCCAAGACCCGGACATAAGTCACCTCATGAACCCGGGCACCCCCGCAAAATCACCAAACGTAGCGAACCACTTGGGGTGATCTATGGCAGAGGTGTTGGTTATTCAATAAATGGTTCCCGGGGCGGCGGCACTCGTATCCGCCTCCCGAATTCCCATAATTATAAAAGTAAGAAAATCACAAAAATATAAATCCTTACACAACGCCATCTCTGATAATGACAAAAACAAAACACGGACAGTTTTGCGCATTGATAATTGCTTCATTGCGTAATTTTTAACTTAATAAAATACTGAATTTAATTCAACAGCTATTGATTCTGAGGCGGTACGAAGTTCGTCGGGTCAGCTAGTAATAAATATAAGTTTAAGATGTATTTGAGTGCAGTCATGAACCATGTCAGAAATACCACACAATGGCCTATGTTCATATGTACATCTACATGTCTACAGAACCTATCTATATTTTAACAATATTAAACACTTAACGCTACGCGTTTGTCGTGATTTCTCCTGTCATAGTTCGATGCCCTACACTCTAATAGTAATAACCGAATGCACTATAAACTATACGGGGAAAATCACTAGGGAAGATATACGGTAAATCTTCTTCTTCTATATCTTTTTGTCTCGTATAAATATTATATTAATCGCCGAAATGTATGTACGCGCATAAATTCCGAACGACTGCACCAAATTGGATAATTCTTTTTTTTTTGTGTTCGTCATTGTTAGGCCAATGTTTGTATAAACTACTGGTGAGCTCTGGCTTTATGAAATGTGTATAAAAATTGCAATAGGTGTAACGCGAGCTGTTTGAAAACTGAATGGAATGTACCGGGACTGAAGTGGAATGTACGGCAGAGAACTCGTGTAGGGGGTTCGCAGGGCAGGGAAAGGGGGTTAGTGGAGTGGAGAGATCTAAGGTGGACGAGGCAGAGTGAGAACACGAGAGGAGAATGGGATGCGGGAGAGGAAAGGAAGGCGGAAGGGGAACGGGACAAATTGGAAAGGACACGCAGGGAGAAACAACTTCTTTAAAATGGCTTAGCAACGCACGCCGGGAACCTGCTGGTTTTTTTTAAATATTTTATTTGGTCGATTCAAAATTTTATTAAATCACACCATTTATTGGATAACCAACACCACCGCCATAGGTCGCCCATATGTTTCGCTACGTTTGGTAACTTGGTAGGATTCATAGACCCCTACAATAGTACTAGCTAACTAACTAACTAACTAACCATCACGCCGTTTCCCCGCAGGGGTAGGCAGAGAGGACGGACCGCCAAACAACTCGGTCTTGGCACACACTCTTTGCCTCACTCACATTCATACATCGTCTCATACATTCTCTTCTATTATTCTGAATTTTGACATTACCCGACTCAAGTATCTGATTCACTTGATCGTGCCATGTCTTCCTCGCACTAGCCGTGACGAATATTTTGACTCCTTTTTTCCTTTAGAGAAAATGATATATCTTATTAGTGCTCAGCTACGGCGACGGGATTTGCGTTTCATTTTCTTTATACGTTTGAGGGAGATGTATGATAATGATTGTATGTTTCCTTTGAGGGAGTGCAGATACACGTTCACGTTTATCCAATTCACGACTGTTGTTATTAAGAAAAAGCAGCGAAACCTTCCGCGCATTTACATTTGACGTTTTTGAATTTTTCGAATTCACTCTATGAGAGAGATGCAAGAAAATAATTACTTTTTTCCTTTGTATGGAACAGATCTACGTACATTGTATTTCTCATTTTTTAACGTACGTTCTATGCTTTTAAATGCCGTCACGGTACCGTAGTCGTGAATCGTCGCGGTAATAATAAAAGCGCTCATTTATAATAATAATAATCTTTATTTTTGCATCCCCTACATTCCATCCCGCGACAAAATTGCCTACGACAAAATAACCTACGACAAAATAGCCTACGACAAAATAACCTACGACAAAATAGCCTTGGACAAAATAGCCTACGACAAATTAGCATACGAAAAAATAGCATACGACAAAATAGCCTACGAAAAAATAGCCTACGTCAAAATAGCCTACGACAAAATTTCCCCCAACAAAATATCTAATAAAACCTAATCTAACCTAACAAAAAATGAGACAAACATAATACAGAGATCCTGTAAAGACAATAAATTATTGTTATCTGTATTATTTTTTACCCATTTTACTATTTTTGAACAATTAATTATTGTCTTTACAGGATGGTTGTATTATTTTGGTACCATATTTTTGTTAGGTTAGTATAGGTTAGGTTAGGTTAAGTTTTAGTAGACATTTTGTTGTGGGATGTTTTGTCCGTAGGTTATTTTGTCAGAGGATATTTTGTCAGAGGATGTTATGCCGGGGGTATTTTGTCGGGAATATTTTGTTGGGGTTATTTTGTCGGGAATATTTTGTCGGAAGATAATTTTTCAGAGGATATTTTTTCTGTTGGATATTTTGTCGGGGATATTTTGTAGGGTATATTTTGTTGGGGATATTTGGGGATATTTTGTGGGGGATATTTTGTCAGATGATATTTTATCTGTTGGATATTTTGTCGGGGTTATTTTGTCGGGGACATTTTGTGAGAGGATATTTTGGGGATATTTTGTGGGGGATATTTTGTCAGAGGATATTTTATCTGTTGGATATTTTGTCGGGGTTATTTTGTCGGGGATATTTTGTCAGAGGATATTTTGTCTGTTGGATATTTTGTCGGGATATTTTGTCGGGGATATTTTATTGGGGATATTTTGTCAGAGGCTAATTGGTCAGATGATATTTTGTCTGTTGGATATTTTGTCGGGGATATTTTGTCGGGGATATTTTATTGGGGATATTTTGTCAGAGGATAATTGGTCAGATGATATTTTGGCTGTTGGATATTTTGTCGGGGATATTTTTTTCCGGGGATATTTTTTTGGGGACATTTTGGGGATATTTTGTGAGGGATATTTTGTGAGGGATATTTTGTCAGAGGATATTTTATCTATTGGATATTTTGTCGGGGTTATGTTGTCGGGGATATTTTGTCAGAGGATATTTTGTGCGTAGGATATTTTGTCGGATATATTTTTTTGGGAATATTTTGTGGGGGATATTTTGTCAGAGGATATTTTGTCAGAGGATACTTTGTCTGTTGGATGTTTTGTCGGAGTTATTTTGTAGGGGTTATTTTGTCAGAGGATATTTTGACTGTAGGATATTTTGTCGGGGTTATTTTGTAGGGGATATTTTCTTGGGGATTTTCTGTCGCGGAATTAAAATGGTCTTCGAGTCTTCGGACAACGTATATAAAATTTAAAAATTGATTAATTATATTGTTGGTAGTGTTGCCTCGGTTAGACGTATGATACTAATACCCTATCCCTATGTAGTATGCCGGTATAGCAGAGTATGGTATGGTGTGCTGTCCGTTTGGATATCTGCTGCTATATGCCACTTGATGTAAATACAAGTCTGATGATAAAAAGCTCAGTAAATCATGTTTAATATCCCGGCGTTTAATGCCGCCCAATATGGGCACCTTAATACCTTCATCCGATATGATGAAAAGGTGCGTTTTTCAAACGGTATCCACATTTTTCTGTATATGCATATTTTTACGTTTACTTCACACAGGCGCCTAACTAACTAACCATCCAAGCAGGGGTAGGCAGAGAGGACTAACCGCCAAATAACTCGATCTTGATACACATTCTTTGCCTCATTCACATTCATACATCATCTCCTGCATACTCTTCTATTATTCTGATTCTTGACATACCATGTCTTCCTTGGGCGTCCCCGACTTCTTCTACCATTCACATTTGCGTCATATATTCTTCTTACACAATTTTCTTCATTAATTTGCTCTACAAGCCCAAACCATCTGAGGGTCCCTTTCTTAATCTTACTCATTATGCTTACATCAGCCTTGCATTCTTTGCGGATCTCCACATTTCTCACGCGATCATGCATGGTTTTACCATGCATAAACCTCGGGGAACTCATTTCAACAGCATTCAGTCTACTTTCATCCTTCCTCTGCCAGTTCCATGGCTTACTGCCATATATCAGGGTAGGTATCAGCACTCCATTGTGGACTGCTAGCTTCGTTTCGTTTGACATTTTTTTTATTAGCGCCAACGGCATTCAGTCCTGCGTCCTGCATTACTGAAGTTTCCTGGATTTACCCTTCTCTCGATATCTCTATCAGCCTTCCCATCTCTCGTAAATATACTATCCAGATACACAAACTCATCCACCTGCTCCAAGTATTCATCATTCACATCTGAGGGAGCAGGCCGGATCGGCAGAGACGGGACGTGAAATAAAAGACTCGAGACGTCTGTCGGTGTAGTGAGTCAGTCTTTAATGAGCTACGTAGCGAGGGTCGAAGCGGAGTGGAGTGACAGAGGTGCCGTGAGTGTTGCTGCTGCGTTGCTGATGCGTGAAGATGGTCAGGAGAGTACGGCGGTGAAGATCACTGGTCTTCAGGGAGCCGGCGTGTTGCTCTACACCATGGCGGTGTAGAAGTGACCTTGGTCCAGGCGGTCGATCGTCGTCATGCTGACGAGATATGGCAGCTGTGTGTCCTTTGAGTCGGCTCACACACGTGACGCAGGAAGGAACCCTGAGAGGCGATGAGGATGATCTCTGGCAGCGGAACGCGATGGGTTTCGATTTGTCAGAGAACGGGTTGCACCTATATGAAACAGCAAGCGCATGCTTGGTAGTCGATAGGTCGGTGACATCTCATGTCGAGGCGCGAACGGGCCGGACAGCGGATGGTAGTCGGAGAAAGAATCCTCGAAGGTGTTGGTAAAGTTCCTGGAGTCTCACTGGACAAACGTTATTCACTGCCCGGTGTGTAGATGTCGAACCATGAATGAAAACTAGACTGAGACTGAGCGGGCGAGCGGATCTGCTGCTTATATAACTGCGCCGAGTAATTACTCTCACGGTAGGAAATGCTGGGTGAATTCACGCAAAGCTGAGATATCGCTCGAACCATCTGCGGGCATTTGTATTGCATAGCCACACGTTCTAGGCCTTTCGCATAAGTGGCGGAATTATTCACCGCTGTAAGTAGGTGTACCAGCCGGTGCGCGGTACCTTACGCTGTAGGCATTTCGTAGTGTGCTTCTAGCGCGTTCGGTGGAGTCCAGTGGCGGCGAAATGAATTCGGCAAAAGTGGCCGCCACACACCCCCTTGCCACTGTACGGAGTAACTGTTTTCACACTGTTCACACTGTTTTCGTATTCTCTCTTTCAAACACCATGACTTAAGACTCACTTACATTCATCATTAACTCATTCTTCATTCATACTTCGTTCATCCTAGACACGGGAGACTGTAGATCTTCACACAGGAGGTCTTGAAGAAAATAACCAATGTCATCTTTGGGATGCTTTGTGGAGAGCATTTTGAGGAAAAGAATGAGAGGAAGTTCTGAGAAAGGAAAAAGGTATGAGGGGTGGGTAGATTTCTGTGGGCAGCAACTTTTTGAATAATGTTCAATCTTGGTGAAACGAAAGTGGTTCAAATATGACTAAAGACCTCATTACCTCATGTTTTGTAAAAAACTATAAGCAAAATGCTAATTTATACAACAAATTAAAATTAGTAATTAAAATCAAAATCGCTAATTTGTTGATCAACCATTTTTTTTAAATCTTTAGATCATAGGTTCTCAACGTGGGCGATTACCTTCAGGGGCGGTAGAAGACCAAGAGAAAACTGGGGGCATTTCAGACTTTCAGGGGGGCGGTAGGCCCATAGAAAAGGTCTGAAACGAGGCGGTAAACCCAGAGAAACCCATAACATCTTGCCCCATCCCATCCTTTTAGGGGCCATTATCACCTATTACGCCCCCTCCGTTGTAGCAAATGTAACCGCATCGTGGTATCCCATTACGCCCCCTCCGTCGTGGTATCCCGTTACGCCCCCCCCCCCCCGTTGTGGTAAATATAATCATGACAATAATTGCTGTTTTGGATTCACGAGTTAGGCGGCGCTAGAAATAAAAAAAATATTCTCAAAGTGGGCGGTGGGCAAAAAAGGCTGAGAATTTATGCTTTAGGAGGCCCTGAGGAAAAAATCCCCACAGATTTTTTTTTTGCCTCAGATATCCGGAAATAATAAGTCCTTTGTTGATTTTTTGAGTGGAATTTCGAAAAAAGTTTTTTTTTTTAATTGCGCTGTCATATCCTCATTACAAACACTTCCATGCCATATCAGAAATATCATCATTTTAAAAGCTTTAATTGAAAAACTAACCCTTCGAGAGTCGTTTTCCAATTTCTATACAAATAAACAACTCGTAGTGTTGAGTCGAGTTAACACGTTGGGCTCTAAATACTATGATTGTGCGTGACGCGACCGAGGCTCGGTTTAAACTGTGCGCCGCATTTAACGGGCCTCTACAAAAACGACAGAATTCCCGTCAAAGTTAAAGTATTGAGAAATATACGATTCAATCAAAAATTCAACAGAGTGTTAACACAGATGCATTGCTTGCATACATGATAATAGATCGTTTGACAAAAATCATGTGTGCACAAGCGGTAGAAGGGAACCTTCAGAAAACTAAACTTTGAGAGAATGCAGAGTATCAGGAATGGGATAATTATAGGGTTTACTTATTAATCAATTTTTTTAAATTTATTTATTTATTTGCTTGTTTGTTTTTGTTATAAAGAATACATCAGTACAAAGAAGCTTTGACTGTCCAACTAGGAAGGTCTCCCGTTCTAGGACAGTCAAATGACGGAAACATTTAGATAGGCGTAGATTTAATTTTCAAATGACCGATTTGGGACACAAATCAAAAAATCATCGCCAAAAAACTTTATCTTACTTACTGAAGCTCAGGAAAACATATTTAATTATTTATTTATTTTGACGGCCGGCGTAGTCCAGTGGTAAGACTCTTGACTGGCACTCCGAAGGTCGCGGGATCGAATCCCGGCGTGGCAAATAAATTTTATATGATTCATTTGTGTTATTTCACAATTTATTCATTTAAAATAATATGGTATATTTGCTGCACGTTCTAGAGTGGAAGATACTCTCAGTATCGCCCTGGTGTAAGACCACCATTCAGAATTGAAACGTTGCTTGAAATGGCTTTAGCCGTGTTTGGTGACCAGATCTGAATAGCCAGGTACTTCCTCACCTTCCTCTTCCCTATCTCCTTCCCCTCCCCACTACCTTCAGCCTCACAACATACCCTAATTGGGGATGTCATAGTCCCACTGGCTCCAGACGGGAGCAGTTGGGGACTCTTGTGCGGTATTCATGCAAAAAAAAAAAAATTATAATGTATGTACAATTTAATTATTTACTAATGTAATTATTTACTAACTTAATTATTTACTAATTTAATTATTTACTTGTTTAATTATTTACTAATTTAATTATTTACTTATTTAATTATTTACTAATCTAATTATTTACTAATTTAATTATTCATTAATTTAATTATTTACTAATTTAATTATTATTAATTAGTTACAATTATGCACGAGTGTCCTTTACGTACATGTTTTTTTTTCAATATAGAAAGAAGAAAGTAATGTAAAATTATAAGATTAGGTACTTGTAAATAAACCTTGGTAATATTGTTACCAAGTTTAATAATTATTTTACATTTTATTCTACGAAGCACCTCACAAAGATGAGGCCGATAGACTACGAAGCACCGCACAAAGCGGACACCGATTAAGGACATCTACTTCTCACGAAGGCTAAAACCTATATATGTAGTTTGCCTCTTTTTAGTGTCGCTCGTTTCGGTTTCATCGAGTTTCAAATCACAAAGGTGCTAAAGAAGTTTTCACTTCAATTAGAAGTCCTAATCTCGGTCTCGGTTAAACAAGAGATCCTGGGTTGAGGTCCCAGTTAAGGCTCTGCAACCGGATTCGAAAAGAAGAAGATGGAGAGATACGAAATTACGAATGTTAGAGGAGAGCGCTAACATTTACAGCGACAAAATCGATGCGAAAATTGCGAAAATGTTTAATAAAACACGACTCGTTTAAAATAGAGCAAAAATCTCGAGGGCATTATCTTACTTAAACAGCATTTAAAGAAACACTGTGAATTTTTTCATACATATAACTTGTAAAATAACTGAAACAAACGTGTTAATAATAATTTTTGGAGCATACTTCGCGATTTTTTTCTATCGAGAATTTTATATAATTTGCGTTTCGGCGCGGGAAATGTCTAGATATTATCTTCAGGAATAACATATATTTTTTGAAGAGCTTTAAAACTTACCGTGTTTAAGGGAAATATGTAATAAATCGGTATAAATCCGGGGTTGCGGGCCCTTAAGTCTGTTACCTTTTTATTTTTCTGTGTCTTATTCTTTTTCAATTAGTATTAACTTCTTATTCAACGATATAATTTCCCCTCACCCGAGATTTGACTTCAATGTCATTCATACAAAATTCGCAATAATGCTCTGTCCAGAGAACTTCAGGTTCATGTTCATATCATATTAGAGAGTGTTCGAGGCTTCAAAGCACGGTTTCCAAACCAGTGGTCCGCAAGAGGCTAGAAGATGGTCCGCCGGACGATAAACGAGCCAGCACGCGGGCGGTCCCTGGTCGAGAAGTCTGAATAAAAAAAATCGGGACAATATTCAGTTTATCATTATTGTACCTTGTGGTCAGTGGCCATTATGGTATTCCGTTTCACCCCACCCCATCCTACCCCATTCCACCGCATATCTCTGCTAGAACTCGCCCCATCCTATCCCATTCCGCCCCCTCGTGGTAAATACTCTGCTAGAACCCGTCTCACCCTATCCCATTACGTCCCTCCCGTTGTGCTATCCGTCCCGGATGCCACAATACGCCACTGACCACAAGCAGTGACTTAGGCTAGCATGGGTGGCACCTGGGACGGATAGGGCGGATAACGTAGTGTAACCTCCCCCCCCCAATTAAAGTTGAAAATACACAAATTTCGACTTAATAAAAAATTGGTCCGTCCTGGAGGGGAAGGGGGGGGGGGGGTGGCTCGAGAATTGTGGTCTTGGGGGTGAAACTCGGTCGGGAAGCACCCGACACCGCCTCCCCTCCTCGCTACGCCACTGTTTGTGGTCCCTGTCGAAAAAATAAACGTGCAATTGGTCCCGGGTCAGAAAAAGGTTAGGAACCACTGCTTTAAAGAGAAGGACGACGAAAGAGAAGGAAAAGGTGAAGGTTGGAAAGTACTAAGCTTTTTATTTTTTTTTTTCTTAAAGAAAGACGACCATTTCAGAGTCACGATTTTCGAAGTGAAAACTTCTTTTGCGCCGTTGTGATTTGAAACTCGACGAAACGAAAAAACGACAAACACGTACATCTGTAGGAATTTGCCTATAAGAGAATGATATAGAATAATCTGTCTCCCCTTTGTGCAGTGCTTCGTAGCCTCCCCACTCTTATCTACATTAGTTCTCTGAAGGATTCACTTCTACAGCGTGTGAACTGCACACTTGAAATTTATTTTACAATATTTTCACAAAGGAGGCTCTCTCAGGGTCTATGTTATCTTTAGGGATGCTGTGTGGAGGGTTTTTAGGACACGAAAGGAGAGGACGTTCTGGTAAGGAAAAGGTATGAGGGATGGGTAGAAATGTTGGGTCAATATGTCCAGAAGTGACGGATGTGCGAATCCATCCCTCCCACTGCGAGGTTTAGTTTTAGGCTTCCCTCAATCACTCTCTTCGAAAAACGCATTCGCCACCAAGACCTAGACAAACCTCACCCCATAAACCTAGGCACCCTTTCTAAGTCACCAAACACAGCGAGACACTTGGGATGACCTATGGCAATGATGTTGGTTATCCAATAAATGGTTCCCGGGGCGGCGGTACCCATGCTCGCTTCCAAAATAACCTGACAATATTGTAAAACTCTCACTAAAGCGGAAAAGGTTGCTTGTGCAAAACGTTGCTGGGTGACATGAGAAACTAAACCCATGATGCTTGTGTGGAAATCAGACGCATTTGCTAACTCAGCTACTAATGTTTTAATTCCTCCTAAAATCATGATAGCTGGCCTCCGTGGTCGTGGGTTAAAGCTCTCGATTATCAATCCAAAGGTAGCGGGTTCAAATCCCAACGTGCGCAGGTAAATTTTATTTGTTTGATTAGTGTTATTTCACAATTTAGTCATTTAAAAAAATATATGGTTTATTTGCAGCACGTTCCAGAGTGGAAGATACTCTCAGTATCACAATGGTGTAAGATCACCATTCAGAACTGAAACGTTGTTTGAATCAATTTGGGAGGCGGGTATGCGTACCGCCACACCGGGAACCATTTATTGGATAACCAACACCTCTGCCATAGGTAACTCCAAGTGGTTCTCTACGTTCGGTGACGTAGCAGGGGTGCCCAGGTCAGGTTTGTGCAGGTCTTGGTGGCGGACGTGTCTGCCCACCAACAGCGCGGCAGGCCGGATCGGGAGAGACTGGTTGAGGGAGATCTCTCAAGCAGGATTCTCTCTAAACATTGACTTGCTTTGCAGTTTAGAGGATGGATTCATTCACTTCTTGACATACTGAACCCCAGATTCCTACCCATCATTCATAACAATTTCCTTCCAAAACTTCCTCTCCTTCCTTCCCCTAAAAAAGATCCTCCACACAGCATCCCCAAAGATGACATAGGCCCTGAGAGGAATTATTTTCCTTAGGGCCTCCTGTGTGGAGCTTTTTTTTACAAGAGCTCCACACAGGAGGCCCTGAGGAAAATATTTTCCCTCAGGGCCTATGTCATCTTTGGGGATGCTGTGTAGAGGCTTTTTTTAAGGAAAGGAAGGAGAGGAGAGTTCTGGGAAGGAAAAGGGTTTAAGGGGTGGGTGGGAATCTGGGGTTCAGTGTGTCTGCTAAATCACCAAACGTAGCGAACCACTTGGGGTGACCTACGGCAGAGGTGTTGGTTATCCAATAAAGGTTCCTGGGGCGGCGGTACCCATTCCCGCCTCCCGAATTGGAGCTAATGTAAAAAAGGCTTTGGCAGCGTTTAGTGACCAGATCTGAATAGCCAGGGACTTCCTCATCTTTCTCTTTTCCTCCCAATAATTTCAATCACATAATAAAAAACTACATAATTTAAAAAATCACGTAATTTAAAAAAAATCCTTAAAGTGGAAATTTTTGCTTGTGCATTGATGGATATAGTACCCTAGCAGATATTTAACCAATGATGTCTAAATAACTTGACGCGTTAGACCAATCGTCTACAAACACCAGATTTTTTGTAGCGTAAGTGCCATGACAGTATTGAGAGTATATTTCACAGCCGCGGCCCTTTATTGAACTCCCCTGCTCAATGATAAAACCCTTTAAGCTGTAAGCAATAAAAGTATTTTAAATGTACTTTCAAATACCATTTAAAACCATTTCTGATAACGACCAGATCAGCTTTTATTGGAGACCAATATACGTTGTCCAAAATTAAAATACAAATGTATTTTATATACGTAATTTATTACCCGTATTAAATTAAATGAGATATTTTTTAATGGTTTACTCGTATATGAAGGTTTTTTTAATGGACACGTGCTATTGGTAAGCTTTTTTATCTGAATACTGGGCAACAGTATGACAGTACAGTCCATGATAGCTTTTTGCTTGACAAGCCCCCAAAAATGTTTCGGGTTCTTGCGAAGTACAGTGGAGGTAATCCACCTCTTACCCGCCCTGGTATAAGAAACTGATGGTTACTCCTTCAAGGCTCTCGCAAGATTCTAATTTTTTGAATAAACGAAGCTACATTTATTTATTTTGAACGAATCTAGACCTCCAGTGTCCATGCATACGTTGTTAGTAAGCAGTATGCAAGTGCTTAACAGGAAAAACAAAATGCAAAAAATTGGTTAGTAAGACAAAGATAAATTAAACAGGGCAAAAGAAAAACTCATTCATGAGATTCCATGATGCGGCATTGCATCTGTAAAAAACCTGCAAGCACCTGCATAAAATAGAGAACATAAGAAATACAATAAATCTCAAATCAATTGGCAAGTACCAACAAAAAATGTGAATGGCTTTCGGTCTGACCATAAACTACACTTAGCTTCCGTGTCCCTTAGCCAACCACTCAGTGAAGCCTCAAAGAATGTTAACTGAATATTTGGGGTAAAATACCCGAAGACTAAAAGAAAATTCAGCGTTGGGTAGCCAGAGGCAGGACAAAGGACAGTCAAGGTCGTCTGATCAAACCTCAAGCATACACATGTCATTGGGGGAGGCGCAGACATATTTGAGAAGGATCTGCAAAATCAATAATGTAACTAAAGATGAAGCAGGGACGAGGTCCAGCACACCCCCATATGGGGATAGGGAAAAATTTTTTTTTAAAAAATTGCGACGTACAGCGATTCATGTCTTATTGACGTGTATTTTGTGTTTATTTACTTCACAAATTTCAAAGAAGAAGCAAGGGCGGATACAGCTTTGGCGCCAGGGGGGGGGGGGGGTCACATAGCACCAGGGGGGTCACATAGCGCCAGGGGGGGGGGGTCACATATTCGTGGTCAAGTCACAATAAGTTATATTTTAATTTTGATAATAATAGATACAAAAAATATATAAAACCATTATGTTTAACAATTTTAATTGGTGGTCCACCTAGATCCTGAACCCCATGGCCCTGGTATAAGAAACTGATGGTTACTCCTTCAAGGCTCTCGCAAGATTCTAATTTTTTGAATAAACGAAGCTACATTTATTTATTTTGAACGAATCTAGACCTCCAGTGTCCATGCATACGTTGTTAGTAAGCAGTATGCAAGTGCTTAACAGGAAAAACAAAATGCAAAAAATTGGTTAGTAAGACAAAGATAAATTAAACAGGGCAAAAGAAAAACTCATTCATGAGATTCCATGATGCGGCATTGCATCTGTAAAAAACCTGCAAGCACCTGCATAAAATAGAGAACATAAGAAATACAATAAATCTCAAATCAATTGGCAAGTACCAACAAAAAATGTGAATGGCTTTCGGTCTGACCATAAACTACACTTAGCTTCCGTGTCCCTTAGCCAACCACTCAGTGAAGCCTCAAAGAATGTTAACTGAATATTTGGGGTAAAATACCCGAAGACTAAAAGAAAATTCAGCGTTGGGTAGCCAGAGGCAGGACAAAGGACAGTCAAGGTCGTCTGATCAAACCTCAAGCATACACATGTCATTGGGGGAGGCGCAGACATATTTGAGAAGGATCTGCAAAATCAATAATGTAACTAAAGATGAAGCAGGGACGAGGTCCAGCACACCCCCATATGGGGATAGGGAAAAATTTTTTTTTAAAAAATTGCGACGTACAGCGATTCATGTCTTATTGACGTGTATTTTGTGTTTATTTACTTCACAAATTTCAAAGAAGAAGCAAGGGCGGATACAGCTTTGGCGCCAGGGGGGGGGGGGGGTCACATAGCACCAGGGGGGTCACATAGCGCCAGGGGGGGGGGGGGGTCACATATTCGTGGTCAAGTCACAATAAGTTATATTTTAATTTTGATAATAATAGATACAAAAAATATATAAAACCATTATGTTTAACAATTTTAATTGGTGGTCCACCTAGATCCTGAACCCCATGACCCCCCCCACCCCCTGGATCCGCCCTTGGGCAGAACTCACATTTGCCACCATTTGAAAAATTTGTGGCATCTTCTGAGAGGGTGATGAGTTATGCGCCACCTTTTAAAGATCTACAGTCTCTCGTGTCTATGATGAACGAAGTATGTATGAAGAATGAGTTAATGATGAATGTAAGTAAGTCGAAAGTCATGGTGTTTGAAAAAGAGAGTACGAAAACAGTGTGCAATATATTTGTGAATGATGAATATTGGAGCAGGTGGTGATGAGTTTTTGTACGAGAGATGGGGAGGCTGACAAAGATATTGAAAGAAGGGTGAATGCCAGTAACTCCATTAATGGAGGACTGAATGCCGTTGGCGCTAATAAAAAATGTCAAAAATAGCGAAGCTAGCAGTCCACAAAGGAGTCCTGGTACCTACCCTGATGTATGGCAGTGAGGCATGGAACTGGCAGTTGAAGAATGAAAATAAACTGAATGCTGTCGAAATGAGATCTCTGAGATTTGTGTGGTAAAACCACGTATGATCGTGTGAGGAATGTGGATATCCGCAAAGTATGTAAGGCTGATGTAAGCATTGAAAAGCAGTAAGATTAAGAAACGGACCCTCAGATGGTTTGGGCATGTCGAGCGAATGAACGAAAAAATTAGTGTAAGAAGAATATAAGACGCAAATGTAAATGGCAGAAGAAGTCGGGGACGCCTGAGAAAGACATGGCACGATAAAGTGAATAAGATACTTGAGTAGCAATGTCAAAAGTCAAAATAATGGAAGAGTATATATGAGACGATGTATTGATGTTGGCGATCCGTTCTGATGTGATCCGTGATGGTTAGTTAGTTAGTTAGTCAGTTAGAGTACCTCGTACAAACTTATTCGGAATTCTTACCCTACTTAACATTAGTTCAAAATATCCTAGAAAACATTGTAGGTAGACACTTATATAATACATACATGGTATATTTCTGACCTATTTTTCCTCTAGTGAAAATAGCACAGGGCCCAGATGGGTGCCTTGAAACAAACGTGATGCCCCAACAGATTGAAAATCGTGACTTCGCATATCAAATGAGAATCAATGATCATGATGGGTATGTACATAAAATCACCTCTCAACTCGAGTGTTAAGGCCTCATTCACAGGGGAATGAAAAATTCGTCGGGTAGCATAGACCAACAAAGTCTAAACGGGGCGTGTGGATGTTAAAAATAACACCAAAATGAAAGTTATTGGTTTCAGCGGTCCTAGCATGGTCAATAGATGAGGATTGATAGGATAACTTTCGGTAACTTCTCATTGTTCCCTAGGACAACTGCAGATCGCTAACGCACAAACAACAGTTGATATAAATTATATTGGTCTGGAGCCACAAAGTACTGAAAAAAGGCCTGGACTCTGTGCAGAAACGGGCGGTCCGTTTGATAGATTCTCCTAACTTAACAAACGGATTGCAATCTCTAGAGTACAGGCGTCATGTGGGAATGCTATCTTTGTTCTACCGGTGTTTCAATGGAAAATGCTCCGAGGAACTAGCGTCATTGATCCCTTAGGCACCGGTGCATAGTTGGGAAACACGCCAAAGAGATCGCTTCTTCGACTCGTTCTTGTGCTCAACAGCTCGGCTGTGGAACGATTTGCCGGCATTTGTGTTTCCTCCTTCCTACAACATGGGACACTCTTCAAGTCTCCTTCCTCCCTCTCCGCAAAAAGACCCTCCACACAACATCTCAGATGACATAGATTCTGAGGGAAATTATTTTCCTTAGGGCCTCCTGTGTCGAGTTAAACACAATCCAGCCAATGAAATAACGTTAGTGCATGACAGCATTGAATCTTTATATCTTCAGCCCACTACGGAGTTAGAAATAAGTCAAATATTAAAATCTCTAAAACCAAATGCAAGTGCAGGTTACGATTCACTCACATATAAAACAGTGCTAAGTATCTCCACAGAATTGATTCCTACTCTAACAAAATTAATCAATCAATGTTTCAAAGAAGGAACTTTTCCCGATAGCTGTAAAATTGCTAAGGTGATACCAATTCACAAAGGTGGGTCCAAAACAAATACCTCAAACTACAGACCCATCTCAATCTTACCAATTTTATCTAAAATTTTTGAACGTGTAATTTACGAAAGATTAAACAATTTTCTGCTAAAAAAATCATTCTTATATAAAAAAACAATACGGTTTTAGGAAAAAATCGAACACACTAGGAGCAATAAATGACTTAATCAGTAAACTTAGAAGCGGCATTGATGGTGGAAATTATATTTTATCTATATTAGTTGACCTTCAAAAAGCCTTTGATACAGTTAGTCACGACATACTTCTCAAGAAACTCAAGAAAATTGGTGTAGTTGGTCCTGCTCTTAATCTACTTAAATCATATCTTAGCAATAGAAAGCAATTTGTTAGCATTAACAATCAAAATAGCAAATACGTTCCAATAAACTATGGAGTTCCGCAGGGGTCCATACTAGGTCCACTACTGTTCCAAATTTACATAAATGATATTTCGCAATTAATTTTAAATGGTGAAATCTTTTTATATGCAGATGATACAGCAATTTTTTACTTGGGTAAAGATTTAGATATTTTACTAGAAAATGCACAAACAGATCTAGAAAAAATCAACAGTTGGCTCCAATCAAATATGTTAACAATGAATGTTAAAAAAACAGGATACATGATCTTAAACTCACCCCGTAAAATAGTTCCTCCTCATGTACCCTTAAAAATTGAAAACAATGAACTTCAAATCCTGATCCAGGAAAAATATCTTGGGCTGTGCATTGATCAGCATTTGACATTTAAACAACATATACAAGGTATTAAAGATAAAATCATCCCTTTAATTAGCGTATTTAGCCGGATATCATATCTGTTGCCAAATAAATTAAAAAAAGGTTTATATTATAGTCTCGTACACTCACATTTAAATTACTTGATTGAAATCTGGGGAAACGCATGTGAAACATACATAAATGAATTACAGGTAATACAAAACAAGGTGATCAAAAAACTATTTAACTACAAGCCCAGAACACCCACAAAAAAAATATATATGGAAACAAAACTACTAACATTAAGAAAACTATATGAATACAATACATGCCTCCTTATATACAAAATAAACAATAAACTCGTACACACAAACACAGAATTCATTAAAACGTCCCAAGTACACAAACACTTTACGAGACAACACGATAACATACATTTAAACACCATCCACACTAACTATGGTAAACAATCCATTGGTTACGAGGGAGGCAACTTATATAATTGCCTTCCAAACGACATTAAAAACGAAAAGAAGCTGGGTAAATTTAAAAAAAAATTATTAATATTTATTCTTGAAAAACAAAATAATGATGTTGAATAGCGCTGTATTGAAATATTTACTTTATTTTAATTTGTATAATTATTTCTAGTTAAATGAGTGAAAATGTAATTTTCTTTTAACTGGAATAAAAAAAAAAAAAAAAAAAAAAAGAGTTAATGTAAAACCAAACTGCCCGCTTCCAATGAGACTATGGCCCGGTTTATCAGTCAGTCCGTATCCTTGTTATATTATACGACATTATGTTTTCGCTCCAATTTAAGCAGGTTAAATCTCTCGCTTAAGCTTTGCTAAGCCACAGAATAGTTCTTATTTTCGACGCGGAGGCGCTAGCAGTCATAATATATATCAAATCTGATATTACTTCAAACCGAAATTAACATCGCCTTATTTTACAAGTATCCACAGACTATTATTTTCATCGAACGATGAGGAATGATGATGTTATTAATTGAAAATATAATCAATCAAAAAGGTCTGATAAGCAATTTTAAAAGTTTCAACGCCAGGACAGCTTGTTTTCAGCGGTTAATTTAATTAATGATAGATTTTAAAGTACCTACACGGCATACACGTCTGGTGTTGCCTAGGACGACTGCAGATCGCTAACGCACAAACAACAGTTGATATAAATTATATTAAGAACACTCAGTCGTTGTGAACTATTTATTACTTATTCGTTTTTCGATCTACAATTATGCTAAGGAACGATGTGAAGTTACCGAAAGTTGTCCTATCAATCCTTATCGATCGACTGTTCTAGGGGGCCAGAAATTGGGTTACGAAAACATCCTTAAAAAGGAAATGAGACGGTACGACATGCCACCGAATAATCAAAGTAGAAAACATATTTTCATTAAATTTTTTTTTTATAGTGATACCTCACAAGAGTCTCAGCTGCTCCCGTCTGGAGCCAGTGAGACTATGGCATCCCCAGTTGGGGTATGTTGTGAGGCTGAAGGTAGTGGGGAGGGGAAGGAGATAGGGAAGAGGAAGGTGGGGAAGTACCTGGCTATTCAGATCTGGTCACCGAACACGGCTAATGCCATTTCAAGTAATGTTACAATTCTGAATGGTGGTCTTACACCAGGGCGATACTGAGGGTATCTTCCACTCTGCTAATATACTATACTATATATTATTATTTTTTACTATTTATTTAAATGCATCAATGATAAAACTACTATAATTTCGGAGGCGGTATGGGTTCCGACCAAAGATATTCAAATACAGAAGAGATATGCTATGGTGTCCGCGCAACTGTCGCCGGACTTTCATTTAGTTTAACGTTCGTTTGGTTTATTCGTTAATTATTTGTTCTTTTAGTTTATTTGTTAATTGGTAAACAATATCGGCGACACCCGGAAGCGCAGACTCACATAGTAAAAACAGCCGATAGCACATCTACTTATATTTCAATATCTTTGGTACCGCCGCCCCGGGAACCATTTATTGGATAACCAACATCCCTGCCATAGGTCACTTCAAGTGGTTCGCTACGCTTGGTGACTTAGAAGGGGTGCCCAGATTCATGGGGGTAGGTTTGACTAGATCTTGGCGTTTGCCCAGCTACTGCGTAGCGGGCCGGATCGGGAGAGACCGAGGTTGAGGGAGACCTAACCTAATCCTCTCAGCCGGAGCCTCTTAACTTATCGCCTTGCACCGTGGTGGGAGGGATGGATTTACACGTCCGTCACTCCTGGATACATTGACAACCAGATTACTACCTACCCCTCATACCTTTTTCCTTCCCAAAACTTTCTCTACTTCATTTCCCTAAAAAAACGTTCTACACAGCATCCCCAAAGATGACATTGGCTCTTAGGGATTTTGTTTCTAAGGGTTCCCGCGTGAGAAGGGGAATTGGGAGGAGAACGAAGAACGGGACGAATGGGAAAGGACATGCAGGGAGAAACAGTTCATTTACATAGCGTTCCCGCTACTGCTGGGTCCCCTCGTATTTCATAGGAGGGGACCCAGCAGTAGCGTTTGGGGCGCATTGGGTGACCTCTCCAGCCGGACTCTCCCTGTCCATCGCCTTGCACCGCAGTGGGTGGATTGGATTCATTCGTTCGTCACTCTTGGACACTCTGATCCCCAGCTTCCTACCCACCCCTCATACCTTTTCCTTCCCAGACCTCCCTCCCCCCACACCCCATCATAAAAACATTTAAAATCATGACAAAACAAACAACAAAAATTAACATCATTACAGCGGCGAGTAGTAGGCGACCCCGGCGCAGGCCAAAAATGTTGGTGAATTACACCAACATTCGCGGCCTGCATACCAATTTAAACTCCGTCCACCACCACCTTTTTTCTCAACGCCCCAACCTACTATTCCTGTCTGAAACGCAGATAGCCGAGCCTGTAGACGCCTCCTATCTGGACTGCCCGGGCTTCACCCTCGCAAGCAAGTTCAGACCTAAAGGAGGTGTCTGTCTCTATAGTCGAGCTGACGTCAACTGTGTGCGACTGTTGAATCTGGAAAACTCCAGATTCGACGTAATGTGGGTACGCGTCAATCTTGCCAGTACGGTAAGATTCTACGCGTGTTTATACCGCTCACCGAACCTTAGCGAATCAGACACGTCCGAGCTCTTCAAACATTTAAGCGACACTATTGATGATCTCTTGCCCCGCTACCCTATGGCAGAGTTTGTGGTCCTGGGGGACTTCAATGTTCATAACGAACCTTGGTTGAAGTTCTCAGGATCAACAGACTCGGCTGGACGCCAAGCGGAATCCTTTGCCCTTTGCTACGGATTGGAGCAAATGGTTCAGGAGCCTACAAGGGTTCCTGATGTCCAGACTCACCGTTCCAATCTGTTAGACCTATTTTTAACTACTGTGCCACACGGTTACAGTATTGAAGTCACAGCGCCTTTAGGATCGTCCGACCACTGCCTGGTGACGACATCAATCCCTGTAAACTTCAGACCACCAAACGAGAGGCTGAAGAGAAAAGTGTGGCACTATAGGTCAGCAGATTGGTTCGGTCTGCGGGCACATTTTAATGCTTTCCCGTGGTCAGCTGTCTGTTTTCGGACTTCGGATCCCTCAAGATGTGCCCAGGAAATTGGTGAGGTCATCACATCCGCGATGGATGGCTTCATCCAATCTACTGTTAAGGAAACTGGTGTAGGCTCAAAGCCGTGGTTCAGTCGACAATGCGCTGAAGCAGTGCGACGAAAAAACGCGGCTTACCGAGCCTACAACACATCTAGAACATCCGAAGACAGAACAGCTTACAACAAAATGGCAAAGGAAACCAAGAGAATCATAAATAGGTCAAAATTCGAGCACGACCAGCAGATCAGCAGAAAGCTGACTGCATGCCCGCATGGCAGCAGGCAATTCTGGTCGCTTGCGGGCTCAATAGGTCGCAATTTCTGCAAATCCAGTCTGCCACCTCTTACCAGACCTGACGGCTCACTAGCAAACACCGCCACCGAAAAGGCTAACTTACTAGGTAAAATGTTTGCGGATAACTCAACCCTCGATGACCAAGGTGCTGTCCCGACGTCGGTTCCTCACTGCGGTTTTCGTATGAAAAAGCTGAGGATCCGGCATCGGGAAGTACTCCATGTTTTACGAGGGCTTGATGTTAATAAAGCTAGTGGGCCTGACGGAATACCTGCCCTGGTACTGCAAAGGTGCGCTGCAGAAATAGCTCCAATTTTGACGAAGCTTTTTAAACTGTCCCTGAAGACTGGCTCTGTGCCCTCTGGTTGGAAAAAAGCGGTTATCCATCCTATTCCAAAGAAGGGTGACCGCTCCAACCCGGCCAACTACCGCCCCATAGCGATCACATCAGTTCTGTCTAAGGTGATGGAACGTGTGATCAACGACAAACTGCTCACATACCTCGAGAAGAACAAAATTATTAACGACCGTCAATACGGATTCCGGCGGAACCGCTCGTGCGGTGATCTTCTCGCGTATGTGACGCATGTTTGGGGGCGATGCCTGGAACGTTTCGGTGAGACCCAAACGGTTGCACTGGACATATCCAAGGCCTTTGACCGGGTTTGGCACCGAGGACTTGTCAACAAACTGCATTCTTACGGACTTCCCGCATCCTTGTGTACGTGGATTGCCGACTTCTTGAGGGAGAGGTCGATTCAGACGGTAGTCGATGGTTTCACCTCTTCCTCTCACTCGATAAATGCCGGCGTCCCGCAGGGATCGGTTCTGTCTCCAACTCTGTTTTTGTTGCACATCAACGACCTTTTGTCATGTGCACCAATTCACTGTTACGCGGATGACAGTACAGTTCATGATAGCTTTTTGTTTGACAAGCCCCCAAAGGGCTCACAAACTCCAACAGCTCGTAAGGCTTTGAAGCAAAGAATGGACGGTTACCTCGAGAGTGTTTTCTCTTGGGGTAAAAATAATCTCGTTGAATTTAATGTTTCAAAGACCCAATCTTGTCTGATTACGTCTAAAAGGGATCGCAATGAAAATCTAGTCTCTTTCAACGGAAGCAATCTTCCGAACAGGCCCTCCATTGATATGCTTGGTGTAACCCTAAGTGACCAGCTCAGGTATGGGGGCTCCATCGAAGCCAGAGTAAAGTTAGCCTCCCAAAAACTGGGCGTACTGTACAGGGCCCGCAGATACTTTAAAAGTACACAACTGCTAACCCTGTACAAATCGCAAGTGCGCCCCACGGTTGAATTTGGCAGCCACCTCTGGTCTGGAGCTCCAAAATACCTGAAAAATACCCTCGACTCTGTGCAGAAACGGGCGGTCCGTTTGATAGATTCTCCCATCTTAACAGACGGATTGCAATCTTTAGAGCACAGGCGTCGGGTGGGAATGCTATCCTTGTTCTACCGGTATTACAATGGAAGATGCTCCGAGGAACTAGCATCATTGATCCCTTCGGCACCGGTGCATAGTCGGGAAACACGCCAAACGCGTGCCCAACATTTGTACACAGTTGACATTTGTCACATGAGAACGGGTCGTTTCTTCGACTCGTTCTTGTGTTCAACAGCTCGGCTGTGGAATGATTTGCCGGCCTCTGTGTTTCCTCCTTCCTACAACATGGGTCTCTTCAAGACCAATGTTCATTCCTTCCTCTCCTCAAAAAGACCCTCCACACAGCATCCCAGATGACATAGGCCCTGAGGGAAATTATTTTCCTCAGGGCCTCCTGTGTGGAGTTAATGTAAAAAAAAAAAAAAAAAAAAATTTATTTAGTGGCATTTATCGCTAGTAGTTTATATGGTAATCGGAAAACTCAGAATGAAACCAATTCAGAAGCACCTCAGAAAGGTCATTATGAGTGATGATAAAAAAAATGGTTAAATAGGTTAAGTTAGGTTAGGGTTACCGGCTATTTTAAAATTATTTTTTCAAAGCTTTTAATGACCTTTCTGAGGTGTTTCTGAGTGACTCCAGATACGAATATCTACAGCCTTTATGTCGGACGAATATCTACAGCTCATATGTTGGACTAATATCTACGAACTTCAGAGTGTTGACTTATATCTACAGAGCTAAGGTCGGACGAATATCTATGACGGTCCCAGTGTTGACTAATATCTACAGAGCGTAGGTTGGACTAATCAGCTAAATGTGCCCAATAGTCCGATATTAGTGATTTTTACATACATACTTACATAAATTAAGTTTTTTAAACTGCATACGCAATATTACGTTATTCCAATATGCTATACATAATTGCAAATCCAACCTCTGCCAGTGCTGTAGATATTCGTCAACACTTTGATTCTCATAGATATTAGTCAGCAGTTTGAGCTGTAGATATTCGTCAACACTTTGATTCTCATAGATATTAGTCAGCAGTTTGAGCTGTAGATATTCGTACGCACTTTGGTTCTCATAGATATTAGTCCGATCTTTTTCAGTTTTTGGAATTCCTGTAGATATTAGTAGACGCCTCCTTTCTGAGTTGGTTTCATTCTGAGTTGGCATGGAACCAGTTTATACACTGGGAGGAAGTTATATTGAATAGTTATTGTCTTATCATAAATCTATTATAAATTGGTGTGAATCTATTTTGTACACTCCCCCAGATAAATAAAAATCGATTGTTTCGATTCAAATCGAACGACCTATAGTGGGCGGAGAAGTGAGTCCCTTTCTCACATTTATTCATGTTCAATTATTTTATTCTCGCCAGATCAACACCCCATTATTTTTTTGACGCGTACCTTTTACTACATGGTGTTCATAAACTCGTGGTATACAAAATGCATCAATAATGTAGACAATAATAACGAAACTCATTCGAAAATCTGAAAACAGAAGAATCAGAAAAAGATGTAGAAACATCTGGAACTCAAATCCAGGACCTTCGCGTTGCCGGGCCAACTCTACCAACTGAGCTAATGTGTTCCTATCCGATTCGGTCGTATTTATCTTTATCATTAAACACTAAAATCATCCCTTCGAATAATAAGAAAATAATTTTCTGTCAACTTTTGCCTGTCAAGGTTTGCGCGCAAAATTCCTGGTTCATCCCATGCATTTTAAATGTTCCTATTTATTGGTTTATTTTAAACACTTTTGCAAAAACAAAAATTGTTCTAAAATCTAGATGAAATAATCTTTCCGATGTGTTTATTAGAAATCAACATTTTTGTTTCAAAATATTAAAATTTTAATGTTGGAAATGTAAATTGGCTAAAAAATGCACACCTGCGAATATTTGAATTAAAGTAATTAAAATAGAATAAATCCAAAAATTTTATTACAGATTCCTTTTCTAAACAAAATTTGTAATAAAACTGTCACCTCACTTTTTATCATTTTCATACAATTTTATTTTAAAATTAAATGTGTGATACGTCACAAATTGGCGCAAAAATAAACCGTCACTTTTGATCGGGTTTGTAACATATCTGAACAACCTAGCTCATATAATTCTAAGACAATGAGAAGCATTATTTCATTCCGTTTCTACCATAAAAGAAATCACAAATATTCGCATTACAGGAAGAGAGATATCTAACTTTTAATAATGCACGTTCGCTCTGGGACAATCTGGGTTTAGTATATGCCGAATATCTCTGCTTACCTCATCAGAGATATCCGGGTACTCTAAATAAATGGTCACGGAATTTAGTTTATAAATCAATACACTGATTGGTAGAGTTATATTTTATTTGGTAAAAGAAGTGAGATAATACAAAGATTCTATCCGCGACAATAATTTGCGTATTAAAAATAGTTTACTAGCGAGAGGAACGTTCAAGACGGAATGGTCTCGAAACTTCTTCCACTCGCGAGCTCAGTTCCGCTGTCTGCGCATCCTGTTGCGCATCCTGTGTTGCCCGCGTCAAGATGACATTTTACTCAAAATACAATGATAATCGCGGTGCCTACATGGGTCTCCTGTTATTATAACGGCATATGATGTTTTGGGACAACTTGGGTCTCCTGTGTGGACTGGTTAAAGACTAAAAACTACCAACTGATTTTTTTATGTATATTTGGTAGGTATGAGAATAGGTCGTAAAGTATATTTCATACCGCTAGGTGATTAGGGTGTCCCTATCAAAATTGATTTATAATGGATTTTTACAGAACATTGTATTTTAGCAGAGGATTGTTTCACAATTTGGGAGGCGGGAATGGGTTCAACCGCCCCAGGAACCTTTATTGGATAACCAACACCTCTGCCATAGGTCACCCCAAGTGGTTCGCTACGTTTGGTGATTTAGCAGGGGTGCCCGGGTTCATGGGGTGAGTTTTATCTGGGACTTGGAGGTGGATGACCAGGACCAGATTCCTACCCACCCCTTAAACCCTTTTCCTTCCCAGAACTCTCCTCTCCTTACTTTCCTTAAAATAACCCTCCACACTGCATCCCCAAAGACGACATAGGCCCTGAGGGAAATTATTTTCCTCAGGGCCTCCTGTGTGGAGCTCATGTAAAAAATATATAATAATAATAATTGGCTAATATATATAGCGCCGTTTTCGTGGAAAATTACCTCAAGGGCGCTGTACAAATAATATATAAAAGAATTAATATTACTGGCTTAAAACTAAGATTTTCAATTACAACTAGTGACTTACATCTAAGACTTATAGCTACTTATATTACTGGCTTGCAACTAAGATTTACAATTACCTATAACTAGTGACTTTCATTTAAGACTTATAGCTAGTGACTAATGACTAAGACATATAGATTCTAACCTAAAACTGGTGACTTGTTAACACACATATTTACAATTAAGATTAGCGCCAGAAGAAGTAGGAAGGTTTTACATAATATTACAATTCGAGAATACGGGTGCAAAAAGTATAATGAAGGTTAACTGGATTTACGGGAAGGTATAGATATTTTAAATAAATGAATACATTTAATAGTCAATCTTTACTGCATTAAGGTGATTCATCGCTCACCAGTAAACAGATTGAGGTATCACAATTAACAGATTACATTAAACAGATTGAGTTAACTATAAAAAAAGAGAAAAGAGGAAAAAAAAACTATTAAAAATTGCAAAGTTTGAATAGAATGATGAATTTATGGAAAGGAGTATCGGAAAAAGTGAGTTTTCAGTTTGGATCTAAATTCCGCTGAGTTGATTATGCATCTAAATTCCATAGGAAGTTTATTCCAAGCTTCGGGGCCGGATACTGCGAATGCACGATCACCAAACTTAGTGTTCGGATTTCGCTTAGGTTCTTTCAACCTTCCAATTGCAAAAGATGTCGCTGATCTAAGAGTTGACTGCCTAAGACCAATATTTTCCGGAATGCATAGTTCAATACTATAAGATAGCTTACTAGTTATGGCGTTATGAAATTTGTATAAAAAAATACTAACAGTGGTGCGCGAGGGAGGGAAGGCAAGAATGGAATTGCAGGGAGAAATTATTTCTTGAATGGGATTGCAACGCATGCCGGGTACCAGCGTACCAGCTAGTATACATTATGTATTTCGTTCATATTGGATTTTTCCAAAACAAATTATTATGAATATATGCAATTCGATCATGTTAGATTCTGGCATTCATGAACCCCAAGAATATCAGGACCTCACTCCTCGATCATAGAGGCCGTCAATACAATAGAATGATAGTTTATCGATCATTTACCATTCATATCTATATCGATGTTGTATTATGAACATACTAAATTTTCGTTTACTCCCCACTTCACACTCTAAATAGGGAACCCTTTCTGCTTGCACTCTCGCCAGTCAAGCATATTAACTACTCTGCCATCGGCCGCCTCATATCATTAAAATCCAAATACCGTCTCGCATGGGGTTCCCGAAGGATTCCATTTGGGTACTAATCTAAACTGAATCAAACCAATTTAAAAACATGTAAATCATTGGACGTGTTAAAATCAAAACTACTCTTTCAGCGACCTTATTAAAAACATGGCTTTTTTATTTACCGTATTAATTCACCGAATCTCGCTCTCAACAAATTTATTTTTAACGACTCTTCAACCCAAAGATAATTGAAAAAAAATTGAATTGAATATGGCATTGCAACGCATGCCGGGTACCAGCTAGTATTATAATAAAAAATATTGCACTAGTGTCAAATTCCGGAGAGGAAATTGGGGAAAACGTTAATCATTAAAAATAATATAAGGTTTTTTTTTTTTTTTTTTTTTTTTTTTTTTTCTTTTATTATAGCGACTATATAAAAAAAATTTACATACAAAATGCAATGTGAAATTAAGTACAAAATATTGTATTTCTTAGTCCTCCTCACTAGGGGGTCCTGTGCCGAGGCGGACTAAAGTTATTTAAATAAAGTTATTTAAAGTTATTTATTTGAATGGAAGGAAGATACTCTCAGTATCGCTTAGAATTAAAACGTTACTTGAAAGTCAGATCTGAATCCCAGGTACTTTTCTACCTTCCTCTTCCCCATCTCCTTCATTCTACTCCCCACTACCTTCAACCTCACAACATACCCCAATTAGAGATGCCATAGTCTCACTGGCTCCAGACGGATGCAGTTGGGACTCTTTTGTGGTTTTAATCTATAATATGAAAATGAATCGGTGAATGGGTTGCTAAGCGCATAACTTTCGAACGACTGCACCAAATTGGATAATTCTTTTTTTGTGTGTTCGTTATTGGCAATTATTATTAATTATTCAAAGAAATATTCTGAAAATTTCAATATACTTTGTACCAAAAAAAATACACGTGATTTTGGGCATGGGGGGGAGGGTAGCCTAAAACCTCACCACATATCATCAGGGGGGGAGGGGTTAAAAAGTTGCTAAAAAACATCACGTGATTAATGGACGACCCCGTATGAAAAATGAAATATTGTAAAAAAAATGCAATAGATGGCACGCGAGCTGTTTGAAAACTGATAATATGGAACGCGGGAAGGGGGTTGGTGCGACGGTGGAGCGGGACGGGGGTGTGGGAGAGGTGGAAGGGTAAGGAGAGGCGGTAGAAACAATTTCTATGTGAGTGGCATTGCAACGCATGCCGGTAAATCGCTGGTCTCCTTTATAAAACATCCAATAACGACGCGTGACTTCAATAATATAAATCGCCTTCTATGTTTCAATGGTTTTACTTCCGTTTTTCTTTGAAAGCATTTTTACTTGTTAAAATCAATAGAATTCTTAGACCCATACAAATGGACAACAAGGAGATATAATTCTTTTGGTTTGTGAACAAATCCATGAATTATATGCGCGCACATTTTGACTTTGTATACAGTCATATCCGTGACTGGCGACCTACAATATGTGTTTATTTATTACAAAGAGTCTAGTATACAACATTTTTCTATGGTAATATTTTTAAGTCTCCGGCGTATGCGAAAAATGATAAAGGGACAAAAAAAAACACAATTTTAAACCAATTATTGAAATTATTATTATTCATGCATTAAACCGCTTACACGTTAATACGGAATATTTTTTATTCAAACAGTTAGATTTAGCTTTATTATTACGAAAAGTGAGTATTTATGTAGGGAGAGACCAAAAAACATGCAAAAAATATGCATTTAACATTTTAATTTTGTTAACATTAATTCACTCTCGCGGTAACGCCATTGTTTATCCATCGTTTTGATTTTAACATTTCATAGACAACGTTGCCATCATAGAAAAAGTATTTTTGCGTAAAACAAAGTGAATGCATTATTGACAAGTTTGTACCTGTATTCATAACAGTAGAACATGGAAAGAAATGTTTTAGAATAATTACACAAACCCGCTAGACAAACCCTGCTTTGCCAATCAAACCATTCAAAACCTGGGATGTGTTTTAAAATAATGATGAAATGCGAGTTTATTTTAGAGAATTTATTTTATAAGATTGGTACTTCCGACAAATGTTATATTTGATTTTCTATTAGTTAAAAAAGAAACATTCCGTATTATCCGTGCAACAAACTTCGACAATACGAACGTTCCGTATTATCCGTGAGGTGGACTAACTGCATATTCACCAAATGATTTTCTACGCATTTTAAAATCAAAGTATGTTTGCTTCGGGATATATGAGTATATGAGATGTCTATGTATTGCTATGTCTAAGTCATAGGACATGTTTGAAACTTAGTAAGCATAGGAAATATCTATGTCTAAGCATAGGAAATGCTTGAAACTTTCAAAATACCTTTTTTAAACCCCAGCGAAGGTTTCTGGATTATTACAACCACGTGACAATACATCTGAAGAGTTTTTTAATCATTACAAAAACTCTTCCAAAACTGTCAAAAATATGAGATTGACATTTGGCAAAACAATGATTGTCAAATAAAAATTCTATTTTCGAAAATCTTTAAATTAATGAATTTATTTGAAGTACTCGCCCGATACTTTGAATCGAATCAAGAATTATATTTTAAATAGGTACTTCCTATGTTGGTTACCAAATTTGATTGCTTGTTCTTATAACATACAAAAATGAATATTTGTAATATATGAAAGGTGAAAATTTGAATAAAACAATTGTAAATGGTGGCGCGAGATGTTTGAAAACTGAATGTACTGGGACTGAATATATGGAACGTGGGAGGGGGGTTGACGGGACGGGGAGCGGGAGAGGGGAGAGGGGACCACGGAAAAGGACACGCAGGGAGAAACAATTTATTTCTTTTAATATGGCCTTGCAACGCGTGCTGTGAACGAGCTAGTATTTTATAAAATATTATTTTTCATTTTTTATTTATTGTTTAATTTAATTTGTAGAATTTCATTAAGTATTAGTACGCTTGACAGCTGTTTCGCCTTTTAAAATTTTCGACCCTTTAGTCTATAAATAAGTTTTTGAATTGAATAAGTTTTTCATCATAAGTACCTTTCTAGAAATAATAAAGTGATCTATGCACAGTTTGAAAATGCTTTCAGAAGGCGAAATAGCTGTCGCGCGTAATAATATTTAGGTAGCAGAATTTGTATACATATAAACTGTTTTTAAACAGGAGGCTCCAAAAAGGAGGACCTGAGGAAAAAAATTCCTTTAGGGCCTATGTTTGGGGTTGCTGCGTGGAGGATATTTTTAGGAAATGGAAGGAGATCAAGTTCTGGGAAGGAAAAAGGTATGATGAGTGGATAGGAATCTGGGGGTAAATACGTCTAGAAGTGACGGACCCGTGAATCCATCCCTCCCATTACCGTGCAAGGTGGATAAATCGAGAGTCCTGCCAGAGGTCTCCATTAACCAGTCTCTCCCGATCCGGCCCGCCGCGCAGTATGTGGGCAGAAACATCCGCCGCCAAGACCTACACAAACCGCACCCCATGAACTCGGGCACCCTTGCTAAGGCACCAAACATAGCAAACACTTGAGGTGACCTTTGGCAAAGGTGTTGGTACAACATTTAGAAAGTTCTGATTTTCAAATATAATTTTCGGTGTTGCCGCATCAAAAAATAAAGTGGAACTTTTTTTTTTACATATTTCCTAGGAATAATCTGCTTTTTAGACTTGCCACACTATCAATAAATAATTACTTTATAGCAAAAGTACACTTGAAACAGCGTACGGTACTATTTAACACCCTTGTTACTTTAATTGACAGTTGAAATTAAAATTTAATTCACACTTTAGCTTTCTGACTAACTAACCATCATCTGTTTCCTGCAGGGGTAGGCAGAGAGGACGGACCGCCAAACAATACGGTCTTGGCACACATCCCTTGCCTCGTTTACATTCATTTTTTATGATTTGACTTTAATGATTTGGGAGGCGGGAATGGGTACCGCCGCCCCTGGAACCTTTATTGGATAACCAACACCTCTGCCATAGGTCACCCCAAATGGTTCGCTACGTTTGGTGATTTAGCAGGGGTGCCCGGGTTCATGGGGTGAGCTTTGTCTAGGTCTTGGAGGCGGATGACCAGGACATACTGAATCCTAGATTCCTACCCACCCTTTAAACCCTTTTCCTTCCCAGAACTCTCCTCTCCTTCCCTTCCTTAAAAAAACCCTCCACACAGCATCCCCAAAGATGACATAGGCCCTGAGGGAAATTATTTTCCTCAGGGCCTCCTGTGTGGAGCTCATGTAAAAAAAAAAATCGTCTCATACAAGCTCTTCTATTATTCTGACTCTTTACATTGCCCGACTCAAGTATCTGATTCACTTGGTCGTGTCGTGTCTTTCTTAGGCGTCCTTGACTTCTTCTACCATTCACATTTGCGTCATATATTCTCCTTACACTCCTTTCCTCGTTCATTCGCTCTCCATGCCTAAACCTTCTGAGCGTCCCTTTCCATTACGCTTACATCAGCTTTGCATTATTTACGGATCTCCACGTTTCTCACACGATCGTACATGGTTTTACTACACATTCGCCTTAGGGATCTCATTTCTACAGCATTAAGTATATTTTCATCCTTCCTCTGCCAGTTCCATGCCTCACTGCCACACATCATGTTACGTACCAGAACTCCATTATGGACGGCTAGCTTCAATTTCTGTATTTCTCTCATCCGTGTGTATATGTGGTCTTGAGTATTATTATTTTTGTCATTGCTTTATTTTGCAGTATTTGCATGATTGTTCATTAATTAAAATTTCGACAGTTGGGTCTATTATGCGTATTCACAACTTTTTTTTAAATAGGAAAAATTAAAAAAAAAAATTCGTCAAAATTTTTATGGTCACTACCAATATTCCCCTAAGTTTTTGTACAAAAAATGATAATCCGAATTAATTTCAGCGCTTTCATGCCTCTCTCGCTCTAATCCTCCCTCTGTCCCTCTCTACTCTGCCATACACCATGGGACATAACGCAGCCTCGCTGTTCTACAGGCCCGGAATGGTCCGAGCTACGTCGGGCATTATTTTTTTTGTGTATGTCAGTGAAGAATTTTTTTACATAAGCTCCACTGAGGGGACTCTGAGGAAAATAATTTTGCTCAGGGCCTATGATCTTTCGGGATGCTGTGTGGAGGTGTTTTTTTTTTGGGTGACTTTACTTGTTTAAGTCATTCCTTGGGGAGGAATGTTTAATCCTCGGTCAAACCAAAATAAAAAGAAAATTAATCCATTAATGTTAATTTTTTTTAAATTAATGAAATAGTTTTCTTTTTATTTTGGTTTGACCGAGGATTGAACATTCCTCCCCAAGGAATGACTTAAACAAGTAAAGTCACCCAAAAAATATCATAATACTGACCAGGTATACCTCACAGACTTTATCCTTGAAGGAAGCGCCAATTCTGGACGGGATATGGTCCAGCCGAGAATATCTGCGAATCCCGTTAATGCTCAGAGGTTGGATCTTAAACCATAATATGTGTCAGACTATAAAGGATGGTGTGCAGGGATCATAATTAAATACGGAGATTGAGAGAGTTAAAACATATAATTATAAATATCAGAACATATGTCGAGGCCTCACTGTCGAGGTAGTTATATAATATTACAATGAACTTACCCCCCATGGAACCGACCTCTTTTTACTATAAAAACTATGGATAGCTAATTGAGAAATGACCGTCTAGTAGCTCCAGGCAGCATCCGAGAAGATACCCTGCTCCTGCAGGGTCCGAGAAGATACCGCCGAAGCCAGGACATTGAATCAGTTCCGCCGTCTAGTGGATGTCATCAAGCGGCCTTTTGCCGCGTCCAAATTAACCAGGAACCTCGCCGGGAGATGCTTCCAATGATGTGGGTATGGCATGTGGTGGTGCCTACCCTCGGGTCAGACGAGTATCAAGGTCGGCGGAAATTACTTCCGCGACACAAAGGACTGTGAATTACCTCACGGGCAATCAGGGCACAGATAATCAATGAATTAGGAACTCTGTCCTAAATAGGATCGTTCGATTTAACACGGATTATACTCTCAGGCTTTATGGTTCATCGCATGGCCACCGAACAAGTTTCCTATTTTGATAAAATGACAACTATTCCCACCAATGGGTTTCCAAATTATACCAATCACTCATAGACGTATTCGTCATAAACTTAAAACGCCTGGCATTTCCGATTAAAAAGGGAATTTTTATACCGTACAAATTCAACTCCACAAAAACTCCATGACTGTCGCCTGTGTAGGTCACGGGCCCAACCTCTCCGTAACCTACCCACGCAAAAAGTGACGTATTTCTCCGGAACTGATCCAGGTGTCGCTGCAAGGCGTAGACAAACCCAGAGCTGGCACTCTAATAAATAATAGGCTAGTTCCTACCTAATGATTATTTCGACGGGTAGAGATGTCAGGATGCAGTACAAATGATAAAGTTATTAATAATTATATTTAAAAGAATAAGTATTTGCACTGCATCATAATAGGTTAAATAGTCCATGTTGATACGACGCATGTGAAATCTCATTTTGTGGAACGAATCTCACATCGTGAGAAGGGCAGGACTCAAGAGAATTGGCTTCCAGCAAAAGGCCCCTACAGAAGCAGGAGAGGCGGATGATTCTCGATGCCAATCATCCCTCCAGGATGATTTCCAGTCAGCTCCCAAGACGGCGAGTATCACGACCAAGGTCCACAATCACAATCGTAGCGATCTTCAAAAATGATTTGTTGTGTAGCGATCGAGAAGACCGCCCAAACTCTCGGCTGCTGCACAAGGCGTGGCGCGCATTCTTTTCAAATCTGCTGATTTGAATCTGTGCAGGACCAACAACTTTGCATTCTCAAATATTGCAGGGCCCGCAATATAACCAATGCCCAAATGTCAATGGGCAAGTACTGGAGGTATCACACAGCGAGACCATAAATAAAATGTGAATAAGATTGCGCACACATCTTGTTACAAATAATTTTATGTAACATGACCTACATGACCTTTTTTTTCATTAACTTCATACAGGAGGTCCTGAAGAAAATAATTTCCCTCAGGGCCTATGTAATCTGAAATGCTGTGTGAAGGGTCTTTTTGAGGAGAGGGAGGAATGAACATTGGTCTTGAAGAGATCCATGTTGTAAGAAGGAGGAAACACAAAGGCTGACAAATCCTTCCACAGCCGAGCTCTTGAACACAATAACGTGTCGAAGAAGCAACCCGTCCTCATATGACAAATATTGGGCAACCGTGTACATATGTGGGGCACGCGTTTGGTGTGTTTCCCGACTATGTACCGGTGCCGAAGGGATCAATGACGCTAGTTACTCGGAGCATCTTCGATTGAAATACAGATTGAATAAGGATAGCATTCCCACCCGACGCCTGTGCTCTAAGGATTGCAAACCGTTTATTAATCAGACGGCCTGTCCGTTTCTGCACAGAGTCGAGTGTTTTTTTTTCAGGTATTTTGGGGCTCCAGACCAGAGGTAGCTGTTAAATTCAACTGCGGGCGCACTTGTGATTTGTACCGGGTTAGCAGATATGTACTATAAAGTATCTGCGGGACCTGTACAGTACGCCCAGTTTTTGAGAGACTAACATAACTCTGTTTTTCATGGAGCCGCCATATCTGAGCTGGTCACTTAGAGTTACACCAAGCATATCAATGGAGGGCCTGTTCGGAAGATTGCTTCCGTTGAAGGAGACTAGATTTTCATTTTGATCGCTTTTAGGCGTAATCAGACATGATTTGACTGGGTCTTTGAAACATTAAATTCAACGAGATTAAGTTTACCCCAAGAGAAAACACTCTCGAGGTAACCGTCCATTATTTGCAAAGCCCTCGAAGTTGTTCCGAAAACCGAACAAATTTCAGCTTTGGGGCCGCTCAGTTGGCTTGGTGACAGTGAGACTAGTACGGCCCTGTCTGCCCAGTTCGGGAACGTGTTAAGAATTAGGCGCGAAGGATTAAGCACGTAAAGAATGACGGTGGGGCAACGGGGGACGAACGTGACGTTGGTGACTTATATTTACCGAGCCATTTTATTTGTTTGCTTGTACACAGTGTACAGTAGACCTATGATTATTTTTGAATTGAAACTTCTTTGGCACCGTTGTGATTTGAAACTCGATGAAACGAAAAATAGCGACAAACACATACTTCTATAGGATTTAGAGAGTTTAGCTTCGTAGCCTTCCCACTCTTGTCTACTTTAGTTTTCTGAAGGTTTCACTTCTATCGCGTGTGAAATGTACATCCTAATTTTTTAAGTGAAAACTTCTTTAGCACCGTTGTGATTTGAAACGCGATGAAAAGAAAATTAGCGACACTGAAAAGAGACAAATACATGCATCTGTAGGATTTAGCCTGCGAGAGAATGATAAAGTATAATCGGTTTCCTCTTTGTGCGGTGCTTCGTAGCATACCCACTCTCGTTTACTTTAGTTTTGTGAAGGTTTCGCTTCTACCGCGTGCGAACTGCACACTCTGATTTTTATGAAGTGGAAACTTGTTTAGCACCATTGTGATTTGAAACTCGATGAAACGGAAATTAGCGACACTAAAAAGAGACAAATACATGCATCTGTAGGATTTAGCCTGCGAAAGAATGATATAGTATAAATAAATAAATAAATAAGTGTGTATTCCAGTATGTGGGGAGGAGAGTGCAATCCCACACATTCCATAAGGGTATAATATACACATACATGTACAAAGTATTTGAAAGGAAAAAAAGAAAAAGAAGGTGGATATGAATGTACACGAAACAAAAAAAGATAATAAGCTAATAGTAGTAAAAGGAAAACAAAAGAAATAATAATATTAAGCTTTCGGGATTCTGTGAGCACGTAAGGAGCCAGTATTTTTCTCCAGTGTGCATCAATACTGGATGATGGACTGAGGCGGGCTTCCATGACGAGGATGTTTCCAGAGCTGGTTATCCTTTCCCTAATTCCTGCCACCCTGGATCTAATAAGGGCTGCAAAGCCAGGAACTCGCCCCTCCGTGAACATCTGGGAAGCGCTGCAATATCTGGGGAGACCAAACATTATGCGGAAGGCGTTGTTATACTGAACCCGAAGTCTTTCTATACTACTCTTCTTCTTCTTCATGCATCTGTAGGATTTAGCCTGCGAGAGAATGATAAAGTATAATCGGTCTCCTCTTTGTGCGGTGCTTCGTAGCCTTCCCACTTTCGTCTACTTTAGTTTTGTGAAGTTTTCACTACTACAGTGTGTGAATTACACTCCCTGATTTTTTAAGTAAAAACTTATTTAGCACCATTGTGAGTTGAAACGCGATGAAACGAAAATTAGCGACACTAAAAAGAGACAAACACATACATCTATAAGATTTAGCCTGCGAGAGAAAGAGATGGAAATAAAATATTTATTTATTTCACGGGTACTCGGTTCCAATATAATACGATAAATCCACGGTCTCACGCAAGTCTTCTTTGGCATAGTGGTATAAAGCGCCTGAAGAACATCAGCAGCTAGACATTCAGCTGACCAAGGGTCGAATCCTACAAAATCAAAAAAAAAATTAAGAAAATTGTAAAATCAATATCCAATCTTCAAACCACTCCAAAATGAACAGGCAAAATAAAACACAAAATAAAGCGACATCTAGCGATTCTGATGAAGAATACACAAATCCTCACAAGAGACCAAATGTATAGGAAAAGGTGTACTGGAATTCGACGACAAAACAATGGAAAAAAATCATCTTTCACATTGATAAAAAAATGATTCGTAGTCTCCCCACTCTTGTCTACTTTAGTTTTCTGAAGGTTTCAATTCTATCGCTTTTGCTCCAACCAGGAGGCTCTGAGGAACATGATTTCCGTCAGGGCCTGTGCCTTTTTTGGTGTTGTTGTGGGGGAGGGTTTTTTTATAGAAAGGAAGGAGAGGAAGTTTTGGGAAGGTAACATGTATGAGGAATCTTGATCAGTGTGTCCAGAAGTGACGGAATCAATCCATCCCTACCACTGGGTTTCAAGGTAAAAGAAACTCCCTCAACCGACCACTTCCTATTCGGTAGGCCATACAGAAGGTGGGCGGACGCATGCGCCGCCAGGACCAGGAAAAACCTCACCCCATGAACCCGGTTACTCCTGCTAAGACACGAAGCGTTTGAATTGAATAATATCAGGGGTGTTGGTTATCCGATAAATGGTTCCCTGGACGGAATCCGTACCCTCCTCCCAAATTGAAAATAAAAATTGACACAATAACGCTGAAACTCGGCAGGTAGATTCGTTGTCGATGACAATGCATTCTGTCAACTTTTGGCTGCAATTAAGCACACACACTTGGAAATACACGCATTTCTCTGAAATTACATGACAAAACGGCCTTTAACCACTGGAGCGACAGCGCAATTTAAAATTTTTTTTTCTCCGATTGCTCGAGATTTTTTGGTAGATTTTTTCCGCCCACATTAAAAAAAATCATATCTCTGAATTTTAATATGGAGACATACAAACTGATTATAGTTCTATATAGCCAATGAATTCACCTATCTTTTGTCGATTATCACATATTCGTAGAATTTATAAAAAAAAATATTATAAAATCGTAAACTTCTACTTAATTATTTACAAATAAGGGTAAATTTGCTAAAATTGGCAGAAAAGCAATCCGAAGTATTTTAAATAGTGCCATATTGTAGCAAAAAGCGCTTCAGTGTTTAATACACGAAATAAACAATTCTCTTTGGAGGTGCTGCGAAAAGATCATTTTAATATTGTAACCGATAAATAACATCGGTACCTTTCAACCCCGAATACATCACGAGATCGGGAGAGATTGGTTGAGTTAGACCTTTTGACCTCTCCAGCCGGACTCTCTCGTTCCATCATCTTTCACCGCAGTGGGAGGGATGGATTCATACGTTCATCGCCCCTGGACATACTGACACCAAGATTCCTACCTTCTCGTATATGTTTACCAAAAAACTTTTCAAATACAATTATTTACAAAGGGGTCATGTTGTAAGTGGTTCATTCATTCATGGGGTGAGGTGAGCATCATCAAAGATGACGTAGAGTTTACGTCATCTTTGGGGAAGCTATCACCCTGTGCATAGGTAAAAAAATACAAATAAATAAATAAAAAGAAAATACTTTGTTTTAAATCCGGGGTATTTTAAATAGTGCCATATTGTAGCAAAAAGCGCTCCTGTGGTTAATACACGAAATAAACAATTCTCTTTGGAGGTGCTGCGAAAAGATCATTTTAATATTGTAACCGATAAATAACATCGGTACCTTCCAACCCCGAATACATCACGAATATCGGAGAGCGTTGACACATCACTTGCGGCATAGACGTTCCGGGAAGAAACTATACCTACCTTCAGTTTGGATGGAGCAATGGAGCAGTGGAGGTAATCCACCTCTTACCCGCCTTGGTATAAGTAACTGATGGTTACTCCTTCAAGGCTCTCGCAAGATTCTATTTTTTTTTGTTAAACGAAGCTACATTTATTTATTTTGAACAAATCTAGACTTCCAGTGTCCATGCATACGTTGTTAGTAAGCAGTATGCAAGTGCTTAACAGGAAAAACAAAATGCAAAAAAATAGAGCAATGGAGCAGTGGAGGTAATCCACCTCTTACCCGCCTTGGTATAAGTAACTGATGGTTACTCCTTCAAGATTCTATTTTTTTTTGTTAAACGAAGCTACATTTATTTATTTTGAACAAATCTAGACTTCCAGTGTCCATGCATACGTTGTTAGTAAGCAGTATGCAAGTGCTTAACAGGAAAAACAAAATGCAAAAAAAAGAGCAATGGAGCAGAAACCAAAATGTTTCTCTGTCTTGCACTGCCCGGAATAGCTCCTCCACACTTCTCATGCCAGTCCACTCTCGTATATTACGCAGCCAAGACATTTGTCTCCTACCAGGCCCTCGGCGACCCTCTATCTTGCCTTTCAATATTAAATGGAGCAATTGATACTTCTCCCCTCGAAGTATATGACCCAGATACGAAATTTTCCTGATTTTTATTAATGTAAGCAGTTCTCTATCTGCTCTAGCCCGCCTGAGAATTTCTGTGTTGGTGATCATGTCGGTCCATGGGACCTTGAGCATTCTCCGGTGAAGCCACATTTCAAAAGCCTCTAACCTGTTCATGGTATTTCCTTTCAAGGTCCATGTTTCACATCCATAGAGCAAGACCGACCACGCATAACATTTTAGCATTCTCTGCCTTAGTTTTAAGCTGATATTGTCATTGCAGAAGAGGGATTTCTTTTGCTGCTTCATTCAAATGAAATGTATGAAAATATCTCTTTTGCAGTTAAATCAATTAAAATCAACAACAAAAATATGTTTATATCATACGTCACCACTGATCACACTGCTAAGCGAGGCGACGGGATCACGTTCTATGCGCTCTCTTTCTACCGTGTTGCTTGAACGAGACGGTTTGCGCTTCACGTGACCCACGCTGGCTGAACCCAACGATTTCATTGGACAACAAAATGACATCCACATTTTTTTACTTCAAATATGTTCAGGTAAAAATCCTTTGGTTGCTGTTATTACACCATGTGTAATATTATTATTAAGTAAATTGTACATAAAATAAAACCAAATTACTTGCGCACACCGGGATTTGAAGTCGCGAACGGCTGCTACTCGAAAGCCTTAGCCCTTAACAATGGAGGCTGTCTTTAGTTTTTTTTTTAAATTTTTTAATAGAGTTCCACACTGGCGGCCCTGAAGAAAATAATTCCCTCAGGGCATATGTCATCTTTGGGGATGCTGTGTAGAGAGTCTTTTTAGGAAATAAAGGAGTGGAAGTTCTAGGAAGGAAAAAGGTACGAGGGGCGGGTAGGAATCTGAGTGTCAGTGTATCCAGGAGTGACGGACTTATGATCCTTTTTTTTAAACATTAACTCCACACAGGAGGCCCTGAGGAAAATAATTTCCTTCAGGGCCTGTCTACGAGAGGAAGGAATGAACATTAGTCTTAAAGAGACCCATGTTGTAGGAATGAGGAAACACAGAGGCCGGCATATCGTTCCACAGCCGAGCAGTTGAAATCAAGAACGAGTTGAAGAAGCGACCCGTTATTATGTGACCAATGTCAACCGTGTACATATGTTGCACGGTGCCGAAGGGATCAATGAGGCTAGTTCCTGGGAGCATCTTCCATTGAAATACCGGTAGAACAAGGATTGCAATCCTGTTAAAGATTGAAATCCCTCCCACTGCGATGCAAGTCGATTTTTCGACAGAGTTCCGTTGTCGAGATCAAAAGATCTTTCTTATCCAGTTTCTTCCGATTCGGCCCGCCACGAAGCGGATGAACAAAAGGATCCGCCGCCACGACCTAGAAAAACTTCACCCCATGATTCAAAGCACTCCTGCTAAGTCACAAAACGTTGCGAACCACTTGGGTGACACGTGACACGTCCCAACCACCAAAAAGTCCAAGTCTTATCGATTTGATTTCCGATTGCTTGAAAGCAGTTAGTAAATTAAGTACGTGATTAGATTTACTATGCTGTTGATGCGAGTTCCAAAATCCGAAAGTTACCAAACCTGTTTATTTTGTACTGACCAGCCAGTGCAATAACAAGGGAACGGGAAGACATTCATTCATAAATATAAACGGCATTACCTGTCGGCCTCCGTTTCTAGTGATGGAACTTTACGAAATATCGACTTCAAAGTAATCGATTATTTTAATAATCGAAACTATTCGATACTCAAATCCAATTAATAATCTCAAAGTCTCATTATCAACCCAATATTTTTAAAGTGAAACTTCTTTAGAGCCGCTGTGACTTTAAACTCGGATGAAACGGAAACGACCACCGGATTGGGTCGTTTTGATTATGAGCTCACTTTTCAAGGTTCCTATCGTTTGAGATTGTGTGGGCGAAAGTTTCACTTGAACTGAACTCGATTTTTTTCTTTTCTAAATACAATTTAAATTTGGGAGGCGGGTATGGGTACTCCCACCCGGGGAACCATTTATTGGATAACCAACACCTCTGCCATATGTTACCCGAAGTGGTTGGCTAGGTTTGGTGGGGTGAGGATTGTCAATGTCTTAGTTACTGATGCATTTGCCCACCTATTTATTGTGGTTGAGAGATCGGGAGAGATTGTTTGAGTTAGACCTTTTGACCTCTCCAGCCGGATTCTCTCGTTCCATCATCTTTCACCGCAGTGGGAGGGATGGATTCATACGTTCATCGCCCCTGGACATACTGACACCAAGATTCCTACCTTCTCGTATATGTTAACCAAAAAACTTTTCAAATACAATTATTTACAAAGGGGTCATGTTGTAAGTGGTTCATTCATTCATGGGGTGAGGTGAGCATCATCAAAGATGACGTAGAGTTTACGCGTAGTTAGTAGCTATCACCCTGTGCATAGGTAAAAAAAATACAAATAAATAAAAAGAAAATACTTTGTTTTAAGTCACTTTATTGTTATTTTTTCCATCTACCGGTTTTGGTACATCAGGACTGAATATGAAAATACTAAAAATTTCGTCCTGATGAAGGTACGGAGGTAGCGAAACTGGTAGACGGAAACAAATAACAATAAAGTGACTTAAAACAAAGTATTTTCTTTTTATTTATTTAAAATGTCAAATCACATTGTGTTGGCTTCTTTTGAAAAAAAAAATTACAAATAACTCACAAGAGTCCTAACTGCTCCCAATAGTCTGGAGCCAGTAAGTTTTGGTATCGCCAATCGTAGTATGTTGTAAGATTAAAAATGTAACAGATAAAAGGAAGGTGTGGTAGTCCCTGCTAGTTTAGATCTTACATTAAGGCGATACTGAAAGTATCTACCAATCTGCGACGCGCCACAAATATACAAGATTTTTAGGTTTTTTTACATTACACAGGAGGCCCCGAAGAAAATAATTCTCCTCAGGACCTATATCATAGCCAGGGGGATGCTGTGTCTTTTGAGAAAGGGAAGTAGATGAAGTCCTGTGAAGGAAAAAGGTATGAGGGGTAGGTCAGTGTGTCCAGGAGTGACGGATGATATGAATCCATCCCTCCCACTGGGAACAAGGCGATGGGTCGAGAGAGTTCGACTGGAGAGGTCAAAAGGTCTCCCTCAACCAGTCTCTCCCGATCAGGCCTGCTACGTTGCAGGCGGGCAAACTCATCCGCCGCCAAGACCTAGAAAAACCTCATCCCATGATCCCGGGCACCCCTGTCACCAAAAGTAGCGAACTACTTGAGGTGACTTATAAGGCAGAGGCGTTGGTTATCCAATAAATGGTTCCCGGAGCGGTGGTACCCATACCCGCCTCCCAAATTGAAAAACAACTGAGATTTAAACATATTCGTGTCCGATCGATTTTACAGAAATATCAGTCGATTATTAAAACGTCTAAATAATCGAAAAAGTCGATTATGCTTATCAGTAGCACCACTATTCCGTACAATAATTCTCTGCCCAGTGGCGTTGCGAATAACTTTCAGGCCCCCGGGCCAGCCCGTTTACCCTCTACTGCAGGACGAATTGAATTACAAGCCACTGACAATGGACATCATCAATTATTGTGTGAATGAACTCCGCGTGCTCTGTGCTAGCATTCACTATTTGCCTGTTTTACATTCATAGCTAAATATATTAATTCATATAATTTGCAATTGAAGAAATGCCTACTTGTATTTTTGTTTTGGATTTGATTATATACTTTATTTTTATTGAATTTGTATTTGAATTAATTATATTTTTACTAGCTGGTTCCCGGCATGCGTTGCAAAGCCATATTCAAAGAAATACATTGTTTCTCCCTGAACCTGTAATCGGCCGGAGACGCGCGGGCGCGCGTAATTGGCGCATGCGCGGGAAAAAAAAATCGAATAAATTATGTTTGTCTGCAATTTTGACCCTTCTATGAACAGAATTTGTATGAAGGACAAGGTCAGAATCGCTTGCGCCAACATTTCCCCATAAGACGGGTAAAAATTTCATTCACCTTGCAACCCCAGAATATTTTTAAACGATTTTATTTATGGCATGAAAATGTAAAATTTGCCGTGAATTTTATCTGTCAAAGCCGATGCGTGTTCCTCGACTAAAACATCGTAAAACCTATTAATTTACGTAATTAACCTAAGTAATGTTGTTTTGGTACATAGTTTATTGTTCTAGGAATGTGTTTCGGTCAATAAAATATACGATATCTCAAAATTTATCCACAAAACATTCAATTCAAAATTCAAAATGGTGGTTTTTTAGGAAATTTCCGTATTTTTCCTGAAATTTGATGGCCTTTGACAGGTGAATCACCTTTCCCATGCGTCCCCTTTCCCCTCCCGCGTCCCATTCATAGCGATGCTAGTCCCTTTCTTAGGGATGCGAGTTATTTATATTTTAGATTAATAAAAACAGTACGTTGCCATCATTTTTTAACGTACAACGCCTTTAAAAAATTGTAATACTTTTACAACTTAAGTTAGCTGTGAGCACCAGATTTAATTTTTCTAAACGGTGAATTAATAACTTCGGGAGGTATTTATTTAGAAAAATCTTAAATATTAGTAAGACGTTCTTCAGAATTAATTTAAATGAACCCTGCGGAAAGGTCGAATCTCCAGGCCTGCTTGGTTGAATTCGACCGTACGTCCGTCTAATACGCCGTGCCGCGGCCTAAGATTCTGAATATATTTTAGGGTATAGTGTCGTCTTCCATTTAGTAGTTTTTGCGTGGGAGAGTAACAATCACGCATACATACATGCAGACTTTCTTGTTATAAAGGTTGGGTAATCGCTTTGTCAGTAGATGGCATTGTGTTTTTCGTGTTCCAAAGCAATGTGTGCCGGGTCTGCTAGTATACAATAAACGAAATTTATAAAACTGTAAAAATCTAGTGATGAATAAATGTATTTATCATTATGATTCTATATTTTTAATACCCTAGCGTCTGTCGTAGCTCGTAGCCACTGGCTTCACGTAATATATACTACCGAAAGTTTTTTAGTTTTTTTTTTTTTTTACTTTAACTCCACAAAGTAGGCCCGGAGGAAAATAATTCCCCTCTAGGCCGATGTCATCTTTGGGTATTCTGTGTGGAGGGTCCATTCAGGAAAGGAAGGAGAGGCAGTTCTTGTAAAGGAAGAAGGTAAGAGGGGTAGGTAGAAATTTGGGTTTCAATCTGTCCAGGAGTGACGAACGTATGAATCCATCCCTCCCACTGCGGTGCAAGGCAATTTTCTGAAAGAGGCCTGCTGGCATCTTCCTAAAGCAGTCTTCCCCGATCCGGCCTGCCACGCAGTTGTTGGGCAGACTCATCCGCCGCCAAGACCATGACAAACCACACCCGGATGTGAACCCGGGCACCCCTGATAAGTCACCAAGCATAGCGAACCACTTAGAGTGACCTATGACAGAAGTGTTGAGGACAGAGAAAATTTTAGCCATCTATAATATTCAAATTATACTTAGAGCACCCATCAGGGTATCTAGCATGGTCGATCGATATAATTTTTATCTAAAATATCCGTAACTTATCATCGCTCCCTAGCACGACTGCAGGCCGCTAACGAACAAATAACAGTTCACGTCAAATAAAGTAGGAACCCTTAGTCGTTGTGACCTGTTATTTGTTCGTTAGCGACCTGCAATCGTGCTTGGGAGCGATGACAAGTTACCGACATTTTCGATAAAACCTATATCGATCGACCATGCTAGGTACCCAGAACCCACAGAACAGATGTTTTTAAAGCGCTGAATTTAATGTCACTGAAACAATTATATACAAAAGATATTCTAATGTACGCATTCAAAAACCAGGATAACTTTACACAGATAAACTCGGGCCGATTCACAAGATCTAAATTACAACATACGTTCCACCAACCTACAACTAAAACGACTTTTGGATAAAGAAATATGCAATACTTCTCTATAAAATTATTTAATTTACTCCCTCTTGCAATAAAAACCATAAAAAATAACCGCCTTCAAAAGAAGCATAAAAATATGGATTATGGACATGGGAAGGAAGAATATAGATACAATTTTGCAACCCAACAAAGAAAAATGCTTGTTTTGTACTTTCTTTTAGATTTAACTTCGTGAGGGAGCGGGCCGTATCGGTAGAGACGGGGCGAGAAATAAAAGGCGTCAGTCGGTGTAGTGAGTCAGTCGTTTGTTAGGCTACGTAGCGAGGGTCGGTGAAGCGGTAACATGATGTAATGCGGAGTGCCGTAGATGAGATGCTGCAGGCGCTCGGAGGAGATGGAGATGGTGGAGATGACCTATCATCCTGGCCGTTGCTCGACGCTTTGAGTCGCGGAGATGAACGGTGAGTGGCTCGGTGAGCTGAGCCACCAACAGGTAGTCCTGGCGAGGCGGAGCGTGTTTCCATGGCAGCGAAGCACGGTGCGCTTCGGGGTGCATGAAATGGTGAGCTGATCCCTGGACTGAAGGTGATGCAAGCCTTGTAAGTCGCGGGATGTAGTTGTTCTGCGTAGCTGAAGACACGATGGGCCTTGTAGCTGAGACGTGGTGATGGACCTCGGGAAGCTTCCCTGGAGAAAGCGGAGATGCAATGCAGGAGCACTTGTGCGGAGATCTGTTACATGCTGAGATGTTGACCGACTAATGGTCTGGGACTGACTGTTAGATAGATACTGACTGAGCGAGCGCCGAGTTTAGTCGCTTCATATATACCAACGCGACCGGTGGAGTAATGTTCCATTCGCGTGTACACTGGAAGGTACTGGAACATACCCGTGTGCTGAATATTCAGGCGGCTTATAAACTCTAGACCTTTCTAGGCGGTGGCGATATTATTATTTATCGGCGCGGCAGGCGGCCGAAGTCCACCGTGCCGGCGAAGGTAGATAGGTATGTACTCACGTAAGTAACTTGTCGGTATCGCGCGAATATCATATGTTTCTCGTGTCTTCTTTTGATGGCGAAGTTGATAATGATGTGTCCTCGGTAACGATTTTCCTCGGTAATATTCTAACGTAGGTATTTACTTATAATTCAAATAAGAAAACTTGTACAATGTGTCTTTAGAACGGGGTACCCCAGTAAGGACACATTTTTTTCTAAAAAACTGTAAAACAAAGAAAAATAAATAGAACAATTGAAATTTTCATAGTTAGGTTTTATTGAAATTTTCATATTTTAGTTATTACTAGCTGACCCGACAAACTAACCGCCTCACAATCAATAACTGTTGAATTAAATTCAGTTAAGTTAAAAATTACACAACGAAGCAATCATCAATTCGCAAATGTCCTTGTCTTGTTTTTGTCAGTCTCAGAGATGGCATTGTGTACGGATTTATATATTTTGTGATTTTATTACTTTTCCACTTACTTACGGGAATTTGAGAGGCGGGTATGGGTGCCGCCACCCCGGGAACCTTTTATTGGATAACCAACACCTCTGTCATACGTCACCCATAGGTTACCCCAAGTGATTGACTACGTTTGGTGATTTAGCAGGGGTGCCCGGGTTCATGGGGTGACGTTTGTCCGGGTCTTGGCTGCGGATGCGTCTGCCCACCTGCTGCGTGGCGGGCCGGATCGAGAGAGACAGGTTGAGGGAGGTCTTTTGATCTTTCCAGCTGGGCTCTCTCGATCCATCGCCTTGCACCGCAGTTGGAGGGATGGATTCATACGTCCGTCACTCCCGGACACACTGACCCCAGATTTCTACCCACCCCTCGTACCCTTTTCCTTCCCAGAATTTCCTATCCTTTCCTCCCCTAAAAAGACCCTCCACACAGCATCCCCTAAGATGACACAGGTCACTCCTATGTGGAGCTGATGTAAAAAATGCCTTTATTTTCTTTATGCGTGTGAGAGATTTTTATTATAATCATTCTATCTTTCTTTTGGATGGGTGCAGATATACTTTCACCGTTTGTTTCATTTTTGTCTATTGACATAAAGAGAGGCAGCACTATATTTATGTTTAAGAACAAAAGCAAAACAATCAGCGCTTTAACATTTGATGTTTTTGAATTTTTGGAATTCACTCACTATTCGATATTATAGGTACTTATCACAAAATCCCTGCAGCTCTTTCAAAAAATGAGAATTCGTTCCATACAAAATGTATGTTGAAAAGAATTTTCTTAATAACTATTTTTTTCGTTAATTTTTGCGATGTTTTAATAGATATTCTGCTATTCGGGGCGGAGACAAATCCAATAATTCAAATATCATAAAAATCGGTCCAGCCGTTCTCGAGTTATAAATGGTGTAGCTAACCCGACTTTGCTTTATATATTAAAGATAATATTATACTATTTCGTTATACATACCATTATGACCCGACTCAACTCTATGATTCACTTGATCATGCCATGACATCCTTGGGTGTCCCCAATTTCTTAAGCCGCCGCTACCAAAGTTTCTACAGGTTTCTTAAATTTACTTAAACATTCGAAGTTTTTAGGGTCTTGAAAAAATTATATGTTATTTTTTAAGATATTATCTGTACATTCCCCACGCCGAAACGGCAATTATACGAAATTCCTTCGAAAGAAAAAATCGCAAATTATGCTCCGAAAATTATTATAAACACGTTTATTTCAGTTATTTTACAAGTTATAGTTGTGAAAAAATTCACAGTGTTTCTTTAAATGATACTTAAGACGCCTTCCACAACATTTTTGCTATATTTGAAACGAGTCGTGTTTTATTAAACATTTCCACAAGCGCTCCTCCAACATTCGTAATAACATATCTCTCCATCTTCTTCTTTTTGAGAGCGGATGCGGCGCCTTAATCGTCACCTCAGTGGACAATCGACATTTTTTTCAAAAATGATTATTGGACGCAAAACCACTTCTTTTGCGCATTCCTACAATCAAAATAGGTTTCAGAGCCATTTGTGTTGTATATATATCCGAATATAATTGTGTGACGAAGTTCTAACATCCAGTTTTTCATTTTCACATTTGCGTCATATATTCTCCTTACACAACTTTCATTGTTAATTCGCTCTACATGCTTAAACCATCGGAGCGTCCCTTTCTTAACCTTACTCATTACACTTACATCAGCCTTGCATTATTTGCGGATCTCACGCTTATATAACCATGCACGATGGTACATGGTTTTACCACACGAACCCATTTCCACAGCACTCAGTCTACCTGCATCCTTCCTCTGCCAGTTCCACGCCTCACTGCTGTCTCACAATCAGCGTAGGTACCAGCACTCCATTGTGGACTGCCAGCTTTTTTTGACATTACACAGTATATTTGCGGCACCTTCTAGAGTGGAAGATACTCTCAGTATCGCCCTGGTATAAGACCACCATTCAGAATTAAAACCTTGCTTGAAATGGCGTTAGCCGTGTTTGGTGACCAGATCTGAATAGCCAGGTACTTCCTCACCCTCCTCTTCTCCATCTCCTTCCCCTCCCCACTACCTTCATCCTCACAACATACTCCAATTGGGGATACCATAGTCTCACTGGCTCCAGACAGGAGCAGCTGGGACTCTTGTAAAGTATTCCTTTAAAATGAAAAAAATAAATAAAAAAAAGGTATGAGTACCGCCGCCCCGAGATTTTTACCATTTATTGGATAACCAACAACCTTGCATTAGCGACTTTGGTGACTTAGTAGGTATGCCCGGATTGATGGGGTGAGGTTTTGCAGTGTTGGCGGCACATGTTTTGCGCACCTATTGCGTTGTAGGCCGGATCGGGAGAGACTGGTTGAGGTACACCTTTTTACCTCTTCGTCACTCCTAGACACGTTGACCCCCAGATTCCTAAAAACATATCTATACATACATACTCTTCTCAATCGCATTCCCCTCCCCACTACCTTCAGCCTCACAAAATCCTAAATTTGTGGTTGCGATAGTCCCAGAGGCCCCAAACAGCAAAAAAATATTTTTTTTTTTTAAATTTCATCGTATCTACACTGAAAAGTTTTTTTAAGGTCTTTTCACTGTACTGTATAGGGAAGTGATCTTAAAGAGACTGGGTTAGTTACCTAAAAGTATGTACAATGCGCAGTAGGTAGTGCGCAAGGCGTTCATGCCCGGTCCATTGGTTCGCTCCCCAACCGACTAATGGCCGTATAAGTGTTTCAAGATGGGCTCCTACCGGGCGGTCAGAAAGTCCTTAACATTATTGGCCTAGTCAAAGACTTAGATCCTGGACATTGGAGCAGATGTGTAATTTACATTTTTAAATTTTCAATTTGGGAGGCGGGAATGGGTACTGCCGCCCCGGGAACCTTTATTGGATAACCAACACCTCTGTCATAGGTCACCCCAAGTGGTTCGCTACGTTTGGTGATTTAGCAGGAATGCCCAGGTTCATGGGGTGAGGTTTGTCTAGGTTTTGGAGGCGGATGACCAGGACATACTGAACCCCAGATTCCTACCCACCCCTTAAACCCTTTTCCTTCCCAGAACTCTCCTCCCCTCCCTTTCCTTAAAAAAACCCTCCACACAGAATCCTCAAAGATGACATAGGCCCTGAGGGAAATTATTTTCCTCAGGGCCTCCTGTGTGGAGTTCATGTAAAAAAAAAAAAAAATTGTCGCAGATGTGTAATTTACATTTTTACATTAGGGAAATTATGTAATTTTCATTTTTACATCAGGGCAGATGTCTAATTTACATTTTTACATCAGGATAGATGTCTAATTTACATTTTTACATCAGGATAGATGTCTAATTTACATTCTTACATCATGGGAGATGTGTAATATTTACATGTTAAAATTTTTACATCAGGGCAGATGTGCAATTAACATTTTTACATCAGGGCAAATGTGTAATATATTTTTACATTAGAGAAATTGTGTAATTTACATTTTTACATCAAGGCAGAATTCTAATTAAGATATTTTTACATCATGGCAGATGTTTAACTTACAAGTTTACATTTTTACATCAGGGCAGATGTGTAAATTACATTTTTACATATGGGAAATTGTGTAATTTACATTTTTACATTAGGGCAGATGTCTAATTGACATTTCTACATCATGGCAGATGTGCAATTTCAATGTTTACATTTTTAATTCAGGGCAGATGTGTAATTTATTTATTTACATCAGGACAGATGCGTGATTTACATTTTTACATTACCATCTGCCCTGATGATAAACATTGCAAGACGTTGGCTAAAAAAGAAAGTAGCGAAACACGGCATAAAACCCAAAATTAAATCATGACTATCCTGTGTAGTTCCCGTAGGATAGCAACTTATATTCAGTTTTTTTTTTCATTTAATGTTATAAAAAGTTCATTTGAGACATTCGAGAATATTTTTGAATTTTATTATATTTTGTAGATAAACAAGTATCCGTGAATTTAAAAATGAAAGTCAGTTTCCAGTCACCGTGTACCCTTAATCTTTGTTCGACTGAATTCCCAAACATAATGCCAAGGAAATGGTCCATGCTTGAGAGTATTTAACTTGAGGGTCCCGAGGAATAGCGGCTTAAGTCTTAGTAAAGTTGTTGAATTTTACGGCGCCTTTCCATGTATTGAATAATATCACATTTTAATCGAAGGTTTCTTTAACAATATTCAGCACACATAATTATATTTTATTTTAATGGTGCTCAAGAATCTTAACTGCCTCCAACCATCTGGAGCCGGTGAGACTATGGCATCTCCAATTGGGGTGGGTAGTGAGGCTGAAGGTTGTGGGCAGGGAAATATGAAGGTTGGAAAGATACGGAATGTGAAGGTTGGAAAGTACCTGCCTGTTCAGATCTGGTCACCAAACACGGCTAAAGCCATTTCAGGCAAATTATCGCCCAGTATAAGACCACCATTAAATTGTTTTATTTTTTTTTACATGAGCTCCACACAGGAGGCCCTGAGGAAAATAATTTCCCTCAGGGCCTATGTCATCTTTGGGGATGCAGTGTGGAGGGTTTTTTTTAAGGAAAGGAAGGAGAGGAGAGTTCTGGGAAGGAAAAGGGTTTAAGGGGTGGGTAGGAATCTGGGGTTCAGTATGTCCTGGTCATCCGCCTCCAAGACCTAGACAAACCTCACCCCGTGAACCCGGGCACCCCTGCTAAATCACCAAACGTAGCGAACCACTTGGGGTGACCTCTGGCAGAGGTGTTGGTTATCCAATAAAGGTTCCCGGGGCGGCGGTACTCATTCCCGCTTCCCAAATTCTGAATGGTGGTCTAATACCAGGGCGATACTGAGAGTATCTTATGCAATTTGTGCATGCCGGGATTTGAACCCGCGACCTTCGGATTGCTAGTCGAGAGCCTAACCCCTCGACCACGGAGGCCGTCAAACTAATTTCGATTGTTTCTGTAACTCCGGTTCAATGAACTCTAGAACTTTTGCTTTGAATTTAGGTTTCACGTTTTCAAAATTGGAAGGGTTTGTTTGTAGAATTCAGATAAGATTCAAATTTAATCGTATATTAAAAACGTGTAATTCTTTTATTTAAATTTTTGACAAATGTCATAATTCATGTTTAATTTTTCATTTGAAAGATAAATATTGATGTTTGTCTGTAAAATTGAAAATGCGGAAAATCTAGTTGTAACAAATATCTATTTTCAACTTCGAAAGTCCCGTGGTTTTTCACGGGTCTGCGCTTGTACTCTATTATCATTGTTCAAAATTGACAGGCTACCGACATCTGTGGTTTGCTTGAGTAAACTCCGATTAAATTATCAGATCAACATGATAGTGTGAGTCTTTGCTAAGGGTTTAAGTCAGGTTTGAAATGTCACGGTGTCCTTTATTTGTGTTGGATATTTTACCTTATAAATAGGCACGCTTCTGGTTTTTAGTGATCTTTTTCCACGCAAAGTTTAAATAACCGCCAGTTGGGCCCGGTGTAATTAGTATTCACACCGTTATTTTATACATTAAAACATGTTGTCCTGTGATTGAAAATAAAAGTGCATGTTTTTTGTAAAAACAGTTATTTATAAAAGGGATTCTTACATTTTTAACAAACATATCTACCAAAAACTAATTAAAAAGTGTGTAAGAAAGAACTGTAGTATTATATGTTTAAGAATTCTTCATGATAGCTTTTTGTTTGACAAGCCCCCAAAGGGCTCACAAACTCCAACAGCTCGTAGGGCTTTGAAGCAAAGAATGGACGGTTACCTCGAGAGTGTTTTCTCTTGGGGTAAAAATAATCTCGTTAAATTTAATGTTTCAAAGACCCAATCTTGTCTGATTACGTCTAAAAGGGATCGAAATGAAAATCTAGTCTCTTTCAACGGAAGCAATCTTCCGAACAGGCCCTCCATTGATACGCTTGGTGTAACCCTAAGTGACCAGATCAGGTATGGGGGCTCCATCGAAGCCAGAGTAAAGTTAGCCTCCCAAAAGCTGGGCGTACTGTACAGGGCCCGCAGATACTTTAATAGTACACAACTGCTAACCTTGTACAAATCACAAGTACGCCCCACGGTTAAATTTGGCAGCCATCTCTGGTCTGGAGCTCCAAAATACCTGAAAAATACCCTCGACTCTGTGCAGAAGCGGGCGGTCCGTTTGATAGATTCTCCCATCTTAACAGACGGATTGCAATCTTTAGAGCTCAGGCGTCGGGTGGGAATGCTATCCTTGTTCTACCGGTATTACAATGGAAGATGCTCCGAGGAACTAGCATCATTGATCCCTTCGGCACCGGTGCATAGTCGGGAAACACGCCAAACGCGTGCCCAACATTTGTACACGGTTGACATTTGTCACATGAGAACGGGTCGTTTCTTCGACTCGTTCTTGTGTTCAACAGCTCGGCTGTGGAACGATTTGCCGGCCTCTGTGTTTCCTCCTTCCTACAACATGGGTCTCTTCAAGACCAATGTTCATTCCTTCCTCTCCTCAAAAAGACCCTCCACACAGCATCTCAGATGACATAGGCCGTGAAGGAAATTAATTTTCCTCAGGGCCTCCTGTGTGGAGTTAATGTAAAAAAAAAAAGAACAAAACCGTCAGCGCATTGATACTTGACATTTTTGAATTTTTGGAATTCACACACACTTCAATATGATCCTTGCAATTATTCCATATTTTCAAAATTATCATCACGGCTAGTAGGAGTACGGGACATTACGGTGGGGTGTGTGAGAGAGATGCAACTCAAATGCAAAATGTTAACTTTTTTCCTTTTTTTTCACATGAGCTCCATGCAGGAGGCCCTGAGAAAATAATTTCCCTCAGCACCTATGTCATCTTTGGGGATGCTGTGTGGAGGGTTTTTTTAAGGAAAGGAATGAGAGGAGAGTTCTGGGAAGGAAAAGGGTTTAAGGGGTGGGTAGAAATCTGGGGTTCAGTATGTCCTAGTTATCCGCCTTCAAGACCTAGACAAACCTCACCCGATGAACCCGGGCACCCCTGCTTAGTCACCAAACGTAATAAACCACTTGGAGTGACCTATGGCAGAGGTGCTGGTTATACAATAAAGGTTCGTGGGGCGGCGGTACCCATTCCCGCCTCCCAAATTGGAGGAAACAGACCTACGTACATTGCGCGTCTCATCTTTTGAAAGAGCTGCATCATAGTTATAAGGAACGCATGGTAATAACCTTTTTAATGCGGTCACGGTACAGTAATCGTGAATCCTCACGGTAATGGTCACAATCCTTCTACACCTGTGGTTCCCAACCTTTTTATGACCAGGGACTACCATGACATTTATTTGTTCTCATAACAATATACTATAATAAGACTTGGGTAACTAACTACAAATGACACAAATACATACCTGCTATAACATCATACCTGTTATAACTTTACAAATCCTAATTTTTATTTAACCTTTTTTGTTTTTCATATATATATATTTTCTTCTTCTTTTCTTAACTTTAGTTTTGTAAATACGGAATTATTTGTTCTATAAATATGTTAAACCATAATTATGTTTAAATTTACTAATTTAAAGTTTATAGCACAATTGTTGGTAAAATGTTATTTATTTAAAGTAAGTTCACAGATCACATATAGTAAAAATAGTCACAGTGTATCAATTCACAATAATAATAATTAACTGAGCAAGGGATCGGAGGGAACCTTGCTGTTTAGTCTTTGGGAACAACAAAACTGACTGTGGTTCTGCTTAGAGGGTCGTACCATAGGACGAAGCGCAACTAAGGCAGCAGTCGGCGTCTGGTTGGTGCTTTACTTATGGTAGTAGAATACTCCTTAGAGGGTCGTGCCAAAGGACGAAGCGCAACTAAGAGAGCGTACTAGTCAAGAGCGAGCTACAGACGAACTGGTTTAATTTAGGGCTCGCAGCTCTTTATATAGGCCATTCCTTGTTGCGGGGCGTGGTTTATGTAGCGACTCGAGAGTAGGAAATGCGCAGAAGGCGTCTGCGCAGCCTGGTTCGCCTAGTTTTGGGTGAGCAGGATGGCGCTGTACGGGGGAAAGAGATGGTGTAGTGGCAAGCGTAAAAACGGCGCGCTACAAGTTTAATTTGCCATGTTGTATCTTAACTGCATTAAAAAAAAAACTTAAATATACCCACGAACTGGCGAGATGCCTAGGATTTTTTTTTTTTGTTATCATACATATATGTATACTATTGTAATATCTTTTATTTTGTTAAATTGCATTATTGTTTATCTTTAAGCTAAATATTTAATTTTATAGTTCCTTTTTTTTATTTCTTATCAAAAGAAATGTTTTTTTGTAATATTTTTATGTATCTAACAAAAAAAAAAAAAAAAAACTAATAAAAAAATTTAAAAAAAATGATAAACTGTTAATCGCGTAACTAAACGCGTCCTTGCAATTACTATCATTTTGCAATTCAATGTGCTATTCTTCGTCTTCTTCAGCTACTTCTCCATCATTAATTCGGTACACAACCCTAACAACTTTTTGTTTGTTCAAAACTCACATTTTTACCATTTTTGGCGAATTCGTAACTATAATAACTTTTTTATTTCCATGCCGCACAAGAAATGCGAGTTATTTATATTTTAAATTAATAAAAACAGCACCTTAACTTAGAAGCTCTGCAAGAGGCTACTCAAGGACTTGTTATAAATGGGAAGATTCTGAACAACCTGCGTTATGCAGATGATACAGTACTTCTATCAAGTAACATTGAGGATTTCACTTTTGCTGAATCAAGTAGTGAAGACTTGTGAGAATTTTGGGCTGGAACTGAATATAAATAAGACAAAATACATGCTCATAAGCAAAAATAACGCATTGGATGAAAATCTTTATATTGCTGGAACAAAACTAGAGAAGGTACAGAGTATTGTATACTTGGGCTGCAATGTAAATGATAGATGGGATCCTTCAGTTGAAATCAAATGCCGCATTGAGCAAGCTCGTGCAACTTTATCCGCATGAAAAAAATGTTCTGCAGTCATGATCTCAACCTTGGATTACGAATGCGAATGGTCAGATGCTACGTGTTTTCGGTATTATTTTACGGAATGGAAGCATGGACGCTTACTGAAGAACTTATTAGGCGACTTGAGGCATTCGAGATGTGGATCTACAGAAGAATACTTAAAATAAGCTGGATGGACAGGGTTACAAACGAAGATGTTATGGTTCGGATGAATAAAGAAAAGGAAGTAATTAAAACTATAAAAATCCGAAAACTTAAATATCTTGGACATGTGATGAGACATCCAGAGAAGTATGAGATCCTGCATCTCATAATGCAGGGAAAGATTGCCGGAAGACGGGGCCCTGGAAGAAGGAGAACCTCATGGTTGAAAAACCTGAGACAGTGGTATGGCCAGTCTACCGTGGAGCTGTTCCGGGCTGCAGTAAACAAAGTCCGCATAGCCAACATGATAGCCAACGTCCGTTGAACGGACAGGGCACAAGAAGAAGAAGAAGAACATTAATATATTTTATGTACAACGATTTTAAAATTTTATAACCCGTTTTTCAACTATAAAGTTAGCACCAGATTTTATTTTTCTAGACGATGAATTAATAACTTCGGGATGACAACATGGAGCTGCATTTTAAATATTTGTAACACGTTCTTCAGAATTAATTAAAATGAACGCGGCAAAAAGGTCGAATCTCTAAGGCCTGCTAGGGTGAATTCGACCGTACGCTTTCTTTACTTACGTCGTTAAGATTCTCACATTATTTTTCTTCTTCTTCTTTTCTTTGATAAGCCAAATTCGACAGTAGGTCCGTCTAATACACGGGTCGCGAGTCGCAATTTGTATTCACGGCTTCTTTACTTACGTCTTAAGATTCTGAATATATTTTACGGTATATTGTCGTCTTCATACCAAAAGAGACCTTTCGATTCGGTTTTGAAGTAAATGAATAATTTTGTTTTTTATAATTTTTTTTTTTTATAAGAATATTGTACATTGCTTAGTTTTTTTGTGGTGTTTCATCCGCCATGCTAGGGATATCCCTGTGTTATGGCGGGTGAAGTTTACAGATATGAAATTATACATTTGTAGTGGTTGATAAATAAAATTAGAAGTTGTACAGATTAAATTAAGTTGAAAATTTTTATAATAATAATAATTAATTCATTGATAATAATTGTAATAATTAATCTTGATTGACTGCCGTAATATAGTACCATATTATGAATATGAACCAAATTAAGTTTTAGAAAATGAATTTTATAAAATATATTATGATAAAACCATACTAACAGACAGAACAATTAGTCATAATAGACCTGATATAGTTTTACATGACAAAATTAAAAAAAAATAACTTATATCATTGATGTAGCTATTCCAAATTCCTGGAATATTCAAAAAACTGTTTCTGAAAAAATTAGAAAATATACAGATTTAGGAAATGAGATTAAAAGAATTTGGCATTCTCGGACTATAAAAATATTACCATTTGTTATTTCGGCTACTGGCATTATACCTAGGTCTCTGATTCAAAATTTAGGCGTATTAGATTTGTCAAAGAATTTATATATAAAAATGCAAAAATCGGTAATTTTAAATACATGTAGGATTACAAAAGATTTTGTAAATATTTATATTGAGGGATCAGTAGGATTTATAGGCTCAATTAGGAATTCCACAGAGCCGAACCCTCTGATATGAAAATATCTGGAGTCGGTGAATTATTTTCCCATCTGGTCTCTGGTAGGTTGACATGTTGTTCTTGTATTGTTTTGTAATTATAATACTTATATAGTGCAATTGCATAACGTGGATTGACCAGATGATCATTTGGGAAGTGTGTGAAAGGGTTTAGTTTTTCCTGTGGGGAAAATTAAACCCGGACATTTAAATCTGGTGCATGATATAATAAGTAATAATATTGTAATAATAGTTATTAAAATATAACATATAAGAAATAGTAATTTAATTATTTGTTAAATTAAGGAATTACGGAACATCGTTTCTAATCATCTTTTCCAGTTGTAAGGATCCATGTTGTAAGGATTATGTTTTGGTTTAAATGTTTCACGGACCACTGGTTGGGAACCACTGTTCTACACCAATAAAATATTTCTCTTCGACGCACACAAGGATGGTCAAAGTAAATTATGGCTTAAAAAATACGTTAAAAGTTTTGTCTTCAAACTAATCAAAAATTCCTTTAAAATGTTCTCTATAAAGCAGTTCAAAATGAACAGCAAGAATATATTTTGTGAACGGCTTTTTGTGAACGCCTTTATTATTACCGTGACTGCTCCGTAGATCCTTACAATACTGGCCCTGACTATAATTTTGAAAGTATGGAAAATAGTTCCGAGGATAATATTGAAGTGTGAGTGAATTCCAAAAATTCAAAAAAGTCAAATCGTCGCCTTAGTTCTTATGTGTCCAAACGACCATTTGAAAATTCGACAGGATGTGAAGGTTTTCAGTCATTATTTCAATGAAACATTATGAGAGGTGTTTAAGATAAATCTATATAGGCTTCGTTAGTTTAAATAATTCTTAGTTAAGTGATTAACTATAATTTTTTTATTTTAATTTTAATGTGGAGATTGGACAAATACTAAAATGGTCTATTGAACAAACAAGAACTGAGGGGACGAAATGTCAATGCGCTGATGGTTTTGCTTTTGTGCTTAAACATATAATGCTGCATCTCTTTCTTAAACACTAAACAACAACAACAGTCAAAAGTGAGACAAATGGTCAACGTATCCGCACCCCCTCCAAAGAAAACATACAATCATTATCATACATCTCCCTCACACGTACAAAGAAAATGAAACTCAAATTCCCGTTGCCGTGGCTGAGCCTAAATAACAAAGTAGTACTTTGGAGGAAAGAGACACCACGTATTTTTATGTGTCTCTTCTTTTGTCTCACGATTATTCAAAGTTTAAGAGCTGGAGCTTAATAGCGTTAAGCCGCCGCTACCCGAATTTCTACCAAATTTCTTACATATCTCCCTTAAACACGTTAAGTTTTAAAGCTCTTAAATAAAAAATGTTTTTCTTGAAGATAATATCTAGACATTCCCCGCGCCGAAACGCAAATTATATCAATTTGGGAGGCGGGAATGGGTACCGCCGCCCCGGGAACCTTTATTGGATAACCAACACCTCTGCCATAGGTCACCCCAAGTGGTTCGCTACGTTTGGTGATTTAGCATAGGTGCCCGGGTTCATGGGGTGAGGTTTGTCTAGGTCTCGGAGGCGGATGACCAGGACATACTGAACCCCAGATTCCTACCCATCCCTTAAACCCTTTTCCTTCCCAGAACTCTCCTCTCCTTCCTTTCCTTAAAAAAAACCCTCCACACAGCATCCCCAAAGATGACATAGGTTCTGAGGGAAATTATTTTCCTCAGGGCCTCCTGTGTGGAGCTCACGTAAAAAAAAAAAATAAAATAAAATAAAATTCCCTCAATAGAAAAAAAATCGCAGAGTCTATGATTCAATTTAGTTCGAGTTGAATCTTGCAATCACATATAAAGATAGCAACCAATAATATGTGAGTTAAGAAAATGAAGATAATGTTGGTAGATCTAAGTCGAAGTATGATACAGTTATTCCTATTATTAGTATTATTATTCCTGAAATGTAATTATGTACATTTCAGGAATAGTATGAAATAAACATGTCAATTTGTCTGTCCTGGAACGGGAAACTTTCCTAGTTGGACAGGCAAAGCTTCCTAATATATGTAATTTGTACTTTCTTTTGTATCTATCTATAATAAATAAATAAATAAAATAAATACGTTAAAAGTGACCGAATTTCATATGGGTTCCGTAGCTCAGTTGGTAGAGCACTTGCCATGTAAGCAAAGGGTCCTGGGTTCGAGTCCCAATGGAGCCAATATCTTTTTCCGATTTTTCTGTTTCCAGATTTTCGACTGAGTTTCGCTAATTTGTCTTCATTTAATAAAATATATTTTAAATCTGTACAGAGCCACTGAGGTGATTTTGCACAAAAACTGTGAAACTAGTCCAAATTGCTTGTAATTTTTGCAGTAATTACTACCCTCACTATAATCCTGAACCCTAATGCATGTCCCCAGAGTAGCAAGTAACGCGTACGCACAATTCAAAAGATATACACAAAAAGTACAGCTTTAGATCGATATGTATAAACGAGTACAGAACCGTGATAAACTTACCAGAGTAAAAAATTTAAGTCATTTAATGACCCTCAGTCAAATCTACCCCATTACAATGCCTTAAGGCTCTGCAACTGGGCCCGAAAAGAAGAAGATGGAGAGATACGAAATTAGGAATGTTAGAGGAGAGCGCTAACATTTACAGCGACAAAATCGATGCGAAAATGTTTAATAAAACACGACTCGTTTAAAATAGAGCAAAAATCTCGCAGGCATTATCTTAAATAGCATTTAAAGAAACACTGTGAATTTTTTCATACATATAACTTATAAAATAACTGAAACAAACGTGTGTATAATAACTTTTGGAGCATACTTTGCGATTTTTTTCTATCGAGGGAATTTTATATAATTTGCGTTTTGGCGCGGGCAAAGTTAGATATTATCTTCAAGAATAACATATATTTTTTAAGAGCTTTAAAACTTACCGTGTTTAAGGGGAAAATGTAATAAATCGTTACAAATCCGGGTTGCGGGCCCTTAAGGCCCGGTAGTAAGCCTACAAAAAGAAGAAAAAGTAGAGATATGTAAATATGAGAGAGCGCTAATTTTTAAAACGATAATATTTTAGCGAAAATTGTGAAAACACGACTCATTTAAAATAGAGCAAAAATCTCGTGCGAAATAATAGCATTTAAAGAAATATTGTAAATTTTTTCATATAACTTGTAAAATAACTGAAACAAACGTGTTTATAATAATTTTCGGAGCATAGATAGCATTTCGGAGAGAGTTTTATATAATTACCGTTTCGGGATGGAAAATGCATAATTTTTTAAGTATTAAAATTTTGGGTAAATATGCAGTTAGTCCACCTCACGGATAATACGGAACGTTCGTGTTGTCGAAGTTTGATGCACGGATAATACGGAATGTTCCTTTTTTAGCTAATAGACAATCAAATATGACATTTGTCGGAAGTACCAATCTTATAAAATAAATTCTCTAAAATAAACTCGCTTTTCATCATACTTTTAAAAAACATCCCAGGTTTTGAATGGTTTGTTTGGCTACGCAGGGTTTGTCTAGCGGGTTTGTGTAATTATTTTAATACATTTCTTTCCATGTTCTACTGTTACAAATACTTGTCAATGATGCATTCACTTTGTTTTACGCAAAAATATTTTTCTATGATTGGCAGCATTGATGAAATGTTAAAATAAAAACGATGAATGAACATGGCGTTACCGCGCGAGTGAATTAATTTTAACAAAACTAAAATGTTAAATGCATATTTTTTGCATGTTTTTTGGTCTCCCCCGACATAAATACTCACTTTTCATAATAATAAAGCTAAATATAACTGTTTGGATAAAAAGTTTTCCGTATTAACGAGTAAGCGGTTTAATGCATAAATAATAAATTTTGAAAGCAATTTTTGGATGCATTCTTTAAAAAGGAAAAAACTTAAAAAGGCCCTCCACACAGCATCTTCAAAGATGACACAGGCCCTGAGGGTAATTATTTTTCTCAGGACCTCCTGTGTGAAGTTAATGTAAAATAAAAAAAATCGATTATAGGTATGAAATTGGTAAATAATGAACAAAAATTAATATGTTTTTTCATTCTGTTGACAAAAAAACAATGTTTATTTTGTTGTGATGTCTGATATAGCTAGTCAACTGTTTCACCTCATTCTCACACTAGATAAATGCTGGCGTCCCACAAGGATCGGTTCTGTCTCCGACTTTGTTTTTGTTGCACATCAATGACCTTTTGACATATGCACTAATTCATTGTTACGCGGATGACAGTTCAGTCCATGATAGCTTTTTGTTTGACAAGCCCCCAAAGGGCTCACAAACTCCAACGTTTCGGGGGGCTTTGAAGCAAAGAATGGACGGTTACCTCGAGAGTTTTCTTTGGGGTAAAAATAATCTCGTTGAATTTTATGTTTCAAAGACCCAATCATGTCCGATTACGTCTAAAAGGGATCTGTGTTTCCTCTCTCCTACAACATAAGTCTCTTCAAGACCCATGTTCACTCCTTCCTCTCCTTAAAAAGGCCCTCCACACAGAATTTTGGTTATATGTATTTTTGATGCCAAATAAAAAAAAAAATTGTTACAAAAATAGAAATTTATTTTCTGGATAGGGACACCCTAATCACCTAGCGGTATGAAATATTCTTTTAAAACTATTTTCATACCTACCAAATATAAATTAAAAAATCATAAAAATCGGTTAAGCCGTTTCGGAGGAGTGCGATCACAAACACCGTGACGCGAAATTTTTTATATAATACTAGCTGGTCCCCGGCATTCGTTGCTATGCCATTTAATAAAGAATTTGTTTCTCCCTGAGTGTCCTTTCCCATTCGTCCCGTTCCCCTTCCGCCTCCCCTTCTTCTCCTGCGTCCTATCCCCTCTCGCGTTCCCACTCCGTCACCTCCACCTTCCCTCTCCCCACTTCACTCCCCCCCTTCCCCCGTCCCGCGAACCCCCCTCCCGAGTTCCCTTCCCCTCGCCCAGGTCCCCCTCCCCCCTCCTAGGTACCCCTCCCCCCTCTCCCTCCCTCCCGCTTTCCATAGCAACAGCCGCTTCCTCGCGTGCCACCAATAGCAATTTTTTTATACAAATTTCATAATGCCAGAGCTCACCTGAAGTTTTATAAAAACCTTGTCCTAACAATAACGAACACATAAAAAAAAGAATTATCCAATTTGGTGCAGTCGTTCGAAAGTTATGCGCTTAGCAACACATTCAGCGATTCATTTTTATATTAAAGATAGATAGGTTTATTATTTTTTATCTTTGACTAGCTGACCCGGCCACGCGTTGCTGTGGCTAATAAAACACTTTGTAAAATCCAACCTTTGTAACCACCGCCGTCTTTGAGTTTATCGCGAAGACACAGACAGATGCCGCGGAGGACTTTAATTTATAATACGTAGAGATGGTGTGAAAGATTATAATAATATGAATGAAATGCTTGAAATAACTTTCCAATTATCCCATTGTACGTGACCATTTTTTAGAAGATAGAATGGGTATAGTAAGCTATCCGTAAAAGATTGATATATGCCTTCGCGGACTTTTTTGTAGATCTATAAAATAGGAATATTCCACCATGCATTGTTTTGTTATATCTCAAAGCGATTAGGCAGTGTTTTTAATTAAATCTCCCCGGCGCTGGCGGCTTTGACTTTTTCCGACACTTCTAACAATTATCGTTATGTTTCAACCAATTTACACAAATCTTTAACAAATTACAGACCCAAACCTTCCTCAAGAAACACTCCATCTATTGGTGAAAACCGCATGAAAATCCGTTCACTAGTTTTCGAGTTTATTGCGAACAGACAGACAGACAGACGGCGCGGGGGACTTTACTTTATAATATGTAGAGATTGTAGGTTTGAAATTGGTAAATACGAGGCACAAAATGTTTCTGTTGTGAAAAAGAATATTGTTTATTTTGTTGTGACATCTGATATCTGATATAGCTAGCCAAGTAGCGGGGAAGGGTTGCTCTCTGTAAGAGGTGGGAACTCAGTAAGGAAGAAGGTTTTAAGACCTTCCCTCATACACCACTTGAGATTACGCCACAAGGGTGCTCGACTCGGAGCATAAGGGTTCGCTTGACACTATTTTCATCCCAAAAGATAGAATCTTTGAGAGTAGAACATATGTTGGTTAATTTTTACCACAATGTTTTGATGGCCTAATTCTAGAACATCCAGATTCTGGTAAAGGTACTCGTATTGCGATGTCCAAGATTCGACATGATTTATTTTATTTAATTAAATCAAGACAATATAAGCGAAACTCAATCGAAAATCTGGAAACAGAAAAATCAGAAAAAGATATTGACACCTCTGGGACTTGAAACCAAAATCTAGAGATTGAGTCCCAGAGGTTTCAATATATTTTTCTGATTTTTCTGTTTCCAAATTTTCGATTGAGTTTCGCTTATATTGTTTTCATTTAATTAAATATTACAATTTGAGGTTTTACTCATAAAGTAAAAATAAAAATATTCATGCTAGAATTGCAGAAAAGTCAATAGATGTCGCATATTAAATAAAATGGATAAAGATTTATCCAGACGCTAAATAGAGAGCATTTAGTTCGGATTTGAATCTTGCAACCATACGTAAAGATAGTAGCCAATAATATATGCGTTAAGAAAATGAAAATAATGTGGGTGGTTCTTTGTCGAAGTATGATACAGTTAATTAACAAAAATTTTAACAAAACAAAAAAACGACTTAAAAAAATGTACTAAAAAGTAAAAAAATAATTTCGTATTCTTCTAAAACTTCATAATCAACTTACTTTTTCTACTCATCAATATGTAGGTACGATTGTTATTTTTGGAGTCGGTGTCAGCCAAGGTAGGTTTGTAACTACATAGATATTTATAGGTGAGATGTGCTTGTGTCGCACAAGCGACTTGCTGACACCGACTCCAAAAATAACAATCGTACCTACATATTGATGATTAGAAAAAGTAAATTGATTATGAAGTTGTAGAAGAATACGAAATTATTTTTTTACTTTTTAGTGCATTTTTTGAAGTCGTTTTTTTGTTTTGTTAAAATTTTTGTTTATTTTTAGATTTTTAGTGAATCTGAAGTACACTAACTAATTTGTCTGAATATGGGTAAACCTACTAAACGTGCTGCTCATATGAGACAGACATAATTTGACCATAACGTCAAATTAAGAGATTCGGCCGAGTTTCGTTAATTTGTCATAGATCCGATAATCAGAACCTAACCAAACTCTCATCAAATAACCCTTGAAGTACATCCTTTCCAATAAAAAAAGAATCATCGAAATCGGTTGGCGTGATATTGAGTTATTCGTCCATTGTCACGCACATACTTAATGCAAATTTAAGACTTATATGGTTTTCTCATGGGTGCCATTGTTGGAACTGAACCAAATTAAAATGGAACCACACGGGAAGCAGCAGCTTTCAAATAAAAAAGAATCATCAATATCGGTTCACCCAGTAAAAAGTTCTGAGATAACAAACATTAAAAAAAAAAAATTTAAAAAATACAGTCGAATTGAGAACCTCCTCCTTTTTGAAATCGTTTAAAAATGACCGAATTTGATATAGACACCGTGGCGCAGTGGTTAGCGCGTTTTTCCGGAAAGCAAGAGGTCCTGGGTTCGTGTCCCAGAGGTGCAGAAAAATAAGAAAAAGATATTGACACCTCTGTGACTCGAAACCAAAATTTAGAGATTGAGTGTGAGGTGTCAATATCTTTTTCTGATTTTTCTGTTTTCAGATTTTCGATTGAGTTTCGCTTATATTGTTTTCATTTAATTAAATTACAATTAATAATAATATTACAATTTGAGGTTTTACTCATAATGTTAAAATAAAAATATTCATCCTAGAATTGCAGAAAAGTCAATAGATGTCGCATATTAAATAAAATGGATAAAGATTTATCCAGACGCTATCTAGAGAGCATTTAGTTCGGATTTGAATCTTGCAACCATACATAAAGTAGTAGCCAATTATATATGCATTAAGAAAATGAAAAAGAAAATGAAGCGACACTAAAAAGAGACAAACACATACATCTATGATCTATGATATGATAGCCTGCGAAAGAATGATATAGAATAATCGGTCTCCTCTTTGTGTAGTGCTTCGTAGCCTCCCCACTCTTGTCTACTTTAGTTTTCTGAAGGTTTCACTTCGACCGCCTGTGAACTACACACACTTGTAATTTTTGAAATGAAAATTTATTTTCGACATTGTGATTTGAAACTCGATGCAACGAAAAATAGCGAAACTAAAAACAAACACATACATCTGTAGGATAGCCTACAAGAGAGTGAGATAGAATAATAAGTCTCCTTTTTGTGTAGTGTTTCGTAGCCTCACCACTCTTGTCTACTTTAGTTTTCAGAAGGTTTCACTTCTACCGCTGCGAACTAGTAATTCGATTTTTATAACCTTTGAAGATTATTAAGCGATAATATGAAAAAGAACAAGACACAGAAATTCCTGGGTTTGTGTACGAGTTGCGACCGTTATGTCCTTATTTTTGTTTCTCTTAGGGGGCATTAATACATTAATTACGTGAGCAGTTTATCTTCAATCTAGACCCCTCCCCCCCTTGGTGGGATAAATTTGGGCCATTTCGTATATTGGAACGAAGAACATATGAAGCACTCGTCCGCAGCATCCTGGAATACAGCTCCATTATTTGGGCCCCCTCTGAACAAAACCATATCCTAGAAATAGAAAGAGTACAAAAAAGGTTTATGCGTTATCTGTATATGAGAGAATATACATACTACCCATTCCTGTATCCATCGTTGTTCTTAACAGGAATGCTCGATCTTAATACCTTAGAAGCCCGCCGAAAAATATTTTTGGGGAAACATTTTTTTATGCTGATCTCCGGTACTGTACTGAATCCACCTATGTTGAAAGAGATTAACCTATATGTCCCTAACGCGTATACTCGTGGGAGATCCCACGCACTTTTTTATGCTCCGAAAGCGATAACTTCTTCCTTTCAGAATGCGCCATTAACAGTGCAATTCAACTGCTTAACGATTCTGCATTGAGCATCGACATCTTTAACGTTACCTATAGAGAGTTCAGTAACTATCTTTAGACATGCGTCTCAACATAGTGAAACTGCACCCCTTGGACTTTTTTTTTAATTTTTGTAATCTTCTCCGTAATAATTTGGTGTATAACTGTTTTATGGAGAACCTGAAAAAAAAAATAATAATTGGTTAATTTTTACAACAATGTTTTGATGGTCCAAAATATGCCCCTTAATTAATATTAATATTATTTTCTTCTACATTGATAGGAATAACTTTCAAAAGTTATAAAAAGAGAGTTGTTCTGTTAAAAAATTAATATTCATTTAGACTTTCAGTAAAAGGTCAATAGGTGTCCCGTATTAATTAAAACTGGATATATTGATCTGGGATACTATCTAGGTTACAAACCAGTTCTTCGAACAATTTTTTCCAAATAAAAAGGTAGAGTAAAAAGAAAAAATCTGGATATGGGCACCCTAATAACCTAGCGGTATTAAATATACTTTACGACCTATTCTCATAGCTACAAAATATAAATAAAAAAAATCATAAAAATCGGTAGAACCGTTTCGAAGGAGTGCGACCACAAACACCGTGACACGAGATTTTTATGTATATGGATGTGTACTTCGAATTACAAAATTGGAAAGCACATTTCTAAAACTGTTTTAATTTTTCGAATGCGTTATATATATTCCATTTATTTGGATTTTATTAAAACATTTTGAGCTTCCGACAATATGGCCCGAGGCCTGAGGGGTTGACCAATGTAACGCACGCCAGAGTTGACCCCCGGCATGGACATATAAATATATATGGACCTGCCCTAAGTGATAAAAGCGTATTATTTCCCCCTCCCCATACCGGTTCCATGGAGCCGGCTGAGCTTGCGAGAGCCTCGCTTGAATCTAAAAAGTGTGACGTCATCATTCTTGTCCTGACCAGCGTCGAGCTCACATCATACATTTTACGAAATAACACGGCAAAACGATAGCTTGTGCTATACATTATACCTACCCTAAAACGTCTGGACATAACAAATGTGGGGGGTTCTCAGTGAGCTCGTCGCTAGTTACAGGGGTAAGTAAATTATGAAACATTTGTAAAAGTGTCTTAACTAAATACGGCAACAAAATATTCCTCTGTGAAAATCGGCGAACTTTACTTTGCTGCATTTGGACTACGCAAATATGTTAATAACGTGGCGAGCAATTCGCGCTCCCATGTAAAAAGGTCTATTCATTCAAATGCAGATTTTGCTTGAACTAAATGGTGATATTTTAATGCGAGATGCCTATATACCGTCAGATTGATTTTTTAACAAATCACAGTCATCTTTCCCTTCTTCGCCCTCCATAGTTTGGTTTTACCCCTCTGTATCTTCTGGTCTATTAAATTTGGATGTCTATGATCCCCGGATTAGGAATAGAACCCTAGCTTTGTCGTAGCAAGTAGAGCGGTAGAGGATTTACCAATTACTCCACAGTTCAAACTACACTAATAAAGAAACTTCTAACTTTTTAGGTTAAGTACGAAGGGGTTAAATTAGTCACCCACTGAATAGGTCGTGTAATCAAATACAAATTTGAAAGAAAACTTAGGGTAGGTAATCTTTGGGAATGCTGTGTGGAGGTCTTTTGAGGAAGGAGATGTAGTTCTGGGAAGGAAAAATGTATGAGGGGTGGATAGAAATCTGGTGGTCAGTGTCTCCAGGAATGACGGACGTATGAATCCATCCCTCCCACTACGGTACAAGGCGATGTTTCGAGAGAGTCCTGCTGAAGAGGCGGAAAGGTCTCTTCTCAACCAGTCTCTCCCGATCCGACCTGCCACGCAGCTGGTAAGCAGATGCATCCACCACCAAGACCCGGACAAACTTTACCGCATGAACCCTGTTAAGTCACCAAACGTAGCGAACCACTTGGGGTGACATATGGCAGAGGTGTTGGGTACCCAATGAATAGTTTCCGGGGCGGCGGTACCGATATCTGCCTCACCCAGCGTTCTGGGAAGACCCAAATCGCATAGAGCACGCCTAATTATGGAGAAAAAAATCCCATTAATATAAATTTACTAACTGGTTCCCGGCATGCGTTTTTAAATTTATTTTTATTTTTTTTTGAGACACAGACTGGTTATTTATAAAACATTTATTGGGTAATATATAATAAATTGAAATACAAATATAGATATCCCTAGACTAATGTATCTGCAGTAGGGATTGCAATCCCTATCTCGCGGGATCTCGATCTCGCGAGATATCGTGACATTTTTCGGGATCAATCCCGAAGCATAATATGACGAGATCCCGTTCGAGATCGACGGGATTGGGCGGCAGTAGTCAGCGACGCTACACACGTCCACCGGGGCGCGAGTGGTGCGCTGACTGACTGACGGTCGGGCGGGAGTGTCGATCGAAGAAAGAAAACTATCCCGACTATTTACGAATATTAGCGACGGATGACGAGCGGGACAGATAATATAAAACTGTGTCGAGTGAGTGAGAAAGAGATACTTGCCAGTTTTAGTTGTGCAGTTATGGTCATTATTTTTTCTTAAATTATGCATTTTTTATTGTTTATGTCAGTTAAATAAACATAATTTTGGATTGTAACGTTGTTAATACCTTAAAATGTGGATTTTTTTCTGTTTGCGTATAATTGCTTAGTCACGCTGCTGCCAACCAGTGTTGAGTCGGAGAGGGCATTTTCAGCAGCTGGGTATATCGCAACGAACATTAGATGGTGTTTAGCAGACACTTGTAGCACCCTTAATACACATTGTTTTTTAAGAAGTTACTTTCAAAATAAACCTAATTACTTTCTAATCTCCTTAAGCTATATTTTTTGTTTTGATTATTTTAATTTAAAAAAAACTGAGAATTATTTAGTAACTAATATTAAAGAATAAAGGTATTTGTTTTCTTTCAAATAATATTTTCTTTTAATTAACGAGATCCCGAAAATTGCGAGAATTTGCGATCTCGAATCGAGATTGCATTTCCTAATTTGCAGTAATCACATATGCATTTTCACAGAAGCAAACACAAGAAAAACAATGCAAGTATGATTTATACATAACTTGAAAACTTAAACACAAAATTGAAATACGTAATAATAATAAAGATACAATATTTATGAAGTATTTACTGAAAGTAATAAAATAGCATTTTTTTATTACAATATAACATATTTTTTTAAACAATAAATATCTATGAAAGTGTGTATTTTAACACGATCGTTGTATGATCGAGACATTTTAAACATATGATTAAAATATACAGTAGTATTGGTAAAAATTTCGGTCCAAAATATGTTAAGGGTTCTTGTAGATTTGGGCCTGGCGTATAACTTGATTTGGTAGACTAAGTCTACACGATTATTCACAATTTTATAAAGCATTAAGAGGTCATTTATGTTTCGTCTTTTAACTAGACTCTAATTTGAAATGTGTAAGTCTTTGTTCGTACCCGTCTAGAAGATGGTAGACACCTGATCGGTAAGACAAAATTCGTGTAAATTTTCTTTGGACTGATTCGTGTCTAGATACCTGTGTAATATAATGTGGATTCCAGACTGTTGACCCGTACTCAAGAACACTTCGGATTAAGGAATTGAATAGACTTATTAGGCTATTAGAATTCTTAAACAGTTTGGTTGATCTTACAATAAAACCAAGTAATTTATTTGGATTACTCACAATGTATTCAATGTGTTTATTGAACGTTAGTTTATTGTCAAATTTAATTCGTAAATCTCTTATTGATTCAATTGTTTCCAGATTGTGACCACATATGCTATATTAATATAGAGTTTTGTTCATTCAAAGATACCTCACATACTCATAAAACCAGAGCCAAACAAACAGACATAAGACAAAGTGTAACGCTACGCTTGGACAAATAAGTTCTGAATTTTTAGCAGTAAAGTTATATAACAAACTCCTACTTAGTATCAAAGAAATTGAAACAAAAATAGCTACATTAAGGACATTAAATGTTGGCTGAAGGAACTATCGGAAAATTAACTTACTAGTATACTTAAAACATCGTCAAAGAAGTTTCTGGAAAACCTTATCCAAACAATGAAGTTAAAACATAGAAGTCGCTGAAAAGTTATCCAAAGCATAGTCCCCCTCAGCACAGGATCTCCTAGTGAGGAGGACTACGAATATAATTTCTGTTTTATATATATACCTAACATGTTTCATATAAAAATTTTAAAAAATATATATATATCGTTCATAAATAAAAAATAAAAAATGCTGTCCGAAATTCTGGCTAAAGAAAGAGGTAGCGCAACACGATATAACACCCCAAAAATAAATCACGACATTGCTTTTATCATGAAAATGTAAACTTTAAGCAAATAAGGTTTAATTTAGCTTACTTTGTGAACACGGGCACGTCCAAAACACGATTCTATAGGTTTGTTGTTTCACACGTATTTGAGAGTTGAGTTCGAAGTATAATTGTGGTGAGAGCCATGTGGCTAATATCAATGCTAAGCCAGAATCGGTTGATGGAATTCAAAGAAACAATATTTCCATATCATTGAATGCGTTCGACTTAGCGTAGGAATTCTCAAACCTTGCTCAGTATATTTATTACTAGCTGACCCGGCCACGCGCTGCTGTGGCTAACGAAACACAATGCCATCAACTGAACGCCACTACCCAACATTTATAACCAAGGCCAAATGTTAAAATCAAATGCACACCGCCAGCTTGCCAGCTCGCTCCCTTTTTTTATATATTATATATTTCAACCAATTTACACAAAACCTGTGCAAATTATATACTTAAACTTTCCTGATGAATCACTCCATCCAGTGGTGAAAACCGCATGAAAATCTGTTTATTAGTTTTTGAGTTTATCGCGAACAGTCAGACAAACGCGGCGGTCGACTTTAATTTACTATAGAGATGTACGAGTACTAGCGAATTCCGGCATTCGTTGCAATTCCACTTAATAAAGAAATTGTTTATCCCTGCGTGTCTTTTCCCATTCGTCACTTCCCCTTCCACCTTCCCTCCCCATCCCATGTCGTGATCCCCCGCCCTTTCCGTGAACCTTCCTCCCGCGATCCCCTCCCTTCTCCCACGTTTAATATATTCAGTCCCGGTACATTCAGATTTTCAAACAGCTCGCGTGCCACCTATTGCAATTTTTCCTACAAAATTTCATAATTCCAGAATTGACTAGTATATCTCTCTCTGGTTTCAATCCTGGGATTGGTTTGCAGCAATTTCATCTATTCGTTTCTTCCACTCTTCCCTGTCTTGTGCGGCTCTTTTGAATTCTGCATATGATAAGCAGCGCACGTCCACCAGCAGGTCCTCCAGGTACTCTCGGCGTGGGCGTCCCCTAGCGTTTGTCCCCTCGGTCATACCCTCCATTATGGCATGCAAGAGGCCTTCTTGTCTTATTGCATGGCCGATCCATCTTGCGCGCCTTTCGGACAAGGTCCTGAGCAGGTGCCTTCCTCCTTCGATTTTTTGGAGAACCTCCTCATTTGTGATGTGGTCTCTCCAGGAAATTCCTAGTAGTCTTCTATAGGACCACATCTCAAAAGCCTCTAGTCTCCGTTTATCTCTTTCGGATAAGCACCATGTTTCGCAGCCGTACATCAAGATACTCCATACATAGTTCTTGATGAGGAGTATTCTCAGTTTCAGGTCTATATTATTCGATTATATTATTTTCGACCTTTTATTGAATGCAAGCCTAGCCTGGTGTATACGGCTGTCGACCTCGCTCTTAGACCGACTGTCCCATGTTATTTTGCTCCCGAGGTACACAAACTCCTTGGTGTTCTTTAGTGGAACTCCTGACATCTCTACTCTCATCTGATGTTGCGTTCGGCCTACAGTCAGCAGCTTTGTTTTGTCTTTATTTATCCTCATGTCGTAATTATTTTGAAGAATGCTTTGCATGGTTGTTAAGGCCTCTTGCAGTTCTTCTTCGCTTTCAGCAACCAAAGCAATATCGTCAGCAAACCTTATCATATCCACCTTTTGCCCGTGTATCTTTACACCTTTTCTGTGACTCATTCTCTCCCTCAAGTCATCAATCGCACTTTGTATATATGCGTTAAAAAGAACAGGTGACAGAGAGCATCCCTGTCTCACCCCTTGTCTTATACTGGCTTCTTTTGTATCATTGTCACATCTAATTATAGCGGCTTCATTCTTGTATAGCGCCTGGATTATTCGTCTATCTCTATATTTGATGTCAATTCTCTTCAGAATCTCGAAGAGTCTTTTCCATTCTACTTTGTCGAAAGCCTTCTCCAGGTCTATGAATGCGATGAATGTGTTTTGGTTTCTTTTTAATCTTTTTTTTAGTAGTATTCGCAGCGACAATATTGCTTCTCTGGTTCCTACACCTCTTCTAAAGCCAAACTGGTCTCCGGAAAGGATGTTCTCTACTTTTGGTTCGATTCTTTTTAGAATGATATTAGTCAATATTTTTGAGGTATGGGATATAAGGCTAAGAGTTCTGTGTTGTTCACATTTCGTCGTGCCCACCTTCTTTGGTAATGCGACAATTAGGCATTTCTCGAAATCCTCTGGTATCTTTCCAGTCTTATACATTGTCTGTATCATTTTAAACAGAGCATCTATAGTTCCTTTTCCTGCTGGCTTAATTAGTTCAGCCGGAACGTCATCGATTCCGGGTGCTTTCCCGTTTTTGAGATTTTTCAGTGCGAGGTCAAACTCTTCTCTAGTGATTGGATCTCCCAAATCATCTGCGTCTACCTCATTTTCTCTTTCTATCAATGTTTCGTTGTCATTATTTCCCTTTGCATTGTACAGCATTTCGAGATATCTTTTCCATCTCTCTCCTATTTGGTGATTTTCGAAAAGTATTTTGCCGTCTTCTCCTTCTATTGCATTACCCTTTCCAACTCTCATTCCAAGGAAGTCTTTCACCGCAGCGTGAGCTCTTTCTACATTTCCTCTCTTGAGGTCGTCATTTATCTCATCGAGTATACGAGTATATAAAAACCATCGCGGGCATGTACACATCAAATACCCAAAGTTTCATCGCAATCAGATGAATGGTTTAGCAACGCATAGACATCTCATATATATATACTCACATAAATACATATTTTGATTTATACATATATATATAGACCAGAGAGTTCTCGGAGTGCGTTTCAATGCTACTTAATCAAGAAATTGTTTATCCTTGCGTATTTTTTCCCATTGGCCCCGTTCCCCTTCTACCTTTCCTTCCCCTCCCATGTCCCCTTCCCATCAAGGGTTCCATCTCCACTTTCCCCGCCTTTCCTCTCCCCTCTTCCGCCAACCCCCCTCCCTGGATCCCCTCCCTTCTCCCACGTTTAATATATTCAGTCCCGGTATATTCAAATTTTCAAACAGCTCGCGTGCCACGTGTTGCATATTTTTTTACAAATTTTAATTTTTCATATATTACAAACATTCATTTTTGTATATTATAAGAACAATCAATCAAATTCGGTACATAACCCAAGTACTTATTTAAAATAAATGTAATTTTTTATTGGATTCAGAGTATTCGATTTTGTTTAGTAACATAGGTGAAAATTCGAATAGATTTATTAATTTAAAGAGTTTATTCAAAATTGAATTTTGATTTAACAATCGATGGTTTGAAAAATGTCATTCTCAAATTGTGACAGAGTTTTTGTAATAATTAAAAAAACTTTTTAGATGTATTGTCATGTTATTGTAATAATCTAAAAACCTTTGCGAGGATGGATAGAAGGTACTTTAAATGTTACATACATGAAAGCAAACAGTTATTTATTATTTACTAGCTGACCCGGCGACGCGTTGCTGTGGCTAATAAAACACAACGTCATTTACTGGATGGTTATCCAACCTTTATAATAATAATAATAAGTTATTTATTTCAGCCGAACAGAGCGGTGGGTGCAATACTCTGTCAGCCATATAAAAGTATGCATTACATAATATGGATTTACATACTATATGAAAAAGAAAAAAAAATAATATAAAAAAGATTTAAAAATATTTATAACCACTGCCGTCTTTGAGTTTATCGCGAAGAGACAGACAGATGCCGCGGAGGACATTAATTTATAATACGTAGAGATGGTGTGAAATATTATAATAATGTGCATGAAATGCTTGGGGTAACTAACGTATTTAAGGATTATACTGTATCCGTCTAAATAACTTTTCAATTACCGCAATGTACTTGACCATTTTTTTAGAAAATAGAATGGGTATTGTAAGCTATCCGTAAAAGATAGATATATGCCTTCACGGACTTTTTTGTACTTAGATCTATAAAAGAGGAATATCCCACCGTGCATTGTTTTGTTATATCCCAAAAGGATTATGCAGCGTTTTCGATGAAAGCTACCAGGCGGCTTGACTTTTTCCGACACTTCTAACAATTATCGTTATGTTTCAACCAATTTACACAAATACTTGACAAATTACATACCTAAACCTTCCTCACGAAACACTCTATCTATTGGTGAAAACCGCAATGTTCAGTAGTGTGATGTAGAGTAATTAAGTATTTCATATGGAAAGAATACGATAGATGGCGGTAAGCATGTAGCTTGCACCATAGCTCGCCAGATGGCATTGGCGTACAAGAAGGAGTCTCAGAGATAGACTTGACGAGCTCGACTGGCAAGGCCGCGGAGATTTACCTACCCCCGAATAGTAAACAGTCGTAGCTATCCAGCTAGGTTATTCCAGTAAATAAACACTTTTATATTCAAAGAACCGTATTTAATAATTACTATCTGCCGAGGAAAGGGCAGACATAACAATTGGCGCAGCCGTATAAGTATAATTGTGTGGAAGTTACGCGTGCGAATAATAATTGGTGCTGGACACGGAGGACTAAGTCACTGCTGGAGTGACTTGCAGTTTTGGCAAGGAATCGGAAGAGATTCTGCTCGAGATTAAGGAGCATTTGGTTCCGTGGCTACGGGCTGGATAAGAAGATTTTTGTTTTAGGAACAGAAGTGAAATACCGCAAGGAGGCGATCTGGTTGTGGATCATTGGATTAATCAGAAGTTTCAAGGTCAAAACGGATCATTGGGTTAATAGTTTCAAGGACGAATCATTGGATTAATCAGAAGACAAGGATAAAACCCAGAAGGAGACCAGAAGAGTTCCTGAGATAAGTATTTTTGCTTCTTTGAGAGGGATTATTTGTTATTGTTTTCTTGTTAATTGTTTTTGCCGATTTATTTGTTGGGAGTTATGGAATCGGGTAGAATACCACCGTTTTGCCATCTCTCCGGAGACTGGGGATTGTTTCGACTTCGGATAGAGCAATTTTTCGTGATCCATGATGACAAAGCGTCTGTGGAGAAAAAACGGGCTTTTTTATTGAATCTCCTAGAATCAGAAACGTTGACCTTACTAATTAATCTGTGTTTTCCAAGTAAAGTAACGGACTTATCTTTTGATAAACTTTTAGCGCTTCTCGACAAACATTGTAACAAAAATCGTTCAGTTTTTAAAGAACGGGAGAATTTTTTTTTAGCAAGACAACAACAAGGCGAGACGATAAGAGATTTCGCGGTTAGACTTCGTTCTTTAGCAACGTATTGTCAATTCGAAACGAAGCTTGAAAAAAACCTTATAGACATGTTTGCAATCGGGTTGTTACCGGGGCGCGCGAAGGAGAAAATTTAGTTGTCGTTTAATGAAATAGAAGGACTTGCAGTTAGTATGTCAACTTTGGATAGTACTAATACAGTTAAATCAGAAGTAAACCTAGTAAAAAAACGAGTTACTAGCGATGGGTTCAAGCGAGATCAGCGTAGGGAACGATCGACGAGCCCCAAGGGTAGTTTTAACACGAAACCAGCTTATAGGTTAGGATCGAATACAGGTACGAAATTTAGATCACCCGTGGGTAGTGTTAAAAGAACAGTGTTTTATTTGCAAAAGGAATGATCATCTTTCGTTTGATTGTAAATTTCGTAATGCGAAATGTTTTAAATGTAAGGGCGTTGGGCATTTACAGAAATTTTGCAAGAATAATCCAATAAATCCCATTTTTGAAAATCACAGGGATAGTAAAGTTTTGGTTGCGTCAATTAGTCCGATTACTGCTGAAATTGAAATTAATAACAAGAAGTTTACGGCAATGATTGATTCCGGTTCATCTTTATGTGTGATGCCGGAGGGTATTTTTAAACGACATTTTAGTTCAATCATTTTGTCGCAAGACAAGCGGATTATTTCAGGTTATGGAAATAATCGTTTAAAAGTCGTAGGAAATGCGATTTTTGATGTGAAATTTAAGGGTAGGAACAAAAATATTAGTTTTATTGTAGTAATAAAAGGAACAGAATTAATTGTGGGAAGAGATTTTATGGAATGTTTCGATCTTGGGATAACTTCTCAGGAGACAATTAATTTAGTGACGCCGCAAATGAGGAATGGAGAAAAGTTTATTCAAGATTACCCGGAAGTGTTTTCGCAAAAGTTGGGAAGATTTAACAAATATAAAGTCCATTTTAAAGTAAACCAGGAATCGGATCCAATTTTTTTCAATGCAAGGCCGGTTCCTTTTTCTATTAAAGGGAAGATCGAATCCGAATTAAGATCGATGGTAGAAAAAGGTATAATCTCCCCGGTTACAAGTAGCGAATTCGCTTCACCGATTGTTCCGGTGGTCAAGAAAAATGGAGATATAAGAATTTGTGTAGATTATAAAAGGAGTCTTAATTTGATTTCCAATTTAGAGAAATATCCGATGCCAAAGATTGAGGAGGTCATACATCAGGTTAGTTCGGGCAAAGTTTTTGCAAAATTAGACCTTAAAGAAGCATATTCACAGTTAGAATTAGCGGATCATTGTAAAAAGTTTACAACTATTAACACACACTTAGGTCTGTTCCAATATAACAGGTTGGTTTTTGGGTTTAAATCGGCTCCGGCCATCTTCGCAAGAACAATATCAAGTTGTTTACAAGGTTTAAAAGGCGTAGCCTTTTACCTAGACGATATTATTATTTCAGGGGTCGATGAACTTGATCTGTATAATAATATTTGCGCGGTCTGCGAGCGGTTGAAAGAATGTGGTCTATGTGTCAATACTGGGAAGGGTCAGTTTTTTGTTAAATCTATAGAATTTTTGGGATACGTTATTTCGGGAAGGGGCATTGAACCGCAAAAAGATAAATTGGAAGCAATTAAGAATGCGCCGTACCCATCCGACGTGCATCAATTGAGGAGTCTTTTGGGATTTTTTAATTTTTATCGGAACTTCATACCGAACATGTCATCAATTTTAGAACCTTTGCATAATCTTTTAAAGAAGAATGCAAAGTTTGAATTTGGGAAGTCATGCGTTGACGCAGTAGATAAAGTAAAGTATCTAATGGGTTCTGATAGAATTCTCACTCATTATTTTCCCAACCTTCCTCTTAAGTTATATACAGACGCGAGCAGCGCAGGCCTCGGGGCCGTGTTATTGCACACATTTGCGGACGGTTCAATGAGACCGATCGAATTTGCATCAAGAAGTTTGTCTAGTGCAGAGAAGAAGTACAGTATTCTAGATTTAGAAGCGTTAGCTATTGTGTTTGGTTTGAACAAATTCTTTCAATACCTATTCGGTCGGGAGTTTACTTTATGCGTAGATAATATGCCTTTGATGAGGATTTTAGGGGAACACAAAAATATTCCAGTTTTGGCGGCTAACAGATTGCAGCGTTATGGCATTATATTAGCCGGATTTGCGTATAAGGTAGAATTTGTTAAGTCATGTCATAATCATGCGGATTTTCTATCTCGGCTTCCGGTAGAAAATTCTCAAGAAGAATTTGAAGATGATTATGGATCAGATTTTGTGTGTTATGTAGATAAATGCGAGCACATAGATATCAAGCTCATTTCCACAGCTATAGAGACAGACACGGTTATTCAGGAAGTTTTAACGTGTTTGCGTAAGGGCTGGCCAAAACGAGTTGGTCGAGATGATGTACTGTGGAGATTCTGGGTTAAGAGAAACGAAATGTCCATAGTCAAGGATTGCCTTTTTCTGGCAACATAGAATTGTCATTCCGAGTTCCTTACAAGAACATGTGCTAGAGTTATTACACAGATCTCATTTAGGAATAGTTAAAATGAAGGGCCTAGCAAAAGCTTATTTTTGGTGGCCATCACTGAACAATGACATTGAAAAAATGGTTCTAAAATGTGATGATTGCGCGGCTATGAGGCCGGCACCTTCTAAGAGTCATTTGTCAGTGTGGCCGAACCCTGGGGCAACTTGGAGTAGGGTGCACGTAGACTACTGCGGGCCGGTAGCAGGAAAAATGTTTCTTGTAATTTGTGACGCTTTTTCCAAGTGGATCGATTGCTTAGAGGTTCCAAGGGCGGATTCGTTTAACACGATTAAGGAATTGAGAAGAATTTTCTCTAATTTTGGTAACCCTGATTGCATAGTTTCGGATAATGGAACAGCATTTTCTAGTGTAGAGTTTAAAGAATTTCTTAAAGAGAATAACATAGAATTTTTAAATTCACCGGTCAAATTCCCTCAGTGTAATGGACAAGCTGAAAATTCAGTTAGAACGGTAAAAATTTTTTTTAAAAAAATTATGGTTAGGAATAATTTTCCAGTAAATTATGGAAGTAGATTATGTGATTTTCTATCGGATTATCGAAATTCGCCACATTGCACAACGGGATTAGAACCGGCAGTCTTGATGTTTGGTAGGAGACTGAAATCAACTTTCAGTAGTTTAATTCCTAAAACCACTCAGGAAGATGTGTCAGAACAGAGAAAAATAGATAACGATAATATAAAAAGGAGTCAAGATAATCAAATAAGGAATTATGGGGGCGTAAAAATTAGGAATTTACATGTTGGACAAAAATGTCTGGTCAAGGACTTCCGTCAGGTGAATAAAGTTGGTTGGGTTAGAGGTATTGTAGAAAGGAAAGTGGGTAAAAAAGTTTATATCGTTAGGATCTGTGGTACTCCGTTGACTTGGAAGAGGCATATTGATCAGTTGAAGAGTTTATCTGTGAAATGGGAAGAGGAGAGTGAAGATAATAACCCACCTACCGCGTCTGAGGTCACGAAATGCGCTTCAGACGAGTTGGGAACCTTAGCTTTGTTGAAGGGGCTAACGTGGAGTTCTCTTGATTTCAGATTACCAGCGGATGATCGAGAGCAAACTACTCAACTAAGACCTTGGGAAGGAAGGCTCCGTTCAAAGCGTTTATAAAGGTCCCTCCCAGAGAAACAGAAATATTTAAGTTGAAATATTTAAAATCATGAGCACCTCGAGATGTACACGGCGACGCACGAGTAACTTTGTACAGGGTTAACAATGAACAATGATTCCCCTCACGGCATGTGTGTCATCTTTAGGGAGGCTATGTGGAGGGTCATTTTAGGAAAGAAAAGAAAGGAAGTTCTTGGGAGGAAGAAGATACGAGAGATGGTTAGGAATTTTCGAGTCAGTATATCCAGGAGTGACGGACGTATGAATCCATCCCTCCCACTGCGGTGCAAGGCGATGTTCCGAAAGAGTCCAGCTGGAGAGGCCAAAACGTCTTCCTCAACCAGTCTCTCCCGGTGTGACCTTCCATGCAGTTGGTTGTTGTCGTTTGAACTAAAAGTTCGTTAAAAATGTGTTTAACAAGGTTAGCTCATACGGGCCTTTTTCGGAAAAAAACCCGACGGGCCGCTTTCGAAATTTCGAACGTGTGAAGTACAACGCTGCGACTTCTATTGCTTTTAATTCAAATCGCCCAGTGGAACATGGACTTCAAGCTACGTCACGAATTTTTAGCCAATCACCGCTCTACCCCTTCGATGAAACTTGTTAAACCCATTTTCTACCCAGCTTGGTTTGAACTTTTTTTATTTCTTTTATTTATTTAACGCCCAGAGTGCTTTTACATATGGTCGGTCAGCAACGTAAGCAGATATATGTGTTAAAAATACGATAGCAGTCAAGTACAATAAGTACGTTTATACGTCAACGCGTGTGTCTCCATAGAAATCGTTCTAACTCCGTTATTGTTTTAGTTACATTCCTAAAACAAAAAGTAAAAGGTCGATAGTGGATTAAGCTGTACATCCCTATCAAGTTGTCCATAGAAATACATAACGAAAATATTCTGTCATTCGCGCGGTCTGACACATTTTTTACCCGCCAAATTTCCTACGGGCGGCTCGACCGCGCTCGACATTGTTAATTTTTATTAAATATTTTTATATGAAACTAGCTGGTCCCGGCATGCGTTGCTATGCTATTTATTAAAGAAATTGTTTCTCCCTGCGTGTCCTTTTCCATTCGTCCCGTTCCCCTTCCGCCTCCCCTTATTCTCCTGCGTCCTCTTCCCCTCTCGCATTCCCACTCCGTCACCTCCACCTTCCCCCTCCCCACTCCACTTCCCCCGTTTCACAAACCCTTCTCCCAGATTCCCCTCCCCATCCCAGGTTCCCCTCCCCCCTCTCGCCTCCGCCTTCCACCTTCCCCGCCTTCCCTCTTCCCTTTACCGCTCCCTCATCCCACCAACCCTCCTCCCACGTTCCATATATTCAATCCCAGTACATTCAGTTTTTAAACAGCCCGCGTGCCACCTTTTACAATTTTTATTCAAATTTCCATTTTTCATGTATATTAAATTTGGTACCTAACATAGGTACCTATTTAAAATATCTAAAATTCTTGATTCAAACTATAAGGGGAGTACCTACTTTAAATAAATTTATCAACTTAAGATTTTCAAAAATAGAATTTTATTTAACAATCATTGTTTTGCACAATGTCACTTTTGTACTGTCAAACGTGCGATAGTCGTTTAGATTAGTAATAGGTTTTCTGAAATTATCCAATTTTCTGCGTAATTTTCTTAATTTTTCTCTCCGTAAAAACCATCCGAGTACTCCAAGGAATATTCTAAAAAAAGAATTAGCGAAATCGGTTCAGCTGATCTCGAGATTTGCGCTTAGCAACACATTTAGCGATTCATTTTTATATATAAGATGATAAAAAAGTGAGGTGACAAAAGTGTTTATTATACATTTATACAATAGAATAAGTATTGTTGTTTACATAATCTGTGATTTTAGTACCGTTTTCACATACAAACATCACGTTAATCATTTTCACATTTTTTTAATGTTTGCATTCTAAATTTTAATATTTACAAATGTTAATATTTATTTGTAATTTAACAATTTGAAAGCTTATTTTGTTACTTTCTAAAACAGTTTTTACTATTCGGCTCCGTTCAGAAATGTTTCAAATTTTAACTTTTTACTGTCGATTCTACAGACAGATCAGACGAAAGCGATGTTGCCACTCGCAACGTATTTCTCGGGGATAAGTTCACCCTAACAGCTGAATCAAAAAAGTTTATTATATTTTTCGAGTAAAACTTCTTTACCACCGTTGTGATTTGAAACTCAATGAAACAGAAGCATGCGACACTAAACACATACAAAATGAGATGGAAATATAATATTCATTTATTTCACGGGTACTCGTTTCCAATATAATACGATAATTCCACGGTCTCACGCAACTCTCCTTTAGTCTAATGGTATAAAGCGCCTGACCAAGCTGAGCGGCCAGACACTCAGCGGTCGAAGGATCGAGTCTTACGAAATCAAAAAAAAAATATTATGAATTGGTTGAAGATATATTGTTAACTCTAAAATTTGAAATATGAGATTGACAATTATGACGGATTGACAGAAGGTGGCAATAGAAAAATTGGTTAACGGGCACGTACCGGTTAGACGAGAGGTCTGGGTTCGAGTCCCAGTTGCGACCATTGTCTTTTTCTGTTTTTCTGTGTCATGTTCTCTTTCATATCTTCGTTTAGTTAATTATTGTTATCTTCTTCTTGCATGGGATATTTTTATTTGTATATAATCAATATCTAATCTACACACCACTTTAATATGAACAGGCAAAGAAAACACAAAAGAAAGCGACATCTACCGACTTCGAAGAAGAAAACACAAATACTAATAAAATTACCAAATATATAGATAAAGGTGCACTGGAATTCGACGACAAAAATATGGAAAAAATTATTCTTCACATTGATAAAAAAAGTGCTTCGTAGTCTCCCCCACTCTTGCCTACTTTAGTTTTCTGATGGTTTCACTTCTACCGCGTGTGACTTGCACACTATTAATTTTTAAATCTTTAGAATCATAATAACAATAATAATATTTGGCTAATTTATATAGCGCCGTTTTTGTGAAAAATCACCTCAAGGGCGCTGTACAAATAAGTATTTAAAGGAATTAATATTACTGGCTTACAACTAAGATTTACAATTATAACTAGTGACTTACATCTAAGGCTTATAGCTAGAGACTTATTTTACTGGCTTACAATTAAGATTTACAATTATAACTAGTGACTTAACATCTAAGACTTATATAGCTAGTGATTTATGGCTTACCCTCCTCGGACCCAGTGTCTCCTGTGGGCGACATAAAAAAAGTGATGTGATTCCTGGAATACTATTAATTCAAACTAGTTTCTAGAGACCCAGCAACTCCTACAAGAGACATACAATTTTGAAAACATTGAGAATTAAAAAAAAACTTTAAAAAAAATAAATTATTTTATGTGGTTTTTTAGATATACAAATTCAAAAATAAAAATTGATTTTGAAACACTTTTTTTCCTGGGTCTGAGGAGGTTAAAATTATAATTTACAATTATAACTATTATAATAATAATAATAATGATTTATTGTCTTCATTTTTTAATAACAAATAGAGATAATGATATCCTCACTGGGATCTCCCGTGCTGAGGATTTCATTTACATTTTATAATTTAATTATAAGAATAATATGAATTCGACATAACATATACCATGTAGTATTTTTTTTTAATAATTATAAAGTAAATAAGATAGTGTTTTTTTATAATTCAGTTCATTAGATTCGGTTTTAGTCTGTATTTGATTTCAGTATATTTTCTATTTCTGATCTCCCTATATTTATTATCCAGCTTTTTATTTGGAATTTAAATGTTATAATGTTGAGGTTTTTGAGTGAGAGTGGTATTTTATTGTAGAGTTTAATGCCATAATATAAGAAGCTTTTTTGCCCAAATGTTGTGTTAGCAGTTACTTGTTGGATATGTTTTTGACCATGAGATCTAGTGTTTCTAATGTACGTGTCAGTTGTTATTTCTTGGGTTTTGTACTTATGAATGTAAATGAGTATAGTTTTAGAATATAGTTGTTTAATTGACATTATGTTAAGATTGTTGAAGATTTCGTCAGTGCTAGTTCTTACAGGAACTTTCAGTATAATTTTCATTACGGCTTTTTGAGTTTTAATTAGTGGATTTAGTATGTTTTTATTTGCACTGCCCCATCCGATAATACCGTATTCTAACAGTGATTGGCAGAGGGCCATGTAAATCTTGATTAAGTCTTTTTTAATGAGGGCATTCCTGATAGATTTGAAAAAATAACTTAGTTTTTTAATTTTATTATTTAAATAGGTTAATATTAACTTACATCTAAGACTTATATAGCTAGTGACTTATGACTAAGACATATAAATTATAAATTCTAACCTAAAGCAAGTGACTTAATAACATACATATTTACAATTAGATTATGATTAGCGCCAGAAGAAATAAGAAGAAAGAATAATGTCATCTTCCTAAGTTACATTAATTTATCCTTGGACACATTTAATATTGGAAAATAAAATTCATATTTTCAGTGGGGATTCGTCCCACTCTTTGAGAACCACTGACCACTGCTCTAAAGCAAGTGTAACTGAAGTGATTTTGGTTTCCTCAATGGAAGTGACTAATATTGTAAATAGTGAGATGCACACATTTCTATATATAATGCTCACAGCAAACATGCCCATGAACTTAATTCGGAATAATTTACTCCTTTAACCCCTCAGGCCTCAGGCCTATTTTGTCGGAAGGTAAAAATATTTCCACTTTCTAATAAAATAAAAATAAATGCAATATTTATGAACGCATCCGAAAACTGAAACCAGTTTATGAAAGGTGATGAAATAGATATGCTTTAAATTTTATAATCTATTATATAAAAATGAATCGACGAATGTGTTGCTAAGCGCATAACTTTCGACCAAGTGCACCAAATTGGATAATTCTGTTTTTGTGTGTTCGTTATTATCAGGACAAGGTTTTTATAAAACTTTAGGTGAGTTTTGGCTTTATGAATGAGAGATGGGGGGAGGGGAACCAGGGAGGGGGAGGGGAACCTGGGATGGGGGAGGTGGATCTGGGAGGGGGAGGGGAACTCGGGAGGGGGGTTCGCGGGACGGGGGAAGGGGGGAGTGGAGTGGGGAGAGCGAAGGTGGAGGTGACGGAGTGGGAAAGCGAGAGGAGAAGAAGGGGACGCGGAAGGGGAACGGGACGAATGGGAAAGGACACTCAGGGAGAAATAATTTCTTCATTAAATGGCATAGCAACACATGCCGGGAACCAGCTAGTTATTTATAAACAGACAGTTTTTTAAGTATATATTTTTTTCAATGAAAACAGTTTTTTTTCAAAAAAATTATCTAAAATTACTGATAACGAAAAGCATATAAAAATACACGAATGTTTTTATTTTTTTTTAATTTTTAATATGCGAGCCTGAGGTGTATAAATAACCCCCAGACCTTCTGAGCCTAATACTCACAGATATGATTATTTTTATTATTTTATTTTTATTTTTTATTTACATTTAAACCCGCTAAACTACTTATGTAGTTTGTCAGCAGGTACATAATGACAACATTGGTACATTTTCAAACATTGTATACATATAATTTTATAATCTTGATGCTAAATATCAATTAAATAGATTATTTAAATTACCGAAATAGTATATACATGTAAGTAGCACTAGAAGCCTTAAATAATAAAAAAGTACAAATGGATTTAGTATGATATGATATAATAAAAAATTAGTATGTTATGATATAATAAAAAAGTACAGATGGATTTAGTATGAACAAATGAAATATAATCACAAGTAAATTAAAAGTTTCATATACATTAGGTATTACAAAAATTGTAATGAATTTACCAATTCCTTCAATGTGAGTTTCAATAAAGAATACAAGGACTTCGGTAGGGCATCAATATAAATCATCCCTATCTAATAGCCATTTCCTTAGTTTATATTTGACTTTACCATTAAAACGTTATTATTTTTGATTGTCATTGGTAGTTTATTGAATATTTATGAAAATATAATATAATAGTTTATGAAAACTCTACTTGCGCGGACAAATATATCACAAAGGAATGGCACAAAGAAAAAAACTCCAGGGAAAATAACAGATCCACCAACCTTGTTTTGTAGTTCTATGCAGCTTGGAGGCCTCCGTAATCTTATCCGCTTAAAATTCCGATCTGTAATTCCTTTTGTGACTTGAAAATTTTCACAAGAGATGAGATTTGTCAATCAATACACAATTCATAAGTTTTTCACAAAAGACATGAAAATTTTCCAACAAAACAGACGATGTCAGTTATTTTTTGTTTAGAATCTATTTTTAAAAACAATTCATTTAGGTGTCTCTGTTAAATCCAAAGAGTGAGTAAGTACCATCCTTGTGATATTCCCTGTGTCAATCAATTTTATCGTACGGTATAATTGTCTGGGGAGGATGCTCTAAAACTGTATTAGATCCATTAATAAAAGCTCAAAAATTGATAATACGGACTATTTACAAAGAACATTATATACACCCCACGAAAGACCTATTTAAAGACTTCAAAGTTCTAAATATAAAATCCATATATGTAAAAAATATTACCTCTTATTTTAAATTCAAATTTACAAAAAAATATATTATAGATTCAAAATATAATACAAGATATTCAAACCAATCCAATTTTGTTATTCCAACAACAAAAACTTCAATGGCACAGTCCCAATTTAACTTTCTTGCACCTAAAATTTTTAATAACTTATCAATTGAAGTAAAGTCTAAAGCCTCGCTAAAGAAAACACTCATTTACCTTAAAAAAATCACATCTTTGCGATTCTTTTAAAAATATAAAGAAACCATCCCTTAATTATGTACAATTCTTAATGTTTTCAAAAGTTGTCTTGACAGAAGCAAATTCCCGTGATATCTTGAACGAAACGGGTATTTTTCCCAGTTGAACAGACAAAGTATCACATTGTAATATTTTGTAATATATATGCATATGTAATAAAATAAAATAAAAATAAAATAAATAAAAATAAAATAAATATCTCACTTTCAGAAAGGCGCTTACCGACCTTCTGATGAGTGACTATAACAGTGTTTACAACTTGTTTCACATACTCAGATAGAGATATAAAATTATTATTTATTCTCTTTATTCTTTTTATTTTATTTAAAAACGAGACGTGCAAACACAGCATGCGTATATTATAGCTTTATAACACAGGCATAATATGTATGTATATATATTATGCTGTAGTATCCAGCCTCCTTTAGATGTTCTTGTTTTTGTCACTATTTGCTGACGGCTAGTTTCTGCCATCAAATTTGATAACTTGTATACTCGATGGACATAATTATAAATATTCAATAGCTACACAATGTTGCTGTGAGAGGGTGGTTTTTCTATTTTTATCAGGTATCTATACACACAGCTTGGTTGGTTATTTAATAAACATAATAGAAGATAACTGATATTATTTGGCAGAGTTAAGGTTTTTTATTCTGTGTACCTAAATATATTGTTTACATGTGTGAGGAAGAAGACATATACGGATGTGTACGTATATATATGTGTATAGGTACGTGTATGTATATGTATGTATATGTGTATATATTGTTTACATGTGTGAGGAAGAAGAATATATGTGTGTTTGCGTGCAAGTATGTATGTATGTATATATATATGTACATGTTGGTATTGCGTATATACCTGTATATATATATGTTTGTATTCATGTACGTAGGTGCATATGTGTGTGTGTGTGTGTGTGTGTGTGTGTGTGTGTTTATGTGTATATGGATGTGTGCACCTGTATATACGTGCACGTACGCAAGCACACATATAAAAACACAAAATTTTTGATATTGTTATGTATATTTTCATAATATTATCCTTACGCACTTCTTTTTCTCTTTTCTTTTTTATTATAACTTTTCCAATTTTACCATGTGTTTACACTGGACTTCACTCAAAGTAACTATATTTAATTGATCACCATGAAACAGGCAGCCGCCTAGTATGGTGCTTTAATAAATCTAATCTACTTAAATGTCTAATATATGTAACATGTATTTTATAAATAAATAAATAAAAATATATTTATTTAAATTTTCGAACAAACAAAACATATTGCAATGCGTAACCAGCCAGTGAGACTTTGGCATCCCCAATTGGGGTATGTTGTGATGCTGAAGGTAGTGGTGAGAGGAAGGAGATGGTCAAGAAGAAGGTGGGGAAGTACCTGGCTAGATGGCTTAGATCTGGTCACCAAACACGGTTAAAGCCATTTCAAGCAATATTTAAATTTTTAATGGTGGTCTTATACAGGGGCGATAGTGTCTTCCACTCTGGAACGTGCTGCAAATTTAAATGAATTAATTGTGAAATAACAAAAATTAATCAAATAAAATTTATTTGCCCATGCCGGTATTCGATCCCGCGACCTTCGGATTGCTAGTCAAGAGCCTTATCCGTCAACCACGCCAGCCGTCATCGTCGATGTATTGATGGTTTAAAAATATATTTTAGGTTATATTGAGAACTTATCTTAATGAATTATAAATGAACTAGCTGAAGTCCCCGGTGATGCCCGGGCTTTATACAGAGTTTTCAAATCAAATGTGCAAAATTTCATCAACCTCGACATAAAACTGTAGATTTGCATACAAATCAAAACCACACCACTCGCTTTCCAGCCTTTATATATTATATATTTCAACCAATTTAAACAAAATCTTGACAAATTATGTACCTAAACCTTCCGCATGAATAACTGTATCTATTGGTGAAAACCGCATGAAAATCCGTTCTGTAGTTGCGAGAAAGACATTGTTAGTGTTAAATCCCTAAAAATAAAAGTTGGTTGTTTTCAGGTGGAAAAAATATAACAAGCAGTAATTGTTGAATGAAACACTAGTATATATTGAATTATTTGGCGGGTATTTGATAAGCCCCCATAGCTCAGTGGTCAGAGCATTCGACCGGCAATCGGAAGGACACGGGTTCAAGTCCCGTTGGCGGCAAGTATCTTTTCTCGGAAGATTTTTCAATGTAAATGAGTGTTTCAGGCTGACAATTATTGCTTGTAATAATTGTAACCCTTTGTGCTATGCATAAAAATCTTGTCTAAACGTTAGTTTATAAATTAAAAAATAATAATTAATATTTAACAAGTTTAAGTATTTCCCCAATAAATGCAGACATAATTTGTCTCGACGCCACCTAGCGAGGGATTTAACACTAACAATGTCTTTCTCGCAAAAATAAAAGTTGGTTGTTTTCAGGTGGAAAAAATATAACAAGCAGTAATTGTTGAATGAAACACTAGTATATATTGAATTATTTGGCGGGTATTTGATAAGCCCCCATAGCTCAGTGGTCAGAGCATTCGACCGGCAATCGGAAGGACACGGGTTCAAGTCCCGTTGGCGGCAAGTATCTTTTCTCGGATGATTTTTCAATGTAAATGAGTGTTTCAGGCTGACAATTATTGCTTGTAATAAATATATTTTCGTAGTTTTTATTTTTTATTTTTATCTTTCATATAATTTTTTTTATCATATAAGCATAGTAGGCATAGGAATTGGCAAAGTGCATATAGGCAGAGTAAAGTTAGCCTCCCAGAAACTGGGCGTACTGTACAGGGCCCGCAGATGCTTTAATAGTGCACAACTGCTAACCCTGTACAAATCGCAAGTGCGCCCGACGGTTGAATTTGGCAGCCACCTCTGGTCTGGAGCTCCAAAATACCTGAAAATACCCTCGACTCTGTGCAGAAACGGGCGGTCCCTTTGATAGATTCTCCCATCTTGACAGACGGATTGCAATCTTTAGAGCACAGGCGTCGGGTGGGAATGCTATCCTTGTTCTACCGGTATTACAATGGAAGATGCTCCGAGGAACTATCATCATTGATCCCTTCGGCACCGGTGCATAGTCGGGAAACACGCCAAACGCGTGCCCAACATTTGTACACGGTTGACATTTATCACATGAGAACGGGTCGTTTCTTCGACTCGTTCTTATGTTCAACAGCTCGGCTGTGGAATGATTTGCCGGCCTCTGTGTTTCCTCCTTCCTACAACATAGGTCTCTTCAAGACCAATGTTCATTCCATCCTCTCCTCAAAAAGACCCTCTACACAGCATCCCAGATGACATAGGCCCTGAGGGAAATTATTTTCCTCAAGGCCTCCTGTGTGGAGTTAATGTAAAAAAAGGCATATAATTTCACATTATTGTTTTATCTTTTTATACTTCTTTTTTATCATTATTATTTATCATTTTTATTATCACATCATTTTTTTATCTTTATGTTCTACTTTTTTTAATCTTTTTATAATATTGTATCTATTCTGATTCATATCCTTTTTAATAAATATAAAATGTTATTAACCTACCTCGGAACAGACTATGTCTAGTGAGGTGGGTAAAATAAAACCGCGTTGCCGGCACTGAAATTGAAACTGAACTAATTTACACAAAACCTTGACAAATTATACACCTAAAACTTCCTCATGAATCACCCTATCTATTGGTGACAAACCGAAAGAAAATCCGTTAAGTAGTTTCTGAGTTTATCGCGAATAGACAGACAGACTTGAATTTATAATATGTATAGATACGTACACTGCATTAATTGCGCGTTCAGCATGTTTTTATGTCTGGCTTTTATTAGTTAAGATATGCCTGGAAAAATGCACTAATTCGTACTGCACTTACAAAGCGATAAGGCGCCATCTATATCAACTAATGTGAACTAAAATAAAATCCACTTAGAAATAATGTGCTCTGTTTTGGGCCGGGGTTTAACCTTTCAGACCTGACCTGAACTGCAGGGGTCAAAATATATTCTAGGCTTGATAACACCTTCACCTTGTAGAATAATTTTACTGTGGTGCATGGTTTTTTGTGATTTGAGAGGTAACTTTGGCAATGATTTTAACATCTAATTGTTAAAATTGGTTGACATATAATATACAGGGAGTCCGGAGGTAAAGTGCATTAACTTCGGGAGGTGATTCTACATATATTATGGTAGGAGTAAAAAAGATAAATAACTTTTTCTGAAATTCCAACTTTTTTTCCATACAAAAAGAGATACCTACTAAAAATCCTTAGTGTAAGGTAGCACTTACCCAAGTTAGCTTGCCGGGCGCATTTGTTGCAACGTTGCTCAGTATGATTTGGCCTGTATCCATGGAAATGTTTGTAAACAATAACAAGACCGAGAATTTGACGTTTATACAGATCGAATGTTTTAAACCAAATGTAAAAAGATAACTGCACTTGAATAACAATTGAAGGTAAGCTTTTAACGATTAAATTGTTATAAACTAATTAAACACTTAACTAATGTCTTCGCTTTTAACTAGTTTAACAAATTTTAAAAATGTCCACCTTCAGCTTGAAAGCAAGTATGTAAACATAAAGTAATATTATTATCAATTCGTACGTTGTGGCGTATTTCATTAATGAATGTCTGCCCGTTCTTTGTTGGTAAAGTAAGGCGTTGGCCGAATAATTCAATAACAAAATTACGCGGTATTGGCACAATAATTCAATGATAAAATTACGCACAAATAAACACCATTTTTACAGCTAGGCAGGTTAGGCATGTCTACAACTAAGTAAACAAAAGTAAGTCTGAAAAAAGCACGCACTGAATGAATTTGTTCCTTTAAGTCAGTCTTAATAAATACACACTAGATAAAGACACATTAAATCAACAAGTTTTGACTAACAATAATAAAGTTTTTAAAGTGGAACACTACTACGCGAATAAAATTGTTACATTCGAATTCAACACTGACACTGAGCGCTTGAAGCGGGAATTCGGCAACAGTGTAAAATAATAATGCCGCCCGCACACGCCGCTCTAATTTTATCGTTTTATCAGAAAACTACCCCTAAAAGTTGGAATTTCGAAAAAAGTTATTTATCATGTAGGATCACCTACCGAAGTTAATGCACTTTACCCCCGGATACCCTGTATATTAACGTTTATTGTGGTAAATGTGGTGGAACCACGGACATATGAATATATCTGGACCTGCCCCATGTGATAAAAACGTATTATTTCCCCCTCTCCATGGAGCCGGCTGGAGCTCCTCCTTGGAGCCAGTTCGTTCCATGGGGAGGAGAGAGGGCCTTGCTTGAATCTAAAATATGTGACGTCATTATTCTTGTCCTGACCAGCGCGGAACTAACATCCATATATTTTACGAAATAACACGCCAAAAACGGTAGCTTGCGCTATACATTATACCCAAATATTATGTGGACATAGCGAATGTGGGCGGTTCTCCAGTGTGCTCGTCGCTGGTTACACGGGTAAGTAAATTATGAAACATTTATAAAAGTGTCTTAACTAAACACGGCAACAAAATATTGCTAAGTGAATAAGGGCGAATATTTTCGGGGCGAGCATTTGGCCTTTGCAAATATGTTATTAACGTGGCAAGCAATTCGCGCTCCCATGTAAAAAGGTCTATTCATTCAAAGCAGATTTTGCTTTTAAGAACTAAATGGTGATATTATAATGCGAGATGTCTATATACTGTCAGATTGATTTTTTAATGAATCACAGTCATCTTTCCTCTCTTCCGCCCCCCATAGTTTGGTTTTTCCCCTCATCTGTATCTTCTGGTCTGTTGAATTTGGATGTCTATGGGTGGAACCATAATTACGATTTGCTTTGTGTTATTTACATTCTTGCTGTAATATCATACTTCTGTTCATTTAAATGTTTCTATAAATAGACCGGCGTGGTGAATAGATTCGTTATTATTCGATCCTACAAAGCGGTTCCAATGAGAAGGATTAATTATTCTCTGGACCAGCTTTTTAAAGTTATAACTCAATATCTATTTTATTTTATTCCAAATTTGCCTTAATTTATACCTAGTCACGATCCTTTGCAGTGAGGAACCGAATTGCAAACAAGACAAAACATAGGGTTGAAAACAGCACACCATTGTTAACTGAGCCTTGCTTCTTTGGACAACAATTTTTATTAGCGACTTTATTGTCGAAATTTATTTAAACTGGGTTTTACATATATTCGCACTTACATGAGAACCATCCAAATTGTAAAACTCTGTTATTACACAATTACAAAAATTTACAATTAAATACAGATACACGCAATTAGAAAAGCAAAAACATCACAAATAAAAAGACACAATTATATTTAAGCTCACTCAAGTAACACATTACAATGAGTGGCAAGTTAACGTAAGTAAATACGCAAGGCATGCATAGAGAGGCAATAAGAAAGTTGAGTGAAAAATATTTTGACTTATAAAAAATAATAAGATCAATAAATATCGGTTCTAAATATATTTATATATTTCAGATTTTATGTCCGGTTTAAATCGTTCCCGCAGGAAACACTTAACCTTTTCACACACTTATCAACAAATGGTCACATAGTCAATCCACGTTATGCACTTGCGCTATTTAAGTATAATAAATACAAAATAATACAAGAATAACATGTCAAAGAGACCAGATGGGAAAATAATTCACCGACTCCAGATATTTTCGTATCAGAGGGTTCGGCTCGGTGGAACTCCTAATTGGACCTATAAATCCTATTGTTCCCTCAATATAAATATTTAAAAAATCTTTTGTAATATTACATGTATTAAATATGACTGAAATATTCATAAAATAACAATATATGCTTTATATATTATTATTTATAGATTTAATTAAACGTTCTTAAAAAAGGATAAAAAAGCTATAAACTAAAAATGCTTCATGATTTTCGTTATTTGTTTTTGGGGTGTTATGCCGTGTTGCGCTACCTCCTTCTTTAGCCAACGTTTCGGACATCGTTGCAGTGTTTATCCGGCAGATCCGGTAGATGTGTAATTTTTAGTCGTGAAGTGTGTGCTTATTTACTTCGAAGCGATACCGTGTCGCCAGCTCCACTAACTTTCACCAGTACAAAATAATCGTGACAAGCAGTGGCGTCATCGCCGCGGAACGGAATAGAAAGTTCATTAAAACGTGGTATTTATGCTACCCAGGGGCAAGTCCGTTTGCGAGATGCCGACGGAAGTGGCTCCATCTCTTAATGAAATCTAAAATTAGAAATCACAATGGTAAGAATTTAAGAAAAAAAAATGATTGCTCAAAAGAATTCTGACGTCATCTGTACGCCAGTTTGTACGATCATTCGAATTATGATCGTGCATATCTTTCTATTAAATGAGAGATGGTTTGTTTACGATGAGAGAGGTATAGACCAAACAGTTTTGCTTGCTATCTATTCGTATTTTTAGTTTAAGTAAAGCCTCGATGACATTGAGCGAGTTTACAAGCTACTAGCTGGTAAATTCATTATATTATGTTAGTAAATTCGCTCAGTGTAATCGTATCACTAGCAAATTGTGGACAACCTACGAAAAAAGATGAAATGTGGTCAACTTTGCTCGCTACGGTACTATGGTACTCACTCGCTATGAAGATGGCGGCCCACGAACAGCTGATTTCGTTACTGTCAGAATTAGTTCACACGGGAGTCGTCATTCTCGCTCATAGATTTAAATATATAACCGGATGAATGACTCGCTCAAATTGGCCGGTCTTCCGGTTTCAAAGTTTCTTAATAAATATTTTTAAACATTTCTTAATAAAAAAATTAATTGACAGTCGAAAGATCTTTTGTGAGTTGATGAAACAATTTAATTTTTTTTTTAAATCTGTTTAGATCACACTCCTAGAGATTGTCTGCTCAGTGAACAAGACCAATGACTAAGAATTTATTTGGAAACGCCAAGTTCAACGAATGTTTAGTCTATGTAATGAAAAATAATACAGATGGTTTTAACCCCTTGGCCGCGAGCATATTCATATTCTGTTAGAAGTATTTTAGATTTTCTTTTTTTTTTTTTACATGAGATCCACATAGGAGGCCCTGAGGAAAATAATTTCCCACAGGGCCTATGTCATCTTTAGGGATGCTGTGTGGAGGGTTTTTTAAGGAAAGGAAGGAGAGGAGAGTTCTGGAAAGGAAGAGGGTTTAAGGGGTGGGTAGGAATATGGGGTTCAGTTTGTCCTGGTCATCCGCCTCCAAGACCTAGACAAACCTCACCCCGTGAACCCGGGCACCCCTGCTAAATCACCAAACGTAGCGAACCACTAGGGGTGACCTATGGCAGAGATGTTGGTTATCCAATAAAGGTTCCCGGGGCGGCGTTACCCATTCCCGCCTCCCAAATTGATATGATAATATTTGCAATAAAAAACAAATAATTGGAATATTTCGGAACGTATTCGAAATCTAAATACAGTTTTATAAAAGCGATGAAATACGCTTTCAAAGTTTATTATAACATATAAACATAATTTTTTCTACCTATCTATCTTCTATAATATAAAAATGAATCGCTGAATGTGTTGCTAAGCGCCTAACTTTCAAACAACTGCACCAAATTGGATAAATTTTTTTTGTGCGTTCGTTGTCAGATAGATGAGCTCTGGCATTATAAAATTTTGTATTAAAAATTGCTATTGCGGCTAGGGAGGGAGAGATGGGGGAGGGGAACCAGGGAGGGGGGAGGGGGACCTGGGAGGTGGGAGGGGAACTCGGGAGGGGGGTTCGCGGGACGGGGGAAGGGGGGCAGTGGTGTGGGGAGAGGGAAGGTGGAGGAGGCGGAATGGGAACGCGAAAGGGGAAGGGGACGCCGGAGAGGAAGGGGAGGCGGAAGGAGAACGGGGCGAATAGGAAAGGACACGCAGGGAAAAATAATTTCTTTATTAAATGTCAGAGCAACGCATGCCGGGAACCAACATGTATATAAAAATATGAATCATAAATACATATAAAAATGAATCCCTGTTTCCCTTGGTCACGCCATAGCTTCAGAATGACTTAACCGTCTTCATTCGTCTTTTTTTAAAGTTTTCTAATACTTTGTAGAAGGTTCTTACGGAAAGAAAAATCAAGAAAATGCCCAGAAAATTAGATAGTTTCAGAAAAATTTATAACTTCACACCGTAAATTTTAACTTCGCACGTTTAACAGTTCGGGCGTTTGATGAAGGTGAATTTGGTAGGCAGCTGTTTTTTTTTTGTAACAAAAGAATTGTCTATTGATTTTTTAAATTATAGATATATTAAATAGGTACCTGTGTTAGGTATGAAATTAGATTGATTGTTCTTATAATATACGAAAATGAATATTTGTAATATATGAAAAATGAAAATTTAAACAAAAAAATTGTAATAGGTGGCACGCGAGCTATTTAAAAACTGAATGTACTGCAACTGGGAGTGGGAGAGGGGAGGAAGTTAGCGGGGAAGGTGGAAGGGGAGCGCGGGTGGGGATGGGGATGCAGGAAGGGTACGGGGACGCACATGAAAGGACATGCTGGGAGAACAATGTATTTCTTTGAATGTAGAATTGCAACACATGCCGGGAACCAGCAAGTTAGATATAAAAATAAGTTTTAAAAAATAGCTCACCCACATAGACATCAGAATTCAATAGACCAGAAGATACAGATGGGGGGTAAAACCAAACTATGGGGGGCGAAGAGAGGAGAGATACTGTGATTCGTTAAAAAATCAATCTGACAAGATATAGGCATCTCGCATTATAATATCACCATTTAGTTCTTAAAAGCAAAATCTGCTTTAAATGAATAGACCTTTTTACATGGGAGCGCGAATTGCTTGCCACGTTAATAACATATTTGCTAAGGCCAAATGCTCGCCCCGAAAAGATTCGCCCCAATTCAAATAGCAATATTTTGTTGCCGTGTTTAGTTATAACACTTTTACAAATGTTTCACAATTTACTTAACCCTGTAACCAGCGATGAGCACACTGAAAAACCGCCCACATTCGCTATGTCCATATAATATGTGGTATAATGTATAGCACAAGCTACCGTTTTTGGCGTGTTATTTCGTAAAACGTACGGACATTAGTTCCGCGCTGGTCAGTACAAGAATGATGACGTCACATATTTTAGATTCACTCTCTGCCCTCCCCATGGAGCGAGTTGGCTCCAAGGAGGAGCTCCAGCTGGCTCCATGGGGAGAGTGAAATAATACGTTTTTATCACTTAAGGCAGGTCCAGTTATATTCATGACCGTGCTCAGCCATCTTTTTCTCTAACTTAAACTACTATTTCTAAAAAAATAAAAAGACACACATGTTTTTTTAGACAAATGTATTATAACCAATATGTAAACCTCACCTTTTTGTTGTTTCCTTTAAATATAATATAATATAATATAATATAACTAGCTGGTCCCGGGATGCGTTGCTATGCCATTTAATGAAGAAATTGTTTCTCCCTGAGAGTCCTTTCCCATTTGTCCCGTTCCCCTTCCGCCTCCCCTTCTTCTCCTGCGTCCTCTTCCTCCACCTTCCCCCTCCCCACTCCACTACCCCTCCCCGTTCTCCTCTCCCTCCCTGGTTCCCCTCCCCATCTCTCCCTCCCTCACGCTTTCCGTAGCAATAGCCGCTTCCTCGCGTGCCACCAATAGCAATTTTTTTATACAAATTTCATGATGCCAGCGCTCACCTGAAGTTTTATAAAAACTTTGTAATGGCAATAACGAACACACAAAAAAAAGAATTATTCAATTTGGTGCAGTCGTTCGAAAGTTATGCGCTTAGCAACACATTCAGCGATTCATTTTTATATTACAGATAAAATAAAATACAAGTGTTTAGTTCACACGCGTTAGAAGTGAAACCTTCAGAAAACTTGGAGTATGTGAATGGAAGCATGGACGCTTACTGAAGAACTGAGAACGTGACTTGAGGCATTCGTGATGTGGAACTACAGAAGAATACTTAAAATAAGCTGGATGGACAGGTTTACAAATGAAGATATGATACAAATGAAAAAGAAGTTATTAAAACTATAAAAATCCGAAAACTTTAATATCTAGAATATGTGATGAGACATCCAGAGAAGTAGGAGATCCAGCACATCATAATGCAGGGAAAGGGCACTGGAAGAAGGAGAACCTCATGGCTGAAAAACCTGACAGTGGTTTGGCCAGTCCATTAAAAAAAGTCTCCTTATAAAATAGTGAAATAAAGCGCAAAAAGTTTATTTTGAACATTATGAAACTTGTGTAGCGATTCATCATAGTGCTGCGGTAAAACTGGAGCAAATATTATGTATGTACTGAATCATATTCTTAAAAGAAACTCATTTTAAAAAGTCAAATAACAGTGATTTTTAATAATTTGGATGCTCTACCTACACATGGTATATTTATGCTACCCGTTAATAGAGGGCAATAAATAACTACATGCATTAATAAAATTATAAATAAGTTTCACCACTAATCAACAGATGGCAATGCATGCGTAATTTGTAAAGAAAAATATTTTAATACAACTATTGCCCAATAGATGGTGATAGTTATTGTAAACATCAACATAATATTTATATTTTTTATAAATAATAATATAAAAAGACTTCCCTAACACCAGAGGAGAGGCTGAAAAATGCAAAAAATCTTGTGAAAAATTTTAACAAAACATTGACTTCTAATATTTTGTCAAAGGATCAAAAGACTTCTCTAACTGAAGCTATGTGCGAAATGATGAGTCATGTTGAGGCCATCGTACAAGAATGCAAGGCACCAATAAACAATGAGAATGATGGACTCGACAGATTGTTTCAATCATTATCTAATATAGTTAAGAACATTGAAAATCTTAAATTAAATATTGAATCGAAATCGTACGCTGATGTCATGAAAAATGGTAAAATTCATGAAGTAACATCCAAATAATCGGGGGTAACAAGTTAAACTGTTACAAAACACGTAATCGCGTTATACTTTCATAAGACCAAAAACGTCCCGAGCAACCTTACATTTTAAAAGCTATATATCTCTCTTCCTTTCATGCAAACATATGTATTTTTTCTTTTAACCAGAAAGAGAACAAAATTATGATTCTTATTGTCTTTGAAATATTTAAGCTATCTTGCACAGATATTTTACAATCTCGATCCATAGTGTCGGTTTCTGAATTTTCGCACGAAATTGAGGCTTCTGGATTGTGAGGTGCGAATATATTGAACCAAGCAGACGGGTTAAACTAGGTCCAAAGGAGTCCGCTCGCGCACACCATCGCCGACTAGTTTCTAGCGGATTCCGCTCAAAAACTGTCATCAATTCAGTTGCCTCGACTGCATTTTTGTCGAGTTTAAGGTGTTTATTGAAAAGGTTTGCCAATTTTGTTTATAGAATACGACCAGCAAAGATTGTCGACAAAAATAATTCGGCTTAGAAAACCATCATTGAGATGAAATTGGCGGAAATAAGAATTTTTTTTTCGAAGAAAACTTCTTCTAAAAGGTTGTTACTTTGTGATGTCATTATTTATTTATTAAAAGAAAATAACTTAGTTAACATCACTTTATTTTTTATATTTTATAATATCAACATGTTTCGTGAACCATGTTCACTTCTTCAGGAATAAAAGTATACTAAAGTTAAAAAATTAATTATAGATTACATATGGAGAGAAGAAATTGAAGGAGGGGGAAGGGTTGACAATGTTGGGAGTTTCGAAGAATTGGGGATTACCAAGCTATTAGAAGTAAAAGGCCGGTTAAGTGGGAAGATATTTAAAACAGGGTTAACAAACATTTTTTGCTTATTAATTATGTCAGCTTTGGAATTTACATTTTTTCTTATTTCTAAAATTTCTAAATTATTGATTTGCGATGTTTTATATCCTGTATGTAATATTTGAAGACCTGAATTTATGTCAAAGCTATGATCATATTTTAATAAATGGTCTGCGAACTCAGAATCGCTATTGCCATTTAGTGCTCTGAGGTGCTCTTTAACCCTAATCTCAAAGTTTCTATAAGTTCTACCTATATAAAACGAACTACAATCATTACAATTGAGTTTGCAAACCCCTGATTTTTTCGTTTTAATTTCGCTATCTTTATTGTTGAGTATATATTTCTTCAGTTTGTTATTTGTGTAAAACGCTGGTTGAATAGTACCGGGAATATTTTTACTAATAATTTTTGACGTATCGTTGTCGACAAATAAAATTCTACGCCAATGTTTATTGTTATCTTTAGATATAGGGTAAATTCTACGCCAATGTTTATTGTTATCTTTAGATGTAAAAGTGACATTTTTGTAAAGTTGAAAAATGATAAAAAATTAATTTTAAGTAATTTTTTTTTCTGATTTTTCTGTTTTCAGATTTTCGATTGAGTTTCGCTTATATTGTCTTCATTTAATAAAATATTACAATTTGAGGTTTTACTCATAAAGTTAAAATAAAAATAAAAATAAGTTATTTTCTTTTAATAAAGGAAATAAGAAAGTAATTTTTTTTTAAAGTTTTTAAATTTTTGAGATGAGATTCCTTTTATAAATGTACATTTGCAAACATTTTTTTCATTGGATAAATGCTGTCAGAATCATCATCACTAAAATCAGTACTTGACACCACAAAAATCATTCCGTTCACTTCGAAACAAAGCCATACTGACTCGTTTTCAATGGAAGGGCAAAACTATTTCTCATTTTTCATTGACCTCGCTCCGTTCGCCTCGCTCATTTCTCGCACGGGCAGTGGAAGGCAAACATCTATCTTCTAAGCGACTCTTTTTTGATGGAAGGTCAAAACTATTTCACTCAGCTCCCACTCCGCTCCGCTCTACCCTTTTCCGCTCGCAGTGGAAGGCGCCCTTTAACTGCATACAAGTGCTTCCATCAAGAGCGAGGTGAGCGGAACGGACCGAACTAATTGAACTAGGTCCAAAGGAGTCCGCTCGCGCACACCATCGCCGACTAGTTTGTAGCCCTCAAAAACTGTCGTCAATTCAGTTGCCCCGACTGCATTTTTATTGAGACGGAGGTGTTTATTGAAGAGGTTTGCCAATTTCGTTTATAGGATACGACTAGCAAAGATTGTCGCAATGTCGACAAAAAGAATTCGGCTTAGAAAATCATCATTGAGATGAAATTGGCGGAAATAAGAAAGCAATTTTTTTTTTAAGTTTTAAAATTTTAAATGAGATTCTTTTTATAAATGTACATTTGCAAACATTTTGTACAAAAAAAAAATTATTTGATTAATTTTTGTTATTTCACAATTAATTAATTAAAAATGATACTTATTACATTTGCAGCACGTTCCAGAGTGGAAGATACTCTCAGTATCGCACTGGTGTAAGACCACCATCCAAAAATGAAACGTTGCTTGAAATGGGTTTAGCCGTGTTTGGTGACCAGATCTGAATAGCCAGGTATTTCCTCACCTTCCTCTTATTCATATTCTTCCCCTCCCCACTACTTCCAGCCTGACAACATACCTCAACTGGGGATGCTATAGACTCATTGGCTCCAGACAAGAGCAGCTGGGCCTCTTGTGAGGTATTCATATAAAAAAAAATTAAAAAATGCCGTCAATCCTGGTCCCACTGACCCCCAGATTCCTACCCATCTCTAATACCCTTTTCCTTCCCTGAACTTACTATCCTTCCCTCCCTTAACTAAACCCTCCACACAGCATCCCCTAAGATGACATAAGCCCCGAGGAAAATTATTTTCCTCAGGGCCTCATGTGTGGAGCTAATGTAAAAAAAAACTATATTAATAAATCCTTTTAAAATTTTGTACATGTTGATGTGATTTATAAAGACTTCGGAAAAGCATTTGTGAGTTTATTTATTGTACTGTTATTCGTGGTATTCATTGAAATTGAAACACTTTTTAACTTTTTTCCACTTATTTATTTCACCAGTACCGGTTTCATCCTATTATGGAAAATTAGGTAGGCAATTACCTACCTAAGTTTGTATAAATTCTGTAACAAAAGAATGTCAATTGCCAGCCTGAAGATGTCCATAACAGGATGAAACCGGTACTGGTGAAATAAATTAGTGGAAAAAAGTTAAAAAGTGTTTCAATTTCAATTTTAATAAAAAGCATTTGACAAAGTCGACCATAATATTTTATTAAAAAAATTGAGTGACATCGGATTCTCTCAGGATTTTCTCGCTTTCGTAGTTAGCTACTTACGCAATCGTCATCAGTACGTCAGTTACGGACACCAGCTCTCTCACGAATATAAAACTGACTCCGGGATTCTCCAGGGATCGAATCTATGACCCCTCCTCTTTCTTTTATTCAATGATATAACCAATACCATTAACCGCTCAAAATATCTCCTCTTCGCTGACGATACCCAACTCTTCAGAGCTATTAAAAGTCACATCGATTCCATTATTTTGCAGAATGATCTTGATTCTCTTTCAAATGCTCGAAATTAAATAACCTACCCTTCAGCATCCAGAAACGCAGTGTCGTTACATTTACAATATCCAAATATACATTTCTGTTCTCATACCACATTAATAAAAATATATTAACCCGCAAAAACGAGATTCGCTACCTTGGCGTGATTTTCGAAGCAAATCTCTCTTTTAAATCTCACATATCTGACATTGACTCCCGCGCCAACAATATGCTTGGATTTGTTCTTCGTAATGCGAGATCATTTACTAATGGAATTGCAATACAAAGAACATATGAAGCACTTGTCCGCAGCATCCTGGAATATAGCTCCATTATTTGAGCCCCTTCTGAATAAAACCATATCCTAGAAATAGAAAAAGTGCAAAAAAGGTTTATGCATTACCTGTATATAAGGGAATATACATACTACCCATTCCTGTATCCATCATTGTTCTTAACAGGAATGCTCGATTTTAACACCCTAGAAGCCCGCCGAAAAATATTTTTAGGCTAACATTTTTTTAAGTTAATCTCCGGTACCATACTAAATCCGCCAATATGGAAAGAAATCAACTTATACTCGTGGGAGATCCCACGCATTTTTTATACTCCAAAAGCGAGAACCTCTGCCTTTAAAGGACGAAAATCCACATTTCGTCGAAAGTTGTTCTTCCGATCGTGCAGGACGGTTGCAATGAGATAGATTAATTATTCTCCGTACCAGCTTTATTAAATTATAACTCAATATCGAATTTATTTCAATCAAAATTAGCTTTAATTTATACCTTCATCCAAAAATGCTGAAAGGCGTGATGATAAAACTATTAAAATAGTGTACTTTTTGTAGTTATTTTTTGATTATAAGTATTTATCATTTTTCAATAATGTCTAAATTTAATAAGAATGTTAAAAAAATCTGAAATATATTAGTTTGTAAGTGCGCAAATAAATACACAAATGGACCAATTTCCGTCAAGAAACACATTTACGTACATATTTTTTAATGATTTTATTGAAACTAAAATTAAAATTCTAATACATAACTTTGCTAGATAATGCATTGATTTATTTTACTGCATGATTACATTATTTGAAATGGGTGTGGTATAATACAAAAACTTTTTTGAAAATTTAACAAATCTGCCAACGACCTATGGAATAACCTTATTATACTAAAAATTTAAATAAATTATAAAAATTTATTAAATACGAATGCTAGATAAAAGAACAATCTTTCGAAATCCATTTATAATTTTTTGTGGAAAAGAGTCAATACGTCTAAAAACTTTTTTGAAAATGACGTGTTTCAGGCTTTCTCTGGTAATGCCCTCTTAACGGCTGTGCATTGAGCATCGATGTCTTCAATGTCACCGGGAAGAATATGTCACAGAGAATTCAGTAACTATCTCTTGACATACGTCACAACATAGTTAAACTGCCCCCACGCACTTTAAAAAAAAAGTTGTAATCTTTTCCATAATTTTTTAGTACATAACTGTTTTATGGAGAACCTCAATAAAATAAATAAATAAATAAATTAAACCATGTACGATCGAAGAACGCAAGGAATGTAAGTATACGCGTTATGAGTAAGATTAAGAAAGGAATGCTCAGATGGTTTGGGCATGTAGAGCGAATGAACGACGAAAGGAAAGTAAGGCGAATGGTAGAAGAAGTCGGGACGCCCGAGGAAGTCATGGCACGACCAAGTGAATCAGATACTTGAGTCGGGCCATGTGAAGAGTGGGAATAATAAAAGAGCATGTATGAGACGATGTATAAATGTGAACTAGACAAGGAGTGTATGCCAAGATCGAGGTGTTTGGCGGTCCGTCCTCTCTGCCTACCCCTGCGGCGAAACGGCATGATGGTTAGTTAGTTTAGTTAGTTTTTATTCGAGACTGGTTGATGGAGACCAACCTAAGAGGACTGTCTCGAGCCATCGCTCTGCACCGCAGTGAGAAGGATGGATTCAAACGTCAGTCAATCCTGGATACGTTGACCTTAGATTCCTACCACCCCTCACACCCTTTTCCTTCCCAGAACTTCCTATCCTTCCTTTCCATAAAACGACTCTCAGGGCCTCTCAGGGACTCTCAACACTTTTTTACCTTCTTTGGTATGCATGGTTTGACCACACATACGCCTCAGGTATCACATTCGCGAACATATTTTCATATACGTTTGCGGAATTTTATGCAACCGACTTTTTCTGTGGTTTGAATATTTTTAAAACAAACCTTTTTAAAATATATTTTCTACGTTGTTACATTTTTATACACTCGGGGACAGCAAAATTGGGTCACTTCGGACTTGAAAAATAGGCTCTGAAAAAGGGCCATCATATATTGCAACAAATTGAATAAGAACGCTTGTGTACTTCTGCAAAATGTAAACCATAGGTAATATTAAAAATAAATAAATAAAGAATTATTCAATTTGTTCAAAGAAACGTCACTATCTCAATGACAATTCCTTTTTCAAAATGTTCGAGCAGATTGGTGCCATAATATTAAAAAAAATGCAAATAAAAACGTCCAAATGAATAAAAAAAAATTCTGAAGCCGTAGTCAAAGTTAGCTATTTAGAAATCTAGTCTTGAATAACAATTAACAAAATTTACAGACATATTTGACGCCAAACGGTCGAGTTAAAACAGGATTTTGCTCCTCCCAGTCAATTCATATATTACTTTAACGAGTAAAGTCCCGTCGAACTTCTTATTTTTACAATTCTCGGCCTCGTCTCTAACGGTGAGATTCTGGCGCAAATCAATTTATTTGTACCAGAGTCTCACTCTCGGGCACGTCGCAATAACATATTATATTGCCGATCGAGTCGTACAAATCTGTACACGAATTCGCCCGTGGGAAGAGCGATACGCTATTTAAATATATTAGATAAAAATTTCGACATATTCTTCGAAAAATTCAATGAGTTTGTAAGGTTTTTGGCGCTACATTCTCACTGTGAAAATGGTACTAATACAATTAATTAGATAAAATATCTGTACTGTTGTAAATTTTTTGTACACAAATAAAAATAAAAAATTAAATTTACTCCACACAAAAGGCCCTGAGGAAAATAATTTCTTTCAGGGCCTATGTCATCTGAGATGCTGTTTTCAAGGTCTTTTTGAGGAGAGGAAGGAATGAACATTGGTCTTGAAGAGACCCATGTTGTAGGAAGGAGGAAACACAAAACCGGAAAATCGTTTCACAGCCGAGCTGTTGAACACAAGAACGAGCCGAAGAAGCGTCCCCAAATATAAACCGTGTACATATGTTGGGCACGCGTTTGGCGTATTTAGCGACTATGCACCGGTTCCGAAGGGATGAATGACGCTAGTTCCTCGGAGCATGTTCCATGGAAATACTGGCAGGACAAGGACAGCATTCCCACCCGAGACGCCTGTGCTCTAAAGAATGCAATCCGTTTATTAAATTAGGATAATTTATCAGACGGACCACTAGTTTCTGCACGTTTCTGCACAGAAGGTTTTTTTCAGGTATTTTGGGCCTTCAGACCAGAGGTGGCTGCTAAATTCAACCATGGGCCGCACATGTGATTTGTACAGGGTTAGCAGTTGTTTATTATTAAACTAGTTGACTTTGGCGTGGCAAATAAATTTTATTTGATGAATTTGTGTATTTCGCAATTTATTAATTTAAAATAATATATAGTAATTTACGGCACGTTCCAGAGTGGAAGATACTCTCAGTATCGCCCTGGTGTAAGACCACCATTCAGAATTTAAACGTTGCCTGAAGTGGTTTTCGCCGTGTTTGGTGACCAGATCTGAATAGCCAGATACTTCTCCACCTTCCTCTTCCCTATCTCCTTCCCTCCACACTACCTTCAGCCTCACAACATACCCCAATTGGGGATGCCATAGTCTCACTGACTCCAAACGGGAGCAGTTGGGACTCTTGTGCGGTATTCATGTAAAAAAAAGCCCAGTTTTTGAGAGGCTAACTTCGATGCGAAAACTATAAAATATAAGCTGCTGTACCGTCCCACCGAAAGCTCGTACAAACAAATAAAAACATTTTTCATTGAATATGAATATATTATAAACCAGTAAAGTTCAATTTATGATCATTTTTTATCAAAAACCATAACTGATTACTGGTGTCGCGAAACTGCGGTTCCACTAATGGTGTTAAAGTGCTGCAGAGCTAAGCAAAGCCGTATGCAACACACTTGAAGGACCTGTGCCGAAACTACGTCAACCGCTAGGTTTACATGGGACGATTAAGTTTGTATGCACTCGCGAAATCTGATAAATTCAAATCTGGGCTTCTGGAAAATAAGATAAGTCCATTTTCGTTATTTTTTTTGGGGTGTTATGCCGTGTTGCGCTACCTCCTTCTTTAGCCAACGTTTCGGACATCGTTGCAGAGTTCATCATCAGGGCAGATCCGGTAGATGTGTTCATTACACATCTACCGGATCTGCCGGATCTGCCCTGATGATGGACACTGCAACGATGTCCGAAACGTTGGCTAAAGAAGGAGGTAGCGCAACACGGTATAACACCCCAAAAACAAATAACGAAAATGCTTTTGGCCGTGAAAATCTTAAACCTTATCCAAGATAAGTCCAGATTGGAGTACAGTATCAAGGATTCTCCCATTGCAGTTGGGGTCACACGTCTCTAGGATCTGGATGCTTCAACTTCACAATGTTAATCTTTAAAATGATATATTGAAGTTCACAATTAATAATATAAATTGAAATATGAAATCGTAATATTAGGTCCTTACATTTGAAATTGGCGTTTTGCCGTACTGGCAACTTTGATCTCAAATATCTTCTCTTTGGTTAGGAATTTCAAATGCAAATTTATACAGCTATTTACTCATGTATTTGTGTTTCATTTGTTTTTTCCTTAATTGTTTTTTTTTGCGTCACTTAGTTTACAAAATGGAAGTCTTGAAATATCGCGTTATTTACGAGTACGAGTACCACCGTGGCACCAGTGCTGCAGAAACGGCTCGAAGGATTAATGATGTGAATGGCGGCGGTGCCGCAAAAGAAAACACAGTGCGTTTTTGGTTCCAACGTTTTCGTTCTGGATATTTCGACCTGCAGAAAAAGCCCCGTGGACGGCCGGAGACCAAAGTTGATAATGAAGAATTGAAGGCTATTGTGGAAGCGGATCCATCGCAAACCACGTCCGAGTTAGCTGCAGGCTGCGGTGTTAGTGATAAAACTGTTTTAATTCAGTTGAAGCAAATTGGGAAGGTGAAAAAGCTAGCTGCTAAACAACCGAGGCTGGTTAATCGCTCTAGGCCACTGCTGCTTGATGACAACGCTAGACCACACACTGCACAATAGACGGCTACCAAATTAGAGGAGCTTCAATTGGAATGTCTAAGACATCCACCGTACTCTCCGGACCTTGCCCAACAGATTAACATTTTTTTCGAAGTTTGGATAACTTCTTGCAAGGGAAAAAATTCAACTCCAATGGGGCAGTCCAAACCGCCTTCAAAGATTTTATTGATTCCCATCCGAATGGTTTTTTTTAGTAAAGGGGTCGATGAACTACCTATGAGATTTCAAAAGTGCATAGATAGCAATGGTACATACTTTGATTAAATAAATATATTATATAAAAAAAATCGACTTTATGTTCCTCCCATACAAAACCTCAATTATATTTCTTCCACAGCCCTTTAGATATATAGATAGATAGTGAAGTGTGTTTTATTTATATTTTAATAAATATCGAAGGACCATGAATGTTGTGTGTTTTAACCACTGCAAAATGTAGATAAAATGCACAAAAAGGAAAGCAGAAAAAGGACTTACTGCGGAAACTTGTGGCACTTTCTGCTATCTTGGTCGGTTTTATCATGCACTTGTATGACTATACTAGCTTGTTCCCGTTGCTATACCATTTAATAAAGAAACTGTGTGTCCTTTCCCAATCGTACCGTTCCCCTTCCGCCTCCCTTTCCTATCTCCTCCACCTTTCCCTCTTCCTACTCCACTCCTCCCCTTCCCCTGTCCCGCGAACCTCCCTCCCCCCTCCCATGTTCCGCTCCCACCTCCCAGGTTGCCCCCATCCTCGCACGAACCCCCACCCAACAAGTTTCCCTCCACCCTTCGGCATTCCATATATCCAGTCCCGGTATATTCAATCTTCAAACAGCTTGCGTGCAACCTATTGCAATTTTATAATACAAATTTCTAATGCCATAGTACTTTTATACAAACCTTGTCCTGGCAATAACGGACACAAAAAAAGAATTATTTAAATTGGTGCAGTCATTCGGAAGTTATGCGCGTACATACATTTTGGATTAATTGCGGTGCGTTACTTGCGGTATGCGGGATTCGGTTTGCGGTGTGCGGTTAGTGGTATGCGGAATATTAATGCGGAGATATTTAGGCGGTAAAGGTAGATTAATGACTGATTTGGGTAACATAAAAATGACAGGTCTATGGGAACGGTAGGAAGGACATGTGACAATACTAACTACAAGCTCAATGTCTATGATGTATAGATGAATGTAGGTATGTGTAGCTATGTATTGTGTAAATGCCCAACCAGATAGTCTGCCCTGTTTCAGATATTAGGTAACTGTCTTCTTTGGGGATGCTGTGTGGAGGGTTTTTTTTAGGAAAGGTGGAGAGGAAGTTCTGGGAAGAAAAAGTGTATGAGGGGTGGGTAGGAATTTGGGGGTCAATAATGAAGGAAGGATGGACGAACGAATCCATCCCTCTCACTGCGGTGCAAGGTGACGTACCGAAAGAGTACGGCTGGAGAATCAAAGGGACTCCCTCAACCATTCTATCCCGATCCGGCCTGCCATGCAGTTGATGAGCAGACGCATCGGCCGCCAAGACTTCTCACCCAGTGAACCCGGGCACCCCTGCTAAGTCACCAAACGTAGCGAACCACTTCGGGTGACCTATGGCAGATATTTTGGTAAATCCAATAAATAGTTTTTTGACATTTGAATATATTTTAGGTGGGTCATTATTATTGCCCGCCAGTGTGTCTCTCGGCACAAATGAATTCCTCAAAGCATTAAAGTGGTTTTAGTCCAAAAAAATTATGTTAAAAATTCGGTTCAGGCTTAAAGTCCTGCTTTAAATCCCTCTCCAAATAAGCCCACTACGCAGGGCTGGCAAAAGGACAACATTTTAAACCGGGGATGCTGGAAACAGAGTGGATGATCTAATTTCGCAAATAATAAAAAAATATTACACATTAATATTATATCTATCTATATAAATAAAAATGAATCGCTCAAATGTATGTGCGCGAACGCGCATAACTTCCGAACGACTGCACCAAATTGGATAAAAAAAATTGTGTTCGTTATTGTCAGGATAAGGAGAATAATGAAAGGATAAGGACAGTCACCTCAAGGTCGTAGGTCACCCCAAGGTCGTATGTCACCTCAAAGTTGTAGGTCACCCCAAGTTCGTAGGTCACCCCATGGTCATATTTCACCCCAATGTCATATGTCACCCCTAATGGCGTTACCTGCATTAACCTTTAAAATAATATTACGAGAAATTTTTTAGTTCAATTAAAATATTACGAGAAGATATAGATTATGAGAAATCGTCTTTAGTAACTTTGACACGTCATATCTCTGAACAAGGTCAAGTAGAACTCTATCCAAATGAAGTGACGAATTTTGTACTACTCGTTTCTACAGTATACAGGGTGTTTAGGGACAAACTTGACTTACTTTATTTAGCCAGTGATTCCTGACATTATTTGGAGTAAAAAATGTAAATAAAATTTGGTCTCCGGAGACTTTTTTTTTCTGCCAAAACATTAAAAAATGTTAGATGTTCGACAGTTGAGGGCGAGGCAAGGGGTTGATCGGTAACTCGGCTGAGTGACCAGTGACGACATGCTGAAGAAATTTTTTGAAAAAAAAAAACAAAAAGTCGTCAAAAAAAGTCACCGTAGACCAAAATTTGGTTTGCATTTTTACTCCAAATAATGTCAGGAATCACTGGTTAAAAGTAGGTCAAGTATCTCCCTTAAGGGCCTTTAGCCAGCCAGCGCGCAGCGGCCGAAAATCACATTTCGTCGAAAGATGTTCTTACAATCGTACAGTGCGGTTCCAATGAGAAAGATTAATTATTCTTTTATCACCTTTTTAAAATTATAACTCAATATCTATTTTATTTCATTACAAATTTGCTTTAATTTATACCTACATCTAAAATTGCTGAAAGGCGTGATGATAAAACTATTTAAATTATGTACTTTTTGTAATAATTTTTTTATCATAAGTATTTATACTTTTTCAATAATGTCAAGCTAAATAAATGTGCAAAAAACATCGGAAATATATTAATTTGTATATGTATAGATAGACAAATAGAGAATTTTTCGTCATAAATAAGTGTTGGGATATATATTTTTTAATGATTTTGTTTGAACTAAATTTAAAATTTTGAATCATGTGTTTACTAGATAACGTATTGATTTGATTACGTGATATGAAATATGTCTTGTAAAATAAGATTTTTCGTTTGAAAATTTAACAAATCTACCAACGACCTATGGTATAACCTTATCATACTAAAAATAAAATTTTTTTCTCAAAATTAAAACATGCGTCTACTAGATAAAAGAACAATCTTTCGACATCAATTTATAGAATTTTGTGGAAAAAAGTCAATTTGTCTAAAATCTGATTTAAAAATGACATATTTCCGGTTTTCTCTGGTTATAATACTCTCCTAACACCCTCTTTATATATCTGCGGGCCCTGTAAAGTACACCCACCTTCTGAGAGGCTATGCGAGTGTACTTGGCTATTCAGATCTGCATTTCAAGCAACGTTTCAATGCTGAATAGTGATAACTTTATCAGGGTGATACTGAGAGTATCGAACATTCTGGAACAAGCTGAAAATATAATTTTAACGCTTTTGTAAACCAACATTCTCCGTGGAGACATAGCCCCTCGGCTTAAAGCCTAAAACCTAATCCTTTTGGTTTTGTTGAATTTGGTTGGGCCGAGGTCCTCATTGTCAGTAAAGTCGCTCAGAAATTCACAAAGGTCCTATTCCCGATATCATTTAACCTCCCAGGCAGATTCGTTCGCTTTTGCGAACAACTCGTATAGGTCTCATAGAAATAAATTCTCAGTATAGTCGCCCAGAAATTCACAAAGGTCCCATTCCATTCCCGATACCATTTAACCTCTCAGGCAGATTTGTTCGCTTTTGCGAACAACTCATAAAGGTCTCATAAAAATACATTGTCAGTAAAGTCGCTCAGAAATTTACAAAGGTCCCATTCCAGATATCATTTAACCTCTCAGGCAGATTCGTTCGCTTTTGCGAACAACTCAAATAGGTCTCATAGAAATATATTGTCAGTAAAGTTTGACGACCTCCGTAGTCCAGTGGGTAAGACTCTTGACTCACAATCCGGAGGTCGCGGGTTCGAACCCGGCATGCGCAAATAAATTTTATTTGATTAATTTGTGTTATTTCACAATTAATTCATTTTAAATAATATATAGTATATTTGCGGCATGTTCCAGAGTGGAAGATACCATCAGTATCGCCCTGGTGTAAGACCACCATTCAGAATTGAAACGTTGCTTGAAAATGGCTTTAGCCGTGTTTGGTGACCAGATCTGATTAGCCAGGTACTTCCCAACCTTCCTTTTCCCCACCTCCTTCCCCTCCGCACTACCTTCAGCCTCACAACATACCCCAATTGGGGATGCCATAGTCTCACTGGCTCCAGACGGGAGCAGTTGAGATTCTTGTGCGGTATTCACTGTAAAAAAAAAAAAAAAGTCGCTCAGAAATTCACAATGGTCCCATTCCCAGTCCCATTAACAACAAGTGGATTCTATATACACCGATTTCAGTAAAGCATTTGATAAGGTTCGACATCACATTCTTATATCCAAACTCCGACTGTTAGGCATCAAAGGAAGTTTATTGACATGGATTATCAGTTACCTCAGTAATAGAGTGCTTGGTGTCAGGATCAGTTTTATAGAATCCTATGTATTCGAGGCCACAAGTGGTGTCCCTCAAGGGTCCCACCTCGGCCCAATATTCTTCTTAATATTCATTAATGACATTGTAAACATATTTAAAGATGTACAAGTCTAACTTTTTGCAGATGATCTAAAATTGTTTAAAAGAAAACGAAATATATATGATTGCCTAATTTTACAAGCTAATTTAGATGAATTTATTAAATGGTGCGAACAAAATATGTTATTTTTGAATATTGAGAAATGTCAAGTAATACGATTTTCCAGAACTCATTCTCATATTTTACATGAATATAATTTAAATAATGTTAAATTAACACCAGTATTACAAATTCGCGACCTGGGAGTTATATTCGATTCAAACTTAACATTCACAGCACATATAGATGATATAACTAATAAGGCTTTAAAGATTCTTGGCTTCCTTTGTAGAACCCTAACTGATTTTAAGTCCATGGATTGCATGAAAACACTCTACATTTCATTAGTTAGATGTCAAGTAGAATATAATTCACCTATTTGGTCCCCTTTCTATAAAGTACACTCTAACAAAATAGAACGAGTTCAACACAAATTTCTTAGGTACTTAAATTTCAAACTCAAAATTCCAATAGAAAACATTAATTATTTAAGTTTGATGAATCGACTTAATTTAATTACGCTCTCTGACAGAAGAATCATTTCAGACCTAATTTTATTGTACAGAGTTATGAATAACCTAATTGACAGCCCTGCCATCGTTTCTAGTATTAAAATCCATGTACCGACAAGGAATACTAGACAAAATGTAACATTCTTTTGCAACACATACACAACCAACTATCAATCACACTCACTTACAAATAGGATGCATGATTTAGGCAACAAGTTTGGTGGAATTGTAGATGTATTCGCTGATTACCTTTACATTCTAAAATGCAATTTAAACCAACACTTTGTGGAATCCTACAAATCATTGTAACGTGGGTATAATATATTTAACGACTTGATGTGTTATTGTAATGTTTTATATTATTTTTGGTCTATGTTATTGTTAAATATTACATTGTTTAAAATATTTCACGGTTTTACGCAAGAATATACAAGTGGTTTTTTCTTTAAAAACTACTTGTATATTCTTAAAAGTTTTTTTTTTCACTTTTATAACTTTTGGTATAAATTCTATGTATGTGTAATCCTCGATATCTTAAACATTATTTTATAATCTATGTAAAAGCCCCTACGGGCGTATAACAACAATAAATTAATAAATAAATAAATTCCCGATATCATGGGAACATTTTTTTTAACATAAGCTCCACACAGGAGGAAAATAATTTCCCTCAGGGCCTACGTCATCTTTGGGGGTGCTGTGTGTGGGGTCTATTTATGAATGGAAGGAAATGAACTTCTGGGAAAGAAAAATGTATTTTTTTATTTATTTATTTATTTTTTATTTTATTTAATTTTTTATTTTTATTTTATTTGTAAGAAACAAACAGCTTATATACCTATAATATGTATTGGGGGTGAGTAGGAATCTGGAGGTCAGTGTGCGCAGGAGTGACGGACGTATGAATCCATCCCTCCCACTGCGGTGCAAGGTGATGTTCCGAAAGAGTACGGCTGGAAAAATCAAATGGACTCGCTCAACCACTCTCTCCCGATCCAGCCTGCCATGATTGGCAGACGCATCCGCTGCTAAGACCCGGACAAATCTCACTCCATGAACCCGGGCACCCCTGCTAAGTTACCAAACGTAGCAACTACTTGGGGTGACCTATGGCAGAGGTGTTGGTTATCCAATAAATGGTTCCCGAGGCAGCGGTACCCATACCCGCCTCCCAAAGTATACTATAAAACATATAAGTCTCACAGAAATATATTGTCAGTAAACTCGTTTAGAATTCCCGATATCATTTAACCCCTCAGGCTGATTCGTTCGCATTTGCGAACAACTCACATGGGTCTCATAGAAATACATTGTTAGTATAGTCACGCATAAACTCACAAAGGTCCTATTCCCGATATCATTTAACCCCTCAGGCTAATTTGTTCGTATTTGCGAACAACTCATTTAGTTATTATCAACGTGATAAATGTATAATAATCAGCGTTAGAAAGAGAAAACACTAACCTTCATATTAAAATCTAAAAGTACCTAAACTAAATAAGAATTAAAATGTACCATCATTATGAAACCAAAATTACAGACCGCAAATAAAAAAAAATAAAAAAATTACGAAACTTTGTGAATTTTTCGGTCACTATTTTTACAATACAACAAAGTTTGGTGATGTTATCGTTTAACACCAGCTGGTATCCGGCATGCGTTGCAAGTTGTAACGCCATTCAAAGAAATAAATTGTTTCTCTCTGCATGTCCATTCGCATGCGCCTTCGTTCCCCTCCCGCGTCCCCTTCCAGTCCTGAGTTCCCTTCCACCTTCCCACCTCCTTCGTTACCCTCCCCTTCCTGCCTTCCCTCCCTGCCGCTAAAATATAGGAAATACACACGCTTTTAAACTACACCACGTGTACTAAATTTTTTAAACAAATTTCATAACGCCATAATTTCATATCTTAACAATACATAGAAATACTCTTCTGCTAAAATGCAATGTTCTGTAAAAATTTTGAGTCAATCCATCAATTATTTTTTACAATAACGTTTTTTACTTACTTTTACAATTAATTTTCGGGATTTGCGGACACAAACATTCGGAACAAATTTTTTTATGTAAGTACCTATGGAAAATTTGTCCGATAAAATTAGTTTGTGTGTATTTTTTTTTGACTGGACGAATACTGTTGAATTTTCCGTTTCAAAGAAAAGAAGAAGAAGATAAATAATGTGGTAATCTTAACGATGTAAGTGAAGAAAGCATGTAAACCACGGACATATGAATATACATGGACCTGCCCTAAGTGATAAAAACGTATTATTTCCCCCTTCACATGGCGCCGGCTGGAGCTCCTCCTTGGAACCGGCTCGCTCCATGGGGAGGGGATAGAGCCTCGCTTGAATCTAAAATGTGTGACGTCATCATTCTTGCCGTGAACAGCTAGAAGGTAACATCCATACATTTAACGAAATACAACGCCAAAACGGTAGCGTATGCTTTACAATATATCTACATATCAATGTGCACATAGCGAATGTGGGCGGTTCTCCAGTGTGCTCGTCGCTGGTTACAGGGGTAAGTAAATTATGAAACATTTGTAATAGTGTTTTAACTAAACACGGCAACAAAATATTGCTATGTGTATTGGGGCGAGTCTTTTTGGGGCGAGCATTTGACCTTAGCAAATATGTTATTATCGTGGCAAGCAATTCGCGCTCCCATGTAAAAAGGTCTATTCATTCAAAGCAGATTTTGATTTTAAGAACTAAATGGTGATATTGTAATGCGAGATGCCTATTTACTGTCAGATTGATTGTATAACGAATCACAGTCATCTTTCCCCTCTTCACCCTCCATAGTTTGGTTTGACCCCTCACCTGTAACTGCTTGTCTATCCATTTGGATGTCTATGATGTAAACAAAGTATTGTACGAATGTACGGTCGAATTCACCCTAGCAGGCCTGGGAATTCGACCTTTTGCCGCGTTCATTTTAATTAATTCTGAAGAACGTGTTACAAATATTTAAAATGTGTCTCCATGTTGTCCTCCTGAAGTTATATTATTTTTCATCGTCTAAAAAAATAATATCTAGTGCTTACCACAAACTTATAGTTATAGTTAAAAAAACGGGTTATAAAGTTTTGAAATCCTTGTACGTAAAATATATTAATGGTAAGGTATTGTTCTTATTAATCTAATATATAAATAACTCGCATTTCTTGTGCGGCATGGAAATAAAAAGGTTATTTTAGTTACGGATTCGCCGGAAACGATTAAAATGTGAGTTTCGAGCAAACAAAATTTTTTAGGATCGCCTTAACTAACTAACTAACCATCACGCCGTTTCCTTGCAGAGATTTCCTTGCCTCGTTTACATTCATCGGTATTGATATCTGATTCACTTGGTCGTGCCATGTTTTTCTTTCGCGTCCTCGACTTCTTCTACCATTCACATTTGCGTCATCTATTATCATTACACTCCTTTCCTCGTTCTTTTTTTTTACATGAATACCTCACAAGAGTCCCAACTGCTCTCGTCTCGAGTCAGTGGGACTATGGCATCCCCAACTGGGGTATTTTGTGAGGCTGAAGATAGTGGGGAGGGGAAGGAAGGTAGAGGAAGGTGGGGAAGTACCTGGCTATTCAGATCTGGTCACCAAGCACGGCTAAAGCCATTTCCAGCAACGTTTCAATTCTTAATGGTGGTCTTACACCAGGGCGACACTGAGAGTATCTTCCAACTCTGGAACGTACCGCAAATATAGACACTATTTATTATTTTATATGAATAAATTAGAAATAACACTAATTAATCAAGTAAAATTTCACTTCACGTACAAATCATTGGAGCGTTCCTTTCAAACACATTACCCTTACATCAGCTTAGTTTTACCACACATTCGCCTTAAGGATCTCATTTCTACAGCATTCAGTCTACTTTCATCCTTTCTCTGCCAGTTCCATGCCTCACTGCTATGCATCAGGGTAGGTACCAGTGTTTTATTATGGACGGCTAGCTTCTATTTCTGATAGTCAAGCGTTTTTTGACAGTCGATAAAAAATAATATATTTATAGAAAACATTTATTTATAAATTATTTATTTATATTTTAAGAATAGACAGAAAAAAATTATAAAATACATTTCACGAAGTAACACGCTGTTGAAGTAGAGGGGGAAAAGAGTGTGTCCATCTTATCACTATTTCAGCCCTTCTGGTCATCTGAAAAATAAAAATGGTAGATTTTTTATCAGTACAAATGTCATCATGGCCAGGGAATATGAAAAACAATAATTCTCGAAAAATGGCGGCTACTCAAAAAAACGACTTTTTCAGTTATTTCTTTACTTTCTGAATTTAAAAAAACAGTAATTTTTTTTGTTGGTTCTAACCAAAGATATTCAAATACAGAAGAGATATGCTATGGTTTCCGCGGAACTGTCGCCGGACTAAGCGCTAATGAGCGCAGTTTTCATACAAAAAGAATTTGTTCATTTCGTTGATTTTTTGAAAACGTGCATTAATATTGGTTAACAATATATTTTGAATAAGGAAAGAATTCGTTCATTTAGTTTAACGTTCGTTTGGTTTATTCGTTAATTATTTGTTATTTTAGTTTATTTGTTAATTGGTAAACAATATCGGCGGCACCCGGAAGCGCAGACCCACATAGTAAAAACAACAGATAGCACATCTACTTATATTTCAATATCTTTGGTTCTAACCATAGAGGGATAGAGGGATACGTAAAGAAAATTCATGACAAATTTCAAAAAAATCGGTTAGTTAGAACTAGATATTTTTTTATTTATTTATTTTTTTATTCCTTTATTTTTCCCATATTTTACAATTTATACATACCTATTTTGAAAATCATAATCAATAATGTGGGAACCCACTAAGGCGCAGCCTGTGCGTGGGTAATATAGTTAATATAAGTTTTATTTAGTACCTAGAAAAAAACAAACAGGGGTATATAAAGCAAAAACAAAAATTGTTTAAACAGTTTGTACAAAAAGTGTATACAATAGTATACGGTTAAATACGTGTAAAGTGTAATAAATGATATACATTGTAATAATAGGTGTAAAGTTTGTGAAAAAAGTGATATAAAACTAAATAAATTGAGTTTTTAGAAACATAAGGTGAAATAAAACTAAATAAATAGAGTTTTTAAATCTGTATGGTTTAGCCATAATTTTAACTCTTTTATGAAATTAATGATTTCGTGACTGTTTCGAAAAAAACGCTTTTTCTATTGAGATTCTAGTTGGATCTTTACTAGGTATAAAATGAAGTCCCTCACGTTGTATGCGCGTTTATCTTTTAAACTACGCAACGGATTTTCATGCGGTTTTCACCAATAGATTTCACCAATAGAGTGATTCATGAGGATGATTTATATATTAGATTTATATTCATAGGTATATAATTTGTATAGGTTTTGTGTAAATTGATTGAAATACATAATTTATCTAGCCATGCGGCAGGAAGCAGCGGGCAGCATGGTGTGGATTTGATTCAACAGATGGCGTTGGTTATAAAGGTTTCGTTAGCCACAGCAACGTGTGGCCGAGTCTGCTAGTTCCATATAAACCGGTCGAATTGTCACGACACTAAAATAGATATAACTTTTAAAATAATTCGACTGTCTAAGCTGTCGAAATATGTGGGATAGACCCTGTCCATGCACATTGCCAGGCGAACATACAACAGAGCGGTCTTCCCGCGATCCGCCCGCGCCTCCCCCATCGACATGCGTTGGCCTGAGGCGTAACCGTGCGGTCTCGATGTCCTTCCGTCCCCCCTCCGGTAACCCGACGCTCATCTTTCCTCAAGGTCTTCAAAAACTTCCCCTTCTCTCCCAAGTACATTTCTTCGAGGCAAAATCGGGGAACCGGCTAAAGGACGCGGACTTCGAGCATCGTCTGCGGTTGGGCCGATAGCTATACGCATTCTCATTGGGACTGCCCGGTGGTCTATGGAATACTTTCTCTGGCTTTTTTTTTAAATATATTTTATTTTATTTCCGCTACTATAGTAATTACTTACATTATAACATAATCATATAACTGTTTTTTCCTCATTACTTATTTTATTCACAGAAGGTTTCTTCGACTGGTCATAGCCGTTATTTTTATTTTTCTTTTTCTTTTACTAACACTATTATCTCTTTTTGATGTTACCTATTTCAGAAGAATTATTCCACGGGCTGCTACTTCTATTTATCTTTTGTATAATGTTAATGTAAGTACTTGCATACTGCTTACTAACCCCGTATGCATGGACATTGGAGGGTCTAGAGTCGTTCAAATAAATGTAGCTTCGTTCAAAAAAAAGTAGAGTCTTGACATGTGCGGTGAAGGAGGAAACCATATGTTTCCTTATAACGCCGTTGGGAAAGTGGTGGGTCCCCTCCAATGTCGAAATATGGTTTTTTGAAATAAAACTTCTTTACGCACGCTCGACTTGGGGGGTAAGCTGGTGAATGCGTTACGAAAAGTGGTGATTGTTACGAAAAATGTCACGCGAACGGTAATCGATGGGAACGGTGATCGATTGCTAGGCGAAAGGTAATCGATGCGATCGGTGATCGATTGATAGGCGAACGGTCGGACCTTTACGCACGCTTGACTTGGGGAATGATAAGGATAATGATGGTCACCCCAAGGTCGTAGGTCACCCCAAGGTCGTAGGTCACCCCAAGGTCGTAGGTCACCCCAAGGTCGTAGGTCACCCCATGGTCACATTTCACCCCAATGTCATATGTCACCCCTAGGTCATAGGTTACCCCGTGAACAACGTTTGATAACTTAGCAGGGATACCATCGCATGGCCCCATTGCGGACGAAAGAAAACGGAAAAGGAAAGAGTTCAAAAGAGCCCTCAACCACTGCCAAAGCTCTGCCGAACAAACAAAGATGGACGATATCGTAAAGTCGCTTGACAAAAAATAGTTCTCTCAATTCTGGAAGAAAAGCAACAGCCTGATCAATCCAAACACTCGAATCGCCAGCCAAATTGACGGGTCCACAAATACAGAACAAATCGCCAGAACATTTAGAAGAACCTTTGCAGATATTTCCGAAAATGAAGCACCGACTTTTCCCGATATTATGGAACATGATGGACAAAATGTCTACCTGTCTGAACACAATGCATTGAACATAAAAGGTACGGAGGTAGATACAAACCTAAACTATTAAACTTTCTGTTCAACGCAATTCTCAAAAAATCTACCGAGTACAATGACGAAAACAATTATAACCCCGATCCTGAAATTGGGACAGCCTGATATGACCATCTCCAGCAATTACCGGCCTATATCCTTAGCAACTATAATTGCAAGACTATTTGAAAGGGTAATTTTAAATGAAATAGAAGGTAAACTCACTTCCAAAGACAACCAGATGGGTTTTAAGTATAAATTATCCACTAATATGGCAATATACTCCGCAATGCAAATAATAGAATTTTACAGAAAAACTACTGTTTACGGATGTCTCTTAGATCTAAGTAAAGCGTTCGACTGGGTCTGTCATAAAAACTTATGAGAGAAATTGAAAGCTAGAAATATACCTACCATGTATATCAACACACTATCCCGATGGCACTCCCAGCAAGAAAACGATGTACGGTGGGCAAGTACATACTCCCAACCGATATACTTGCGATCAGAAGTAAGGCAAGGAGGGTGTACGTCCCCAATCCTGTTCAATGTATACATGGATGAATTATCAAATTGCCTGGACACCAGAGCGGGCTGTCGTATCAATAATCTATGCCTAAATCACTTTAGCTTTGCGGACGACATGATTCTCCTAGCTCCGTCGATCAAGGGGTTGAGAATATTACTAAAAATCTGTGAGAAATACGCAAATAACCACAACATGATGTACAACCCCAAAAAAACGGAGCTAATTGCAATCCACTATAACTGTATAACTTAACGAGGAAACCATAAGCACATCCACGAATGTAAAATACTTTGGGCACATCATCACTGAAGACCTCTCGGATGATGATGATGGTGATATTGAACGACAGAGGAGAAGTATCAGTGATTTGTCAAATATTATTGCCCGAAGATTCTTCCGATGCAGCAATAATGTTAAAAAAAACATTATTTAATGCATTCTGCATTAGCCTGTATACATGTAAAACATGGTGTCAATACCGAGTAAGCTCAATGGAACGTCTCCGGATCCAATATAATGATGCGTGCAGAATCATATTTGGATTCAGAAGGTATAGCAGCGCTTCAACAATGTTCACAGAATTAGGACTCCATTGATTCACCAGTCTGATGAGACACCGGGTCATGGAGCCAGGATGCGGCTAATGGCCTCCGACAACACGTTGGTGACCGCAGCCTTCCAGCATCAAGCTCCACTCCTAAGTGGAGTGGAGCTTGGTGCGATGCACCCTAGTGGATCACGCCCTGCATAATAATTGATTATTTATTTTTGTTATTATTAATTTTTATTACTATCGTTTATTTATTTTTTTTATTTTCTATATATGTTCTTATTTTTTTACTGTGTAAATATATAAATATGTATAACTATATGGGACGTGTGAGATTGCACTATCCTTCCCACATCCTGGAATTTTTTATTTTTTATTACGCACCAGATTTAAATGTCCGGGTTTAATTTTCCCCATAGGAAAAACTAAACCTTATCACACACTTCCCAAATGATCATCTGGTAAATCCACGTAATGCAATTGCACTATATAAGTATTATAATTACAAAACAATACAAGAACAACATGTCAACCTACCAGAGACCAGATGGGAAAATAATTCACCGACTCCAGATATTTTCATATCAGAGGGTTCGGCTCTGTGGTATTCCTAATTGAACCTATAAATCCTACTGATCCCTCAATATAAATATTTATAAAATCTTTTGTAATCCTACATGTATTTAAAATTACTGATTTTGCAATTTTATATATAAATTCTTTGACAAATCTAATATGCCTAAATTTTGAATAAGAGACCTAGGTATAATGCCAGTAGCCAAAATGACGAATGGTAATATTTTTATAGTCCGAGAATGCCAAATTCTTTTAATCTCATTTCCTAAATCTGTATATTTTCTTATTTTTTCAGAAACAGATTTTTGAATATTACAGGAATTTGGAATAGCTACATCAATGATATAAGTTATTTTTTTTATTTTTGTCATGTATTGTCTATATCAGGTCTATTATGACTAATTGTTCTGTCTGTTAGTATAGTTTTATCATAATACATTTTATAAAACTAATTTTCTAAAAATGAATTTGGTTCATATTCATAATATAGTACTATATTACGGCAGTTAATTAAGTTATGTTTAATTACCAAACTTTGGTGGATTATTTTTAAAACCTGATTGTGCCTAAATGTATTCTCTGACGGCGATAATATAGAACATCCCGATATAATATGTTCTGTAGTTTCCGGAAAAGCCAAACATTTTCTACATAAATCATCAATTTGATTTATATCTTTAAGTATATGCTTCCTATAATTTTTAGTATTAATGACTCTATCTTGAATGGCAAGCATAAATCATTCTATTTCTGCGCTCAACTCTCCAATACTCAACCATTTTTTTTACGAAAGTTTGTCAACATACGTTTGGTTGAGATAATTGAAGTATTTTGTGTGAATAATTTTATTTGACCATGAATCTAATAATTCCTGGTTAGTATTTATAAGAATGTTGGCATTCTCGTCATATAAATTTAAAGGTGTAATGTTTCTATCTGCCTTGCAAATTATTTTGTGCATTTTTGAGCTATTAGCTTTGCTATGGAAAAAAATTCTAAGCATTTCCACCTGATTGTGTTTCAAAGATGTTATTTTGACTACACCTCTACCTCCTAAATTTCTAGGTAAATTAATTCGTTCTATAGCTGAGTTTGGATGATGGCAATTAAACTTTGTACGTAGTTCTAATTAATCGTTCTAAACTATCTATATCTAAATTAAAATGCCAAATGAGTACGTTAATAGAGGTATTGCCCAAGTATTTATTACTTTTACTAAATTTTTAGCAGAAAGATTGCATTTTAAAATTTTTCTGATCCTAGTTTTAAATTTAATCCTAATATCATTTTTAATACTAGTGTGATCTAATCTATTCGATTGCGGGTATCTTAAATATTTATAAACCTCATCCCCTTTCATACTTTTAATTTTGAAATTTCTAAATATACCCTCGTCTCCATCTACAATTTTGCCTTTCTCTATATGGATCGTTTAACATTTATCTATAAAACCAAAAGACATTTTATTATTATTATACCTGGGTTCATTGGGCGTGGTTTGTCTTGTAGTTTTACTTCAGTCGTGTGGTCTAAAGCACACTCGTTTTTTTTTCTCGACTTGAATTTAGAGCAAGAACTAGAACTTAAAGGGTTTCATATTATGAGTTAATTTATTGTAAATATTGATAACTGACAAAAGATGACCGATTTGTTCCATATATACATACAGCCTTACTAAAAAAAACCACAGCGCGATCGATTAACTGTGTTATTGCAATAACATAATTAAACCTCGTATACACTAAAACACGTGTTATTACCAATAACGTTTCTTACGTGGTCACGCTGTTAAAACGCATTGAAGATGTGACAACGTTGTATATGGTTTTAATTAGGATACTAGGAAACAATGTTGTTTTAATTTTTCTCCGCAAGGGGCATTATTGGCGCGCCTATGCATTAGTTCTTCGGCCCGCGACAGCCCGCGATGTGAAAAAACAGCTCGGTGTGTTTTATGGCGGGATATCGAACATTTTGTGATTTTACTTAATAATTTCTATTGTAGTGACGAATTTACTCTTCTGTTCACATAATTGATATATTTACCATGTTATTTGTGTGGTTTACATCAGTTTAATCAAGTTATTGTACAAACGCCGTACTTTCAAAGTTGAACTGTCAGAATATTGTTTTTTATAGGTTACTTAAGATAAAATTTTCATTTTAAGATCTTTATGTTAAGAGAATTTCTTAAAAGTGATAATTTTTTATAATATTAAAATCTAATACATGTGTTCGTAAACGTATCAAAAAAATGAACGTCTTTAGAGATGCAAGAAATCTGTTTTAAATTTCTGTATTATTTCTAAGTTATTTTTTTGGCAATAAAAAAATTTGAAATTTTTTATTATTTTTTTATTGTATACACGATGAAAAAGTGAGGTGATAGTTTCCTTCCAAATTTATTTCATAAAAGGACTGTGTTTTTTAAATTTTGAATTTATTTAAATTTCTCTACATTTTGGTCAAAAATGTTGTGGGAGGAAATTTTTTTTCCATTTTTTTCCGAGTTTTAATCTTAAAATATGGCAGTTTTTGAAAGCTAAAGTGTATTTCAAATACAGAAATCTAAAAGGTAATTTTATCTAGTTTTCATAAATGGTATTTGTTTTTACGACACCTTCAAAAATAAGAAATATATAGAACATTCAAAATACTATGGAAAAATTACAAATATCGTCCGGACATCAATGGTTACAACAGAAATAAACTACCCTCTCAGGCCGTGGAAACCATGTGTATTTCTTTCAAAGAACAAATTTTTAATTATTATTACAATTATTACAAGCAATAATTGTCAGCCTGAACCACTCATTTACATTGAAAAATCTTCCGAGAAATGACATTTGACAATTATTGCGAGGCCCACATTAGTCAAATATGTAACACACATGTATAAATCAGGTGAATCAAATAAAAAAAAAAAAAAAAAAAAAATTGCTCGTAATAATTGTTACCCTTTGTGCTATGCATAAAAATCTTGTCTAAACGTTAGTTTATAAATTAAAAAAAATAATAATTAAATTTTTAATTAGTAATGTTTTCACATCCGCGGCCGTTTGACAATTGAATAAAATTTTCACTGGGTTTTTTAGTAAGGCTGATAGAGTTCAATCGATCGTCCATGCTAGACCTCTAGAAGTGTTCCACGGACAAGCCCGAGACACGGTTCTACCCGTCGATCTATGGAATTCCACGTGTTTGTACCGCGGCGGGGTGGCATTTGACCCCTGCGCTGCCCCCCTTCACCGTCCCGCCCAGCCTGGTGTGGTGGTTGGCCCTTAAAACAATGCCAACAATTCTAACCATGTTCTGAAAGGTTACTAAGTATGCCGCGGTTAGAATATCGCGGATACTTTGCGAATTTTAGCTCTTTGCTGTAGAATGTTCAGTGCATGGCATAAAGAAAAACATGAGAGGTGCCATGTGGGCGTGTTTCGTGATACAAAAGTCTGGTCAACCTGGCCTAAAATTTCAAACACACAACTGTCTTTTTGAAGTAAAACTTGCCAAGTAAAGCACGCTTGCCTTGGGGTGTAAGCTGGTGAATGCGTGACGAGAGCATTACGAAAAGTGAGATCGGGCAAGGCGAACGGAAATTGAGAGGGAGATATAAGTAAGTGAAGATAGAAAGAGAGAGGGAGAGAGTTACATTTTGTATATTACCGTAGGGTGTAGGGGCAAGAGAGAGGGGTGCGAGCACACATTTTCTTTCTGTCTTTCTCTCATAGCCAGTTACGTTTCGTTTATCTAAGACACAGTGGAGGCCTATTGTCTGTATCACACTGTTGGAGCAAGAGAAAGCAGTGCGCGCGCACATTTTCTTTCTCTCTTCCTATCATATAGATGGAGCCAAAGAAGTTTTTCTTCAGTCGTGTGGTCTAAAACACACTCTTTTTTTTTGTAGGAACCTTCTTTAGCACTGTTGTGATTTGAAACGAAAATGTCATTAAAACAGACAACCCTTACATCTTTAGGATTTAGCCAGAGAGAGAATGAGATAAAATTAAATCCTACCTACTTACAGTACCTTACGAAGAGCCAAGCTGCGCTCATTGGCCGCTTTGATTATGAGCTCATTTTTCAAGGCTCCTATTGGTTGAGATTGTGTGGGTGAAGTTTCACTTCTACCGCGTGTGAACTGCACTCGATATTTTTTACATAAGCTCAACACAGGAGTCCCTAAGGAAAATAATTCCCCTCAGAGCCTACGTCATTTTTGGGGATGCTGTTTGGAGGGTATTTTTGGGGAAAGGAAGAAGAGGAAGTTCTGGAAACGAAAAAAGTATGAGGGATGGGTAAGAATCTGGGGATCAATGTGTCCATGAGAGACGGATGGGGAGGCGGGAATGAGTACCGCCGCACCGGGAACCTTTATTGGGAAACCAACACCTCTGCCATAGGTCACCCCAAGTGGTAGCTGCGTATGGAAACACTTAAAATGGAACGAACAAGTCGAAAATACGGTAACCAGAGTAAGAAAACTTATTTACATATTAGAAAAATGAAACAATACAAGTTTGTATAAACCACTTATATAATGTGCAAATCCGACCTGTTTCGGAACAAACGTTGCTTCGTCAGGGAAAGCTTATACTAATTTGACAGTTTAGAACAATGTTTTATTATGGTAGGGGTGGAGCCGTTGTTAGTTAATAATGTAGATTGGGAGGGTAGGTATTAGTGTAGATATTTACATATTCATTAGATTGAGAAACATTCTATCATCTAGTATGATTAAAACCATTTATTTCTCTCTTGCCCAATATATTCTACAATATGGTATAAACGGGTGGGGGGGAACTTTCAAAACTAACCTCCAACCTGTAGAAAGGGTACAGAGGTTGATGCTAAAAGTTATCACACGAAAACCATCTTTATTTCCAAAAATACAACTATTTAACTCTTTTAGGGTACTCTGTAGATCATTTTAATACCACAACAAAAATCACACAAATAAGTAACCGATCAAGATCACGTGGTAACCTAGAAATCCCTAAATTTAAAACGAGTGCTTTTCAAAAACATTAAACGTATCAAGGTATACTTATATATTATACTTATCTTTATTAATTGCAAGTACTTTACTGCAAATAGACTTTGTCACTCTTCAAAAATGGTCACATGATGTAGGTTTAATAATCAATTCTAAAAAAACAAAGCTAATGCACATCAGATCCCCTCATGCCAACATCACCATAACTCCTAAAATTTTTTCTCATGATTTTAATTGCATCCATAATTCTGTGATACAACCATGCTCATGTAAAAATATTGAACTAGTCTCTAAATACGTATATCTAGGCTTAACAATTGATTGTAATTTTAAATGGGATATACATATACAAAAAGTTTACACACGGCTTAGAGCTATAGTGAGCAAACTTTATAGACTGAAGTTTTTTGTTCCACTTAATACTCTTAGATTAGTATATCCGTCATTGGCGGAATCCCTAATAAGATATGGAATAACCACATGGGGACATTCAACAAAAACAAATCTTCTTTCAGTGCAAAACGTACATTATTAAAAATTATTATTAAAAAAAATTGAATACGAACAAAGACATGATATACCAAAATCATTATTATACAACTCTGTAAATATATTATCTGTTCGTGCTATATTGTGGCTTAAAATTGCGAGTCAGCATACATCTCAATCTGAATATAATAAACTAGTGGTTCATGTTCATAATACAAGACTAACTGCAAATGATGGAAATGCGGTCAAAGAACTCTAGAATACCTTGTTCCAATAATTTACAACATGTTACCCAACGCAATAAAAAGCTGTGAATTGAGTTTCAGAAGGAAATGTACGCTAAAAAAATGGTTTAGTGAAAGAACTTTTTTGTACTAATTTCTGTTATTTTCCGCTTTTCGTTTTAATGTTTTTTCCATTATTATTTTCTCGTCTTTTCTTTTATTTATTTCATTTTCTCTGTTCTGTATTTCTTATAAATTTTATTACTTAACAATTTTTTTTCATGTACCATTGTTTTCATGTATATTTTATGTACCTGTCTCTTCGACTTCGTCGAAGACCTGTCTCAATTTAAAAAAAAAGTAATTGTCAAAAGAACCCGTTGACAAACTGATATCAATCAGTTTAACGGGACTTAATTTTAAAATGTAAAAAAACTGTAAATAAATAATAAAGGAATTATATTAATAAAAAAAATAAAAAAAGGCAAAAAATTTTTTAATGCCCTACCATCAAATCCGAAGAAAATTATAAAGCCAAATCACAAATAAAACAAATGCTAGTTCAACCAAACTCTAATTATAAGTTTTAATTTCATAGAACGAATTTCTACGTATATTTTTTTAGTACAATGTACCGATTAGTAAAAATTGATCAAGTCTTAATTATAATGTTATGTATAATTTATATGTATTATTAATATTATTATGTTATGTATTATTTCAAAATTAATCATTTAACTCCATCATTAATTAACAAAAAAAAAAAAAAAAATTAATGTATTCTTATTGATATCACATATCCTCTTAAAATATTTTATCAGTATTTGAACTCAAATGAAGCGATTATTGTCGTAAAATAACATTAATGTACCTACTCCTGCAATATTATCAGCTAATCCAATTGTTAGAATCAACTTTATCTACTTACCATCTGACACCTACCTATTAAGAGAAATGCAATATTTTTTTTTTTTACTACATCTATTTATAATATTACTTTAAAATATCTAAAATACACGTATATCTAATTTAGTAATAATCAACATCTACCTACAGACTAGACGTGTCATCTTTGCTCATACGAATTTAAAGAAATAAACACAAATAAAGCTATATTTAAGCAATAAAAAGTGTGGAATATATTGATTTCGCGATTGTGCGTTGTCTGTGCGTTTTTAAACTTAAAAAAAGCGACTCTGTGCTCTATTTCATAGTTTGTGAAAAAAGGTCAATAACACACAACAATATACCTAGTGAAGTAAATAAATAATAATCAGTGAAACACAACGAAATATAAAGTGTATCCTAAATAATCTAGAACCTCAATAAAAACAGTGATTTTTTTTACTTGAGAAAAAAGGCGATAACTTATAAAAAAATGAACCCACATCAATTTATGGATTCTGCGAAGGAGGCAATTGATGATTTGCTGAATTGTGTTCAAGATAAAGTTTATAAATTTAATAAGGAACAAATTCACCTAATTACAACGAAAACAAGTGCTATATTAAACTGGATGGGACATTTAACTATTCAATTATCTGAAGCAAAAGAAAAAATAATTGAACCAACATTTGGATACGGGAAAGTAGCTGAAAACCAAAATAAAATATTGAAAAGTGATTACAAATTAATAGTTTCATCGAACAATGCTGAAGAATCTTCAGAAAATATACAAAATAAAATCAGGAAGAAAATTAACTTAAGTAAGATTGGTGCCAAAGTGATTGGTGTTAATGCGATATCTAACAATAGAATACTTATAAAATGTTCGACAAAGGATAAAATACGATGCGGAAAAAATGAGTAAAGCTATTGGGGACGAGTTCAAAGACATCAGTGCTACAGAAATTAAAAAGAAAAGACCAACTATAATACTTAAGGGCGTTGCTAATGACTATAATAAGGATGATATTTTACAAGATATTATCGAACAGAATGAAGATATCAAGGCTGTGATGATAGATAAACCAGAAATTGAGATGACGTTAAAAAAGATCTTGAAAAACAAATATAATAACACTTCTAATTACATAATAGAAGTTAGTACTAAAATAAGAAGATGGTTAGTTTCTACCGGTAAAATCTATTTGGGGTACCAGAGAATACAAGTAGAGGATGCCCGTCCTGTGGTTCAGTGCTTTCACTGCTTGGGCTTTGGACATACTTCTGTCAGGTGTCTTCATAAAGAAAAGGACAAACCGTCGTGTACACACTGCGCTGGTGATCATTCCTACAAAGATTGTGCTAACAAAGATAAAGAACCTAAATGTAAAAACTGTGATAGCAAAAATAAAAAAATGAACTGGAATATTGACATCAGGCATTCTGCAAACGATAATACGAAATGCAATGTGTATAAAAAAATGAGCATTTTAGCAAAAGAAAAAATAGAATATTGACTAGAAATAACATTAAACCTGTCTCAAAGTAGATATAGTGCTATTATAATACATATGAAATTTTCTCGTAGAATTTGCTACATTTCAATAAATACAATTTACGTTATTATTGCTAAACATTATACATTTCTATTTCTATATTATATTGAAGAAAAAATACATTGTATAAAAACACTAGATTTCCAAACGTCGTTATATTCTGTTATTAAAAATTCATTTTATTACTTAAATATTGTTATAAAAATTATAAAAGATCACGAAATAACTAACAAAAATAACATTATTATTTTACATTATTTTTTGAACAGTAATATCATAACGATAGATACATTCAATAACTTTTTTTTCTTTACTTAATCATGCATATATTCACTGTGTACTATATTTCACATTCATAAATATAACAGATTTTATAAAAATCTTAAAAGATCATAAATATTCTAAAATAACACTAGATGTGAACATACTTATTTTATATTTATTAAGTCTTTATCAAAAAGTACTTGTACCAATTAGCTCTAGATACAATCACTTTTATATTGTTAAATATTTAACATTAAATTCCTCAATCTATACTCAAAATACTTCTCTTGTTAAACAAAACAAAACAAAAAAAAAAAATTCTTACTGGTTGAAACCTACAAAAGATTTTAATTATTGTATTGGTTTCATAAATGAAGTTATTCTATTTCGCTCTTTTTTCATGTTTACCGGACAGATAATAAAAATATGTGTTAAATTATTTATTTATGTATGGGATTTAACCAACCTAACAATAATATTAAATTTTATTGTTTTATCTAAAAATAAAATATTTGTAATATTATGTAAGGTTAAAAGCATGGAAAACCATTTTGTATCATTATATTATACTAAGGGCTTTTACTTTAAGAAAAAGATTTGTGGTATCTTTGATAAAAATAAATGCTTTATCATATTTTATATTAATCATTGCTGTATTACGCTAAGTATAAACACGGATATCAGAAAAAATATGTATGTAATTATATCAACTATTAAATTGAAGCTTACACTTAATTATGATATAGAGTTATTTCTTATAGAAATATTTCAATATATAAAATCAACCAAACTTCGTATCACAATCTTATTGTGTTGCATCAAATTTAAATATGAATTAAATGGCTCAGAATAATTTCTCGTATATAGATAATGATAACGAAATAGAATGTAGTACAGTAAATAATTTAGAAGATTGGATAAAAAAACAAAACATAAATGCGTCTGACAATCTTGTTTGTATTCAATTAAATATAAGATCTATACAAAAATATTGGAATATATTGCATATATATTTACTTAATTGTTTGAAGCATATTGACATTATAATGCTATGTGAAACATCTATTCAAACTGAAAGTACGTGTTTATACAATATTCCCGGATATAATGCATATAACTACTGCAGGACTGATAAGTCAGGAGGAGGGATTATATTATATATAAGAAATAAATTTGAATTTAGACCAACATCGTTCCAATCACTTCATTTTGAAAATATAACGGAAAAGCTCATACTCCAGGACAAAACTAAAGTTAATATAGTAGCTATCTATAGACCTCCTAATTTGAGTAAATCTTCTTTTTTAACGGAATTATCATCGTATCTTGATACAATTAATAGTAAGGAAAATATGATCTTACTTGGAGACATAAATTTAAATTTGCTTAATGACCAAGATTATATCATAACTTCATATGAAAACTTACTTACTAATCATTATTTAACTAAATGCATTAATGTAGTAACCAGAGAAGCTGTATTAAATGGACAAATTAGTCGCACGTGTATTGACCATATATTTGCCAAATTTAGAGGCAAAAAAATAACAGCTTGCGTCTGTGAAAATAATATTGCCGATCATTACATCACTGCTATTAATATAAAATCTCATAAACGTCAGGTAGACTTTTCAAATAAGTATATTCAAATCATCTCACAAAAGGTTATTGATCGGTATATCAAAGATTATAACTGGAGTAAACTTATAGAGGAGAGGGATTGTATTTCATTATATGAAAAAATAAAATCTTTATTTAACAATTTTTACAACAGTAGTTCTAAAACGATAGTGCAAAAACCGAATACACGACCTTATGCAATAAATGAATGGGTAAGCAGTGAATTATTATGTCATATAAATAAAAGGGATAAACTTTATAAAAAATGGAAAAGTACACCAACAAACAAAACATATGAAACAGAATATAAAAAAACACGACACCTTGTCAATAAACTCATAAATAAAGATAAAACGAACTACTATAATAATAAATTTAAAAACTGTTTTAATGATACAAAAAAAACCTGGGACGAGATAAATAATATTTTAGGACGTAAACCCAAAAACGATTGTGATCAAACTATAACACGATATATGTTAAAAGATAGAACTGAGGATTCTGTGTCAAATGATTTTGTGAATTACTTCTCGGATAGCATCAGCAACATGTTACATAAATGCAATCACAAAGCTACTAATATAGTACTGGAAGAACTACCTCACAGTTTATATATACCAAGAGCTACTATAACCGATATTGAAAACATTGTTAAAAAAATGAAAAACTCTAAAAGCACAGGTATTGACAATATAAGAATGTTTGATTTAAAAAGAAATATAAAAACTCTTGGGCCAATAATTACTCATTTAATAAATTTGATAATAAATCAATCAAAAATTCCACAAGAATTTAAATGTAGCATTACTAAACCAATATTTAAAGGTGGAAAACACATTGAACTGGGAAATTATAGGCCTATTAGTATTCTACCAGCATTAGAAAAAATTCTTGAAAAATTTTTATCAAATAAATTAAATAATTATATTGAAAAATTCTCTATCATTGATCCAAGTCAATATGGTTTCCAAAGAAAAAAAAATACTGAAAAACTACTGCAAGATTTTTCCAATTACGTAAATAACCAATTGAATAATAAATTACATGTCATTGTTTTGTTTATTGATAACTCTAAAGCTTTTGACACAATTAAGAAAAAAACTGCTTAAAACTGAAAAAACTGCTTAAAACTCTAGAAAAAATTGGAATAAGAGGAAATGTGTTAAATTTATTAAAAGATTATCTTACAGATAGAAAAATATGTATCAAAATAAATAATACTTTTAGTAAAACAAAAAATGTATCTGCAGGAGTTCCACAAGGTTCCATATTAGGACCTGCACTATATATAATTTATGTAACCATAATGAAAAAACTTTTCTCTTTTGTGAAACATTTTGTATTCGCAGATGATACGGCATTGGTCATATCACATAAAGATCTAAAAATTGCAATTGAACTCATGCAAATTGACTTTAATCAACTCTGTAAATGGTCACATGATGCAGGACTATTAATAAATGCTAAAAAAACCAAAGTAATGCATATAAGATCACCTAATGCCAAATTTCAATTTAATCCTAATATTATATCTCATAATTTTAATTGCATTCATAAAAATATTCCAACTAATTGTAAATGTGAAAGCTTAGAATTAGTTTCGGAATACGTGTATCTTGGTGTTACTGTAGATTGTTTTTTTAAATGGGACAAACATATAAAAAAAAAACCTGTAAAAGACTCAGATCGATTGCTGGCAGAATGTACACATTAAATTTTTTCCTATCAATTGAAACACTTAAAATAATTTATATGTCACTAGCAGAATCTATTATAAGATATGGATTAACAATATGGGGAAATACTTCTATAATCAATCTGAAACAAGTGCAAGTTGTACAAAACGCAATTGTAAAATAATTGGTCGTCCCTAATATTTTCAAACAGAGACAAAATAAACCGTTGCTGTTTCAGAGTGCCAAAATTTTACCTGTTAAGGCAATACTTTGGCACAAAATTATAATTCAACATATATTTACCCCGCAGCATAAAGAGAAATTAGAACATAAATACAGCACTAGATTCACGCGTAACGACGGGTTAATAGTTCCGAAATTTAACAATAAGTACGGACAGAGAACGTTTGAATATATCATACCGAAGATATTTAATTTATTACCTGACACTATAAAGCAATGTAATTCTATGAATAAGGTTAAATATATGGTGAAAAATTGGCTATCGGAAAAAAAAGATTTATATTGATTTTGATATGTATGAAAAAATGTTGTATCTGTAGATATAAGATGTAAATTATAAATTTTAAAAATGTATAAATATGTAACTAAAATATAAGCACCTGTTGACAAGCCGATTCAATTGGCTTAGCAGGACTTGTTTGTTGATTATATTATGTATTATCTATTATTTCAATAAAAAGAAAAAAAAAAGAAAAAAATAAAAAAAAATAACTGGTACTTTAGTATATTTCTTTGTCAACATTTGTTATCATTCATAAGTTTATTTGTTTCATTATTATTACTTTAAAATATCTATACTACACGTGTATCTAATTTTAGTAACTGCTACGTTAGTATATTTCTTTATTAATATTTGTTATTATTAATAAGTTTATTTGTTTATTACTTTAAAAAAAAAAGTATATCTTATTTCTTTATATTTTTTCTGTAATGACACGACTCCCCAATATAAACACGAGAAATGTTTTTCTCTTTTAAATTGGGTAGATTCATAAACAAGAAATAACTTTATTTGTAACTAGCTGACCCGAAGAATTTCGTACCGCCTCAGAATCAATAGCTGTTGAATTAAATTCATTTTTTTATTAAGTAAAAAATTACGCAATGAAGCAATTATCAATGCGTAACTGTCCGTGTTTTGTTTTTGTCATTATCAGAGATGGCGTTGTGTACGGATTTATATTTTTGTGATTTTCTTTCTTTTACAATTACTTACGGGAATTTGGGAGGCGGATACGGGTGCCGCCGCCCCGGGAACCATTTATTGAATAACCAACACCTCTGCCATAGATCACCCCAAGTGGTTCGCTACGTTTGGTGATTTAGCAGGGGTGCCCAGGTTCATGAGGTGACTTATGTTCGGGTTTTGACAGTTGATGCGCCTGCCCACCTGCTGCTTGGCGGGCCGGATCGAGAGAGACTGGTTGTGGGAGGCCTTTTGACCTTTCCAGCCGGACTCTCTCGACCCATTGCCTTGCACCACAGTTGGAGGGATGGATTCATACGTCCGTCACTCCCGAACACACTGACCCCCAGATTCCTACCCACCCCTCATACCTTTTTCCTTCCCAGAACTTTCTATCCTCCCCATTCCTTAAAAAGATCCTCCACACAGCATCCCCTAAGATGACATAGGTCCTGAGAGAAATTATTTTCCTCAAGGCCTCCTGTGTGGAGCTTATGTAAAAAAATGCGTTTCATTTCAGAGATTTATTATAATTATTGTATTTTTCCTTTGGAGGTGTGCAGACATACGTTCACCATTTGTCTCATTTTCGACTATTGACATTGAGTGTGTAAGAAAGAAGGGCAGCATTATATGATTAAAAACAAATGCACAACAATCAACGCATTGACATTTGACGTTTTTGAATGTTTGGAATTCATGCACAGTTTAATATTATACCCCTCACAATATTGCTGCAGTTCTTTCAAAATAGGAAAATTCGTTCCATACAAAATGTATGGGGAAAATAATTTTCTTTATAACTATTTATTTCGTTATCTTTTGTGATGTTTTAATAGTTATTATCCTATCCGGGGCGGATACAAATTCAACAAATCAAAGATCATCAAAATCGGTTAAGCCGTTCTCGAGTTATAAATAGTGTAACTAACCCGACTTTGTTTTATATATTAAGATTATTTTTAAGAACCTATATTTTCCTTATGTAAATCTGTTATATGTATATATATTTTAAATAAAAAATAAAATAAAAATCTATACGCTCTCTTTCGCTGGTTCTAAGCGTTATACCATTATTATTTATGTACTGTGTATTCCTCCCTACAGGTGCTTGCAGGATACGTTGGATACGATCACCCAGCGCTCACCTCATCGTGGACTATGACCAACCTGTCCCATTGTCTTTAACGTAGATTCGTTCATTAAAAAAAAATAGAGTCCTTGCAAGAGCGTTGAAGGAGTAACCATATGTTACTTATACCAGGGCGGGTAAGTGGTGGATAAACTCCAATGACTCTAAGCGTCCATGTTTCCACAACATGTAGAACAGGGGTGGGGAACTTGCGGCCCGGGAAGCTTTTTGAGGCGGCTAGTGAACACTTTTGGTGCGGCCTGCTAAAAAAAGTACACTCAGAAAGCACTAGGAAAAAATTATACCTGGAAAGCGAGAACAATTTTCTTTCACAGTGTTTCAGCTACATTTTAAAGTTATTATTTCTAAACCCAGAGAAAGTTATAACATAGTTGCCAGGTATGTGCTTACGTACGCACCTATGTTTTTAGAAATCAGGTTAGACACAAATATATATGTGATCCCTTATTAGTTTTTGTTTAATTTCATATTATTTTACGATAGGGAAAATTATGTCGAAAAGATATCTCAGTATTTATGAAAATTCTATTCAGAAAGGAAAAAAATGATTTGCTCTCTTTATATACGAGTATATGCTTCACTTCAGCCATAACAACAGCCATAAAAATGATTAAATAAAAAATTACTTCGTATAAATTATTTTAAATAGTTAAATATACATGGAATTATAAAAAAGTTATTGCAGCAAATAAATTAGCTGTTCAAAATGCACTAAAACCATTCACGTGTTCTGAGTGCAATATTACTTAAGCTGGTCGACTTCCACGCAGATCCATTCCTTACTTAAAATCACTCTTGTGTTCATTATGCAAATTCCTGTTACGGATTCATCTGATGACGCAATTTGAAGGAAACCATCCATGTGTTTCTAGTGTGAAAATCGGAGAAAAACCATTTTAGTTCGGGTTTAGAATTAATCAAAGCTGGGGACTCGCATGCAGATTCCCTCTAAAGTTAAGACCGGTTTCATTTTTCGGATGAACTAAGAAAATTCCAATAGCGGATTAATCTGCTGACTTATTTCGAAGAAAACCGTTCTAATATTTCGAGTGGAGTTAAAATTTTTGTTCCAAACTATATGCTGAAAAATTCGTTATTGGTAGGAGAACCATACACATATTACTAGAGTTATACTAATTAAAACTGGGGATTCGCTTGCAGATTCACTCTTATTATGAAACCAGTTTTTCGTGTTCAGAATGTAACTATCATGTTCCAGTTGTGGACTGATCTGCTGACACATTTTGAAGGAAACCATGCTCTTATTCAAAGTGCAGTTATTGAATTCTGGTTGCACACTATGTATGTCCTGCCAGAATCAAAGAAAAGCCATTTTCATGTTCTAAATGTAGTTTTAATGGTCGACACACAGATTAAGTACAAATATATTAAATTGAAAAATATCAGATAAATTAAATCAGTAATAAAGCTCATTTCATTTCCCCTGTACAGGGCCCGCAGATATTTTAATAGTACACAACTGCTAACCCTGTACAAATTACAAGTGCGCCTGACGCACTACGGGGTAGCGTAATGTATCGCGTTGGCAGAAATCCCAAAAGTCAAGTGTTATACCGACGGAAAGGGATCAGTTTGAACTTGACTTTTGTGCGGGTGACCGTTGACCGGGTCAGTTTTTGCAGTCGCGTAAATTTCAATACTTTTTAAGTGTAAAAAAAAGCAAAATCTATCGAGTGTCCAGCTCCAATTCAATATGGATACGATGTCTGGTGGTTTTTACTTTTATTATATTATAGTGGTTTTTAAAAACCTCATAGGATATGTCAACAAATTAAATTAAAACAAACACCTATTGGAATGAAATATTTTTTCGTAAATATTTTTAATATTGAGGTATATAGTTAAAAGTTCCACGAGATTCCACCGTATTTTAATTTGTTTTGTATACTTTATTATCTTAGCTACTAGATTAAATTATAAGATGTTGCTTTGGTGTACAACTTTTTTAAATTATAGTACCTTAAATTGAGAACTATCAGTCTTCCTAAAAAACGGTTCTAGTCTTAGAATCAATGTGTTATGTTATAGATACGATTTTTACAGTGATTCACACGAGATTCCAGTTATACTTGATTATGAAGATATATGAAGAACTCTGGAATTAAGAAATTTGATGAAAAAGTAAACTTCCTGAAAAAAATCTCGTAGATAAACATCTCACCTTCTGACCTTCTGAATCAAAAAGAACTTTATAATAAAATAGCTGTATTTTGTTGTTAATTGAAAACCACATGGTTGAAGTATCGCAGAAAATATGACACCTTAATATTAAACTATAAAGAATGGCTTGAAAGGCCGTACAAGGAAAGAATTACAAATCTCTACCAGAAATAATAAAAACAAATAACGTTTGATCATACGAAATATCAAAAACTATGATATTGCGATCTTAAACATCTAGTACTGAGTTAAGCTCTGCTACCCACGATAAAACCGAAAACAAAAAGGTATTGATTGATGATGAAGCTCTTCCTTCGATTGTAGATGCGAATATTAGACTTTACAAATATAGTTTAATAAGAGAAAAGAATATATAGAGGTATTTCCTTCTAACACAATTATTCAAAGAGCTAAGAAAAAATGTTGCCCTTTAAGCGAATGCATAAAGGTCACGGAATCTTCAGTGAAATTACAACAATAAATTTGCTAGATCACATTGCTGAATGCTTTATACAAGTAAACAGCCCGTCATCGATTCTCTGAGTGAGATTTCTTCAGATTCAGTTATCTCCAGCTTGGGAAAAATTAACAAAAGGACAGTGAAAACAATTCCAAAAGAAGATAAGTTTTAAGATTTTCACGGCCAAAAGCATTTTCGTTATTTGTTTTTGGGGTGTTATGCCGTGTTGCGCTACCTCCTTCTTTAGCCAACGTTTCGGACATCGTTGCAGTGTCCATCATCATCTACTGGATCTGACGGATCTGCCCTGATGATGGACACTGCAACGATGTCCGAAACGTTGGCTAAAGAAGGAGGTTATGCAGTAAAATGATGAATTGTTTCATCGTATTGAAGATGTTTCACACTTGTGAATACACAATAATGATCTAAGTTTTAGATTATGTTAATTGACAAATTACAATATTAAAGGTCGGATTTCCATCAAAAATCTTTGCATTTTAATATTGTGTTATTCGCAGTATTTTAAAGAAATACATACTTTATGAATATGGTTTGCAATAGAAAGCTACGCGAAATTTATAATTTAATTTCTATCATGAGTTCTGAATGAGAAAAATGCCAAATAAAAATATCTTTTTGTGCGTTATTCCGTTCCAAATCGCTTTGGAAAATGTACTTGCCGACCTGAACGCGTTGTGATCTTGGTTATCGGTGTAACGGGAACTGGTGGGTGAATAGTGACATTTTCTTCAACCGGAACGAAAGCAGGCTTGAGTCTATCTATGAAGACGCGTTTAGATTTACCTTTTATTGATATGACAAATGTTTTCTCATCACGTTGTTCTACCTTGTAAGGACCCTCATATGGGTTCTGAAGCGGTCTTCTTACGCTATCTGTTCTCAGGAAAACATGAGTGGTGACAGGTGCACAAAAATTTTCCTTACGCTGTGATTGCTGGCAGTGGTCGATTTGATACTTTCAAACTTTCTCTGTAGACGTCCTACATACGTATCGGGTTCCTCGCGAGGAGTTTCTGAGAAGAAGTCGCAAGGAAGCCTTAATGTCCTGCCATACGTAAGTTCTGCGGGGGAGCATTTTAGGTCCTCACGCACTGTAGCTCTCAAACCGAGAAGTATTAGTGGAAGGTTCTCAACCCAGTTCTGTTCTGCACATGCCATTAGAGAAGTTTTCAAAGTTCAATGCCATCTTTCTATAATACCTTTTGCTTGAGGTGCAAAGGGCTGGATTCACATACGGACCTTCTCACCCCGGTTACGTAGTAAATAGCGCCGTTTACACGCACACTTCGGAGCGACCGAGTCACGCGCCACTTCAGGCCGCCGTGCAGAAAAGTACAGACCAATAGGTTTACAGCGCAGTTCACTGTGAGACTTTTCTGCGCGGCGGCCTGAAGTGGCGCGGGACTCGGTCGCTCCGAAGTGTGCGTGTAAACGGCGCTAATAAGTACTGTCGAGTTTGAGATGTGTCAAACCAGTTATAATTACCGCTTGTGCAGAGACTCGGCTCGCCGCTAACTTCAGTACAAGAAACCAAGGCCGGAGAGAGGAACGAGGTTACAGCTGTCTGGGTGCAACAAACTATTGGCGCTTGGATCGCAGCATCATATCATCATGGCAATCATTTTATCAAGACTTCAGATTCATCGTAACGTAACGTTATTTTATTTATATTTCGCAGGTTACAAATTTAATTTTATTAGTTTTTGTATTCTCTATAAAATGCAATGGCGCCCTCGTTAGTCTTTTAGCACTGCACACTCGCGTTTACCTACATGTAACATCTTGTCTAACATGAATCATCTTCGATGTTTATGTACGCGGCTCAAGATAATTACTTATTTTAGAGTCATCACCTTCTGTATATTATTACAAAATAATGTTCCTGTTGTCAATCGCAATAAACCCTATTTATATATTTTAACTTTAGTCTTTCTTTGATTTGATTTATCAGTAACATGAATTTACCCTTTTGCTGGAGCTAGCCACATTAAAGTACAGAGTAATGAGTTGAATAAGTAAGTATCGTTTATCACCATTACACTGCTTTCATCACTATTACATTTGGCGATCCACGTGGTTTGAACTAGACGGTAAATGTTATTTTGTGGGCTTCATTAATTTCGCGCAATGTATTTGACAGGTTGTAATATGTTCGCATTCTCTTTTATAATACGAATATGGTTAAAATACGTTGCTTTGTTACATTGTCACGTGTTAAACCAGTTAATAAATATGTTATTTCAAGTGTGCAGACATTTTTTCGGGAATTTTATTTGATTTTTTAGGTTATATAATAATAATAATTATTATTATTATTTATTGTCTTCATTTCTTAATAACAAATAGAGATAATGATATCCTCACTGGGATCTCCCGTGCTGGGGATTTCATTTACATTTTATAATTTAATTACAAGAATAATATGAATTCGACATAACATATATCATGTAGTATTTTTTTTTAATAATTATAAAGTAAATAAGATAGTGTTTTTTTTTTAATTCAGTTCATTAGATTCGGTTTTAGTCTGTATTTGATTTCAGTATATTTTCTATTTCTGATCTCCCTATATTTAGTATCCAGCTTTTTATTTGAAATTTAAATGTTATAATGTTGAGGTTTTTGAGTGAGAGTGGTATTTTATTGTAGAGTTTAATGCCATAATTGTAACAGACGTATCAGCGTCTTTACAAGACTGTAAAAAAGTACCGGGTCTCGTGCACGCCTTCCAGAGGTTCACGCTGATGATGATGGTTAGAGTTGGCTGGCCTCCCTACATCCAGTGGTAATGGTCCTGGATGCGCCTAGTTTCTGCCTGAGCGGTGCCTTGGCAGTGCCCAGAGTTAGGGCTGACTGCAGCGGTAGGCACCAGGTACTCGTTCAGGCAGAACTTCAGCAGGAGGCAGCAGGTGGTAGACTTCCAAAGGTAGGAAAGAGTAATAAAAGACAAGTATTTGTTGAGTAGAGATGTGAACTTGAACTTGAACTGATTTATTATGAGAAATGTGGGTCCTTTTATACCCAAATTTGGGGTAAAAGGTGCCCACGTGGTACATTTTTGTGGTGGGAGGTTAAACCTTGCCCGTGTGTATAAATAGGGCGGCGTTTCCGTCACACCTTATTTTGGCGGTGCCGCTCGTAAAAGTGGTCGCTTAAAATTGCGTTTTATACATAATTATGTAGGTTACATTTATAATATATGGGTACATGTTTTAGTGTTAACATATTTGGGGGGGTAATCTTTATCCCTAGATTTTTAGTTTGGTGAGTTTAGGGTAATTTTATAGTTTATTCTAGGTTTTTTTTGTTTTGGCTAATTGTGAGAAGTTTGTATAAGGAATCTACTATTTTTCCCAGGTCCCTCGCAAGACTAGCTACTGAAACCTGTTTGTTTCATCGTCTTGCGAGGTCCCTGGATTTTTAAAATGGGAAAAAACGGATTTTGTAAGGAATTTTTCTAAGTCTTTGATTGAGTTAAAAAATGCCCTAGTGTTGAGAGTTTAAGGGTTAGAAGCTTAAAATCTCTTTCCCTGAATGCCCGGCAGGACTCTGGAATGAAATGTGTTGATTTCATCGTCCTGCGGGTTGTGAGAGTATAATTAAATGAGAGTATATAAAACATAGTCGGCTTCGCTCGCTTTCCTGTAGGGCCATAACCACAAGGAGAAGGAACAAGGAAGCATATTTCGCTAGCTTTCTGTAGGGCCATAACCACAAGGAGAAGGAACAAGGAAGCATATGTAAATAATATGAGTTTAAAATGTCTCCCGGTGGCAACCTTAGCATGTAAGCATTTATTTGTCGCACCGGGGCATTGTACATAATAAAAGGGAAATAAATGATAATATTTTACATAAATATTTCCGGCGAAAAGATCGTCGCTGGCGGCATGGTACTAACGAGCTTAGTGGCCAGAAATTTCGGAGGAAATTCCCAAGAAATGACCACTAAATGTAGAGGATGCCGCCAGCGATGACTTTTGCCGAAAAAACAAATGAGGGTATGTAACACGTCGGTTACACTCCCCCCGTGCGGCTGTGCTGCACTAGTCATCACGACGTGTTGAAGGATGAGTAGGCGAAGCTGCATTGGTAGGCGGGAACAACAGGATCCCAGCGAGCTTCACGGCAGGTCGGACGTGGACTGCGGGGCTCGTCTGGATTCGGGCGGTCCTTACTTGGCCATCTGCAGCGGGGGTGTCGTCAAAGACTCGGCCGCGCGGTCGGTTGATGTGGAGCATCACGGGGTCCATGAAAGCCAGCAAATTTTCACCTTTGATGGGGTTGAATGACTCCCCCCGTGTGAAGAGCGCCACTTTTTTGATAGTGGTTTTGATGGGGCAGGGCGGGCTCGCCTTCGCTGCGCCGACGAGGAGCACCACTGATGTAACAGGGGTACTGCTGGGGCAGGGCGGGCTCGTCTTCGCTGTGCTGATGATGAGCACCACTGATGTGACAGGCCCTGGCTGCGCCAACGATGCGTACCTCTGGTCCACCAGAGGTACAGGTCCAACGGGCGTCTCACGTACGGCGACACGATGCCTCTGGTCCACCAGAGGTACGGGCAGTACGGGGCCGGAAGGTCCATGCTGCATCCATCCTTGACCCTCATTGTGATGAGGGGGCGGCGGCGGAGGGCCTACAGGCCCTGGCTGCGCCAGCGATGCGTACCTCTGGTCCACCAGAGGTACAGGTCCAACGGGCGTCTCACGTACGGCGACACGTTGCCTCTGGTTGTCAAGAGGTACGGGCGGTACCGGGCCGGAAGGTCCAGGCAGGATCCATTTTGGACTGCCATTATGGTGAGGGGGCGGCGGCGGAGGGCCTTCAGGCCCTGGCTGCGCCAGCGATGCGTACCTCTGGTCCACCAGAGGTACAGGTCCAACGGGCATCTCACGTACGGCGACACGTTGCCTCTGGTTGTCAAGAGGTACGGGCGGTACCGGGCCGGAAGGTCCAGGCAGCATCCATTTTGGACTGCCATTGTGGTGAGGGGGCGGCGGCAGAGGGCCTTCAGGTCCTGGCTGCGCCGGCGATGCGTACCTCTGGTCCACCAGAGGTACAGGTCCAACGGGCGTCTCACGTACGGCGACACGTTGCCTCTGGTTGTCAAGAGGTACGGGCGGTACCGGGCCGGAAGGTCCAGGCAGCATCCATTTTGGACTGCCATTGTGGTGAGGGGGCGGCGGCAGAGGGCCTTCAGGTCCTGGCTGCGCCGGCGATGCGTACCTCTGGTCCACCAGAGGTACAGGTCCAACGGGCGTCTCACGTACGGCGACACGTTGCCTCTGGTTGTCAAGAGGTACGGGCGGTACCGGGCCGGAAGGTCCAGGCAGCATCCATTTTGGACTGCCATTATGGTGAGGGGGCGGCGGCGGAGGGCCTTCAGGCCCTGGCTGCGCCAGCGATGCGTACCTCTGGTCCATCAGAGGTACAGGTCCAACGGGCGTCTCACGTACGGCGACACGATGCCTCTGGTCCACCAGAGGTACGGGCGGTACCGGGCCGGAAGGTCCAGGCAGCATCCATTTTGGACTGCCATTATGGTGAGGGGGCGGCGGCGGAGGGCCTTCAGGCCCTGGCTGCGCCAGCGATGCGTACCTCTGGTCCACCAGAGGTACAGGTCCAACGGGCGTCTCACGTACGGCGACACGTTGCCTCTGGTTGTCAAGAGGTACGGGCGGTACCGGGCCGGAAGGTCCAGGCAGCATCCATTTTGGACTGCCATTATGGTGAGGGGGCGGCGGCGGAGGGCCTTCAGGCCCTGGCTGCGCCAGCGATGCGTACCTCTGGTCCATCAGAGGTACAGGTCCAACGGGCGTCTCACGTACGGCGACACGATGCCTCTGGTCCACCAGAGGTACGGGCGGTACGGGGCCGGAAGGTCCATGCTGCATCCATCCTCGACCCTCATTGTGATGAGGGGGGGGCGGCGGAGGGCCTTCAGGCCCTGGCTGCGCCGGTGATGCGTACCTCTGGTCCACCAGAGGTACAGGTCCAACGGGCATCTCACGTACGGCGACACGTTGCCTCTGGTTGTCAAGAGGTACGGGCGGTACCGGGCCGGAAGGTCCAGGCAGCATCCATGGGGGTTGTCCATGGCTGCTTGGCTGCGGGGCTCGGCTCTCGTGTGCCAGCCCTGAAGCATCATGTTGTGCCAGCCCTGAAGCAGCATGCGGTGGAGCGGGCCCTGTCGCACTTTTTTGTGCCGGCCCTTTTGCTCCACGCGGTGTCAGTCCTGCAGGATGAGGTAGAGCGGGCCCTGTCGCACCATTTTGTGCCGGCCCTTTTGCTCCATGCTGTGTCAGTCCTGTAGGATGAGGTAGAGCGGGCTCTGTCGCACCATTTCGTGCCGGCCCTTTTGCTCCATGCTGTTGTGGTTGCAGGGTTTCCGTCAGCATGTCAATAAGCTTCTGCTGACGGCGCAGCTCTCGTCGTAGTTGTCGCACCATGTCCTCAATAGATGTAGAGGGCAGTGCTTGCTCGTTGTGGCTCTCTTCTGTTGAGCGCGCCATCTCAGTTGTAGAGCTAGGCGTGTCACGAGCGTGGGTATGCATGGCATCAGGCGTGACGTGGCGTCAGGCGTGATGTGGCATCGGGTGTGGCATCAGGCGTGGCGTCAGCCCTGACATGGGGCGTGGCGTCAGTCCTGGCATGAAGCGTGGCGTCAGTCCTGGCATGAGGCGTGGCGTCCGTCCTGGCATGAGGCATGGCATCAGGCGTGGCGTCAGGCGTAGCTTCAGGCATGGCGTGTCAGGCGTGGAATGTCAGGCGTGACGTAGCATCAGGCGTGGCGTCTGGCGTAGCGTCAGGCGTATCGTCCAGCGTAGCGCCAGGCAAGGTATGTCAGGCGTGACGTAGCATCAGGCGTGGCGTCAGGCGTGGAGTCTGGCGTAGCGTCAGGCGTGGCGTAGCATCAGGCGTGACGTTAGGCGTGGTGTCTGGCGTAGCGTCAGGCGTGGCGTAGCATCAGGCGTGACGTCTGGCGTAGCGTCAGGCGTATCGTCCAGCGTGGCGTCAGGCAAGGTATCTCAGGCGTGACGTAGCATCAGGCGTGGCGTCAGGCGTGGAGTCTGGTGTAGCATCAGGCTTGGCGTTGCGTGGAGTCTGGTGTAGCGTCAGGCGTAGAGTCCAGCGTGGCGTCAGGCAAGGTATCTCAGACGTGACGTGGCATCAGGCGTGCAGCTGATCCGGCTCGAAGAACCACTTGTAACAGACGTATCAGCGTCTTCACAAGAACTGTAAAAAAGTACCGGGTCTCGTGCACGCCTTCCAGAGGTTCACGCTGATGATGATGGTTAGAGTTGGCTGGCCTCCCTACATCCAGTGGTAATGGTCCTGGATGCGCCTAGTTTCTGCCTGAGCGGTGCCTTGGCAGTGCCCAGAGTTAGGGCTGACTGCAGCGGTAGGCACCAGGTACTCGTTCAGGCAGAACTTCAGCAGGAGGCAGCAGGTGGTAGACTTCCAAAGGTAGGAAAGAGTAATAAAAGACAAGTATTTGTTGAGTAGAGATGTGAACTTGAACTTGAACTGATTTATTATGAGAAATGTGGGTCCTTTTATACCCAAATTTGGGGTAAAAGGTGCCCACGTGGTACATTTTTGTGGTGGGAGGTTAAACCTTGCCCGTGTGTATAAATAGGGCGGCGTTTCCGTCACACCTTATTTTGGCGGTGCCGCTCGTAAAAGTGGTCGCTTAAAATTGCGTTTTATACATAATTATGTAGGTTACATTTATAATATATGGGTACATGTTTTAGTGTTAACATATTTGGGGGGGTAATCTTTATCCCTAGATTTTTAGTTTGGTGAGTTTAGGGTAATTTTATAGTTTATTCTAGGTTTTTTTTGTTTTGGCTAATTGTGAGAAGTTTGTATAAGGAATCTACTATTTTTCCCAGGTCCCTCGCAAGACTAGCTACTGAAACCTGTTTGTTTCATCGTCTTGCGAGGTCCCTGGATTTTTAAAATGGGAAAAAACGGATTTTGTAAGGAATTTTTCTAAGTCTTTGATTGAGTTAAAAAATGCCCTAGTGTTGAGAGTTTAAGGGTTAGAAGCTTAAAATCTCTTTCCCTGAATGCCCGGCAGGACTCTGGAATGAAATGTGTTGATTTCATCGTCCTGCGGGTTGTGAGAGTATAATTAAATGAGAGTATATAAAACATAGTCGGCTTCGCTCGCTTTCCTGTAGGGCCATAACCACAAGGAGAAGGAACAAGGAAGCATATTTCGCTAGCTTTCTGTAGGGCCATAACCACAAGGAGAAGGAACAAGGAAGCATATGTAAATAATATGAGTTTAAAATGTCTCCCGGTGGCAACCTTAGCATGTAAGCATTTATTTGTCGCACCGGGGCATTGTACATAATAAAAGGGAAATAAATGATAATATTTTACATAAATATTTCCGGCGAAAAGATCGTCGCTGGCGGCATGGTACTAACGAGCTTAGTGGCCAGAAATTTCGGAGGAAATTCCCAAGAAATGACCACTAAATGTAGAGGATGCCGCCAGCGATGACTTTTGCCGAAAAAACAAATGAGGGTATGTAACACGTCGGTTACAATAATATAAGAAGCTTTTTTGCCCAAATGTTGTGTTAGCAGTTACTTGTTGGATATGTTTTTGACCATGAGATCTAGTGTTTCTAATGTACGTGTCAGTTGTTATTTCTTGGGTTTTGTACTTATGAATGTAAATGAGTATAGTTTTAGAATATAGTTGTTTAATTGACATTATGTTAAGATTGTTGAAGATTTCGTCAGTGCTAGTTCTTACAGGAACTTTCAGTATAATTTTCATTATGGCTTTTTGAGTTTTAATTAGTGGATTTAGTATGTTTTTATTTGCACTGCCCCATCTGATAATACCGTATTCTAACAGTGATTGGCAGAGGGCCATGTAAATCTTGATTAAGTCTTTTTTAAGGAGGAAATTCCTGATAGATTTGAAAAAATAACTTAGTTTTTTAATTTTATTATTTAAATAGGTAATGTGTTCTGTCCATTTTAAGTTTCGGTCAATTTTTAGACCCAGATACGTTATATGGTCAACGTTTTCTAATGAGGGACAATTACAATTCTCATTTAAGTGATGCGGGCTATGAATTTTCAAGTTCAGGTTTTCTTCAGAGTTTTTCTTATTTTTTATTTTGAAAGTAATGAATTTGGTTTTATTAGCATTAAGTGTAAGTGAATGGTAGTCTAGCCATTTTTTAATCCTATTAAGTGTGTCTTCTGCTTTCTTAAATGTTTCTGTCCAATTATTCTCATTTATTAGGAGAACAGTATCATCCGCAAAACTGATGATTTCTCCTTCACATTCTATGTGGCATAGGTCATTAATGTAAATAAGGAACAGAATCGGACCCAGAATACTTCCTTGGGGCACCCCGAATTTGACATCAATACACTCACTGGTTATATTGTTAAGTTTCACAGTTTGCTTTCTATTTCCCATGTAACTTTTAAAAAATATCAGTTCTTTATCAGTAATCCCTATGTTCTCTAGTTTTTCAAAAATATTTGTGTGATTTATTGTGTCGAAGGCTTTAGAAAGGTCGAGAAATGTGCCAATGCATTTTTTATGTGAGTCTAGAGAATTTTTAATATATTCAATTACTAAGGCTATGGCGTTTGATGTTCCTAGATTTTTTCTGAAACCAAATTGTTTTGGTGATAATAGTTTATTTAATTCTAGGTAGTCGACGAGTTGAGTTTTAACTGTTATTTCTAAGATTTTAGATAATGTGTTTAGAATTGTGATTGATCTGTAGTTATTGATATCTTTACGATTTCCTGATTTAAAGATTGGTGTAATAGTCCTTTTGAGTTGAGATGGAAATCTGCTTTCCGTGATAGATTTGTTTATTAGAAAGAGTATCGGTTCGGTAATTTCGTCTTGTAAGAATTTTATTGTTTTCATTGTGATTTCATCACTACCAGATTAAGATGTTGGTTTGAATTTAGATAAAATTAGTGATAGGTTTTGTTTAGTGGTTTTTTTTAGAGCAAATTTAATCCTTTGTGGATTTACGTGTTTGTTTATGTTCGGCTTAAAGTGTTGAAGTTTGGTTATTTTGTTGGCTAAATTCGAGCCTATGTTTGCAAAAAAGTTGTTAGTGTAGTTAATTAGTTTATGTACATTTTTGTTGAGCGAGAGTGTACCGTTATCTGTGTTGATTTCTTCCAATGGGTTTGTTTTGATCTGTGTAGGTGATTTCTTTAATTATTTGCCAGATAAGTTTTGGATTATTATGATGTTGCGATTCAAATGGTTTTTTGACCTTGACAGTTGTAAGTATGCGGGGTTTCCCTTTAAATACTTTATCTTGAATTATCTAATTTTTCATTTCCTTGGATTGGTTTTTTGTGCTCACAACTTAGGTTAGTGTTTGTTTTGTCCATGGGTAATTTGTCTTTTGAGAATTTCTCCGGGATATTTCGGGATTTGTGAATTTAATCATACTTGTACTGCAAATTGATTTTGTAGGTATATTGGATTTTAGCAGATGGAGTGGAGATTATTATGCAATTTTTATCGATGTGCTTAACTCGTAGGCTTTGCAATTCTCATTACAATGTCGTCTAATTATTTTTTTCGTTTTACAGTAGTCTTATAGGTACACTGTGAACATAAATTTTGTCACATGGGTAATAATAGCACATGGCTTTTATCAGATGATTATGGTACGATGCCTAATTTTAAGCTTGAATGGACTTCACTTTAATATGTAAGTTAACATAAAATTATATTTTTACTAGATTTCAATAATTCTATTTTCAGATTGATATTTTTTCAGAACAAGGTAGTTCTATTATTAATGTTGAGTTTTTCGCTACATTGAACATGATTTGCTATTCCTCGAACTTTACGATTTCATCTCATATTATGAAACGTTTTGCAATTTCCGTTTTTATCAGTGATGTACAATTTTATTTTGGCTGATTTTCTTTGCTTTATTCTCTTATTTATTACCTGAGAAAACCAGAAATATTTCATTTTCAAATCAGATTTTAGACGTATTGACTCTTTTCCACAAAAAATTATAAATGGATTTCGAAAGATTGTTCTTTTATCTACCATTCGCATGTAATAAATTTTGAGAATTTTTTTAAATTTTTAGTATAATAAGGTTATTCCATAGGTCGTTGACAGATTTCTTAAATTTTCAAAAAAGATTTTGTATTATACCACAGCCATTTCAAATAATATAATCATGCATTAAAATAAATCAATCCATTATCTAGCAAACGCATGTTTTAGAATTTTAATTTTAGTTTCAATAAAATCATTAAAAAATATATACGTACATGTGTTTCTTGACGAAACTTAGTCAGTTTGTGTATTTATTTGCGAACTTATAAACTAATATATTTCAGATTTTTTTACATACTTATTGTGCTAAGACATTATTGACAAATCATAAATAAGTTTGAGCGAAAAATAATTTTAGGAAGTATTTAATATTAATTAATTTACAGCTTCGCATTTCACGATTTTTATCATAGCGCCGTAACACAAATTTCACACTTCATTACGGCCCGAAAAGTGGCCCGACAAGGACGTGTCCACGTCGCTCTGAATCACAACAGTTTGAAATAATATTTTGGGAACGAAACTGTAAATACATACGAATTCCTTGTTTCACGTTCGTAAAATCAACAGGGTTGACCGAATTTCATTTTCATTGAATATTTTTATGCAAAAAGTTTTATATTTAAAAAGAAATGTTTTTATTTGTCCCTCATTATACGATACAAGAGACAAGAGTCCCGACTGCACAAGAGTCCCAAATGCCCCATTTTTTAAAAGTAAAACTTCTTTACGCATGCTCGACACATGGGGTTAACTGGTGAATCGTTACGAAAAGTGGTGATTATTACGAAAAGTGGTGCTGGTTACAAAAAATGACATGCGAACGGTAATCGATGCGAACAGTGATCAATTGCTAGGCGGGTCGGGCCTTTAGGCTCGCTTGTTATTCGTGTTATTATTATATTGTTAATGGACTATTTGTCCGTAAATAAATAAAAGAAATTATATACAGCGCGTACCCGGCATGCGTTGCAAGGCTGGGGATGGGGGATGGGGGATGGGGACGGGGATGGGATTTTTTTTTATTGTAAATAATATCAAAAAAAATTCCAAACTTTACAATGAGTGGACGACGAATCGTTGATATGGCCTTCATCTTTGAACAGCTCAAGAAAATAGCCACACATGGTCAAACATTTGGATGCTCAATTTTAAATTTATGTTTTCTGTCAGAAACGCGTCAAGGTTTTTTTTAGTAAAAATTCAGTCAAATGTAATATGTGCAATGCAACATTTACAATATGTTCGGAACGTAAAGATATCGAAAAAATCGATATAAATCACGCAATCGTTTCAGGAATCATGAGCATTGGTGGTGGTTTTTCTAATTTAGAGGAGTTTATGTCCGTCATCGATATTCCATGTATTAAAACTTATGCTAAAGTACATGAAACTGTTTGTGATTGGTGGTCAAAAGGTGCCACAGACCGAATGGAAATTGCTGCAAAACGTGAAGCAGAATATGCTAGATCTCTGGGAAACGTCTCAAAAGGTGGAATTCCTATAATAACAGTTGTCGCCGATGGTTGTTGGTCAAAAAGATCATATCGTACCAATTATCTCTGCCTTGTCAGGCGTAGCTGCAATAGTAGGACATCACTTTGGTGAGGTTTTATACATGCAGGTACGAAATAAATTTTGTATGACGTGCGCACGTGCAGTAAAAAAGGTAGTAACATCGCAGGAACATCGTTGTTTCAAAAATCATTCCGGAAGTTCTACGAGTGTGGAGTCCAGTATTCTCGTGGAAGGTTTTAAAAAATCAATAGATATGTACGGTCTGATATATTCAAGGCCTTCGAAAGAAGTTTTCGGCCACTCTTCCCAGCATATCTTGCGGAATTCCAGCGATGACGCCCTCAATCGCCTCGTTCAGAGCTTCAATGGTTCATGATCGAAGTTTGTTTACCTCAACTTTGACGTATCCTTACAGAAAAAAGTCACTCGGGGTCAAATCGGGGGAGCGAGGGGGCCATGGAATATCCTCTCTGCGAACTTATCATTTGATTTGACAGATGTTATGAAGAGAACCCTGTACATTTTACGCTGTCTGTACGCGTTTTAGAGGTATAATGTTAGTGGTGCTGATTTTAATAAAATCAAATTTTATAATTTTCTTATTATTATTATAATTTACCAGTACAAGTATATTACATTGTATTTAGTAATATAGACGTTGAACATTATAATTGATTTATGATCAATAAGATGGATCAAGGAAAAAAATATTTATGAGATGTAATATTTTTGGTATGCCTCGTTATTCTCCTGTGCCCTTTCTTGTGGAAAACGTTATTTTTTTTAAAATGTTTTTCGACCATGTAATTATCATTTTTTCGCACCCATAAAATTATGTCCCGTCTTTCCGGTTTATAAAAAATGGTCTGATTTTTCGGATTGAAATTTTCAAAAAATCCCCAGGGTTTCAAAAATATGATTAAAAAAAAATACAGAATGTCTTAGAATATTTGCCTAAACCGGAATTAAAAAAAAAAAAATGTGATGCAATTGGCCTATTAAACAATTATAGTAGGTATATGGTGTAAGCACGTTGTAAAAAATTATCAAAAAATAGTTACACACAATAAATACTGTAAAATTTCTGTTTTGAACTATTAATAATAAAAAAATGTCATTAACGGACTGCGAAAGAGAGGCCAGACACCATACGCTTGAAATTCCCGTCAAAATGACAGTTTTAATTTGTGATTGTGTAATTCAAATTGTGTTTTTGTTAATAATTTCTGTTCTAATGACTAAGTCACTATTATATTAGTCTATTATCAATATATTTCATATTATTTTCCGTTTTAATCTATTAATAATTCCATTGTGCACACGAATAAATATTTCAAAATGAGACATTTTTTACAATCCAACTGAATATTACTCGGTTAACTTGATTAAAGTACAATTAAAAAACAAAATATTTAAAAATTATAACAAATTTTTTATTCATGTCTATATTATATCATCTACTTTATACCTACTGTGTTTACGCATTTCATTTGTATATATTTGTGTTTATGTACTTCGATGTACAAATTACAAATAACTGCCTACTACTAATTAAAATTCTGGAAACGAGAATTCAACATCTTCACCTGACCCATACTGTAGCCAGCCCTAGCTCCGCGTGAGATAGTCCTAGTAGATACGCGAAACCAAGCTTGCTGCGGAACGAAATCTAGTTCCAAAAACGTCCGCTCACGACCGCTGATGTGTGAGCGCTATAGTCGGAACCGAAATTATGATTTGCTGGTATGACAGTCTTAAGCTTGAACACATTCACGGATATATATTTCCAGTTTATTTAAACTTATGGACAAATTTGTTTTGTTATGCGACTCAAGTAAATAATTTGTTCAATAACAAGGATCTTTTTCAGCCTTTGGGGGCATATTCCCTTGTGTACCGTGTTTCAATATTTTCTTTTTCTCTGAATAACATTCAATTAATAACTTTTCAGCGCGAGTTCTCTGGGTTATGCCAAGGTAGATTCAGGACGTCGAGTCTGCTGTAGCCGAACAGTTCGTCGCTGCTTGTTCGCCGCGGATACAGGGTTATATATTTATTTTACTTAATTTGCAGTAGATATGATCTAATTGACAGATTTTGACTTTAGTAGAGTTTATAAATCAATAATTTTTTTTATTATCTCCTTAAGATTGAGTAATTTTGAATATAGAAAATTGTTTTCTGCAGTTGATAGTTTTCTCAATTATCATGAAGTTTACATGAGGCTCGATGATAAACGTTCATTTTTTTTGACAAGTTCTATCGGTTTGGGTTTTCTGATATAATGATGGTACACTAGTAAATTTGTTTGGGTCAGATAAGTTTCTTTACACATTCCGATGGCAGTTTAAAAGTACACTAAACTGCGATATCATTATGTGATTGGATTTTATCTTATAGTTTTTTCGTTTTGAGAGTCAGGCATTCCAATAGGAAATCTGAGTGACGGAAGGTCAACTTACTCAAATTGCTTATTCGTGTCAAGGTTCTGAGTTTTAGTTTTCTTGGGGTTTTACCGATTGAGTCATTTCACATAGTTAAAGTTAAATTTATTTAATTTCTGTTTAAAGAATTTAAAATTCCTGGAAATTGCATAACGAGATGAAGTTTTCGAGGACTTTCTTTTTTTTTCTTTTCTTTAGGACCGGGAGTATTATTTCGGTGCTTGCTTGCAATATTTTACATTCCTTCTTAGGGCTTTACATGTTTAAAAATGTCGGTTCGTGCTGTAGTTATGATTTCTGTTTCATAGTAATTTTATTAAATAAGGGACCATGTTCATTGACATCTGTCGGTAGAATGAGTAACTTATAGGGTTTTTGGTATGAGACTTCGCTATCTCTAAGAATTAAATTAATATTAATTTATCCACTCGAACGATCGCGCGTCAAAAATCTTTTTTCTCCGATTGCTCGCGGTTTTTTGGCGACGATTTTGAATATTTTCCGCCAACATTAAAAAAATCATACCTCCGAATTTTAACATGAAGACATAAAACTGATTGTAGTGCTTTACAGCCAATGAATTCACCTATATTTTACTAATTATCCTATATTTTTAGAATTCATAGATAAATTATTAAAAGATCTTAAACTTTATAAATGCGCGAAATTTGTGTTTTTGTGATTTGAAATTGCCGCCAGTAGCAGTTTTAAATATCTTTATTGAATATTTTCTACGTTTTTATGTTCTCTATGGCCTGTTTGATAACCACAGATGCAAGAATATAATAGAAAAATAATTTTTTGGATGTTTATGATCTCTTCAAAAGTTTGGTCGGAAAATGATTTTGTAAAATTTGAGTGCGTGACGTGCAAAATTGAAATCACTGTATTATAATATTTAATGAATTTACCACAAAAACTGGTATTACATTAGGAAGATACATTAACTGCCTACAATTATTTATAAGGATAGTTGCCGTGTTGGCTTTATTTGATTCATTTGATGAATTATACAGAGAGCCTATTTCACGATGTCAAAATCATGGTGATACTTTTTCAATAATTGTAAATTAGAACTGGAGATTTGTAACCATGTTTTTATATAACGTGCAAAACAAGGAAATAAGGCTTAAAATGAAATATATATCATAGATATACACATTGCCAATATTTCAGAGGGATACTTTGCAAGTTGATGAAATCCACCAATATTTGACGAAAAATCACTTCTGACAGCTACCTTAAGGTCAATCTACATAGGGTAAATCAGAATATGTAAAATGATGATGATGATAAAATTGTATATATATCAAACCTTTGTATGAGCGTCGAATGGCAAACAATATCATTGTGATAATTTTATATCTAAAAGCAAAGGTATCGAAAAAAAATGGTGGAGGGGAAAATAATTGATGGAACCCATAATTGATTTATTTAATTATTAAGCCCTAATATTCTTTTAAATCAATTAAATTAATATCACAGTTTTAGTTTTTTTTTTTTTTTACATTAACTCCACACAGGAGGCCCTGAGGAAAATAATTTCCCTCAGGGCCTATGTCATCTGGGATGCTGTGTGGAGGGTCTTTTTGAGGAGAGGAAGGAATGAACATTGGTCTTGAAGAGACTCATGTTGTAGGACGGAGGAAACACAAGAGTTACAATGAAAGAGCAGTATATTGATTTAAACATTGTTTACACACTTTATCATAATAAAAATGTATTCAATTTATATTGGTTTATTCATAATTTAAGAAAATCAATACATAATGTCATTGTGCCTCGATGTAGAGTGAGACTCAGTATCAGTGTCGTGTCGTCCGTCATATCTTCCGTTATGTCTTCCGTTATGTCTTCCGTCATGTCTTCCTGGTCTGGATTTGTCGATTCAGCCTGTCTGGAAATGGTCTTTCCCGTATAAATTTGGAATTTCCAAAGATAGCCAGTCTTGGACTCACAAAGCTCGTAATGGTAAGCCCACACTGCGGCCAACGTTCCAACTTCAAACGTTTGGACGATCGTGTGGAGGGGTGTTCGTACGTTGGAAGTTCGAGTTGGAAGGTTGGAGTTCGCGTTGGCCCGGGATCGCCTTCGAGGCGATCCCGACGGCCAACTCACACGAACCAGCCTGCCGCAGCTGTCCACACCGTGCCGCGTACTATTAAAATGACTATATTATTACGGAGAGTGGTATAACAATTGTTTGAAAACATGTCGTGTATATAATTATATGATTATACGTACGTAATAATTGTAGGCAACTGAAAAAGATACAGCGTAGCTACAGCTGTTTCATGTCCGCCATTTTGGAGTACGGAATTCGGGGTTGGAGGGTTGGCCGCAGCGACCACACGATGGGCCAACCTTCCAACTCCGAACTAAGTTCGGAGTTGGAAGGTTGGCTTCAGTCTGGACGTAGCATAAGACTTTATACCCGCGCTGGCCGCTTTGGTTTTGATCACCTGGACGAATCCCTAACGGCCTTTATAGCAGAGTAAGGATTCATCCAGTGAGATGTCTTGCTCGGGCAGGTATAAAGTCTCAAACTTATTTGAGAGATGGTCCAAGACGGGCTGAATCTTTTGTAATCTTCGCACAGATAACGGTACACCAGAAGAAAGACTTTTATTGTTGGTGAAGTGAAGGAATTTTTTAATTGGAAGAAAACGATTATAATCCATGGCTCGGCTGAAATAAGGCATGGCGGTGACTTTTTTTTTAATAGAAGTAGTCTTTTTCAACAGGAAGGGGACTAATACCTTGATACATTAAAATTGCCAAGAATACATACATTTCCTCTTTATTCGTGGGAACCCATTTATTGGTACGCGCATGGCGCTTAAATTGTTTTTTCGCAATCCATTGATCTGCATACTTGTTGGTCTCTCTCGTGATCAGTTCAATGACATCTGCATCAAAGATTTTAAGAAAGGCATTCACAAGTTTGCCCATTTCGTCGGTATTGAAAGTTGGTCCTGGCGTGCCTGTGAATGTCTCCCTTATCCCAGTAAAACGTGAGATATCTTTGGACCAATCGAAAGAGTAACCTTCAGGCGGCAGTATCGCATGCATTGCCTCACTATCTACCTGGTCTTGTCTACTAAAGTCTATGGCCATAGCGGAGTTAGGTGAAACGTTGATAATATTATGATAAGGTATTGGTGGCATGTAGAAGGTATCCTCATCGCTCTCTTTGTGGTCGACGTCGCTCATTCTGTCCATATCCATTTCTGAAACAACAGAAAACCCAAATTAATTTAACGTGTCTATATTACGATTACCCACTGCCTCTGGTACGGCTTTTGACTCGCAATACGATGGTCGCGGGATCGAATCCCGGCATGGGCAAATAAATTTGATTTGAATAATTAGTGTTATTTTCACACAAAATTCATTTAAAATAATATATAGTCTATTTGCGGCACGTTCCAGAGTGGAAGATACCCTCAGTATCGCCCTGATGTAAGACACCATTCAGAATTGAAAAGTTGCTTCAAATGGCTTTACCGTGTTTGGTGACCAGTTCTGAATAGCCAGGTACTTTCCCACCTCCCTCTTCCACACCTCCTTCCCCTCCCCGCTACCTTCAGCCTCACAACATACCCCGATTGGGGATGCCATAGTCTCACTGGCTCCAGCTGAGGCTCTTGTGAGGTATTCATATAAATAATAAAATAAAAAGTTAATCAAATACTTGAGGCGGGCAATGTCAGGAGTCAGAATAGCACAGTCAGGTAGGTATGGAATGAAGAAAAGAGTGTGTGTGCCAAGAACGAGTTGCATGGCGGTCCATCCTCTCTGCCTACCCCTGCAGGGAAATGGCGTGCAGGTAAGTTAGTTAGTTTTATAACTCACGGTTTCCAAGTACCGACTCTTCTTGATAGAGAGCTGCCTCGTCCACGTTGTCGGTTCTGTCCATGTCTGACTCTGAAATAATAGAAAACACAAATTTACAGTAGAATTCGGATATAATGACTTTGCATTTAACGGTCTACCGTTTTAAGCGACGATAATGGAAACTCTAGTAAGGTTTCATAGCTTTTAGTAGGAAAACATATCTGTTTAAAGTGACCAACTACTTAAAGCGACCTATTTTAATGATAATTTGTCCGGTTACAAAACCCAACTACCAATACAGCCTCGCTTTTGACTAGGAAGCTCGACACAATGAGTCCCGTGAAGCGAAAGTGTTTTTTCAATTGATGAAAAAAGTGCTGTATTACACCGTTTCGAAGCCGGTGAATCACATGTAACCCTCGCAAAGGAGTTCGGCATGTCTCATTTCTCATTCTACAATACCCGTTACAGAAAAAAAAAGATAGATTCCCTGTTTAATGCCAATGTTTTGAAATGTAAGGCCCTCCGTTCATGGAGATACTTACAAACTATATGATTGTGACGAAACCACAAGTACTCTGCATATATACCACTCTTTAATGCTGGTTTCCGTACACGGCGCTATCCGGAATATACTGAACTTGATCATTTTTTACGTGCAGCCGTGGAGTTTACACGATGTCATATGACTTTTTCCCAACATCAATCCATGCCATCTCCACTAAATCCTTTCTTATGTATTCTGGTAAAGTATCGTTACATAAACATGCATTTTTTCTACTTCCAGAACAAATCTAACATTACTTTCATGTTCCGATGCCATTTCTGTCAAACGAAAAGTATCAGACACAAATGATGCAACGCGTCGCGTGCGTTCAGCACCGCCGCGCCGGTTGCGTGAAACTGATTTGATACCGACAGACGTCGCATAGCGCCCCGTACACGGTGCTACCAGCAAAATCGTACGGGGGGTACTTACGATCGGCGCATATGATACGCTCACGAGGATCGAGTAGCTTGTAAGTAGCGTCATGTATGGAGGCACTTAACGTTTCAGGACATTAACTCAAGTACAAATATATTATGCATTGTCATGTGTGAAACTATGATGTCGGTATTCACAATGCTGTGCGAAGTTCTTACTATCGAACAAAAATTAGCCAAAACAAACTCAAATTTCAGACTTTTTACGTTAGTAACTACATATTTACTTGCATAGAATGTAGGTACATCATATCTTTTTGGATTACAGTACATTTTGTATGCTTGTTATGTGGAATTTTTAAGTACTATGCTTATCTCCTGCCAATATACCAACAGTGAAACTGTGCTAGGGACATCAATATAAAATATAGATAATTGATTTTATTTTGAGCCCCTGGTATGACATTTCAAAAAATAAACTCACCGTTCCCAAACGCCGACAATTCTTGGTAGAACGGCACGTCCACCCACAGCTCGCTGTGGTAGCCGGCTTCCGGAGAGAAGAGTTCCCCACACTGGAGTTCCCCACTCCGCGATGTCCCAGCTAACGGCTCCGGAGATGCTGCCTGGATTGGCGTAATTGGTGCATTGGGAGCCATTGATTGGGTCTGTGCGGGAGTGGACATCCACGGTGGTGGAACGGGTCTTGGCAATGGTGAAGGTGTCCCTTGTGAAAAGGGACACGTTATTCTCTCCGGAGAAGTAATTCTGAAAACATATACATAAATCATATGAATTGTTCTCATTCACGTGTGAAATAGTAAGTGCAGTATGTAAATAAAGAATAAAATTAGAACTCTGTACAATATGCACTGAATGTGCCAAATGGACAGAGCGCTGATCTTACCAACTCTCACTGTAACAGTGGAACTCACTGTAGCCGGAAGGAAGCAGGCAGGGCCCTAACAGCCTTTAGGGCCTTGACGCGATCCTCTCGCACCAGTAGCAAAGCAGGGTCACCGTTTAAAAAAATACAAATATATGATGAATTCAACGGCCACAGCAAAGTACTTTCATAAAAAACATTAAAAAATACTAACACTCCAGACGAGGCTGCAATTGCAGCTCTGCGTTGACTCTCACGTCCACGTGCAGGTAGTCCGGCACCAGCTGGTACTCCATCTGCAGCTCGTACCCCACCTCTCCCTCTTCCTCTGCCACCTCTTGCAGTCAGCACCACTCTATATATTTTAAATTGAAAACAATTAATGTAATTAAGTACTTAAATGTTTAAATTTTGTTAAATGTTGCAGTAATAAAATTTTTTAAAATAATTATTTAAACCTGGGTCGTGGAGTGCTCCCTCTCCCTGGACGATAGCTGTTTCTGCACAAATTTGGTAAAAGTAAACAAATTAATTGATTATACAACTAAATAACCAAATTTTTATTGTGCGACGAAGGCTTTACACCATTTTACATCTAAAAAAAGTCAGACTTTTTGACATATGACATTAAATAATTGAACAGCAAATATCTGTATTAATAATGAACCAATTCAAATAAAACTTATATTTATCTCTTTGTTATGAATCACTCTGATTGAATAACTATATTTCAAATGCGCGAGTGCAGTATTTATGAAATTATTGTAAATCAAAAACAGATGACGTCTTCAGTCGACGCATTTTTACACAAAAACATCCATCAAAACAATATATTACGAACAAACGAATTAAAAACGCATTTCAAAGATAGATAATTCAATCATGATAACACAGATATATAATTATGCGTTAAAAACCCAATAAATGAATTACTTACGGCATTTTAGGTAGTGACCATAATTCGTCGAAATAGTCAAAAGTTTTATTTTGTTGTTTGACAGGACGCCTTAGAAAACCGCGAAATCTTATTAAATAACACTTCAAAGACAACCGATAAGGTCATAGACATAAAGAATATTTTATCAGCTATTCGATAAAACAAATAGCTGGCCATGGAAAGGTTTTAAATAATTATAATAAATATTTTACGAATGGTAGAAAAATCGGTCGATTTTTCGACCGATATCAATCGCAGAAAAATAAAAGTGGTCGATTTTTCGACCGAAATCGTTCCAGTGGATCCTTTCGTGTATTCTGGATTATTATTAATTTTTATTGTTTCACAGTTGGTGGAATTTCATCTTGGTCAAAATAACATTGGGTTTTATTTCTTTTGGGGATTCTTATCAAATATCACCTGTAAGAGGTTGCATTTATTTTTTTTTCTAACAATGTTAGGCGGTTCCTTAAATTGCAGTTATATCTTCCTTATTAACGGCTATCCGAGATATACAGCATATATTTTTCGGAACAGTTAATTTAATGGTTATTAAGAATGTACCTTACATTTAAAATTACGCATAATAATCAAAGGATAAGAGTTATCGTACGACTCGGTTTCATAGCTTGGGTCAGTTAATATCACGAGCTTAGGTTTGCGTCTACGCTACTTCAGGAGTATTTCTGATAATTTTACTTCATAATCATCGATTTAATCGATGGATTAAACAATGTGCAGTGGGGTCGAAAGAGGATATGTTCTTGTAGCTCCGAGACGCTGCAAATATAATATAATCATAATTGCGCAGCAATTATGTAGTTCAGCTGTTAGTTAAGTTTGTGTTTATTTGTAAAGGGAAACATATGTCTGGGCTTGGAGTCCCACCGTTCTCAGATACCTATGTTTTTCAAAGCACTTTCAACCTTCAAATGATAGTTGGGGTTGATCGTTGAAGGTAGCTTGCGGCTTTTGTATGTACTGTTTTTGTTTTGTGGAATGTGTACTGCGTGTTCTGTTCCTTGTGATAGGAAATCATACAAGTTTTGTTTTACAAAACAAATTTTGGGAGCGTTGCCCCAATTTCAGTGATAATACTTACACTGATTTTTTTTTCTGATGTTGCTAACGTTAGACATTTAGTGAGGTGCAATATGATCTCACGGAGATACCCTCTGTGTACGGCAGATTTTTAGGGTTTAGCGTTCCATACAAGTTATGAAATATTTATATATATTTACAATAATATTTATGAATGTCCAAAATCGATTCAGCATAGATATCATATTTCACATTGACATATGTGATGTTAATATATTAAAACTTTACCAAAGATATTTCTTATTGCAGTACAGCTCAGAACTGGCTATACACACATATATATATATATATATATATATATATATATATATATATATATATATATATATATATATATATATATAATTATATAATTTTTTTAAGCAGATATGTATTATATGTATGTGTTGTGTGAATCGTATTAATATTCCTCCTGAAAATTCTTTAGTAAAATTTTCACGATGAATTTTCTTTTCCAGTATAATGAAGTATGTTAATTCACTCGGGATGTGAAAATTTCATTATACATCTCATTATGCCTTTGGTATTTACACTATTTTTTTAATCCAAGGTATTATCATCATCTCTTGATTAGGGGTTTTTGTCAGTGATCAATTATTATTTTACAATTTTGTTTCAATTATAACATTTGGGACACACCAATGACATGTTGTGTTGGATGGTAATATTACTTATTATTTTGGAAGGAATTTAAAATCGTTGGCCTTCATTAAGGTTAAACGTCACATATGTTATAATCTACGCATTCACAGATGGCGCCAATCAAATAATTTTAGGTTTTTAATACTTTTTGCACGGTACGCTTTGAAAAATGAAGGTATATTAATTGTTTGCGCACGTACATATGTAATATGAATATAAATAAATAGTTTTGTCTATAAACAAACCCAAATCTTTCAAGAAAGGCTGAAAAATTCAATTTTGTATCGGTGACTCAATCCAATATTGTATTTTTCAGCCTTTGTTGAAAGATTTGGGTTTGTTTATAGACAAAACTATTTATTTATATTCAAACTAAATATGTACAGGCGCAAACAATTAATTTACCATAATATTTTAAAGCATAATGCGCAAAAAATATTAAAAATGTAAAATAATTTGATTGGCGCCATCTGTGAATGCATAGATTATAACGTATGTGACGTTTAACCTTAATGACATCTACAGGGTAATAGATTTATCATAAAATAAATAGATAATAAATAACTATTATGGGATAATGTGCATTTTTGGTGATTTGATAATACTTTTAGTGAACAAATTAAGAGCTTTATTTTGAGAATTTTATACTCATTTCAGCGTATTATTGCAAAAAATTTAGTAAGCGTTAATTTATAATACTTGATAGTAAATTATTTTTGGTGGGTTTTGATAACGGCTGGGTATGATATGAATTAAATAATATTTCACCACGCTTAATTTCAATTTAAATGCATTTATTTTGCTTATTTTACTTCACCGCATTAAATTTCGTTAAAGGTATTCTCTTTTATTTAAATTGCAAGTGTGTAGGTTTCAAATAATTATCACTTCTTTGGTGTTTGACATAGGAAGCTTTTATAGCATACTAGCTGGTCCCGGCATGCGTTGCTATGCCATTTAATAAAGAAATTGTTTCTTCCTGAGTGTCCTTTCCCATTCGTCCCGTTTCCTTTTCGCCTCCCCTTCTTCTCCTGCGACCTCTTCCCCTCTCGCGTTCCCACTCCGTCACCTCCACCTTCCCTCTCTCCACTCCACGCCCCTTCCCTTCCCCCGTAACGCGAACCCCCTCCCGAGTTCCCCTCCCCGCTCACACCTCCCCTTCCCTTCCCGTGTTCTCCTTCCACCTTCCCCGCCTTCCCTCTTCCCTTTCCAGCTCCCTCATCCCGCCAACCCTCCTCCTACGTCCCATATGGTCCCGGCATGCATTTCTATGCCATTTAATAAAGAAATTATTTCTCCCTGAGTGTCTTTTCCCATTCGTCCCGTTCCCCTTCCGCCTCCCCTTCTTCTCCTGCGTCCTCTTCCCCTCTCGCGTTCCCACTCCGTCACCTCCACCTTCCCTCTCCTCACTCCACTCCTCCCTCCCTTCCCCGTCCCGCGAACCTCCCTCCCGAGTTCCCCTCCCCCCTCCTGCGTTTCCCTATCACCTTCCCCGCCTTCCCTCTTCCCTTTCCCGCTCCCTCGTCCCGCCAACCCTCCACCCGCGTTCCTTATATTCAATCCCAGTACATTCAGTTTTTAAACAGCCCGCGTGCCACCTTTTACAATTTTTATTCAAATTTCCATTTTTCATGTATATTAAATTTGGTACCTAACATAGGTACCTATTTAAAATATCTGAAATTCTTGATTCGATTCAAAATACTAGGGGAGTACCTACTTTAAATAAATTTCTCAACTTTTCAAAAATAGAATCCTGATTGAACAATCTTTCATTGTTTTGCAAAATGTCATTCTCTAACACGCGAACTGTCAAACGTGCGAAGTTTTCTGTTATTATCTAATTTTTTGCGCAATTTTCTAAATTTTTCTCTCCGTAAGAACCATGGAACTATAATTCTAAGGAAGCGGCATAAACATTTCGGATCCTATTATACCGCCAAAACCAGTGTAGCTGTCTCCATTTTTCGGCGGCGGGGAGTGGGGATACAGACGGGGTTACCGCTCACCGAGCGGGGGGAGGGTGAGCGCTTTATAAGGAAGGGCCGAACTGGTAGTGGGCTCATTATTTAATTTATTTTTTAATTAAAAAACGTTTCTCAGTTTTTTTTCTTATTTTAAGCACAAAATATAATAGCCCATTACGTATTATTTGTTGAACGAATTTCTTTTTCATAATTAATAATTTTCCTAGTTTTAACCACGTTTATTGTTTATAAATAACCGACATATTTCCTGAGCAATGCTCACTTCCTCAGCGTTTACTTAATTTAAAAAAAAGATTATGATTGATTTCGTGTAGATTAAAAAAAAATATATTAGTTAGTATTGTTTTTTTAAACATATTTTAAATAATCAACAGACTTGCAGTGTAAAATTCAGTTCATTTTTATATTTTTTCTTGATGTAAGCTGGTGTTTGAGTTTTAGGAAAGAAGTGCTCGTTATAATCTAATAAAAACTGTAATTACAGTGATAACAAAATACTAAGAAAAATAAAAAAAATTAGAATGCTCGAACAAAGGATGGATAAGTATAGGAGACATTAATAACAATTTAAAAGTTATAAAAGCATAATAAAATAAGTGTCACGTGAAGAGAGATACTATCAGTGTTTCTCCTTTAACAGAACTGGTTCTTGATCCTGCTGAAACTTCCGCTGTAATCAACGAGCTAGCTCCTTTACCATAATTTGCAACAACCGATGTGCGGGAGGTTAGTGCAACTTTAGATGCTTACCGTATGATAAAGTTAGACAAGAATATATGTACACAGGAATCCAAACAAAATAATTATCGACAAAGACGGCAAGGTAGCGCGGTGGGAATTTCTCGAAAAAGTTATTAGGACCCAAGAAGAGCAAGGCCTAAATTCCACCCATAAAATAACATACCAACACTTTATTTCAGAAAACAGATAATGAAGGTCAATCTAGCAACCCAACTACTAAGCCGAAGTGCTTATTATTTTATTTTATTTTATGTATGTATATATACATTTGTTCATACTGCACCCTTGAGGTGAATTTTCAATCACAAGAATCGAAACTGCTTCTATCTGGAGCCAGAGAGACTATGGCATGTATGTTGTGAGGCTGAAGATGTGGGGAGGGGAAGAAGATGGGGACGAGGAAGATGGGGAAGTATCCGTCTTTTCAGATTTAGTCAACTTCTTATATTATTTTTTATTATAAAATGTTGAAAACACAGATCAATCGAATAAAATTTATCTGCGCGCACCGGGATTTGAACCCGCGACCTCCGGATTGCTAGTCAAGAGCTTTACCCCTCGACCACGGGGGCATGTCAATGTGGCTTTTACATAACTATACAGTGATTACATACTTTGAATTAACATTGTAAACATATGTAAAAGGAGTGTTAAATAAGTAGGAAAAAAAACTAAAAATAACTGTGCAAAAAAGACAAAGTAAAAATGTTTAAAAATGAATAAGCTAAATGATAAAAAGCACATACCTATGATATGTGTAAATCTCAACTTTATATTTGTGCGTTATGATTAATAAAAACATAAAAAAATGTGGGTAATTTTTTAAATGTGGGTAATTATTATAATTTAAGTTGACTGATTCGGCCCATTGGCAGTCGGAGTTCACGTGTTAACATCGGGCCCATGGCGATGGCGGTTGAAATGAACACGCCGAAAATTATAAAATGTATATTTGAGCTATGTTTAAACACTTCATGTGAAAGGTAAGACCGTCTTTCTTCTTAAAGATCTTCATAGAACTACTTTTACACAATTTTACGGCGCAGTGGACCATTTTTCTATGTTTTATGAACGTTTTTCTGGGAGCTCTATGCGCGACCGAGATATAAAAGTCAATGTCAGCCGTCTAAAAACCGTTCGGTAAAATTTTTGAAAAGGCATGCTTTGGGCTGGTGGGCACACTTTACATGCCGTCTCTCTAATATCCATACTCTTAGGTAAGAACCATCCTCGAACTTCAAGGAATATTCTAAAAAAAGAATTAGCGAAATCGGTTCAGCCGCTCTCGAGATTTGCGCTTACCAACAAATTTAGCGATTCATTTTTATATTATAGATTAAGCTTTATGATAATCATCTTTAAAATGGTGTGTTCAAAGTTTTATTTAGTTTTGGGCAAGCTTAATCAATCAGGTTTGGTTTTCTGGATTCTTTTCATTCCCTTCTGTTAATATATTATCATTATTTACTCGTAACTTGAGATAGGTAGTATAGTTTAGAGTAGGTACTTCAAGAAAACTGAAGACAAAAGAAGATTGCATATAACAAGATTATCGACGTTGTTTTCAAGATATTGTACCAGAGCTTTCATCTCTACCGTGGGCCACTTTGGGTCATCAGTTTATTTGAAGAAATCATTATCAGAGAGATTCTATCAAGATTATTGACGCTGGATTCAAGATATCGTACCAGAGCTTCCATCTCTACCTTGGGCCACTTTGGGTCATCAGTTATTTGAGTAGGGGGAGTACGGCTATTATCGGAGGCATAATGTTGATCAATTGTATTTTGTTGTTATTGCTTCAATATAAACGATTTATGAATTATCATAAGTGGAAAGGACAGATCTACGTGCTATGCTAATTTTAAAAATCAATAACCATCACCGCTTCCCAAAATTTTGATTTTAAAATTACGAAATTTTCGTTTATTATCGGAATTCGACGGGTGGTATCGGACAAATTAGCTCTTTGGTTTAACACCGTAATTTCTATGGTTTTATAATAAAACGGTTACTAATGATTAAATACAAAAGATTTCTCATACATCAAGACACTATCTTTATTTAAAAAAAATACAAGCAAGAGAAATACAAGAAAAATGGTAACAAAGTATTTGAAAGAGTTGTCTAATATCGGACATCAAAGGTGGTATCGGACACAAAAGTGGACAAAAAATATTCATGTTTTTTTTTTATAAAAAAAGGATTTAAAAAAAGTGGTAAAACCGTGTTCAAACTTTACATAACACGTTATACTGAAAATAAAAATTATTTCTGGCACAATTCACATTTGTAAAAATGCTGGTAAGATTCAAGACCTGTACAATTTTCATGAGCCCATCCGTGACAACCTTGGCATTGAATCCAGTCCTCTTCGAAGCTTTCTCCACAGATTATGCAAACTTCATTTTTGTTATTCTTCTTATGTAGTTTTAGTTTATCTGCTTTCTTAAAATTGATGGTGTTAACATTATTGTCTTTGTTGTTTTTGGGCGGATTCTTTTTGATTTACTGATTCGAAAATCTTTTTGGCATATACTGTTTCCTGTTAGCTTTTCTTGTTTTATTTTGATTAGGAGACCTGGTACTTGTGTTTTGGCTTCATTATTTACAATTTTTGAACTCTTTAGAAGTGCACCTAAATTCAATGGTTTTACTGAACTTCTTTTTATTTTAGTTTTATCCCCAGTTTTTTTCTCCTGCCCTACTTTTAAACTTAAGTCTAATCTTAGTTTTTTGGCATCTCTCTTCTTTTTCTGTTCTTCCTTTTTGCGCTCTTTGGCTAATTCCTTTTCTTTAGTTTCATCGCGTTTCATTTCAATATCCCTTTTATAAGGGCTTGATGTCAAAATTTCTGATTTTGTGCAACGCCTTTTTCTGGAATTCATCCTTCGTGAAACAGCATCATTTACAGGAGAAACTATTTTGATCAATTCCATAAATTGGTCCTTTGTAGAATAAGAAACATCCGCAATTGATGACTGGCACAACAATTCTTTTGAAGTTGATGGTTTTGGAGACTTTGGCTGGAAAGTGACCATTGATAATATTCGTGGTCTTTCGTTAGGGATGCTTGTTGAAGTTGAAGCGGATTTTGTAACAGCATCATTTACATTTGAAACTATTTCGATCAATTCCATAAATTGGTCCTTTGTAGAATAAGAAACATCCGCAATTGATGACTGGCACAACAATTCTTTTGAAGTTGATGGTTTTGGAGACTTTGGCTGGAAAGTGACCATTGATAATATTTTCGGTCTTTCATTAGGGATATTTGTTGAAGTTGAAGTGGATTTCAAACGAAAGGTTTTCAAGATCATTGGTTCAGACGCACGGCACGAATTAATAGTGGGGATTTTTTTCAAATCAGATGACTTCCCCAACAAAAAATTGAGCTCACTTAGTGACAGATCACGCAGTGAACGGGGTTGGTATAAATTTCTGACGTTGGGTAGAATTATGTTTTGGGGTGGAATTATTGTGAGATTTTCTACACTTAGAGAAGATTCACGGGGTGGTAAATGCTTTGGAGATTGTGTTTCACCCTGTGAAACAATCTTCTGTAGCTGATTTATTTCATTCCTTGAAATACTCTCCTGTAACCGATTTGTTTCATAATCAACGTCAGAAATATCTAAACCTTCAGATGGTAGATAGTCTAAGTCTATAAAAATGTCAGGATTAAATGGTTCAATACCCGAAGCTGCGAAACCATTTATCGATATTTCCATTCGACATGTTTTGGAGAATGCAAAGTTGACAAGAGAAGCTGTGTCATATTCAGATATTCTGAGGAATGGATTTTTACGCATCCACATAGTACAAGCCACATCGAACATGTTTTTGAAAGGCTTCATGAAGGTGCGGTCTAGTGGTTGTAACCTATTTGATGTGTGTGGAGGAATGCTTAGCATATGAACATGGTTTTCACGGGCAAACACTATAACGTCATATTCCTTATGACTTCCGTGACCATCTATTATCAATAACACTGCTGTTGGCTTCACTTTGTGCACGAATGCTTTGATCCAACTCAAAAATATGCTCCCATTTATCCATCCACTGGATTGAACATGGAACGTGCTTCCTACTGGTGCACCCATTTTCAAAAGTTCAGGAATCTTCGTGCGGGGAAAAATGAAGAGTGGAGGTATGAAATGGTCACCAGTCGCGTTGATGCAGAAAAGAAGTGTTATCGTCTTGCCTCTTTCTGTGGAAGTCATTTTCCCCACTTGCCTTTTCCCCTTCGTGCTTAGAACTTTAAATGTGTTCTTATGAACGCAACTTATTCCTGTCTCATCAGCATTGTATATGCGAGACGGAGAAAAGTTGAATTGGTTTCTCAAATTACGTAATTTTTCAAAGAATAGATGAACCTGCGGTTTATTAAATCCAACGGCCCTCGCAATACTGGTAGATTCTGGGGTGCGTAACGACAATTCTGGATGTCTCTTCAGAAATGAATAGTAGAATTCCCTACCAGCCTTTTTATTTTCCTTACGATGAGGAATTTTCTGGGATTCAGCCAATTTAAATACAAGTTCCAAGAACTCATCTTTTGTTAACGGGATCAAGCGGTTATCCAAATCCTTGACATGATTAACTAAACAGTCTTCAAAATCTTTTGAAAATGTGGGCTTATAACCACCCATATCGACGTGCAGCTCAGTTGGGAGTCCTTTCTTCAATTTCAACAACCTGTCATTAAGTGTACTTTTAGGGACATCAAAATATAAGGCAGCTTCACGAATGGTCATCTTCTTTTCACGAACGTATTCCACTGCTGACTTCATATTACAAATATTCCATTCACCTCGAGCCCCTGCTCCCACTTTTTTTTTGAATCTCGGCATTATCTAGAGAGATGGAAAAAAAAACAGAATGTCTTTTTGAAAATAATATTTTTAAATCAACAATTTCAAACCCTCTGTACATAAGTGTATAAAAATATGTAACACTTCATTTGGTGTAGGTGTATTAATTTAAATAAATAAATAAAAAATAAGCATTTATTCGTGTGTCCGGTATCATCCGTAACAGTCATGTCCGATATTAACCAAACGACGTGGGGTTAAAAAAATAACCGCCTACCTGGTATGGGACACAAATTTCAAAAAATAAGATCGTCATTTAATTGCCACTAAAATGTAGTGTACCGTGTTATATACACAAATGTAATTAAATTAATAACGTACCTTTTATTTGTCTTCGAATAAAGCTGAGGACACAATATCCGGTGGTCAAAGTTCGTTTTCTGGGCACAACACGACACAACCTGCTTTGGCGAGAGCCATGCAAACACTGGGCACCAAGAATTAGTGCGGCAATGTTGTGAACTAACTTTCATCGCCCTATCTACAAGCCAGGAAGAGAAATAATACTTGTACGATACCATACGTTGTCCGATAATATACGGACTCCCCCTACATCATTATCGGAGAGATGCTGCATAGAATCGCTTTATTATGACGTCATGTCAACATTATTACAGTACGGTGGTCACCGCTTCTTCCATTATGTACAATATATGGTTTGGGAGTACTTCTATCAACCAGGATCCTACCGTCTGACAATCTTTAAAGTTGGCACTCATTGACGACAAACACTCTACGAGCAAGTCTCACAAGGCAAGAAGTTCTCTTCAGGAGGTGCCAGGTGGACCTCATTATTTCCAGGAGGAAATATTTTCTTTTGGTGAGTGGGTAATGCAACGGGTTGGATTCACATACGGACCTTCTCACCCCGGTTACGTAGTAAATAAGTACTGTCGAGTTTGAGATGTGTCATCCCAGTTATAATTACCGCTTGTGCAGAGACTCGGCTCGCCGCTAACTTCAGTACAAGAAACCAAGGCCGGAGAGAGGAACGTGGTTACAGCTGTCTGGGTGCAACAAACTATTGGCGCTTGGATCGTAGCATCATATCATCATGGCAATCATTTTATCAAGACTTCAGATTCATCGTAACGTAAGGTTATTTTATTTATATTTCTCAGGTTAGAAATTTAATTTCATTAGTTTTTGTATTCTCTATAAAATGCAATGGCGCCCTCGTTAGTCTTTTAGCACTGCACACTCGCGTTTACCTACATGTAACATCTTGTCTAACATGAATCATCTTCGGTGATTATGTACGCGGCCCGAGATAATTACTTATTTTAGAGTCATCACCTTCTGTATATTATTACAAAATAATGTTCCTGTTGTCAATCGCAATAAACCCTATTTATATATTTTAACTTTAGTCTTTCTTTGATTTGATTTATCAGTAACATGCATCTACCCTTTTGCTGGAGCTAACCACATTAAAGTACAGAGTAACGAGTTGAATAAATAAGTATCGTTTATAACCATTACACTGCTTTTATCACCATTACAGAGGATGGTAAGCTGTGGTTCTTGAGTGTTTGATGCCGAACTTTTCTGCGAGTTTTTTGAAGAGACAACTCACGATCTGTAGTCCTTGGTCAGTGGTGATGCTATCAGGTATTCCGTGACGAGCGATCCAATGCATAGTCAATGCTGCGGCTACGGTTTCTGCTGACATATTCTTCAGGGGGATTGCTTCGGGCCATCGAGTGAACCTATCGAACATGGTTAGTATATATTGGTAATCATTGCATAACGGCAGTGGTCCAACTAAGTCGATGTGAATGTTACGGAATCTATCCTCTGATAATATGTACATTGTTAGAGGTGCGACCGTATGCTTTGATACCTTAGCTTTTTGACAAGGTATACACTGTTTGACAAAACTCTTGATGTCTTTCGCCATATCGGGCCAAATGAATTTTTTTTTACCGTATTTGTAGTTCCCAAGATACCAGGGTGGCAAACATTATGTATGCTTGCTCTGACTTGTTGTCGCATGCTGGGTGGAACAAGTGGTCTAACATGACCTGTTGAAATATCATACCACAATCGAGTGTCAGTGCCAGGGATCACCATTTGACGTAGAGCAAGGGTGCTGCCATCGTTTGCCTTGAATTGTCCGTCAGGTTGGCATTGTTCTAACCGCCTTTGCTCGTAGTCAATTACAGTGGGACAGTTGATCTCATCGATGCGAGATAGAGTGTCTGCGACTACGTTTTCTTTTCTAGAAACATACCTGATGTCGGTTAAAAATTGCGCTATGTAATCTAGCTGTCTCTCTTGACGGGGAGAGCTAGACGCGCGTATTTTGTTTAATGCGAAGGTGATTGGCTTGTGGTCTGTGTAAATGCTGAAATGACGGCCTTCGATGTGATTTCTGAAGTATTTCACGGATTCATAAACGGCGGTAAGTTCGCGGTCAAAAGTGCTGTATTTCTGTTGAGCAGGGGTGAACTTTTTGGAGAAGAATCCTGGCCGTTCCCATTTGATTGTTGCAATGCGGCGCCCAATGCTTTGTCGCTGGCATCAACCGTCATTGCAAGCTTTGCGTTTGGATCCGGGTGCGCAAGTAAAGCTGCGTTCGCTAGTTGTTGTTTGCATTCTTCAAACGCCTTTGTCTGCTCCTGGTTCCAGTTGAGAATCCTCTTGTCATTCTTTTTGTAACCGGCAATACTGTCGTATCAAATTGCTTGGGTGTTGATCGAATTTAGTAGGAACCTGCGGTAGTAGTTCAACATACCTAAAAAGCGACGTAGTTCTTTCGCGGTTTTAGGTAGTGGGAATTCTGTCACTGCTTTGACCTTGTCCTTGATTGGAGTCATGCCCTCTGGAGTTATTGTGTGTCCGAGGAAGTTCACTGTTGCAGTTCCTAATTGACATTTATGGATATTAATGACAAGTCCGTTATCAGCGAGTCGTTTAAGAAGCAAATCTAGATGTTTTTTATGTTCCTCCTCGTCAGCGGAAGCTATCTATACGTCATCTAAGTAAACGAAACAGAAATCCAAATCTCTTGTTATTGCATGCATAAATCGTTGAAAACTCTGAGCTGCGTTTGATAGTCCAAATTGCATGGAGGTGAATTTAAACAATCCGAACGGTGTGATGATAGCCGTTTTAGGGATGTCCTCAGGTTCAACGGGTATCTGGTGATATGCGCGCGTTAAGTCGTTGGTTGAAGAAATCTTCGCTTTCGCCAGTTTATGGGCGAAGTCTTGAAGTTGAGCTATGGGGTATTTATCAGGGACCGTTTTTGAGTTTAAGATTCTGTAGTCGCCACACGGTCGCCATTCGCCGTTTGGCTTCTTTACCATGTGCAAAGGGCTGGCCCAGTTGCTTTTTGAAGGACAGCAAATCCCTTGTTCCATCATGTACTTAAATTCACGCTTGGCTGCCTCGAGGAGCGCTGATGCTAATCTGCGTGCACGTTCAGATACTGGAGGGTCTTTGGTTTCGATGCAATGAGTCACAGAATGTTTAATCGCATCCGGTGTCTGCATGGTAGGCCTTGTCAAAGTAGGGTATTTCTTTAAAATGTCGAGATACGAGCCCAAATAATGGATTTATTTATTTAAAAAAAAAACTGTACATTTCTAAAAATTTTTACTAACATTTTCGTAAAATTAGTAAACAAATCTATCCACACGATTTTTTCCAAGTCGTTATGAAATCCATGCAAGTGACCTATTGTGGGTTTGAACTCGTAATGACAAGCGCGAAACTTCAAAGTATTAAACATCACTGTTAGTTTTGTTTTGGCCTTGTTAATCAGTAAAACTCTATTTTATCTACCTTCCTCTATTTCATCAAGGTTTATTTCTTCTTCAGAAGAGGCGATATAGGTAGTGTCATCTGCATATCGGAGATTTGAGTTTTTCTTAACTGTGTTTCACCATGAGTATAAAATTCAGGCAAGCGCATCCTAATTGACCTAAATCGAAAAGGTAGCAAGTCAGTGGCGACATTGTTTCCATTTAAATTTGAATGGATGACTCTTCTAGTGTGTTCCTTTATTCTATGTTTCCCAACTTCTAAATAGGTGCATAATTCATAAACGTTACTGCCAACTATTAGGTACCAATGTATATTTCCCAACGAACCCTGCTGTACACTATTACTAGGGTGGGTCACGAATGTATGGGGAAAAGTACATCTTGTTTTAATTTGTCTAATAGTGCTAAAATAGTGTTAAATGGAAATATAAAATCCACGTAATTTATTTTATAATATTTAGATATCATCTTCTTCCTTCTTCTTGTTAAATCTTAAAAAAAATATTAGATTAACCATTAAAAATTAACTATTTTTATTAAAACATGAAATAGAGGGAATATTTTGATTAATTTATTAAAATATATACAGGGTGTTAAGGGACGTACTTGACTTACTTTAACCAGTGATACCTGACATTATTTGGAGTAAAAAATGTAAATGAAATTTTGGTATTCGGTGACATTTTTGATTTTTTTTTTTTTTTTTTTCTACGAAAACATAAAAAAAATAGTAGTTGTTGAACAGTTGGAGGCGGGGTAAGGGGTTCGTCGGACACCCGGCTGAGTGACCAGAGACATAATCTGGAAGAAATTTTTTTTTGTTTGATTTTGAAGAAAAAATTTTTGAAAAAAAAAAAAAAGTCGTCAAAAAAAAATCACCGGAGACCAAAATTTCATTTACATTTTTTACTCCAAATAATGTCAGGAATCACTGGTTAAAGTAAGCCAAGTACGTCCCTTAACACCCTGTATAGGTATGATTATAAATCAAATTATCTCAATGCAGTGTATTCAAATACCAGCAAAATCCTTCTCACTCTCAAATTTCGGCATTATTTTGGGAGACTCAATCTTCGTATTTTTGAATAATGATTTCGTAAAAATATACTACATTTGCTATGGAAGATTACAAAAAATATTGTTTGAAGGATTCATAGTAACTTTATATACACTGGAAATAACTCCTAAAAATGAAAATTTTAAAAACTTTTAAGTGAATCCGGAGGAAGAAGATCGTATCAGAAATTTGAAAAATTTTAAACACGTCATTTTGAACCCATTTGACACCATTTTATCGCTCTTGGAGTTTTAAAATAACTTTTTTTAAATGACCCACCTTACTGTACACACCAGTTTAAATTTACCGTCCTTACTGATAAACGTGTTTTTTTTTAAAATTTTACACAGCCGATAAACAACCATTAATTTATGTGTTGATTAATTTTACTCCACTGGTTGGTTTAAGTTGTATAAAAATACAAAAACACATTTATTAGTAAGGTGGCTACTCAGATTTTTATACACCAATTCAACGTTGATTTATTTTATCAATTTGGTAGGGGGATATGCGTGCCACTTATTGGATGACCAACACCCTTGCCATAAGTCACTCCAAGCGGTTCACTACGTTTTGTGACTTAGCAGGGGAGCTCGGGTTCATGGGGTGAGGTTTGTCAAGGTCTTAGCCGCCGATGCGTCTGCCCACTGGTTGAGGGAAGTCTTTTATCCTCTCCAGCCGGAATCTCTCGACCCATAGCCTTGCATCGCGGTTGGAGGGATGTATTCATAAGTACGTAACTCCTGGACACACTGATCCCCAGATTCCTATCCACCCCACATTCGTATTTCTTCCCAAAACTTCCTCTCCTTACTTTCTCTAAAAAACCCTCCAAACACATCCCCTAAGATGACAAAAGCCCTGAGGGCAATTATTTTCCTCAGGGCCTCAAGGAATGTTAAAAAAATAATAATAATATGTCCGTATCCAATTGGATAACCAACATCTCTGCCGTAGGTCACTCCAAGTGGTTCGCTACGTTTGGTGACTTAACAGGAGTGCCCGGGTTCGTGGGGGTGAGGTTTAACCGGGTCTTGGCGGTGGATGCGTCTACCCACAGGGAGAAAATGGTTGAGGAAGTCCCTTTGACTTCTCCAGCCGTACTCTCTCGGAACATCGCCTTGCACCGCAGTGGAAGGGATGGATCCATACCTCCGTCACTCCTGGACACACTGTTCCCTAGATTCCTACCCACCCCTAATACCCTTTTCCTTCCCAGAACTTCCTCTCCTTACTTTCATAAAAATACCCTCCACACAACATCCCCAAAGACGACATAGGCCCTGAGGGGAATTATTTTCCACAGAGTTTTGCAGCCATACACAAAGATAGCAGCCAACAAAAAATATGCATTAAGAAAATTAAGATAATATTGGTAGTTCTTAGTCGAAATATATGACCGAATCGGATAGGGACAAATAAGCTCAGTTGGTAGAATTGCGCCCTGGAAAGGCGAAGGTCCCGGGCTCGAGCCCCAGATATGACCTATATTTTTCTGTTTTCAGATTTTCGCTAATATTGTCTTCATTTAATTCAGTGTTTCCCAAACATTTTTCTGCCGTGGCCCGGTAATTTTCACACTGCCTTTTCGTGACCCACTTAATACTTTTAAACCCAAGCTGGTTCATTAGGTAAAATAATACACATTTATTAATAGTAAAAATGTTTTAATAATACTACATATTTTGGTATCGCCTATTTAGTAACTAAATTTTAGTGCGAAGTATGGAGCTGCTGCTTAATTGTTACTAAAGAATCCAAGTCCGCGGAAAATGACGAAAGTTTTATCTTAAGGTCTGGTTCCACTTCAAATCGGTTTCTATATTTATTTTTAAGGTAAACTAGTGTTGAAAACCCCGCTTCACATTTATAAGTTGTGACAAAAGGCATTAAAAAATTATTGCTTGATGAGCCAATTTTGTGTATTCTAGACGACAAGATAACAAAAAATCTATCAATGGTCTTAGTCTTCTGTCAAATATATCCTTGAGTGATGTGTCAGTTGACAGTTCAATTAACGGGTCTTCATCTGAATCTGGCAATTCGTGGTTAATTAGTTTCGGAATCTAAATTGAATGTAAAAGGGTTTCTTACCCAAGCTTTGTTGCTGCCGATTGGAGGAAAATATTTTTGAAGATTCCTCTCCAGTCCTAATAAATGTTCTTTAATTTGAGTTAAGATGTCTTGTGTGGCAATGCAATCATGTTGTACTCTTTTTGTATTTCACTTAAATTACTTAGTGCTTTGAAGTTCCCTATTTCCGCGCGTTGTGCCCACACGTTAAGCTTTTTTTCTGGCAGCTTCTACCTTGTCTCATAACAAGGCGGGAATATTGCGACCCGGTATTTTATTTTGATGACCAGGTACCGGATCGCGATCCGGTAAATGGGAAACCCTGATTTAATCAAATACTCCATTACTATTTGTTAGCATTGCCGCTTACTACGGCCATTTGCTAAACCAAACCTGGAAAGGACATGCAATTAATAGGCCAACAAAACTAGCTCAGGAGCCGGCGCAAGCAAGGTTCTCTCAAAACCAGGGCGAGTGCTTGTGGTTCGCTTGTGAATACCTCCTCCTCCTTTCCTCACAATCTCCAGGGTCTCCTTCCTCAATCAGAACACAGTATTGCACGTAAAGGGTTTATTCATTTAGAAGGAGACAGGGTTTTACAATTGCCAGCATCGGCACACTACACATGAGCATTTGCTAGCACTAGAATTCTAAGATAACGGGGAACTGTTCTCTCAACTCTCCACACGTGTTAGTGAATTTAAGAGCGGGACGAAGCACACAAAAGAGGGCTAGGGTACATTTTACTCACAGCAGCAGGAAATGCGGTAGTCAGCAGACAGGCTACTGGTGGGCGGGAGCCTTCTCGTGCACAATTCACATTATAAATACATCACGAGTTTAGGTTCTCGAGAGCGCCTTAGTGCAATTACTCGGGACACTGTTCTGGCGCCCAAGGCCATGAGGAGGTATGCGCGCGGGCGTTGGTCGGCACGCAGGATTGCATGTGTCGAGCTCAGCGCGGTGCGGGGGGATTTTGGGTACTACGAGCTATTCTAGCGTAAAATGGGGGAACAGTGGGCTAGGGGAAACATTGTCACTTCGTAACGTAACATATTTCATAGGACATTTGTTCTGGGCAGTATTTAATTAAAGCATCTAAAATATTTTTTAGCGATCAAATTTTCAAATGTTTTTGCAACACTTAGTAGTGCATCGTCTTAAATTAAAAATAACCTAAAATTATGTATTTATTGTAAAATATACCCAGATATTTAACTTTATTTTTTATTTTTTTTTATTAGGTTTGTCAACAGTGATTTACATCAAAGCTTTCACAGATAAAATAACACTGAACATGGTTGATGCTATCACTAATTAAAGACAAACACAGCATTGATAATATAATACTTACATATACATTACATTCATTCACACAAACACATACTATATTATGTATATTACAAAATAATAATTAACAAGTTTTACAAGGAACAAGTTTTTAGAACAATGAGTTTATAGGTTGATAAGTTTATAGAACAACGTAATAGGGAGCTTTAAAGCTTGTTAAGAAATGATTTGAAGTTGGCCAATGTTGACATTGTCAAATTAATCGAGTGTTTATAATAAGCCTCATTGAAATTACGGCACATTCTCGATAAAGCTGAGTCATACCCCAGCTTAATTCGATATTTTTTAATATTTCACGGAACATAATTTACCAGTCGTGAACCAATTCTAGGAACATTGAACCTGATTTGATGAAGTAGAAAAGGACAGTTTATTAAACCATTTACAATTTTGAATAGAGAATTTAGATCTGTATTTAGTCTTCTCTGTTCAAGGGTGCGTATATTGTAGAATTTTAGTCTATCAGTGTAGTGAGGAAGTGATCGAGCTCGCCTATCGGAATATGCCAGGTGGTACATAAAATGTTTTTGAACCTGCTCTATTCGCTGAATATGAACTTTGTAGGTTGGACTCCATACAGCACTTGCGTAGTCCAACACGTTGCGGGTGAAGGAATTGTACAGCGTTATTTTTGATGTGGGATTTTTAAAATGTTTACTGTATCGTTTGATAAAATCCTAGCATTTTCATAGATCTAGAAATGATATTGTCGATATGAGGTGTGAAAGTAAGTTTTTTTATCAAATAATACGCCTAGGTCCCGAATGGTTGCGACTTCCTGGAGTTTAGTACCGTCGATAAAATATTGAGTCGGAATAGATTTGTGTTTACGCGTAAAGGTTATGTGAACACATTTTAAGGAATTCAGAAACATTCTATTGTCGTTGCACCACTTTGAAACTCTGTTAATATCGTTTTGGAGAAGTATTGAGTCTAGTAATGTATGGATAATTTTGAATATCTTACAATCATCAGCAAACAACAAAATTTCAGAATCAAAATAACATCGCACAAGTCTTTTATAAAAACAAGAAACAAGGTTGGGCCCAAATGGGACCCTTGCGGCACTCCAGATGGCACATCTAATCCTCTTGACTCATAGCCATCAAATACTACTCTTTTTATGCGGTCAGTTAGATAGGAGTAAAACCAATTAAGCAAGGTACCATGAACACCCATTTATTTTAGTTTATGAATTAGTAATCTATGATTTACTTTATCGAAGGCCTTGCTAAAATCTGTGTAGATTGTGTCTATCTGTTGACCTCTATCGACAGCTTCGGTTAAGGTATTGACATAGCAAAGTAAATGAGAGGATGTTGATTTCTGGGAGAGAAAACCATGCTGTTTTGGAGTTATAAGATTTTTGAGATGATAATTCAGATATGGACAAATTAATTTTTCAAAAAATTTCGCAAATGAACAGAGAATAGAGATGGGTCTATAGTTTGTGACTTCGTGAAGGTATCTGCTTTTAGGTATTGGTACAATATTAGCCTGTTTCCATCTTGTTGGAAAAATGGATGAAGATAATGATTTCCTGTAAATGATAGTCAGAGGGAGTGCGAGACTGTGTGCACATTTTTTTATTAGGAGTGGTGGAATTTTGTCGGGGCCAGGGCCTTTGCTTTGGTCGAGGTTAAGCATTTATATTTTTACATCGTGTACACTAATGTTTACTGTCTGCAAAGAGCTGTTCGAATAGTCTATTGATTCAGATTGAGGTTGAGTCTCTTCATTGCTTCTAATGTCATCTTTCTCATACAGTGATGAAAAGTGTTGGGCAAATAGTTCGCTGCTTTCCTCGCCGTTTGATGATTTATTTTTCTCCAAACGTCATGTTTTGTTTTTTGTGTTTGACAAATCTCCAAAAAGCTTTAACGTTATTATGATTAACCAAACACGATTCTATTTGTTCAATGTGTTTAAAGTAGCAATTACTAATGAGTTTGGAACAACGGGTGCGTAAGAGTTCGTAAGAATTTCTATCACGTGGATTCTTATATTTTTTATAGAGAAATCGAAATTTATTTTTTTCTTTTAGTAATTTAACTAAGTCTGGTGAGTACCAGAGGGGATGCTGCCTGTTGCGATTTACAAATTTGGTTACGCATTTCTCAATTATACAATACAAATGAGTGTAAAATAAAGAAACCATATCATCTACCGACATGAAATCAGGTAAAAGAAGTGCCCAATTTAGTTCTTGTAATTCCTGATTGAATTGAACGTAATCATTCTTATTAAAATCATATTCAAGTAAGTTTTTATTTTTTAGCATTTTTATTAATTTGAAATCAATACTAAATTCAATCCCTAAAGGTGGATGATGTATATCAATGCGACTTAGGATTTCGGTACTTTGCCTGACTTGTATTGTTTTTGAATTGGATAGAACGAGATCTAAGATTCTACAGTTACTATTAGCAATGCTATTGAATTGATTGAGGTTATTTAGGGCAAGAAAATTTACAAGATGATTACCGATGTCAGTATTATAATATTCTGGAGATAGGGAATGAGTCTGATTTGGTTTGTTGTGGGTCCAACCGATATTTCCCAGGTTGAAATCTCCTAAAATTAACGTATTTGATTCACCAACGGCATCCATAACATTGCCAACTTTAAAAAAAAAATAATCAAAATTATCAACAAGCAACGGGGGAGGTATATAAACAGCACATATGTAGAGACATCTCGTTAGTTTATTCTGGCTGAATTTGATGGTCACCCATACGTCTTCCAAGGTACTTTCCCAATGCTTACAGCGGTTAGTTTGATATTCTTGTAAAACGGCTATCAATACGGGGTGTATTGTATCCGTCACTTTTGTGGTTAGAGGAACTGCCACGGTCCCTTCTAAAAACATTATAACGCAAGCCAAAAATTTCAGCATGAGAAATAGAGTCGTTCAACCATGTTTCCGTTAGAATAATAATATCAAAATTGTTATTAAGTATTTCTAAGTAAACTTCATTAAGTTTTGTTCTTAAACCCCTGACATTCTGGTAATAAATTCTTAGGTTATCCATGTTAGTATACATTATTCAAAGATAATGCACAAATTGAAATTAAGATAAAGATAAGGTAGGGAATCAGATGAGCAAAGCCAATGAGTCCTGGTTGCGGATCACCACCACGTGCGCCGAGTTTTCATCTTTACGAGCAAGGATTCTGCCATTTCGGATCCACACGAATTTGTAGTTTACTTCTTTCGCCTTAATCCTCGTGGCAGCATGCAAGGCCTTGTTTGCTGGTGTTAGATGATCGCTGACGTATACCGGCGATTTGATGTCATCGATGCCTAAATGAGTCGAATTTAGCTTGGAGTTCTTGTTCTTCTTGTTGAAGCTGACGACTGCAGCCAGAACTTCATCCCTTGCCCTCGCGCTCGGGAGCTTCACGATTATTGATTTTGGCCTTCTGGAATCTTGTTTAATCTTGGAGACTCGATGGATGTTAAGAATTTCCATTCGGCAATGGGGCGGGAAATCACGGTCCCAAGTTGTTTTATTATCGATATTAGATTCTCCGATTTGTGTTCTGGTACGCATTGGATCTCGACATTGGTTTCCCTGGCTGTCTGCTCCATGTGAGACACGCGCGCATTAAGGTCACGCACTTCCGAATTTAGCTTAATATTCTCTGCTTGTAGATTTTTTATTGTGCTCAAGGACTCGGTTATCATTTTTTTCAGTTCATCGTATTCGGCTGAAATGAAGCCGATGGAGTCTTTTATATCTGGCAGAATATTTAATTTGCTTTTAAATATGTCGTTCATTTCTCTAAACTTTTTGTCTATGTAAATGATGATTTTATTTTCATCTTCCTCAGCGTCGCTAGATGTCGTTGGTTTCTTTTGTACATTCCTCTGTCTACTCATATTTATATTAATTTATAAGGATTAAAAAGAAAAAATATTTTGGTTGACTTGAGGATCGAACTCGCGCTGTCGCCCTAACGAACTGAATCGAAACTTGACCGATTTATCCGCTGATCCACGGCCCAGTTGGGAGCTACTGTCAATATAAAACTTTATAAGGTGTGTTCAGTTTTGGAAGATGATAAGGTTATTTTGAAAAAATCTTTGTTTTTTTTTTTTTTGCGCTTAACTCACTGTTAATTGTGTATTTAATGCATTTGATTGCGAAACTGGATTGATATAATGCACTAGATTAATGTATTTTAGTATAATTTGTCTTTGCACAGGTATTGTAAGGTGATAAGAATTAAATGTTGATTTTTCGGAACAACACTTGACACATTTGACAGTTGATTTAAACACTTTTTTTTTTTTTTTACATTAACTCCACACAGGAGGCCCTGAGGAAAACAATTTCCCTCAGGGCCTATGTCATCTAGGATGCTGTGTGGAGGGTCTTTTTGAGGAGAGGAAGGAATGAACATTGGTCTTGAAGAGACCCATGTTGTAGGAAGGAGGAAACACAGAGGCCGGCAAATCATTCCACAGCCGAGCTGTTGAACACAAGAACGAGTCGAAGAAACGACCCGTTCTCATGTGACAAATGTCAACTGGGTACAAATGTTGGGCACACGTTTGGCGTGTTTCCCGACTATGCACCGGTGCCGAAGGAATCAATGATGCTAGTTCCTCGGAGCATCTTCCATTGTAATACCGGTAGAACAAGGATAGCATTCCCACCCGACGCCTGTGCTCTAAAGATTGCAATCCGTCTGTTAAGATGGGAGAATCTATCAAACGGACCGCCCGTTTCTGCACAGAGTCGAGGGTATTTTTCAGGTATTTTGGAGCTCCAGACCAGAGGTGGCTGCCAAATTCAACCGTGGGGCGCACTTGTGATTTGTACAGGGTTAGCAGTTGTGTACTATTAAAGTATCTGCGGGCCCTGTACAGTACGCCCAGTTTCTGTGAGGCTAACTTTACTCTGGCTTCGATGGAGCCCCCATACCTGAGCTGGTCACTTAGGGTTACACCAAGCATTTCGATGGAGGGCCTGTTCGGAAGATTGCTTCCGTTGAAAGAGACTAGATTTTCATTTCGATCCCTTTTAGACGTAATCACAGAAGATTGGGTCTTTGAAACAATAAATTCAACGAGATTATTTTTACCCCAAGAGAAAACACTCTCGAGGTAACCGTCCATTCTTTGCTTCAAAGCACTACGAGCTGTTGGAGTTTGTGAGCCCTTTGGGGGCTTGTCAAACAAAAAGCCATCATGAACTGTACTGTCATCCGCGTAACAGTGAATTGGTGCACATGACAAAAGGTCGTTGATGTGCAACAAAAACAGAGTTGGAGATAGAACCGATCCCTGCGGGACGCCAGCATTTATCGAGTGTGAGGAAGAGGTGAAACCATCGACTACCGTCTGAATCGACCTCTCCCTCAAGAAGTCGGCAATCCACGTACACAAGGATGCGGGAAGTCCGTAAGAATGCAGTTTGTTGACAAGTCCTCGGTGCCAAACCCGGTCAAAGGCTAATAATTAATAATTACCGTGAAATTAGAGCGTTTAGATTTCTCTAATTTCGGTTTTTAAATATACTGAACTTCGGGGACACGTTCCACGATGAATTGTATGGTTTTTTTAGGAATTATAAACTGTAATTTTATATATTTTTGTGGAGCGATTTTTGACATGCACTCTGTTGAATAAAATTATAATTATGATATAACTTAAAATAAAACAAAATATTTCAAATAAAACTTTTATTCAAAAGTGGAACAATTTCATAAAAAAATAAGAAAAATAAATTTGAAGCACATTGGTTCTAAAAAACTTTGTTTTCAGTAAGCATTTGTGTGTTTTTTGTAGAAAACATTATTTGTCATAAATATTATATGAACATGTACAATAAATTATTAAATTTCAAGAACAAAATAAAAAAAGTGAAAAAAATAATGAAAAACATAATATATAGATACATATTATCTATTATAAATACATAAATAAAACTATAGGATCATCTTTTAGGGAGATGGCCGCATCATCTGCATCCATCACTCATTGAGTGAAGAGCTGAGCCACTCGGTGCAGCCACTACAAGGAAGTTGGTTGACTTCCGTGTCCTGCCCCAGAAGCTGGCTAGTCGGTGGGGAAGTAAGGCCGGAAATGAATGAAATCCCTTCAGTGAACATCGTGGAGGCACTGCAGAACTGCGGAAGTTGCACAAGTTGCCTGTATACATTGTTGTATCACACTCAGCTTGTCCCATTGCGCTGCTGCGTATTGTGTTCACAGTTCAGATGTGTACAGGGTAGACCAGTATGTCTTATAACAAGAATTTCCAGACATCGTCGCTACAGTGGTAGAACCGCCTTGAGAGCATTACGGCCCGTATATTAATGGCTCTTTGTTGTTCCATATCTTCGATCTTTAATATCTTCTATAAAGATATGTCCCAAGTATTTAACACATGAGGCTGTTCATTTCCTTCAAGCCACTTTGATGGTATATTTAGTGGCTCTTTATAGGATGATTGTTTTATTAGATTTGTTCGGAAAAAAAATTGAGTTTGTGTACTCTTTACACAAGTCATCTCATCATTTAAATCGAGGGTGTCAGCAGCACCATGTCATCCACGTAGTTGGTGTTGTTACTCCCTTCTCCGCAGATATGGCAACCAATCAGTGAATGTTGAGCTTTTGTAGTAAACATTAAAAAATGGAGTAGGAGACATATTACCTCCTTGCCTGACTCACCTTTTAAGAATAATAGTCTAGAAGCAGCTCCTGCCCATTGAATGTTGTCCATTCCAAATAGCCAGCATATTGACTACTGCTGCTGGAACATCTCACTTTATGAGTTTTCCTGTAATAAGTGGCGATCTAAGGCCTTGATTAGGTAGAAATAACATCCATTAATGGTAATTTTTCTTCTTTGTGGTAAGCTATGATCTTTTAAATTCAATTTATTTATTTACTTTGTAAATAGTTTGCCTTTTACTAGCATGAACAATATTTTTCAAATAGTCTTGAAATCATTGTAGCCAAGGAATTCGGTGGGTAATTTTCTAATATCGATGCATCCAGTTGATTGGATTTCATATCCATCGACTCCGTATTATGTTTCTTATGAGGCTGGAGTAAAGGGCAGCTAGAATAGAATAGAGCTGTTCTCCTGCATACCTTACGTGCTCAATACCAAAGGCGTCATAAACCTGGACTTTTATCTACTATTTTCTTAATCGCACATAACCATTTCAGGAGTGATTTTCATGACGCGGTCATTATTGGCCGAAGGTGGAAATGTCATTATATAGGTTTCGTTGTTTTTTTTTCTCTCCTTTCATATGGTGGGGGGTCAAAAGTGATAATCTAGGTCTGTGAGCGGATCTAGGCGTCAAGCGTTGCCCTGTGGAGCTCATCAATCTTGCCGGGAATGATTATATTATCCTATTGATGGTGGATCAGAGTTTACGAGGCAGTGAGAATACAGGCTGTCTCTCAGTGGGGTCGTGTACGAGATGGGCATTTCTAACGTCAGCCAACTGCCAATAAAGTTTCCACCCATCTTCCGTACTGAGAGGTAATCGGAGGAGCCGCTCGCCTTCCATCCAGAAGGGTTTTCGGAACTTCAGGCGGCGTGGTTCAGGTGAGAGAAGACGTCATCGTACAAAGGTATTGCACTTTTTTGCAGCGTTCTGAAAACAGAATTTGGCTTTTGCCCGTGAACTGCTAAGATGGAAACTGTCGCAACTTTTTCTAACCTATTTGTCTTTAGATGCCAATCAAGGAAATATTCTTCCTTGGCCTTTAGGTCAGATTAAGTCTCTTTTGTGCTGCTTTAAGGGTTTTGGGCTGTGACGGCGAAGTCATCTGCAACTTTTCTGTCTTCAGTATGAGGAAGGTCTCGAGTGCATATGTTAAAAAGCAAGCGCTTACCTTTGGACAAGACTTATTATTGATTGGTATTATTTTGCTTTTTTGCTCCCCTAGAAAAAATCTGAAAGTGCGATCAGTTAGCAGTTACTCAATAAATCGTAAGTTGTACTATGTTGCTATCCTCTGTGGTGTCATAGAGATTAAAAAGGAGACCTTTGAGCCACACGGTTTCGTAGGCCGCAAAGAGATCAATGAATGCTGCCGCAGCCGCCGTATCTGGAAATCAGATTTCATGCGTGTTGTCAGTGCTAACTGCTAACACCTGATCGCAGTAGTTAAGGCCTGGTCTGAAACAAGCTTGTTTTTGAGGAACCACATTCTCCAGAGCACAACTCACTCTAGAAGTTAGTATACGGTACTTCAAAGTAGATGAGTGGTAGCTTTTGAGTTTTTGGGTGGTTTTTTTCGGTTTAATTATGCCAACAATTTTAGCCTTTTCTTGATATTGTTTATTTCTCTACTTTTAAATATTTCTATTCCCAGCATGTTTCAAAAAGCCGTGGAGAACTCCTTCACATCAGCCTGCTATCTCAAATTTGGTTGAAGTAAGGGCGATGTAGATAAGAATATTTTTTGGACCTTGTGGCCGTTATTGAACTACGGAGTAGTTAGTGCGAAACAGCATTTCGGAGACACTTTGAACGTTGTTTTAGCTGCTAATCTGCAGCTCCTTTTTCTGCTTGAGTGTTTTAAACTCATTTCTTCCATTATTCATCCTTCTATTTCATGCACCCGTTTTCCAGAGACCAGAAAACATCAGAACTACATCTGAGTCATTCATCCTCTCGAATTTAGACAAAAAGAGTTAATTTTCTGAGCTCCATGTTGTGATGTACACTTTTATATAGCCTTCAGGAATAAATTTCTTTGCAGCTATAAACAAGAGGATCGAAAATCGATTGTAGGAATTCGGCTTTGATTGTTGGTGCATGTGTTAAATGCTCGTCATACAGGCAGTGGATAGTGATAGTGATTGTGAAGGATACAAGTTTAGTATGCGAAGAAGAATGGAATTGGAGAAGTAGATTACTTGAATTTCGTTGTTATCCAGTATGACATCGGACTTGCCCCCCAGCACCCATACCCGTTAGCTTCCGATAATTGGACAGCTGCCCAAATTAAGGAACAGAGATCTTCAATAATAATAATATTATTTTATATTGAAATCGTTTCTATTAATTTTGTCGTTGTTACATATTTGCGTTATTAGTTTCGTTGGGACATACTGTTATTATATTATTTTGTTCATATTTTTGTTATATTGCCACCATGATATATGTATATGGGTATTCGTCTAGTTTTGTGGATCTATTTCTATTAACTTTACTCTTGGATTTATGCACAGTTGACATTTTGCGCCGAAACTTTCTGAATTTTTGACGTGGCTGTGCTATTTATCTATGCTGTGTTTTCAGAGTGTTGGTATTTGCTTTTCTGTTTGAACTCAGCAATGGAATGCATGCCTTGAATGCCTATACAAAGTTGAGACTTGATTGTTCCACCCGGGAACAATGTTGTACTTTTTTCGGTTCCATTATTTTTAACTGTTTGTATGACAGAGTTTCTCATAACATGGCTGTCGTTAAGAGAATCAAAGTCGATTTTGTGATCCTCGTTATAACAGTTATTCCTCTGAAATTACGATGTATGTGGAGGTTTTATTATAGACAGAAATTCAATTGCCAGGGCGTTGTAAATTTTAACATATTTTTCGGATTTTGTCGCACATTTAAAAAAAACTCTTGATGGAATTTGTCTGTCGTTTGTAACGGGGATTAGAGCCAGATCTACATGATTGGACCGCTTCATTGTTAAAAAGGTGAGTTTAAAAAACACAAGGTTCATTTTCAATTTTCATTAGTTTCGTCAAACTTTTCAACTTTTGGCAGTGCAATCGCAGGAATGCGTTATGGCTAGGAGACAAAAATCGTCAAAGGTTTTAAAACCGTGCATCAGAGATTTTTCGGGAATTGGTTGAACACCACTGCCTTAAGGCCACACGGAACTTAATTCAGGATGGGATGTAGGATGTAGGCAATGGAACACTGTGCACCCGAGTATTGCAGATCAAGAGTTGAACACCGATGCCTTAAGACGTTGCTCCGTATCCAGGGGATATAGGCAGTGCAACTGTAAACCAGAGTACTGCGGGGCTCAGGTTGAGTACCACTGCCTTAACCAGGATAGGAAGTAGGCAGTGGAACACTGTGCACCACCGTTCTGCGGGGTACCGGTTGAACACGACCTTAAGGCCACACGATGCTCTCAATCCATGGGATGAAGTCAGACACTCGTGTGAACACTATCGTGCAGGTTGTTTTATCGTATTGAGATGAGATCCCCACCAGTAGATGAGTGCAAGCCACCCTGGGACCATTGTATAAATACAACGGAGAGCCGGTACCGAAGCCCTGAGAACAAATAATATAATAATGTGAGCGAAGTCGGAATGGCAGATTATTAAAGATAGGTAAGAATTTTTCTTTTTCTCAGAATTCTACTTATCTTCAATCAGCATTTAAATGTTTTTTTTTTGTTGTGATAATAAAGCACAAGAGTCCCAACTGCTCCAAAACATCTAGAGTCAGTTGCCATTTAATTATGTTGTTAGGTTGACATATTATGGGGAGGAGAAGGAGATAGAAAAGAGGAAGTTTAGAAAGTATTTGACTATTCAGACCTCGTCACCACACACAACTAAAGCCAAATCAAATATCCAGCAAAGTTTCATTTCTGACTGGTGGTCCATCGCTACGGCGATACTGAACTACTAACTAACTAACTAACTAACCATCACGCCGTTTCCCCGCAGGGGTAGGCAGAGAGGACGGACCGCCAAACAACTCGGTCTTGGCACACACTCTTTGCCTCACTCACATTCATACATCGTCTCATACATTCTCTTCTATTATTCTGACTTTTGACATGACCCGACTCAAGTATCTGATTCACTTGATCGTGCCATGTCTTCCTCGGGCGTCCCCGACTTCTTCTACCATTCACATTCGCGACGTATATTCTTCTTACACTTTCTGACCTAAGGTAAGGATAAAAGGATAAACCGTATTGTTTTAGAAATCCTGTTGTTTTTTTAATTTGAAGTAATAAATGTACGTTTTAGGATTTGATCCTGCGACCTTTAGATTCATAGCCGAGGACCTTAACCGCTTGGCCGCAGAGGTTTTAACGTTATATACGTTAAATCCACACAGGCAATGCCAAAAATTTTCCTCAGGACCTATATCATGTTTGAGGATGCTGTGTGGAGGGATCTATGCTTCTATTGGATACATTATCTAATGTCAATCATCAGGCATTCATACAGTAGTTTAATTTTAAAATTTACATTCATGTTTATGGAAATAAGTGCCAGTGTGTGCGGTACAGTTTGTGTGGTGGAAAGTCTGCATTAAAATGTTGAAAATTAAAGAAAATGGATGAGAAAAACCTTAAATTTAAATGTCTTAAGTTGTATTTACATGTCAGATTTGGTGGAAGTACTTGACGGGTTGGAAGGCGAGTCTATTGCCTGTCAGGTATACCATTCTCTATTTGAAGGATTACTAGAATCGATTAGAATCCACCTCAATTCATATCGGCGCTGCGTTATTTTATTTCTTATGAATGGTTCCATGACAGTTCATCCGCCGACAGTTGGACCCTGGATTACTTATAAACTATATGCAGTCGGCTTAGGGAATATAAAAAGATATTCCTAATTACACAAAATATAACATAGTGACCCCGAAGGAGTGTGCAGAGAGTGTGACCGCTCAATGATAAAGTATAAAACATATTTTCATTCAAAAACATCAAGGAAAAATCTAATCGTCTATCGAAAAGTTTACTGTATACCAGTGCAGATGTACAAAAAATCGACATAGTAAATAAATTCTTTCGATATTCGTACCAACTTATTATTAAGGGTATTACGTGAATTTCCGTAAGCGGAAAATTGTTATGGAGGTTGCACTCTGGTTGCAATCTTGTTGGGTTAGAGTAATTTGAAGTGTGTATGGCCAATTTGCAAGGTTGGGAGACACATTGTTTAGGTTTACTAGCGTTGTGTGTCATAAATGTCGTTTCTTAGTTAAAAAAAACTTTGCAACACAAGTGTTTTATTTAGAAATTAATAAAAAGGAATTAAACCTATCAACTTATTATATGTATTATAACATTTTGTACACAATATTCAAGTATATGAAATAGTACTTCCCTTGGTAACGGATTTGTTAAACAATTTAACGTTCAACGCGCCAATCCACAGGTGATTCCTGTAGAATGCCGAAGGACAAAGGAAGTAATATTTGGATAGCCCAGTCATGAAAGACCGAGTTATCTGTAAGGGTCGTGGGGACTATTGGTCTCTCTTTCAGTTCAGGGACATAAAAATAAAAGTATACTTGATTCTATTCAAAGGTGAAAAGTATATTTAAAGTGAGGTGACAAAAAAAGGGTTCAATATAAGTAAATACACGAACTCACCCCCCGGAACGACAGGTATCAAATATTGCTAGCTAAGTCTAAAAAAAACTCGCGTAGAGGTGTAGGAAAACCTTCCTCTGCACATCCGTGGTGCTTCGGCGTGGGACCGATAATCGCCAGCTCGAAGTCCGTGCCTCCCTCCAAGCGAAGGTCACGTCCTAGCTGCTCCTACTTCCTTCCGAACGAAGGTCATGCAGACTACGGCTTCCAATCCAGCAGCCAGCAAATTATGAGCCGGTAACATTTATGGTGGTTCCAAAACTCGGATCTTCGCTCCACGCACTCCCGGATACTATGTTCTTAGCTGGGATACCTACAGAAGTCCCGAAGTTACATGTTCAGCCCGATATTAAACTATAGCTCGCTTTCAATAGTATGAAAAACCGAACTTTTGCCTTCCGCAGCACGCGGTCATCTTTTTTAAACCCACCCACTTCAGCGCCAGCGGTCCGAAAACCGATATGAAACACCTAAAATCAGGTTTATTACGGAAATAACGACTCCACGGTCGAACTAGCATTACGTTTCACTGCCCGCTGACCGGAATTAAGTTTACACCGCGGATCACATTGGTTTTTCAGGATTTTAAACTGACCGTTGAACCAACGACGTTCTTGCCTTCCGTCGCTCGTTCAAAGGTGCCGGAAAACGAACCTCACGACCAAAAAAAACAAACTCCTTCCCCAAATGTAACCAGCGTTCAAAAAGAAACCCCATAAACGACTTTTAAAATAAAAAAATAAGACCAGTAAAATAAATTAATCGTGTTATGGTTTCTTTATCATAACCAGGGTATTTTTGAAGTCAATTTTATATTTGAAATTGGTGAATAATGCACAACAATTATAATCGAACTGAAAACTTCTATAGTACCGTTGCGATTTGTGGCGGCCACAGCACGGGTAAGCCACCCAGTGAGGTCAACACTATTAAATTGTACTATAAAATGTAAACTAATATATGAAATTTAAAAAAAAACTTGATGAAAAGAAAAATACCGACACTAAAATGAGACAAACACATACATCTATAGGATTTAGCCTGCGAGAGAATGACATAGTATAATCGGTTTCCTCTTTGTGCTTAGTGACCTCTCCACTATTGTCTACTTTAGTTTTCTGAAGGTTTCACTTTTACCGAATGTGAATTGAACACTCCGTTTTTTTATAGTAAATATTTTTTTTATTTTTTTTTATTATTTATTGAAACATTTATTATAATTACAATTATACAACTAAATATTTTTTTTACAGGTTTTTGTTTTACTACCCTTACATTAAAAGCATTTGCTTGTGTATGGAAGGGGAGTGTACATAAATGCTATTAGTTATTAGTTAGGTATAAGTTAGTACTTAAATAATTAATTGTACATAAATATATGTGAGCTGCAGTATTTATTTGATAATGGTGTGTTTTTTTTGTTTTAAAGAAAGAATGTTATGGAGAACTAAGATATTTGTAAGATTAGTTGACAGTAGTTCTTTTCTTAAGAACATCTTTAAAATGTCTCTTGACAGAGAGCAGCATTCGGGCCTTATCATTGATGCTTCTGATTTCCTCTGGTAGACGATTGAAAAAATTTCTTCCCTGATAAGTATAATGATGCTGTGCAAAAGACGTATTTAGTTTTGGGCATAGAAAAACATGTTTAAGTCGAGTTCTGTTTTCATTTAAAAATGGATATTTATCTTTTTCTTTTATTATTTGAATTACTGAATTTTTAATATATAAATCTTTAAATGTGGGTACTCTTCAAACAGGCGTTCTGGTGGGTAGTCTAAGGATTTTTTTAATATAATTTTAATAATTGTTCTTTGTACAATTTCTATTGGAAGAAGGTTACATTTATACGCGGATCCCCAACTTATAATAGCGTATTGTAGAGTGGATTGAACTAAGGCATAGTAGATTAAATATAGATTTTTTATCAACAGAAAATTTCTAATTCTTAAAAATATATATATTAATTTTCTGATTTTGTTTACTACTTGACATATTTGTTCCTTCCATTTCAGATTTTTATCGATAATTACGCCGAGATATTTAATTTTATTTGTTGTTTTTAATATTGTACAGTTTGATTTGCAATAATGTTGGTTGTGAATATCATTTAGGGGGGGCAATTGTCGGCAGATCAATTAATTGTCGGGTCACCTATATGAATACCGAACAAGAGTCCCAAGTGCCCATGGCATTCCCAATTAGGGAATGGACATGTGCCTGATTTGGACAGTGGTAATATGTAATTCTTATTTGATATTTTTGTCGCACACATAAAAAAAAGTTTTTTAAAAATAATTGAAAATGATTTTTGTGGAGGTGAAGGAAGTGGAGTCAACATGGATAATAAGAAGTTTTAAAAGTACCTGGCTATTCAGATCCGGTCACCAAATAAATCTTCTAAACAAATTAAATTTTAATTATTATTTTTAATTTTTAAAATAACGTTTAAGACAAGATTTTTATGCATAGCACAAAGGGTAACAATTATTATAAGCAATAATTATCAGCCTGAAACGCTCATCCACATTGAAAAAATCTTCCGAGAAAAGATACATGACGCCAACGGGACTTGAACCCGTGCTCTTCTGATTGCCGGTCAGCTGCTCTCCCAATCACCTAGCGAGGGATTTAACTCTAACAGTGTCTCTCTCGCAAAAACTAAAGTTGGTTGTTTTCAGGTGAAAAAAATATAATAAGCAATAATTGTTGAATGAAACACTGGTATATATTGAATCATTTGGCGGGTATAAGATAAGCCGCCATAGCTCAATTGGGAGAGCAGCTGACCGGCAATCAGAAGGGCACGGGGTCAAGTCCCGTTGGCGTCATGTATCTTTTCTCGGAAGATTTTTTCAATGTGGATGAGCGTTTCAGGCTGATAATTATTGCTTATAATAATTGTTAAATTAAATTTTATTTGATTAATTTGTGTATTTCACAATTTATTCATTTAAAATAATATATAGCGTATTTGCGGCACGTTCCAGAGTGGAAAATACTCTCAGTATCGCTTTGGTGTAAGACCACTGGTGTCGCAAAACTGCGACTCCACTGCAAATTGGCGGTAAGTGCTGCAGAGCAAAGCTTGTTGGATGTTGTGTGTTGTGATTGTCCTATTTTATATTTAAATTCATTTAGCACTGAACACTTTTACTTATCATTTATTCTAATCTCGATGGGTAGAGTCTCTTATCTTAAACTTTCCTGTCTATGCCACCTCTTACTAAAATATTGCTATGAATTGTCTGTCTATAATCTATTTTGTCTGTGGCCGCGTCAAACTTTCTCTTTCAATGTTTATAAAATGGCTTGATGTCATTTCGCTCATCACTATCCTTCTCTATTTCCTAAACTCTGCTTATTTATCTTGAAATCAAGTCGTCTTTCGCTTCTGTTAAACTTTAATTAGTCTAAATTATCGTCGCCAGTCAAGTGCTCAGACCAGAATCTATCTGTATAAAATTATTCACCAAAATAAATAGTACAAATATCCAGTATCAACATAAGTGTTTTTACTACACAAAGGATAACCTCTAACTACCTCAAACTCTCTCATCTCATTGTAAGTTCCTCGGTGTGGAACTGAAGGAAGCTGACAAAAGCAGCTCAACTTACACTCTGACTGCAGCTATCTGGAGAAAACCACACCTGGAATCTACGCAAAGCCTAGGCAGCCCTCGAAGGACCAGTCCCGAAACTACGTGAACGCTAAGTTATACGGGACGATTAAATAGGATACACTCGCAAACCTGATGGATAGTCAGTCGATAGTTCAGATCTGGGCTTTTGGAAAATTAGATAAGCCCAGATTGGAATAAGGAAAATAGGACTCACCGTTGCAGATGGGGCCTCGCTGATCTCCAGTTTGTGGTGTACTGTACACTTCTCACTGTTTAATTTAAAATTCGCAATATTCTTATAACAAGAGGTTACGATTCATGCGCCCTGTCTGAGATGTTATTTTGTACTGAGCAGCAAAGCACACTGTCACCTCTCCAAAGTTGAGTACTTTCTTGCAACAATTTTTATTGTGACATTTAGGATGGAAAGATTAGGTAGGTGGGATAAATTCAGGATTTTGAAATATTCTACCCACCAAGTCTGCGAATGTAATACCCAATCAATCCCATATTAATAACCCCCATTCAGAATTGAAACGTTGCTTGAAGTGGCTTTCGCCATGTTTGGTGACCAGATCTGAATAGCTAGGTACTTCCCACCTTCCTCTTCCCTATCTCCATCCCTACCCACTACCATCAGCCTCACGACATACCCCAATTGGGGATGCTATAGTCTCACGGGTTCCAGACGGGAGCAGTTGAGACTCTTGTGCGGTATTCATGTAATGAAAGAAAACAAAAAACTTTTCGATTCTGAATTGCGATCATTCACCAAGGCGATACTTAGCATATTCAGCATAAATCAATTTGGGAGGCGGGAATGGGTACCGCCGCCCCGGGAACCTTTATTGGATAACCAACACTTCTGTCATAGGTCACCCCAAGTGGTTCGCTACGTTTGGTGATTTAGCAGGGGTGCCCGGGTTCATGGGGTGAGGTTTGTCTAGGTCTTGGAGGCGGATGACCAGGACATACTGAACCCCAGATTCCTACCCACCCCTTAAACCCTTTTCCTTCCCAGAACTCTCCTCTCCTCCCTTTCCTTCAAAAAAACCCTCCACACAGCATCCTCAAAGATGACATAGGCCCTGAGGGAAATTATTTTCCTCAGGGCCTCCTGTGTGGAGTTCATGTAAAAAAAAAAAAAAAATAAATAAGAAACTAGAAGGAAATAGCAGGAGACCGGCAGTAGTGAATGTGTTTCCTGTAGACTGTAGATGGACAAGGCTTCTTGGAGAGTAACTGATAGAGGTGTGGCGCCAGGATGTACACACCATATTATGTAACTTCCATTACTTTTTACATAAACTATAAAGAGGAAGCCACCAGGAGAATAATTTCCCCCAAGGATCTTTTTGAGGAGAGGAAAGAGTGAAACCGTTCCACAGCCAAGCTGTTGAACTTAAAAATGACGTGTTTTCAAGTGACAAACTCCGAGCTTGAAATGTTGGAATACGCGTTTGGCGTGATTGTGCACCGGCGCCGACGGGATCAATGATAGCATTCCCACCCCACACCTGTGCTCTAAAGAAAACAATCTTTTATTATAAGGGAATTTATCAAACGGACCGCCCGTTTCTGTAATGAGATAAGGGTTGTTTTGAAGTATTTTATATTTGAAGTATTACAGACCAGAGGTGACTGTCAAATTCAACAGTAGTGCGCATGTGGTGACTGAACTGATTCTAAAGGTATCTCTTGGTGTAAGATGGAGGGTCTTGGATGGGGTGCGATGTTTCTAACACAGCTATAAGCTGTGATGTATTGCATTAATCAACAGTAAAAATAAGAAAATATCGTCGCTTCCCACTTTAATTAAAAAAATATCAATTACTTATAAAACGGACACACTTACGACATCTATCGGATCAGATTTGATGAGTTCATATTGACAGTAGAGATCTATAATAATTCTAATTGTAAGGAGTGTTGATAAAAAATCACAGATGGTATTAAAATCGTCACGGCGCAAGGAGTTCCCCTTTTCTTAGGCGCGAAAACAAACAATGAAATTTTGATAGCCAATTAGATTGGGACAAAGGCTATAAAAAATTAAACAAGCCAAACGGGAAGGCGTATACCAACGGGGAACAAAAGATTGACCTATGCACGCGATAATTAAGGAGATAATTAATGACTTTTCCGTTCCCACAAAAATCGAGGGTGAATGCACTGAGATGTAAACATCGGACTATTCAAGGATTTTAGTACGACGAACCCAGGAAATGTTATGAATAACGTTACATTTATGGGATAGTAAACCATAGATTTTGAATTGACTTGAGAACTTTGAGTTGTAAAAAGCGTACACGTGAACAATGATGGAAAGTTTTGCAAATGAAAAATTGGATAGAAGGTGAGAAAATTGTAAAGGAAGCCATTAGGTGGATTTTCATCTATAATACGATTGCTTGTGATGACTGGAGATGACCAATTCGAGGAAAAACGTGCTAAGGGGAATTGGAAATGTTGAAGACAATGGAAAATTAATGTTATCAATTCAAGATGAAGCGGAGATATTAGGAAAACGATTTAGAAAGAAAATTTCATAACAAATGGGTATTTATGAAGAATGTAGCGACTGAACGAGGGGACGATTCAGAGGTTTAGTGCAGTAACAAGGATTTGAGAGGAAATAGAAAAGTATACCAAAAAGAGAGAGATAATACTGAACACATTGCGATAGATTTAATTCAGAAAAAGGAGTCATTTTACTTAATTATGATGGTGGGTGAATCATAGAGTTGCACGAGACTGCTGAAGAAATGAGACGTTACAAATGGTTGTCGATCTCACATGTATATTGTGTTTATAAACGATGAAGATTCGAACATGGGTTTTATTTAGATAAGTGCAATTAGCCATTAAAGGGACCATTAAAATTAACCCAGGCCTTACGTACTATTTAGATTATAAAATCCCATAAAATCTAATGACTCTCAGATAAAAAGGAATTTATGGCCCGGTACATAAAGATTCTAATATCAACAGATCGTCACCTCAGTTCTTAATTGTCCAAACGACCATTTTAGTTTTTGTTCAATCTCCACTTTAAAACTAAAAATAAAGTATATAAAATGGAAGTTAATCACTTAACTAAGAATTATTTAAACTAATTGGACCTTTGTCTAAGGAAATAGCTTTATCATAAACACATATCATAATGTTTCATTGAAATAATGAAAGAAAACCTTCACCTCCTGTAAAATTTTCAAATGGTCGTTTGGACAATTAAGAACTAAGGCGACGAGATGTCAACGCTTATGGTTTATGGGATTCTGAGTAAAAGAGAGATGGATTTTGGGTGGAGTCTAGATGGAAAAGTTAACTTGACATATATGTTAGGGTCAAATTGGGAATATCTCCTACAAAAATATGAAAAATGATAAATATGAAAAATGATATACACATTGGGGGTGATCCAAGTGGGGAAAATCGATACAATTCCAAGTTATCCATGAAATTAATAAATATGGCTTGAAATATAATTATTTATGGGGTTATGGGAATAAACATAAGAATAAAGAAGGAAATTCGTAGAAAGGGCGTCGTTAATAAAATAAAATTCAAGAAAAAAGGGAAAATTCAAATCTACGACGTAAATAGAGAAAATACGGTTTTAAATGGAAAAGTTCATACAGGTGGCATTGAAATGAAGTGGAAGTTAGGAAATTGTAGAGATTTCGACATGAACTTAATCATGATTCGCAAGAGATGCGAGAAATAGAGATCTACATTTAGGTTATTGAAGACGGACCTTTTACGAATTGAGAAAAAAAAGAACATAAAAATCATAATATTCAAACTAATTTTGAATGAGCAGTAGAACAAAGATATTTAGGGCAATTTAACGAGGACTTACTGAATTCGGATCTTATAGGTATGAAGGTACGAGATAAAAATAAGTTGCCGCCCAGAGCAAGATGAGTGAAATGATACAAAAGATCTTATGTATGAACAAGGCATAATAATGTGGGCATTTCAAAACATTACGAGTTGATAAGTATAAGATTGTCTTATCAAATAAAATTCAGACACACTCTTTTGGACCTAAGAGGAGGTATATAATCCAGTGCAGGCGCATTTGGAGGAAGTCAGTCGTCGGTTTTGAAAAAGTTGGAGGTTCGTGTGACGCGACGAAACGTTCGGTAATTGTGGAAAAGTTCTAAGTGGTTGGAATTCTGAGACTTGTAAAATTTGCAGTTAAAATCAGTGAAAAAGTTAAAAAGGTGGTTGTGATAAATACAATTTGTTTAAGTGGAAAATTAGGATTATATACTCAATAAATATTGTATTTTTGAGTATTTTTGCGTCTAGAATCAGTGAATAGAATCAGTGAAGTTAATAAAGAAAGTGACGTGATAATTAAATGTTAAGAAGTTATAAATAAATAAGTATGTCCAGTTTAAACGGAAAAAGTTCTAACAAATATATAATATTTAAATTAATTATTAAAAATAGTGCAAATTGGAAAAAAAATATACATAAATAAGTGCGTCCAGTTTAAACGGAAAAAGTTCTAACAAATATTTAATATTTAAATTAATTATTAAAAATAGTGCAAATTGAAAAAAGGTTATAAATAAATAAGTGCGTCCAGTTTAAACGGAAAGGTTTTATCGAAAATCTTTAATAAAATTAAGTGTTTAGAAAATAGTGCAGTCGAAATAAATCTTCTCGTAAAATTATAAAATTCAGAATAAATAAAGTGATTAATCATAATTTGTCGTGCGTTAAAAAAAGTGATGTTTAATAATAATTTACAATTGAACGGTACATTCTTATCACAAAGTAATAATCTATTATTAGATTTATATTATTATAATAAATAATCCAAAATTTTAATAAAAAAGGATAAAAGAAAAGAAAAAAAATAATAATCCAAAATAATATTTTGTTACTACATAAAGTTCGGAGGAATAAAAATTAATTTAACAAAATTAGCAAAATGCTATTAAATCAACTAGTTTTAAAAAAGAATACAGTTAGAATGATAAATATCAAATGCCGATTAATTTAGTTAGAGTAAACGAAAATAAAATAAAATTGAAGTTGAAAGGGTTTATTTAAATTTAGTTAGAATAATAGATAATTAGGTACGAAAATTTCAACAAGATTTTATTCGTGTAGCACCCGGATTGAAAAACCCTTGGGGGGGGTGAGTTTTTCTATTATAAAAATTTTCCAGGCACCAAGGAGAAAGCGGAAAGCAGAAAGCAAACAGCTGGTATTTGGATTTAATTATTATGACAAAATATTACTTGATTAATATGTGTGATATGTATATTAAAATATTCTATATAAAATAAGTATATTTATAAATGTATTTATTCCAAGACAAATCTAAGAAAAACATACTTATATTAGATTTAAAAGGTATCGATTCCGAATACCTACCTTTGAACATATCTATACTATTGAAAATAGTTATATGCTCGATAATTTTCAAGTTCATGTTTTGTATTTATTTCATTAATATATGTACTATTATAATTTCAGCTAAAATATAGCAACTGAAATAAGTTTATGATAAAAGAAATTATTTCAATCATAATATAATTATATACTTATATTATTAATTTACTTATTGAGACAAAATTATATAATAATTAACTATCTTCTTCTTTCTTACGCTGTCCCAACTCATTGCCTAGGTAGGCTGTTGGGGTCGGCTCTTCTCGTTCTCAGGTTGTAATATCTTCTGTTCTGGGTATCGCCTTCATCCAGGCCGTTTCTCTGAAGAATTTTGGAACATTGAGTCATTCAGGAATTCTTCGGTCTTCCTCTGGATGACTGTCGGTGAAGCTCCATAGACATTGCCTGCCTCACTGTGTGGTCTGATGGTCTCCGTCTTATGTGTCCATACCATCTCAACTGTCGTTCTTCCAGGTTACTATTTATGTCTGTGACACCCAGGCTACCACGAATGCGTGAACTTTTGATCTTATCTTTTAGTGATACTCCTGCCGACCATCTAAGCATTCGCATTTCTGCTGTTTCAAGTTGACTAGTGTAGGAGTTGTACATAGTCATTATATAATAATTAACTATATATATATACACATATATTGTATGAATCGTATTTATATTGGGGACATATGGAATGTTTAGAATGACCTCAGAACGTATCGTAATAAATATCAGGGATTAACGATGCAACGAGTAGAAAAGTAATCTTTTAACCTTAAAGGCTGATTGAATATTTAATTAAAAATGGAATACTAAAATTGTGGGGATTAATTATGCACAATAAACAGATAACTGACCTATAAAAAGTGTTTCGTATTTTTGTATAAACAATATCCCACACGTGTCGTTTTGTGTACTCAGTAGATCAGTAGGTCAGTGAAAATGTTAAGATAACTTAAATAAATAAACAAAGGCATTAGGACAGATGTTTTAATATGACCTTGGGACGTGACTGAATAGTTATCAGAAATGTGAAAACAAAGTAAGGATTGATTGAGTTAAATCAAGAAATTCAAAGTATGTCTAAGAATGGGTTGGTATCGTACGTAGGTATTGACTTCTAGAACGGGACTAAAATTTATGATATTGCGCAATTATGGAAAAAAAATGGAAATCTTAAATTATCGATATTCAGGAAAGAATCAATAACGTGTTGTCTTTCGAACAAGACAACATAAAATAAACTGGTTGATCATAGCTAGGCGAGAGGGTTTATAAAGAAAAAAAAGGGAAAGCTAGTTACAAATAATAGGTACTAGCTGGGCCCGTTGCAAAAGCAACTAACGGGTTAAAAAACTATGCGATTTGACGTGTGAACGTGGATGATGCGAGGAGTGTGTGTTCAATAAGTATTTGAAGAAAAAAACGATGTTTGAATGTAGACGAAACGAGGTGTGTGCGCCACATAGAGGGCACAGGCAGTAGACTGCTCAATTTGGTACACCTACTATAGGGCCACTTCGGTCAACTGGTTAAAGGAGTTCAAAAAGTTATTTTTAAAATAATTTTTTTTTTTTAATTTTTCAGATTTTAAAATGTATTGGATTTTGAAATTTTTTGGATATTAAAATATTTTTCGATTTTGAAATTTTTTGGATTTTGAAATTTTTTGGATATTAAAATATTTTTCGATTTTGAAATTTTTTGGATTTTAAAATTTTTTTGGGTTTTAAATTTTTTTTGATTTTAAAATTTTTTGGATTTTAAAATTTTTTGGATTTTAAAATTTTTTTCGATTTTGAAATTTTTTGGATTTTGAAATTTTTTGGATATTAAAATATTTTTCGATTTTGAAATTTTTTGGATTTTAAAATTTTTTTGGGTTTTAAATTTTTTTTGATTTTAAAATTTTTTGGATTTTAAAATTTTTTGGATTTTAAAATTTTTTTCGATTTTGAAATTTTTTGGAATTTAAATTTTTTTTCGATTTTTTAATTTTTTTGTTTTTGGATTTTAAAATTTTTTTAGATTTTGAAATTTTTTGGATTTTAAAATTTTTTCGATTTTAAAATTTTTTGGATTTTGTATTTTTTTGGATTGTAAAATTTTTTTCGATTTAAAATTTTTTTGGATTTTAAATTTCCGCTCCCCCAAAGTTTCATCGCAATCGGATGAACGGTTTAGCAATGCATAATTTCATGATACCAGAGCTCACTATCTGTAGTTGTATTGCAAGTAATAAGTAGGTACTTTTTTGTAATATTTCATCAAAACGACGCCATTATATTGTCGAGCATAAAATAATTTTATAAAAACTTCTTTTCAGCACAAATAATTTTATTCAATATCATGTTTTATCTTTAAATCAAAAAAGTCCCTGCAAGAAAATACCTACCTAGAACAGCGTAATATATATACAAGGTGTCCGAAAACTCGTAGTACAAGCGGAAAACTGGTGAATCCTCATCACATTTGGAGTCGATTTTGTAGTATAATTTTTTTTGATTTGAGCTTTCGTTTTCGAGTAAATCGAGTCAGAAGTTGATTTTTTTTTGGTCAAATTCTTATAAATTATTACTGACGATCATAGTACCTAATTAAAAAAAACTATTTAAAAGAAAACAAACAAAGAAATCCGGATTTAAAGCATTATTTTGAAATTATCCATAATTTTATTCCGTGTTTTTCGGTCATTTCACGGTTAAAAACAGCTGGCCTAATATTATTTTCGCGCTCGTCAGAGTGCAATGCGAAATTTGCTGTCCCTTTCTGCGCTCGGTTCGATGAACACAATTAGAAGAGATAAGCTACATTTTTCAAAACATGACTTGACCTTGAACTGTGAGCTCACGAACCAAATTCTTTACCCGAGAAGCATACGGATGCAAGTCCAAAAAGGTAAATGTTCAGGAGAGCCAAAAAAGTATTTTTTCTGTAAGTATGGTCTCATAACTGCTAACCCTGTACAAATCGCAAGTGCGCCCCACGGTTGAATTTGGCAGCCACCTCTGGTCTGGAGCTCCAAAATACCTGAAAAATACCCTCGACTCTGTGCAGAAACGGGCGGTCCGTTTGATAGATTCTCCCATCTTAACAGACGGATTGCAATCTTTAGAGCACAGGCGTCGGGTGGGAATGCTATCCTTGTTCTACCGGTATTACAATGGAGGATGCTCCGAGGAACTAGCATCATTGATCCCTTCGGCCCCGGTGCATAGTCGGGAAACACGCCAAACGCGTGCCCAACATTTGTACACAGTTGACATTTGGCCCTGAGGGAAATTATTTTCCTCAGGGCCTCCTTTGTGGAGTTAATGTAAAAAAAAAAAAACTTCTTCGGATATCCGTGCTGATAGATAACAAAAAAAGTTATTATTAAATCAATTAGTTTTGTTTTAAAAACGAGCAAATAAATCGAAATATTTTATAGTAAAGCCTTTAAAAATAGTTGTTTAAAAAAAAAACGCTGACTTGAGTCAAACAAAAACATGGACTTGAGTCCTACTGCCTCTAATTGAAGTGGACTATTTTGTTATGACATGTGGTGTATTATAAAAGGAATAAAGTCCATGGTACATCCTTCTGCTTCTAAGATAGTTGTTGCATCATGGTAATTGCATCCATATGCAATTTTGAAAATCCTATTTTTCTTCATGATAGGACTCTTTCTGCCACTGATAAACATGATAATTTTTCAAATTTTCTCATTTCTCAAAAACTCATTTCTTCAAATTTTGGACTTGCATTCGTATCATCCTCGGGTACACAAACAAACATGGCCGCCAACAAAAATGGTCGCATGGTACAGTAGTGTTCGAAACGAATGTGAACAAGGTTATTATCATTTTTTTTAATAATGTAATAATTAGATTGAAAAAATAGTATAAAGCTAATTTTTTCTCCATCGACTACTATCATTTAGACAAGTGCTTAGCCAAAAATCCCCGCCCCTACCCCTCCTTGCTTCCCCGCCTGTGCCCCCATAAACATGAAGAGTGTAAGGGTTTCGTAAATCACGTCCATCTCGATTACTAAACAACATATTGGATTGCAATTTTTTATATTCTCTTTGCTGTAACATTGTCTACAATTAATGTCCAGTTAACTTCCGTCGTAACTTTTACCGTTTGTTTGTAATTCGTATGAAAAGATAAATTTTTTTGGCACGTAATTTTACTTTTTGTCGCAGAACTTTTTACGCCGACATTTTATGAAAAAATATTTCCTACAAAAGTTTTAGCTCCTACAATAGTTGATAAAAGGCAGATCGGTCTGTAATTGCTCACCTCATTTTTGTCTCCTTTTTTAAATATCGGAAATTATTGACGAACCTTTCGAAGTCTACTTTTGACATCTTTGTTTGTACGCTCAACATTTGTTTTAAGTGTATTTGTGCGGATTTGGCGTAGAGCAAATGACCAGCAGCATGCAAAAAAGGTATCATTTGCTTGACTGTATTAATGTGCAAATTCCAATCGCCGATTCTCTCCGCCAGAATAAAGTCTAGAACCAAATTCACCAATTTAAACTCTTGTAGCCACAGTTTTGAATTTCTACTAGTTTTAACCAAATCTTCACACACTTCTTCTAGTCTTGTCATTATTTCGTTGGTTTTAGTGCACTAAAGCTATGTGGAAATCGCGAACGTGAAATACTCGTGTTAGTGGGGGTTATTCATAATGGAGCTAGTTTATACTTCCATTCAATAAATAAAGTTATAGATTTTAAACTGAAATACTATGGCAACTTGAACTATTACCAGTAAGCATAATCTCACTTCTTCAGTAAAACCAAAATTTAAAACAATTGACAAAAAATACAATTAATGAGTTAAACATCATACATGAGTAGTGCGTTAATGAATCGGCTGCCGCAGAGCGATGCAGAGATGGTGAACCAAGCATTCACGGTTGATATCTGGCGTTTTCTAGCCATAAAGTACACAATAAAATATATAATTTTACAGCTCATAGAAAGGGCTACAATCTTTGTAGGAAACATTTTTTCATAAAATGTCGGCCTAAAAAGTTCTGTGACAAAATGTAAAATTACATACCAAAAAATATACTAATTTTTACCTTTTCATACGAATTACAAACAAACGGTAAAAGTTACGACAAAAGTTAACTGGACATTAATTGTAGACAATGTTACAATAAAGAAAATAAAAAATTGCAACCCGATATGTTGTTTAGTAATCGAGATAGACGCGATTTACGAAACCCTTACACTTTTCATGTTTTGGGGAGGGGGGCGTAGGCGGGGAAGCAAGGGGGGTAGAGGCGGGGATTTCTGGCTAAACACTTGTCTAAATAATAGTAGTCGATGGTGATTCAACTGGTGTTCTACGACATAGGCTGACTGGACTATTAATTATATTCCACCTCCATGGGAGGAATGAATTTATGCGTCCGTCACTCCTGGATACACGGACTCTCAGATTCCTACCAACCCCTTATACCCTTGGTAGGTATACCTCTTTTTGTTTGATGTCCGCAATAATTAACTAATTAACTCTGCAACAATCATGTGAGATCAGTGGTGTATCTGGGGTTCCAGACTATCCCATCCCGCCCCATGCTATCCCATTACGCCCCCCCCCCCCGTTGAGGTAAATATGATCGCGACAATACGCTTAAAAACTGTTCAAGATGTGGTGAGATTTTGCTGGACTCCCCCCCCCCCCCATTTTGAGGTCACGTAATTAATGCCCCCTAAGTTAAACTCCCGAACAACATGAGCATTATTTTTGTAGTGATAAGTTATAGGACAAAATTAAGTCGTACCGTATTTAAACTAGAAAGTTGGTTTCTAATTTCATATTATTGTTGAAAGTTATTGTTTTGATTAAAAGTGAAAAAATAAGTAAATAAACTAATAAAAAAATAAGTGAATTAAGAAAATAAAACAATACTCAATCATAAATGTCGTAAGTGAGTTCAAAACTGCAAATTTGGAATGTTAAATAAATTAAAAATAATATTCCCAGTGTTCAGCGCAAATTGAACACTACTGCATGGGGAACACGATTCGACTGACCATAGCAAGTCGAAGGGACACGGGAACTCCCGAATCTGGGTAAATATTTTTTCACATTTTTACGCAGTTTAGTACGGGTCTTCATATCGTTAACATCCCTTTGTGTTTTCAAACTTTAAAAGTGGATATTTGTGAATAACAGTAATTAATTTCGCTGGTTTTTAACAAACTTTTGTGTTATTTTCAAATTAAGAATATTGTGGATTATAATGGAATATACCAACGCATGTTAATGCGTTTTTTTGTGATGTATCAATGACATGTTTGTGTTTTTTGTAATGTACTACCTTCCTAGTGTTTTTGGATTAAGGAACGTTACAACATAATGTAAGTTAGAACACACCTATGCTAGTAATTTTTCTCACAAGGCTTGTTCGTTGTTCGAATTGATCCAGTACTAAGTAAAGTACCTAGCGAGAGAGTTTTAGAGAGCATCTTCGCTCTAAAATCATGAGATTTCCGTGTATCGGAAAAAAACTTTAACCCTCATATAGCCGAAAAATTTTTTTTTTTTTTTTTTTTTTAAATTTTAAATGTAAAAATGCTTAAATTGAATATCTTTATGTTTATTTGGGTTCTCTTTGTGATGCAGGTTCACCAGTTTTCCGCTTGTACTACGAGTTTTCGGACACCGTGTATATTTTTTGTTATTTCACAATATCCAAATAGAACCACGCTTTATTCATAAATAATTATCCCGTTCAACTTCAAGCAATTTCGTTATACATTTACAAAAAAAATACATAAGCAAAATCATCAGATGATTCCGAGTAAGTTATGTGCAGGTAGGTACCTACATAGATTAAAAAGTGACCATCTTGAGTGATTTATTTAATTTCATATCATTAAATATTCGACCGGTCAGTGGTTGAGTGGGCATAGCGCTTGGATCCCATCCGGGCGTCGCGTGTTCAATTCCTCGGCTGGCTAAGTCCTCCATCACAACACAAGCAACATTTTCGGCTTTCTGTGGTGGTAGTACGAGATTTTCAAACATTGTTGGGTTATTCGTAACCCGGGAATGTTTGTCTTTCTTTTAAAAAAAAAAAAATTTAAATGAAAGAATACTGTTCCTAAACCGGTAGGTACCTAACTGGTAAACCCCGAGAAAAATTACATTGTTGTAGGTACCTACCTACGCGTTTTCTCAATAAAAATTGCGTCAACATTACGTATTTTGTTACTTTTCTATCGATGGAACGGTAGGTACCTGCCCCGTTATAAAATGAGTTTTTTTCATATGATCAGTAATTTAATACTCTCGGATAATTTGAGAACGCATTTTCGACATGAATTTTTCAGGAAATGTGTGATATTTGTCAGCTTCTACTGACATATTTAATATGAGAATCATATGTTATATTGTTATCAAAAGTTGCGGAATCTTTCCGGTTATCGTATTTTTAAAAAACATCTAGCCCGGAATCGGTTTTTCGGCGGCAATGTCGTTTGGCGAAAAACAAAGACCCAAACCGCCGAGAGGTCCGTTTTGACTCTGATATTTAATCCATGCTCAGTATTGCAAGGTTGCAGAAAATTAAATAAACATTTCAAATATCTACCGAATTTACAGGCTGAAAACGATGTGCATATCGATGTTATTAGATTTTTCGCAAATGTCAAATATAATTGCAAAGTTTGACGCGACATTGCTAAGCATTTTAAATGGGAAGCTACACATGTTTTTATTTTAAAAGTTTTTAAATCTTGTATAATTTATGATGATTAAAAAATATCTCTCGCAAAATGTTTTTTTTTGTCGTAATTGACCACCCCGCAAAGGGCCTTTAAAATGTCAATTTTTCTACGTTATTTTCAAGATCGCCGTTTAATTAATTGGAATAAATTCCTAGCAAAAATCAGTTTTGTATGGGAGATTGTCGATATATCTTTTTCAACTTTTGCAGGCATTTTAAAAGAGATAGCAACCCTGAACTCGCTTCGAAGGAGAGAGTTCCATGAGGCGTTTGAAATCGGTTGAGCTTAGAGGTCATTTTGGCATGCTGGGTGGAAGGTTTTTTAAGGTAAAGAAGGAGAGGAGATTTCTGGGAACGAAAAGGGTTTAAGGGGTGGGTAGGAATCTGGGGTTCAGTGTGTCCTGGTCATCCGCCACCAAGACCTAGACAAACCTCACCTCATGTACCCGGGCACCCCTACTAAATCACCAAACGTAGCGAACCACTTGGGGTGACCTACGGCAGTGGTATTGGTTATCCTATAAAGGTTCCCGGCGAAGCGCGGCAGTACCCATTCCCGCCTCCCAATTTATAATTTAGTGGTCTGATACAGTCATCAAATCGATAGGCACATTTGTCACATTTTTGTAGAAAAAATAACTAAGGTTTATTACAGTAAAAATATGATTTCATAATGCGCAGGTAGGTACTTAATAGACTATTCAGCATTTTTTAGAAAGTAAAACTGTGATTTATCTGAGTAAAGGATTTACAGAAAAACATCATTTCATATTAAGCGGGTAGGTCCTAAGTGGATGCTTTGTTTTATATTTTCACAAAAACGACGCTATAAGAATGTATTCGTCACATTTTTTTAGAAACAACAAATAAGGTTTAAGAAAAAATATTATTTCATAGTGTGATGAATTGCATTGATCAACAGTGAAAATTAGGAAATATCGTAGCTTCCCACTTTAATTTAAAAAGAAAATATCAATTACTTATAAAACGGACACGTCTACGACATCTATCGGATTAGAGTAAAGTGAATTCATATTTACGGTAGGGATCTATAATTAGACAAGGTGAGACGAGTATTGATGAAAGGATCACAGATGGTATCAACAAATAATCAGAAACAGGGGTTCCCCAATATACTTTAGACCGAGATATATTGACAGCCAATTGAATTGCAGCAAAAGCGATTAAAAACCAATTCAGCCAATCAACGGGAAGAGGGCCGAACCCATTTTTAGAACAAAGGAACGACCTTTGGACTTGGCAATTAGTAATGTGATTAATGAGTTTGACGTTCCCACCAAACCGAGAGGTGAATAAACTCCATGGGAAGAAATAATCTGTTCAGGGACAAAAGTACGGTGACCCCAAGAAATGTTATCATTAACCGGTACATTCCAGGGATCAGAAACCCTAGTTCTCGAACGCATTAAAACATATCAGGTGCGGAAAAAAAGGATACACGTAAACACGATGCAAAAGTTTAAGTGAAAAATTGCAAAGCAAGTGACGAAAACGTATTGTAAGGCGTTAGGGAGATTTCCATCTATAATACGATTGTTTGTGACGACCGGAGATGATCGATTCGAGGGAAAACGTGCTAAAGGAAATGGAAATGTTGAAAAAACAATGGAAAATTATTGTTATCAATTTTAGACGGAGCTAGGATATTACGATGAAAGATTTAGGGAGGAAACGTCAAAAAAAAATGAGAGTTTTAAAGAATAGGCGAGGGTATATTTCAGATGTCTAGAGCAGTAACAAGTGTTAGAGAAGAAATAGAGTGCAGTACGGAGGGGAGTGGAAAATGCTGAAAACATTGCGATAGAAAAACTCAGGAAAAGGAGTCATTTTACGTAATTAAAATGGAGTTTATAGAGTAACATAGTACGCGATTGCAGAAAAAAAATGAGGCATTACAATGGTTGTCGATCCCAGATGTATTTTGTTGTGATAAACAAGGAATATTCGAACATGAAAATTGTTTATATAAGGGCAATTAGCCGTTAAAAAGGTAATAAAAATTATCATGGGTCTTATGAAATATTTACGTTAAAGAATTCTCGTAAAAGTTAACGACACTGAAATAAAAAAGGATTTATTGCCAGGTGGGTACAAGAATTAATGTATACAACTGTCAAGACATATGGTTTATGGGATTTTTCGTAAGAACGGGACAAAATTTGTAAGGCGTTCTCTATGAAGCAATAAAAATGACAGGAATTTAAGGGCCGAAGTGGGGGTATCTCCTATAAAGATGTTAAAAAATGATATATTTATTAATAACAAATAGAAAATGAAATTTTCCAAGAGGCAGCAAACATCAAAAAACGATATGGTTATATCAAGGAAGTACAGGGAAGTGAGGGGAAAGGAGATACGACAGAGAAAAACAAAGGAAATCTTAGATTAACAGTGAATAAAATAAATACGGCTTGAAATATAAAAATCTATAGAGATATGAACAATAGCGTAAGAATAAATAAGGAAATTCATGGAAAGAGTGTCGTGAATAAAAGAAAATTCGAGAAAAAAATGGAAAATTCAAATATACGACGTAAATAGAGAAAATTCGGTTTTAAATGGAAAGGTTCATATAGAATACAGAAAAACTCGAGGAAAAATAATAAAATAAAAATGAACAATTTGCGAGAAAGGCTTCGACATGAAGATATCTCTGATAGGCGAATTTGGGGACAGATTTGGAACATATGGTAGATGCCGTACGCACGGACATGTTACGAAATATATGAAAATAGAACTTTAAAATTATTAAATTCAAGCTAGTTTTGTATGAACAACAGGACAAAGGAAGTTGGGCCATTAAACATGGATCTTACTAAATCCGGATCTTGTAAGTATGGAAGTACGAGACAGAATTTAATGTATCAAACGCAAAACGTACAAAGAGACCGCATTCGACAATAATGGAGAGGTTTCAAGAAATTACGAGTTGATAGTAATTAGATTGGTTTATTATAGGAGATTCAGATACGATCTTTTGGACCTGAGAGGGGTATAAAAGTCTAGACAAATGCCAGTTGAGGACAGTCTACGGTCGTGGTCGAAAAGTTTGTAACTTCGCGGAACGTGACGAAACGGTGGGTGATTTAAATTTGAAAAATTCTAAGTGATAATTATTTTGATACTTAGAAAAATTTCACATTCTAGTCAAAAAAAAAAAAAAAAATACTTTGCAGTTAGAGTCAGTGAAAAATAAAATTAAAGCCAATGCATTAATTACTTGTGAAAAATAAAAGTGCTCGTGATAAATACAATTTGTTTTAGTGGAAAATTCGGATTTTATAATCACTTAATATTGTGGTTTTAAACTTAGAAATTTCGCGTTCAATATTAGTGCAATAAATAACTGAAGTGATGTGATAATTTAGCGTGACGAAGTTATAATTAAATACGTGTGTTCAATCTAAGTGAAAGTGTTCTAACAAATAATAAATATTTAAATTAATTATCTTAAATAATAATAATAAAACAAAATAATATTTTATTAATACATAAAATTTCGGAGGGATAAAAATTTAATTTAACAACAATTTACCACCTCTAAATTAATCGTGAAGTAACTATCATTTAAAGTGTTATCTAACCAACGAGTTTTGAGATAAAATACAGTTTAGAACGATAGAGTTCATGCATCATTTTAATTAATTAGATTAAATGAAAAAAAAAAAAATTGAAGTCAAAAAGATTTAATTAAATTTAGGAAAATAAAAAATTAATTTAGGAAAATCGCAGCAAGGTTACCGTGTATTTCCCGGTCGGAAAAAACCTTGGTAGGGGTAAGTCTTTTCCGTTATAAAATTTTACAGATTCCAAGGAGATAGCGGAATGCAGCAAACATTGGTATTTGGATTAATTATTTGACCAAGATATTACTCTCTTAATATGTGATATGTAACTATATTAAAATATTATAAATTTAATAAGTATATTTTTATATTTATATATGTAAGTATATAAAAATATATATATGTAATTTTGTTCCCAAGAAAAATTATAAAAAAAAAAAAAAAAAAAAAAAAAAAAAAAACACTTATATAAAAAAGAGGAAAAGGGTATCGATTCCTACCTCTGAATTCATCAATAACTATTGAAAGTAGTTATGTGTGATAAATTTGCAAATCAATATTTTATATTTAATGTTATGTATGTATTAATATAATTTCAGAAGATCCAGAGCATTTGAAATAAGTTATGATATTAGAAATTATTTCAATCATAAAATTTATGTATGTACATATCCATATTATAAATTATTTATTGAGACAAAGTATATATAAATGAATAAATATGTATACGTAATCGGGTATCAGACTAGACAATTGCGCTAAATACATCATTATCAAACAAAGAAAATTTTAGAGTCATCTCACACGTCTCCGGAATGTCTAAAGTAAACATACCTCATACGCTTGAATCTAGGTCACGAGGCCATCGAGAATGTTTACAAAGCTCAAATTGTTTACAAAATATGTCGGTCACTGGGTCACTAGTTCGAATACAGTAAAAAGAAAAAAAAAAAATGACCTTGATTAATGGATATCGTACTTAGGTATTAACTTCTAGGAACGGGATAAAATTATTATATTGCGCAATTATTAGGAACAAAAAGAAAAAAAAAAAAATGACCTTGATTAGTGGATATCGTACTTAGGAACGGGATAAAATTATTATATTGCGCAATTATTAGGAACAAAAGGAAAAAAAAATTTAAACACTATTTTTAATTTGAACGTGAAGAGGTATCTACAGACCTAAGCAATTGAAAATTAACAGATTTATTATAGCAGTTCAAAAGGGTGTATTGAAGATTTACATGAAACATTTGATAAATCACGGGATAGTTCAAAAGGGTGTGTTGAAGATTTACATGAAACATTTGATAAATCACGGGATAGTTCAATAGGGTGTATTGAAGACTTACATGAAACAGTCGAAAAATCACGGGATAGCTTAATAAGGGGTAATGAGGATTTACATGATTCAATTGAGAATCACGGGATAGCAAGAATTTATCAAAAGTTGAACATTGGAGGGGAGGGAAAGAAAAGAAAAAAAAAATACAGTTCAACCAACAGAAGGCAGTGTTCGCTTCTGTAACAAGGACCATTAATCAAACCATAGAGATGGCGGATCTCTCAAACAAAACCGTCAACAAAACCAAACAAAAGCTTGGAGTTATGGCGAATCTCCAGAACACATCGCCAGATAAGATCTTAATGTACTAATATATATTTATATTTCACACTATTCTTACGTATATATTCGGTATCAATCTGAAAATTTCGCAGAATTTGATGGGCGAGATCCGAGCTCGGGATGCGTTGCAAGTAGTTTCGTATTGCGAGTTATAAACCTTCCCAAAACGTATGTTTACATATATATCTTTTTATGTACTGTTCATTGAATGAAACGAACTCACTTACAATTAGTGCTTTAGGCCTGTCGGGTCACTCTCGTCTCATTTCTTGAACGTGGAGGGAGGATTCACGACCCGTAACTCCACACAAACCCGTGAGTATATGATTGCATATAGGACGAAACCGGTTCGCCCTAAGTAAATAGTAAACTTTGGAGGAGTAGGAATTTGGAGGTATCTGGGCTTGGGGGAAGACCTGAAGGCAGTGCATGATGGCGAAGGAAGGTCAATTGGGACGCGATAACTTAGGTATCAATCAATTGAACCGTGCCAAAAGACTGTGCGAATTTTGGGTTGACTTCTGATCACCCTGCTTACTTGATGGAGGCTGGAGCCAAATTTTGCCAGAAAAAGGGTTATTCTGAGTTCGTCAAATATGCAATTAACTAATTACATTAACCTACTAAATCCATCCTTATATGTACCTTATAGCAGCTGAATCTAAACGGAGGGGCGCCCAGCAGATACGAGATACAATCATAATCAAATTTACTAACATTTAACCATTTGAGTTATATTTAATTATCTGTTCAATTAGTCATGTGTAGTTTCGATTAGTATTGCTTATTCATGAATTCATTAGGATGTAGAGAATCATAATAAACGTCAAAGGGAAGTTAGTTCATTTAGAGAAATACTTAAGGTTAAATTTGCAAGAGAGAGACCAATACAGTTTTGAAATTCAACACTCTGTTTAGAATCAAGAGGGTTACCACAAAATTTAAAGTAATTAAAGTCCTATATCATAAATCAAAAAAATTACACAACGTTTGATGGAGCTTAATTACAACCTAAATACGAAAATATTTACGTTCAAAGTCGTAAATAACGTATTTATTAGTTAAGTACATATATCGCTAAAGGTATGTAGTACAAGGGAGCTTTAAGTAGCTTTCTGTAGTTATCAGAGGAAATAAGGGTCCAATTTTATAAAGGCTTGTGTGACGTAGGGGAGGAATTTTCCATCCCTACCACACATATGCAAAGCCTTAAGAATTTAAATATCGATCAGAGCCAAGAGAAAAGACAGAACATCACAACTGTCTTGCCGATGACAGGAGAGTTAAATAAGTATGAAAAGACGAAACATTACGACTGGTGCCAAGTGCCCAGGAGTAAATAAAATACAGACAAATATAAGAGAGTAGAAAAGACATACATAACAACTGCACAGCCGTGACAGGAGATCAGAGTTTTACAAGTTGTTTTAGAAAAAAAAAAAAAAAACTTTTATTGGTCAATCTATTGCAAAAAAAAAAAAAATAAAATAAAATAAAAAATATAGAAAAACGAGAAAATTGAAAAAAAAAAAAAAAATAAGTAAATAAATAGAATAAGGAAGGCAACATAATTTACATGAGGTAATTTAGGAAATTAAATTAGAGATTATAAGGTTGTCGCTTAATAAGATAAAAATATAAACATTAACCAGGCGACACTCGGAAAATAAAGAAAATGGTTGGGAAACGTGGGACAAGTAGGCGAGCCCAGGCTTTAGTGACAGCAATCGGGGAAAATGTCACAACCGAGACTTCAACAATAAACATAGGAGATATAACTACAATAATTCAGGCAGCTTTGGCACCGCTCGTCAATAAGATGCAAGAACTCGAGAAACAATTGGAAAGCCCAGCAACAGTGGCGGTGATAGGAGAGGATAATGCGCCGAAAAGCGTTCTCCAAGTAGTGGAAATGTTACCACAGCAGGAACGACCATCATTCTCCGGTGGAAATCAAAATCCCATTAGTTTCCTGGAAGATTTAAAAGAATACACTAGAAAAGTGAAACGAACGGATCCATTAGTCGTCGTACGGGAAAATTTGAAAGGGGAAGCTAAATCGTGGGCAAAATTGTACAATAAACGATGGGAGACTATGTTAGATTTCGAACGAGATTTTTTAGCTACCTATTGGGGAGACATAAAGAAAAATGAAGTTCGCCGTCGTCTTGCAGAAGGGGTATATGATGCCAAGAAAAATATATCCATGCTTACTCATTTCGCAAACTATTGGGAGCTAGCGAAGGCTTTAAAGATTACTGACACACCGTTGGGCATAGTTGACGAAATTATGAGACATTATCCGAAGGAAATTCAATCGCTATGGTTTTCGGGGCAATCAGGAGATGAGATTGTCGCCGCTGAGTTTCTACGAAAACTAGATACAATGGTATGTACACCAGAAGAACGGAACATGAAGAAGAGGAGTGGGGAGGAATCCAGCAAGAAGGACAAATACCGTGACCGTTACCGCGCCATAAAAAGGAGGATACACGCAATTGAAAGTGTGGGCGAAAACGCTAGTTGCAGCAAGTGCACCGAAGTTAACAGTTCACCAAAAGAAAATTCTACAATAACTACAGCCGGGAAGGAGCTAATGGTCGCAGCCAACTCGGGAGATAAAAGGAGATTATAGCGCTTTACATTTAGCTAGATATTACACAAGTAATAAGAAACAAAAATCAGGTTTACAATTAGTGGAAGTCAACGAATAGAGTGCGAAGTTTACAAATATTTGTAAATGTTAATAAATAAATAAACGATTGAGAAATACAAATAAAAATATGTTAGGGTACATTATAATTGGGGAGGGGGAAGAAAGAAAATTACTAAAATATTAGATTATCAGATTGCTTGCGAGGGGCGGATCGTCGTCAAGTCTTTGAGGGTGAGTGGACAAGTTCTTAATAAGCGACAATCATATTCAATTATTGAAATAGAGTAAGGCAAATAAATTCGTTAATTTTGATTTTCTAGTTGAAAAAAAAAAAAAAAAAATTGACTTTTTTTTATGTGTTAGTGAGAAAAAAAAAAATGTTAGATAAGTAAGAACACTCAAAAGGAGAGAAATTGGAGATATTATATGGCACACAAAAGGGACATTTTGAAAAATAAACAATGCTTAGGAATTTTTTTGAAATATTGAAATAAGAAAGTTTATCTATAGATATAGGGTAGACATTAAGTATAGAGATAAAAAGGTAACATTTGAATTAAGGTATAAATATTTTAGATTTCGAAAAAAAAAAAAAGGAAAAAAGGAACGCTGAACCAATTTGAGGATAATAAAGAACATTTATAAAAATTTAAATATTAGAGTGGACAACACTTAGGCTAGAACAACTTTGGATGAATTAAGAAATTATAATTAGAAATTAAGAATTATAAAATAAAGTTTAAATAAATAAAGAAAAAAAAAAATGCTGGAAAATTTATATGAAACATGTATACCACTGATTGTCGGATTGGGTGAGGTCGTGCGAAAACCCACATTTCACAAAAAATATTCATACTTACAAAACAAAAAACAATTAATTGCACACCAAGAGACCACCCGCTTTTCAGTTGTTCGAAAGGCCGCGAGATTGTAAACAATCTTTACTTAAATCATTGTAAGGGAGGTCTTAGTCCAATTTGGTTGGGGACCACCAAAACACGCGAGTCGAGGGGCGTGTTCCAGCAAAAAGAAATTAATTTTGAATCTATCAAAATTAAAGAAAATTTCATAAAGTAAAATCTACGCGAAAAGAAAATAAAGAATACAATGAGATTCAAATTCAAGATTGTTAACAATCCGAGCAAAAGAGGAGGGGGAGATAGGAAGTAATAGGATACGGAAAAGAGATAGGGGATAACAGAATGAGGAGGGGGAGATAGGAAGTAATAGGATACGGAAAAAGATAGGGGATAACAGAATGAGGAGGGGGAGATAGGAAGTAATAGGATACGGAAAAGAGATAGGGGATAACAGAATGAGGAGGGGGAGATAGGAAGTAATAGGATACGGAAAAAGATAGGGGATAACAGAATGAGGAGGGGGAGATAGGAAGTAATAGGATACGGAAAAAGATAGGGGATAACAAAATGAGGAGGGGGAGATAGGAAGTAATATGACACGGAGTAGAGATAGGGGATAACCAAATGAGGAGGGGAAGATAGCTAGTCTAAATTTGAACACAATTTCGGTGTCTAACGAAAAAAAAAAATTAAAAAAAAAAAAAAAAAAAAAAAAAAAAAAAAAAAAAAAAAAAAAAAAAAAAAAAAAAAGAATAGGACATTAAAATAAAATACAACGTTAGCCACAGCAAATTGAGTTCAGAGGAGGGAACTGTGATGAATTGCATTGATCAACAGTGAAAATTAGGAAATATCGTAGCTTCCCACTTTAATTTAAAAAGAAAATATCAATTACTTATAAAACGGACACGTCTACGACATCTATCGGATTAGAGTAAAGTGAATTCATATTTACGGTAGGGATCTATAATTAGACAAGGTGAGACGAGTATTGATGAAAGGATCACAGATGGTATCAACAAATAATCAGAAACAGGGGTTCCCCAATATACTTTAGACCGAGATATATTGACAGCCAATTGAATTGCAGCAAAAGCGATTAAAAACCAATTCAGCCAATCAACGGGAAGAGGGCCGAACCCATTTTTAGAACAAAGGAACGACCTTTGGACTTGGCAATTAGTAATGTGATTAATGAGTTTGACGTTCCCACCAAACCGAGAGGTGAATAAACTCCATGGGAAGAAATAATCTGTTCAGGGACAAAAGTACGGTGACCCCAAGAAATGTTATCATTAACCGGTACATTCCAGGGATCAGAAACCCTAGTTCTCGAACGCATTAAAACATATCAGGTGCGGAAAAAAAGGATACACGTAAACACGATGCAAAAGTTTAAGTGAAAAATTGCAAAGCAAGTGACGAAAACGTATTGTAAGGCGTTAGGGAGATTTCCATCTATAATACGATTGTTTGTGACGACCGGAGATGATCGATTCGAGGGAAAACGTGCTAAAGGAAATGGAAATGTTGAAAAAACAATGGAAAATTATTGTTATCAATTTTAGACGGAGCTAGGATATTACGATGAAAGATTTAGGGAGGAAACGTCAAAAAAAAATGAGAGTTTTAAAGAATAGGCGAGGGTATATTTCAGATGTCTAGAGCAGTAACAAGTGTTAGAGAAGAAATAGAGTGCAGTACGGAGGGGAGTGGAAAATGCTGAAAACATTGCGATAGAAAAACTCAGGAAAAGGAGTCATTTTACGTAATTAAAATGGAGTTTATAGAGTAACATAGTACGCGATTGCAGAAAAAAAATGAGGCATTACAATGGTTGTCGATCCCAGATGTATTTTGTTGTGATAAACAAGGAATATTCGAACATGAAAATTGTTTATATAAGGGCAATTAGCCGTTAAAAAGGTAATAAAAATTATCATGGGTCTTATGAAATATTTACGTTAAAGAATTCTCGTAAAAGTTAACGACACTGAAATAAAAAAGGATTTATTGCCAGGTGGGTACAAGAATTAATGTATACAACTGTCAAGACATATGGTTTATGGGATTTTTCGTAAGAACGGGACAAAATTTGTAAGGCGTTCTCTATGAAGCAATAAAAATGACAGGAATTTAAGGGCCGAAGTGGGGGTATCTCCTATAAAGATGTTAAAAAATGATATATTTATTAATAACAAATAGAAAATGAAATTTTCCAAGAGGCAGCAAACATCAAAAAACGATATGGTTATATCAAGGAAGTACAGGGAAGTGAGGGGAAAGGAGATACGACAGAGAAAAACAAAGGAAATCTTAGATTAACAGTGAATAAAATAAATACGGCTTGAAATATAAAAATCTATAGAGATATGAACAATAGCGTAAGAATAAATAAGGAAATTCATGGAAAGAGTGTCGTGAATAAAAGAAAATTCGAGAAAAAAATGGAAAATTCAAATATACGACGTAAATAGAGAAAATTCGGTTTTAAATGGAAAGGTTCATATAGAATACAGAAAAACTCGAGGAAAAATAATAAAATAAAAATGAACAATTTGCGAGAAAGGCTTCGACATGAAGATATCTCTGATAGGCGAATTTGGGGACAGATTTGGAACATATGGTAGATGCCGTACGCACGGACATGTTACGAAATATATGAAAATAGAACTTTAAAATTATTAAATTCAAGCTAGTTTTGTATGAACAACAGGACAAAGGAAGTTGGGCCATTAAACATGGATCTTACTAAATCCGGATCTTGTAAGTATGGAAGTACGAGACAGAATTTAATGTATCAAACGCAAAACGTACAAAGAGACCGCATTCGACAATAATGGAGAGGTTTCAAGAAATTACGAGTTGATAGTAATTAGATTGGTTTATTATAGGAGATTCAGATACGATCTTTTGGACCTGAGAGGGGTATAAAAGTCTAGACAAATGCCAGTTGAGGACAGTCTACGGTCGTGGTCGAAAAGTTTGTAACTTCGCGGAACGTGACGAAACGGTGGGTGATTTAAATTTGAAAAATTCTAAGTGATAATTATTTTGATACTTAGAAAAATTTCACATTCTAGTCAAAAAAAAAAAAAAAAATACTTTGCAGTTAGAGTCAGTGAAAAATAAAATTAAAGCCAATGCATTAATTACTTGTGAAAAATAAAAGTGCTCGTGATAAATACAATTTGTTTTAGTGGAAAATTCGGATTTTATAATCACTTAATATTGTGGTTTTAAACTTAGAAATTTCGCGTTCAATATTAGTGCAATAAATAACTGAAGTGATGTGATAATTTAGCGTGACGAAGTTATAATTAAATACGTGTGTTCAATCTAAGTGAAAGTGTTCTAACAAATAATAAATATTTAAATTAATTATCTTAAATAATAATAATAAAACAAAATAATATTTTATTAATACATAAAATTTCGGAGGGATAAAAATTTAATTTAACAACAATTTACCACCTCTAAATTAATCGTGAAGTAACTATCATTTAAAGTGTTATCTAACCAACGAGTTTTGAGATAAAATACAGTTTAGAACGATAGAGTTCATGCATCATTTTAATTAATTAGATTAAATGAAAAAAAAAAAAATTGAAGTCAAAAAGATTTAATTAAATTTAGGAAAATAAAAAATTAATTTAGGAAAATCGCAGCAAGGTTACCGTGTATTTCCCGGTCGGAAAAAACCTTGGTAGGGGTAAGTCTTTTCCGTTATAAAATTTTACAGATTCCAAGGAGATAGCGGAATGCAGCAAACATTGGTATTTGGATTAATTATTTGACCAAGATATTACTCTCTTAATATGTGATATGTAACTATATTAAAATATTATAAATTTAATAAGTATATTTTTATATTTATATATGTAAGTATATAAACATATATATATGTAATTTTGTTCCCAAGAAAAATTATAATCAAAAAAAAAAAAAAAAAAAAAAAAAAAAAAAAAAAAAAAAAAAAAAAAAAAAACACTTATATAAAAAAGAGGAAAAGGGTATCGATTCCTACCTCTGAATTCATCAATAACTATTGAAAGTAGTTATGTGTGATAAATTTGCAAATCAATATTTTATATTTAATGTTATGTATGTATTAATATAATTTCAGAAGATCCAGAGCATTTGAAATAAGTTATGATATTAGAAATTATTTCAATCATAAAATTTATGTATGTACATATCCATATTATAAATTATTTATTGAGACAAAGTATATATAAATGAATAAATATGTATACGTAATCGGGTATCAGACTAGACAATTGCGCTAAATACATCATTATCAAACAAAGAAAATTTTAGAGTCATCTCACACGTCTCCGGAATGTCTAAAGTAAACATACCTCATACGCTTGAATCTAGGTCACGAGGCCATCGAGAATGTTTACAAAGCTCAAATTGTTTACAAAATATGTCGGTCACTGGGTCACTAGTTCGAATACAGTAAAAAGAAAAAAAAAAAATGACCTTGATTAATGGATATCGTACTTAGGTATTAACTTCTAGGAACGGGATAAAATTATTATATTGCGCAATTATTAGGAACAAAAAGAAAAAAAAAAAAATGACCTTGATTAGTGGATATCGTACTTAGGAACGGGATAAAATTATTATATTGCGCAATTATTAGGAACAAAAGGAAAAAAAAATTTAAACACTATTTTTAATTTGAACGTGAAGAGGTATCTACAGACCTAAGCAATTGAAAATTAACAGATTTATTATAGCAGTTCAAAAGGGTGTATTGAAGATTTACATGAAACATTTGATAAATCACGGGATAGTTCAAAAGGGTGTGTTGAAGATTTACATGAAACATTTGATAAATCACGGGATAGTTCAATAGGGTGTATTGAAGACTTACATGAAACAGTCGAAAAATCACGGGATAGCTTAATAAGGGGTAATGAGGATTTACATGATTCAATTGAGAATCACGGGATAGCAAGAATTTATCAAAAGTTGAACATTGGAGGGGAGGGAAAGAAAAGAAAAAAAAAATACAGTTCAACCAACAGAAGGCAGTGTTCGCTTCTGTAACAAGGACCATTAATCAAACCATAGAGATGGCGGATCTCTCAAACAAAACCGTCAACAAAACCAAACAAAAGCTTGGAGTTATGGCGAATCTCCAGAACACATCGCCAGATAAGATCTTAATGTACTAATATATATTTATATTTCACACTATTCTTACGTATATATTCGGTATCAATCTGAAAATTTCGCAGAATTTGATGGGCGAGATCCGAGCTCGGGATGCGTTGCAAGTAGTTTCGTATTGCGAGTTATAAACCTTCCCAAAACGTATGTTTACATATATATCTTTTTATGTACTGTTCATTGAATGAAACGAACTCACTTACAATTAGTGCTTTAGGCCTGTCGGGTCACTCTCGTCTCATTTCTTGAACGTGGAGGGAGGATTCACGACCCGTAACTCCACACAAACCCGTGAGTATATGATTGCATATAGGACGAAACCGGTTCGCCCTAAGTAAATAGTAAACTTTGGAGGAGTAGGAATTTGGAGGTATCTGGGCTTGGGGGAAGACCTGAAGGCAGTGCATGATGGCGAAGGAAGGTCAATTGGGACGCGATAACTTAGGTATCAATCAATTGAACCGTGCCAAAAGACTGTGCGAATTTTGGGTTGACTTCTGATCACCCTGCTTACTTGATGGAGGCTGGAGCCAAATTTTGCCAGAAAAAGGGTTATTCTGAGTTCGTCAAATATGCAATTAACTAATTACATTAACCTACTAAATCCATCCTTATATGTACCTTATAGCAGCTGAATCTAAACGGAGGGGCGCCCAGCAGATACGAGATACAATCATAATCAAATTTACTAACATTTAACCATTTGAGTTATATTTAATTATCTGTTCAATTAGTCATGTGTAGTTTCGATTAGTATTGCTTATTCATGAATTCATTAGGATGTAGAGAATCATAATAAACGTCAAAGGGAAGTTAGTTCATTTAGAGAAATACTTAAGGTTAAATTTGCAAGAGAGAGACCAATACAGTTTTGAAATTCAACACTCTGTTTAGAATCAAGAGGGTTACCACAAAATTTAAAGTAATTAAAGTCCTATATCATAAATCAAAAAAATTACACAACGTTTGATGGAGCTTAATTACAACCTAAATACGAAAATATTTACGTTCAAAGTCGTAAATAACGTATTTATTAGTTAAGTACATATATCGCTAAAGGTATGTAGTACAAGGGAGCTTTAAGTAGCTTTCTGTAGTTATCAGAGGAAATAAGGGTCCAATTTTATAAAGGCTTGTGTGACGTAGGGGAGGAATTTTCCATCCCTACCACACATATGCAAAGCCTTAAGAATTTAAATATCGATCAGAGCCAAGAGAAAAGACAGAACATCACAACTGTCTTGCCGATGACAGGAGAGTTAAATAAGTATGAAAAGACGAAACATTACGACTGGTGCCAAGTGCCCAGGAGTAAATAAAATACAGACAAATATAAGAGAGTAGAAAAGACATACATCACAATAGTGCGCAGGTTGGTACTAAATAGACTTGTAGTAATTTTTTCAAAAACGGCGCTACAAAAATGTATTATACAGAATTTTTTAGAAACAAAAATTTTGTTTTATTCGAGTTAAAGAAAAACAGAAAAAATATTCTTTCATAGCGTACTCTACTCCCCCCCCCCCCATTCCCCCACCCCGCAAACCCCTCTCCCGAGTTCCCCTCTCCCTTCCCAGGTTACCCTCCCCCCTCCCTGGTTTTCCTCCCCCCTCCCGCTTTTCATTAATTCAGAGCTCACCACTAGTTTTATACAAACTTTGTCCTGACGATAAGGAACGCGACAAAAAAAGAATTATTCAATTACGTGCAGTCGTTCTGAAGTTATGAGCGTACTTATATTTCGGCAAATCATTTTTGAACAAATTTCGTAATGCCAGAGCTCACCGGTAATTTTATTCAAACCTTGTCCCGATAATGACGAATACAGCGAAGAAAGAATTATCCAATTTGGTGGATTCGCTCGGAAGCTATGCGCATATATAGATTTCGGCGATTCATTTTAAACAAATTTTATAATTCCAGAGCTCACCGGTAGTTTTATACGAACCTTGTCCCGACAATAACGAAACCGACTCAAAAAGAATTTTCCAATTTGCTCGATTCGTTCGTTAATTATACTTTATAAATGATTACCGTGGATAATTTATCCGTTTATGTAATTTTCGGGGTTCCTACCTGGTTCATCCCGATATTCTAAAATAATATTTTATTTATATGGCAAGACAACCGTTAAACGTTGTCCTGACCGCCTCGAGCGCAGCCTAAAAATCGAACACCTGCGCCGGTTTTAGAACATTTTCCATACAAATTACGTCAGCTGACGCTGTCAGGGCCTCGCTGAAAACCTGCGGTGGTTTTGGATAACGTTCCGCGCTCAGTATTGCAAGGTTGAAGAAAATTTATTTAATTTTATTAATCACCCTCGTACGAATGCGATTAATTTGAAACAACAGCATTTTTTTAGCGCTAGGATCTGCCTACGTTCGAAATTGAATTTCGATACGTCTTTGAATTTCTCCGAGGAAAAGCTGCGTTTCTAGATTCTGTCGATAGGCGTCTCCCTGAAAATTTTACATATTTTTAAACATCTGTTTCAAAATATGACTTTTCCGCGGTTTTTTCGCACATGTCAGATTTCAAACGAATATTGCGACGATGTTTTCGTGAAATGTGATAATTACGACGGTCAATTAGAGTTCTAAAAACTTCCGCGGACGTTATTTTACCGAATGTCGGCTTCCGGGCGTGATATTTTCTAAGAAATCGCGATTGCCGGTCAGCCGGCTGGCGAACGAAAAATGAATTGACACATGTTACTGACCTACGTCAACAATCTTCGAAAAAACAAATGCTCGTGCGAAAGACTTCGAAGGATATTGGACCGCGAATGCATCCGTAATCCTGAATGCCAAGGTGCACTTTGGCTTGAGATTTATGGGCTGAATAATTCTCATACGATTTTAGTTACGCTCCCCTTCGACCGAAATTCGCCCTTGATGTGTGCGTTACTTGAGGAGCCCAAAGGTCGATTTGGCATCACAGAGTCTTCTTAAAGTGCATGATGCGAAAGTGTATCCCGAGGCTGTTGAAACGCTAGGGCGCAAAGGTCGCTTTTCCCATCCGGGTAAAAGTGACCCCGGTCGGAAAACTGAGCATTAATATATATATATATGAAACAATGGAAAAATCACAGGATAGTCGTATAAATTGTATTGAAGAATTGCATGGAATATTCGATTAAAAATTTATGGGATAATTACTCTCATAGGAATCATTCATTTACATGAAACAGTTGAAAAATCACGGGATAGCCTAATAAAATTAATTGAAAAATTACATGAAGCAGTTGAAAAATCACGGGATAGCCTAATAAAATGTATTGAAAATTTACATGAATCAGTTGAAAAATCACGGGATAGTAAAAATTTATGAAATGTTGAACCTTGGGGGAAAATCAAAAATACAGTTCAACCAATAGGAGGCAGTGGTCACTCCTAATAATAAAAACCATTAACCAAACAAATAGAGATTACGAATCTCTTAAATAAAATCGTCAAAAACCAATAAAAAACAAAAGCTTGGAGTTATGGCGACTCTCCAAAACAAATCGTCAAAATAAGATCTTATTATACTAGTATTTATTTATATAACCCATTATTAGAATGTATTCATTCGGTTACCAAGCTAAGAATTTTGCAGAATTCTTTGTACGAGATCCGAGCTTGAGATACGATGCAAGTAGCAAGTAATAAACCTTCCCAAAATGTATGTTTACATATATATCTTTTTTTGTAATATTCACTGGAAAATGCGAACTTGCATACAGCTTGCATTTTAAGTCTGTCGGACTACTCTCGCATTATATTTTGAACGTAGGGGGAGGATTCACGACCCGTAACTCCACACTACCCCGTGAGTATATGATTGTATATAGGACGAAACCGGTTCGCCCTAAGTAGATAGTAGACTTTGGAGGCGCAGGAATTTGGAGGTATCTGGGCTCGGAGAAGACCTGAATGCCGTGCATGATGGTAAAAAGGAAGGTTCAGTTGGGACGCGATAACTTAGTTATCAATCAATTGAACCGTGCCAAAAGACTGTGCGAATTTCTAGTTGGATCCTGATCACCCTGCTTACTTGTTGGAGGAAATGGAGCCAAATTTTGCCAGAAAAGGGTTATTCTGAGTTCGTCAAATATACAATTAACTAATTACATTAACCTACTAAATCCATCTTTATATGCACTTTATATCAGCAAAATCATAATGGAGTGATGCCAAGCAGACACAAGAATCAATCATAATCAAATTTACTAACAATTAACCATTTGCGTTATACTCGATTACCTGTCCAATTAAACATGTATAAAGTCGTTTAGTACAGTTTATTTACGAATTCGTTAGGATGTAGGGAATCATAATAAGTGACAAAGGGAAGTTAGCTCATTTAGAGGAACTATTTAAACTTAGATTGCAAGAGAGAGACCAATACGATTTGAAGCTCAACGCCCTGTTTAGAATCAAGGGGTTATCACAAAAATGAAAGTATTTAAAATCTTTTATCATAAATCAAAAAAAAAATACACAACGTTTGATGGACTTTAATTATAACATAAATACGAAAATATTTACGTTCAAGGTTGTAAATAACGTATTAATTAGTATAGTACATATGTCTATAAAGATATGTACTACAAAGGAGCTTTAAGTAGCCTACTGTAGTTATCAAAGGAAATAAGGGTCCAATTTTCATGGAGGCTTGTGTGACGTAGGGGAGGAATTTTCCATCCCTACTACACATATGCAAAGCCTTAAAAATTTATTTATCGTTCAGAGCCAAGAGAAAAGTTAAAAGAAAATAAGAGGAGTTTTATAAAAAAAGAGTTATATATTTGAATAATATAATAAAAAGGCGTAAAAAACGAAGGTATTACGACTGGTGCCAAGTGCCCAGGAGTAAATAATAAAATAAAATTATATATCTCTATAATAAGAAGTGTGAAAAGACAAAACATTACATATATAATAAGAGTTATATATATAATTGAATATGATAATAAGGTTAAAAACGAAAATATCACAAAGCTTAGTTCAAAATGCATCTCAACATTACATACCCCCACACATGGTCCACTAGCGATGACAGAGCGGCTGCAGAACTCTATTTGGTGTCGGACACCATCTGGGTGAAAGCGTTTGTTAGTGAATATTCCAGCACACTCTTGCTGGGGAACTAACTTCATTGATGTCTGAAATGAAGGAATTGTGATTATTTTATTGAATGAAAACAAATGCACCCGTTTTAGGCATTCATATTAAAACTTTGTCCACATCTTACATCACATAATAGTGTCAGGTAGTTGCTTCTCCTAACCAACCCAGATTCATGGTGGAAATAATGATAAAATATAAATAAAATTTTTAACAAAACAAAAAAACGACTTAAAAAAATGCACTCAAAAGTAAAAAAATAATATCGTATTCTTCTTTTTTTTTTTACAGTGAATACCGCACAAGAATCTCAACTGCTCCCGTCTGGAGCCAGTGATACTATGGCATCCCCAATTGGGGTATGTTGTGATGCTGAAGGTAGTGGGGAGGGGAAGGAGGTGGGGAAGAGGAAGGTTGGGAAGTACCTGGCTATTCAGATCTGGTCACCAAACACGGCTAAAGCCATTTTCAAGCAACGTTTCAATTCTGAATGGTGGTCTTACACCAGGGCGATACTGATAGTATCTTCCACTCTGAAACATGCCGCAAATATACAAAATATTATTTTAAATGAATTAGTTGTGAAATAACACAAATTAATCAAATAAAATTTATTTGCGCATGCCGGGTTCGAACCCGCGACCTCCGGATTGTGAGTCAAGAGTCTTACCCACTGGACTACGGAGGTCGTCGAATTTTTGGAGTCGGTGTCAGCCAAGGTAGGTTTGTAACTAGATACATAGTTATAGGTGAGATGGGCTTGTGTCGCACAAGCGACTTGACGCGGCGAGAGGCGAGAGCGGGGCCGCAGCGGCGCGGGGAGCTGTCAAGTGAACACGCCTGGCCGGGTACCTTTGCTGACACCGACTCCACAAATAACAATCGTACCTACATATTGATGAGTAGAAAAAGTAAGTTGATTAGGAAGTTGTAAAAGAACACGATATTATTTTTTTACTTTTGAGTGCATTTTTGAAGTCGTTTTTTTGTTTTGTTAAATTTTTTATTTATTTTTTTGATTTCTAGTGAACTGAAGTACACTGTCTGAATATGGGTAGAGCTACTAAACGTGCTGCTCATATGAGATAGACATAATTTGACCATAATGACGTTAGGATCAAATTAAGAGATTCGGCCGAGTTTCGTTAATTTGTCATGGATCCGATAATCAGAACCTAACCATACTCTCGTAAAATTACCCGTAAAGTACATCCTTTCCAATAAAAAAAGAATCAACGAAATCGGTTAGCGTTATATTGAGTTATTCATCCATTTGTCGCGCACATACGTAATGCAAATTTAAGACTTATATGGTTTTCTCATGGATGCCATTGTCGGAACTGAACCAGATTCAAATGGGACCACACGGAAAGCTCTAGCTTTCAAATAAAAAGAGAATCATCAATATCGGTTCTCCCAGTCAAAAGTTCTGAGGTAACATACATTTTAAAAAAATACAGTCGAATTGAGAACCTCCTCCTTTTTGAAGTCGTTTAAAAATAAAACAATAATTTACAGAGTTTTTTGCTCACTGTCAGCCTTACTAATAACAAAACGCCTTAACGAGCAGTCAACTGCATATTTGTTGCTTTCGCGGTGATCCGCGTTTTTACATCTTCACTAATAACACTTTCACGTATTTTATGATTTTTATGTTGGTCCCCTTGAATCCCACATAGATCTGCGCAGGCGCAGCGGCCATCTTGTTTTATAGACTTCGCGGTAAAACAATGTTTGACAATGTTCAGTTATATTTGCAGTTAAATTTATGTTTTTGACGATAATTTTCGTTTAAATGATCAATTCACTGTGATATTTGTGTAATTCAACATAATTACCAATGCTGGCCTTACTTTTTTTCAGTTTTAGTCCTTTAAATAATGTTTTGTTGATGATTTAGTTTCTTTCGGTTATTTCTGTTTTAGGTTATTTCTGAAATTTTATTTTTTAATGACTTTTCCGCGTGAATTTAATAAAACTTCCATGAAAGTAATATTATTTAATACTGTAAAAGCCTAATGCATGTGTAAATAAATACAAATTCGAGAAATCAACGTATTAATTGTGTAAAAATGAGTCCAAGATGTCAGTTTTTTCAGTTATTTTCAGAATTATCATTATATTTTTTATCCTTTTTAATTGTATGAACGAGAAAAAAGTGAAGTGACAGTTTTCTTCGAAATTCATAAAGAAAGAGGACTGTATTTTTAAAATAATGAATTTTCCTAAATTTTTCGACCATTTAAAAGAATATGTTTAGTCAGCTGTTTTTTTCAAATTTTTTCATGTTGAAACTTAAAATACTGCAATTTTCAAACATGATCGTATATTTCAGATACAAAAATCTAAAAGGCAATTCTATCTAGTTAATCTAAAGGTATATGCTTTTCCGACATCTTCAAAAATAAGAAATATACAAGACATTTAAAACACGTTGGAAAATTCCAAATTTCGTTCAGAAATTATAAATACAACAGTCGTATATAACAGATAAACTACCCCCTCAGGCTGTGTAAGCAGTGTATAAACCTTTTAATGAACATTTTTTTTATTTTCGTTATTTGTTTTTGGGGTGTTATGCCGTGTTGCGCTACCTCCTTCTTTAGCCAACGTTTCGGACATCGTTGCAGTGTCCATCATCTGGGCAGATCCGGCAGATCCGGTAGATGTGTTTACATTTTTTTAAATTAGTAATGTTTTCACATCCGCGGCCGTTTGTCAATTGAATAAAATTTTCACGGGTTTTTTTAGTAAGGCTGTGTGTGTGCAAGTTTTGTGTATTTACATTAAGATGAAGCCATAGTAAATAATGCAAAATCATACAAAATCATATGTTTTTGTTTTGAAAATTTGATCGCTTAGAAGTATTGTAGATGCTTCAATTAAATACTGCGTGTAGAACATACCTTGGCCCTTAAAAATTTCGGTCATTTTTTTAATAAGTCTTTTAATAAGCGTATAAAAAAATAAAGTATAAGGTCTAAAAAACACACTTTCAAGTCCAAACTCTCCTATTTATAAACCCCTTTTCGGTTATGGTTTTATTGTATAATGTGGCAAATTCAGTTTATTTTATAATGATCGCAAAAAAGTTGATATTTACACCCAATCTTCTCAAAATAAAATAAAATATGCATTTTCGCGTTGTTATTTTACAATACGGCCGCTAGTTGACGAATTCGGTTTTTCAAAGTGAACCCTATGGCGTCCACCGAAGAACTACTGTTCACGCCACAGTCGCCAAACCTCAGTCACGCCCCGAACTGAGCGGGAGATGGACGCGTCACTCCGCGTCGCTTGATTTCGTGAAATCAATTTTAAATTTCCGTTTTATTACAATAAACAGTGCGTAAAACAGGAATTCATATTTTTTACAGGTCTTTACGAAATCAACCTGTAAAACAAAAATCTCAAATACCTTTTCCAACCTTTCCAAAAGCTTTTTCTGAAGAATTTTTAAACTCCTCCCATAAAGGGCGTGAATTCCGATTTCGATTTTTTCCTGAACTAGTGGATCGCCTTAAGTATTTATTTCTTCTCTTTATTTCTACACACCCACATTTAAACATATTTTTGGCATACTTTCAAAAACAATAATATATAAACACAAGAGCATTAATGTAAAAGTCAGTATCTAATAAATCTATACTAATATTATAAATGCGAAACTGCGTGCGTTTGTTTGTCACGCTTTCACACATAAACATCAAAAAATATTTTTAAAATTCTTTCACTAATAGGAAACTACATTATACGCAAAACAAATTTGTTGCCAAGGAAACGATGTTGGCGTCGTAGTTAATATCGCTGAAATGTATGTACGCGCATAACATCTGAATGACTGCACCATATTAGATAAATTTTTTTATAGTAATTTTATATAAAACTACTGTTGAGCTCTGGCATTATGAAATTAGTATAAAAAAATGCAATAGGTGGCTCGCGAACATTTTGAAAACTGAATGTATGGAATGCGGGAGGCGGGGAGGGGTGGGAAGGGGATGGGGGAGGGAAAGGGGGGAGGGTGAATGGGGGGGGGGATGAGGGGGAGGGGAGGGGTATATATGGTGTAACTCTAAGTGACCAGCTCAGGTACGGGGGCTCCATCGAAACCAGAGTTAAGTTAGCCACTCAGAAACTGGGCGTACTGTACAGGGCCCGCAGATAACTTAATAGTACACAACTGCTAACCCTGTACAAATCGCAAGTGCGCCCCACGGTTGAATTTAGCAGCCACCTCTAGTCTGGAGCTCCAAAATACCTAAAAAAACCCTTGACTCTGTGCAGAAACGGGCGGTCCGTTCGATAGATTCTCCCATCTTAACAGACCGACTGCAATCTTTAGAGCACAGGCGTTAGGTGAAAATGCTGTCCTTGTTCTACCGGTATTACAATAAAAGATGCTCCGGGGAACTAGTGTTATTGATCCCCTCGGCACCGGTGCATAGTCGGGAAACACGCCAAATACGCGCCCAACATTTGTACGCGGTTGACATTAGTCACATGAGAACGGGTCGTTTCTATGACTCGTTCTTGAGTTCAACGGCTCGGCTGTGGAACGATTTGCCGGCCTCTCTGTTTCCTCCCTCCTACGACATGGGTATCTCCAAGACCCGTGTTCACTGCTTCCTTTCTTCAAAAAGACCCTCCACACAGCATCTTTAAAGATGACATAGGCCCTAAGGAAGTTATTTTCCACAGGACCTCCTGTGTGGAGTTAATGAAAAAAAAAAAATATATTTATTATAGATATGCATGTTAATAATATAGATAAAATATTATTTTTCACACAGAGGTTGTGTGTTGAAAATACGGCTTGTACGTAAAAAAATTATTTATATAGTTTATTTAATATTTAAAACATATGACATATGCCTACCTATTATTACTATTGAACTAGTTTAGATTTTTGAGACAAAAATTACAGGCCATGAAAATAAAAGAAATTATATTTGAATGTCGTTTAATAAGTATTGTAAAATAAAACACAAGTCAGATTTGAAGGTTGTACCTGACTTTTTTTTTTTTTACAGTGATTGCCGCACAAGAATCTCAACTGCTCCCGTCTGGAGCCAGTGAGACGATGGCATCCCCAATTGGGGTATGTTGTGAGGCTGAAGGTATTAGGGAGGGGAAGGAGGTGGGGAAGAGGAAGGTTGGGAAGTACCTGGCTATTCAGATCTGGTCACCAAACACGGCTAAAGCCATTTTCAAGCAACGTTTCAATTCTGAATGGTGGTCTTACACCAGGGCGATACTGATAGTATCTTCCAATTTGAAATAACGAGGGTGTATTTTTAGTTCGCGGAATGGGGGGTAAGGAGTGGAAATAAAAATCCAAAAATATTTTTCCTTTTCAATATAATTCACCTGCTACCCTAATACATTTTTCGGATCTGTCAATTAGGTTTGTCTTTGTACGTAAAATACACCGAAATTCCATCTTTCATTTCACTTCAACTTTTTCCAACGAAGTTCTTTTTTCAAGTTTGGAAATTGGTAATAATCACTGGGAGGCAGGTCAGGACTGAAGAGTGGGTGTGGCAAAATGTCGAAACCCACCTTCTGCAGGGCAGCCATCGCAACACGGCTCTTGGGAACAGTCGCGTTGTCGTGCAGAAGGAGGACACTTTTGTCTATTTTCTCCTTTTCTCCTTGATGGCTTCTTCCTTTAACTACTCTAATCACTTAAACTTCTTGGGTGGTAGTGTGCCTTTCTGTGCCACTGCATTGAGTCCTGTTTATACTCAGGACCATAATGATGAACCCAAGTTTCGCCACCAGTAACAATTTGAGCCAACACTTCATCTTTATCTGCCCTACAGAGGTCCAAAAATGCACGAGAACACGCCACGCGCTGTAGTTTTTTTTTGAGGCGGCGCGGCGTGAGCATTCCGGCACCCATCTTCAGTCATGCCAAGATAATTGTGAAGAATTTTTAAAATGGTTGTATCTGATACTTCCAACTATTTCTGCGAGCTGTTTCTTCTTTAGTCGGGCATCTTCTAATATAAAATTTTCAACATTTTGAATAATTTCCGGAGTGGTCACCTCGATCGGCCTTCCTGACCTTGGGTCGTCATCAAGTGACTCCCTGCCTTGTTTATAGAGGGTATGCCACTTGTAAACCACAGTTTTACTTAGACAAGAGTTCCCGTAAATGGATGACATCTTTATCAGTATGGTCGAAACTGATTTTCCTTGCTTGGTAAGGAACTTTATAACAGCGCGGAACTCAATTTTCTCCATATTTCACAATTTCTTCCCGATTAGCTTGTTTGGTCGATGATAGCTCAAAGACTAATGACCTTACTACGAAAAAACCCGGTGTTTATACTAATAATGAGTTGTTCAATTAATACCTAACTCAGCGACGCCCTCACTAAACACTTACCTACCCATTCTGCGAACTTAAAAATCTCCCCTCGTGGCTTTGGTAATTTTTATATATTCTGCTAAATGAGTTCTTTTCAAGTTAGCTTGTACAAGGATAAGGACAAATCAAGCACACAAACATCACCCACATACTGACCAGTGGCCCGTCCAACTCTTCTTAGACTATTATCTTATACAAGGACAAGGACAAATCAAGCACACAAACATCACCCACATACTGACCAGTGGCCCGTCCAACTCTACATAGACTATTATCTTATACAAGGACAAGGACAAATCAAGCACACAAACATCACCCACATACTGGCCAGTGGCCCGTCCAACTCTACATAGACTATTATCTTATACAAGGACAAGGACAAATCAAGCACACAAACATCACCCACATACTGGCCAGTGGCCCGTCCAACTCTACATAGACTATTATCTTATACAAGGACAAGGACAAATCAAGCACACAAACATCACCCACATACTGGCCAGTGGCCCGTCCAACTCTACATAGACTATTATCTTATACAAGGACAAGGACAAATCAAGCACACAAACATCACCCACATACTGGCCAGTGGCCCGTCCAACTCTACATAGACTATTATCTTATACAAGGACAAGGACAAATCAAGCACACAAACATCACCCACATACTGGCCAGTGGCCCGTCCAACTCTACATAGACTATTATCTTATACAAGGACAAGGACAAATCAAGCACTCAAACATCACCCACATACTGGCCAGTGGCCTGTCCAAAGATATCGAAATATAAGTAGATGTGCTATCTGCTATTTTTACTATGTGGGTCTGCGCTTCCGGGTGTCGCCGATATTGTTTACGAATTAAAAAATAAACTAAAATAACAAATAATTAACGAATAAACCAAACGAACGTTTAACAAAATATATTGTTCACCAATATTATTGCACATTTTCAAAGAATCAACGAAATGAACAAATTCTTTTTGTATGAAAACTACTCTAATTAGCGCGTAGTCCGGCAACAGTTGCGCGGACATCATAGCATATCTCTTCTGTATTTGAATATAATTGGGCCTGTCCAACTCTACAAAGACTATATTATCTTATACAAGGACAAGGATAAATCAAGCACACAAACATCACCCACATACTGGCCAGTGGCCTGTCCAACTCTACATAGACTATTATCTTATACAACAGGGGTACCCAAACCGTCGATCGCGATCGACCGGTCGATCGCAAGTGCTTTTTGAGTCGATCTCAAGAAAATTTGCCGATGTAAATAGATCTTTTCACAGTTTTTGTTTCAGGTGATTGTCAATTAGGCCTCATTAAAACCGCACATTTTTCATGACTTATTGTTTACAATTTATTTGGATCTGTCAATGGTCGCGCCTTTTTTTATTGTTCACTCTATCCTCATCTAAGGTGAGTGACGTCACAAGTCCCCATAGAAAAAAAATCGTCTAATTATTGCAGATTCATGGTGAAATATTGTCGAAAATTTCCCCCTTTAAAAAATGATGTTTTCGATCTAGTTTCTAGTATGTGGTTTGGTTTATTTATGAGTCAGCCAGTCCGAGTTGTAAATAAAAGGCGATATGAAATTTATTAATAAATAATACAAAATGCGATGCGGCAAAAGTAAAGCGTATCATTTTAATAACGATTGGCACTTTTAAGGGGCGGCAAAATTTTACAATAAATAATAATAATATCTTGTAAAAATTTTAACCCGTTTCAATTCATATAATTGTCGCACTCACATTTTGAACCGATTGAAATGAGCACGGAATTTTTCATTACTTATTCTGTGGCGAAACTGATAACCGTCAACACGCGAACATTGTTTTCGCTGACTAAGTTTCCACGTCGTATTCTCAAATGCAAGTACGGAAAAAGTTTACTAAAATCGACGTCCTCATCCAGTCTGCTATATCAACCAGTGAGTTTTACGCTTCCTTTTTTCCCACCTTCTAAGAAAGTTCCTTAAATTCACCATTTTTTTACAAACACCGTTTATGTGCTGCCAGAATCAAAGAGAAACCATTTTCATGATCTGAGTGTAGTTTTAATTCGCCGCACACAGATTTAATTAAAACCAGTTTTGTGTTCAGAATGTAAATTTCCGATTGTGGATTCATCCGCTGACACATTTTGAAAGAAAAACATTATCTCTTTCGAAGTGCCATTTATTAAATTGTTGTTGTTGACTATTTATGTACTGCCAGAATCAAAGAAAAACCATTTTTATGTTCGGAGTGTAGTTTTAATTCACCGCATACAGATTTAATTGAGACCAGTTTTGTGTTCACAATAAATATAAAGATAAATTATATAACATGCTAAATCTTTTTACATGGATACCATTCTCGATCTCCGAAAACAGTTACAAATTTGTAGTAGCTTTTAAGTAGATTTATAAAGATGATTTTTATTGGAAGAATTCTCGTCACATGGGATATAAAATGAGGTCCCAATTTCTACCCCCCCTCCCCCTCTCCGGCACTTGAAAATCTGTGGTTGAAGTACCTAAATGTACACATACTTGCAGCCTCTCATAGTCGATCCATCGGAGTCGAATAATATTGAGGTCGATCGCCAGCAGTTCAAGTTTGGGCACCCCTGTTATAAGAGGATACGGACAAATCAAGCACACAAACATCATCCACATACTGGCCAGTGGCCTGTCCACCTCTACATAGACTATTATCTTATACAAGCACAAGGACAAATCAAGCACACAAACATCACCCACATACTGGCCAGTGGCCTGTCCAACTCTACATAGACTATTATCTTATACAAGGACAAGGACAAATCAAGCACACAAACATCACCCACATACTGGCCAGTGGCCCGTCCAACTCTACATAGACTATTATCTTATACAAGGACAAGGACAAATCAAGCACACAAACATCACCCACATACTGGCCAGTGGCCCGTCCAACTCTACATAGACTATTATCTTATACAAGGACAAGGACAAATCAAGCACTCAAACATCACCCACATACTGGCCAGTGGCCTGTCCAAAGATATCGAAATATAAGTAGATGTGCTATCTGCTATTTTTACTATGTGGGTCTGCGCTTCCGGGTGTCGCCGATATTGTTTACGAATTAAAAAATAAACTAAAATAACAAATAATTAACGAATAAACCAAACGAACGTTTAACAAAATATATTGTTCACCAATATTATTGCACATTTTCAAAGAATCAACGAAATGAACAAATTCTTTTTGTATGAAAACTACTCTAATTAGCGCGTAGTCCGGCAACAGTTGCGCGGACATCATAGCATATCTCTTCTGTATTTGAATATAATTGGGCCTGTCCAACTCTACAAAGACTATATTATCTTATACAAGGACAAGGATAAATCAAGCACACAAACATCACCCACATACTGGCCAGTGGCCTGTCCAACTCTACATAGACTATTATCTTATACAACAGGGGTACCCAAACCGTCGATCGCGATCGACCGGTCGATCGCAAGTGCTTTTTGAGTCGATCTCAAGAAAATTTGCCGATGTAAATAGATCGTTTCACAGTTTTTGTTTCAGATGATTGTCAATTAGGCCTCATTAAAACCGCACATTTTTCATGACTTATTGTTTACAATTTATTTGGATCTGTCAATGGTCGCGCCTTTTTTTATTGTTCACTCTATCCTCATCTAAGGTGAGTGACGTCACAAGTCCCCATAGAAAAAAAATCGTCTAATTATTGCAGATTCATGGTGAAATATTGTCGAAAATTTCCCCCTTTAAAAAATGATGTTTTCGATCTAGTTTCTAGTATGTGGTTTGGTTTATTTATGAGTCAGCCAGTCCGAGTTGTAAATAAAAGGCGATATGAAATTTATTAATAAATAATACAAAATGCGATGCGGCAAAAGTAAAGCGTATCATTTTAATAACGATTGGCACTTTTAAGGGGCGGCAAAATTTTACAATAAATAATAATAATATCTTGTAAAAATTTTAACCCGTTTCAATTCATATAATTGTCGCACTCACATTTTGAACCGATTGAAATGAGCACGGAATTTTTCATTACTTATTCTGTGGCGAAACTGATAACCGTCAACACGCGAACATTGTTTTCGCTGACTAAGTTTCCACGTCGTATTCTCAAATGCAAGTACGGAAAAAGTTTACTAAAATCGACGTCCTCATCCAGTCTGCTATATCAACCAGTGAGTTTTACGCTTCCTTTTTTCCCACCTTCTAAGAAAGTTCCTTAAATTCACCATTTTTTTACAAACACCGTTTATGTGCTGCCAGAATCAAAGAGAAACCATTTTCATGATCTGAGTGTAGTTTTAATTCGCCGCACACAGATTTAATTAAAACCAGTTTTGTGTTCAGAATGTAAATTTCCGATTGTGGATTCATCCGCTGACACATTTTGAAAGAAAAACATTATCTCTTTCGAAGTGCCATTTATTAAATTGTTGTTGTTGACTATTTATGTACTGCCAGAATCAAAGAAAAACCATTTTTATGTTCGGAGTGTAGTTTTAATTCACCGCATACAGATTTAATTGAGACCAGTTTTGTGTTCACAATAAATATAAAGATAAATTATATAACATGCTAAATCTTTTTACATGGATACCATTCTCGATCTCCGAAAACAGTTACAAATTTGTAGTAGCTTTTAAGTAGATTTATAAAGATGATTTTTATTGGAAGAATTCTCGTCACATGGGATATAAAATGAGGTCCCAATTTCTACCCCCCCTCCCCCTCTCCGGCACTTGAAAATCTGTGGTTGAAGTACCTAAATGTACACATACTTGCAGCCTCTCATAGTCGATCCATCGGAGTCGAATAATATTGAGGTCGATCGCCAGCAGTTCAAGTTTGGGCACCCCTGTTATAAGAGGATACGGACAAATCAAGCACACAAACATCATCCACATACTGGCCAGTGGCCTGTCCACCTCTACATAGACTATTATCTTATACAAGCACAAGGACAAATCAAGCACACAAACATCACCCACATACTGGCCAGTGGCCTGTCCAACTCTACATAGACTATTATCTTATACAAGGACAAATCAAGCACACAAACATCACCCACATACTCAATCGTAACAATACTATTGTTGAGTGAGGACGTCTGCTTTGTGATACTCCACTGCTTAACCACTATTAGTATTTACAACAATAAGTTTGTACCTACTATATTACATTCCGTTTACCAGTGATCATAAAGTGTGTTGTAGGGTGACCACCATTCATTTATAAGTTGTGAGTCATTATTTCTTTAAGTAAATCGTTTACAATGCCCAACAATCAGAATCTAGTGCAAACTAGGTCTTAGGCATCGGATTCTCCAGCAGTAAACAAGGATCATTTTGGAAAAATTGTAGAATATATGGATTAAAAAAATGGAAGAATTTAAGCTACAAGTTTTTGCAAAAATTGAACTTGAATCGTCAACATTGAAAAAAAATCTCAAATCTGAGATATCCGACATGAGAAAAAGCATTGAATTTATTGGTCAACAATATGATGAAATAACTAATAATATCGGAAAAATGATGCAATTAAAAAAAATGTGAATAACTTGGAAAACGCAAATTCTATCAAAGATCAAAAAACAAAACATTTAGAAATTCGTCTAGCTGATAAAGAACAACAAAATGTAAGCTATAATTGTGCTGAATTGTCAGGCCTAGAAACCTTGATGAATGAAAATTCTGTGGAAACCGTGGAAAGATTCATAAAAAAATTGACATTCGGACTGAACCAGGTAGAATAAATAAAGTTACTCAATATCCTGTTAAAACTATTAATAAACCCGGAGCTCAGAGGATGATCATCCATTTCAAAGATGAAAAGTCCCAATCTTAATTTCTCAACGCACGCAAAAGTATAAAGCAATTGAAGGACAGGAACATCTTCATTGGAGAAGTTCTATCATCATATTCCAAAACCCTTCTTTGGAATACTAAACAAAAAGCTAAAGAAGCTAAATTTCAATTTGTGTGGTTTCGGAACAATAAAATTTGCGTGCAAAAGAACCCAGAACTATCTTCAAGAGTTATTATCGTCAAAAACGAAGATGATTTGAATAAATTGTCGTAATCTTCCATCCTAAGTCTGACACTTTTATTGAAAAAAAATGGATGATTTGGAAAACATAAATAATATGACCGACAATACTGAACCTAACATAACTTTTGAAGATTCATTAGCTTGCACAAAAATTCTGAAAGATTAAAATTTTTCTTTACTATGCATGAATATTAGTAGTCTAAGTAAGAATTTTAATGAAACTGTTTCAATGCTGGATTGCGTTAATCATAGTCCGGAAGTACTAGTCTTTACAGAGGCTTATCTGAGCAGTGTAATTAATATGCCTAGCATTCCACAGTACGTAGTCTACAAAACTATGATGAACAATTTGCAAAATGATGGAGTAGTTATCTATGTAAGGCAAAAGATTTAGGTAACTGTTAAGGAAATTGCTCTCCCCAGTGCAAACTGCTTGAAAATGCAATTATCCAATACCATATGTTTATTAGCTGTATATCGATCTCCATCCCAGACTAAAATAGACAACTTTTTCGACTCATTGAATGAATTCCTTGCATTTGAATCCTTGCATAATAAGGAGATTATCTTATGTGGGGACTTAGATATTGATACCCTAGATTTGAAGAACATAAAAACAAAAAAAAATACTTATTACTTCTGGCGTTTCATGGTACGAAGCCCATAATAAACTCACCAACAAGAGTAATTCCTAACAAATCAAGCTGCATTGATCATATTACGGCAAAATCAAAATTTAAACCTCAGGGAGCAGCTTTTACTACTGGCATAATAGACCATTATGCAATTTTAGTTTTGAGCTTAAATTATGCATTATAATATGCAAGGCTGAGGTGTGTAAATAACCCCGGACCCTCTGGGCTTAATACCCAAGAAATTATGATTATGAAAACTCTACTTGTATATCACAAAGGAATGGCACAAAAAAACCCCGGCGGGAAATAACAGATCCACCAACCTTGTTTTGTAGTTATATGCAGCTTGGAGGACTCCGTAATCTTATCCGCTTAAAATTCAGATATGTAATTTCTTTTGTGACTTGAAACTTGCCCAAGAGATGAGATTTGTCAATTAATACACAACTCATAAGTTTTCACAATGACAAGAAAAAAAATTTTCATAAAAACAGATGAAGTCAGTTATTTACTTGTTTGAATTCTATTATCAAACCAACAGGTGTCTCTGTTAAATCCAAAGAGTACCTACCTAACTACCATCCTTGTGATATAAATAGATTTATTTAAATATTAGAACAAACAAAATAAACATCATGTAATGCCTAACCAAATCTAATATAAAAATATTTCAAATAATAATGTAAAACCTAAATATGTTATTGACAACAACCTCTTCAAGACCAAATTAAAGGAAGAATCCTGGGATATAGTTCTATCAACAAATGACGTCAATCTGGCAACCGATAATTTCATAAAATGTTTGAAAACCCATGTGCAAAGTTGTACGTCAGTACAAAAAGAGAAACATAGTATGAGACATCTAAAACCATGGATAAAAGCTGGATTAATCAAATGCCTCAGAACACGCGATAAATTGCACAACAGATGTAGTAGAGAAATCTATAACTTGGAACTGCTTGAATATTATAAGCGATATCGAAACTGGTGTTCTAGGATAATACGAACAACAAAACAAGCATATTTTAGAAGAAAATTAGATGACGTCAATGGTAACATTTAACAACAGTGGACAATTATAAAGGAGGCTATAAACCTTAACAATCAACGTCAATAAAACTAAATGGATGACATTTGGACGACTAGATCACTCTGAATCAGTGATACTGTTAAATGCTTGCAATGTCGAAAAGGTGGAAAGATTTAGATACCTCGGCAGTATTCTCACGGAGACTCTTGACCCAGATGTGGAGATTAGATGCAGAATTGAAGCAGCAAGAACTGCGTTCATTAAAATGAAATCCCTCTTCTGCAATGACAATATCAGCTTAAAACTAAGGCAGAGAATGCTAAAATGTTATGTGTGGTCGGTCTTGCTCTATGGATGTGAAACATGGACCTTGAAAGTAAATACCATGAACAGGTTAGAGGCTTTTGAAATGTGGCTTCACCGGAGAATGCTCAAGGTTCCATGGACCGACATGATCACCAACACAGAAATTCTCAGGCGGGCTAGAGCAGATAGAGAACTGCTTACATTAATAAAAATCAGGAAAATTTCATATCTGGGTCATATACTTCGAGGGGAGAAGTATCACTTGCTCCATTTGATATTGAAAGGCAAGATAGAGGGTCGCCGAGGGCCTGGTAGGAGACAAATGTCTTGGCTGCGTAATATACGAGAGTGGACCGGAATTAGAAGTGTGGAGGAGCTATTCCGGGCAGCGCAAGACAGAGAGACATTCTCAAGAGTGATCGCCAACGTCGGGGGGACCTGATACGGCACGCAAAGAAGAAGAAACCTTAAAAGGGAACAAACTACCATAAAAAATTGAAAATTAATAATATTATTACTTCAATGGAAGAGAGTCCAAATATAATTACTAATCACATTAATGACTTCTTCAGTGACATTGGTCCAAGTTTCGCTAACAATTTGTTCAGTGATAATAAAACGAGTGAGCCGTATCTTTTGAAGGATTTTAAATCTGAACTTCACACATTACCGGGGACAATTTTGACTTTAAGCAAACTAACATTTCTGAAGTGACAAATGTGATAAATGATTTAAAAATGTCTTTCTCATGCGGTATTGATTCTATAAGTGTTATGATATATAAACTCCATATCTCTTATAATTAATATTAGCTTCAGGAGTGGGATGTTCCCTTCTCACTGTAAGAAAGCTAAAGTGATTCCTCTTTTTAAAGGTGGAGATCAACTAGATGTCAATAATTATAGACCTATATCCTTCTCAACACGCTTTCAAAAGTAATAGAGAGATTGGCTAAGTCGAGATTGGTATCATTCTTAGAAACAAATAAAGTACTTTCTAGCAACGATTTTGGTTTCAGAGAAAATAAAGGAACGAGTGATGCAGTATTGAGGTTATTGTCGAAAGTCACTAGTGCCCTGGATTATGGAAACAAAGCCTTAGCTGTGTTCTTAGATCTATCAAAGGCATTTGACACGGTTTCCCATGGATTACTCCTCAAAAAATTATCTTCTCTTGGCATTCCACATTCCAGTACAGCATTAAGTTGGTTCAAATCCTACCTTAGCGATAGAACGCAACAAAGAGAGATAAATAATAATTTAAGCACAAGCAAACATATCTCTTTTGGGGTTTCACAAGGTACTTGGACCAATATTGTTTTTAATCTACATTAATGATTTGTGTAATTTAGATATTCCTGGTAATATTGTTAGTTTCGCAGACTGTTCGTTTCGTTTCGTTTTCCTGGATGACTCAATGTTCCAAAATTCTTCAGAGAAACGGCCTGGATGGAGGCAATACCCAGAACAGAAGATATTACAACCTGAGAACGAGAAGAGCCGACCCCAACAGCCTACCTGGGCAATGAGTTGGGACAGCGCAAGGAAGAAGAAGAATATTGTTAGATTCGCAGACGACACTGCTTTAATATTTGAGGGTAAAACCTGGAAAGATGATTTTGACAAATGTGATTCAGGACTAACAAGAGTAAAGAGTTGGCTAAATAATAACATCTTAACTTTGAACACATCAAAATCAAAATATGTAACTTTTAGCATATCATCAAAAAGTAAGCCTTCCGAAACTAATAATCTAATTATACACAATTTTCTGGACAATTGTAATTGCCACCCTTTAGAAAGAGTAGACTGTATTAGGTACCTAGGTGTAAATATTGATAAATTTTTGAGATGGAACATCCATATTGATATGTTAACAAAAAATATCAGGAGACTTACCTATATTTTTAAAGAACTTCGTCGTATACTGGATAAAGAGAAATTAAAATCTGTTTATTATGTCTTAGTACAATCTCAACTTTCTTAAAATACTGTATGCTGGGGATACTGTCTAAAGTCCAATGTAGAGCCACTAAATATTGCTCACAAATTAATTCTTAAAGTCATGTACAAAAAAAAGTCATTATAGATCGAAACTACTTTACAAGGAATCTAATGTTACGTGTATAAAACAGCTGTAAATCTCAAAAAAATAAGTAGATTTTTTATCAATACTTATTCTGCAGAAAGAACCCAACAAATCCACACCACTAGAATTGGCTCAACAATGAACTTTGTCGCAATAAGTACTAAAACATCTTTTGGCCAAAGAAGCTTTTTATATCAGGCTCCACTTATGTTTAATATTCTGCCAAATTACATTAAGTCTTCCAATTCATTAGCTAAATTTAAAAAAAAAAGTTTATATCTTTGTGTTGTCAGAGGATTGGCATACTATTTTTAATCCTTGGCCTTTTTTAAACAATAAGATTTTTTATTTTAAAATAATATTTTTTTTTTGATAATATTGTTTTTTAAATAATAAGATTTTTTTGTTTTTTAAAAAACCAGATTTTATTTGAGTTCTATTTGTCAAAATCGGAGTGTCACCCTAGTTGTTTTGAACTACCTTTGTTTCTTGGTGGGTATAGTAATTAAGGATTTGTCTTATGGTCTATATTGTTACAAATTACCCATCTGGTCACCTATATAATATTGTTATTTCTTACTTTCTGCATATAATATTTTAGTGTTTTGGATGTAGTGTTTGATATTTTAGTGATTTGTGTGTAAATGCATCACTCAATTTTACGAATGTTAAGCTCAATACAGGCTGCTGGTTCTAGTGAGGTTAATATTTTTGTATGTAAAAAAAAAATAAGAACACATGTATGGTGAGAAATTATAAATAAATACTGGCCAGTGGCCCGTTCAACTCTACATAGACTATTATCTTATACAAGGACAAGAACAAATCAAGCACACAACGTCAACCACATACTGGCCAGTGGCCCGTCCAACTCTACATAGACTATTATCTTATACAAGAACAAGGACAAATCAAGCACACAACGTCAACCACATACTGGCCAGTGGCCCGTCCAACTCTACATAGACTATTATCTTATACAAGAACAAGGACAAATCAAGCACACAACGTCAACCACATACTGGCCAGTGGCCTGTCCAAATCCACATAGACTATTATCTTATACAAGGACAAGGACAAATCAAGCACACAACGTCAACCACATACTGGCCAGTGGCCTGTCCAAATCCACATAGACTATTATCTTATACAAGGACAAGGACAAATCAAGCACACAACGTCAACCACATACTGGCCAGTGGCCTGTCCAAATCCACATAGACTATTATCTTATACAAGGACAAGGACAAATCAAGCACACAACGTCAACCACATACTGGCCAGTGGCCTGTCCAAATCCACATAGACTATTATCTTATACAAGGACAAGGACAAATCAAGCACACAATGTCAACCACATACTGGCCAGTGGCCTGTCCAAATCCACATAGACTATTATCTTATACAAGGACAAGGACAAATCAAGCACACCAACATCACCCACATACTGGCCAGTAGCCCGTCCTTTTCCTGTACCGTAAACTATACTTGATTGTAAAACTAACTAACCATAACGCCATTTCCGCAGAAGTAGGCAGAGAAAATAGTCCACCACACGCCATGGCACACACTCCTTGCTTCATCCACATTCATACATCGTCTCATAAATACTCTTCTGTTATTCTGACTCTTGACGTGACCCGACATAAAAATTTCATTCGCTTTTTTTTACGTTTGCCCCACACAGGAGGCCCTGAGGAAAATAATTTCCCTCAGGGCCTATGTCATCTTAGGATATGCTGTGTGGGGGGTCTTTTTAAGGAAGGGAAGGATAAGAAATTCTCGGAAGGAAAAAGGTGTGAGGGATGTGTAGGAATCTGGGGTGGGGTGTGTCCAAGAGTGATGAATATATAAATCCATCCCTCCCACTGGGTTTCAAGGCGATGGGTCGAGAGAGTTCAACTGAAGAGGTCAAAAGGTCTCCCTCAACCAGTCTCTACCGATCCGGCATTCTACGCAGTAGGCGGGCAAATGCGTTCGCCGCCAAGACTTAAGACAAACCTTACCCCCATGAACCCGGACACCCCTGCTAAATCGCCAAACGTAGCGAACCACTTTGGGTGTCGTATGGCAGAGGTGTTGGTTATCTAATTAATAGTTCCCGGGGCGCGGTACCCAAACCGCCTCCCAAATTGAAATTGCTTGATCGGACAATGTCTTTGGGAGCCGGGTATGGGCACCGCCACCACGGGAACCATTTATTGGATAACTAACTCCTCTACCGTAGGTAACCCCAAGTGATTGGAAACGTTTGGTGACTTCAGGAGTGCCCAGGTTCATTTGGTGATGTTTGTCCAGGTCTTGGCAGTGGATGCGTCTGCCCACCAGCTGGATGGCAGGCCGGATCAGGACATAATGGTTGAGGGAGTTCCTCTGACTTTTGCAGCCGTGCTCACTCACAACATTGCCTAGCACCGCAGTGAGAGGATGGATTCATATGTCCGTCACTCCTGGACACACTGATTCCCAGATTCCTACCCACCCCTCGTAACTTTTAAATTTTTAGAATTTACTCTCCCCGCTTTACTAAAAAAAAACCCTTCACGCAGCATCCCCAAAGATAACATAGGCCCTGAGAGAAATTATTTTTCTTATGGCATCCTGTGTGGAGCTAATGTAAAAAAAATGTTTTCTCGATAATAAGAAATGTTTTTAAGTTTTATGTGAAAGTATGTAAGTACATCAGAGCAGAGTACTGTGAGGTGTGATCTTATAATAATAAATTTGGACAACTTATATAGCGCTGTTTTTGCGAAAAATCGCCTCAAGAGCGCTGATTTACGCTGATGAGCAAGAGCGAGCATTTCTTATGTAAGAAATGTAAATAAAATAATACTTTCTTCATCATCAAGGCAGACAAATAAGTTCTTACTTTAACACGAGCTCTCAATGTTTGGTCCCACCCAGTTAGGACCAGGCCACTATAGGGAAGAGGGGTGCCCGTGTGGAGACAGGTGGGGAGAATTCTGCTGGTGAAAGTTATCCTGAAATTGATAAAAATGGTTAGAAATAAGTTTTTATTTTTCGAGTTACCAGTTTTAGTAGTCCAACGCGATAGTTTTCCTGAAATGTGACATATTCAAAGAGAAGTGGAAAAACAATAAAAAATGAACAGTTTTACAAAAAGAAAAGATTATTGGCGCAAAGAGATGTTTGATGATGCGACTAAGGGTGACTCCATGCTCAATGGAGGCAACCATGGGATTCTTGGATTGGCGTAATCTGCGCCATTATATCCTTCCGGGAACATTTCCGCAGCGCTGCAGTACCTACCTCAGGAACTTGCGTAATATGCACCATTGTTTATTTTTAGATTAGTCGCGTGTTCGGTTCCTCTGCTGGCTATGTTCTCCATCACGACACAAGCAATATTTTCCACTTACTGTGGTTGTTAGTAGGAGATTTTCAAATATTATCACGTTATTAGTAAACCGGAAATGTTTGCCGCCAAGATCAAGACAAATCTCATCCCATGAACCCGGGCACTCCTGCTGAATCACGAAACATAGCAAACCACTTTAAGTGACTTGCGGCAGGGGTGTTGGTTATCCAATAAATGTTTACTTTTTTTCCCTTCAAATTTTGTATGTTTTGATAAAATATATTGCAGAATTATGGCAGGTCTGAAGATGGGGGAAATAGCTTAGATGTTACAGTAAATTTCCGGATAAAACTCCAGAGTAAAAGTTCCTGTCTCACAATTGATCTTAATTATTATTACTGTTCTTTTGCGCCATTTTTGCTAACATTGTTACTACGAGTATATAAAAAAAGATTAAGAAATATGCTCACCGTCTGTCTACCTCCACCAAAGCGATTTCGTTGTACACTAGGGAGATAGTGGAGTTAAACTCTGGATGGATAACTATTTTACTAATTTTGTATTTAACATCCGGATACAACGGGTTGAATCTCCACCCCAGTCCAACATATTTAATAATTCCGGATCTGAAACAAAAGGAGTGATGATAGCGGCACATTATTACATTTTCTTTGATAAATGACCATTGCTTTATGCAAACATTTCCTCTTACGTGTGTCTAATTCAATCAGTACATCACCTGAAATAATTTCAAGGAGTTTTGCTTTTGGTTTGCTAACCTGATCTTTCTCACTAACTCTCTGAAATCTAAATGTAACACCTCTAGTTGTGGAGCTCTGTACTCTCTAGGTATCTATAGCCTTCACAGAACTAACTCTCTGAAATCTAAATGTAACACCTCTAGTTATGGAGCTCTGTACTCTCTAGGTATCTATAGCCTTCACCGAAATAACTCTCTGAAATCTAAATGTAACACCTCTAGTTGTGGAGCTCTGTACTCTCTAGGTATCTGTCTATAGCCTTCACAGAACTAACTCTTTGACATCTAAATGTAACACCTCTAGTTGTGGAGCTCTGTACTTTCAATGTATCTATAGCCTTCACAGAACTAACTCTCTGAACTCTAAATGTAACACTTCTAGTTGTGGGGCTCTGTACTCTCTAGGTATCTGTCTATAGCCTTCACAGAACTAACTCTCTGAAATCTAAATGTAACACCTCTAGTTGTGGAGCTCTGTACTCTCTAGGTATCTATAGCCTTCACAGAACTAACTCTCTGAAATCTAAATGTAACACCTCTAGTTGTGAAGCTCTGTACTCTCTAGGTATCTATAGCCTTCACAGAACTAACTCTCTGAAATCTAAATGTAACACCTCTAGTTGTGGAGCTCTGTACTCTCTAGGTATCTGTCTATAGCCTTCACAGAACTAACTCTCTGAAATCTAAATGTAACACCTCTAGTTGTGGAGCTCTGTACTCTCTAGGTATCTATAGCCTTCACAGAACTAACTCTCTGAAATCTAAATGTAACACCTCTAGTTGTGGAGCTCTGTACTCTCTAGGTATCTATAGCCTTCACAGAACTAACTCTCTGAAATCTAAATGTAACACCTCTAGTTATGGAGCTCTGTACTCTCTAGGTATCTATAGCCTTCACCGAACTAACTCTCTGAAATCTAAATGTAACACCTCTAGTTGTGGAGCTCTGTACTCTCTAGGTATCTGTCTATAGCCTTCACAGAACTAACTCTTTGAAATCTAAATGTAACACCTCTAGTTGTGGAGCTCTGTACTTTCAATGTATCTATAGCCTTCACAGAACTAACTCTCTGAACTCTAAATGTAACACTTCTAGTTGTGGGGCTCTGTACTCTCTAGGTATCTATAGCCTTCACAGAACTAAATCTCTGAAATCTAAATATAACACCTCTAGTTGTGGAGCTCTGTACTCTCTAGGTATCTGTCTATAGCCTTCACAGAACTAACTCTCTGAAATCTAAATGTAACACCTCTAGTTGTGGAGCTCTGTACTCTCTAGGTATCTATAGCCTTCACCGAACTAACTCTCTGAAATCTAAATGTAACACCTCTAGTTGTGGAGCTCTGTACTCTCTAGGTATCTGTCTATAGCCTTCACAGAACTAACTCTCTGAAATCTAAATGTAACACCTCTAGTTGTGGAGCTCTGTACTCTCTAGGTATCTATAGCCTTCACCGAACTAACTCTCTGAAATCTAAATGTAACACCTCTAGTTGTGGAGCTCTGTACTCTCTAGGTATCTGTCTATAGCCTTCACAGAACTAACTCTCTGAAATCTAAATGTAACACCTCTAGTTGTGGAGCTCTGTACTCTCTAGGTATCTATAGCCTTCACCGAACTAACTCTCTGAAATCTAAATGTAACACCTCTAGTTGTGGAGCTCTGTACTCTCTAGGTATCTGTCTATAGCCTTCACAGAACTAACTCTCTGAAATCTAAATGTAACACCTCTAGTTGTGGAGCTCTGTACTCTCTAGGTATCTATAGCCTTCACCGAACTAACTCTCTGAAATCTAAATGTAACACCTCTAGTTGTGGAGCTCTGTACTCTCTAGGTATCTATAGCCTTCACAGAACTTAATCTCTGAAATCTAAATATAACACCTCTAGTTGTGGAGCTCTGTACTCTCTAGGTATCTGTCTATAGCCTTCACAGAACTAACTCTTTGAAATCTAAATGTAACACCTCTAGTTGTGGAGCTCTGTACTTTCAATGTATCTATAGCCTTCACAGAACTAACTCTCTGAACTCTAAATGTAACACTTCTAGTTGTGGGGCTCTGTACTCTCTAGGTATCTATAGCCTTCACAGAACAAAATCTCTGAAATCTAAATATAACACCTCTAGTTGTGGAGCTCTGTACTCTCTAGGTATCTGTCTATAGCCTTCACAGAACTAACTCTTTGAAATCTAAATGTAACACCTCTAGTTGCGGAGCTCTGTACTTTCTATGTATCTATAGCCTTCACAGAACACAGCGAGGCGAGGTCACCACCAGTCAGAGGTCACTCACCAAACAACTGATACTGTTTTAAGCTTTCAAAATTAATTTAACCAAAAAAACATTTCCATTAAAATTTCATTAATAAAATTCCTTGATACTTGTTCGCACTTGTCTACCTCATGAGAGGCGCCATGTATAGTTTGGCAATTAAGTGTAGAAATTAAATAAATTGGAACTAAACGTTTTCATTACTATGGCAGCACCGAATTACTCGCTTTGCGTGGGTGGTTTGGTATATTTATGCGCTTTGCTATGACGTTTCCTATGGCTTTCATGTTATCGCATGTTACGGTTGATTTATTGTCTTAAATCTGAGTAGAAGATCGCTGATTTGATAAAATTTTTATTCATTGTTAGCCTGAATTTAATTAAAATGAATAAACCATATATTTATTAGTTATATTCTGCGTTTTTCAACGTTGCCCAGCCGAATATCACGCGAAGAAGCTTCTGTCTAATTTAGAAGATGTTTACAAACGAACTGCAGCAATGACTGGTACGTAGTATAGTTTGTTTAATAAATTTCATTAGTATTACAAGATTAATGCCAATTTTCAAGCGATTACAACCATTACAATCTGATTTGAGATTATGTTTAAAAATCCGAATTTGACAATCTCATTTGACAGTTCATGTGAAGCCACAAGAAAAAGGGAATAACTCAATTAAAAAAAAAAATAATAATATGCAACTTCTTTAAACTCGTAGAAAAGTTACTTTTTTCTAAATTTTCTCTTTCTTTCTTAATGAATATTATCTACTACTGTATTTTTTTTTAAATACCTTCTATAATAATAATTTTTATGACGTTTTTCACACACAGGTAAATCTCAATCAACGGTAAGGCGAATCGTCAAGGAAGGGGAAAAAGCAGATGGAAAATTTGAAACACCGGGAAAACGGAAAATGGGGCGCCCTAAAAAAGAATTGGAAGTTTTTGATATTTGTGCCTTTTGTCAAAATTTTTTTTTACATAGTATGTACGTAAAGAAGTCCCAACTTTAAGAACTTTACTAACCGTACTCAAAGAAGACATTGGATTTGATGGTAGCCGGGAATATTTACTAAAAAAATTGCATTCCATCGGCTTTGTTTATAAACTTTGCAACTTTATTTTGAATATTATCTTTATAACTTTGTAATGTTGCATGATAAAAGTATGATGCACTTAATTTTCTGACCTTAAATTGTTTGAATAAAACTTCTGACGAATATGAGTAAGTTTTTTTTTTATTGTTTTTATTATTAGTTTTGTGATATGTAAATTGTTTGTGTTTGATTTGTATATGTACCGCCCCATCCTATAATGCTGTATTATTATTATTATTATTATTACTACCTTATAACGAAATAAACGCCCACTTATACCAATTACAATTACAATTTTACTTCTATTAAATTACAGTTTTGTGTACAAAATTTTTGAAAATACAAATACGTTATGAAATATGCATTTTGACCGAAGTGTTTTTTTAAACATATATTCATTGTCTTATGAGCCATCTTGGTGTTGTCATTTAAAACCTAAAACACGATCGCAGCGCCATAATATATTTTCTACACTTAATTGCCAAACTGTACGATGATGTATGGTATATGGGCGAAACTAATAATGAATATTACACGTGTTCGGATTGATCGAGGGGGCATAGAAAAATAATTTTAAATAAATTTTACCTTTGAAATCCATCTGAAGTCGACACTATTATCGAACTCGTTTTAAAATACTTTTTACTGTTCTAGCCGCACAATAGTACCAACTGCCCGGAGCGAGTGGGATTATGGCAACAATTTTTGAGAAATTTTGAAATGCTGAAAGGAGTGATAAGAGGAAGGATGTGGGAAAGAGGAATGTCGGGAAGTACCTGTCTATTCAGATCTAATCACTTTGACCAGCAAAGCATAATGCCGTTTTTAGCAAAAAAAATTACATTAGCTCTACACAGGAGGCCCCGAGGAAAATAATTTTCCTCAGGGCTAATGTAATCTTAGGGGATGCTGTGTGGAGGATATTTTTAAGGAAAGGAAGAAGATTAAGTTCTGGGATGGAAATAGGTGTGAGGGGTGGGTAGGAATCTGGAGGTTAATGGATGAATCCATCCCACCAACTGAGGTGCAAGGCGATGGGTCGAGGGATTCTGGATGGAGAGGTCAAAATATCTCCCCAACCAGTCTCTCTCGATCGTGGGCAAACCACATCGGCCGCCAAGACTCCGACAAACCTCACCACACGAACCCGGTCACCCCTGCTAGGTCACCAAACGTAGAAAACCACTTGGGTGACCTATGTCAGAGGTGTTGGTTATCCAATAAATGGTTTCTGGGACGGCGGTGCCCATACCCGCCTCCAAAAATGAGGAAATATTTCATTTCTGAAATGAAGAGTTTATAATTGATTGTAGAAAGTAAATATGTTAGAACCTTTTCAGTAGATTTGTTAATATCCATCATCCAGTTGATTTTTTTTTTAGTTATTTCCTTTATTTTTCTTTTCTATATTTTTAATTTTAATTATTATTTTTTTTTTATTTATTTATTTAATGAAAAGAACATGATTTAATAAATTTCTAAGCCAATGAAGAGTACTAGCTCTTGAGCTTGGCATAGGAGTTATTTTACACCATTTCATTTTTATAACATACATTTTACTTACAGTATACAATAAATATAAACTATGCTGTGATGTTAATTTTGATATGACATGAATTGATGTTATAACATTTTGATTGGTGATGTTATGGTTGTTGATTTAAAAAAAAAATTAATTTGACCTTTTTCTTGAATGATACGAAATCCATTATTTTTTTCATTTCTTCGGGAAGACTATTAAAATATTTTATGCCTTTGTAAATATAATGATTGTGCATTTGTTGTGTTGAAAATAGAGGGATTTGGATGTTAAATTTATGCCTTAATGATGAGTTGAGTTTAAATTTTTTAGTTACATTTTCTTTGTGTATTTGTAGTATTGAATCTTTTTTATAGAGGTCTTCACTTTTTGGTAGTTGGAAAATTTTGAACAATGATGCTGAAGGGAATGTTGGTTGTTTTTTTAATATTACTTTAATAATTAGTTTTTGTACCACTTTTACAGGACTTAAAATTTTTTCATATGCACCTCCCCCATCCAATGATTCCATACTGAATTAGTGATGTTTACAGTGTTGGCAAAGCTAGAAAAAAATAATTCAGGGTACGTCGGATTTAAAAAGTTACAAATACGTGTCATACTTATTATAGTAATGGAGTTTATGATTGGCAAGATAGGAATAATATTATTAATGAAGATATGATTTGGGTGGATAATAAGACATAGTATATTAGTACTTGGGAGTGAGTACGGTTGTATAGTGGGGAAACATAATACAAGCATATTAATTAGGTGTGGATTCTCATATGTAGAGGAAACATTTGATATGTCATTAGAAATTTGATATGTCATTAGAACATATCATAATAATTAAACCTGCAGAATTATAAGTGGTACAAATTACATCCATTTTACTATAATATGCATTAAAGTAGAGTGGGTGATGAGAAAAAATGATAATGAGATTTTTAATTTTCACTATAATGGAGTAGCTGGACATTAGAGTTAGAGTTAGGTATACTTTTTGTCGTTAGTCATATTATTTGGCGTTTTACTCGTACGATATCTATGTCATTGCGAATTGTTATTATATTCGAGTCATCGGTCTGCCTGAGTAAAATACGACCTAATTTCACCCGTGTATGTTTGAAGTGATGATCTCTAGCAAATTTTTTTGCCTGGGCCATTAGAAATTTGCATTTTGGAGTTAAGTGTTCTGAAATGTAGATTCGATTTCTTTCCTGCGAGTATCCTAGATCTGCTGTGTTAAGCTTGTTCGAGTTGCTATTAGTCGATTTCATATATGTTTTGATTTTGTCTAACCAGGCGTCTCGTGCTTGAGTGTTTTTGAATGTAGCTATAATGGATCTAGTGGTTTTATCGGATGTTTTTTGTCCCAGCCTGAAGATTTTTGTGATTTCGGTTTGCAGGGGAGTGGAAGTATTATTGTAGTTGATAATATTTGATATTTTCTTCATTATTTCTAAGTTGTTTTCAACGGTTGTTTCGGGAACTCCTGTAATCTCGATGTTGCAGAGAAGGCTTTGGTACTCCAGTCGATCAATTTTTTCATCTTGTTTGGAGATTATATTTTGTAAGACAGCATACTGATTTTTTAGTTCGATTACTTCAGAGTTGACTTTATCATTTGATTTTTCGATGATATCTAGTCGTTTTTTCATTTCTTGTTGTTGGTCAGCAATGAATTGTATGGATTTGATGATTTCATTGTTCTGTAGGACGATTGCTTCATATTTATTTAGGTACGAATCGAATTTTTGCTCAACGAATACGTCTGTTTTAAATGTTTGTAATTCCGAGTTAAATATTTCAGAAGTCAAAATGCTGCATTTTTTGTTTTGGCTATTACCGCCATCTGAATAACAGACACTATCTAGAGAGCATTTAGTTCGGGTTTGAATCTTGCAAGCATACATAAAGATAGTTGCCAATAATATATGCGTTAAAGAAAATGAAGATAATGTAGGTGGTTCTTAGTCGAAGTATGGTACAGTTAAACATGACCGAATTTCATATCGACACCGTGGCGCAGTGGTTAGCGCGTTTGCCCGGAAAGCAAGAGGTCCTGGGTTCGAGTCCCAGAGGTATCAATATGTTTTTCTGATTTTTCCAGATTTTCGATTGAGTTTCCCTTATATTGTCTTCATTTATTTAAATATGATATTTTCTGTGTTATTGGGCAGGTCACTTTCCAGTATTTGTGGTTGCGGTAGCTGTTTTGCTTGTTTGACAATAGATGTCAGATCATCGTTTTTAATTGATTTATTTGATGATTTGAGGTTTTTTTATGTTTGTTAAGCAGTTTTTACACTTCCACTGTGTGCTTCTAGCTTCTAGCTTCTAGCTTCTAGCTTCTACGCTGCACCGAGATGTTTCAGAGATTTCCGCACAGGCGAGCCGCGAGATGGAAGTTGAAGAAGTTGCCTTCGCAGGTACAGCACGAAATACAATCTGATGGGTTTTCGATGTTTTTTCCACAGGTAAAGCATTTTGTAAACATGGTACAGGTTTTTTGTTTCAGACTTTAATAAGAGGGAAACCACTTATGGTTGATATTTGTTTGAATTATTGATGAAGAGCACCACTGTGTAAGTTTCACTTTATGTTTGTTAATGATAGCCGATACGTTTTAGAGCAAGTGACAGTTTGTGGAGGTATTATGATGAGTTTTGTGCAGTAAAAAATCCACTTCTAGCGATGAAAATACGCTGGTTTGGCGCGCGATATCCAGTTTAGAATAATTAGGCACTTTTAATTTAGTTCACTGTTTTTTTTTAAATGTTTATTTTTTATTATTTTGTTGCAGGCATAGAAATACGTCAACACTCTGTAGTACGTAGTAGTAATGTGTTTAGTCAGACATCTCCGATAAATCCAAATTAGAGTTGAGTTTGCAGTTATATGTGTTAGTGTTAGTGTCCCCTCTAACTGGTACTGTACTCAGAGTCCTCATAAACACCTCCAACATCTATTATAATGCACTCAAACTTTAAGTGAAGTGGTCACTAGTAGAATATTTCAAAATGTCATGCTCATGTAACACGCCGTTATGCCTCCGGTATTATTTTATTGCATATTTAATATGCAAAACGCAGACACATGTAAATAATATTTGATTTATGGTGAGAATTCAAATATTACTTTCCTCATTCACACAAAAAATAGTATTTGGAGATGTCTGACTAATCAACTGGACGATCCATATATCGAATTCATTAAAAAATCTATTTCTCCAAACAGGTGACTCAAACCTTTCTCAACTCTAACACAGAATTAAAACGGTCAGTTGCTGATCTTATTCAAATATCAAAACAAATAAGATATTCATTTACATTCAACATTTTGATACATAGTTATTTACAAGACGAGTTCAATTTATAATTAATAAAACAATAAACTCACTCAATGACTTTAATGGCGTGTGCAGTAGTCACCAGCCACCTGTCACTCAGTAGGATCGCCGAGCTCCGCCAGGTGATGTGGTCTTCCTCACCAGTTCCTAACCGTCCCTGGGAACACAAACACTCTTCATATTATTCCCTGAGAAAGTGTTGTTTTAAATTGCTCCAAAAGTAAGACCTGATTTATCCTTTTGAATTACCACTTTTTAATATTATTGACGCACAAGATTCCAGCTGCCTGGAACCAGTGGGACTATTGCATCTCCAATATGCGTTATGTTGTGTGATTGGTACGAGTGCAGCTCTTAGGAAGATGAATTTTTGAACATAATTTGAATTTATAATGGCATTTATTTTTGGGTTATTACGCCGTCCATTTTAAGTCAACGTTTCGGACAGCATTACACTTCTAATTGCAGGTTTTGTATGCTGAAGTGTTGCCGTGTTGAAAGCTTTAATTCCTTTAATGTGGTTTTCTGCGTTTATTTTTGGTGTTGCAATCTAATAATATTAATGGGGACGACGGGGCTAGGGGCTATACTTAGTTCTTGGTATCTGATATTCGGCTACACCAAAACTATAGGCATAAAACGATATTAAGAGGATTAGAGCATTAATTAAAATGGCGGCCTCCATGGTCGAGGGGTTAGTCTCTCGACTAGCAAGCCAAAGGTCACGGGAACAAATCTCAGCACGCGTAAGTAAATTTTATTTAATCAATTTGTTATTTCATAATTTACTAATTTAAAATAATGTATGGTATATTTGCGGCACGCTCTACAGTGAAAGATACTCTCAGTATCGCCCTGGTGTAAGACCACCATCCAGAATTGAAATGGTGTTGATATGGCTTTGGCCATATTTTGTGATCAGATCTGAATAAGCAGGTACTTCCCCACCTTCTTCTTTATCATTTTTTCCCCTCCCACGACCTTCAGCCTCAAAAGAACCCCAATTGGGGATGTCATAGTCTTTTTTTGCATAAGTTCCACACAGGAGGCCCTGAGAAAAAAAATTCCCTCAGGGCCTACATCATCTTTGGGGATGCTGTGGAGGGTATTTTAAGGAAAGGAAGGAGATGAAGTTCTGGAAAGTAAAAAGTTAAGAGGGATGGGTAGGAATCCAAGGTTCGGTGTGTTCAGGTCGTTCGCCCCAAATCTAGACAAACCTCACCCCGTGAACACATCGCTGTTCCGGAACCGCTACTAATTCATCAAACATCGCGAACTACTTGGAGTGAACTATGGCAAGGGTGTTGGTTATCCAATAAATGGTTGCCGGGGTGGCGGTTCCTATACTCCCCTTCCAAATTGAATTTGGATTAATAAATTATTAATAAGTGTTATGTTCGCATATAATGTCGCACGTAATGCTCCAACAGTTATGGAGCCAGCGGAAAGCTACACAGTTTGACAAATAGGTAATTCGCGCATGTGCCGATAGACCTACAGCAAAGCGGGAGTAGGTATAAAACCGACAGAGCTCGGGCACCCAGTCTCTTACAGACAATAAATTACTGCTTTATAAGACAACCATCAGATCATGTTTTTCATACGGTTGCCCAATCTGGGGTTATGCAGCAAAAACCCATATTGATAAACTTCAAGTCTTTCAAAATAAATGCATTAGACTCGCCTTAAATGCACCTCACTGGAGTAGAATATCTACTCTCCACAATGAATCCAACGTCCCGTTGGTTAAAGACCTTATCTTTGCACAGGCTACTAGGTTTTTCGCTGGCCTAGATAGTCACTCTAATCCCACTATAAACTCTCTCGCTAAATACAGTGAGAATGAACACTTTAAATATAAAAAACCCAAATCTGTCTTACGTAGAGATTAATAATTTACGTATTGAATATTCCTGCATAAAGCCGCAGTAAAATAAAACTTTCATTTCTCGAAAATTCATTAACATTAAAAACCATGTAAAGCATCATTAGATAATCCTTTTATAAATATGTTAGAGCAAGTAAACTTCGGTTTAGGTACTCTGAAAAATAAATAAATCCAAAGTCCAAAGTCCACCCAGTCTCTTTTGCCCCGGCAGCAGTGTTACCGAAGCTTCCGATTTCGCGGGAGATCTCCCGATTTTTCACTTCATCTCCCGATCTACCGGAATGGCATCAAAATCTCCCCATTTTTCAAAGTTCCCAGCGATTTGTCGTTTCTCGTCAATTCTTTGTTTATGGTTATGTTAAAAAAAAATATATTTCCTGGATTCGGGTATTGACCAGAATAATTACAAAATTCTGCAATCTAAGCATATCTCTATTATAGACCCATACAAACCGATCATCGATCATTTATGAATTATGAGCTGGAAATTATAATTTATTACGTAACGGAGGGGTGTCAAACTGGATTTTATTAAGGGCGATTTATAAGATTTTGCGTGTGTAAGCGGGCCAGTCTCAAAATTTAAACCCATGCTCAATTGTTTAAATCTTTATTTAGTTAGATATTTATGTAATTACCTAGTTATTATAAATTTTCATTCAAGTTAAGAAGGAGGGTAAAATGGTAAATTATCTTGAGCCAGACACCTGACTTCTCTTATTTTTAAGTCGGGTGTCATATTCGTGGTAAGTAGTTATTTTAAGAATCGATTGGAGATGTTCATCCGTAAGCCTTGAGCGATGTTTGTTCTTTTCGTTATTTGTTTTTGGGGTGTTATGCCGTGTTGCGCTACCTCCTTCTTTAGCCAACGTTTCGGACATCGTTGCAGTGTCCATCATCAGGGCAGATCCGGCAGATCCGGTAGATGTGACACACACCCTGATGATGGACACTGCAACGATGTCCGAAACGTTGGCTAAAGAAGGAGGTAGCGCAACACGGCATAACACCCCAAAAACAAATAACGAAAATGCTTTTGGCCGTGAAAATCTTAAAACTTATCTGAGGTTTGTTCTTATTTATTTTCAAAACGGAAAACATCCGCTCGCTTAAATAGGTACTACCGAACACTCACAGAATAAGCTAAACTTTATTGGATAACCAACACCTCTGCCATAGGTCACCCCAAGTGGTTCGCTACGTTTGGTGATTTAGCAGGGGTGCCCGGGTTCATGGGATGAGGTTTGTCTAGGTCTGATGACCAGGTCACACTAACCCCAGATTCCTACCCACCCCTTACACCCTTTTCCTTCCCAGAACTCTCTTCTCCTTCCTTTCCCTAAAAAAACCCTTCACACAGCATCCCCAAAGATGACATAGGCCCTCAGGGAAATTATTTTCCTCAGGGCCTCCTGTGTGGACTTCATGTAAAAAAAATATATATTAACAACATATTTAAAGCAATTTTTTTGGTTAACATTTTTGCAGGGATTAAACTTCAAACATTTATTAAAAAAGGTTTTTTTCCCCTGTGAGACGGCTTGCGGACTTTTAAATGTTCCGTTTGAGAACATGAATAGTTGCAGTCCGAATATGAAAAAGGTTTTTCTCCACAGTGAGTCAGCATGTGGATTTTAAATTGTCACTTTCGAGAACATGAATAGTTGCAGACGGAACATGTAAAAGGTTTTCTCCACTGTGAGACGGCTTGTGGACTTTTAAATATTCCTTTTGAGAACGTGAATAGTTGCAGTCGGAACATGAAAATGGTTTTTCTCCACTATGAGTTCACTTGTGAGTTTTTAAAGTTTACTTTTTAGCACATTAATAATTGCAATCGGAACATACAAAAGGTTTTTCTCCACTGCGAGACGGCTTGTTGATGATATAAAAAAATTTACTTTCGAGGACATGAATAGTGGCAGTCGGAACATGTAAAAGGTTTTCTCCACTGTGAGACGGCTTGTGAACTTTTAAATGTTCCTTTTGAGAACATGAATAGTTACAATCGAAACATAAAAAAGGTTTTTCTCCGCATTGAATTGTGAATGTTAAATTGTGACTTTCAAGAACATGTATAGTTGCAGTCAGAACACGAAAAGGGTTTTTCTTCACTATGACACGGCTTGTAGACTGTTAAATGTTCCTTTTAGGAAAAAGAATAGTTGCAGTCGGAACATGAAAATGTTTAATGGTTAAATATTAATCTAATATAACTCCTAAGTATTTCATAACAGTAATAATTTCATTAACAATTTTAATATGGTCCATGCACTTTCTTTTTGTTTTTGATGATTAGACTGAGATATTAGTAGGTATTTCAATAAAGGATTACTAAACAGTGTATCGTTATCAAGTATCTGTCGCCAGGTGAGAGGTGTTTTGAAAAAGCCCATGAGGTGGTTTATTGGTTCCTTAATAAAATTTAAATTTTTACTTATTGATTAAAAGATTGTTACTTTTATGAATGTCGTTCACTTTTAAAAGTAAGTAGGTATTAAATGATTTTGGCGTCTAGTTAAGTGACGGGTGACAGTCCAAGGTCGAAGTTTCACAAAAATTCGTGCTGAGTTGCCAGACGTGAAATAAGTCCCCGTTGAACGTTAGGGAAAATTGCGTTATTCCACAGGCAACATCTACAGTAATCGGATTGACAGCCCTGCTTATGGGTTTTTCGTTTGTTGTTAAGGTTCTGCTTCGCAATAATAAAAGGGATTCGAATTATTGACAAGGGAGAAATTTTACTAAAATAATTCTAGTCATCTCCCGATTTCTTCAAATTTCTCCCTTTTTCTCCCGATTTCTCCCGATTTTTAGGCGAAAATTCTCCCGATTTTGAAGTTTCGGTAACACTGCCCGGCAGTTTGGTCCAACACCTCGCTACGTACGGTTGTCATTCACGAGAAGCCGTGGCTCGTAACTTCGCGACGCGTTCCTTAAACAAGAATGGCCAAGTTCCGCTACAGAAGTTGATATTGTGTAACGACCAATAACTATTGTCGTGAGTAGTATTCCGCCGTGAATATCGCAAAATATCGTGATAGAACGTGTTATGGCGCATTAAATAGCACCCACGCCGCCGCTATGTTCAGTCGTGATAATTCAAATACCCGACCCGAGTGACGCCAGACCTCCCGCAGACACCCTGAAGACCTTGCAGTTGGCCCCCCTCGTGCACGGAAGTCCCGGTCGAGCAAGCCCCTGCCTTGACGGGCCCCCGGTGTCCGCAGACACCCTGAAGAAGCAAGCTGCCACCGATCCCGCCCGCCCTTCATACAGGTTTAACTATTCTCTCTCTCTGAGCCATTCTAGTCAAGCTTTATGATCCGGTTCTTTAAGCCGGTCCTCTTAGGTCTTAAACCGTATTCTCTGTTATGTATTAAAAACATAGAATTGTACCATAAACTCTTGTCATCTATTCCCCGAGTTTCATTGCATGTAACAACCTGTCTACCCGAGAGAAACATGAACGTAGCATATTTTTTACGGCAGTCGTAATAATGTCTGTTACTTACCAAGTACGGGGCCTCCGTGGTAGAGTTCAAGGGGGTGCCGTCGTATACTGCACTGGGGTCCGGTATGGCAGGACAGGTGTCTCCCCGCCTCCAGCCGGTACTAGTGCGCTGGCAGGGGTAGACCTGCTCTGCCAGCTCTATGCAGTCTGTAGATGAAACACAAATACACAAGTAATGAACTTATCATTTTAGAGAACAGTTGTTCATTGGACTATCTACTTCATAAGAGTGGATTCAAAATGGAAGATATTCCTAATACAGCAGATGTATATAGAGAGGTAGGTAGTTCCTCTAGGCTTCGTTACCTCTGTCAGCCTAATACAGCAGATGTGTGATCTCAGTTACTGGTCTTGGCCTGACACACACATCTGTAGATGGCGCCAGCAGCTCTCATTTTGTACTAAACTTCTTTATTACTATTATTTACAACTAGCTTGCATACCAAATCATACCAACTGGTCAATTGCTCTGTTAGTATATATATAACAATCTTTCCAAGAAGTTGCCTTTCCAAGAAGACGGAAAAATGCACGCCTATAAAATACATCTGTTTTAACTCTGGTTCAAATTATTTTGAGGAGCTCGACAGATCGCACTATAAAGTTGGCGTAACTGCATTGGAGCACATGGAAAATGTATTAATCTTCAAGGAGATTATGTTGAAATATAAAAGCAAAAAAAATAAAATAGATAATAAATATGTTTTCTTTGTAAGGCAGGAAAGTTTTCACTCCACCCTCGAACCTACATATGATATGTGGCTCATACAGCAGGAGCTGTTCTAATGTAAATAATAAATCAATTAATTAATGTTATTTTATACTCACAATCAGCCGCCTTTGATCCGCTTCGTTGCTGCGATACTAGTGCCTTGGACAAAGGTGGACACAGCTCGGGGCAGCAAATTAACTGTCCCTCTGTCCCAAAGGAATACAAATCACATTTCTGAAATCAACACAACATGTTGATGATTGGTTTATGTAAGTTAGTAACCCGGTCCAATAACAACATAACACATGGAAAGAGAAATAATAGCAATGATAGGAAAAGTCCTCTGACCAGGACCAGGAGCAGAACCAGGACCCTTCAGCGTGGTGACACACATGCTAGGCGACAAGAACTTATTGCTCTGTCCAACACTTTCCTGATGATGGAGACTGTAAAGCTGGAAGCTGTCTGAACACTTGGCAATAGGAGAAGAAAGCGTAATAAGGCTTGTTTCCTCAAAACTCAATCACTTATTATTTGTTGGTATCACATATAATTATGTACTCGGTGAAGTGAAATTAACCCAAAATATGTTAGGAACTTTTAATTCGGCTTGCGGTCAGTTTCGTTGGCGATTCCCTCCAAGCCGAGTTCAGCAGCTCAAGTCCTCCAGCCTGAGCTATTGTCTTCGTATGTTGGCCACTGACCGCACCTGGTTGCCGCTTTGTGTTGCCGTGCGGAGGAATACACATCTTGCGAATAACTTTGTTCGTTTCACGGCCGACTTTACCTCGCCAGCGCCGGGCGGAGGAATCACTTTCTTGAATTCAAATATAACTTCTTCATCCACCGCCCAACACCACGTCGCTGGGCAGGGAACCTGTGCCTGGTGTTGCACCACCACTCGTGTCTCCCCGCACTTCTCCCTACTTCCGTTCAAGTCCTTGCAACCTGCATCTATCAACACTTTCTTTATCTTCAATGAACGAAGGGAGACTCTTTTATAACATTCAATTACTTATTCATATTTCTTTGTGACGAAATTTGATTCGTCACACCGTTGCTCCTTCTACAGTTTCAGACAACCTTGCGGTGTCCATCATCAGGGCAGGTACATACAGTACTTTGCGTATTGGTTATATTTGAAATTGAACAATTAATTTTTTGTTTAAATTAATTTTCACGATCTGTATAAGTTCTTTTGTTCGAAAATAATTTTGCTTGATGTTCGAAAATAAAAACAATCGCTTACTTTCCACATTGAAAAAAAAACGGTAGACTGACGATCACCTTGAAAATAATTTTATATATAACATATTTTTTATATATAATAAGGTACTTGTCTTGTTGGGATAAAATAAAATTGAATTAATTATATCAAAACAGTATTTCACCATCCTCTTGGTAGCTTGTCCATTGGATAACGTATGTTAATAAATAAACAAGTGCTTGCAATAGGTACAAAACTCGGCTAATGTTTGGTTCTGAAACAGTTTAAAAAAAAAAAAAAATTATCCATATTTCCCAAGTCCTTCATCAATCATGTATTCCTTTCTTTCCCTCCTTTCCTCAAAGTCTCTACCAGGAAAAGAATACAGGAATACCTACATGTGGAAAAATTTAACAAAATTGTTGCCCAAGTTTACATTACCTACTTGGGCATTTGGAATTTCTTGGTTACATGGGTCACAACTTGCTCGTTCATTTTTTTCATTTTTTATCAAACCAAAGTGTCGTGGTTTAAAACCTGGTGTTGTAGATAGATTGGGAATCCAGGATCGATCCTGAAGCACCACAAAAAGCCGTCAAAGGTAAGAGACTTCCTTACATTTCCTGTTTTCTACGATCAAAATTTCAAAACAAAAATTATTGGTATTTACACATCAACAAAAAAAGGGATTTACAGTCACATTCTCGTGTCGCGGTATCGGCCGCGACATTTTTGGTCCTTCGAGCCGGATAAATTTCGTTTTTTTGTCGTTTTTTGGTAGAAATTGTGTTTTGAAGTAAGATCGTTCCATTCGTTGACCTTTTTCCGGTTTTTATAAAACTGTTTCAGAATTACACATTCAATCCTGAATATTGATTAGCATTTTTAATTTAAATTGGTATTATTAGTCGTTGGGCGGTTTAACATTTGAATTAGTAGATAGTAGGTACTTCGTACAATTCGCCGCAAGCGCCTGCTACGTGTCGGTAAAGTAGATCGCGGACTATTTGCATTTGACAGCTGATCACAGCGAACATTTTGTTTGCAAGTTGACGTTTGACAGTGTTTTATTATTTATTTTGGTTTTTAAAATATTCATAATGGCGGCTAACACTATTAAGTACAAATTAACGCTGTTAGACATGGAAAATGTTCGTTCTTCTGCCATCAAAGCCATAACATCGTTGAATATTATTGACAAAAATATATTCAAGGCACGTTTTTTGGATGTATCTGATATTAAGAAAAGTTTCGTCGCTTCACATATTTTAACTGAATCAAATAAGAAGGATGAATTGGAGATTAAAGTTTTACGAGAAAAATATACTGAAATCCAAAATATGTATTACGAGATTCAGTCGTATCATAGCCAATTATTTCCGGAAGTTTCGAAAAGTGATTCGGATCAATCAATCGCGAATACTAATGTTTCGTTGCCAAAATTAAAATTGATTATTTTCTCTGGAATATCAACAGATTGGACAAATTACATAAATACCTTTAATTCGTTGATCGATTCTAATAATGCTTAAATTCTGTTCAAAAAATGCATTATTTATTAAGTAGCCTTTCGGGTGAAGCCTTAATACACGTTAAACATTTACCGATTTCTGAAGAAAATTATTTTGTTGCATATCATCTTTTAAAGGAACGGTATGAAAACATACGTTTGATCGCTGATAGACACGTAGATTAAATTCTGTCGATTCAACCTGTAAAAGCTCAGGATAATCTGGGACAATTTATTTCCATTTTGAAAGAAAATCTTGCTGCTTTAGAAGCTTTGAATTTTCCAGTTCGCCAATGGAGTTTTCTTTTATTACATTTTGTATTACGTAAATTTACAAAAGATTTGCATATTTATTTTGAAATTCAACACAGTTCGGAGAATATCCCAACGTTTGATCACTTATTGAAGTACTTAGATGGACAGTGCTTAGCAAAAGAAATGGCACTTGGAGTTTTTCCTGAAAACCAGTTACAGGCTCATAAAGGTCAATCGAAATCGTATAATGCGAAACATCGATCGACCAATAATATTAATGCGCTTGTATCAAACATTGAAATCAAGTGTATTCTTTGTAAATCGCCACACTCACTGCACAAGTGTGAAAAATTCTTACGCCTTACTCCAAAAGATAGGTACTTGTTCGCAAAAGAAAATAATTTATGTCTCAATTGCTTAACGCAAGGAAAACACAATGCTAAGAATTGTCAGTCGCGTTTCACTTGCAGGAAATGTCAATTAAGACATCATACCCTATTACATTTTCCAAAAAAAATCGTGGAAAATTCAGACCAGCAAGAAAACTCGTCGGAGCCTTTGGTGTTGACAACATTTTACAATAAAACGGTTCTTTTGTCTACAGCTTATGTGGAAGTTTTAGATAAAAATGGAGTTTTTCAGAAGGTTCGTGTTATGCTCGATAGTGCAAGTCAGGCAAATTTCATGTCGGAAAATTGTATGAAAAGATTAGGTTTTACTCGTTCTAAAAAACAACCACTTACCGTGATAGGCATTGGAAATACTCCTACAATTAATTCTAACGGATTAATAAGAACACAATTTCGTCCTGTCCATTTGAAGGAATCTGGTATTATGACAGATTTCCTTATTTTAAATAACATTTGTTCGAATATGCCATCAAATCGTATCGTCGATCATCATTGGGAACACATCGTAGGTCTCAAATTGGGAGATCCAACATTCTACCTACCATCAGCCATTATTATGCCCCGGAAAAGTGATGGGCAAAGAAAATGAGCCCATAGCCATAGAAACTACATTGGGTTGGATTTTGATGGGAAATGTTGGACCATCAAATCATTGCATAAATTCATTCTTCACGTCAATGGAGGAAAATATTGATGAAAAGCTTAAATGTTTTTGGGAAATTGAAAATGTTCCATCTTTGAAGAAAATTCAATCGCCTGACGAAATTCGTTGTGAAAAATTATACATTGAAAGTACCTACCGTAACCAAGACGGGAGATACGTCGTATCGTTGCCATTTAAGGAAAGCCCGGAAAAATTGGGAAAGTCATATGACATAGCATTGTCACGCCTCAAGCATTTAGAAAGGAGATTGAATAGAGATTCTGATCTCAAATCTCAATATATTTCATTCATGAGAGAATACTTAACATTAGGGCACATGATGGAAGTGCCACATCAATCGCCAATTATTGCTAACTATTTCATACCCCATCATGGAATAATCAAAGAAACCAGTTCTACAACTCATTTAAGGGTCGTTTTTGATGCCAGTACCAAATCGTCTTCGGGTACGTCATTGAACGACACATCAATTCGACAAAGGGACATTGTCGAATTGATGTGTAATTTTCGAATACACAAAATCGTGTTTACAGCTGACATCCGTCAAACGTATAGTATAATACTTGTGGATGAGAAATCTCACCGTTATCAATATATTTTGTGGAGAGAATCATCTGATCATCCTGTAAAGGAATTTGAATTACAAACAGTAACACATGGCACGTCAAGTGCCCCATACCTATCCATTCGTTCACTTCATAAATTAGCAAATGATGAAAAATGAAATCCCTTTGGACATGAATTTGAAATGGAAGAAATATATACAAGAGCTTCCATCACTCGCCAATTTAAAAGTTAATCGATATGTTGCAACTTCTCCAACCAGTCGATGCATAATTGTTGGGTTTGCGGACGCCTCTGAAAGAGGATACTGCGGAATTGTTTATCTGGTAGTGATTAATAATACAGAAATATCCAGCCACATTTTACTAGCAAAATCCCGTGTTGCCCCCATAAAGATAACATCGATCTCGCAACTGGAATTGTTGGGAGCAGTTTTATTAGCAAATTTGTTGACTTATTGTCAAGAAGTATATAAAGATAGACTTCAAATAGAAAAGACTGTCGCGTTCACCGATTCTACTATTGTATTGGCATGGTTGAAGACACCTTCTTTTCTCTTGCAAACTTTTGTAGCAAATCGTGTTGAAACAATAATACAAAATATACCTTATGAACATTGGTATCACATTTCATCGCAAGAAAATCCTGCGGACTTGGGTTCGCGAGGAGTTTTTCCCAGTGAAATCGCTGACGCTTCGTTTTGGTGGAAAGGACCCAACTTTATATCAACACCTTTGGAGGAATGGTTATTTGTTAGACCTCCAAATATCTCCGTGGACCAGTTACCAGAGAATAAGTCAAAAAATTTAATTTCTCTGTCGACGAATGTGTCAACGTGTGACGAAGAGTTTTTATTGAAGTTTTCATCACTATCTAAATTACTGCGTGTTATATGTTGGTGCCGTCGATTTATCAATAGATTACGTTCGAAATCGATTATCAATTTCAATGGTTTATCCCCACTTTCGTTAAAAGAAAATAATTTAGCCATGCAATGTTGCATTAAGCTTGTTCAAGCAATTTATTTTCAACAAGATATGAACAATATCTCTTCCCATCGTATGTGCTCAACGCAGCTTAAAAAACTCGCTCCATTTATTGATGCAAATGGTGTTTTGAGAGTCGGTGGTTGAATTCGCCTTATACAGATTTCAGAAAATGCTCGACATCCTATTATTTTACCGAAGCAATGTCATTTGAAAACTTTAATAATTGATTATTACCATGGCATGTACCTTCATCCAGGTCCACGTGCACTCCAACCCATAATATCATTAAAATATTGGATAATTTCGGCTAGGAAGGTAATTCGACATCGATTGAGTAAATGCATTTCTTGTCTTAAAAATAACCCGCGTGGTAGTTTCCCGTTGATGGGTAACTTACCCGCTTCCCGTTTTCGAGAAGGTCGTCCATTTTTAAATGTCGGAACAGATTATGGAGGTCCTTTTATGGTACGCGAGAGTAGACGTCGCGGCGCAAAAACTTATAAGGCCTATTTATGTCTTTACGTTTGCTTATCGACCAAAGCCGTTCGTCTTGAATTAGTGACAGATCTATCTACTGAAGCGTTTGTGGCAGCATTAGATAGATTCATCTCTAGACGCGGTATATGCCAAAATATCTATAACGATTGTGGCACCAATTTTATTGAAACTAACAGATATCATACTGGCCTTTCTAAATTCATACATGAATCTGAAAACACTGACAAACTTGTTGACGCAACTGTCGCTCGTTCCTACGATCAAAATTTCAAAACACAATTATTGGTATTTCCTCATCAACAAAAAAAGGATTTACAGTCACATTCTCGTGTCGCGGTATCGGCCGTGACAGCTAACTTGTCGGATATGTAGCCACCATTTATTAGTCGGGAAACGAATTGTTAACTTGAACATTTTATATATAAAATAAAAATCATCAATCAAACATACATACGAGTAATACCCTATGGATAAGATATCCAGAGGATATATTAGGTATCCAGAGGACGGTGAATAAAGCCCTCTGCCTAATACTAATAATGTATAATAATCATAAGTAGTGAAATTGCCTATTGTATGTGTGTGCGTATGTATGTGTGTATATGCGCTTATTGTTTGTGTTCCCGGAGCTGGTAATGGATCCATCGCCTGACTTATTCTAACGTGAGGTAATTGTCCAAACTAGCGGTCACTCACACACAGCTGGAGTGGTAACTTATCTGGCTATATTGTGTATACTATACCTGCGGTGGAATTCCACGTTGTTTCTCTTCTATTGCTCTCGGACAGGCGGAGTACTCCCGGCACACCCCGGCAGACCCCCTCACTCCGCAGGCTTCTGCAAGAAGCCAAACATACAACTGTCATTGGGGATGGGTACCTAAATAATGGATACATAGAGGAATTTATAGGTGCAGGCTACTGCCGGGCGGAACGCCCATGGTGCCACCCGACGAGGGGGGGGGGGGGGGGTAACACGGCACCAGTCCGCTAAAAAAAATTGTCGCAAAAAGATTAATTTTTTTTTGTTTTTTTACAGTGAATACCGCACAAGAATCTCAACTGCTCCCGTCTGGAGCCAGTGAGACTATGGCATCCCCAATTGGGGTATGTTGTGAGGCTGAAGGTAGCGGGGAGGGGAAGGAGGCGGGGGAGAGGAAGGTTGGGAAGTGGGAAGTACCTGGCTATTCAGATTTGGTCACCAAACACGGCTAAAGCCATTTTCAAGCAACGTTTCAATTCTGAATGGTGGTCTTACACCAGAGCGATACTAATAGTATTGCTATATAGCCATTGCTATTCTCTTTTCTCGGGTAAACAGGTTGCGACATACAATGAAACTCGGGGAATAGATAACAAGTGTTTATTGTACATTTCTTATGGGGTTAATACACAACAAGGAATACGGTTTAAGACCTAAGGATCGGCTTAAGGAACCGGATCTTGAAGCTTGACTCGAATGGCTCAGGGAGAAAGAATAAGTAAACCTGTATCGTAGGGCGGGCGGGATCAGGAGGCAGCGGAGGCCTAACAAGGCAGGCTGGCTCGACCGGGGGGTCCGTGCTCTTCAGGAGGGTCAGGAGGCAGCGGAGGCCTAACAAGGCAGGCTGGCTCGACCGGGGGGTCCGTGCTCACAGCTACGCTTCTTCCGAAGGCCTATCTTCACTCGGGTCGGGTATATGAATTATCACGACGGAACTTAGCGGCGGCGTGGGTGCTATTTAATGCGCCATAACACGTTTCATCTGGATATCTTGCGATATTCACGGCGGGAGGCTACTCACGACAATAGTTATAGATCGTTACACAATATCAACTTCTGTAGCGGAACTTAGCCATTTTGTTTGCGGCACGCGTCGCGAAGTTATGAGCTACGGCGTCTCGTGAATGACAGCCGTGCGTGACTAGGTGTGGGACTCAACTGCCGGACGAGGGGAAACCAAGAGGGCTGGGTGCTCCCGCGCTGTTGTTTTTATACCTATTCCCGCTTTGTTGCAGCTCTGTCTGCGCATGCGCGACTTATTTATTTATTAACTGTATAGCTCCATACGTTTTGTTTGCAATCTTTGTGCTAACATAACACTGCCTTCTCTGTCCAATATAGTGTGAGAAGGTTGTCAGGACTGTTCTTGCTTGACTCGTGCCATTATGAAGGAAATGTGGGGGTAAGTTGTAAATTCAGCATTCTTGCATTTGTAGGTTTGTGGAGAGTGTGCCTTCCTCTTTGAAGAACCTTGACGGAGTAATGGTGTTTCCCGTGTATAGGTGTTCATACTGTTTCAATATGCGTTCCGATTTAAAAAATTGCTCCTTGTGTCCTTGAAGAGTTTCCTTGTTCTTTGCATGTGTTTCTGGATGTCCTGCAGGCCATTTATGACAAGGGGTTGTCACTACCGCAATTAATTTAGCACTCCCTACCTACTGAGCCAAGAACGAATTTATCTACCTGTGAGCCAAGCTATACAACCCTATTGCTAAAGAAATTGTACCGGTCCTTTCTCTCGATACAAAACATGCTATTCTTGCGATACAAAACACGCTATTCTTGCGATACAAAACACGCTTTTCTTGCGATACAAAACACGCTATTCTTGCGATACAAAACACGCTATTCTTGCGATACAAAACACGCTATTCTTGCGATACAAAACACGCTTTTCTTGCGATACAAAACACGCTTCGTTTGTTAACATAATTTGTGAAATTATTTACTCTGTTAACAAACGATCACCTTCCTTCTCGGAACAACAGAAGACTAAGATAGCAAAGCAATGTAATTTCAGTAGGGTATTATTTCTTCTTTCTGTATTAAAATTTGATAATCAATTCTCTCCTGATTTCTTAACTATATTCAGTTTTAGTTATAAGAGAGAGAAAAAAAAATAAAAATAAAAAGGGAGAGAAAAAAAAAAATTATTCACTAAACCAATCATTAATGCTGACTGAATGTCAAGCAATTTGTCTTGAACATCTCATTTTATCATTTTTCATTTAACAAAAGGTAAATTACTTATTCATATTTTACACGTACTAATTATACACATTTTCTTTTTTTTTTTCTTATCCATTTTATGGATATTTTTAATGCGTTTTTATTTTTTCTGAACAACCGAGGTCAATTCTTCCGCATTTTACATAACATTTTTGTAATTATACCAATTTTTATTGATTATATACATTTTTTTTTTTCTCTTATCCATTCTATGGATATTTTAATGCGTTTTTATTTTTTCTGAACAACCGAGGTCAATTCTTCCGCATTTTACATAACATTTTATGCCAATTCAATTCATTATCATATATATTTATTTCATAACTTTGAATTAATAAAAAAAAATTTAAATTAATATTTTAAGAAAAAAAAAGAAAAAATTAACTGACAATTGTCATGTAATCAATTGGATTGATACATATTCGTATTTTATAATTTCTTTCCATTAAACGATAATACAATACATGTACTTTTTTTTTTTCATCTTTTTCTTGTGTTATTAAAATTTTTGACTTTTTACCTCATAACCCTTTTCTATTTATCTTACTTAATCTTTGATTCTGTTTTTTATGGTTTTCTTTAAGTATAATTATTAGGCATACCAGAACCTCTCGTGACAGTATAATTATGAGGCTATACACATCCTGTAATTTTTAAAAAAAAAGATACGTCCGAAACGTCATCTTCCTGTATGCGCATACATCATCACGTTAAAAAACAGTGATCTTGCCTCACTGACCAATCCATTTGAAAACCAGTTAACACTTCTGTATACACTACATTTCCAAATGATTGCGCTCGACGTTTCAAAAAACAATAAGGAACACCTTCACACAGATTGGTTTCCTTATTTTGATTATTAGGTGACACCTATTGCGTCCTCTATTCCAACCAACAGAATTTCTACAGATTCTTCATCAAGATTCAAGATATTATATTAAAAGATTATATTTATCTCTAAGGGGTTATTCTCTCACGAGGTGCGGTACAAGTTTCATAACACAGATTATTTTACTTCCGTTTTATTTCGGAATTTTCACGCTGACTTTGTCAAGTAAATTCACAATTGAACTATTTACGTGTTTATAATTTACATTTTATTATTCTATTATTTGCAATTTTCAAATACAATTTATATACATTTTATTTCTATATCATAATTCAATTTTCTATTTTAATTTAATATTGTTAAAATTTAAAGGTTATTTCTCACAATTTTATCAATATGCTGTATTTAGTCCAATTAATTTTCTTACCTATTGTAAAGTCAAGGACCGTTTGGCTTTACAATACTTCTTCAATCGATATTTATTGTTTAATTATTTCTTATACTGTAAAAAAAACATTTATTTACTTAAGGCGCCATGGTCTTTTTTTTTTTATATAGGTAGACCAAAACTATGTACTTCATTTATTTCTTTTTCAATTGTTTTAATTTATGTTTACGTTCATAAAAAGGACACTCTCAATTATTTCTTTAAGTATTATTTTATGATTTGTAAGCTTTGAGCCTTTTTTTTTTATCGTGATATCATTTTTGAGGGTAATTTGTTTGTTTTTAAATCAGCTTTTCTTTGTGATTATCCCAAATGCGGATAATTTGGGCGCGTAATTTGTTATTTTGCATCTGTTATCAGGTAGTCCTAATTAATAACACTTTAATATAATAAAATTTTTTTTTTTTTTTATTCAAGGATATTTATAATTCATTATGAATAGAAGGAGTTAGCTGGTGCACTCAGATAGCCTCCACATCACAATAAAAGGTAATCAATAGCTTATTTTTACAACATAGGTTCATGACTCCCATGTCGTAAAATTTGTCTATAAAGAAAATCAATAATTTATTTTCATTATCGCTCTGAGGATGGACAAATAAAGCCATTAACTATATGAAAAAAAAACACTACATAAAAAAGATCACGTTTTTTGAATATGTTTTTACCCTATTCCTGGTATCGTTAATTCATAATTAACTGGCTCCAACATTTACTAAGAAATATGCCCGAAGGTTTCAAAACATATTAAATTACAACAGATTGACTTCCTTTAACGTTCCGAACTGTTACCAAAATATTTTTTAACAATTATAATTAAGGTTGGGGGGGTCCTATTAAACTTCTACTAATAATTATGATATGATGAAAGACCTAATTCACCATAATCATAATACAGAATATTTCTATAAACGTCTCCTGTCAACGAGATAAAAATATAAATATTTTATTTGTTATATAGATGCATAAATCTATACAACAAGACATCCCTTGGAAATCAAATGAAGTTTGATTTCCAGTCCTGGGTCAGGATAAAAAATAACTTCCCGTAAGTTGTTTTTTTTTTAACTACTTACCAAAAAGAAGGTTTTTGGACGTCGCCCTCTAACGAATCTTTGTATCTTTATTCTTTGTTTTTTTTTTGTGTACATAAATATTTTCAATCATAATAAATATTTTTGTTTTCGTTCTTCGGTTCAATGTTTTTTTTCTTTATATTTATTTTTTTTAAAAATGGCGTTGCATTGGCCTTAGATTCGGTATATTAAGTGACTGTGATCCTGGAGTCCTGATCCTGGAAGTGGAGTAGCATGTCCACATCGTACAACCTGCGTTTGAATTCAATTTCAGGCAATGTTGAACTTGACAAAAAAAACGCGATTCAATGAATACAATTGAATATGAGCTGCTCTTCTTTCATTCAGATGAAAGCCTATTCACAAAGGGTATATTTTTATTTTAAAATCATACTTTAATGTAACTGTTTCCCGTAATCTTTCTTCTTTTTTTTTTTTATACCATAATCTATTTATTCTGAAAACAGTAAATGCGGTATGTTCTATTAACTTACCCAGACATATTTCACGTTTGGGAAGAGAAGGAAGGAGAGAGTGGAAGAGAGAGAGAAGAAAGAAGATAGAGAAATATAGATAAGAGATGAGTCTTCCCTTATGAAAACGAAGAGGAGAATGAAAGAGAGAGAGAAGGAGGAAGAGAATTGCAATTGGAAGGTTAAAAGGTAATGCGGTGAAGAAAAAAAACTAATTTTTCATTCCAATTACAATCTCACTGTTAATCTTTCCTAATTCTTCAATCAATTAATCGTTATTTATCTTTCAAAAGATTGATGAGATAACTTTTCGTTTTTTTTTTTTTTTTTTTAAACATTGTTAACAAGAATATTTAAATTAATAATTAAACTTTTGTAAATAACATAACTTGGTGTTTTCGTTTCTCGCGTGTATGTAAAGTGTGGGCGGTAGGAAGGAATTTCAATTATGGAGATAAACATAACCGGAATAAGGTTTTTCTTTCTTTTATTTTATTTTTTCTTGGATTAATTCTCTGACTTCAAAAGGTCCTTCACATGGAATTTCCCCGTCAGTTTTCCGTTTAAATCTTCTAATATATAAACCGTACTAGAAATTTTTTCTCTTATTCTATTGCATACGAAGCGAGGTGCCAATTTAGCAGAAAAATATTCACCTGCTTTTGACTGGACGAAGTTCCGTCTCCACACTAAATTTCCCGATTCATAACTTATAAATCTTCGTCCTGAGTTATAACGTTTCGCGCTTGTTTTATAAGCCTCCATCAGTGAGTCTGTGACTTTATCATATATGGCTATTAGTTCTTGTAATTTTGTAGCGTACTCACTGACTGTGTTTGTTTCTTGCGTGTCAACATTACTAACTACCGGTATTATACGACAATGTGCTGACCCATGGACTATCTGTTCGAAACCGTGAAATAAGAAAAATGGCGTATAGCCTGTTGCTAAATTAACTGTATTATTCATTGCTGCTTGGACTATTTTTAAGTTTGCCGACCATAGTCTGTGATCATCTTTCACCAAGATCGCGAGAGTGGTACCTATCGTTTGGTTGTAACGTTCTACTACATTATTCATAGGTGTGTAAAAACTATTATAATAAACATCGGGTACACCATATTTCTTTAAGAAGGATTTGAATTCTTTGGAAATAAACTGTTTCCCATTATCACATATTATCGTTCTAGGGACTGAAACGGTTAAAAAAATATTATCTTCAAGCGCTTGTATTATTGATTTCGAATTCGCGTGCCGTAAGGGAAATAACCAGCAATATTTTGTAAATACGTCAACCACACTCAAGATAAAAAATTTACCATCGTAACCTTTAGGGAACGGACCGATTATATCAATACTTAGACTTTGAAGGGGGCGATCTGCATTTTTTGGACGTGACATTAGTCCTGCTGGGGGTTTCGTAGAGTGTTTATATGCCTTGCAAACAGAGCAATTTGAAACAAATTTCCTTACATCACGGTACATACCGTTCCAAAAATTTTTTAGAGTAAGTTTTTTAAATGTTTTAAAGGTTCCGGGGTGAACTGTTGTTATGGCTTCGTGACATTCAGCTATTATTTTTTCTCTATCCTCTAATGGAGAAACCAGTTTCCAATCGTAATCTTCCAACAATGAAAAATCGGCTTTACAATGTTTATATAATCTATTCTCTATTATAATATAGTTCGGGAATTTACCTGGATTTTCAATACAGTTTTTAAATAAATTCACGTACCAACTATCTTTTGAGTTCGGAATCGATGTTTTGACGTCTATTGGGGAAATTATTATGCGGGATAATGCATCTGGGACTACGTGTAGTGAACCTTTTCGATGAACAATATCAAAATCGAACTGCGATAAGCGTGTGGCCCAGCGTGCAAGGCGTCCATTTGGATTTTCTAAAGATAGAAGCCATTTTAAACTGGAGTGATCTGTAATAACTGTGAACCTGGATCCTTCTACATATGAACGAAAATTGTATACTGCGTCTAGAATTGCTAATAGTTCCCGCTCTGTCACACTATAGTTCCTTTCTGCCTTTGACAGTACTCTCGAGTAATAAGCTACTGGGTGTTCTGCGTCTGGAAATTTTTGAGAGAGACACGCCCCGATGGCGAAATTAGAGCTATCACATTGTATTATGAACGGTAATTTAAAATCTGGGCAACTCAAGACTGGTGCCGTTATTAATGCCTGTTTTAATGCGGAAAATGCCTTTTCTGTTTCTTCGTTCCACGTATAATTAGATTTCCCTTTCGTACCTCCTGTTATGTGTGTTAGAGGAGCTGCTATATCCGAAAAATTATTTATAAAGCGTCTATAGTAACTACATAAACCTAGAAATGATTTTACCTGTTTTGTGTTCTGGGGTCGGGGAAATTTTTTTATCGCTTCTACTTTTCCAGGGTCGGTACGGAGACCATCTTTATCTATTACAAATCCTAGATACCTCAGGCGTGATTTACAAAATTCCGATTTTTTAATATTCAACGTTAATCCTGCATTTTTTAATATATCAAGTACCTTCCTGAGTAATATTATGTGTTCTTCGAATGTTTTGGATATTATAATTAGGTCGTCTAAATATGCGAATAGGTTCGGCTCGAATTCTGGACCGAAAAGAGTGTCAACCAAGCGTTGTAACTCGCTAGGCGCGTTACGTAAACCGAACGGTAACCTGACAAACATGAAGGTTCCTCTCCCGGGTACTACGAAACTGGTTTTTTCACACGAACTTTCTTCTAGGGGTATTTGCCAGAATGATTTCACAAAATCGAGAGAGGTTATATAGTTTGCATTACCCAAATTATCTAGAATTCGGTGTACATTCGGAATGGGGTAAATTTGTGCTTTTGTGACTGAGTTTAATTTTCTACTGTCCAAACAGAACCTTGCCGTTCCGTCCTTTTTTGGTACCAGCAACACGGGGTTTGACCAAGCCGACCGGCTCTTCACAATTACGCCCAGGGATAACATTTCGTCTACTTCCTTTTCCAATTGTTTTAATCTGACGGGTGATAATGGATAATATCTTTGTTTTATGGGAGGGCCCTCGGTTTCGATTTTATGTGTAGCAAGATTTGTTTTTCCTAAGCCGCGCTTTTCAAAAGATATCGACTGATAATCGTTTACAACTTCGTTTAACTCTTGTAATTGAGCAGGTGAAAGGTCGTTTTTTGATTTTAACACTTTAATTTCCGAGATTGATGTTGTTTTACTATTCGCATCTTTTGAAAATAAATTAGGAGCAACCTTAAATTTTCTCCAAAAATCAATACCTAAGATAAATCTGGGTCCTATTGCCGGGATTATTACAAAGTCTATTATTTCTGTCGTCTCATTGCATTTCACGGGAAGCGAAATTTTACCTAAAACTTTTTGTAACTTATCGTCTGCCGTGCTAATTGTCATGTCACAAGGAATCAATTCGTAACCTAATGGTAGGAAATGTTTATACATATTTCCACCCAAGCAAGAAATCGCTGCTCCTGTATCTAAGAGTCCAGTGAAATATTTATTTTTAATTTTAAAGTTAGCGTGTGGTCGACCGTCTAGACCATAATTTATATTTATTGTTTCAAGAGGTTTTGTTTCAAAAAAGTATTTGACATATTTTAACCAGTCATTCCATTCTTTCTTCGCTACTACTTCTGACGGTTTAAAATTGGAATGACCGTCTACATGTTTTTTTGGTTTTTATTAAAATAAAACGGAGGTGGTTTTGAAAGGTCTGGAATCGAATTATTATTTCTCAACTCCTGTTTTTTCCATCTGGGACTTCTCCGCGGTATTATTACATTATTATTTTGATTGCAATTCCTTGCAAAGTGTCCGGCTTGTTTACATCTAAAACATAATCGTAATTTCGTACTTTTGCCTATATCCTGACAAGGAGATAATGAAGACACTTGTGTGGATCTAATATTATTCTTATTAAAAGTTTTATATTTTGAGTTTGCAAACTGGTTAGCATTATGTGTATTGTCTGATTCGGAACATTTTTTCTCTAGCTCTGCGCAGGTGTTTGGTAAATCATACAAGAATAGTTTATTGTATCTGTGAAGCAACCCGTTTTTGACAATAAATACTATCTCTGTTTCAGGTAATGGTATTTTTAATTTGTTATTCAAGGACGAAATCAAGTTTATGTACTGACCTACTGAGACGTTATGTAACTGTCTATATTGGTAAATTTTCGATCTAATTTTTATTTGATCATCTTCCGTACTAACGTTACTATTTTGAGATGAACTCCTCTGTGTATTATTTATCGTATTAAATTTAATTCTGTCTAATTCATCACACAATTTTTGTAACTGAGCTACATTTGTAATTTCTTTACCAATTCTTAATTGTGCGTAATCTGGTAGTAATCCTTTTGTAATCAAGGAGAGAAGTTCCTGTTCTGCTAATGGAATGTTTAACTTTGCATTAATTGATAGTGCTTCTAGAATAAAATCCGCTGCCATTTCGTTTTTTCCTTGAAATAAATTGAAAAGTCTAGATTTTTCTGTCATTTGGAACGCAGGATTCTCAAATCTTTTAATAAAAGCAGATTTAATTTCTGTCCAAGTAATATCCTTTCTAAAGATTTTCCGGTAGAACATTAGTGACGTGCCTGTAATAAGATCTATGAATCCTTTAGCTACATCTATATTGTCAATACCTCTCGCGTATTGCAATTCTGCAATTCTATCAAAAAAAGCGTGAACGTCTGTCGTGCCATCGAAGGTAATTTTCCAATTACTAAGGTTGATTAATTTTCTTTCGACATAACGTATACCTTGGTTCCTATTAACGTGAGTTATTTCTTTTTCCATATTCTGATTGATTGTTAAATCTGCGTCTTCACTTTGAATCATTATTTCTGAATTTACCGGTGAAGTTATTGATTCTCTGGTTTCTGAATTATTCAAATTTTCATTAAATAATCTACATTGTTCTCTTAGAGATTTCAAATTTCTTTTTGGGGTAATTCCTCTATCTAATAATATTTTCTTCAGTCTCACTACTGTATCTTTTTCAAAACCCACAATTCTCTCTAAATTTATTAGATTAGATGCCATCTTTAATTTTTGAAGGGAAGAGAGAAGAAAGGAGAGAAAGAAAAAAAAATTAAATTAAATTAAATAAAAACCGTCCGATTTAATGTCAAGATATCAATTAATTTATCCCACCATTAATTCAATAACTCTTATTATTTTTTTTGATCTAATTTATCTTTAAAAATTTTTTTTTTTAATTAATTAAAACTTTAACCTTTTCCTATTTCTTTTTATTACTTCCGTTATATTTAAATTCTCTTGCATTTATTTACTTTTTCATCGTTTTAATTCTTTTAAGCATTTTGTTTTAACTTTTTCCTTTTTTTTAAAATAAAAATTCGTGGGAATACATATATATTTTCATATATGTGTTTTGCAATTGTTCAACTTGTTTTAGGGTCTATTACGGCACTTGATTGATGTACAATCTCAGATTACTCTTCAATTAATTACACCCGGGCTTGTCTTATATATTGAATTGTGACAGTAAATTTCGCATCCGCCTTACTTACCATCACTATCTTTTTTCATGATATATAAGATTAGCTTTCAAAATGACAATGATTTTACAACTTGTGTATTTTCAACTACAATCCTCTTTGTGGTTTCTGATTTATTCCACCAAAAAAAACATTGCAATTAAAAAACCAGTTTGATTTGATTTTTTTTTTTCTCTACCACATGATCTTACTAGTTGAAATCTGTTCTTAACTTTTTTTTTTTTTTTCCACTATTATTTTATTTTCTAGGAAAATTAGCTTCTAAATAATAACGTCAAGCAATATTTTGGAAATATACATATGTTTATATATGTTTTTCTCTTTAACTTGTATTAGGGAGGGGTTTTTTTTACGTTCGCAATCTTCCTTGTCCGGGCTAAGCGGTTTCTGAGATTAAAATCGTCTCCACAACAGAGTTTGGATTCCAGAGATATACGACTGCGCGAGCATACTTAATCACTTAGAGGTTAAACTATGGGTCGCATTTGCCTTCCATAGTCTAATAGATCTTTAAGTAAAAAAGTCGCTGTTAAAGGATCATGATTTTATATAACTTGCCGTAGGTATGCTTGTTAGACTGTATTCTTTTTTTTTTTTTGGACTACATCTAATTCCAAGATACTTTAGTCAGGTGATACCGTCAAGTTATTAACTTTTATCATATACACGATTTTATACAAGTCAGTATTATAATTTATTTCCAATTTTAGCTTGAATTTGAATTCCTTTTATTAATGAATTTTATTTTATTTTTTTTTTCAGAATATCAATTTCTCTAAATATTTCTATTTATTTTAATCGTATTTCTTAATAATTTTATTAATTTCAAATTGTAGCTTTAAAATCCTATTAATTTCGATAATTTCCACTAAAAAAATTTACCGCCTCGTCTATCTCGCGCTTAAATTCGTTTAAAAATCTTGAGAATTTCGGGTTTTGTTTATGCGGGGATAATATTACGATGATACTACGCTTTTAAATGTAACAAGCTATCTCTCTTCGCATTATTTAATTTAAATCACATAAATAACGATGTAATTTCAAAAATTTTGCATTATTTACCCATTCGTTTGGCTTATTTCCTTGAAAAAATAACCGCTCCGTCGGGAACGCTCTTAAATTTATTACGACTTTCTCGAATGTTCCTTACTACGCGTGAAGTAATTTGTATTTAGTTCAACATTTATCCACTTTCAATTAGGTTTAAATGATTTTACTTTTCTTTTCACTTGCAATTACTCTATTTTCAAACAATTTTATAATACGACAAGAAGTGATTCTAACTTCTATGATTTAAAATCTTTCTATAAAACACAAGCTGTTCACTGTATAACATAAGACATTTTTATTAATAATTTCATTGCGTATCACAATTGTTTAACCGAGTGTTTTGCGCCAGTGCTATATAGCCATTGCTATTCTCTTTTCTCGGGTAAACAGGTTGCGACATACAATGAAACTCGGGGAATAGATAACAAGTGTTTATTGTACATTTCTTATGGGGTTAATACACAACAAGGAATACGGTTTAAGACCTAAGGATCGGCTTAAGGAACCGGATCTTGAAGCTTGACTCGAATGGCTCAGGGAGAAAGAATAAGTAAACCTGTATCGTAGGGCGGGCGGGATCAGGAGGCAGCGGAGGCCTAACAAGGCAGGCTGGCTCGACCGGGGGGTCCGTGCTCTTCAGGAGGGTCAGGAGGCAGCGGAGGCCTAACAAGGCAGGCTGGCTCGACCGGGGGGTCCGTGCTCACAGCTACGCTTCTTCCGAAGGCCTATCTTCACTCGGGTCGGGTATATGAATTATCACGACGGAACTTAGCGGCGGCGTGGGTGCTATTTAATGCGCCATAACACGTTTCATCTGGATATCTTGCGATATTCACGGCGGGAGGCTACTCACGACAATAGTTATAGATCGTTACACAATATCAACTTCTGTAGCGGAACTTAGCCATTTTGTTTGCGGCACGCGTCGCGAAGTTATGAGCTACGGCGTCTCGTGAATGACAGCCGTGCGTGACTAGGTGTGGGACTCAACTGCCGGACGAGGGGAAACCAAGAGGGCTGGGTGCTCCCGCGCTGTTGTTTTTATACCTATTCCCGCTTTGTTGCAGCTCTGTCTGCGCATGCGCGACTTATTTATTTATTAACTGTATAGCTCCATACGTTTTGTTTGCAATCTTTGTGCTAACATAACAGTATCTTCCACTCTGGAACATGCCGCAAGTATGCTATATATTATTTTAAATGAATTCATTGTGAAATAACACAAATAAATCAAATAAAATTTGTTTGCGCATGCCGGGTTCGAACCCGCGACCTCCGGATTGTGAGTCAAGAGTCTTACCCACTGGACTACGGAGGTCGTCATAATACGATGTTATTTACATTTTTTGTGCATGTTCGATTTTTTTTTAGGCGGCCCGATATCATTTGATCCACAGACCGGTACCGGTCCGCAGGACCAGAGGTTGTGGACCACTGCTTTAAGGGATCTCATCCAGTTATTATATGAAAGTCAGACCTACCTACTATACTGATGATAAACTGACAACAAATTAACAATTTCGTTTATAATCTTTTTCTATCCTTAGTTTTCGCAAAAGTATCAATGACTTCGGTTAAATCTAGGCTTGATGCGGCATTGTTTTCGATTGCTGTTAGCGATAAATGTCGGAATCGAGCTTGGCCCATAGTATTTCCTATGTAATTCATTATTGTTTTTAATTTTCCAAATAATCTTTCACCTTCTGAAGAAGTCAGAGGAATTGTAGGAACAGTAACATTGCTGTAAATTTCCCATCTTCACGTCACTCACTTGTGAGCCGGGACACCCGCACCAGTTCATCAGTCTCTGGTTAGCACCCATTCTGCTAGCACAAGAAAATGGTTTTTCTTTGATTTAGGCATTAAATAAATAGTCTGCAACTAGAATTTTATAACTGCACATCTAATAAGAGAATGTTTTCCTTAGAAATGTGTCAGCAGAGTTATCCAACTGCAATTTTCCATTCTGAACACAAAACTGTTTTAAATTAAATCTGTACCTGGCGAATTAAAACTACACTCAGAACATGAAAATAATTTTTCTTTGATTCTGGAGCACATACATAGTCTGCAACTAGAATTTCACAACTGCACCGAATAAGATAATATTTTCGTTCGAAATGCGTCAGCAGATGAGTCCACAACTGGAAATTTACATTCCCAACACAAAATTGGTTTAAATTAAGTCTGTATGCGGCGAATTAAAAGTACACTCAGAATATGAAAATGGTTTTTTCTACGACTCGTTTTTGAGTTCAACAGCTCGGCTGTGGAACGCTTTGCCGGCCTCTGTGTTTTGTCTCTCTTACAACATGGGTCTCTTCAAGATCATGTTCACTCCTTACTATCCTCAAAAAGAACCTCTACACAGCATATTCAAAGATGACATAGGCCCTGAAGGGAAATTTTTCTTTATTTTCCTCACTTCCCCCTTATTTTCCTCGGGGCCTCCTGTGTGGAGTTATTGTAAAAACAAACAAAAAAAAGTAAGTGAATGGCTAGCAAGGGAATGTGGACACCAAAAGGGAAATGGGTGCTAATAGTGACTTCGAATTCACCTCACCGGCAGGTATTTCTCACTTTAGTATGTTCAAAAGAGAAATAGATGCTAATAGTGACTTCGAATTCACCTCACCGACGGGTATTTGTTACTTTAGTACGTTCAAAAGGGAAATGGTTGCTAATAGTGACTTCGAATTCACCTCGCCGGCAGGTGTTTGTCACTTTAGTATGTTCAAAAGGGAAACGGATGCTAATAGTGACTTCGAATTCACCCCACCGGCAGGTATTTGTTACTTTAGTATGTTCAAAAGTTAACAGCGATAGTAGAAATTTTGACGTTTTCTTAAAAAAACTGACGGCTACAACTTCAAACAAAAAATATTGAGGGGTATTCAGACATAAACGATAAACCGCGAGCAGATATCTGTTGAACTACGAGCGATTATGTTTTGTACCGTTTACATGACGCTATCAAATATTTCTCCATATGGTACGAGAGGGGGTCAGATGAGTTAGCGAGCGGCCAAAGGGTGCACATTTTTTGTACTGTATCTGTCAACTTGATATCTGTCATCCACCGGTCTAGGCAGCTCCGTAATTAAAATGACGCCTTCTCCTATTGTCGTCGGAGAGGCGGGCGCTTAACTCTTCGCTTATCGCATCGGGAGCGGTTACGGCGTAAGATCTGTATTGTCTATGGTTGATCTGCGCTTAAACCGCTTAGGTGTAAACGGTATGAAGAGCTTGTATGGAGAGCGTTATTTGGCGTTATCTTTTATATTTAAGAGCCGTTTCTGAACAGTGAACACCACGTTTAAAATATACAAATGAGGGTTCCTCTGTGCGTTCCTCATGCGTTCCTAAACCATTAATCCGATTCCGATAAAACTTTGGGCATTGGATGTGCGCTTGTCCGGGATGCTTTGAATAATGATAGTCAGCTCTGGCGATACATTGTTTTTTACTATAGGCACTACTCATCAAATTGCGATGAAACTTTGAAGAAGGTTTCTATCGTCATCATCATCACTATTGGCTCTACAACCCCTGGTGGGTCTTGGCCTCCTCAAGAGTCTTCTTCCACTCATCTCGGTTTTGTGCCAGCTTTCTCCAGTTTAGAGGCTCTAGAAGATTTCGGAAGGTTTCTATATACTGGTGAGTTCTAACGTTATGAAATTTTGTATAAGAATTTGCAATAAGTGGCACGCGAGTCGTTTGAAAAATATGTGTATTTTAAATATAGAAAGAGAACGGAGAATTTATTGGATAACCAACACTTCTGCCATAGGTCACCCCAAGTAATTCGTCACGTGCAGGTCTTGGCGGCGGATGCGTCTGCCCACCTGCTGCGTGGCGGACCGGATAGAGAGAGACTGGTTAAAGGAGGCCTTTTGACCATTCCAGCCGAACTCTCACAACCCATCGCCGTGCACCGCAGTTGGAGGGATGGATTTATTCGTCCGTCACTCCCGGATACACTGACCCTTAGATTCCTACCCACCCTTCATACATTTTTCCTTCCCAGAACCTCCTATCCTTCCCTTCTTAAAAAGACCCTCCACACAGCATCAAAGAAAGCTGAGGGAAATTATTTCAATGCCTCCTGTGTGGAGGTAGTGTAAAAAAAGGAAGAAAGCATTTTTTTATTTAAGTGGCTTTGCAACGCATGCCGGGAACTTGCTGGTTAGTTATATATTGAAATTTCAACATTCAGGAAATAAAATTTACCTCGGGGTAGATTTTCGTGTACTTGTGTAGTCAGCCACACTCGATGATTGTATATATTTGTGTAGAGGGCGAAGTTAGCCAGGCAGAGATCACTAAGATTTTTGGACGACGGCGCGTTGCTAAGAACACCGCGCAGGAACCAACGCTGGGTACCTGCGCTGATGTTCTGCAGCGGGAACACCAGCCCGCCCCCGCTGTCACCCTGGCACACGGCTGTTCCTAAAAGGGAATTAAACATATTAGTTATCCAATCAATAGTTTCCGGGGTGGCGCCGGCGGTACCCCCTCACGTGAACAGCTGCCGAAACGTGAAAAAAAAAAAAAAAAAAACGTTAGCTAAGTGTAGTTTATGGTCAGACCGAAAGCCATTCACATTTTTTGTTAGTACTTTTCAATTGATTTTAGATTTATTTTATTTCTTATGTTCTCTATTTTATGCAGGTGCTTGCAGGTTTTTTACAGATGCAATTCCGCGTCATGGAGTCTCATGAATGAGTTTTTCTTTTGCCCTGTTTAATTTATCTTTGTCTACTAACCTATTTTTTTGCACTTTGTTTTTCCTGTTAAGCACTTGCATACTGCTTACTAACAACGTATGCATGGACACTGGAGGTCTAGATTCGTTCAAAATAAATAAATGTAGCTTCGTTTAATCAAAAAAATTAGAATCTTGCGAGAGCCTTGAAGGAGTAACCATCAGTTACTTATACCAGGGCGGGTAAGAGGTGGATTACTGCCGAAACGTGAGGGGTAATTATTTTCCTGAGGGAAATTATTTTCCTCAGGGCCTCCTGTGTGGAGTTAATGAAAAAAAAAAAAACGCTTTCTCCTCATTGCAAGCAAAATTACAGCTGTCAGTTTAAACGAAAATATTTTGTCAACAACGCGAAATACATGCTTCTTAAGATCTTTCTAGATAATCCTAGACGCAAAAGAATAGAGACATCTAAGAGAAAATCCTTTAAAGAATTTTATAATCTTCATTATTATGCGAACCACAGATGGCGGGAGTTTTTGAAAATATTTCAAATAAAATTTTAATGAAAATGAAATCGTAAGTTGTTTCAACGATGTAGAAGTTCTGCTTTTTGCCGATGACATCAAATTATATAAAAAAATATCCAATATAAGTGACTGCCTTATCCTACAGTCAAACATTGACAAATTACACAATTGGTATGTTGCAAACAACTTATTCCTCAATATCTATAAGTGTAAGACACTAATATTTTGTCGAACAAAGACCCCACTATCTTTCAAATGCATAATATATAACAAAATCATAGAAAAAGTCAAAGAAATCAGGGATCTCGGAGTTATATTTGACGGTGACCCGACAATTCGTCCTGCGACAATTCATCCGGCGACAGTTTACCCTGCGACAGTTCATGCGGCCGACAGTTCATCCTGCCGACAGTTCATCCGGCGACAGTTCATCCTGCCTGATCATTTAGAAGATTTTTATTAAGTAAGTATGCAAAGAGGATATACGGCCGTACAACCAAAATCGATATACTTATATCTGAAGGCATCTTGAGTGGAAATCTGCTGTAAAAATATTTTTACTAACAATAATTTCGACTCTCCGAAGAAGCATACGTGAATAACAAAATACGACACACTTATACTTATGGGTTATACTTATAAGTTAGGTTAGTTTAGGTAATGTTATGTTAGGTTAGGTTAGGTTAGGTTAGGTTGAATTGTCAGGACACGCCGGAATATTTAAATCACACAATGTATCTACCACGAGCAAATACAAAGCAAATCGAATTAATTATCGGAGGTATGAAAAATTCCAAGACACCAGGCATAGATTTAATTCGTATGTATGATTTGAAAAAACATGTTAAATTACTTAGTCCTATAATCGCCCACTTAATTAACAGAATAATTGATACGGGCCATATTCCCGATGAACTAAAATATAGTATTGTAAGGCCTATCTTTAAAAATGGAAATCACTCTTTAATAAACAATTACAGGCCGATTTCCTTACTTCCTGCATTAGAAAAAGTATTAGAAAAATATATATCAATAAATTTAGATAAATACTTAAATAATCTGAGTATTATTGATGAATGCCAGTATGGCTTTCAAAAAAATAAAAGTTGCGATAAATTGCTCGAAAAATTTTCTAATCATATAAATTCACAACTAAACTGTAAACAACATGTATTGGTTCTATTTATTGATTTCTCAAAAGCTTTCGACACACTTAGCCATATACAAATAATTAAAGTACTTGAATTTATAGGTATCCGGGGTAAACTCCTCTTATTCTTTAAAAACTATTTGACAAATAGAAAAATGAGTGTGAAGATTTTAAATATAATTAGTAAATCAAGATACATCAAATCGGGAGTACCGCAAGGGTCAATTCTAGGTCCAAAATTATATATTATATATGTAATTGCTATGTGTAAGATTTTCAAAAAAGCTCGTCGATTCATTTTTGCTGATGATACTGCTCTTGTTGTATCAAATGAAAATCCTGAAATAGCTATACAAGAATTACAAAGAGATTTTAACGAGCTTCTCAAATGGGCTCATGATGTAGGATTAGTTATTAATGTAAAAAAAACCAAATGCATGTACATAAAATCACCAAGTTTGAAAATGTGGAATGTTCCTAAAATAACCGCTCATAGCTTTGACTGTATACATAGAGGAATTATTAATGTTTGTGACTGTGAAAAAATAGATTTCACAAATGAATATACTTATCTGGGTATAATTGTAGATAATAATTTTAAGTGGGATAAACAAGTGGCTAAAATTTGTAACCAGCTCAGATCCTTAGCTAGTAACTTTTACAAATTAAAATTTATTTTGCCTCATTGTACTCTTAAACTCATATATTTTTCTATGGTAGAATCCATCCTTAGATATGGTATTCGAACTTGGGGACATGCAAGCACTACTTACATTAAATATATTGAAAATTTACAAACTGCCATAATAAAAAAAATTGTCACAACAAATATTTACAAACAGAGACATAACTTAAAACTACTGTATGGCTCAGAGAGCTTACTTACAATAAAAGGTCTCCACTGGTTCACTACTATTATGGATAATATGGGGGAAAGCCCTTACAAACACCTACTTGTACACAAACATACCACAAGATTTAGAGAAGGAAAGGGCCTAAAAACTCCTCGAATATTAAATAAATATGGAAGCCGTACTCTTGAATATCTAATACCAGTGATTTTCAATAAAATCAATAAAAACATAAAACTTGAAAAAAATGAGAGACTATGTCCTAAAATGATAAAACTATGGTTAATGAGTGAAAACTCCATGTATCTTTGAATATCTTAATATAGCTGCCTACATATCTTGTTATTAGGCAGGTATATTGAAATATCTTATATATTTATGAGTGTAAGTTAAATTATCCAATATTACTATGTGATCTATTCTAATGTTTCCTTAAAACTATAAATGTATTTACAAATATTTTCTTAGATATAATATTAAGAATGTTTAAATTGTTAGAACCTGCAGACAAGCTGTCATATGACAGCTTTGTGGGTCTACTCCAATTTTTTTGTACAAAATGTATTAAAAAAAAAAAAAAAAAAAAAAAAAAAAAAAAAAAAAAAAAAAAAAAAAAAAAAAAAAAAATTGTCGCCGGATGAATTGTCGGCGGGATGAACTGTCGGCAGGATGAACTGTCGGCAGGATGAACTGTCGGCCGGATGAACTGTCGCAGGATGAACTGTCGCCGGATGAATTGTCGCAGGATGAACTGTCATGGAACAAAATTTGACACCCAATTAAATTTTATAAATCACATACAACAAATAACCAACAAAGGCATGAAGACACTAGGATTTATAATCAGACCCTTTGTAAATTTATAAAAGATTTTGATTCATTAGAAGTTATAAAAATTGTACATTTGTCACTAGTACGCAGCTTGCTGGAATACAATTCCATAGTTTGGTCCCCATATTATCACATTCATATAAAAAATATTGAAGTAGTGCAGAACAAATTTTTACAATTAATTAACTTCAAGTTACATATACCTATTCAACACATTAACTATACATTCTTACAAAATACACTTAAATTGCATTCCCTAGAAAACAGAAGAAAAATAATTGGCCTAATTTTTTTGTTTAAAATTATTCACTCCGAATTAGACTGTTGTGACCTCTGCATCTCATTGACTTTAAGGTACCGACTCGAGCGACAAGGCAAAACATAGTATTCGACAACATAGACATATGAATATATACGGATGTCAATGATTCGGCAACAATAATTCTGGAACCAACTACCTCATACATGCGCCTATTCCTCGACTTCACACACTTGCAAACAAATTCACCTCATGTATCGATGTATTTAATACAAAGTTACCATTATTTAAGAAACACTTGAATGATATTTTTATGTAGTATATTTTGATATTTAGGGAGAATCACATAGCACATTGCATATATTTGAATATTTTAATATTTATCTACAATATAAAAACCTGTCGCCGTTTTCTTTTTAAGAACTGTGACATTTGATTTGAGTTTTCAAGAATTGTTTTTTATGGAAATTTCATAAATTCATAATGTATACTATTTTATGCCATCTGCAATTTTAAAAACTTTCTCTTGTATTGTAATGCATTATTTTTACTAAAATTTATCTTATACTTTCCATTCATGTGATGTTTACTTTTTCTAGTTCATCTTTTTATTGAAAACTTTGTCTCTGTATGGAAAAGCCCATCAGGGCGTTGAAATATTAATAAATAAAAAAAATGAATAAAATATTATGTAAATATACACTTAAATTTTAATTGAAGATTTACATTCCGTTGACAAACTGCTTAATTGCGGTTTAACGGGAAAGTACCTTGTAAAACAATAAAAAAAAATTTAAAAAATTATCTTGAATAAATTTTATTTACACCACGCCGGCCGTCAGATGCGTTTGACCATCGGTTTGTGTGGCGAAACAGTTCTGGAGAAACTGGAGGTAGACCTTTTGACCTCTCCAGCCGGCCTCTCTCGACCCATCGTCTTGCACTGCAGTGGGAGGGATGAATTTCATACGTCCCATACTCTTCATACGATACATTGACTCCTAGATTTCTACCCACCCTTCTTATTTCTTTTCTTCCCAGAACTTCCTCTCCTTCCTTTCCTCAGATTCCTATCCACCCCTCATATCCCTTTCCTTTTCAGAACTTTCCCTCCTTCCTTTCTTAAAAAGACCCTCCACAAAGCATTCATAAAGACGACATGCGCCCTGAGGGGATTTATTTTTAATTAGCTCAGCCCAGGGCCTCCTGTGCTGAGCTAATGTAAAAAAAGAAATATGCTATTGATAATGGTATTAATAATGGCGTTACCGTTGGTGAACCCCGCGCATATCTTATCTGACGTAAAGAATGCCTTGTAGCCGTACGGCAGCGTGTCGAGGCACTTCTCACGCGCCACCACCGGGACCCCCAGGAAGTTGAGGCTGTCTGAGGGGGCGCCCGACTCCGTGAGCCCCCAGCCCGCCACCTGCATTCATCACAATAACAATTATTCACATTTGGACAAAACAACCTTACTGTACAACTTACCCTGTACAAATCTCAAGACTCTCCACACTTATTAAATAAGATTACACACCTGGCCCACCATTCCCGGGCTGGTCTTGCTGGTGTACAGGTCCGTGTCTGTCAGGTCTAGGCAGACTGCGCGCACCGTGTCGGAGAACGTGAACCTTGTCGTCAGCTGGATAATGGAGATATCGTCTTGAAAATTTCTGATACTTGCTCCGTACTCCTTTCCTAAACGAACTTCCCGCACCTGCAACGTAATTTTTGTGTGTCATAAACGGCCTACTCATCATCAGATTCACCAAACTGCTTACAGGATTGCATGCAGGGCACTGCAAGTCGGATCGTTTGTAAGCAAAACCTTGTAGTCCCTTCGTCTGGCCATTGGAATATTAATAATTCGCTTGGCGATTCAGCATGATGTCAAAAAATCGTAAAATGAAAGTTAAATTCGTGCTTTTAAATCAATATCACCTTAAAAACTCAATGGTGAATGAAAGTTAATATTAGGCTCTTAATAAATAAGGTATGACGGTCATCAAATGGCCATTCATTGCAATTTTGTTTTGTTAAATGTTGATTCGAAGTCCATTTCAGCTTTTGAACAAATTTACCAATTTTCTGTTTATTTACCCAATTTTTAAAAATCGCACAAAAAACAAATGTTAAAAATATAATAAAAATAAACTAAATATGACGCACCACAGCATCTAAAATTCCTGGTCGCTAATAATAACACTCCTTAAGTGGGGGGCGATAAGGTTGAAATTCCCGTTTAGAAACGGCGCCTCTTTTGATTTTTTCAAGAAAAAACATCACCGGAAAGGGTGTTATTTTATTTTACAAAATAAAGTCATAAATATTTAATTGTTTTACCATCATTTTTCATAGAATTTAATTTTCCACATTATACAATAAAACGACCATTACTAAGCAGTGCATCACCTTAACTTACACCATTACTTAGCAGTGCATCACCTTTCCTCATGCCATTACTTAGCAGTACATCACCTCCTCTCACACCACTGATGGATACCTTATGGCCTTCGCATTTCTTATATTAAAAAGATGAAACATGGGAGTGTGAAAATGGCTTTTTAACAAATATATATTGTCTAATTGAAATTAAGCTTAAAAAGAGTAACAAACCTCCGACTGCTGTCTGCCTATCTCTGTAGAATCCCAGGAAGAAAGGCGGACTCCTCCAACTATTCGATAGTCGGCCACGTGGACCTCGTGGCTGTGAGCACGGTCAGAGAAGCAATGAGCAGCTACAAAACAAAGCAAGCGTTTAATGCGATCTAGCACCATTAATTTCTAGGTTTTGGTCTAAGTTTTCGGAAGTCAATTGGTACCTACTACAAATTATTGACTTTCGAAGTTGTGTATTTTTTTTCTGACTCATTCAATAATGCTTCGAAGATAGTCTAAATTTACTTTGCCCATACGGAAGTACATAAAGAATCGTTCCTCATCAGATTCTAATTTCTCTACCTACTAGATTAGTGAACTCTGGTAAGTACAGGTTTAATTAATTTTCCTTCATACGAAAATATTAATTTAAAAATAAAAGTATTAATAAGTCGTCATCAAATTCAGTCTCAGAATCACGGCATAATACATGACAAAGCTACGAATTGCGTCTACTGATAACCAAGGGCGGCTGGTCGTGTTATGATGTGGATGCGTCATAACTTAATTAACGATTTTAATTTATTGCATTGGTAGTCAAATACTTTTATGGGAGTTATTTTATGGTTTTTTACCGGATTCACGGGCAGGTTGACAGCACTGAGCGGAAGGGTTTTTTCTGTGGAACTGACTCTCGACGTAAAACGGAGCGGGCAGACGCCGTTTTGCGGGGACAGTCAATTGTAAAATTTAATAATGGTGTAAATAATACCGGACGGAGTAACTCTTCATAATGCAGAGGGAATCGAGCTAACATTGTAATTTACAGGATTTGAAAAATGTTCGAATTGTTCTTTCCGAAAAACAAAGTTTCGGGCGTATCAATGGCCAAACGGCACCGCGTGTGACAAAAGTAATAAACGCAGATAATCTGCCTCATCGGGCGTTAATTTGCCATCGTACGGAGTTTATGGAATCCCGTTAGGGATCGCTAGTCACAGTAATGAATATTTATTCAATTTCCGCGATTTAAGCCGAAACATCCGCTGTTCTCTTGGGCGAACCTTTCGACACCCGGCGGAACCGTTCAACGCACACGGAACGGAATATTTTAACACACCGCGATGGTGAGACCATACCGCACTCTGGTTGTCACCGGATCCTGAATAAAACCATCTTTTTGGGTATGATGGCTTTGTAGGACGGGCCTCGTACTGCTGGTCAAGCTTAGGCCGTTCACCAGTGTATCTCTCGCCTTCCGGATGCTCTCAGGGGGGTTTGGCATAACTTCATCGGAAGGATCGCATCAGGCAGCCTGTTGGATGCTGGACGGAACGCCAAGCTCCGCCACGTGCTGTATGCATGCATTAGGTAGTTTAGATAGCTTAACAAGGTCAAGGTCGCAAAAGAGGGTGAGTCATAATATTGTTTTCTTCGCCTTGTAATAAGTCTGTGATTTCCCATGTTGAATGATTTATTTGATAATATAGTAAATGTTGATTCAAATCACAAAAATACTCTGGTTGTTATTTATAATATAACTCAAATTCCCTAATGGTAAGTAAGAATAGAAACGTCACAGTGCCCACGCATCCTGTTCTCTCCTACTATCCAGAAAGAAAGCGTTATGAATGCAACTGTGGACATATTCTGTTTTTCTACAGAATTTGGCTCTCTACTACGACAAGTAGAAAAGTTCACAGGTGGATTCATCGCGTTTTCTTTTGAAACATGCTAGCAACATAACATTTGGCACCCTTCGCCTCTTTTACGTAACATTTGACGCCTTTAACGTGGGTTTCAAACAACCATAACCTCATTTTACAATTTGCTATTTTGTCTGAAAGATTTCTAACAGAAAGTTACTGTAATTTCATATAATAATTATTAATTTGATGTAGCAACGCCATCTCGTTATGATTCGCGAAAAGGTAATTATCGGTTCGGACTGGCCACGCTTATTACGAATAATTTTTAGAAAAAAACTTTAGATTCGCTTTAATTACTATAAAAGGAAACTTTTTGGCTTTGGGGCGGCGGAAAATAATGCATTTTAATTTTCAATTGCATAAAACCAAAATTCACTTCGCGAACCGACGCAGCGAAAATCCGCGGCCGTAGCTGTCACTGTTATGGACTGTAGCCGACTTCATGGGATACCTACATGAAATACCGCGAATCACAAACCATGTTACACAAACCTAGCGTAGCCGCTGAACTAATTGAAAACTGGGATGTTTTTCTTGCCTTGACGCGAGTAGGCGTTATAAAGGGGCACATTCTTTTGTATCACAAACCATGTTACACAAACAAGCCCGCTAGACAAATTTCATAATTACGCGCCTTATCCCACGAAGTCGGCTACAGTCGTATGAGCTCTTGCTAATTTATCAAGGATACCACTGTTATGTTGGTATCAAGGATACCAACATAACAGTGACATTTACGGCCGCGGAATTTCGCTGGGTCGGCTCGCGAAGTGAATTTTGGTTTTATGCAATTGAAAATTAAAATGCATTATTTTCCGCCGCCCCAAACCCAAAAAGTTTCCTTTAATAGTAATTAAGGCGAATCTAAAGTTTTTTTCTAAAAATTATTCGTAATAAGCGTGGCCAGTCCGAACCGATATTTACCCGCGAAAATATTGACGTTTGCAATACAAAAGGTTACATTCGTTTATAATTAAATCATGTATTTTGTGTTTTCTCGTGCTCAGTACCTAAGCCAGTGTGTGTTTAAAATGTCAATACGTCAACTTAACCTCAATTTTTGAAATGTTATTTTCATAGAAGTCTCAGGTGTCAATCACAGACAATGTTTCTTCTATGATAAGTTCACGAAAAATATATATTTATTCAAAAAAAAAAAATTTATATATATATATATATAAATATTGTCTATGGTTCAAAATGGATGTCATTTAAAAGGTAAACATGTGAATTGTTGTTTATTTTAGACAAGCGAATGTCAAAAGTGACAGATTATGGGTACGCTGTGTTTATATCGTACATGAATCCTTATTACAAATTTAAATAAACTAGTAAACTAAATAACAAGTATATTATTGAAGTGAATGATAATTAATGAGATTAAATTTAGGAATAAATTCGGTGTTTGGGCTAAATTCCTAAAAAATAAAACTAGTTATTTTTATACTAATTTGGGGTCGGGGAATCCGAATCTGAAAGAATTAGGCGGCGGCAAGCAATATTAACTGAGTTACACGACTTTAAAAATTTTTATACACATACAGGAAAATAGCCATTTTGGAAGCATTTTGATTCCTAGAAAATCAAACTAGTTATTTTTATACTAACCTTGGGCCGGGGAATCCGAATCTGAAAGAATTAGGCGGCGGCAAGCAATATTAACTGACTTACACGACTTTAAAATTTTCTATACACACACACATGAAAATAATCATTTCGGAAGTATTTTGACACACTTAGTACAAAGATCATAGAAAAACAAGAAATATACAAAAACATGTGCCGGCAGTGTTACCAGCTCTCAAAAATATTTATCCCTATATCAATATGAAAATAGATAACAGCAGAAAAAACAGCAGAAAAACATACCTTATAAATCGACCAAGTCTTCTTCGTCCGTCGTATCCTAGTCAAACTCGCTTGTCTCGAAGGGTTCCTGTCGGATACGCGGATCATATAAGAGTCCAGCTAAGCGGTAAAAGTAACATGGTTTGTGCCCCTTTATACCGCCTGCTCGCGTCACGGCAAAAAAACATCCCTGTTTTCGAGTAGTTTAGCGGCTACGCTAGGTTTGTGTAACATGGTTTGTGCCCCTTTATACCGCCTGCTCGCGTCACGGCAAAAAAACATCCCTGTTTTCGAGTAGTTTAGCGGCTACGCTAGGTTTGTGTAACATGGTTTGTGCCCCTTTATACCGCCTGCTCGCGTCATGGCAAAAAAACATCCCTGTTTTCGAGTAGTTTAGCGGCTACGCTAGGTTTGTGTAACATGGTTTGTGCCCCTTTATACCGCCTGCTCGCGTCACGGCAAAAAAACATCCCTGTTTTCAAGTAGTTTAGCAGCTACGCCGGGTTTATGTAACATGGTTTGTGATACAAAAGTGAGTAAAATTTATAATTTATAAAAAATAAGTACTTAAAATATAAACATGTTATTTTACCTTATTAATATTACTGCTTAATGGCAACACTTAATTTTGTGTGGTAAAAACATCTATGTTATCTTGTTTTTCTATGATCTTTGTACTACATGTGTCAAAATACTTCCGAAATGTTTATTTTCATGTGTGTGTGTATAGAAAATTTTAAAGTCGTTTAATTCAGTTAATATTGCTTGCCGCCGCCTAATTCTTTCAGATTCGGATTCCCCGGCCCATAGTTAGTATAAAAATAACTAGTTTGATTTTCTAGGAATCAAAATGCTTCCAAAATGGCTATTTTCCTGTATGTGTATAAAAATTTTTAAAGTCGTGTAATTCAGTTAATATTGCTTGCCGCCGCCTAATTCTTTCAGATTCGGATTCCCCGACCCCAAATTAGTATAAAAATAACTAGTTTTATTTTTTAGGAATTTAGCCCAAACACCGAACTTTAGCCTAAATTTATAATTTATTCCGTTAAACACCATTATACATATGACATTGTCATAATTTATCAACAACATTCAAATTCAAATACGAGTACATCATATACTAAGAGCGGTGAAATAGGTACATTGTTGGTATATTTTTCTTTTATTAAAAAAATATTTTTTATTATATTTAAATGTGGGATTTTTTAACCACGATTTTTACTGTCAATTTCAAATTAAATCGACTATACACATTACTATCTCGATTTTTTCAAAAATTGAACTATGTCTTTTTGGAATTATGTATAGTATACATCACTACTCAATTATTTTGGTCATAAATTAATTAAAATACCAACGTCAGAATTATTTTGAAAATCAAGGTTGCCACAAGCTAATGAACTACAACCAACAATTTTTCCTTTTTTTTCAAAAATCAGGGTTGCCAAAAAAATTTTTTTTCATAATTTAAAAAAAAAAGTTTTTTTTTAACATCGTCAACAATCAGTATTGTTCGTCAACAATAACAACATCAACAATAAATATTAACAACAACAACAACTTTTTATTATTTTATTTATATATCCAATAGTTTTACACAATAACAATGTCAACTCCTATTTCGAACGTCAACAACGTCTCTAAAGAGGATCTCATAAGAGAACTATCAAGTCATTCTCTTGAACCGGCATCCACCTCTCACGCGCTGCGCTCGCAGGCGCGTGCATATAATAAAGCACTTAAGATGCCAACAATATCAGAAACAGATATGGATTCTTCAGATTCAGATTCTGAGAGCAAGACCGTTAATAACCCTACAATAATTAAACACACAAAAATTATTTATAGAGAATCACCCTCCATCAATGTAGAAAATTGGAAGATAAAATTTGACGGAAAATCAAGCATAAGAGAATTTCTCTTATTAATTAAAGAAAAATGTAGGACAAAAAAATTTTGTCATCATAATCTGGTTCGCGTTTTTACTGATCTTCTAGATGGTCTAGCATTACTTTGGTTCAGGACAATATATCATTCGGAATTGAAATGGGACGAGCTGTCTAAACTTTTAATCAATCAATTTGAGGCAAATGACCTACAAACGGACTTAAAAGTAAAACTTTTTAATATGACGCAACCCAAAGGTATGTCGGTACTAGAGTTTTCCCTTAGAATGAAATCACTAAATAACATGCTGGATAAATTTCCTGAGCAAGAACTTTTGCGGTTTGCCAAAAAGGCGTTGCTTCCAATGTACACTAACATTTTAGTTTCTAGAGATTTATTTACATTCGAACAGTTAAAAACTTACGCAGGGAACTTAAGAGTCTTATGCGACACCACCGGAGGAGTTTGCCACTTCTTTTTCTTCTTTTTAAAAAAAATTGGACGAGAACTACGGTACTAATAAGGAGGAGAGATTTGTGCCTACCAATAAAACTTTGACAAACAGTAATACCGGTACTTATAGACGTACTGGGTTTTCTCAGAATAGTTATAGACGATCTTTCAATAACAATAGTTATAGTCAAGCTGGGCGTAACTATGGTAACACCAATGCTGGTTGCAACTGACGACCTCCGTAGTCCAGTGGGTAAGACTCTTGACTCACAATCCGGAGGTCGCGGGTTCGAACCCGGCATGCGCAAATAAATTTTATTTGATTAATTTGTGTTATTTCACAATTAATTCATTTAAAATAATATATAGTATATTTGCGGCATGTTCCAGAGTGGAAGATACTATCAGTATCGCCCTGGTGTAAGACCACCATTCAGAATTGAAACGTTGCTTGAAAATGGCTTTAGCTGTGTTTGGTGACCAGATCTGAATAGCCAGGTACTTCCCAACCTTCCTCTTCCTCACCTCCTTCCCCTCCCCACTACCTTCATCCTCAGAACATACCCTAATTGGGGATGCCATAGTTTCACTGGCTCCAGACGGTATTCACCGTAAAAAAAAAAACAAACAATAACAAACCTTCGTCTTCTTTCATTACAAATATGTGTGTTCGTGTGCAGCACTGGCAAATTATAATGTCTAAATATACTTTATTTACTTACTGAAGACGCTAAAATCTCTAATTTAATTTCACTAATTTAAATCTACAGAATCTCTAATTTAATCATTTCAAAATATTAGTTACCAATATGTATAATGCTACTATTATCATCACAGAGAACGCTTTTAATCTCCCATAGCGCGGCCGCCGAGCGCCCTCGTATCGGCCGCACTGGTGTGCATTCGCTTCGCAAACGAACCAAATCATGTTTTTGTATGGTAAATTTAAACATCGAAAGCCCGTCGATTTCGCTATTTGTACCAGAATTTGGCTCCAATCGGTATACCACCCACCCAACATAATCCGATCCTTGCCGAAGTTTAACGATTTACCATGAACCATGACTCGAGGTGACACGAATGCATTCGAATTTCAGCGAAGATCATAGATCAGTTTGCGTGTAGCGCAGTCTAGCGGCGCACGTTTGGCCCGTTACGTGATAATTGATGTTGTTTTTTTATTTATTTTTTATATGGATTGTATTAAATACCAATAAACTAATTTATTAATACATAATTTTATTACAAAAATGAGTGCAACAAGTGTTGAATATTTAAAAGGAAATAACAGTTTGTTTGAAAATAAATTAATAACTAAAAAATCATTTTTTGTCATAAGTACGTAGGTACGGATTGTCAGTGAACCACCACATTCTCGGGGCAGCGGCCACCACTGCTGATAACGGAAATACATTAAACATAACCTAAAAATAAAGATCAATCAACTGCCTCGATCGAGACAGATATCGGGCGAGATCTCTTGTCAAATTTGTGTGATTTTCTAAGGCTGTGAAATGAATAAATAATCATGCATACCTGCATGAATTCGTGTTTAAAGTGACATAAACTAAAATACGTGATAGCTCACAGCTGAAATTCTGACATCGGCTCATAAAAAAGCAAATTACAGCCAAAAAAAATCACACAAATCTGACTGGAGATCTCGCCCGAGATGCATCCCGATCTCACAAAAGATAGAGAATAAATACCTCGGCTGGTAAGATGTTATTGCATACATTGCGTGTGTAGTCTAATGTGGTACGTACCCAGGCCCGGACCAAGCACTGGGCACTCCCACATCCGTATTCAGTGTCGATTTTAAAGTTGTCAAAGTAAAGGCTCAACAATTTAGTAAAGGAAAGAACCATCCTTACCTTTAACGCATCTATACAGAGTCCATACTTTGAACTTTCTTTACTAAGGTAGAGACCTAATGTCTACGCCGAAAGAAAGTTGTGACGCCATCTGAAACTTGTCGGTGTCCTCCTTTTTTGAAACAACAACGCCCCGTTCTGGGCCAATCTGTGTGTTTTTCTATGTTGGTATCTATGGAATTAATTCAAGCGTCTGTCGGTTTGGTTTATTTACGCATCGGGTCAAAAGTCTTTGTCAGTTCTTTCTGGTTTATTTATGGTTCTTTCTTTACTGTCTCCTTTGATTTTCAACAATAATTTGCGGTTTGTGAAAAGCAATGTTTGTTAGACTTATAAACAAATATTATTATTATTATTAAGTACGCCGTATTATTTATTAAAATGTAATATGGAATGTATCACTGTTATCTTTCTTAACCGACATTGTTGTTCAAATTGGCTGCCACCAAGGTTAGTAGAAAATGCGCGTTAAAACCATTTTCTACGAAACTCGGGCTATCATTAAAGAATTCACAGGTTTCTTTAAAAAAAAAAAACAAACTAAAAATTAATTTTAGAAAATTACTTCACGATATTACAGCGATTGATTTTGACAATATATTTCAGGCACGCCTAAACAGAAACACTTTTCAAAAAATCGTGTGTTACGAGGGGCTAAGTCCAAAAACTTGTTAACCATTTCCATGATAATATCCATTTCCATTGATTTGCGTCTTCGACAGCAACAATCCGGAACAAATTACCGACTTTGAAAGGCAAAGACGTACCCCTATTACCAACCTTAAGGTTGGACAGTTAAAATCCAAAGGATGCTAGAGTGCGCATGCGCAGTTCCGTAGAAACTTTCGTAGAGACATCTCTGAATACAAATATTTTAGAAATCTTAACGAAGGAGCTTCCTTATTAAGTGATGTCACTCCGATCTTAGACGTGTCTCTGAAAATAAAACTATACTTTTTAAAGAAAAGGAAAACTTCTTGAACTAAAGTATCGACTGTGAATACGGGTGCTAAAGTCGTCGTGCCTCCTAGGGAGTGGGGCGACTCTGTGACTTCAACGCTGTGTCTTCAATATATACCATCTTTCAAAAAAGGATCACCCTGCTACCCTCCCCTCCCCCCTCCCCGCCCAGACGTTGGGGCTCTAAGCCAGGGCCTTGGTTAAAGGAAGAACTCACCGCTTATGACCAGATTACTCCGCACCAAGCTACCGCCGCATGCCTGCATGAACTGGTTATTTTTTTCCCGGTGAAAGATGGCCACGTGCCAGGGAAACTGCTTTGCTTTCACTCCTCCTAGTCTCCCCCGCACGAGGGGCGTTGAAGCAATCGCTTCAAATCCGCACTCTGGAAATATAAAGTCATTATCATCATTCACTGTAGGCACAACCTCGGTGTAACTTTAACGCCCTTCGCTCATGGAAAAATCAAAACCAAACTAAAAGTGATTGTCTTCTTCCAGGAGGAAGACGACCACTTGCCAGGGGAACTGATTTTATTTCACTCCTCCTAGCCCCTTCATCACGAGGGGGCTAGGAAGAGTGCAAATGAGTGCAACCGCTTCCATCATCCACTGTAGGCCTAACTTTTTGCATAGCATTTTGTATTGTCTTACACTACATCAAGGGAGTGGACTAGACCTATGACCGTGGATCAACTGAGGAGATGACTCCCAAGGCAGCCGCTGCATAACCCTCCCGCGCTTCCCTCGTCGAATATGAGCTTTCTTATCTTCTTTAAATTATCTTTTTATTCTTTATTTCTTAGCTTACTTTTAATTGTTATATCTTTATTTTTATCTTAAGACCCTTCGCACAGCATCCCCAAGATGCCAGGCCACGAGGGTAATTATTTTCTTCAGAGCCTCCTGTGTGGAGCCAAAGTAAAAAACAAAGATGTGATTCCAATTCTCACCTTGTCAGATTGTTTTACGAGTTTCCAAACGTTGTGTAGGTATAGTACCTGTATTTGCGGCCTGTTCCAGAGTCAGTGGTGGATACTTTCAGTATCGCCCTAGTGAAAGACCATCTTTCAGAATCGAAACATTGCTTGAACTAGCTTCGGTTGCGTTTAGTAGCCAGATTAGAATAGCCAGATACCTACATCCCAATCCTCCTCTTCCTCATTTCGATCTCTTCCCAGCCTTACAACATTCCCCGCTTTGGGACGTCATAGTCTCACCCTCTGTTCAGAGCAATTGGGACTCTTGTGTCGTATTCAAATAAATAAAATGGATAATGACTATGCTGTTTGTTTATCTGACATTGTAGCGCAATATTCAGTCAGTTCTGTGAAGTAAACACGCTTGTTAATTATGTGCATATATTAATTGGCGTCTTTTTGACCGTTCTGACGTCAATATTATATTACATTTTCCTCATCTTATTAACAATCTGATGTTTATATAATGTAACCTTCAAGCGTCCTATATAAATACAAGGTTGCGCGTGCCCTGAAATTCCATTGAAGTACTAAAGCTAAATATTTCAGCTATTAAAATGTTATGTAAAGTTTTTGAAGATTCTTTAAAGACATTTCGACACTTTTCGGATATTCAATTTTGGACACCGAATGCAAAGTGAGTAATTGTGCTAGATCTTTCGATGTCTTTATTTAGTGCGTTAAATATTTTAGGTGCGATGTATGAGTATTGTCTCTGTGAAAAGCGGGTTTTTATTTTAGGGATTATGCATTTTCCATGCATGAGTGACGCGTATAAATTGTGTGGAATTTATCAGACCATTTTTTCATATATGAATGGAGCTATTTTAATTACAGTTGGCGAGTGTCTAGTACTTTTTAAGTTAACAATGTTGATAGATAATGAAATTATTGGTTTACAATATGAAAAAAAAATCCTCGTTCAATGAAAAATAACTCGATTCACCACGTGACGACTCAACGTAAAGCAATTTCTCCTGGTTTCCGTTTTCGTAACTAAGCCTCAAAAATTTCCGACCTTTAAAATAGTATCCAATAATAAACTGACAGGAATAATACGTAAAAAATGTTTTAGATATAGAAGATATATGGAGTTTTATAGACGAGTAAAAGTTTGTCTCGTCGGGGAGCAAAGGGTTAAATATTTTAAAGTGTTATGAAAATTCGTTTATTCGAAGTTTTTTATTTATTATTTTTCCAAATATATTTCGCAGTACTTTGTTGGACATGAACGTCGTACCTGTTTCGAAAGATTTTGTTTTTTCAATATTTGTATTTGGAAAACGTTTTGATGGTACGACATTTCCCTTTTTGATTTTGAATTTTGAAGATTGGAAACTTAAAAATATAATTTTATTAGGAATTAATTTCTTCTGGGAAAAACCGAAAATTCTTAGAGAATTTTTTCTTTATTATGTGAAGTTTGGAAATTTTCCATTTTGGTTAGTTTTTATTTTTCTGAACAAAAAATTCGGGAAAATTGAGAAAACGAAAAAAAAATTGATTAGAAAATTGGTGAGAAAATGAGCCGGGATATAGTTTTTTAAAAGAACTGTCTTTTTGCTTTGTTTTGTGAACTTTTGGAATTTTTTTATGTTGGAAAATGTATGATCCCGGAAAAAAAATACTTCAGGGAAAATTAGGAAATTAAAAGAAAAACTCGAAAATCAGTCGGAAAAATGTATAAAACTTTTGGAATGTTCTCATTGTCGATGCTTGTGTAAATCGAAACCTGTCGGTCGTAATAAACTAAATAAATATCTTGATTAAACAAAGCAACTTTTTTATTTCATTTGTGTAACAATTTTTTTTTTAAATACCTATTAAGTAATCCAAATATTTGAAAAAATTCACCCGGTTTCCGGAGACCCTTATAAAAAGCGGTGGACAGAAAAACTAACGATAGCTTCTTTTAAAATTGAAAAACAATTACTTTTCTGTTAGTATAGCTCGTGCTCGAACGAAAGATTAACAAAATATTGGAACTTTAAATTTTACCAATTTTACAAAACGTGCTGAAAGTTGTACCAAAACATTTTTATTAATTCTTCTTTCAAGCACTATCTTAAGTAATCTACTGACAGACATATATTTTTTTTAATTTCAGATAAAGCTATCATGAGTTATCTTGTTCACCGTAAGGTCTTTTTTAAAGAGTCTCCAAAAACGCTGATTTTTTTCAATTTCGTTTTTTTCAACTCAAAATATTATTTAAATGTTGCACTTGTATATGCTTAAAATTTTAAATTATATCATTTATTTATAGGAATATAATTTTTTTTAAATGCATTTTCTTAACCTTCGTGACCCATATAACTTAGGTTGTTTACATGACACTGTAACATTACACAACACATACATACGTATGACGTTTGAGGCGAGTAATTAAAGGACTTTAATTCTGAAAGCAGTTTTTACAACATATTTCCTCCAAACTATGAATCAAAGTCACAAAGAGAGTTTTCTGCATTTAAATAAAACATTCTTATTTATCCAAAATATATTGCAGTACCTTCTAACAGTAGCAATATAATAAATCGAATAAAGGCACAATTTGATAATACTCGTACTTACCATCTTGAAATTGATCTCCCGCGCAATAGAGCAACGCACACACTAAAAATAATAGCTTATAATGCAACATTTCGGCAAAGTTGTTTTTTTTACACTCGTCTATAAGTTGACCTTACTGAATAACCAATTCAAGGATCCGCCAGCGCTTAAATACTGGACAGACGAGCAGTGGTGCGCAACCTATGAGTTCTGTGGCACTGGCTCATACGTTATTTGGAGATACTGTGTGGGAGATCTTTTTGAGGAATGAAATGAGTTGACCAAGGCCTTGACCTGTCAAAGGCCCGCAAATTCCAGGAAAAATACGGAAATTTCGTAACAAAACACGATTTTGAATTTTGAATTAAATGTTTTGTTGATTAATTTTGAGCTATCGTATATTTCATTGACTGAAATACGTTCCTAGAACAATAAACTATGCACCAAAACAACATTACTTGCGTTAATTACGTAAATTAATAGGTTTTATGATGTTTTAGTCGAGGAACACGCGTCAAAACTGACAGCTTCAATTTGCGCCAAAATGACATTTCGATTCCACAGATAAAAATCATTTAAAAATAATCTGGTGTTGTCAGATGAATGAAACTAGTGGCTATATCATCAATGATGTTGGCGCAAGCGATTCTGACCTTGTTTTCATACAAATTCTGTACATAGAAAGGTCAAAATCGCAGTCAAACTTTTTTATTTCGAAATATTTTTTCGCGCATGCGCAAAAGCTGCGCGCAAGTCCGCGGCTCCGGCCGTTTAGAGGTTTTTTAAAGGTGTCTATGTTGTTGGAAGGGTAAAACACAGATGCAGGTAAATCATTCCAAAGTTGAGTCGGTAAATACAAGGACGAGTTGACAAAGCGACCCGTTCTCATGTGCCAAAAATGTACACTAAATATATGTATACTTCTTCTACTTCCTTTAAACTTCTAAAGAGAAGCCTCTTAGTTATGTGAACCAGTATAATTCCACACTTCTAGAAAACGAATTCTCATAATCTATTCTAACCTGAATTAAATTGCGCAATACGCGAACTTAGTATCTATTTAAGTTAACAATTTTTTTTTAGTTGGGTAGTTTAAATTAAATTTGTATATAAACTAATATGCACACGGCAACACTTCATTTTATAAGATTACTAGCTGACCCGACGAACTTCGTACCGTCTCAGAATCAATAACTGTTGAATTAAATAAAGTTTTTTTTAAGTTAAAAATTACGCAGTGAAGCAATTATGGATGCGCTACTGTCCGTGTTTTGTTTTTGTAGTATCAGAGATGGCGTTGTGTACGGATTTATATTTTTGTGATTTTCTTACTTTTACAATTACTTACGGGAATTCGGGAGGCGGATACGGGTGCCACCGCCCCGGGAACAATTTATTGAGTAACCAACACCTCTGCCATAGATCACCCCAAGTGGTTCGCTACGTTTGGTGATTTAGCAGGGGTGCCCGGGTTCATGAGGTGATTTATGTCCGGGTCTTGGCAGTTGATGCCCCTGCCCACCTGCTGCGTGGCGGGCCGAATCGAGAGAGACTGGTTGAGGGAGGCCTTTTGACCTTTTCAGCCGGACTCTCTCGACCCATTGCCTTGCACCACAGTTGGAGGGATGGATTCATACGTCCGTCACTCCCGGACACACTGACCCCCCAGATTCCTACCCACCCCTCATACCTTTTTCCTTCCCAGAACTTTCTATCCTCCACATTCCTTAAAAAGATCCTCCACACAGCATCCCCCAAGATGACGTAGGTCCTGAGAGAAATTATTTTCCTCAGGGCCTCCTGTGTGGAGCTTATGTAAAAAAATGCGTTTCATTTCAGAGATTTATTATAATTATTGTATTTTTCCTTTGGAGGTGTGCAGACATACGTTCACCATTTGTCTCATTTTCGACTATTGACATTGAGTGTGTAAGAAAGTAGGGCCGCATTATATGATTAAAAATAAATGCACAACAATCAACGCATTGACATTTGACGTTTTTGAGTGTTTGGAATTCATGCACAGTTCAATATTATACCCCTCACAATATTCCTGCAGTTCTTTCAAAATAGAGAATTTTTTCCATACAAAATGTATGGGGAAAATAATTTTCTTTATAACTATTTATTTCGTTAACTTTTGTGATGTTTTAATAGTTATTATCCTATCCGGGGCGGAGACAAATCCAACAAATCAAAGATCATCAAAATCAGCCCAGCCGTTCTCGAGTTATAAATAGTGTAACTAACCCGACTTTGTTTTATATATAAAGATATGTTTTCAGAGAATGCATATTCCTTTTTAAATACATCCATTATAACATAACTCTTCAGACTTTCTGGCATTTCATCATATATCTTCATTCCTCTAAACCATAGGTTACCAACCTTTTTTTGCCCTCCGCCCACTTTGAGAATTTTTTTTTTTTCTAGCGCCCCCCAACTCACAACGTCACGATTATATTTACCACAACTTGTCGTCACGATTATATTTACAAGATGCGTTTTTTTAATTTTTTAATGTATATTTTATTAGGCGACCGGCCAACTCAGAATGAAACCAACTCAGAAGCACCTCATAAAGGTCATTACAGAGTGATGATAAAAAATATATTGATTAAGTTAGGTTAGGGTTACCGGCAATTTTAAAATTATTTTTTAATATTTTAATGACCTTTCTGAGGTGTTTCTGAGATGGTTTTATTCTGAGTTGGCATGGAACCGTTCTGAATTATTTTCATTCTTTTTTTACTTGGGTTTTATTGCTCAGAAAGATTACACTTGTGCAGTAATTCACATGACACGCTACAGTGGTATTGTAGACCAATTTCCGTGTTTTTACCTCTAACTTTCCCTTTATCCTACTTTTCTTTTTCTTTTTAATCTTTTCTACATTTCAAATTTATTGTTTAGTTTTAATTTGTTATAGATTATGATTCCTGAGTATTTAATGTCTTCTACTTCTTCAATATTTTGATTTTCTATATTAAGGGTAGTAATTTCGTTGAGTTTCTTCTCTAATAACATGAATTTACTCCTAGTTACATTTTCGAAGAAAAAAAACTTTAATATATAATATAGTACTATTCTTTAAAAAAAAGCTTTTTTTGTCAATGCATCTTTGATATTTTTTGGTATAATATGAGGGAGCTGGCCGGATCGGTAGAGTCGGGACGTGAAATAAAAAACGTCAGTCAGTGAAGTGAGTCTGTCTTTATTGTAGCTACGTCGCGAGGTCGAAGTGGAGCGGAGTGACAGTGGTGCCGATAGTAATGCTGCTGCGTGATGATGAGTGAAGAAGGTCAGGAGACTACGGCGGCGAAGATCACTGGTCTTCAGGGAGCCGGCGTATTGCTCTACACTATGGCGGTGTATAAGTGACCTTGGTCCAGGTAGTCGACCGTCGTCGTGTTGACGAGGTATGGCGGCTGTGTGGCCTTTGAGTCGACACATGAGAGGCGATGAGGATTCTGGTTGCTGGCTCATTGCCGGTTGTTGGTTGCTGGCTCGTTGCCGGTTGCTGGTTGCTGGCTCGTTGCCGGTTGCTGGTTGCTGGCTCGTTGCCGGTTGTTGGTTGCTGGCTTGTTGCCGGTTGGTGGTTGCTGGCTCGTTGCCGGTTGCTGGTTGCTGGCTCGTTGCCGGTTGGTGGTTGCTGGCTCGTTACCGGTTATTGGTTGCTGGCCTGTTGCCGGTTGTTGGTTTGTGAAGTTTCTCGAAGGTGCTGGAAACGTTCCTGGTGTCACACTGGACAAATGTTGTTCACTGCTGACTGCGCGGGGCCGGTGCCCGGCGCAGGCACGTACTTAGTCGGGGCACTGCTCGGACTGTGTTGCTTGACCGATGAATGGGAAGGTACTGACTGACTGCAGCGGACGAGCGATCGGCTGCTTATATAGCCGGGGCGAGTTATTACTCTCGCGGTAGGTAATGCTGGGTGAACTCACGCAAAGCTGAGATATCGCTCGAACTTTCTGCGGGCATTTAAATGGTACAGCCATACGTTCTAAGCCTTTCGCGTAAGTGGCGGAATTATTATTTACGAGGCGGCGCGGCCGTAGTAACTGACTGTAGGTATTTCGTAGTTTCCAGCGTGTTCGGTGGAGTCCAGTGCCGGCGCGATTAATTCGGCACTAGTGGCCGCCACATAATATATAAAAGTGTGTCATCAGCAAAAGTTTGATCATTTATATATATACTTAATAAATAGGAGCGGTCCCAACACAGATCCTTGAGGAACTTCGAGGTTTACTTGTTGTTCTTCAGATATAGCATCTCCAATTTTGTTTCTTTGTTTTCTATTTTTAATTTTATTATTAGTGTTTTTCTGTATATCGTTTCAAAAACACATCTAAAATCCAAGAACACTACTATTGTGATTTTCTTCTGATCCATACTGGTTTTCCATTATGAATATTTGTTTCTAAACCCTGCCGTTTTACAAGAATGTTATTTTTTTTCAATAAATTTTCTCATCTGTTCTTTAACTATGGATTCTAGTATTTGTTCTATTTAGGTTATCCATTTATTTTTTTGAGGTCTTCGAAATTTTTAGCATTTATTATTTTGGGCACTGGTGTTATTACGGAAGTTTTCCACGACTGCGGAAAAATTCCCTTTAACACAGATTAATTTATTAGTGCAACTACTTAAATGTAATTATGCCTATAGTAATTTCAGACGTCGATGATTTTTGCGTCATCGTATTAAATTTTTTTATTAAATACTCACTGTTACCTGAAAATATTATTATTAACCTCTCTTCTTTCCGATGATTGAGAAGAAGTATCTGTGAATAATGAAATACTCTTATTTATGTTTTCGACACTTAGTATTAAATTCGACTATTTTAGTTTTATTATCTTCAACTCCATCGGGAACCGAACTTCTTTAAAGTTTTCCCTCTGTTTGCCACTTATAATTTCTTTAAAGTGTAGTCCACATTTTTTTAATCTCTTTGAGAGGTAATAATTTTTAGCCTAGAATACGAATTTTTGGTATGTTTTATATCTGTACCTAGACATGTTTCTAAGTTTCTTACAGGTTTCCCACCTTTCTTCTGGAAATTGTATTTTACAGGCTTTATAAGCTGTATCCCTTTGTTTTTTAGAAGATGTAGGGATTTCGTAAGTATACTATTTATTTGTATCTACTAGCTGGTTCCCGGCATGCGTTGATACACCATTTTTTAAGAAATAAATTGTTTCCCTGTTCCCCTCCCGCATTTCCTTCCCCTCCCGCGTTCCCTTTCCACCTTCCCCGCCTACCCCCTCCCCTCTTCCACTTCCCCGTTCCGCCAATCCCCCTACCACGTTCCATATAACAGTCACAGTACATTCAGTTTTCAAACATTTCGCGTGCCTCCTATTACAATTTTCTTATTCAAATTTTCGCTTTTCATTCAATACAAATATTCATTTTTATGTATTATAAGAATAATCAATCAAATTTGGTACCTAACGTAGGTATTTATTTAAAATATCTATAATTTAAATAATCCATAGATAATTCTTTTTTTACGAAAAAAAAAAATTTTTCAAAACATAATTCAATTTCGTCAAACGCGATAACTGTCAAACGTGTGAAGTTAAAATAGTCGTTAAGTTTTCAGAAATTATCCAATTTTCTGCGCAATTTTCCTAAATTTTCTTTCCGTAAGAACCTTCTACAAAGTATTAGGAAACTTAAAAAAAAGTGAAATGAAGGCGTGACCAAGGGAAACAGGAATTCATTTTATATATAAATACTAGCTGGCCCCAGCATGTGTTGCTATTCCATTTAATAAAGAAATTGTTTCTCCCTGAATGTCCTTTCCAATTCGTCCCGTTCCCCTTCCGCCTCCCTTTCTTCTCCTGCGTCCTCTTCCCCTCTCGCGTTCCAACTCCCTCACCTGTACCCTCTCCCCACTCCCCCCCCCTTCCCCCGTCCAGCAAACCCTTCTCACGAGTTCTCCTCCCCCCTCCCAGATTCCCCTCCCCCCTCTCGCCTTCACCTTCCACCTTCCCCACCTTCCCCTTCCCTTTACTGCTTCCTCGTCCCGCCAACCCTCCTCCCGCGTTCCATATATTCAATCCCAGTACATTCAGATCAGTCACCTTTTACAATTTTTATTCAAATTTACATTTTTCATGTATATTAAATTTGGTGCCTAACATAGGTACCTATTTAAAATATCTAAAATTCTTGATGCGATTCAAACTATTAGGGGAGTACCTACATACTTTAAATAAATTTATCAACTCAAAGATTATCAAAAATAGAATTTTATTTAACAATCATTGTTTTGCAAAATGTCATTCTCAAACACGCGTACTGTCAAACGTGCGATAGTCGTTTAGGTTAGTAATAGGTTTTCTGAAATTATCCAATTTTCTGCGCAATTTTCTTAATTTTTCTCTCCGTAAGAACCATCCTCGTACTTCAAGGAATATTCTAAAAAAAGAATTAACGAAATCGGTTCAGCTGATCTCGAGATCTGCGCTTAGCAACACATTTAGCGATTCATTTTTATATATACGAAGATATATTCGTTGTAGGAATTAGTTCATTTACTACTGTTTTCAGTGTCCTATTGGTTCATCGGCTTTTCTATCTAAATTTCCTTGGTTATCGCAGATCCACTTTTTGTTTTGTTATGCCATACACAATTTATCCTTATTATAGTTCTTTTCATTCCTATATTACACTTCGTGTTTCCTGAGGCTTCGGACTATTATATCTAATTTTTGTAATAATTGTTTCGTGATCAGATATTTCGACTTCTTATGCAGGATTAACTTCCGCGTAAAAGTCATTTGAAATTACCAAATCAATTGAGGGAGCGGGCCGGATCGGCAGAGACGGGAGATAAATGAAAGGCGTCAGTCGATGTAGTGAGTCAGTTTATTGGGCTACGTAACAAGGGTCGGTGAAGTGGTAACAAGATGTATGCGGAGTGCCGTGGATGAGATGCTGCAGGCGCACGGAGGTGGCACCTTGCGTGGTAGGTATGTATAGGTAAAACATTTTAAGTTGGAAGCAATAAAAATGAATAGTATTGATGTATTGGTCTATCTGTGTGAACGTTAAGCGACGCCCATGAAAGCGATAAGGTTCTCTGTCATGCTTACGCCCGGTTATTGTAACTAGTTAGAAGAGAGGCAAGTTTTTATTACACCGCTTAAGACTGTACATACGGGATGTCCTATTCATTCAGTTCGTAATTTGATTTAAACATACGTGCACCTACATATCGCAAGTGAAATAATTACTAATTTTTAATTTTTATATAATAAATAGTTTTCATTATTTTTAATTCGAATCTTTATTAGTAGATTTACATAGTGTTTTTAAAGTGTGCAAGTGTAATATTTATTACGACATCATGGAGTCCTGTAACAAAACGGGACGTGGCAAATCACTGAATGGACAAAGTCGTGAAATTTTATTCCGCGTGTTTGATTATTTTATGCATAATATAAAAAACGGTGGCCAATTTTTAAGCATGAATGACTTATATGATTTGACGTCTAAGGCAACTGGAGTATCGCAGACTAGTATTCGACGTATCGTAACTGGAGTGGCAAAGGAAGCAGAAACACAACCGTCTTCATCGTCAACTCAACGACCAACATTCAGTACACCAGGAAAGAAACGACGCAGACTATCAACCAAATCAGATATAGATGATTTCGATAAGGAAGTTATTAGAAGATGTGTATTTGATTTTCATTTAGTTCATAAGTCTTTGCCAACGATGAAAAAGATTCAGAGAGTTCCGAAAGGAGACATCGACTACACAGGGTAACTAAGTTATGGAAAGTTGTTCGCAATTTGGGTTTTCGCTGGAGAAAAACGGAAACAAACCGAAAGCTGCTTATTGAAAAAAATGATATCCGACTTAAACGTACCACATATCTCAATAAATTAGAAGAATACAGTAATGGCGGACGTCCTATTGTGTATTCTGATGAAACATACATTCACAGTACACAACACATACAATACCACGTGCGTGGACTGACAACTCCAATAAAGGAGCTAAAGTTCCTGTGTCTAAAGGCAAACGTCTAATAATACTTCATGCATGCAGTGAAAATGGTTTTGTACCCAACGCACTGCTTACATTTAAATCTGATCAGAGGACTGGCGACTACCATGGTGCAATGAATTCTGCCAATTACAGAAAATGGATCACGGAGAAGCTCTTGCCAAATCTGGAACCAAAATCTGTGCTTGTTGTAGACAATACGTCATACCACAATGAAGAATGCGAAAGGATCCCGACATCAAGTTCAAGAAAAGGAGTTATGCTGACCTGGTTGGAAAAGCACGGAATACCGTATCCGATTAAAAACACAATACCAATATTGTATGATATTATTAAGCTCCACAAGATACGAGTCAAGAAATTCATTCTGGACCAATTGCTGGAAAAGCATGGTCACTCGGTATTGCGTCTGCCACCATACCACCCGGAGCTGAACCCAATAGAACTCTGTTGGGGAATAATAAAAGGACGCGTGGCTGCCAGGAATGTTAGTTTTACGATGGATTCCGTCCAGACTTTACTTGGAGAAGAAGTTGTCGCAGTTAATGCGCAGACATTCAAAGACATTTTTAGAAAGGTCAAGGAACAAGAAGATAAATACGAAAAATTAGAATCCAAGATCGATAATTACACTGATGAATTCACAATACATCTTGGGGAATCAGATGAAGATACCTCCGTTGGATCATCTTTGGGATCTTCAATCAGTGGGGAGTTAAGTGGTATAGGTGAACTTTTAGATGATTCTGACTAATGTGCTAAAGGTCCAGTCGTCCAGTTGGATATTCTAGGAAACAATATAACTTTGGAAATTTAGGTAAATTATACAAATAGAAAATACCTATAACAAATTAACACTAAGCATGCTTTGTAAAATAAATATTTCTGGTCAGAATAATAAATAATTATTCTCCAAAAAACCATTAGGTATAATTTCCTATTGCCGTAATTTCCGTGAATACATTATCAATGGAAGTTTGTTATTTCCAGCATTCTTAAATAAATGGCTAAGATTTATTAGCAATACCGTTGTCTTTTTTTATGAATGCCCATTTGAATTCAATCCTGAAGATTATCACATTTAGTTTAAAAAAAAAACTGATAACCTTCAGTATTTCAATAATACTGAAGGTTATCAATAAGTTTTATGTGACCGACTTCAACACGCTTTGGATTCGTATTCTCAATTGTGAAATAATCATTAATTTTTTTTTTAAAGCCTAAAACGAAACACGCTGTATGAAAGTTTTACATCTGTGTGAGTACTGTGATGAAGTCAACTTAACTTGAGAGACCTATACATCCTGAATGTTCGATGGAGTCCAGTGGCGCGGCGTTAGATTTTACGAGAGCGGGTTAAGTGACAGCTACACAATCATGGTTTTAGAGTTTTTTCATATTCTTGTATAATTTTTGAAAAGTTGCTTCCTACCTAGGCAATTTATGATGATTTGTAATCTTGTGCTTTTTGTTTTGAATATTAAAATCTCCACAGATGATTTTCAAGTCTCTTGTATTTATTTGCTAACGGCACCATTCTTCAAAGAATTTTTGTATCATTTTGATTTGGGGAATGATAAATAGCTGCATAGGTTCCCAGCTTAAAATCCTTCAATAGCCAGTAGGTATCCAGGTATTATTTTTATCTAGTACCGCATTTATTGTGACTTTGTAAGAGATATTGTTTACACACTCACACACATACACTACAGAATTAATGCAATAACTCCACATGTATGCCTGGTAAATGAGTGGCATCTAATTGTCGAATAGCCCTGAAATGTTGTTTCATTTTGGTTAATTTCTTCGGTAATACAGGTTTCGCTCATCATCACCATGTGCAGTTCGTATTCTTTTAGCATGTCTTCGACTTCTTCGATATGTGCTAGTAAACTAGCTATGGGTTTCTCTGGGTCTCCTACCGCCCCCCTGAAAGTCTGAAACGCCCCCCCCCCCCCCCAATTTTCTGTTTGCCTTCTACCGCCCCCCTGAAGGTCTGAAACGCCTCCAAGGGGGCGTTATCGCCCACGTTGGGAACCTATGCTCTAAATCTAAACGTATGTTATAGGCATTTCTGTGACTCTGATTTTCTCGTATTCGGGATTTTAACTCTATTTATATTTCTTTAATTTATGTTATTTTAATTTTAAGAGAATGACAAATATTCCCGGGTTACGAATAACCCAACAATATTTTAAAATTTCCTACTACCACCACAGAAAGCCGAAAATGTGGCTTGTGTTGTGATGGAGGATTTAGCCAGCCAAGGAATTGAACACACAACGTTCGGGTGGGACCCAAACGCGATGCCCACTCAACCACTGGCCGGTCTGGTTTAACAATTATAATTTCCCTAAAAAATAATTTCATTATTAAGAGCCATTAACCAGCGGCCGAGAAATCAAATTTCGTCTAACGATGGTCCTGCGATCGTACCCTTGCAACTGTACAGGTCGGTTCCGATGTGAAAGATTAATTGTTCTCCATACCAGCATTTTAACATAATAACTCAATATCGATTTTATTCCATTTAAAATTTACTTTGATTTGCATTTTTGAATGTAGGTATTTACATTCAAAAATGCTCAACAGAAGAATAAAGTAGATAAGGGTAGACTACAAAGCACATCACTGATGGTGGTACTAATGATGATGACAATGTCGAGCCGCCACCAACATTAGAAGAAGTAGTGGGTGCCATTAAAAGTCTACATTACAATAAATCACCTGGAACTGACAACATCTCTGCAGAGTTATTCAAATATGGCGGAGAGAACCTTCAAGTCCATATATATAATATCATTAAATCCATCTGGTGCTCTGAGACTCTGCCAAGTGAATGGAACTGTGGAATAATTTGCCCCCTTCACAAGAAAGGAGACCCTATGAACTGCTCTAACTATAGGGGCATAACGCTGCTGAATATCTCATACAAGATCCTATCAAATGTACTGTGTGGTAGGCTTATGAAATATTCGGATGGCATAATCGGCCAATATCAAACTGGGTTCCGTAAGGGGAAATCTACAACTGATCAAATCTTTTCACTGAGACAGATACTGGAAAAAACAATAGAATTTAATGTTGATACATACCATCTCTTCATAGATTTTAAGGCTGCCTATGACACGGTAAATAGAGAAATACTGTACAGAGCCTTGGATGAATTTAATATCCCAAGAAAACTGGTAAACTTAGTAAGGCTCACAATGTCTAATGTTGAGTGCCGAGTCAGAATACAACAGGATCTGTCAGACACCCTAAAGACCTTCAATGGACTAAGACAAGGAGATGCACTTGCCTGCATTTTATTGAATTTAGCGCTGGAAAAGGCCATCCGAAATGCAGGTATACAAACCACAGGCCATATTTTTAACAAGTCTGTTCAGCTCCTTGCTTATGCTGACGATATAGATATCATCGCACGCTCAGAATATGAACTGAAATCGGCGTTTAAAAGCTTAGCTACGTCGGCAAGGAACATGGGATTGGTCATCAACGAGGGGAAGACAAAATATATGCCCGTACATGGACGCCAGAAACCACCAAGTATACAGATAGATAATTATACATTTGAAACTGTCAACGAGTTTGTATATCTCGGTACTATGGTGACAATTGACAACAATGTATCCAGCGAAATCAAAAGAAGAATAGTAGCTGCAAATCGATACTACTTTGGGCTACAGAAGCATATGAAATCTCGCCACCGTACCAGAAGAACTAAAGTCCTGCTTTACAAGACCCTTATACGACCTGTTCTTATGTATGGTTCGGAATGCTGGACAATCAGTAATGGTGATGAAGGAGCCCTAGAAAGTTTTGAAAGGAAGGTGCTGCAAAGGATTTACGGCCCAGTCTGTGATAATGGTGAATGGCGTATCAGATACAACCAGGAGCTATACGATCTTTACGAGGACCCTAATATCTCCAAGGAAATCAAAACTGGAAGACTCAGGTGGGCTGGTCATATCCAGAGAATGAGCGAAGGAGATATTCCAAAGCGAATTATGGATGGTGCACCTGGGGGTCGGAGAAGAGTTGGAAGACCAAAGCTTCGATGGCTGGATGGAGTGGTGAAGGATGCAAGCACCATCGGCATCCGAAACTGGCGCAACGCAGCACAACACCGACAGTCATGGAGGCAGGCTCTGCTGGAGGCCAAGACCCGACCTGGGTTGTAGAGCCACAGATGATGATGATGATGATGACAAAGCACCGTACAGAGAGAAGACCGATTATACTATCTCATTCGCTCGAAGGCTAAATCCTAAAGATGTATGTGATGGTCTCTTTTTTGTATCACTAATGATGTACCATCGGGTTTCAAATCACAACGGTGCTAAAGAAGTTTTCACTTACAATAATATTGTCTACCCAAAAACACCTCAACAAGCACAATTAAAACGTAAGCACATTACTTGTTTAATTATAATCGCAAGGCAAACAGTTCGCTGTGTTCTGTAAATAAGTGACCTTTCACTCTGCGGTTGATAATTTATTATTTAAATTAATGATAATTGTTTCAAACGTCGCGAATAAAACGTACCACCGATGCGTCGATGGTATGCTTTATTTTGCGTCGCATTCAATGATATCTGATATGAGTACCGCCGCCTCGGGAACCATTAATTGGAAATCTAACGCTACTGCCATAGCTCACCCAAGTCGAAAGCTACGGCCGGTGACTTAGCAGGGGTATCCGGGTCCAGGCCTTGGTGATGGATGCATCTGCTCACCAGCTGCATGGGGAGCCGGATCGGGACAGTCCGATTGAGGAGAACCCTCCAGCCGGAACTCTCTCGACCGAAAAAACGCCTTGCATCGTAATGAGGGGGCTGGATTCACAAGTCACTTCTGGATATATACTAGTCAGTAGAGTGCAAGGAATCTGGGAGTCCCCAGATTCTCCCCCAACGGAAGAACGTTTTTAGGGAACAGCAAATCCCTTTATGTGGGCAGATAATAGTTGTATAGTTTTAGAGTTTGGTCAAATTAAGTCAGCTTCCAATGAATACCGCCGCGCGCCGTGTCCTGAGACCCGAAGGCTGAGGGTTCAAATCCCGGCGAGGACAAATTCTTATAATTATTTTTTGTTGTCTTTTTTTATAATAAAACCTCACAAGAGCTGCTGCGCCCGTCTGGAGCCAGCGAGATTATGGCATCCCTCAAATGGGATATGTCGTGAGGCTGAAGGTATTGGTGAGGGGAAGGAGATGGGGAAGAAGAAGGCAGGGAAGTACCTGGCTATTCAAATCTGGTCACCAAAGACGGTTTAAGTCGTTTGAAGCAACGTTTTAATTCTGAACATTGAGAGTATCTTCCATTCCGGAACGCAAATTTACTACATATTATTTAAAATGAATTAATTGTGAAATAACAAAAAATAATCAAATAAAATATTTGCGAACACCGGGAATCGATCCCGCTAACTTCGGATTGCGAGTCAAGAGCCTTACCCTCGACCACGGAGGCCGTCATTTTTGTCGTTTTTATTTCAAACACGTTTTAAAAAGAAGTTTTAAAATATGCGTGCGCTTGGTTTGTTGATGCTTTCAGTATCGCCCTGGTGCCTGGTGACAGGACATCTTCTTGAAATGAATTTGGTCGTCTGAAGTCACTAGATCTGAATATCCAGGTACTTCCTATACTTCGTCTTTCTGAACAACACTGGGAATTCCGGGTAGGTTGGGACTGTTATGAAGTAAGGTAAAAAACCATATTTCTGACACTGTACCAATTTCTGACATATGTAACTCATATTACAATTTTAACAACTGATGTTACATTTCTACATATGAATATTGGGGTGAAATGCAGATCCCGCCAATGTCTGGGAATTTAATAAAAAGGCACTTTTTAGATGAGAAAAGTGTGGAGAAGATGAATAAAAAATAAATTAAGGCGCGCTCGGCAAAATTGAGGGAGATACAACCGTTCAAAGTATTTAAAATTTCACTTCGCGAACTGATATTGACAGTTCGTTCGGCATTTTTTCACTGCTTATGTTGGATCCCAGACCTAATACAGAATAGTACGCCAGAATCACAAATCATGTTACTCAAACCTAGCGTAGCCGCTAAACCACTTGAAAACTGGGATGTTTTTCTTGCCTTGACGCGAGTAGGCGTTATAAAGGAGCCCTTTTTTGTATCACAAACCATGTTTAGCGTATTAGGTTATAACAAAATGGCGGGCGGACTGTCAATATCAGTTCGCGAAGTGAAATTTTAAATACTTTGAACGGTTGTATCTCCCTCAATTTTGCCGAGCGCGCCTTAATTTTTGTTTTATTCATCTTTTCCACACTTTTCTCATCTAGAAATTGCCTTTTGATTTAATTTCTAGACATTGGCGGGATCTGCATTCCTCCCGTATATTGATATTAGAGTATTAAGGGCCAGTATATCAGTTGAGCTTAAGCTCGGCTTTTGCGGAATGTGGGGCTCAGCGTGGCTTAGCACGAAATCCGTATATCAGTCGTAAACCTAGAGTTGACCAATTTTAAACGCTTAGTCTATGATATTAATCGAGGATTTCTATGCCGATCCAATCTGTTTCTGTTAGTATCTATGGACTCTATGGTTATTATCATATTATCAAACAAACAAACGTCAAACAACGCTGTCCGTTCTGAGAAGTTTTTTGTATTTTCTGGTAAGTTTTACACATTTTTTATGCATAATTGTGTATTTAAAAGCTCGATTTATTTATTCACTGTAGTTTTTATTTATTTACTTTGATTTAAGTTAATCATTTTAGAATTGACGAGTTAAATGGATAACGAGTTTTATTTTAATTTTGGCTAAAGTTCGGTGTTTGGGTAAAATTCCTAAAAAATAAAACTAGTTATTTTTATACTAATTTGGGGTCGGGGAATCCGAATCTGAAAGAATTAGGCGGCGGCAAGCAATATTAACTGAATTAAACGACTTTAAAAAAATTTATTCACATACAGGAAAATAGCCATTTTGGAAGCATTTTGATTCCTAGAAAATCAAACTAGTTATTTTTATACTAACTATGGGCCGGGGAATCCGAATCTGAAAGAATTAGGCGGCGGCAAGCAATATTAACTTAATTACACGACTTAAAAATTTTCTATACACACACACACATGAAAATAATCATTCCGGAAGTATTTTGACACATGTAGTACAAAGATCATAGAAAAACACGATAACATAGATGTTTTTACCACACAAAATTAAGTGTTGCCATTAAGCAGTAATATTTATAACGTAAAATAACATGTTTATATTTTAAGTACTTATTTTTTATAATTGATTCTCAAATATTTTAGGAAGGTACACCAACTAGTATTGTGGAGTTTTTATGCCTTGACGCGAGTAGGCGTTATAAAGGGGCACGTTCTTTTGTATCACAAACCATGTTACATAAACCCGGCGTAGCTGCTAAACTACTTGAAAACAGGGATGTTTTTTTGCCGTGACGCGAGCAGGCGGTATAAAGGGGCACAAACCATGTTACACAAACCTAGCGTAGCCGCTAAACTACTCGAAAACAGGGATGTTTTTTTGCCGTGACGCGAGCAGGCGATATAAAGGGGCACAAACCATGTTACACAAACCTAGCGTAGCCGCTAAACTACTTGAAAACAGGGATGTTTTTTTGCCGTGACGCGAGCAGGCGGTATAAAGGGGCACAAACCATGTTACACAAACCTAGCGTTAGGTTAGGATAGGTTAGGGACGCGAGCAGGCGGTATAAAGGGGCACAAACCATGTTACACAAACCTAGCGTAGCCGCTAAACTACTTGAAAACAGGGATGTTTTTTTGCCGTGACGCGAGCAGGCGGTATAAAGGGGCACAAACCATGTTACACAAACCTAGCGTTAGGTTAGGATAGGTTAGGGACGCGAGCAGGCGGTATAAAGGGGCACAAACCATGTTACACAAACCTAGCGTAGCCGCTAAACTACTTGAAAACAGGGATGTTTTTTTGCCGTGACGCGAGCAGGCGGTATAAAGGGGCACAAACCATGTTACACAAACCTAGCGTTAGGTTAGGTTAGGTTAGGGACGCGAGCAGGCGGTATAAAGGGGCACAAACCATGTTACACAAACCTAACGTTAGGTTAGGTTAGGTTACGCATTTTTAAGACTACGAATTTTCATACTTTTGATTTAAGAATACGCCGTTGAGATAGTCGTAATTCATCAGGTTAATGTGTTAATACGACGGACGAAGAAGACTTGGTCGATTTATAAGGTATGTTTTTGAGAGCTGGTAACACTGCCGGCACATGTTTTTGTATATTTCTTGTTTTTCTATGATCTTTGTACTACATGTGTCAAAATACTTCCGAAATGATTATTTTCAAGTGTGTGTGTATAGAAAATTTTTAAGTCGTGTAATTCAGTTAATATTGCTTGCCGCGGCCTAATTCTTTCAGATTCGGATTCCCCAGCCCATAGTTAGTATAAAAATAACTAGTTTGATTTTCTAGGAATCAAAATGCTTCCAAAATGGCTATTTTCCTGTATGTGTATAAAATTTTTTAAAGTCGTTTAATTCAGTTAATATTGCTTGCCGCCGCCTAATTCTTTCAGATTCGGATTCCCCGACCCCAAATTAGTATAAAAATAACTAGTTTTATTTTTTAGGAATTTTACCCAAACACCGAATTTATTCCATTTTTTATGCATAATTGTGTATTTAAAAGCTCGATTTATTTATTCACTGTAGTTTTTATTTATTTACTTTGATTTAAGTTAATCATTTTAGAATTGACGAGTTAAATGGATAACGAGTTTTATTTTATTATTTGTTTACATTGCTTTACGTGAATCATTTCAGAAATGAAAACTGCTAGAACGCCAAACTTCGCGGAAGAGGAGGTAAAATTACTTGTAGAATTGGTGAGAAAGCATTCGGACATTTTAGAAAATAAAGCGTCCAATGCTGTCAATTGGAACGCAAGAAAAAGCAAGTGGGAAGAACTGACTTGCGAATTTAACTCTCGCAATGCAATTTCCCGAACGGCAGATGCATTGAGGAAGAAATGGGATAACACAAAAAAAAAACACGGGGCAAAAATTTGCCACGAAAAAACAATATCGCTTTCAGACGGGAGGAGGGCCAGCTGCTGCCGATCCGGGGTATACCCAGATCGAGGAAAGTGTCATGGAGCTATTGTCTGACCAGGTGACTGGAATACAATCAACTCACGATTGCGATGCAAATTCTGGTAATTCATTTTTTAAATTTATAATATATGTTATCCACATTCTATACCTTGTAATCATATAGTTAATTATTAGATGTAAAAATAATGAATTGTTGTACATAAACATTTATTTCAAGATGATGACATGTACATGATTGTCCCCGAGGAGATGAAGCCAGCGAGCCTACAAAGAAAATACTCCGATGTAAAGGTACTAATTAACTTTACACTGTTTGTATATGGTGTTTCACTTTATGTGGGTTGAAATAAAACAAACTTTCTGGTAACTGTCTAACATCTGTTTGTAGAAAGTATGTTTAGTTGATAATATTGTTTTTTTTTTTCAGTTTGGACTCAGCTGCCCAGGGTCTGTAGATTTGCTTAGGTCCTTTCAATCAAGCCCCTCAACGTCGAAGGTAATTAAAGTTATTAATTATAAATATCTAATTCATTATAACTCTACATTTTTCTCAAATCTGTTTGTAGATAGTACGTTTAATTGATAATATTGTTTTTTTTTTCAGTTTGGAGTAAGCAGTTCAGGATCGGTACACATATTTCAATCCCTCCAATCAAGCCCCTCAACGTCGAAGGTAATTTAAGTTATTAATTATAAATATCTAATTCATTATAACTCTACATTTTTCTCAAATCTGTTTGTAGATAGTACGTTTAATTGATAATATTGTTTTTTTTTTCAGTTTGGAGTAAGCAGTACAGGATCGGTTCACATATTTCAATCCCTCCAATCAAGCCCCTCAACGTCGAAGGTAATTTAAGTTATTAATTATAAATATCTAATTCATTATATCTCTACATTTTTCTCAAATCTGTTTGTAGATAGTACGTTTAATTGATAATATTGTTTTTTTTTTCAGTTTGGAGTAAGCAGTTCAGGATCGGTACACATATTTCAATCCCTCCAATCAAGCCCCTCAACGTCGAAGGTAATTTAAGTTATTAATTATAAATATCTAATTCATTATAACTCTAAATTTTTCTCAAATCTGCTTGTAGATAGTACGTTTAATTGATAATATTGTTTTTTTTTCAGTTTGGAGTAAGCAGTACAGGATCGGTTCACATATTTCAATACCTCCAATCAAGCCCCTCAACGTCGAAGGTAATTTAAGTTATTAATTATGAATATCTTATTCATTATAACCCTACATTTTTCTCAAATATGTTTGCAGATAATACATTTAATTGATAATATTGTTTTTTTTTCAGTTTGGACTCAGCAGCCCAGGGTCTGTAAATTTGCTTAGGTCCCCTCAACCAAGCCCCTCAACGTCAAAGGTAATTTAACTTATTTGTGTATCGTATCAGTTGACTATAAGGAATTAATTTTTCCCTGAGCCAAATGGCGCCTGGTGCTAATAAAAACCTGAAGGGCGCTGTATTAATTGTTAAGTGATATGAGCGCCTCAGCTCATTGGCGCCTTGGCAAGTTGGCGCCCGGAGCGGACTGTTCCAATTACGCCCGCCAAACTTTCTGACAGCTGTAGATAGAACATTTTATTGATTCTATTGTTTTGCTTTCAGTTTAGTCACATTAGTGAGGAGTCTGTGGCTATCCTAACTCCTGTGTGCAGCCTCCCTGAAGAAAGCCCCTCAAAATCAATGGTAATATTATGTAATACTAACTTATTATGTTTGTCGTACCAATTGACTATCGGAATTAAGTTTGTGTCGAATGCAAAACAATGATGACAGTGTGGGATTAAGGTATGCTTTGATGGTTTGGGAATGTAGAGCGGATGAAAGAAGAAATAAGTGCAAGGAAAATATATGGCACGAATTTGAATGGTAGAAGAAGCCGAGGAAGATATAGCGTGATAAGTGACTCTAATGTTGTTTCCAACTAGTCTATTTTACATCAATTGGTAACTAATATTATTATCTTTATTTTAGCATTCTAAAATTGATCAGAGTTGGAGCCAAATTACACCCAAAATGCTGAGAACACCCATCAATCCAGCACTAGCTACAGGGGTTTGTAACATATTGTTAATTTTTTTAATGTGAATATCGCACAAGACTCTCAACCTCTCCCTGCTAATCAAAAGGAGTGCGGAAGTGGGAAAGGAGGCAGGGCAGAGGAAGATACGGAAGTACCTGACTATTCAAAAATGATCACCAAAGAAGACAAAAGTATTTCAAGCAGGGGCAGTTCTTGACTTTTCATAAGCTAGAGTGGTAAGATTGAAAAATACCACATTATCGATAATGTTGTAGCTGAAAATATATATATGTATGCATATATACATTTTTTTCATCAAAATTTAAATTTTTTATATGGAGATTTCGGTTTGGGGAAACACAGCCACAAAATCACAAATCTGGATACAAAAAATGGTAGGTATATAAAAAAAACGTTTTCAGCTACAACAACATCTATTTTCTAAGGATTTTTCAATCTTAGCCCACTTGCTCACTGAAAAGTTACGGACCGCCACTGATTTCAAATAGCATTTGGATTCTGAGTGGAGGTATCACCAACACCAAGGTGATACTGATAATATCCTACCACTCTGAAAATATTGTGATGATACTTTTTTTAATTAAGGAGAGTAATACATTTTTAGTATTATTGTAGTACATATACATTTTTAGTACTTATATATAATATATAACAAAATAACCTGCATTATTTATAATATTATTATATTTAAACAAAAAGGGTCGCATGGGCGTGTAGAGCGAATGAATGAAGAAAGAAGTGTTAGGAGAATATATGTTGCAAATTTGAATGGTAGAAGAAGTCGGGGATGCCTGAGTCACCAAGAGTCGGACCATGTCTTCCTCAACATGTCAAAAGTCAGAATAATGTAAGAATATGTATGAGACAATGTATGAATGTGAATAAGGTAAGGAATGTATGCTTAAACTGAGTTGTTTGGCAGTCCGTCCTCTCTGCCTATCCCTGCAGAGAAAGTTGTGATGGTTAGTTAACTCCTACATCAAAACTTTTCAAATTGATCGGTTGACATCAAGATAACAGAATGTTGTACATGAATCAACTGTTGGCATTTTTATAATATTGTATTCTTCTATTCCAGCGGAAAAGAAAAGCTACCGCGGCAACCACCAACGCCAAGTGGAGCTCTTTAGCAGAGTTTAAAATGAAGATTTTAACTTCAAGTCTGCAAAACCAGCAGGAGGAACATCTTCTCAAGATGGAGGGCCTCAAGGCTAAACGCCAGGAAGAGGAGAGAGAACATCTACTAAGGACCGAGAACCTCAAGGCTAAACGCCAGGAAGAGGAGAGAGAACATCTACTAAGGACCGAGAACCTCAAGGCCAAACGCCTGGAGGAGCACCAAGAGCACCTCCTCAGGATGGAACTCATGAGGAGGAATAACTAAATTATAATTACTACTTCCATATATGAAGTAAAATATATTACACCTGATAAAGACATTTATAAAATAAATACTCTGTTATAATTTCCTCATAATTTTTTTATTTTGATGAATTATTAATTTACAGTATGATTGAATGTTGAAGGTTTGAAGTACAGGAAAGGTTTTAACGAAAAGTAAAATACATAACACAAACAAACAGATCAATACACAACCACTCAACACAGATTTATAATAAAAACAACTTGACAAAATAATAAACACCATTGCATTAAGATAATAAAAAATGAAATATTAAACCTATAACACATTTAATCAACCATAGTCTAACACACACCTGCTTCCCTAGTACTCTTAAAAAAGGACTGGTGATCCCTATTTATAAAGCCGGAGACAAAATGGAAATACTACCATTGTGGAATGTAGACCAATCACATTGTTAAACTCGCTATCAAAGATTTTCGAAAGAGTATTACTGAATTGTACTATGATATATAAAATATTTTATCAAAATAAAAAATGAATGTTTGCCTCACGGGTGGTGCTTAGATGCTTCATGCTTCACATCCTTCCATTCACCAGACCCTCAAAATATTGCAAATATTGGTTTCTTTCTTGCCTACCCACACCTACTGCATTGACGACGTGAACATTGTCACAAAATGCTAGAGCTTCTTCCATTTCACGTGTTAACGGAGGTGGTTCGAGCTCATTGCAACCTATTGCAATATTGTGCAAAATTGCGGAGGCTACAACAAGGCATTGTACCTTCATTATATGGAGCCTCACTCCTAGCGAAAGTACTGGAAACCGCCACTTCCAAACACCAAATGCTCGCTCAATGGTATTTCGTGTTCTTATTTGAGCTTCATTGAAGATATTTTCAATTTCTCCCTCTGGATTTTGAATGGGAGTGACGCAGTAATTCTTCAATGGATACCCTCCATCTCTCAACAAAATACAGTTGCCAAAAAAGCCGTTTCGAAACTTGGCCTGTATTTTAGAATTATTAAAAATAGTAGAATCATGGGCCGACCCTTGCCACCTCGAAACTATATCGGTGAATGTGAGGTTAGCATCACAAACAGCTTGTACATTGATGGAAAAGAAACCCTTTCGGTTCCGATAAATGTCGGCGCTGCGCCCACCTAAAATAATGATTCACTAATTATTATTCTGTACATTTATAACTCGAATAAGGTAAACAAAGGGGGTGACATATCTGTTGGTATTGCAACAAGCACTTGGTTTAACTTACCAGGGGACTGTACCCGCACATGCGTGCAATCGAGAGCTCCAATCACTTTGGGGAAGCGTGCAATTGCGAAAAACCCTCTTTGTTTCTCTTCCAAACTTTCAGGATCATTTTTTAACGTAATGTAAGTTGTTCTTAAGCGTGCAATTGATTGCAAAACCATCCAAATATGTTTGCTTGCGGTGGTTTTATGAACTCCGACAAAGTCCCCCACAGCAATCAGCATGGAGCCAGATGCAAGGTATCTGATTGTTAAGAGGATCTGTTGCTCTGGAGTGAGTGCTTTATTCCTGAAATCATCAAAACAAAGACACTATGTAGATAGGTACTTGCATTGTTTGCTACTTTTTTATTCCTTTTAAAAAGCATTTTCACTTACCAGTTTGTTTTAGATTGGATATCATCCCTTATCAAATCTAACAAGCAGTTTACTACCCTCTTGGAGAGACGAAACCTGTTATGGAATTCGATTTCATCCCACGCGATGAAGTGATCAGCCCTGTTTCTATATACTCGCACTTTGCGTGGCCTGTTTAAACGTTCGACGAAATTAACGATGTCTAAATCGTCATCACTCGAAGAAAGTTCGAATTCCATGCTGATAGGTAAACTCATTCCTCCAATGTAATTTATCGCGTTCGCACGTAGTAGATCGAAATTGAAGCAATGTGAAATCTGACAGATGACAGATGTGTTGTGTTACTGCCAATAGCGCCACAGCGTCTAGCAAAGGAACTATTCTGCGGCTTAAGCGGCCGATTTGGTCGGTTTAAGTTGAGCGAGGAATGTGCTCCTTAGCAATGACTGATATACCGGCCCTAAGAAGGTTGCTTCCCTCTCCCTCTAACCAATGTCTGATCAAAGAACTATTTGACACCCGATACGATTTTAGATTTTCACGGCCAAAAGTATTTTTGTTATTCGTTTTTGGGATATTATGCCGTGTTACGCTACCTCCTTCTTTAGCCAACGTTTCGGACAGCGTTGCAGTGTCCATCATCAGGGCAGATGTGTGAGTCACACAGGAGGAGGTAGCGTAACACGGCATAATACCCCGGCATAAAACGAATAACAAAAATATTTGACACCCATTTACACCAAAACCATATTTAGTATAAACCGACACGTGATTTTGAGATATCGCACATGTTTTCACCCTTTTCGGCAAGCAAACCAAATTTTACATTCTGTGATGACACGGTTCACCTAAGTACTTATTGTTTTTTTTAAATAATTTTTCACTAGCGTATTTTTTCATATTTCCACTTTAAAATGGAAAAGAATATCTTTCAAAATATTTATGAAGGTTTTTGAGCGGTCCAAATTGGGTATCTTTTTTAACAGAGTGACCAAATTTCTGACATATATGTCAGAAAATGATGCCCCTCTCAATAAAAATGTTCATATTTCTGATGTGTCTCAGAAAATGATTCTCCTTGTTCATATTTCATATTTCTAACCGGTATGTCATAAATTGATGCTTTTATCATAATTTGAAGGGTTTTAATTCTGTCATAAGAAAGGGTGCGCGACCTTTTTGTACCAAAATACCAAACAAAATCAAATAATTAAAATATTTATATTTTTATTTTTAACTTTATGAGTAAAACCTCAAATTGCAATATTTTATTAAATGAAGACAATACTCAATCGAAAATACTGGAGACAAAAAATCAGAAAACGATATTGGCACCTCTGGGACACGAACCCGGGACCTTTTGCTTTCTTGGCAACATCTCTAGCAACTGAGTGTCCCAGAGGTGCCAATATCTTTTTTCTGATTTTTCTGTCTCCAGATTTTCGATTGAGTTTCGCTAGTAATGTCTTTGTTAAGTACTGAATTAATTGATACATTAATTCATTATGAGGTGACAGTTTTTTAAAAAAAGAACGCTTTTGTTTTTTGTTTTGTTTGATTTTTAGTTGCTGTCATATTTTGTTAGAGATTAAAAAGATCGTATTGAAAAACGGTCAAAATTATTTTTAAATGTGTTGATTTGTTAATAAATGTCTCAAAAAGGAAAGAAAGTGTCTTTTAATGTAATTAAAAACCCACTAACCGGGTTTTGAACGATTTGGATTCAAAAGCGTAAATAAACACCAGCGGCCAAGAAGATGGAATATAGATATAAATGATGAATAACGGATATCATCAAAACAGTGCTAATTCAAGATAAGAGGTCTATTTCCCACCCTGATCTCTTAAACACCCTCAATAATTCAGGAAAAAATTCGGTTTAGGGGCGGCGTTCCTAGATAATAAAACTAGTTATTTTTATACTAATTATGGGCCGGAAAATCCGAATCTGAAAGAATTAGGCGTCGGAAAGCAATATTAACTGAATTACACGATTTTAAAATTTTCTATACACACACAGGAAAACAAGCCATTTTGAACGTATTCTCAGTATTCTAACATTACAAGTCATAGAAAAACAAGAAAGATGTTACACCACATAAAATTAAGTGCTGCCATTAAGCAATAATATCAATAACGTAAAACTTTCCGACACGATACTTCCTCACATGATAATTCATCACATAACACATTAACCTGATGAATTATGACTATCTCAACGGCCGTATTCTTAGACCAAACGCTAGGTTTGTGTAACATGGTTTGTGCCCCCTTATACCACCTGCTCGCGTCAAGGCAAGAGAAACATCCCAGTTTTCAAATAGTTTAGCGGCTACGCTAGGTTTGTATAACATGGTTTGTGCCCCTTTATACCGCCTGCTCGCGTCAAGGCAAGAAAACATCCCAGTTTTCAAGTAGTTTAGCGGCTACGCTGGGTTTGTGTAACATGGTTTGTGATAGAAAAGAAAGTGCCCCCTTCATAGCGCCTACTCGCGTCAAGGCAAGAAAACATCCCAGTTTTCAAGTAGTTTAGCGGCTACGCTAGGTTTATGTAACATGGTTTGTGATACAAAAGTGAGTAAAATTTATAAAAAATAATTACTTAAATTGGTTATTGATATTATTGCTTAATGGCAACACTTAATTTTATGTGGTGTAACATCTTTCTTATTTTTCTATGACTTGTAGTGTCATAATACTGAGAATACGTTCAAAATGGCTTGTTTTCCTGTGTGTGTATAGAAAATTTTAAAGTCGTGTATTTCAGTTAATATTGCTTTCCGACGCCTAATTCTTTCAGATTCGGATTTTCCGGCCCATAGTTAGTATAAAAATAACTAGTTTTATTATCTAGGAACGCCGCCCCTAAACCGAACTTTACCCATAATTCAAATTAACCTACAATTTTTAACTATTGCATTATGTGATTGAACAATTTATAGATTGGAACGAATTTTTTTGTAAGAATTTTGCCAACATTGTTTTTTCTTCGAACTGTTATCTTTTGTTTTTTGTTTCATTGCCATGCGATTCATAATTGTATACCTGTTTTCTAACGTTGGCAAACAAAGGATTTAAAATATTCTCGTGTTGTTTTATACTCTAGTACAGGGGTGCTCATACTTGAACTGCTGGTGATCTACGATCTACCTCAATATTATTAGACTCCGATCGATCGACTCTGAAATGATGTAGCGCCGGGCGGGGGGGGGGGAGTAGCTACTCACGGAACAGTCAATTTGCGGCATAAGGCATGCAACTCAAATGCAAAGCTTCACTCGGTACTCGGTGAATCGACAACTTGTTATTTAATTTATCGTTATATTGTGAACACAAAACAAGTTCGAATTAAATCTGTATGCGGTGAATTAAAACTACACTCAGTACATAAATAGTCTGCAACTAGAATTTTATAACTGCACTTCGAATAAGAGAATGTTTTCCACCAAAATGTGTCAGCAGATGAATTCACAACTGGAATTTTACATTTTGAACTGGTTTAGATTAAATTTTATGTGTAGTTAATTAAAACTACACTCAGAACATAAAAATGATTATTTCATGATTCTGGCAGTTCATAAATAGTCTGCGAATAACTAGAGTTTTATAACAGCACTTCGAATTAGAGAAGGTTGTCCTTCGAAATATGTCAGCAGATGAATCCTCAACTCGAATTTTACATTGTGAACACAAAAGTGGTTTAAGTTAAATCTGTGCGGCAAATTAAAACTACACTCAGAACAAGAATTTTTTTTTTATTCTGGCAGCACATGCATAGTCTGCAACAAAAATTGTATTACTGCACCTCGAATACGATAATGTTTTCCTTCGAAATATTTCATCAGATGAATCCACAACTGGAATTTTACATTTTAAACACAAAACTGGTTTAAATTAAATCTGTGTGCGGCAAATTAAAACTACACTCAGAACATGAAAATGGCTTTTCTTTGATTCTGGCTGCACATATATCTGCAACTTGAATTTTATGACTGCACTTCGAATAAGAGAATGTTTACATTATGAACTGAATTAAATTAAACGTGTGCGGCGAATTAAAACTACACTCAGATGAAAATGATTTTTCTTTATTCTGGCAGCCCATACAGAGTCTGCAACTAGAATTTTATACGTCAAATAAGAGAATGTTTTCCTTCGAAATTTGTCAGCAGATGAATCCAGAACTGGAATTTTACATTGTGATCACATAACTGGTTTTGAATTAAGAGTGAATCTATTCACCGCCCTCATTTTGAATTATTTATTAATAAACTTCGTATCGCCTTCAAGTTACAACTCGGACTGACTGACTCATAAATAAACCAAACCACACACGAAAATAGATCGATAACTTCGGGCTTTTGAAGGGGGCAATTTTCAACAATATTTCACCATGAATATGCAATAATTTAACGATTTTTTTCTTTGGGGACTTGTGACAACACACACCACAGATGCGGATAGAGTATACAACAACCAAAATGCGGGACCATTGACAATATAAGTTACAAATAAATTTTAAACAAAAAGTTGTGAAAAATGGGCGGTCTTATTAATTTAGGATCAACTAAAACAAGAACTGTGAATAGATCTATTTACATCGGCATTTTTTTCTCGAGATCGACTCAAAATGCACTCGCGATCGACCGTTTGGGTATCCCTGCTCTAGTAACTTTGTCTTATAACTTTATTTTATGATTTAAAATACAAATATAGAAATAACTCACATTCATAAATTGATATTTGCCAAATACTGATCTAAAATTTTACGGTTATTTTGAAAATTGGAAACTCTGACATATGAGGGTGCATATATTCTCAGACAAATAAGTGCCATAAAGAACAGAAAAAGGGCACAAATAAATTCTATGGCGTGTGGAATACTTTTTTGGAAATTATTAAATGTGCACAATATCGAGAATGTTATTAAATTAAATGAAAATCCTATATCTAGAAACAATCGGTCAGTGGTTGAGTGGGCATCGCGTTTAGGCCCCACCCAGGCGTTCCGTGTTTGATTCCTCGACTAGCTTAAGTCATCCATCACGACTCAAGCAGCCCTTTCGGCTTACTGTGGCGGTAGTAGGAGATTTAAAAATATTGTCGGGTTATTCGTAACCCTGGAATTTTTGTCCTTATTTTAAAAAAAAATAAAAAGAAAAGAATCGAGGACAATGTGAGGTACATGATGTGAAGAAATACGAACAAACACGTTGGCAATTTTTGGTTTGGCAGGTAATAACTTTGTGAACTCTAATAACTAAATAAAACACTGTTAATAGTATCTACTTGGTATGAACGTCCTAAATGTTAATTTATTTTTTATCTTTATTTGTTACCTATTTTTTTAAGCAAGGCCTAAAAAGGCAGTGTTTAGTTCCAAACTTGTAATATAAGCGATGTTTACATATTCTAATTAATTTTCAACTCGATCTACTGTCCAGAAACACCTAGATCTTAGTGCAAGGGCGTAGCTAGGATTTTGTTAAAGGAGGGGGGGGGGGCAGGCGTAGACAAACCAAGAGTATATCTAAAGTAAATGCTGCATGAGCAACGGGACAGGTTACGTTAAAAATGAAAAACAAAATATCCATCAGTTAATTTATTTTACAAAAAAGTAGTTGTCGAGGTTCTTCACAAAACCGTTTTAACACCTCAGATTCAATTGCATCCTTAGTTTTTTGTACCATGGTTATTTACTTATACACTGAGCATACATAGAGCGTTCAACCGGTTTTCAGTCATCGTAGATCTCAGCCACGTGCCAACACGACGCAGTGTAGAAAAGGACCTCTCCATACCTTATACTTGTAGTGCAAGGTTGTGCCAAGGAAATAAGTATGGCTTTTTTGTTGCGGGAAAGAAAATGTTCGCCTCTCGTCGTACTTGGCTATCAGTTGAACACATATAATGAAAACTGATTAAATAACATCGCAATGTAGTTACATTGCGCTGTTATTTAATAACATAATTACATCAGTTGATAAGCAAGTTTTCTTGATGCTTCATTTATCATGATCAACTAAAAAGGTAATAATAAAAATTAAATTGATTCTCACAAACAATAGGCTACGGACGTAATATTGCTTTACGGTTTGTGAGCATTCATGCATCTTCTAGGGGGGGGTGGCAGCCCCCCCCCTTGCCTGTACCTCGCTTTTGCCCTTGTCTTAGTGTATACTTATACACTTATCAGACCAGTACTCACATACACAGCTGAGACTTGGGTACTAACTATCTTACGTATCTTCGGACCGGTTTCAGAAAATGGATTTTGGCGCAGACGTTATAACAATGAGCTATATACACTGTTTAAGGATCTAAACGTCACAAAATTTATAAAACTGGGAAGACTTCGGTGGCTGGGTCGTGTAGAGAGAATGACCGAGCATCAAGCACCGAAGTCCCTGCTGAACTCAAGACCGACAGGAGCCTGGGAAGACCAAGTTTAAGATGGAGTGACAAGGTCCTCAAAGATATATCCACCTTGGAGATTGTAAACTGGAGAGAGCTGGCACAAAACCCACATGAGTGGAGGAAGACTCTTGAGGAGGCCAAGACCCACCAGGGGTTGAGAGCCAAAAGTGATAGTTTTAACGGTATTATCTAAAACAGTGTTTCTTAACCTGTGGTCCGCAGACCCCTGGGGGTCCAAAACATCTCATCAAAAATTTCGTAATAGCTACTCGTCTTTATTTTGGATTATTTTCCAGTACCCGTCAAAAATAAAAATTGGATATTAGAGCCTTTCAACACAGATGTTACTGATATTAATGGCTTGACCATTGCCATGGCACAGGAAAACCAAATAACAGAAAATCTTGTGATTCGGCTTTAAAACGTTATTTCAAAGAAGGTTTTGGGTGAATGTAAAGAAAGATTATAAGGAGATATCAGAAGAAATACTGAAACATTTACTGCTTTTCTCAGCCACAAACCTCTGGGAAAAGCATAGACATCAGAATTCAATAGACCAGAAGATACAGACGAGGGGGTAAAACCAAACTATGAAGGGGGAAGAGGGGAAAGATGACTGTGATTCGTTATACAATCAATCTGACAGTAAATAGGCATCTCGCATTACAATATCACCATTTAGTTCTTAAAAGCAAAATCTGCTTTGAATGAATAGACCTTTTTACATGGGAGCGCGAATTGCTTGCCACGATAATAACATATTTGCTAAGGCCAAATGCTCGCCCCAAAAAGACTCGCCCCAATACACATAGCAATATTTTGTTGCCGTGTTTAGTTAAAACACTATTACAAATGTTTCATAATTTACTTACCCCTGTAACCAGCGACGAGCACACTGGAGAACCGCCCACATTCGCTATGTGCACATTGATATGTAGATATATTGTATAGAATACGCTACCGTTTTGGCGTTGTATTTCGTTAAATGTATGGATGTTACCTTCTAGCTGTTCACGGCAAGAATGATGACGTCACACATTTTAGATTCAAGCGAGGCTCTATCCCCTCCCCACAGAGCGAGCCGGTTCCAAGGCGGAGCTCCAGCCGGCGCCATGTGGAGGGGGAAATAATACGTTTTTATCACTTAGGGCAGGTCCATGTATATTCATATGTCCGTGGGGAAAAGGCATTCTCTGCTCTTTTATATACTAAAAACAAACACAGAAACAGATAACAAGTGGAATCCGATTTGAGATTACAATTTCCAAGCAACAACAACCCGAATCGCCCTAATTTATTTGTAAAAAACACCAACCTTCTCATTAATTATCCGTTAATTAACGTCATTGTTGGTTTTGTTGTTGTTCGTTAATTATTAACGTTTTTTATTTAAAAAAAAAAAAAAATTGTATTTGTAGTACTTAATTACCAAAAAAATATCAGAGTGCAATTCACAGGCAGTAAAAGTGGTACCTTCAGCAAACTAAAGTATACAGGAGTGGGAAGGCTACGAAGACCGCACAAAGAGAAAACCGATAGGCTACGAAGCACCGCACAAATAGGAGTCTGATTATACTTTCTCATTCTCTCACAGGCTAAATCATATGGATGTATGTGTTTGTCTCCTTTTAGTTCGCTATTTTTCGTTTCATCGAGTTTCCATTCACAACGATGCTAAAGAAGTTTTCACTTCAAAAATGGTTCGAAATTTATTGTTGGTTTTTTTATGAAGGGGGTCCTTGAAAATTGTGCTTGATTTCCTAGGGGTCCACGGCTGAAAAAGGTTAAGAAACGCTGATCTAAAACATACTTGGGTGCTGTTTCACGTAGCTTTGCATTTAATTTGCAGGCAGTGGCGTAACTTTACCATCTGAGGCCCCTGGCAAATTCATTGGATGGGGCCACCCAGTAAAAATCGTTATGTTGTAATTGAATTTTAATAAATCACTTAAGAAGTTACCCAACGGTATAACTAATATTGTGTGCATTTTTGTCAAATATCTAATTAATTTTATTTTCAATAGTATTGGTATTATATATTTATAATGAAATAACTATATAATCTTTACAAGATATTTATTTATAAAATTCTCTCCTTCTCTAATTTCTTCCGGGCTCTCTGTTCCGCAAAAGTAGATACCAATAACGTCATCAAAGTTTAAAGATCGTGCCATAGAAATTTCAATAGACAGAATAGCCAAGTTACGTATCGTATACGTAGCCTGTCTTGTACCATTAAGTTTCTTAAATAGGTTTTTATTAATTTTAGTTTCGAAAATGATCTTTCAGCACTAGCTGTAGTCACAGGAATTGTAACAAATATCATTAATGCAGTACATACTTCAGAAAAGCTGCACGACATAAAAGGATTCTTTATTATTAATAAATCAGCAAGTTCTCTAATACGCGAAGCTTTTTCTATTTCGTCCCTGAAGGTGGTCCGAAAACTGAGAATTTGCTTGCCAAATGATTCAGATATGTCTTTTTTATATATGTATATCAACAAATACTAGAGTTTTTTTTAGAGAGATCGGTGTCATTTTAATTTTGCAAAGTGGCAGGTTGCGAAACACCAAAATTGCAAACAATTTCATTCATTTGAAGGAAACGCAATTTCAGTTGATTAATAATGATGTTTAATAGGTACTCGATAAAATATGTTCACTTTAAATAAATTTTCCGCATGTTGGAGACGCTCATCTTCGCAAGGTTCGGCAAAATGGCGTTAAATTTTATTAAAAATATTAGGTTACTTCTGAGCTCGCGGCCTATCGGCCCGGGGACCCGGCCCCCGCGGGGCCCCTTTTTATTTTTATTTTTTTACATGAGCTCCACACAGGAGGCCCTGAGGAAAATAATTTCCCTCAGGGCCTATGTCATCTTTGAGGATGCTGTGTGGAGGTTTTTTTTAAGGAAAGGAAGGAGAGGAGAGTTCTGAGAAAGAAAAGAGTTGAAGGGGTGGGTAGGAATCTGGGGTTCAGTATGTCCTGGTCATCCGCCTTCAAGACCTAGACAAACCTCACCCCATGAACCCGGGCACCCCTGCTAAATCACCAAACGTAGCGAACCACTTGGGGTGACCTAATGCCCATGGCATTTTGCCAGCCCTGCCCCTCTATAGTTACGCCACTGTTTGTAGGTCAACATCATCTGTGTCAAGTACAGGATTTATATTGATTTTGGTAGGTCAGAAATAATAAGCATATTGATTTTGTTATGTCAGGAATAGGTGTTTTGTTATTTTAAATATTTAATTGTAATAAATTTATAAAAAAGAAAGATTTTATTATTTGAAATTGAACAATGTTTTACAAATATTTAAAATTTCGTTTCAATAATGCAAGAAGGCTGATTTTAGAAAAAAATATAGAATTTCTTTAAAAAAGTGATAGCGAAACGTGTCAGAAATCGGGTGTTTTACATTATATACTTTTATCTTACACTCAAATAATTAGTAGAGAAATTAAAATAATTTTTATATAAATCTTAGGTTAGCTATTTATTGGTATTTGTAGCTTTTTAATAACGTTGGTCCACTAGGTGACTAGGTAGTAGGATAACCAACACATCTGCCATAGGTCACCTCAAGTGGTTCACTACATTTGGTGCCTTAGCAGGAGTGACCGGGTTCACCGGGAGAGGTGTGTTCAGGTCTTGGCGGCACCAGCTGCACGGTGCGCCGCCCTTTTGACCTCTCCAGCTAGTCTCTATCGATCCATCATCTTGCACCGCAGCGCGAGGGATGGATTCATAAGTCGGTCACTCCTGGAGACACTGACTTCAGATTCCTACCCAACTCTGATACCTTTTTCCTTTCCAGAACTCCCTTTCCTTCATTTCCTTAAAAATATACTCCACACAGCATTCCCAAGATGACATAGGCCCTGAGGGAAATTATAGTGGGGTGAATGAAAAAAACCGTTTCGTCAAAGAATGCGAAATTTTCCGCGATCAACGCAAGGAATTGTTACGAAAATTGCTAGATAATGCATTTCAATTTATTCAAATTATTGGCCATATAAACGTGTATAGTTTTACGTGTCCGTTTAAAATCATCAATTTGAAGCTGAAAACCCAAAAGCCATATTCATTTTCATTCCTAGCAAGACAGTTACTTGACAATATCTACCCATATTCTTGTAACAATTCTTCTTCAAACGCCTATGACATGAATCCAAAACTCAAACAACATTGATAAAAACTGCTTAAAAAAATCAAAATTGTAACCACCGGTTATATTACATGTACGAACATAATGCATTTGACCAATGAACGCGTTGCTGCGTAAAAATGAACAATCATATTATCATCCTCAAAGGACTCTTCATACAGCATGCTCAAAGACGACATAGGAATTATTTTCTTCCGGGCTTCCTGCGTGGGGTTCATTTAAAAATAATATATATCGCATAATTTACATCGCAAAAACAAATATCTAGAATTAATATTTTTAATGTAATTCAGGTGGGTTTATTTTGTGGGTGCAGTCATACGTTCACCGTTTGTCTCATTTTCGACTGTTGTCATTAAGTGTGTAAGAAAGAGGAGCAGCCTTATATTTTTAAGAACAAAAGCAAAACAATCAGCGCATTGACATTTTTGATTTTGAGGAATTCACTCACCCCTCAATTCTATCTTTGTAACTATGTTCCATACTGTAATGTTCTTTAATTCGGTGGCTCTCTAGCCCACAATAATGAGTATTAATTAAAACGTAAGTTCGATGTCTTTAGTTTATTAAGAATTATAATGATGGCAAGTAGTATTATTTTAGATTTTCACGGCCAAAAATATTTTTGTTATTAGTTTTGGGGTATTATGCCATGTTACGCTACCTCCTTCTTTAGCCAACGTTTCGGACAGCGTTGCAGTGTCCATCATCAGGGCAGATGTGTAATAGTTAGGGGTGATGTTTGTAGTTATCTACTTAGGAGCGATACCGTGTTGCCAGCTCCACTCCTGTACGAGCTGGCGCTACAATATACTTCAACATGTTTTTTTGCGTTTAGCCTTGATGTAACCGTCAATTACCGGATACCAAGAACTATTGAGCTTAGCTCCGTCGTCTCTATTAATATTTATAGGATTTTTGTGAATTTCAATTGCCTCCGTAATCAGGCGTGCTCTATGAGTTTTGGGTCTTCCCAGAACCTAAGGGACAAATCCAAAGTAATGACCGGTTTCGATTAAGTGCTCGGCAATTGACGATTTGTCAGGGTGGCCAAGTTTACAGGCACGAAAGGTTCTGATATCCTTTTGGAGATCGTCCGCTCTGTTTGGCCTATATAAACCTTGTCACATCCAGAACAGCTGAGTTTGTACACTCCATCTGTTTCCAGAGGAAACTTGGTCTTTGCAGGCCTCAAAAAGTCTCGTATTTTTGTCGTGGTTCCGAAGACAGTCTTGATGCATTCTTTTTTCATTAGCCTGGCAATTCTGTCTGTCACATTGTGAACGTAAGGCAGGAAAGCGCAGCCCTTTGACTCTTGTTCAATTCTGTCTTCTTTTGGTGCAGATTTGGCTCTTATGATTTGCCTTGTCTGCCTTGCTGGGTAACCGTTACGCTCCAGTGCATCGGTCAGTTTTGTAAGTTCTGCTCCGATTTTTGTTTCTTCACATATTCTGGTCGCTCGGGTCACCGATGTATGGATAGAAGAGATTCTGCGCTGGGTGGTGGTGGGAATCAGCATGTAGATACCGATTTGTATGAGTTGGTTTTCTATACACTGTGTGTCCTAGACTACCATCTTCTTTTTGCATCACCTCCACATCTAGAGCGTATATTATACATCTTCTGGAATTTCTAACACTCCTCTCTTCAAGGCATTTAAATCGTCATTTTTTAATCACAATGAGTCCGCATGTGTTTAGTTAGATTACATTTTTGCGAACACGAATAGATGCATTTCGAACACGAGAATGGTTTTTCGGTAACGTGCATCAGCAAAATGTGCCTTTTAAAACGACTTCGAAAAGGAGGAGAACTTTCGACTGGGTGAACCGATATTGATGATTCTTTTTTTATTTGAAAGCTGGTGCTTCCCGTAATTTGGTCCAGTTCTGATAATGGCATCTATGAGAAAATCATATAAGCCTCAAATTTACATCAAGTATGTGCGCGACAAATGGACGAATAGCTCAATATCACGCCAACCGATTTTGATTATTCTTTTTTTATTGGAAAGGATGTACTTCAAGGGTAGTTTGATGAGAGTTTGGTTAGGTTCTGATTATGGGATCCATGACAAAGTAACGGAATTCTCCAATTCTTAAGAGCAAATTACCGATACTCGGCCGAATCTTAACTTAATTAGTTAGTGTACTTCAGATTCGCTAAAAATAAAAAAAATAAACAAAAATTTTAACAAAACAAAAAAACGACTGCAAAAAATGAACTAAAAAGTAAAAAAAATAATTTCGTATTCTTCTACATCTTAATAATCAACTTACTTTTTCTACTCATCAATATGTAGGTACGATTGTTATTTTTGGAGTCGGTGTGAGCCAAGGTACCCGGCCCGGGGTGTTCACTTGACAGCTCCCCTCCCGCCGCGGCCCGCTCTCGCCTCTCACCTCATCAAGTCGTGCGTGTGACACAAGCACATCTCACCTATAACTATGTATGTATGTACAAACCTACCTTGGCTGACACCGACCCTAAAAATAACAATCGTACCTACATATTGATGAGTAGAAAAAGTAAGTTGATTATTAAGTTGTAGAAGAATACGAAATTATTTTTTTACTTTTTAGTGCATTTTTTTAAGTCGTTTTTTTGTTTTGTTAAAATTTTTGTTTTTAAATAGAACAATCGTGAACAAGAGTAGTTGCAATCGTAACAAGAGAATAGTTTGTCATCACTGTGAGTAAGTTTATGTCTGTCTAAATTTGACTTTCTTGAACAAAAATAGTCCTCCCCCTCCATACCCGTTACATTCATTTTTCAAATAGCTCGCGTGCCACCTATTATTAAACCGTAACATTTATAAAATTGGTAAAGATTAGTATTTTATACATATTTGAATTTTGACTGTCAAAGGATCTCCATAGTAACCTAAACAAATAACAAAATGACAGTGCACGTCAAATAATTACTTATAGTTACCATAACACGGGCATGAGCCTAGCATGGCGGCCGAAAAATCCGCAAATGATGTCACCATTCAAAAATTATGAATAAAGAAAAATTAAAAAAAAAACAATGCCTTGCTTTTCGTCTGGACAATAAACGTATTGTAAATTATTTCATAACGCCAGATATTATTGAAATATAACTTTTGCGCAATATACGACAATTTAAGAACATCTTGCAAAAATAAAAACAAAAATAAAGATAAGAACGATTACTACATTTCCTCATTCTTATAAACACCCTCTTATTGCCAAAACAGTTTGCCAGCAGATGAATCTCCTTTCAGCAATTACTATTGATTTCTGATTACCGCTTTTGATGTTGGTGTAAAATACATTAATTAAGTCAAGTCAATTTAATAATATACTGATCCACTATTTGGTTTCCCAATTGTGAGAATTATAATTATAGGATCGAAAATGTTTTAATATTCAAGAATACACCACCAAAAATTCCTGTATGCGTATTATGTATATGAACGCTAGAAGCATCAGAAACAAAATTGACGAAATAGAAGAAACCCTAAAAAACATTACAGAAAAGGTACATATTCTCGTGATAACGGAAACCTGGCTGCGAAAAGGAGAAGAAACTTTTTTCAATATTACTGACTACGCTGGAATTTTTGCTTCCCGTGAGCTCGACCGAGGAGGAGGAGTCGCCATCTACATGCATAACACACTAAGTAATAAGAAAATAGAAAAATGTTGCAGTGAAAATAGTTTTCTTGGAATTACGATCACGGCAAAAAATATTAAACCTCTCAATTTGTATGTTTTTTACCGTAAGCCCAACTCAAACATAACAGATTTTTTTGACTCTTTAAAAATAATATTAAATAAAAACAAACAAGACACATTACTTTTTGGAGATTTTAATATCGATATTTCAAAAGAAACTGATATTGCACGGAAATATGTTCACACCTTAAAATCGTACAACTTTTATGTGTGTAACACGATGTTTCCCACAAGGGTAACAAATAACACCAGCTCGTTGATAGATCATATTATCACAAATAGAACAAATGTTTCTGGGATAATTTCAAATATTGATGATCCCCTTAGTGACCATAATGTGCTGATATTGGATTATGAAAACTCTCTGAAAAACCTCCCCAATAACAGATCCCCAAAAAACCTCTCAAACGCTTACAAAATAAATTATCAAAAATTAAATACGTCACTTAAAACTTGTAAATTTACCCGTTCGCCTGACGACGTAAACCAAAATTATAATAATTTCGCTGACTATCTTCAAAATGCTTTAAATTCATGCAAAACAAGAGTAAAAACTAATATAGGAGACAAAAAACTGAACAATACTCCATGGTTTGATGCTCAACTTGATTCACTTATTAAAGAACGAAATAGCATATTTAAACTTTGGAAACAAAATCAAGGAAGTATTTCTTTGACAATAGAAAAAAATAAAGCTCGTAACACTGTGACAAATTACAGAAGATATATTAAAACTATGTATTATACAAAATTGCTTAATGAAAACATGAATAAGCCACAACGAACCTGGAAAACAATCAACTCCATTATCTCAAATAGCTCGCGAAACCCAAAAATAACTTGTAAATCTCTAGTCATAAATGACGAAGAAGTAAAGGGACCAAAGGAGATTGCAACTGCTTTTAACGCATTTTTTCTCTCAGTTGGGGAAAGTCTAGCATCAGTAATAAAAACTTCAAAAGCTGATGTGAACACGACCTACACGGAACCTCAAGCAAAACAATCTTTTAACATGATCAGGACAAATAAAAATGAAATCCTACGTGTCATATCTAACCTTAAGTCCAAAGCGGCAGCTGGTTCCGATGGGATAACCTCTCTCCTTCTCAAAAATTGCAAGGAGGAACTGGCGGATGACCTTGTATTCTTAATAAATCTCTCTCTATCAAAAGGTATCTTTCCAGACAAACTAAAAATTGCGAAAATAATTCCTATTCATAAAGACGAATGCAAAAAAAATGTCCAAAATTATCGTCCAATCTCTATACTTCCAGCTATCTCTAAAATTTTTTAATGTATCATTAAAGAAAGACTATTGAAATATCTCGAACACAACAAAATTCTCACGTCAAAACAATACGGTTTCAGACGACGATCTAACACTAAATGTGCAGCTTTTGATTTTATATCAAATATACAGAAACATATTGATCATGGGGATTTTACGGCGGCAATATTTATTGATCTAAAGAAGGCGTTTGACACGGTGGATCATAACGTATTGATCGAAAAACTGAAACATTTGGGTATTGTTGGTACTCCTCTGGAACTTTTCCGATCTTACCTATCAAATCGCTTTTCGGCAGTAGAACTGGGAGGAGAAACGAGTGAGATGGGTAAAATAACATGTGGAGTGCCACAGGGATCAATTCTTGGACCGTTGCTATTTCTTATCTATGTGAATGACATAACAAAGTGGGGTATTAAAGGAACTCTACAACTCTATGCGGACGATACAGTAATTTTTTACAACAGACTGAACCTAGCGGAGCTTGAAACGGAAATGAATGCTGATATTTCTAAACTCACAAGCTGGTTAAGAATAAACAAACTAACTCTTAACGTAAAAAAACTCATTATATACCTTTTGGCAACAAGAAAAATATCAGCCTCAATATCAAAGTTGGTGATAACTGCCTCGAAAAGAAAATGAGCAGAAAATATTTGGGCCTGATCGTAGATTCCCAACTTTCGTGGGATCTCCATATAAATCATGTAAAGGAGAAAATTACACCCATAACTGGTGTACTTTATAGACTCCAAGGATTACTACCCGTAACTTTATTAACATCAGTGTACTACGCAATGGTACATTCACACCTTTCTTATCTCTGCTGTATCTGGGGATTTGCCTCAAAGAAATTGATAGCTGATCTGCAGGTGGTTCAAAACCGAGCTCTCAGAAATGTTTTTGGACTTCCATGGGACACCCATGTCAGAGACATCTATTTAGTTTCCGGTATTCTTCCAATCACAGTCCTTCCTAAACTTGAAATCACAAGCACCATCCTACAAATTACCCAACAATCAACTCACACTATCATCAAGCCACTTTACAATCAAGACATCCACACTCACAATACTCGAAATAGTAATAAAATCCGCATACCTCAAACACACACTACAAAATATGGGATAAAATCTCTGAACTATGTTGCCTATACACTATATAATTCGCTACCAGATATGTACAAGGGAATCCAGCAAAATAAAAAAAATCAGAGTAATGCTTTAAAAGAATATTTTTTAAGTATGTATAAGGATGAAACTTTGTAATTTTCTTGTCATGTTCAATTGTCTTGTTTCTTTTCTCTTTTCTTTTCCATTAAGTTGTAATCACCCATATCTGTATAACCTTGTTCCCTTTTTCTTTAATTGTTTTCCAATGCTGTTTATTCTACTCAACCTGTATTTTATTTTTCTTCTATATTGTATGTGAATCTTATATTTTAACATCCAAATTCTTAAGTAAAATTTTAACTATTTCCTCCCACCCCTGATTTGTATGTTCCTCCTGTCCCAAAATGAGTTCTGTAACTCATCGGGATTGCTCTAGCAAGAAATAAAAACAATAAAAAATAAATAAAAAATCCTTATAAATATTATCTAATTCGACGTGCAATTATAAAATTCTAGTTACAGACTATGTACATGCTGCTAGAATAAAGAAAAACATTTTTTGTCTGAGTGTAGTTTTAATTAATTTAATAAACAGTCCTGGGACCGTTACTGTTTATTATCTATGTTAATGACATATTCATACAAAAATTAAACGGAAAAATAATATCTTATGCTGACGATACTGTCATAATAATTGAAGGTAAAGATTGGAATTCTGTTAATAATCTAGCTAACATTGATATTAACATATTGAAAAATTGGTTCGATAAAAATTCCTCTCTCTAAACACTGAAAAAACAAAATGTATTCCATTCTCTATCAATAAATTCAAATTAGAACCAAATTTAAACATCATAATACACCAAAGTAAATGTAATAAAACTAACTGCAATCAAGATTGTGCTATACTTAGTCCAACTCCCAAAATCAAATATCTTGGTGTATATATAGATCAACATTTTAAATGGAAAACACATATTAGTGAACTCGTCAAAAGGATTAGGAAATGTATTTATATATTTATTAGACTTAGAAATATTCTTGGCTTAGAAAACCTAAAAAGAGTGTACTATGCAACTGTTCAATCTATATTGCAATATGGTATTATTGGCTGGGGAGGAACATATGACAATATTTTAAATCCCCTCAAAATTGTTCAAAGGTTGATAATTAAGGTAATCTTAAAAAAACCGTCTAAATTTCCTACTGAAATTCTTTTTTCAATATTCAATGTGCCTATAATAGACAAAATCTATAAAAAATATTCAATTCTTCAAATTTACAAAGAAATACAGTTAAATACTCGTAACTTCCAATTCAATACATCAGCAAGATACCAGAAAACTATTAAAATTCCTAAATTTAATACTAAGCACATCCAAAATTCCTATCTTTATCTGGGCATAATCTATTATAACAACCTCCCATTAAAATTAAAAACCATCGAAAATATGCAGGAATTTAAGCCCAAATTACAAAATTACCTGAAACTGCTACAAAAGTCCCAAAAATGTTTACTTTGTATTTTAAAGTCTGCAATTTATAAATCATTTATTCCTTCTTTTTTCTTTCATTTCTTAGTTTCTAAATCTCTGAGTCTACTTTTGTATAAATCTTGCGTTCTTTCTTACGTATCCTTTACTTACTTATTACAATAATTTTTGTTACTAACTTACACGATTCTTCCATTTATAATGATTTTTTTAATTTATATTATTTTTTTTTTAAACTCTTCAGGATTTTTATTTTTAAATTATACAAGATTTTTTAACCTTCTTATTATTTACAATAGCCGTTATTACTAACTTACACGATCATTAATTTACTAAATGAGCTAGAACTCCCTCACCAAACACAAGAGCATTGTCTCTTTATGGTGAGGAAAGGCAATTTTTTTTTTGTTAACCTTATGTAACTATGTAACTATGTAACTGTTGTAACTTCATATGTATTTTTAATAAACATTGCCAATAAAAAAAATAAAATAAATAAATAAATAATTCGCCGCACACAGATTTAATTTAAACCAGTTTTAGGTTCAGAATGTAAAATTCCAGTTGTGGATTCATCTGCTAACACATATCGAAGGAAAACATTCTCTTAGTCGAAGTGCAGTTATAAAATTCTAGTTGCGAACTATTTATGTACTGCCAGAATCAAAGAAAAACCATTTTCAAGTTCTTAGTGTAGTTTTAATATAAGAATAAATTAAATAACAAGACGCCGATTCATCGTTTACCGACTGAAGCTTTGCATTTGAGTTGCGTTCCATATGCTGCAAAATTCTGAGAAATTGACTATTCCGTGTTTAACTATTATTTCGAGACTTTTACGCAAAAGCAATCTTAAGTTAAAAGTTGCCTTGAGTGCTGAAAATACAAAATCTTATTATTGGAAGAATACTCGTCATGTGTGATTTAAAAATCGGCATAAAATGAGGTCGCAAAAAAAATCTACCCACCCCCCCTCTTCGGCGTTTGAAATTCTGCGGTTGATGTACCTAAATATGGGGGCGGTGAAATTTTCCTCCACCCCGGGCGGCTGACACCCATGATACGCCACTGCACCATGCCTACCTAGATGACAAGCCTGCATCACATATACTTGCAGCCTGTCAAGGTCGATCGATAGGAGTCTAGTAATGTTGAGGTAGATCGACAGCAGCTCAAGTTTGAGCACCCCGTCTAAAGCGGAGGCGTCTACTAATATCTACAGGAATTCCAAAAACTGAAAAAATCGGACTAATATCTATGAGAACCAAAGTGCGTACGAATATTTACAGCTCAAACTACTGACTAATATCTATGAAAACCAAAGTGTGGACGAATATCTACAGCACTGGCAGAGATTGCATTTGCAATTATGTATAGCATATTGGAATAATGTAATATTGCGTATGCAGTTTAAAAAAAAATCGGACATCAAAATCAATATATGAGCTGTAGATATTCGTCCGACATACAGGCTGTAGATATTTATTAGTATCTGGAGTCGTCTAAAGCAGCGGTCGGGGAACCGGGGTAAATTACCTCAAATGGTGTTAAAAAGTTTTTTTTTGGTAATAAATATATTGAGAATATAAATATATTGAACAAAGAATTGCAAGGAAAAAAATAATATCATTTCAGCCAGCGAAATACTGTCAGCGTTTGCATTAAGGCTTCAATATTGGAGACAGAAAGCAGAACAGTACAAGATACTTAGCTTCTTTTTCAAAGTAAGCTTTGTTTTTGGAAGACTCTGAAAATATTACTTTTGATGACATCAAGGATACGTCATCGAAAAATCACAAAACATAAAATATCTCGGAGTAATAATTGACGAAAATCTTAGATGGGACCTACACATCAAAGGTATTACGGAAAAACTCACAAGCCTTATATATTTCTTTAAAAATTTAAGAAACGTGTTAAATAAAAAGGATATGAAAAAAGTCTACTACGCGTTATGTCATTCTCGAATTGAATGTGGAATCAAAGGATGGGGATCTGCTGCACATACGTACCTACACAGCCTGAATACGATCAAAAAAGGAATCATAAAGACCATATTGAAAGTACCAATTAGAACGCCTTCATTTGAAATTTTCAATAACTTTGACGTACCAAATGTACGACAAATATATGCCAAAAATATATTATTGAAGCTCTTCAAAAATAATGAATCCTCTACTAGACCGTGTATGCAAAACACTAGATCGAATAAAAATGATATAAAAAATATTCCAAGTTATCAAACCACATTTCGACAAAGAAACTATACATACTTTGCAACAAAACTCCATAACATCCTTCCCCAAGACGTAAAACTAATAAAAAAATCCAATTGAAAACAAATCAAGAATAAAAATATGGCTTATAGAGGTCAATGAAAAAACCCTAGCGAAGACGCTAAAAACGACATAGAAGACAAATGAACTATATTTAAATAACCTTAGTCCGCCTCGGCACAGGACCCCCTAGTGAGGAGGACCAAGAAATACAATATTTTATATAAATAAATGAAGACAATATAAGCGAAACTCAATAAGAAATAAGAAATACAATATTTTATACTTAATTTCACATTACATTTTGTATGTAAAAAAAATTATATTGTCGCTACAATAAAAAATAAAATAAAAAAAAGTTATAAAACATATTACCAAACTCAGAGAGCGGTTCTCTGACTACTTTCCAGATCTTGATATAGGTACATACTATGTAAATTGGATTGCATATCGTTTTAAATGTGAAATTGCTAACATACCAGAAGAACCTCCGGGTTTGGCAGAAACAATACTTGAACTTCGATCTAATACTGAAGCACGTATTCAATTTGAGAGCAAAGCCAATCTGTCGTCTTTTTGGATGTCAAAAGCTACGAAGGCTTTCAAAATTGCTAATTGCTCATGAGGAGGCGGTAAAAAAGTTGCTGCCATTTGCAACTTCTTTGTGAAGAAGGCTTTTCCACTCTAATGAACATAAAAACGAAGAACAGAAATCGATTAAACGCCGAAGACTGTATTCAAATTGCTCTTACATCAAAAATTCCCAATTTTGAAGTAATTGTATCAAACATGAAGCAACATCATTTCTCCATAAACTGAAAGGGAAATCTGAAAATCTGAATTTTTGTTTGATCCAATTTGAAAATTTTATTTTGTTTGTCTTTTACATACTTACTGTTTTCATGTAACTTTTTTTATTTTCCGTGTAAATGAATTCAATAAATAATGTTTGTTTAAATATACATTGATTGTCTTTTTTTCAAAATTGGGGGAAGGAGTAATATCGACTTACGCAAAAATATTGTGGGGTAATGGTTAAAAAAAGTTCCCCGACCGCTGGTCTAAAGCGTCCCGTATTTCAATATTGTCTATGGTAGACAAATAAACTTCCTCTATCTTTAGTCTATTTTAGCCATTTAGTGAAATTGAAGACAAAATTTGTCCCTAGAAAAGGCCCGAAGATACCGATCTAGGGATTGGTTTATTCATGTTACAAGCAAGAGTCAAAGAACGCCAGTGTAGTAGTGATTCGAGTTGTTTTGTTTACGAATTAGTACATGCCGTGACACGTGACACGTTATATTGATAACCCATATTCATCATTCAAATCAAATACCTAATTGTTTGACCATGCCACCGACCGTGAAATGGCAATGTTATAAATTCACTGAAGACTTGCAAAAAGAATTTCATTCACTTATTGCAAAAGTGTTTACCTTCATTTCTAAGTGTAGTTTTAATTCGCCGTAAACCACGGACATATGAATATATCTGGACCTGCCCTAAGTGATAAAAACGTATTATTTCCCCCTACATATGGCGCCGGCTGGAGCTCCTCCTTGGAACCGGCTCGCTCCATGGGGAGGGGATAGAGCCTCGCTTGAATCTAAAATGTGTGACGTCATCATTCTTGCCGTGAACAGCGAGAAGCTAACATCCATACATTTAACGAAATAACACGCCAAAACGGTAACTTGTGCCATACAATATATCTACATATCAATGTGCACATAGCGAATGTGGGCGGTTCTCCAGTATGGTCGTCGCTGGTTACAGGGGTAAGTAAATTAAGAAACATTTGTAAAAGTGTTTTAACTAAACACGGCAACAAAATATTGCTATTTGTGTTGGGGCGAGTCTTTTTGGGGCGAGCATATGGCCTTAGCAAATATGTTATTAACGTAGCAAGCCATTCGCGCTCCCATGTAAAAAGGTCTATTTATTCAAAGCAGATTTTGCTTTTAAGAACTAAATGGTGATATTGTAATGCGAGATGCCTATATACTGTCAGATTGATTGTTTAACGAATCACAGTCATCTTTCCCCTCTTCGCCCTCCATAGTTTGGTTTTACCCCTCATCTGTAACTTCTTGTCTATCCATTTGGATGTCTATGGCCGTAAACAGATTTAATTTAAACCAGTTTTGTGTTCAGAATGTAAAATTCCAGTTGGAATCGTCTGCTGATATATTTCGAAGGAAAATATTTTCTTATTTGAAGTGCAGTTATAAAATTCTAGTTGCAGACTGTATACGTGCTGCCAGAATCAAAGAGAAACCATTTTTATGTTCTGAGTGTAGTTTTAACTCACCGCATATAGATTTAATGTAACCACTTTTGTATGCGGACTGTGCATGCGCTGAGCGTGGTTAGCGTGGGTGGTACCCGGGCGGATAACGTGATGTCACCCCCCTCACCCCCTCATTAAAGTTAACTTTGAGAAAAAAAATAGAAACATTTAAAACTTGGTCCGTCCTGGGAAGGGGAGGGGGGGGGGGGGGGGTAGATAATTTCTGGGATAAAAATTTCTCCCAGGGTGGACCGCCCCCCCCCCCCTAGCTACGCCACTGTGTATGCTGCCAGAATCATTTTCATATTCTGAGTGTAGTTTTAATTGGCCGCATACAGATTTAATTCAAACCAGTTTTGTGTTCAGAATATAACAACAAATTAAATAATGAGTTTCAGATCCATCCTATTACATGTCCACCGTTCTCGATTTCCGAGATAGTAGTTATAAATTTGTGGTAGAATTTTTAGAACAAGATTTTTATTGATACATACACATGATTTTATTGGAAGAATACTCTTTCTCTCAATTAAGTCGTTATAAAAATCGGCATAAAGTGAGGTCGTAACAAAAAATAAGGATTTTCACCCCCGACTAACACCCACGCTACGACACTGAGTCTCGCAATTTTTTTTTTATTTTTACTTTAACTAAAGGGCGTTAATAAATAAATAAATAAATAAATAACTCCACACAGGAGGCCCTGAGGAAGACAATTTCCCTCAGGGCCTATGTCATCTGGGATGCTGTGTGGAGGGTTCTTTTGAGGAGAGGAAGGAATGAACATTGGTCTTGAAGAGACCCATGTTGTAGGAAGGAGGAAACACAGAGGCCGGCAAATCATTCCACAGCCGAGCTGTTGAACACAAGAACGAGTCGAAGAAACGACCCGTTCTCATGTGACAAATGTCAACCGTGTACAAATGTTGGGCACGCGTTTGGCGTGTTTCCTGACTATGCACCGGTGCCGAAGCGATCAATGACGCTAGTTCCTTGGAGCATCTTCCATTGTAATACCGGTAGAACAAGGATAGCATTCCCACCCGACGCCTGTGCTCTAAAGATTGCAATCCGTCTGTTAAGATGGGAGAATCTATCAAACGGGCCGCCCGTATCTGCACAGAGTCGAGGGTACTTTTCAGGTATTTTGGAGCTCCAGACCAGAGGTGACTGCCAAATTCAACCGTGGGGCGCACTTGTGATTTGTACAAGGTTAGCAGTTGTGTACTATTAAAGTATCTGCGGGCTCTGTACAGTACGCCCAGTTTTTGGGAGGCTAACTTTACTCTGGCTTCGATGGAGCCCCCATACCTGAGCTGGTCACTTAGGGTTACACTAAGCATATCAATGGAGGGCCTGTTCGGAAGATTGTTACCGTTGAAAGATACTAGATTTTCATTTAGATCCCTTTTAGACGTAATCAGACAAGATTGGGTCTTTGAAACATTAAATTCAACGAGATTAAGATATTTTATAAAGTTGGCCGCCTTACCATAACTTCCTTTTTCTAAAAAGATCCTCCTCACAGCAACCCAAAGATGACACCGCTCCTGAGGGATTTTTTCCTCCGGGCCTCCTGTGTGGAGCTATCGTAAAAAAATGAAAATCGTTTGATAAGACGCTTTTACTAATACACCGGCGACCGTACACTGATCAAACATTCTCGTACTTTTATTGCAGTTTTCAACGCTTATTATTTTTAATTTTCGAATAGCTACAGAAAAATGCAGTTTTGCTCAGGTTCCCTCAATTGCCGTGAAATTTATCGAAGTAGTTCAGTGGAAAATATTACCTTCAAGAATGTATTAAATTAACAACACAAATTAGGTATCAAATTTCTTTATTTTACATAAAACTAATAATACAATCAAGCCAAAAGATATTTCCTACAATCTAAATTATTGTCTGTTTCTAACATAAGGAAAATACATAAATAGAAGTATACAAAAATAGGGTTGCGTTTAGACGTGTTTTCCATGAGCGTCCCTGACTTCCTTCGCTTGACATAATGTATTCTTGTTTGTATATTCATTTCTAGATGCCCTAACCACGTAACGGTCCCTTCACTTTTTCGGTCCTCAATATTTGTAATATGGTTGAACATGGTTTGACCGAATATACAATTTACCGAATATCCAATGAGTTCAGTTTACTTTCATCTGGCATTTCTTTGCCTCTCTGACATACATCAGGTTTGGTATAGCGACCCACCTCGAGGTGCCTTGTCTAAGCGATGGCTCCAGAACCAGAATTGAATAAAGGAAAGAAGTGTGATATGAGAAGAGTTTAGTCAGAATTAATCACTTAAGATTATTTCTCTTTGTGGTGTTTTCGCGTGTGCTTTTTCAGATAATCTTTCTGGGAACACGTAAAATCACACTGTAAGCAGTTGAAAATTTTCTCTGTAGAATGTCGGAGTAAATGCCTCTTTAGATATTCACGCTTGGAAAACGTAGCATTGCATTCCGAACACGAAATCGGTTCCTCTCCGCTGTGAGTCTGCAAATGTTTTGAAATATCCCCTTCCAGCCTGCAGCTAAACCCACACATTGAGCAAGAAAAGGATTTTTTTCCAGAGTGAGTCAGCAGATGCCGTTTTAAGTGATCCTTTCGGGAAAATTTTGAATTACATTGTAAACACGAAAATGGTTTATCATCGAGGTGAGTGCGCCGCAGATGCTTTAAAAATTCTCCATTAAGCGAAGAGGTGTATTTGCACTTTGAGCAAGAATATATTTTCTTTTCTGAATTTTTGGAAAGATTCGAACTAGTTTCTAAATACTGATTGGATTTTTCTACAGAGTGGGAGCGTAAATGCTTCGTTAACTCTTTCTCAAACTTACAATGAAAGTCACACTCTGCGCATGAAAATGGTTTTTCTCTACAATGAGTCAGTGAGTGTCGTTTTAGATGGTCTTTTCTTGAAAATGCGGAATTGCATATTAAGCAAGCAAATGGTCTATCTCCAAGGTGGGTACGTCTTAGATGCTTAAGTAATTCCCCTCTGCGGGAACACGCATAGTCGCATTGTGAGCAAGTGAAAGCCTTGACGCCAATGTGGGTAAGAGCGTGTAATTTTAACGATCCTTTTTGCGCACAAGTAAAGTTGCATTTTAAACAAGAAAATAGTTCTTCTCCGCTATGCTTGCGTTGATGCACGATGATGCTTCCCTTCGTTCTACAAGTGAAATTGCAATCCGAACACTTGAACATTTTCTGCATTTTACTCTTCCTCCTCCGGGTTTTAATGCGTGAACTTTTGACTGAAAAAAAAATTTACAATTAATCCCAATCTTTGAGAGCCAGTTTGACAGTGGCATATATTAATTTGAAAATATATGATAGGATAAAAAAACTGGGTTGAAAAGATATTTGGGGATTTGAACTCGGTACCGTTAGGTTAAAAAAAATCAGGAAGTATACCTCTCTCATTAAAAAGTGATAAAAATTCCTAATATTCTCCCTCTCCAAGTTTTAGAGCGATTCCATAGTCTCCCAAAAAAATTATGAAATTAAAAATGTATGCGTTAAAAATTTTAGAGTTAATTAGTTAGTTTGAGAGTTAATTTTTTTTTTAAGATCTAACAAAAACCACGAAACTTAAAACAAAAATAGAATAACGTCACTAAAAGTGTAGTGTATTGTACGCATGTAGTCTTATTTATAAATATCCCTATGAGTGTGTTAAGTGTGTTGTGTGCCTTTGAGTGTTTGTATGAGTATGTTGCCTGTGTTATATTCATCTGTCTATGGATTTTAAGTCTTTGAATTGTAGTCACTTGAAATGTGATTCTTCTACATCTAATTTCTATATTCTATAGATTTCTGTTTATATGTGTGCTTTAGTGTTATATTAATATTGTTAAAATCCTGCTGACAAACTGCTCTGGCAGTTTAGCGGGTGCTTATAGTGAAGAATAAAACACACGTCAAACACACGCCATGGGTTTCGTTCGTCCAGTTGGCCGTCTCAGCCTAAGCTGGAGAAAAAAGCTGTATATTCTATGCGAGGAGGTCAGACCTGCAATTTAGCAGGCCACTGAATCAAAATCACTGAATTGAAAATCAAAACGACAATAAAACTAATCACGCCGATTCCCCAAAGTGTGGGCAGAGAAGATGAACCGCCAAACAACTGTCTTGACACATACTTCCTGCTTCATTCTTCGTCTTTTCATACGAACGTAATATTTTATTATATTATTTCAACTCTTGACACGTCTTGGCGTCATCCACGTTAACGTTGTACAGTCTCCTGGATCTCATTGTCCGTTCATGCGCTCTTCGTCTCCAAGCGCTTACATAAAACTGACATTATTTCCGGATATCTACATTTGCAATAAGCCATAGGTAAATAATTTAAATACTCATACGCCCAAGGAATTTCGGAAAATATGCAGTTAGTCCACCTCATGGATAATACGGAACGTTCGTGTTGTCGAAGTTTGATGCACGGATAATACAGAATATTCCTTTTCTAACTAATAGACAATCAAATATGACATTTGGTCGGAAGTACCAATGTTATAAAATAAATTCTCCAAAATAAACTCGCATGTCATCATAATTTTAAAAAAACATCCCAGGTTTTGAATGGTTTGTTTGGCAAAGCAGGGTTTGTCTAGCGGGTTTGTGTAATTATTCTAATACATTTCTTTCCATGTTCTACTGTTAAATACAGTTACAAACTTGTCAATAATGCATTCACTTTGAAACTCGTCTTTGAAATGTCAAATAAAAACAATACATATGAAAAAGGCGTTACCGCGTAAATGAATTAATTTAAATAAAATTGATATGTTGAATGCACATTTTTTGCATGTTTTTTTGTCTCCCCCGACATGAATACTTACTTTTCGTGATAATAAATCTAAATCTAACTGTTTGAATAAGAAATATTGCGTATTAACCAGTAAGCGGCGTAATGCATAAATAATGGAATTTCATATAAACCGCAACGTTTAGTCCATAAAAATAAACAAAAATTTTAACAAAATAAAAAAACGACTTCAAAAAATGCACTAAAAAGTAAAAAAACAATTTCGTATTCTTCTACAACTTCATAATCAACTTACTTTTTCTACTCTTCAATATGTAGGTACGATTTTTATTTTTGAAGTCGGTGTCAGTCAAGGTAGGTTTGTAACTACATACATGGTTATAGGTGAGATGTGCTTGTGTCGCACGAGCGACTTGACGAGGCGAGAGGCGAAAGCGGGGCCGCGGCGTGAGGGGAGCTGTCAAGTGAACACGCCGGGCCGGGTACCTTTGCTGACACCGACTCCGAAAATAACAATCATACCTACATATTGATGAGTAGAAAAAGTAAGTTAATTATGAAGTTGTAGAAGAATACGAAATATTTTTTTACTTTTTTCGAAGTAGTTTTTTTGTTTTGTTAAAATTTTTGTTTATTTTTTGATTTTTAGTGAATCTGAATTACACTAACTTATTTATTTGAATATGGGTAGACCTACTAAACGTGCTGCTCATATGAGACAGAAATAATTTGACCATAACGACGTTAGGGTCAAATTAAGAGATTCGGCTGAGTATCGTTAATTTGCTCCTAAGAATTGAAGAGTTCCGTTACTTTGTCATGGATCCCATAATCAGAACCTAACCAAACTCTCATCAAACTACCCTTAAAGTACATCCTTTCCAAAAAAAAAGAATCATCGAAATCAGTTGGCGTGATATTGATTTATTCGTCCATTTGTCGCGCACATACTTATTGCAAATTCAAGTTTTATATGGTTTTCGCATGGATGCCATTGTCGAAACTGGACCAAATTAAAATGGAACCACACGGGAAGCACCAGCTTTCAAATAAAAAAAAAGAATAATCAATATCGGTTCACCCAGTCGAAAGTTCTAACAAACATAAAGAAGTAACAAACATAAAAAAAAAAAATTAAAAAAAAATAAAATTAAAAAATACAGTCGAATTGAGAACCTGCTCCTTTTTGAAGTCGTTTAATAAATATTATTAAAGCTAACCTGGAGAATCTTCTATGCTTGTTTCCGGACATTCCCTTTTTATATTCGGTTCGGGCAAGTAAATTTCCGTAAATTTCAGATCATCTTTTTTAATTTCACCAAAATCTGATTCCATCTTTACGACTGCGTCTTTGGGATCCATGGTTCGGAGTGTCTCCGACCTTTATACTTCCACTGAAAGAAAAATTTCATAAATCAATTGTTAAAATTAATAATAAGGTGACTAAGGGCTGCCCGGGTTCATGGGGTGAGGTTTTTCCGGGTCTTGGTGGAGGATGCGTCTGCCCACCAGGCTGCATGGCATGCCGAATCGGGAGAGAATGGTGGGAGTCCTTTGACTTCTACAGCCGTACTCGCCTTACACCACAGTGGGAGGGATGGATTCATAATCTGCAAACTTTATCTCTTTCCTTTTTCAAACGGACCCTCCACACAGCATCCCCAAAGATGACGTAGGCCCTGAGGGGAATTATTTTACTCGGGGTCTCCTGTGTGGAGCGAATGTTAAAAAAAAACCTTGTATCCATTTTGGTTTGTTGTGTATGGTTTGACGTTTGCGAGGTTTTGTTTCAACCTAGATACGAATGAATTACATAATTAACCCAACTAATAACCTATATTGTGCGTGTAAATTGTAAATAGTAGTTTCTTGTAGTAATTATTGGATTGAAGATAATTTCCATATCTGTGCCTAAAAACGATATGGAGAACTTACTATAATAATAATAATAATTTTTATTTTAGTAATTTGTACATTTAAGTTTACAAATTTCTAATTGATTATAATATTTCATATTCACTATATTTTTTCAAGTTTTATGTAGCTCCTACAATACATCTTGAACTTTCCAATTGGTGTGGACTTTAAAGTTTCTGGTAGAGTGTTATGCAACTTCATTCCCTTGTACAGTAGACTGTTCTGCGTATTCGCCAAACTTACCCAAAATTTCATGTAAATACTTTTTTTAGTCATCTCTAATTGCGCAACCTTTAACAACAACTAGTACTGTTTATGAATCAATATACGCTTATATCGGTCGTGTCCAGCAACGTAAGCAATGTTAAAAGCTGTACAAAGAAGATCAATACATTTTGTTTGACAATACAAACCTGCCTTTTTGTAAATCAAGTAAATGTAAACCCTGTTTCTCGCTATAATATACATATAGTTGTACACTCTACAACTCTAGAATAACATTTACATATTATTTCGAACAGACTGTTATCGATATTGCTTGTAATTCCCAAAGGATGTAATAAATGCGACATGAAACTAATTGGCGAAACGAAATGTCAAAAAGCTTAAAGTGAAATCCATAGAAAAACGAGGTGGAGTAGTTGCGGACGAGTGGCTACATGACAAGAAGGAAATTCAAACATTACACCTGAAACGAAGCACCTGAATGTGATTTACACAAAGTTTCAAAATAATACGTATACACATTACACTCCAAACTTTAATGCTGCCCTGAACTTTATTCTATCCATTCTCGCGAAATTTATGACTTTAAAACAACCGTAAGCATAAGAGAAAGATGTGTAAGACATACGTGCGAGCGAGAAAGGCGTCTGCAGGGAGGCACGCCGCTTTTATTACATTAAACTGTTGCGACGATTTACGGATCAACGTCAGGTCGGTATTAAAGTTTGGAATGTACTTTTATCTCTAGTGTCTTCAGGTCTTTCCCCCTTAATCCCAACACTTTCTTCGAGAGCATACCGGGAAGCCGGCTTAGGGGCGCGGACATCGAGTCTCGCTTGCGATTGGACTGATGGCTCCACTTATTTTCAGCGGGACTACCGGACGACTGCAGCTCAACTGCTTTGGTTAAGTCAAACAATCTCATCTTGTTATGTATTTTTTTTTTAAATTCTATTAACTTAACTTCCTTTTATTTCAGCTACATCAATTGGCGGAGATGATACGTGATAAGTACTGTGAAATAAATAACTAGCAACATGTACGCACTCGCATACTGTTAACAATGTATGCCCGGACATTGGAGGTCTAGAGACATTTTAAATAAAACAGTAGCTTCTTTATAATACAACATTAAAGTCCTGACGTGTACGGTGAAGGAGGAAACCATCTGTTTTCTAAGAACGTCGTGGGAAGGTGGTGGGCAATCTCCAATGTACCGTAGGAATGCCATCCTCTCCCACGACCTAGTACTCCTTATTGTACCGTCATGCCAGATAATAATGTTTATTGACAAATTTATATCCGTGTCTATGAATTTTATCCAGGAAAACTACTAATATTCAGAGAAATGTATTTTTGTCTCTCTCTAATCTCTGAAACGAATCTCTGAAGAGATGGAAGCCTAGGGCACACTGCACATAGAAAACAAACTCATATAAATCGGTATCTAAACACTGAATCGCACCACCACATGCGCAGAAGACAGGACTTATCCATACGTTGGTGACCCGAATGATGTCCCGAGAATATGTGAAGAATTAAAAATCGGAGCGGAACTTATAAAGCTAACAGATGCATTAGAGCGAAACTTTTCCCCCAAACGAGCATACTTTGAGCAGGTGGATGAGTTTGTGTATTTAGGAAGTATGTTTACGAGAGATGAGAAAGCTGATAGAGATATTGAACGAAGGATAAATGCAGGTAACTCCATTAATGGAGGGCTGAACGCCGTTGGCGCTAACAAAAAACTGTCTAAAGAAGCGAAGCTAGCCGTCCACAATGGAGGGCTGGTACCTACCCAGGGGCATGGAACTGGCAAAGGAAAGATGAAAGTAGACTGAATGCTTTAGAAATGAGATCCCTGAGGCTTTAGTAAAAAACCGTGTACAATCGTGTGAGAAATGTTGAGATCCGCAAATAATGCAACACTGATGTAAGTGTAATAAGTAAGATTAAGAAAGGGACGCTCAGATGGTTTGGACATGTGGAGCAAATGTGAATGTGACACGGAATTTTGCTCTGTTAGCAAAGAGATTCCGTTAACATGAGATCTCATCATCATTTCAGGGTCCTGCGTGGGATAGAAAGAAAGCTACTATCTGATGTAAGTAAGAACTCACATTAAACAATATCTACTTGTTATTATTGACAAGCAAAAAATGATCTACATTTATACCTTCAATTGTAACCTCAAAAAGGTGTAGAGAGAGAGAGATATATCAGTTATTTTAGTCACTCCCTTGGCAGAATCCACTCCAAATGATCATGCTCCAAAGGCATATCGTCCCAGCTGTACGTCTCCAGCACTGCGCTTAGTCCAGGTGAACTCCGCAACTAACCCTGGATACTGCAATTCATGGTAGACAGACTTCTGCATCACTCCAAGCGCCAATCAATAATCATTCCACATTGTACCTTGGCCACGCCGACCTTTGACCAAAACATCAATTTATCAAGCTGTAATCAGTAATTACGATGGCTAATTCTCGGTATGTTGTTTGCCGCGTCATTATGAGCGTCAAGCAATAATTCTTCACAGCACTAATTTGTAGGTGTTCGCACTAGCCTCTCTGGCTTGTTGAACAAAAACCCGGACTATATCAAGCAACTATTCTGTTATGAAGTAAAGTCGCTGCCATCGCTGATGGAGAATTTTACAAATCATTTACGAGTATCAAACTCCTTAGAAATCAAACTTCCGAGAAATTCATTCTATGTCATGACGTGGCACGTCTATCAGTTTTTTTTTTCTTTAAAACAATCGAGAAAACGTCCAGGCAACTTGAATTTGTTCTCAGTCGTTCCAACGGCACGCCGAAATTAATAATACTCATTTTGAGCAAGTACCGACTGAATAACCAGCATGAAAATAATTACGTTACAAATGGTAGAAGTCGGAGATACCCGAGGAAGACATGGCACGACCAAATGAATCAGATACTTGAGTCGGGTCATTTAAAGAGTCAGAATAATAGAAGAGCATTATGAGACGATGTATGAATATGAATGAGGCAAGGAGTGTTTGCCAAGACCGAGTTTGGCGGTCCGTCCTCTGTGCCTACCCCTGCGGAGAAACGGCGTGATGATTAGTTAGAGTTACAGTCCCCAACTCTATCCAGCTTTATTCAGGATTACCCAAAACGCATCCATCAATTTTTGCAGTACATAATCTGCAACCAGAATTATATAACTGATCTTGAATGGTTTCCTTCGAAATGCGTCAGCACATGAATCCGCAACTGGATTTTTTCAGCGCATTCTGAACATAAGGCTGGTTTTAACAAGAATAAATTTGCATACGAGTCCGCTAGTCCACCAGCTTAAATTGTAATTATAACTAGAACACGTGGATGGTTTTCCTGTGTTTTGCAGAATAGTTAGTCAGGGCATATGCTGAGACGCTTGCCTCCCAGAGGCAGAAAAACGTAAAAAGAAATGTCGCCACAGGACGGACAATGCAGAAACCGATGACCAGATTAGTTGAGCTGGTCGTTTGTGAGAAAGTCGAGTTCCGAGCCCGATTCTGACTTTGAAATTAACCCCTCAGAATAATTTGTTCGGTTTCGCGAACAACTAACTCACACAGGTCTCATTGAAATCGTTGTGTCCCTTACTATCTGGTGAAAAATATGATCTAAATCGTTTTAGAAAGACAAAACACCAAATGTTATATTCATTTTGGGAGGCGGGAATGGGTACCGCCGCCCCAGGAACCTTTATTGGATAACCAACACCTCTGCCATAGGTCACCCCAAGTGGTTCGCTACGTTTGGTGATTTAGCAGGGTGCCCGGGTTCATGGGGTGAGGTTTGTCTAGGTCTGGGAGGCGGATGACCAGGACGAACTGAACCCCAGATTCCTACCCACCTCTTAAACCCTTTTCCTTCCCAGAACTCTCCCCTTCTTCCTTTCCTTAAAAAAACCCTCCACACAGCATCCCCAAAGATGAGATAGGCCCTGAGAGAAATTATTTTCCTAAGGGCCTCCTGTGTGGAGCCTATGTAAAAAAAAAAACAGTGAAAAAATAATGAAAATGTACACCTTTATGAAACCTAAGGTTCCAACCGCAATTTGAAAAAATGAAACTTTGGGATTTTTTAATTAATTATTTTCACATTAAACATTTATAATCCATTTGAACCATAATACATTTATAATACAAGTGTTTGTGTTTGCCATCTTTTTTGTGTTTGCATTCAAAAAAATTATACATAAAAAATTATGTTTATTTTATATAATACAATTTGAATGAACTGGAACGGGGAAAAGGGAACGCGCCCTTCTTCAAACATTTCGATGGCACTGCAGTACCGGGACAACCCAAAAAGCTTTCGGTGTGAATGGTCTTAAGAATTGTACTTCCATTCCTTTTAGAGATGCTTTGAAGAAGTTTGACCAAATTGGAATTGGTTCAAATTGAAGTTGGTCAAAGTTGGAATGAGTTGTTACATTATTTTATTGTTAAATCATAAAATTGTTACAATTTGATGATGATTACAGTTACAATGACACCACTTCTTGCGATGCTTTGTCCAAAAAACACAGAGTCGTTCCAATAAGCACAAACGCCATCCCAACAATAGTTTCCTTATTCGGCGTCTCTTCTCCCACCAGGCTACCTGCCAGCGCCGTAAATACAAACGTCAAGGAATTGGTCACTGGCACAACCAAGGAGAACGAGTTGTGCTGCAGACAGAACACATAGAGAACAGAACCGCATTGGTTTAATAAAAACGGGACCATGTATCTCCAATTCAAGAATAAATGCAGCAATTCCTTAAAGAATTTCACAAATTTAGAACTTGATTCTGAAGACACCTTTTCTATGTTTTTGGAAGCTATTTTGATGAATGGGTTCGTAGCTCCCCATAACATTGCTACCAAAACGAGGCTGGCTGCAGAATCAAACATTCTTAATTCTTTCACAAATTGTTAATTCTATACCTCAAGGTTCGGCTGTCCACTTTTTATGTGAAAAATGGTTGCATTTGTAAATTTCTTTCAGCTTATACCTATACAAGGTACAAGAATGTTTGTCGACTTTTTGTGAAGATAAGTCACGTATGAGAAATCGTTCGTTTTTTTTCAGCATCAACGCAGTGGTGGAAGATTTTTTGAAGATAACGCATTGTACAGAATCTGCATGATGTTGCAAGAACGGTATTGCACTATTGTTTGCAAATATAAATTAATAATTATGAACAAAATGCTTCGAGAAACTTGTAGAAATTATTATCAGAATGACAGATTGTTATCAGTAACAGAAGACAAAGATGTTTTGTAGATGCAGTGAAAATGAATCAAACCATAGATTTATATCTATGGTTTGATTCATTTTAGATTTATATCTATGGTCATTAGAATTTAGTTCTTTCCTACTGTCATCCAGAACCACTCTTTTTAATGCTATTAATCACACAAAATATGTAATGAAAAATTGGAGCAAAGTGAAGAAATTATTACTTTCACAGATTAAATTTCGAAATTTGATTGGAAAACAGCGGAATCTTAATTCATATTTTACCATCTCTTTAGAAGTGATAAGTCATTTCATATAATTAAGTTGATAAGTAGTGTAATTTCCAAAATAATCAGGTGCATTATTTGCGGCGGTGGAATATTTGCCAAAAGCGGGTTTATGGAATATTTACCCAAAGTGGCGAACTGATAATATTTACCAAAATACCAAATCGTTGCCTTATTCCTGTATGTTCAATAGACCATCAGAAAATTTTACAGGAGGAGAAGGTTTTCTTTCATTATTTCAATGAAACATTATGAAAGGTGTTGATAAAGCTATTTCCGTAAAGGTAAAGGGCGCATTAGTTTAAATAATTCTTAGTTAAGTGATTAACCACCATTTTTTTAAACTTTAATTTTAAAGTGGAGATTGAACAAAAACTAAAATGGTCTATTGAACAAACAAAAACTTAAGCGACGAAATTAAAAAATTTTGTTTAAAAAAAAAATTGGTAAATAGTAAAAAAAAAAAATTAATTTAACAATTCATCGTTTGACGATCATCAGTTGAAGTTAATTTTCCCGTTCTGTGTAAGTTCTAATCAAGTTCTGTGATTATTTCAGTTTTATGAAGCACCTGGCCCATAACTGATTTAAACACAGAACTTACACAGAACGTGAAAATTAACTTAAAATGTTTAATGAATTGTTAAATTTTTTTGAAACAACCCACCCTTTTGCAGTGGCTTATACAATAATATTTATTGTGATTGCGACTCTACTGACTGCAAAGTTATTATTGTCAAACTGCATTTAATTCATTTGACATTTGCCGCCATAGAAAAATACTTTTACGTTTTTGACAGAACGGTTGCGAAACTTGAAAATTAAAATAGAATTGTTTAATTTAATTTAAAATGAAATATTTATCCAAGATATTTCAACCTCTGGTCAGCACTCCAAAAAATGCCGTTGTAAAAAATCTGGATGCGGCTTCCAAGAGCCAGAAGGTATTTAATTACAGTTTTTGCAATTTTAGGTTAGGTTACACTTTACCGGTAGAATTATAAAATCACATAAAATTATTAGGTAATTATCGGTTCGGACTGGCCACGCTTATTACGAATAATTTTTAGAAAAAAACCTTAGATTCGCCTTAATTACTATAAAAGGAAACTTTTTGGCTTTGGGGCGGCGAAAAATAATGCATTTTAATTTTCAATTGCATAAAACCAAAATTCACTTCGCGAACCTTTCGACACAGCGAAAATCCGCGGCCGTACCTGTCACTGTTATGTTGGTATCCTTGATAAATTAACAAGAGCTAATACGACTGTAGCCGACTTCGTGGGATACCTACATGAAATACCGCGAAATTATGAAAACACAGCAGAATTATTATGTTAACAAACCTCTATTCGTATATATTTGTTATTACGAAATTTAGAATATTAAATGAATAAAGGCCTTTAGGCAAGTTTTTTTACATTGAAAAAATTTTGGTAATTTTTGGAGATCGCTGGCAACGGTTAATATGCACTTTTTTTTTTAAAAACCTTTTGATTCACCTTGATTACATTAAAAGGCAACTATTTGCATTGAGGGAAGTGGAAAATATTTCATTCTAAATTTCGATTACGTAAAATTAAAATTAGCTTTCGTCTTGTGAGATTGTACGCCAGAATCACAACCATGTTACACAAACCTAGCGTAACTGCTAAACTACTTGAAAACTGGGATGTTTTTCTTGCCTTGACGCGAGTAGGCGTTATAAAGGGGCACTTTCTTTTGTATCACAAACCATGTTACACAAACAAGCCCGCTAGACAAATTTCTTAATTACGCGCCTTAACCCACGAAGTCGGCTACAGTCGTATTAGCTTTTGTTAATTTATCAAGGATACCAACATAACAGTGACAGGTACGGCCGCGGATTTTCGCTGTGTCGGTTCGCAAAGTGAATTTTGGTTTTATGCAATTGAAAATTAAAATGCATTATTTTCCGCCGCCTCAAAGCCAAAAATTTTCCTTTTATAGTAATTAAGGCGAATCTAAAGTTTTTTTGTAAAAATTATTCGTAATAAGCGTGGCCAGTCCGAACTGATATTTACCAATTATTAATTATCACAAATACGATAAAATTTCCACTAACCATTTTTATTATGCAGAGATTTTGGAAATCGCACACTTTTCAACTTAATTAAATACTACAAGAAAAAACTAAATACGTTTGAAAGATGGTAAAAAATGCATCAAAATTCAATTTTTATTCAAAGTTCAAAATGTCCCATACAAACTATGACGTTATATAAATAAACTCGCCATAGTCTCACATACTCGCAAAATAATGTGGCAAGTAAGCAACACTCTTTTGTTTTCAGCGGTTTTCAGTAATTTCTTTATTCAAAAGTTATTCATGTATTAAAAAGATATGCTACATCCACACCGAAGCCAAACTTCCAACGCAAGAACTACCTACCCTTCTAAACAATCGTCCGAAAGTTTGAAGTTGGAAGTTGGCCTCAGTGTGGCCGTACCATAAGGCTGCGTCCGCATAGGCAGGCGGCTGGCTTAGCGCCTAGAGCCTAGTGGCTTGCACTCTGGCTACTTGCTAGGATACATGGTGGCCGCACTGAAGGTGGTTTGCGTGGTGGGTCGCTAGGTGCCTTGCTCATTTGCTGTCACTTTCAAATATAGTTCTAAAACTGCTACTTACAGAAAATTCATATTTAAAATATTCTATTTCACGGTCTTATCTATCATGTTCGGTTCATGACATAAATAAGTCACAGTCAAGTCATGGGGAGTTAAATGTTCTGTATAAACGATATAGATTTTTAAACAGTGCATTACAAACCAGAGAAATTTTGTTGAATTATTTCAACGGTTTTGGATTAATTACCTGACAGAACAACTCATTGCCTGAAAACATAATCCAACGCCATAACCATAATATACATTCATAACCATGTACGTTTTTAGATTTTCACGGCTAAAAGTATATTTGTTTTTGGGGTGTTATGCCGTGTTACGCTACCTCCTTTAGCCAAAGTTTCGGACAGCGTTACAGTGTCCATCATCACTATCATCAGGGCAGATGAGCTGCAACATGGCATAACACCCCAAAAAATAAATCACGAAAATTCATAACCACAATTAACTTCTCAATGTAAAAAAAAATCACATCATAAATAAATCACTTTTTAGTACTAACCATCTTTTTCTACTTAGATTGTTTCATCTTCCCATAGTTTCTGACAACTGTCTAATAATATTTCATCCAATTTTTTCTTCTAAAATGCCTCGCGCCTAGTGGCAAAAAACCAACACGTTGGTTTACCTGGATACACGCCAAGCGGCTATCTACTACCTATCTAGGCGCCAAGCGCGCAGTGCGGCCGGTCGCGAAAATTCGAGAACATTCGTTTTACTAAGCTACTCGCTAGGTGACTCGCTAGGCTCTAGGCGCTAAGCAAGCCGCCTGCCTATGCGGACGTAGCCTAATACAATCAAAGAATGTGTGTTTTTTCTCTAATGACGCACAAAATTGTGGGACAGGGAACATGAACATTAATTGTATTGCTTATAATAATAAGTAATTTGTGCGTACATATAAATGAAATGTTATTTCTTCACTTTTACTCCACTGTTTGCCGTGTTTGGAAACATTTTCTCATCACACAGGAGGGCATTTTGGAGCTTTTTAAATGCAATTTTCCTACTGGTAAGACACGACCTTACTCGACGAGCGACAGTTTAGTACTAAAGTACTAGAAATCGAGACCAGTGCAATTGTCTTTCTTTAGACTTCCCACTTTGAGATTTCTACCCCGCGTCTACAGTATATAACATCTTTGTATACAAAATGACTATTTTTCCGCCATTTTAAATATTTTTTATAAATTTTGTGTGAGTTTCCTTGCTATCTAAATACGCGTGAATTACTTAACCGAAACTAAGAATGTAATAACATTTTGTGCATAACAGTTATAGTGATTTATTTGGGGATGCTGTTTGGAGGGCCTTTTTAGGGAAAGGAAGTATTGAAAGTTCATGAAAGGAAAAGGGTATGAGCGGTGGGTAAGAATCTGGAAGTCAAAGTGTCCAGGAGTGACAGACGTATGAATTCATCCCTCACACTGCGATGCAAAGCGATGGGTCAAGAAAGTCCGGCTGGAGAGATCAAAAGGAAACATAAAAAAGTTTTAAAAATGGCTCACCTCACATTTATTCTAACTAAAATTACTGATAATGAAAAAAATTAAAACACATAATTTATTAGATAATCTATTTATGTATATAAAAATCAATTTATGTTTTCTTGTTTGTACATTTCTTATGCATTGCTAAACCATTCATCCGATTGAGAAGAAACTTTGGAGATTTGATAAGCGCATGCCCGCGATGGTTTCTATATATATGTAAAGGAAATATATTCCATTTAAATTTGAATCCTGTAGTGTCAGGTGCTGCCCGCTGCCTGAATTGAATATTTGAATTTCTCGGCTTATCTCTACTATAATAAGCATGTATTATAAATATAAATCTTCCCCTTGAATCACCCTATCTATTGGTGAAAACCGCATGAAAATCTGTTTCGTAGTTTAAAAGATCTATGCGCACATACATTTTGAGCGACTTCATTTTATACTATGTAATGCAATTCGAGCGATCGCCACTAATTATACAATGCTTGCAATGCAACACTGGATATTTGAAAAGGGAAAATCAAATACCTACTTACTCTAGGACATCTATTTTCCAATTTCTTCCGTAGAATGAATTTCAAAAGTGACTATGGTACGGCCCGCCAGCCGTTTTAAATCGCACAAAAATATGTTTTCTTTGAATTTCTCGGCTTTTCTCTAATATAATTTACATGTATTATACATATAAACATTCCTCTTCAATCACTCTATCTATTGGTGAAAACCGTATGAAAATCCGTTGCATAGTTTAAAAGCTTAACGCGCACATCCATTTTGAGCGACTTCATTTTATACTATGAAATGATAGAAAGGAATTAAACCTCTCAACTTATTATATAATATATAATAGTGAGCTCTGGCATCATGAAATTATGCATTGGTAAACCGTTCATCCGATTGAGATGAAACTTTGGGGATTTGATTCGCGCATGCCGGCGATGTTTCTATATTTATATATATTAGTAAGCTCTGGCATCATGAAATTATGCGTTGCTAAACCATTCATCCGATTGAGAAGAAACTTTGGGGATTTGAAGTGCGCATGCCGGCAATGGTTTCTATATACAATAGTGAGCTCTGGCATCATGAAATTATGCATTGCTAAACCGTTCATCCGATTGAGATGAAACTTTGGGGATTTGATACGCGCATGCCGGCGATGGTTTAAATATATATATATATAATAGTGAGCTCTGGTATCATGAAATTATGCATTGCTATTCAACCATTCATCTGACTGAGATGAAACCTTGGGGATTTGAAGTGCGCATGCCCACAATGGTTTCTATATACAATAGTGAGCTCTGGCATCATGAAATTATGCATTGCTAAACCGTTCATCCGATTGAGATGAAACTTTGGGGATTTGATACGCGCATGCCGGCGATGGTTTAAATATATATATATATAATAGTGAGCTCTGGTATCATGAAATTATGCATTGCTATTCAACCATTCATCTGACTGAGATGAAACCTTGGGGATTTGAAGTGCGCATGCCCACAATGGTTTCTATATACAATAGTGAGCTCTGGCATCATGAAATTATGCATTGCTAAACATCATCCGATTGAGATGAAACTTTGGGGATTTGATTCGCGCATGCCGGCGATGTTTCTATATGTATATATAATAGTAAGCTCTGGAATCATGAAATTATGCATTGCTAACCATTCATCCGATTGAGAAGAAACTTTGGGGATTTGATGTGTGCTTGCCCGCAATAGTTTCTATATATAATAGTGAGCTCTGGCGTCATGAAATTATGCATTGCTAACCATTCATCCGATTGAGAAGAAACTTTGGGATTTGATGTGTGCTTGCCCGCGATAGTTTCTACATATAATAGTGAGCTCTGGCGTCATGAAATTATTCATTGCTAAACCATTCATCTGACTGAGATGAAACTTTGGGGATTTGAAGTGCGCATGCCCACAATGGTTTCTATATACAATAGTGAGCTCTGGCATCATGAAATTATGCATTGCTAAACCATTCATCTGATTGAGATGAAACTTTGGGGACTTGATGTGCGCATGCCCGCGATGGTTTCTGTATATATAATAGTGAGCTCTGGTATCATAAACATTTTAGGTAAAAATAATTTATAAAAAAAACCGAAAGTTTCATACATCTTTTTCAAATTGCGGACGATTCATTAAGGTTTATAATTATTTTGCGGTTAATTTTTAGAATTTGTTTTTTTTTTTTTTTTACAGTGAATACCGCACAAGAATCTCAAATGCTCCCGTCTGGAGCCAGTGAGACTATGGCATCCCCAATTGGGGTATGTTGTGAGGCTTAAGGTAGTGGGGAGGGGAAGGAGGTGGGGAAGAGGAAGGTTGGGAAGTACCTGGCTATTCAGATCTGGTCACTAAACACGGCTAAAGCCATTTTCAAGCAACGTTTCAATTCTGAATGGTGGTCTTAAACTAGGGCAATACTGATAGTATCTTCCACTCTGGAACATGCCGCAAATATACTATATATTATTTTAAATGAATTAATTGTGAAATAACACAAATTAATCAAATAATAGTTATATAGTTTACTCTTTTTACAGGCGTACTGTACAGTGCCCGCAGATACTTTAATAGTACACAACTGCTAACGCTGTACAAATCGCTAATACGCCCCACGGTTGAAATTGGCAGCCACGTCTGGTGCTCTGGAGCCCTAAAATACCTAAAAAAACCCTCGACTCTGTGCAGAAACGGGCGGTCTGTTTGATAGATTCTCCCATCTTAACAAACGAATTGCAATCTTTAGAGCACAGGCGTCAGGTGGATATGCTGTCCTTGTTCTAGCGGTATTACAATGGAAGATGCTCCGAGGAACTAGCATCATTGATTGAGTCGGGAAACACGCCAAAAACGCACCCATGTACACGGTTCACATTTATCACATGAGAATGGGTCGTTTCTATGACTCGTTCTTGAGTTCAACAGCTCGGCTGTGGAATGATTTGCCGTCCTCTGTGTTTCCTCCCTCCTACAAATGGGTCTCTTCAAGACCCATGTTCACTCCTTCCTCTCCTCAAAAAACCCTCTCCACAGCATCTTCAAATATGACATAGGCCCTGAGGGAAATTATTTTCCTATAATGAAAATAACACTGTTTAGACCATATTTATAACCATGATAGTAAGGAAGACACAACGATTTCTATGAGACCTGCATGAGTTTTCCGAAAACTGAACAAACTGAAGGGTTAAGAAAATGACTCTTAGATGGTTTTGACGCTCCGAACAACAGTTGTGCAGTGTTCAAATAAACTAAAATTTAAAACCCCGCTCCGCATGTTTTTACTGCTAGGCCCTGCGGGCGGCTTTTCGTTCGGCTTCGCCCAGTTAGTGTTGGGGACCATTTTATAAATCCAATAGGAACTGGCAAATTGCCCATTCCTCAGATCCACTGTCATCCAGTGATAGCTAGTCACCAGGACAAAGTAACCGGGACGGGCAATGACATCATTTGTAATATATAGCCATGTGATACAACTAAGTACTACCATCAATATTTCCAAATCCGGAGAGATATTACAAATTCACTAATTCATAGTACTTATACCTAGGGGGGGCACGTCCCCGTGCGACCTGCTAACGGAAGTAGCACCATCTATTGACAAATTCTTGAATTCTAAAATAGATTACAAAGGTAGCTTTGTTTGATATTTACAGGTACACAGATGTTATTTGTGGTGCGGTGCGTATGGCGCGCAGATGCTTCTTCTCCTTGTGCCCTGTCCGTTCAACGAACATTGGCTATGCGGACTTTGTTTACTGCGGCCCGGAACAGCTCTACAGTAGACTGGCCAAACCACTGTCTCAGCTTTTTCAGCCATGAGGGTCTCCTTCTTCCAGGGCCCCGTCTTCTGGCAATCTTTCCCTGCATTATGAGATGCAAGATCTCATACTTCTCTGGATGTCTCATCACATGTCCAAGATATTGAAATTTCTGGATTTTTATAGTTTTAATAACTTCTTTTTGTTTATTCATCCGAACCATAACATCTTCATTTGTAACCCTGTCCATCCAGCTTGTTTTAAGTATTCTTCTGTAGATCCACATCTCGAATGCCTCAAGTTCTTCAGTAAGCGTCCATTTTTCCATAAAATAATATCGAAAACACACAGACGCTACCCTATTAATACTGTTCGATATGAATATTTTCCAGTTGCTGTTTGAGCTGGGTCTAGTGCGCCCCCTGGGTGCAGCGGGGTGCTTCGCCCTGCTCCCACTGCTGCTGCGCTCCCGGGACAAGCTATGCCGCCTGGTGTCAGTGGCCCTGGAGGGCGCGGGGGCCCAGCCCACAGTCCTGCCGCTCTTGGCCCCCGAGGAAAGCTGGCGACAGAGTGGGAGACTGGAAGACGCAGGCGAGGAACTGATGAAGGTCGGAGATAGGCAGGGGCGTCGTTACATCCTTAGTCCGGTGAGTGAGGAGAAAGGGTTCAATTACAATAGATCATTAAAAATAATAATACTAGCATAACACAAATTTAATTTATTTTTATTTCTTGTTTTATCTACTAATACTATAAAGAGGAAAGATTTGATTGTTAGTTTGCATTGAATAGGCTCCGAAACTACTGAACCGATTTGAAAAATTCTTTCACCAATAGAAAGCTACATTATCAGCGAGTAGGCTGTATATAATGGTAAGCTCTGGCGTTATGATATTTGTATAAATGAAAATGTGTGTATTTCATGTATTTTAGCGGCAGGGAGGAAAGGCAGGGTGAAGGTGGGAATTGTGGAGAGGGAAGACACGAGGGAGGGGGAAGGTGGAAGGGAACGGGGATGCACGTGAAAGGACATGCAGGGAGAATCAATTTATTTCTTTGAATGGCATAGCAACGCATGCCGGGGACCAGCTAGTCTATCTATGAAAATCAAAATATGCTTGTATGTGTGTTTTTTTGCATTGCTAAACCATTCATCCGATTGTGATGAAACTTTGGGAATGTGATGTGCGCATGCCCGCGATGGTTTCTATATACAATAGTGAGCTCTGGCGTCATGAAATTATGCGTTGCTTACAATTCATCCGATTGCGATGAAACTTTGGGGATTAGATGTGCGCATTCCCGTGGTGGGTGTGGGGAGGGGTGGACAGGAGGATGGAGGGGATGCGGGAGGGGGGGTCGTGGGATGGAGGGAGAGGGAAGAGGGAAGGAGGAGTGGGATCGTGTGAAGGGAAGGGAACGTGGGAGACGAAGGGGATGCGAAAGGGGAACGGTAGAATGGGAAAGGGCATGCATGAAGAAACAATTTCTTTATTAAGTGGCATTGCGGTTCGTCAGAAGGTACCTTACCATTGTAACAATTCAGGTACCAATGCAGAAATAAACTCAGTAATGAATCGACTGCACAGTGCAGGGAATAAATATTACATGAACACCAACGGTACTGAATATCTATCGGCCTATAAAAACATTTTTAAATCTGTATGTCTATCTTGATGTTTATAAATTTTCAAAATGTATCGAAATTTATATGAATGTGTGTTTGGTGTTTTTAAGTTAAAAATTTTATACTTGATACTTATTTTAATTGTTATATCTCTTAATTCTTTGATGATATATTATAAAGCGCTAATTGGGCGTATACAAATAAATAAATAAATTGTAACACAGGCCGGGAACTCGCTAATTAGAGATGTCATTACTTTGGTTGAACAGGGTTCTAACATTACTTTACTTTGTTCTGAGATATATACAGGGGGCTAAGGGACATACTTGACTTACTTTAACCAGTGATACCTGACATTATGTGGAGTTAAAATTGTAAATGAAATTTTTGGTCTTCGGTGACTTTTTTGATGACTATTTTTTTTCTTTAATTTTTTCTTCAAAATCAAAAAAAAAATTCTTCCGCATGTTGTCACTAATCACTCAGCCAAGTAACCGCCCAACCTCTTACCTCGCCCCCAATTGTTCAACACTTACTATTTTTTATGTTTTTGTAGAAAAAAAACGCAGCAAAAATGTCACTGTAGACCAAAATTTCATTTACATCTTTTACTCCAAGTAATGTCAGGAATCACTGGTTAAAGTAAGTCAAGTATCTACATCCCTTAACACCATGTATTTTTTTTGCGGAGACGGTTTATGACTAGTTCCCGTGAGCACTTAGGCCATAGCCCCATTGTGCTATCTCCCATTTTGCCTCAATCTTTTAACAATAACCCAGTCCCTTTAATAAAGTTCACCAGAGTTGTCATTGGATATGTGGCTAAGTCTTCTGCAAGTCTCCCCAGGTATCTGAGCCTAGTTCCCACCAGGGCAGGACATTGGCACCATAAGTGAATTGGAGTCTCTTCATCCTCTTCACATTTTCTACATCTATTAGTGCTTTCCACTCCCAATAGCTGCATGTGTCTCCTGAGATGGCAGTATCCCGTTAGTAGGCCTACCAGTTCCCTCAGCGAGTGCACTGTCCATATCGAGTAGTTTCCTGGTCCGTCTGGGGTCTGGTCCGTTTATGAGTACTTTGGATTGCCTCATTCCGGTGCCCTCTCCCATTCCTTCAAGTGCTGGGATTTCACCCACCTCTCAATATGTAATTTGGTGTGGCAAGCTGCTACTCCTACGGCCGGCTCGGATCCCGCAAGTAGTTCTTTCGCCCCTTTCCTTGCTAGTTCGTCAGCCCGCTCATTGCCCTCAATACCCTTATGTCCTGGTACCCATATCAGGGTTATTATATTGAGATTTAGGAGTTCTATTAGATAGTATTCATATTCAATCTCACGTCGAACATATCACGTCGAAGGCTTTGAAAATGTTGGGATTTATACTTAGAGTAAGTTCAGTTTTCAAAAATCCACAAACATTTATTATTTTCTACATATCCTACGTCAGAAGCCACCTGGAGTATGCTTCAACAGTGTGGAACCCTCATTGTTCTACATATAAAGCAAATCTAGAAAGAGTTTAGAAAAAGTTTATGAAGTATGTCTCTCATCGCGTGCGAAATAATGAAAACTGTGACCCCATGAACCTTAAATCTCTTGATCAACGTTGAGATATCAGAGACCTTTTAATGCTCTATAAGACAATTCATAACTTCATTGATAGCCCATACTTACTACAAAATATTCATTTTAGATGTCCATTAAAAGTTACTCGATCTCCGGACAAATTTTATATCCCTAAGAGCAATACAAATTACCCTGAAAATCTCTACATATTATAAATTAAAGTCCCCCGCGTCGTCTGTCGGTCTGTCTATCTGTCTGTCTGTCTGTTAGCGATAAATTCGAAAACTACTGAACGGATTTTCATGCGTTTTTCACCAATAGATAGAGTGTTTCGTGAGGAAGGTTTAGGTATGTAATTTGTCAAGGATTTGTGTAAATTGGTTGAAACATAACTATAATTGTTAGAAGTGTCGGAAAAAGTCAAGCCGCCTGGTAGCTTTCATCGAAAACGCTGCAATCCTTTTGGGATATAACAAAACAATGCATGGTGGGATATTCCTCTTTTATAGATCTACAAAAAAGTCCGTGGAGGCATATATCTATCTTTTACAGATAGCTTTCTATACCCATTCTATCTTCTAAAAAAATGGTCACGTACATTGCGGTAATTGAAAAGTTATTTAGACGGATACAGTATTAATCCTTATTAACTTAAATACGTTAGCTACCCCAAGCATTTCATGCACATTATTATAATCTTTCACACCATCTCTACGTATTCTAAATTAAAGTCCTCCCCGGCATCTGTCTGTCTCTTTGCGATAAACTCAAAGACGGCGGCGGTTATAAAGGTTGGATAACCATCCAGTAGATGAAGTTGTGTTTTATTAGCCACAGCAACGCGTGACCGGGTCAGCTAGTGTATTTATAAGAAGAAGCTGTAGCACATTTAATAGATTATGCCCAAATATCGATGTGTTTAATACAAACCTCGCTAAATTCACAGCATTCATAAAAAAATAACGCTCGATCGAATGCCATATGGAAATTGTAAGGACTGTTTGTAATACTAATAAATATAAAAATAAAATAATTAATAGTCCTGTATTCCGTGCCGTCAAGGCTGTATGTATCTAACCATTTATTATGTACATCTCTATTTTAATTTTATACAATCCATTTTCTAGTCTAAACCCAAAGATTTGTCAATGTGTCTTGTGTTGAAATTCTTCTAATTTTTAAATAAAACCACGATTTCTGTTTTCAGACCCATGAAGAGTTGATGACAGAATTGATGGCAGAATTATCTCCCATTTCTCCCAAGCAATTGCCCCTCATGTTATACCAGGTATTGATTTTCATTACTTAACCCTACTAATTAACTATCCAATTAATCCCCCAGGCTAATATGTTCACTTTTGGGAACAACTCATAGAAATCGTTGAGTCTATGATGGGAAATATGATCAAAACGGTGTTAGAAAGAAAAAAAAACACCCGTATAAATTCAAATCTAAAAGTTAACCTCAAAATCATTAAAATGTACACCTTTATGAAACCAAAGTTTCTGACCGCAATTTGATAATAATTTATGAATCTTTGGGAATTCTTAATTAATTATTTTTATACGAATGATAATGATAAAAAAGCGAGTTGACGATAACGTTTATAACACATTTGTTTATGAAATCGCTGTATTTTTGTATTTTTATGACTTGTGTGCTTTTTTTATCAAATTTTATTTTTATTATTTCTGTATATGTATTTTTAAAAATAATCTGTAATGAATTATTTGTACTACCAAAATGTAAAAGCCCTTTGGGCGTTAAATAAATAAATAAATAAAAATTAAAATATGGGTGTGTTTCAACAAACAACAAACAAAAATTATATGTTTACAGTTTGTCATATTAGAGTTGAAAACATAGGAGGGCGCTGCTGTTGTTCAAATGACAATACTAAAAATATAACTCATGGTGGATTTGTAAACCTGTGTAATTTGTAAAAAGTTAAAAAGGCATAAAAGTGAAAAAATTATTTTTTCATTGCAATATAGATAGCCACTGATCTCAAAATTGGAATTGCATGTAGGTATATTATACCTTTACAATTTTATGTTAAGAAAATGAGGAATAACGATATTATGATAAAATATAAAACACACTTTAGAAATTGCTCACATTTATTTAATACTAGCATTGCCCGGGCTTTAGACCATGTCTCTAATTTTAGATCTGAATACATAAAATTATTTAGTTACACCACTTTTAGTATGAATTAGTTAAACTCATTCAGGTCTAAAAGTAGTGTAACTAAACTCACCATTAGTGATTCTTCCTTTCTACTTACTGTTAAATTCAAATTTATGTTAAATTAAATGAACGAAAATCACTTTGTAAAACACCATTTAATCAAATGTATGTCATTAAGTAGGTACCTTAACAATAGTGCTTCTTCGATTTTAATTTTTTTTCTTTAAGAACAAAAAAATGTTTTTTAAAATGTGATTTACAATGTTCTATATATTCAGTGTCATTGCGCTTTGACCCGCTCATACGCGCGCAGCTTGTGCGCATGTGCGAAAAAAATATTTCGAAATAAATATGTGTGTCTGCGATTTTGACCCTTCTATGTACAGAATTTGTATGAAGAACAAGGTCAGAATCGCTTGCGCCAACATTACCCCATAAGATGGGTAAAAATTTCATTCAGCTTGCAACCCCAGAATATTTTTAAACGATTTTATCTGTGGCGTAAAAATGTCAGATTTGCCTCAAATTTTAGCTGTTAAAGTTGATGCGTGTTCCTCGACTAAAACATCCTAAAACCTATTAATTTACGTAATTAACGCAAGTAATGTTGTTTTGGTACATAGTTTATTGTTCTAGGAATGTGTTTCGGTCAATAGAATATACGATAACTCAAAATTAATCCACAAAACATTCAATTCAAAATTCAATGTCGTGCTTTGTTAGGGAATTTCCGTGTTTTTTACGGCTTGTGACAGGTTAAAAGAATATTTGACAGTTAAATTGGTGTTGCCAGCCTACAAATTCTGTTGTTCAATTTTTAATGTTTCCTACTCTTAATTGACAGACTATATTTTCATCTATTATTTCATCACCTTTCTAAAACAGTTTTTGGTTTTCGGATGCATTCGGAAATGATCTGTTTGTTTAAATTTTATTGCAAAGTGGAAATATACACATATTCTCCGACCTTCTGACAGCATCTTTAAGAAATATGCCAGAGGCCTTAGGGTTTAATATAAGTTAAATTTAACACATGCGTTTGTATCATGTTGCAGATTGGCCCCAAGTTCCGTGACGAGATGCGACCTCGTCACGGCATCATACGCAGCCGGGAATTCCTGATGAAAGACCTGTACACCTTCCACGAAGACGAGGAGTGTGCTAGAAGAACTTACCACCTCATTGGAGAAGTTTACCAAAGGATATTCCAAGAGATTGGCGTTGAATACATAAAAGGTATTTATGAATCAGTTGTTTCACAGGAATTCAAATTTCAGTGTGAAAACCTCACAAGAGTCCATCTGCTCCCGTCTGGAAGTCCATCTGCTCCCGTCATAGTGAGACTATGGCGTCCCCGATTGGAGTATGTTGTGAGGCTGAAGGTAAGTGGGGAGGGGAAGGAGATGGGAAAGAGAAAGGTGGGGAATTACCTGGCTATTCAGATCTAGCCACCAAACACGGCTAAAGCCATTTCAAGCAACGTTTCAATTCTGAATGGTGGTCTTACACCAGGGCGATGCTGAGAGAATCTTCCACTCTGGAAAGTGGTGCAAATATACCATAAATTAATTTAAATGATTAGATTGTACAAACGTAAGTTTATTTGCCCATGCCGGGATTTGATCCCGCCACTTTCGGATTGCGAGTCAAGAGCCTTACCTCTAGACCACACCGGCTGTCAGAATATATATAATCGAACGTTACTATTACCTTAGCGTCTGTGTTTCAGAACCCAGTTACGAGTGCATCTCAGACGCCACCCATACGCGCCGCGCCACAAATAACATCTGTGTACGTGGAATTTCACACACACGCTATAATTCGTTATCTAATTCAAGAATTCGACACAAGATGACGCTACTTCCGCCAGCAGCTCGCATATGGATGTTTCTTACCTAGGCATAACTACTACGGATTTATAGAATTTAAGTATCTATCCAGATATGGAGAGATTACATATGGCATCATTGCCTCTCACGGTTACTTTAACTCAGTGATTAGCTGTCACTGGATCGCAGTGGAACCGAAAAACCGTTAATCCGTTATTTTTGGAACCAGTTTTTATTGGTAAATGGTTACCTACACTCAAACTGGACGAAGCCGAATGAAAAAGTCGCCCGCAGGGCCTAGCAGCAAAAACCTGCGGAGCAGTATATATTAATTTGGGAGGTAAGTTTGGGTATCACTGCTCCGGGAACCATTTATTGGATTATCAACACCTCTGCCATAGGTCACCCCAAGTGGTTCGCTACGTTTGGTGATTGAGTAGGGATGTCCGGGTTGACGGGGTGAGGTTTGTCAGGATCTTGGCGGCGGATGTATCTGCCAATCAACTGCATGGCACGCAGTATCGGAGAGACTGGTTGAGGGAGATCTTTTGACCTCTCCAGCAGTACTCTTTCAGTCCTGGAAACACTGACCCCCATAATCCTGCCCACCATTCATACCTTTTTTCGTTCCCAGAACTTCCTCTCTCTACTTTCCTAAGAATACCCTCCACACAGCATCCCAGAGATGATACAGGCCCAAAGGGGAATTTTTTCTCAGGGCCTCTTGTATGGAGATGATACAAATATTATCAATTTTCAAAAGTATTCAATTTAAAAAAAAAACTGTCAAAAGAAGCAAAGCTAGCGGTCTACAATGGAGTGCTTTTTTTTTTTTTTTTACATGAATACCGCACAAGAGTCCCAACTGCTCCCGTCTGAAGCCAGTGAGACTATGGCATCCCCAATTGGGGTATGTTGTGAGGCTGAAGGTAGTGGGGAAGGGAAGGAGATAGGGAGAGGAAGGTGGGGAAGTCATTGGCTATTCAGATCTGGTCACCAAACACAGCTGATGTCGTTTCAAGCAACGTTTCAATTCTGAATGGTGGTCTTACACCAGGGCGATACTGAGAGTATCTTCCACTCTGGAACGTGCCGCAAATATACTATATATTATTTTAAATGAATAAATTGTGAAATAACACAAATTAATCAAATAAAATTTATTTGCAACGCCGGGATTCGATCCCGCGACCTTCGGTGTGCGAGTCAAGAGCCTTACCGCTGGACTACGCCGGCCGTCAAAAACCATCTGAGTGCTAGTACCTACCCTGATGTATGGCAGAGAGGCATGGAACTGGCAGAGGAAGGATGAAAGTAAACTGAATGCTGTAGAAATGAGATCCCTGAGGCGTATGTGTGGTAAAACAATGTATGATTGTGTGAGAAATGTGGATATCCGCAAAGAATGTAAGGTTGAGGTAAACATAATGAGTAAGATTAAGAAAGGGACCCTCAGATGGTTTGGACATGTAGAGCGGATGAACGAGTAGTGTAAGAAGAAAATACAAAGCAAATGTCAATGGTAGAAGAAGTCGGGAATGCCCGAGGAATACATGGCACGATCAATTGAATCAGATACTTGAGTCGGGCCATGTCTAAAGTCAGAATAATAGAAGAGTATGTATGGATGTGAGTGAGGCAAGGAGTGTGTGCCAAGACCGAGTTGTTTGGCGTCTGTCCTCTCTGTCCTCTCTGCCTACCCCTGCGGAGAAACGGGGTGATAGTTAGTTAGTTATTCTACTTTGTCGTTGATCCTTTTGGCCAGGGCGATACTAAGAGCGTTGCTTGTTTTGTTGCTTAGTGGAAGCGGACACGGGCGTGATGGGAGGTAGCTTGTCACACGAGTACCATTACCCCGCCGCCATAGGAGAGGACAGGCTGCGCCAGTGCACATCCTGCGCTCACCAGACTTCGCCCCTTCTCCACGACGAGGGCACCAAGTGCTCCCGCTGTGGTGGGAACCATGTCAAGGAGATTATGGGAATTGAGGTAATAATATCTATATATATATTGTCACATAAATATTATGTGACTAGTGCAGTTCTTGACTATTTGTTTTTTTGTCTATGGTGTTTTTTTTTTGAGACTGGTAATTTTTTTTGAAAAGACAGGAGCTCTTTTGTTTATGGTCACTTCCTTCCGATCAACTTGGGCAGTTGGGTCGGAAATTGGTCACTCACTGGAAAAGTGTTTTATTGGATTTTATCATGAGAATCTAAGTCGATTTTAAACCTAAAAGAACGCGGGGTGTTTTTACGTAACACGCGAGGTTCGTGTACGAGTTATTTATAGTGGATGACGTGAAAGTCCCACTTTTTTCCGATGTGGCTGGTTGGCCGTTTTGTGGAATTATTTCTGGAAAAGGAATCGTGAAGTGAATTGGTCCTGGTGTTGGCTACTATAATATGCCTTCACGACCCCGCGTCGCAAAGTCACGGTCTGCTAACCGTAATACCGTAATACGCCAGACTTGGATACTGTTGGGGGCCACGTGCCTTTTGATTGGAGTTCGTCGAGAGGGCCCGTGGCTGAATGCGCTCCTTGGAGGTATAGCGGCCTCCTGCCCAATTAGAAGGACGACCTTGGTGCTCTGGATTCCGCGCCGTTCCCATATGGGAAGACTGGAGTTCCCTTCCCGTCTCGTGCTCTCTCACTGCGAAGCAAGATCGCGTTCGTCTACCGGGGTTATTTCCGTATAGTTAGTTTAGCGTGTCCATCTGGTATGTGTATTTTTTATATTTCCTTTTGTTACCTTGGTATGAAGTTTGTACACTTCCTTGTTGCTTTTTGGTTTGGATTCAATACATTTTTATAAAGTTCCTCTTCTTTTATTTGACTGAAAACCCTACCTAAATGACAGATAACTACTTGGCCCACTATCCTGAGCCCTGGTCTCTGCTCTGCCGCAAGGTTACATTTTATACGAACGTGATACGTTTCAGTGGCGTCCAACGTTTCAATATATGTATATAAAAATCAATATATGTTTGTTTCTGGGTTTGTATATATATATATATGACTAGTTTTTTCCCGTGGCTTCGCTCGCATGGTATTAGGGGGGTTCCCACTCCGCCTCCTCCCCCCCCCCTCCCCACCACCCCTTAAAACCACTGGAGCGATCACACGAAATAAATAAACTTGCCTCGATTGCTCGAGATTTCCCAGAAGAAAATTTTTTAAATTTTCAAAAAAATCATGTCTTTGAATTTTTACATGGAGACGTAAAAGCTTATCATTATAACCAATGAATTAACCTGTATTTTACCGTTTGTTTCATATTTGTAGGATTTATAAAAAAAAATATTTAAAAAATCGTTAAGTTTATAATCGCCCGACTTCTGCATGTTTTTTACTTTGAAACTGCCGTGAGAAGTACTTATTCGAGTTAACATAAAATATTTTTGATTTCTGTATGTTGTCTGTGGTGTACTTGATAATGAGAGGTGCATATTTATAGAAAAAAAACTTTATTTTAACCGTAAACAGCTTATCAAAAATTAAAATTTTAAAATTATTTTAAAAATTTGTTTTTAACATCGTTCTAAAATAGTCAACGAAGTTCGGATTTGTGACATCTATGGTCGTAATAGATAACGCATTTCAATAGCTACATTTTAAAATAAATGGCTGGCCAAGGATTTAAATAATTACAGTAAATGTTTTACGAATGGTAGGAAAATGTGGTCTAATTTTGGACCGCTATCCATTTTTCGACCATAATCGTACCAGTGGTTAACTCTAAAACTTAAATGGTAATGCTACATGTCACCTCGGAGTTGGTTAAAAGGTTAATTAATGTATTATTTCAGGTGGGTCACACATTCCTTCTCGGAACCCGTTATTCTCAGCCCCTGGGGGCGCACCTTGTGTCCAAAAAGCCCCTGCACATGGGCTGCTATGGCCTAGGGCTCTCACGCATCTTGGCCGCCAGTTTAGAAGCCCTGTGCAGTCCCACGCAGCTCAGATGGCCCCCCGCTCTCGCACCCTACTCCCTCTGTATCATAGGACCTAAGGTAGGACTAAATATATATCTTAACAAACGAATTGCGATCTTTAGAGCATGGGCATCGGGTGGGAATGTTATCTACCGGTATTTCAGTAGAAGATGCTCCGAAGAACTAGCGTCGTCGATCGTCGGTGCATAGTCGGGAAACACGCCAAATGCGAGCCCAACATATGTACACGGTTTTATTTGTCACATGAGAACTAGTCGCTTCTTCGACTCGTTCTTGTGTTCAACAACTCGGCTGTCGATTTGCCAGCCTCTGTGTTTCCTCCTTCCTACAACATGGATCTCTTTAACCCGTCTGCTTGTTTAGGAATAAATACATCCCAAAACACGTAACTGCATTATACATTCATAAGACCAAAAACGTCCCGAGCGACCTACATTTTAAAAGCTATATATCTCTCTTCCTCTCACGCAAACATATGTATTTTTCTTTTAACCAGAAAGAGAACAAAATAATGCTTCTTATTGTCTTTAAAATATGAAAGCTATCTTGCATAGATATTTTACAATCTCGACCCAAAGTGACGGTTTTAGAATTTACGCGGGAAACCAGGGCTTCCCGATTGTGAGGTGCGAATATATTGAACCAAGCAGACAGGTTAAGACCTGTAATGCATTGAAAAAGTGTCGTCGTTAGATGACAGCAGGTGATTCCTTCTCCCGATGGCCGCTAGGGGTGTCCGTGTAGACGGTAGCCAGCAACATAAGCTCCGAGAAGTGAGTGACTAGATCCTTTTTACCTCTCATGTAGATAGGTCGGCTGACTTGCAGCCTTGTTATTATTGTAAATATGTAATCTCTAATAAACTAGATCATTTTATCGTGAACCTAATATTTATTGAGAAGTCCTCCACAGAATTTAAGTGTTTGAGTATAAAGAGCGGTGTGTTGCGTCCTCTCTACAGCCCAGTGATAAGGAAAGCCGAGCTTAGTATCAAAACAAAGATGGCAATGTTCAAAACAATATATCGCCCGATGGTTACATAAGGTCACCAGATATGGATGCTAAACGAAAGAACACGCTCTAGAGTCAAAGCTGCCGAAATGAGGTACTTGAGAGGAGTGGCAGGAGTTACAAAATGCGATAATATAAGAAACTCGACGATCTGAGACGATCTAAACATTGAACCACTGCTACTCTTCATTGAAAAATCGCAAATGAGGTGGCTTGGGCACGTATTAAGAATGTCTGATGACCAAATTCCTAGTAAAAAAAATACTGAATGTAATTCCAGAGGGTAAGACGTACAGTGGCCGCCCCAGACACAGTTGGGCGAGACTATTAGGCGAGGGACTTATGGAGAAGTTTTGTCCGTGCAATGGGTCCCCGACCCGAATAGGACAAGGAGAAGAAGATGATGATGGTGATCATTTTATTTTATTTAACCCGTCTGCTTGGTTCAATATATTCGCACCTCACAATCGGGAAGCCCTGGTTTCCCGCGTAAATTCTGAAACCGTCACTTTGGGTCGAGATTGTAAAATATCTATGCAAGATAGCTTTCATATTTCAAAGACAATAGAAGCATTATTTTGTTCTCTTTCTGGTTAAAAGAAAAATACATATGTTTGTGTGAGAGGAAGAGAGATATACAGCTTTTAAAATGTAGGTCGCTCGGAACGTTTTTGGTCTTATGAATGTATAATGCAGATACGTGTTTTGGGATGTATATAGTCCTAAACAAGCAGACGAGTTAAGTCAATTGTCAATGTTTTTGTTTGGTTAATTTTTTGGATTACCAACGCCTCTGCCATAGGTTTCTCTCAACAAGTTGCATTGTACATCCAGTGACTTAGCAGGGGTGCACCCAGGTTCATTAGATGAGGTTTACCCAGGTCTTAGCGGTAGATGCGTCTGCCCTCCTACTGCACGGCTGGCCGGATCGGTAGATTGATGGAGACCTTTTGACCTCCCCAGCCAGATTCTCTCGACCCAATGCCTTGCACCACAGTGGGAAAGATGGATTCATACGTCCATCACTCCTGGACACACCAACTTCCAGATTCCTACAAAATTTCTTAATATTTCCTTTAAAATTATATTTCAAAAAATTATGTTTATTTCGAATTATTAAATTTGAAAGTGTATTTCATCATCTTTCAAAAACAGTTTTTAGTTTTCGGATGCTTTCAGAAATATTCCATTTATTTGGATTTTATTGCGAAGCGGAAATATTTTGACCTTCTGACAAAATATGCCCTAGGTCTGAGTGTTTTTTTTTTTGTTTACATTAGTTCCCCTCAGGAGGCCCTGAGGAAAATAATTTCCCTCAGGGCCTGTGTCATCTTTGGGGATGCTGTGTGGAGGGTCTTTTTTTAAGGATTGGAAGAAGAGGAGAGTTCTGGGAAGGAAAAGGGTTTAAGGGGTGGGTAGGAACCTGGGGTTCAGATTTACCCCATGAACCCGAGCACCCCTGCTAAATCATCAAACGTAGCGAACCACTTGGGGTGACCTATGGCAGAGGTGTTGGGTATCCAATAAAGGTTCCCGGGGCGGTGGTACCCATTCCCGCCTCCCAAATTGTTAAAATTATACTTCGAAGGAGTAACATCCTCTCTGGGTAAAAGCTAGATTTTGTCTATGGAGTTCTAGAATTATAATGACTTTGCACATCTACGTTTGGCACATCTCGGAAATGGGACCATGTGACCTGAAGAATCCATAGATAACTAAAGTAATATAAGAACTAGTCTATGAAAACTGCGAGGGTTCAGCGCGTAGCACGATTATTGGATTTATTATCAACTAGCTAGCCCGGCCATGCGTTGCTGTGCACAACGCCATCTACTGGATGGTTACCCAATCTTCATAACCACAATAAATTTACTCACACCGCCATCTGTTAATTTGCATACAAATCAAATCCACACCGCCCGCTTGCCAGCCTGCTCGTCCACCACATACAGACATTCTCCTTAGATATATTTCAACCAATTTACACAAAACCTTGACAAATTATATACCTAAACCTTTCTTATGAATCACTATCTATTGGTGAAAACCACATGAAAATCCGTTCAGTAGTTTTTGAGTTTATCGCGAACAGACACGGCGGAGGAATTTAACTTAATAAAAAATATTTAATAAAAATTAAAAATGTCCAGCGGGCCCGTAGGCGATTTGGCAGGTAAAATAAATGTCAACCGTATGTCTGACAGAATAGGTCTTTTTATGCATTTCTATGGATAACTTGAATAGGGATGTACAGCTTGATTCACTATCGACCTTTTACTTTTTGTTTTAGGGATGTCACTAAAACAATAACGGAGTTACAACGATTTTTGTGGAGACACGCGTTGACGTGAAAACACGCTTATTGTACTTGACTGCTATTATCATTTTAACGCGTATATCTGCTTACGTTGCTGACGGGTTAAAAGGACACACATCCTTAACTCGCCAGCTAGATTTTGTCTGGAGAGCTCCCCGTAATTAGAATGACTCATCTGTGTCTGATCGGCTGTATTCGGCACACTTCGTAACCGACACCATTTGACCCGAGCATAGCATAAACAATAGAACAATGATCTAACTGACCATAATTGATGTTATGGTATTTTACATTAACTGTTCCAGGAAGGTTCCAAGGAGTTTGAGGTAGCAAGTCCCCTGGTGGAGAAAGTTTATTCCCTGCTGCAAGAGTCCTGTCCTCGCCTGAAAGAAGACATTCTGGTGGATGACAGGACGCACATGACCATCGGCAAAAGGGTCATGGAAGCTAAAAGGTCAGCAATCATCAATCAATGGTTCTGAAACAGTTTTTTAAAACTAAATTCATATTCCCCAAGTCCTTCATCAGTCATTTATTCCTTTCCTCAAAAAGTCCCTGCAATGAAAAGAAGATGTTTTCCTACCTACGTGGAAAAAATCAACGATATTGCCACCAAAGTTTTTAAATTACCTTCTTGGGCAGTTGAAAAATCGAAGTGACATTGGTCACAGCTCGCTATTCGAAATATCGCAATTAATCGCATAAATTCATATTTTATGAACCCAAAGTATCGGTATTTGAAACCTGGTGTTGTGCCGGTATTATTGGGAAGCTGCCAGCACCAGGATCGATCCTGAAGCAGTGGAGGAAGCCGGACTATTCCTTTCATCGCCCAATTCCTGTGATCGATATTTTAAAACATAGTCAATGGTCTTTTACTTGTCAAAAATCGGATTTACAGTTCACATCGTCTCGTGTCGCGGCATCGGTCGTGACACAAGCAGTATTAATACCCTTGCGTCTGCATACACACGCTATTCACAAATAGATACAAACGGAAGTGCTGCCATCTATCATTAAACAGTATTAATTATCTAATCTATGTAGGTATGCGTAATATAATATGGTCCCGGGATTTTTTTTCTGACATTATATTAGTACAGATAAATTACAAAACTCGCGTATAGATAGCGACACTTTCATCTGCATCTTGCACTCGAATAATTCCAACAACCTGATTTATATAAAAAATTTGCTTAGGTCCGGTACTCTGGTTTCCCTTCAATAATGAATAAATCTTTCGCCTTTTACTTAACCCCTCCGCAACTTAAGCAGATATAAGCGTTAAAAATAGGACAGCAGTCAAGTACAATAAGCGTGTTTATACGTCAGCGCGTGTGTTTCCATAGAAATCGATATAACTCCGTTATTGTTTTAGTTACATCCCTAAAACAAAAAGTCAAGGGTCGATAGTAGATCAAGCTGCACATTTCTATCAAGTTGTCTATGGAAATACATAACAGGAATCAGCTGTCAATCGTGTAGTTGACAAAAATATTTACACTCGCAAATTTGCTACCGGCAGCTCCACCGCGCTCCACATTTTAAATTTTTATTAAATATTTTTATATGAAATGATAAAAAAAGTGAGGTCACAAAAGTGTTTATTACACATATATACAATAGAATAAGTATTGTTGTTTGCATAATCTGTGATTTTAGTACCGTTTTCACATAAAAACATCACATGAGTCATTTTTACCTATTTTTAATGTTTGCTTTCTAAATTTTAATATTTACAAATGCTAATATTTATTTGTAATATAATAATTTGAAAGCCTATTTTGTAACCTTTCTAAAACAGTATATATATATATTCGGCTACGTTCAGAAATGTTTCATTTATAGAGCTTTAATTGTGAAGCGGTTATAACTAAAAGTTTTCGTAAAATGTCATTTCGTTTAAGACACCAAAAGCTAATATTCTCGAAAATTCGGAGGGGTTAAGATTTCCATGGAGGGAAGCACTCAAATGAGTCTATAGATAATTTTTTTGTCCTTGCCCATCCCGGTTACTTTGTCCCAGTGACTAGCTATCACTGGATGACAGTGGATCCGAGGAACGGGCTATTTTTGGAACCAGTTCCTATTGGATTTATAAAATGGTCACCAACACTCACTGGGCGAAGCCGAAGCAGAAGCCGCCCGCAAGGCCTAGCTTTAAACTGCTAGTTTTTATTGTTTTCTGTCTCACTTTATTATTATTTAACTAGCAGATCCGACCACATGTTGCTGTGGCTAAAAGAACACAACGCCACACCCAAAGATATTCAAATACAGAAGAGATATGCTATGGTGTCCGCGCAACTGTCGCCGGACTACGCGCTAATTAGCGTAGTTTTCATACAAAAAGAATTTGTTCATTTCGTTGATCTTTTGAAAATGTGCATTAATATTGGTTAACAATATATTTTGAATAAGGAAAGAATTCGTTCATTTAGTTTAACGTTCGTTTGGTTTATTCATTAATTATTTGTTCTTTTAGTTAATTTGTTAATTGGTAAACTATATCGGCGACACCCGGAAGCGCAGACCCACATAGTAAAAACACCAGATAGCACATCTACTTATATTTCAATATCTTTGGCCACACCATTACCCAGCCTTTGTAACCAACGCCATTTGTTAAATCAAATCCTCACCGCCCGCTTGCCAGCCCGCTGCTCGCTGCCGCTTGGCCAGAAATATTATATTTCAACCAATTTACACAAAACCTTGACAAATTATATACCTAAAAACCTTCCTCATGAATCACTCTATCTTTTTATGTTTGCATTCTAAATTTTAATAAATAGTTTTAATACAAATGTTAATATTAGGTCCTTACATATGAAATTGGCGTTTTACCGTACTGGCAACTTTGATCTCAAATATCTTCTCTTTGGTTAGGAATTCCAAAATCAAATTTATACAGCTATTTACTGATTTACTGATGTATTTGTGTTTCGAAAATTATAATTAATTTGTTTTTTCCTTAATTGTTTTTTTTCTTTGCGTCATGCGTCACTTAGTTTACAAAATGGAAAACTTGAAATATTGCGTTATTTACGAGTACAAGTTCCATCGTGGCACCAGTGCTGCAGAAACGGCTCGAAGGATTAATGATGTGTATGGCGACGGTGCCACAAAAGAAAACACAGTGCGTTTTTGATTCCAACGTTTTCGTTCTGGAAATTTCGACCTGCAGAACAAGCCCCGTGAACGGCCAGAGACCATAGTTGATAATGAAGAATTGAAGGTTATTGTGGAAGCGGATCCATCGCAAACCACGTCCGAGTTAGCTGCAGGCTGCGGTGTTAGTGATAAAACTGTTTCAATCCACTTGAAGCAAATTGGGAAGGTGAAAAAGCTTGAAAGGTGGGTACCTCACGAATTGAGTGAAGCAAATCAACAAACGCGCGTTAGAACGCTAGACCACACACTGCACAACAGACGGCTACCAAATTAGAAGAGCTTCAATTGGAATGTCTAAGACATCCACCGTACTCTCCGGACCTTGCCCCAACAGATTACCATTTTTTTTTGGATAACTTCTTGCAAGGGGAAAAATTCAACTCCGATGGGGCAGTCCAAACCGCCTTCAAAGATTTTATTGATTCCGGTCCGAATGGTTTTTTTTGGTAAAAGGATCTGGTTGGACATTTACACAATGCATACTACACTTACCTACACACTACTTACCTACAGCATCATAGACCCTGTATTTGTAGCTTGTATTGTCACATGTTCCTTTCCTACCAATTCCTATATACCTGTCATTTTAACCTTACCCACAATCAGTCTTTAATCGACCATCGCCGCATAAACATATAATTTTCCACTCCCGCACTCTCTACCCACATATCACAGTAAATACAAGTGTATAATTATACGAGTGTGTGAACAAAGGCCACCCATGAGAGAAGATAAGAACCACAAGATTCCACAGTAAGTCCCTTTCTTCCTTCCCTTTATGTGCATTCATTTTACATGTACAGTAGTCTACCATACATCTCAAAACACATTCGAGGTCATAAGATATCCGCATTCACACAAACACACATCATTCATGGTCCTTCTCGCAAAATCATTCAGGATCGATGAACTACCTATGAGATGGCAAAAGTGCATAGATAGCAATGGTACATTCTTTGATTAAATAAATATATTATATTAAAAAAAAAATCGACTTTATGTTCCTCCCATACAAAACGCCAATTTCATATGTAAGGACCTAATATTTATGTGTAATAATACAATTTGAAAGCTTATTTCATAACCTTTCGAAAACAGCTTTTTCGTTCAGAAATATTTCATTTATAGAGCTTTAAATGCGAAGCGGAAATAACACAAAGTTTTTATAAATCTAACGGTTCATTTAAGACAAAAAACTTGCATAATCGCAAAATATGTGGTTAAGACAGTTAGTTATATGTTCGTTTCCATTTGTTTCAGAATGGGCTATCCCCACATTCTGGTTGTGGGTCAAAAAGCCTTAGCAGAGCCCCCGCAGTTTGAACTCCTGGACACAGAGGGGGACTCCGTCCAACTCTTGGAATTGGACGCACTGCTTAGGACAAGGGGGCTGCAAGAACTAGGGGGGCAAGCCCCCCTTCACTGTGATGGTTCAATGGAAAATGTTGCGCAATAAACATTGAAAAATTTAAAAAAAGTTTTTTTACTTATTTATGATTAACTCCAACCAGAAGAGCGACTCTGAATCTTTTGTAGATACGGAATCAATTCCATATGTAATCATTGAACTTGTACAAACGTATGTATATTTGGGGATAACTATGAAATGGGATAGTCACATAAGCAACATCTGCAAGGGCCTACGAGTTGTTGCGGGGCGAATTTACAAAATTAAATATTTTATGCCCATAAGTACGTTAAAAATAATTTATTGGTCACTAGCGCAATCTACTATCAGATACGGAATAACGTCTTGGGGAAACTCATGCAAGACAAATTCAAAACTCTTTAACTAAGCTCTTGGTAAGCAAAAGTATTTATGCACAAAGAAGAGACATAAAATTATTATAAGAGTCAGTTAATATATTACCTGTTCGAGGGTTATTATGGTTTAAAATGGTCGGATTCAATATACAAAGAAAAAGTAGATCATGCGCATGCGAAAATTATAAATAAATACGGGTAAAGGATAAGGCGGCCAACCGTCCCGCATTGACGGTTGAAGTCCCGCATTGAAATATTTAATGAAATAGTCCCGCATGTCCCGCATTCCTATATTTTTGTAATGTTGTCTATGGTAGACAAATAAACTTTCTCTATGTTTAGTCTATATTAACCATTTCCATTCATCTGTGGTTAAGTTGATGACAATATTTGTCCCCAGAAAAGGCCCGAAGACATCGATCTAGGGATTGGTTTATTTATCTGGCGGGATTAGTATATTTATGGGTATATTTAGGTAAGCCAAAGAGCGCCAGTGTAGTTTTCCGACGGGGGGGGGGGGGGGGGGGGGTGACACTACAGCCGACAGGAGGTGACACCTGACGATGGAAAAAAAATTACTAAGGATATTGTCACAAAAATATTGAAGAATACGGTCTTATTAAATTCTCTAGCCAAAATTAAACATTTTTTATCAAATGTTACTTTTCTCGATACACTGCCTCGAATTCATACGTTATGTACCTACATATTTTTTTAGATATTCATATAACTGATTAAATTGTTAATAATAAAGTCCGCGATAGCCCATTCCTAAAATATTTCTAACTGCCTGAAATTTGTGTATTAAAAATGATCTTCACAATGCTAGTAATTCCGTTAGCGAAAACAAATCAGCTCCCCGCAGACCAACTAAAGGTTCGAACCAATGCTTCTTGCGATCTTTTGACTGCGAGATAAAGGACTTTCTTTTTGATAAATGTTCTCGTAAACCAATATTTTTGGTTCCGGTGTCATTTTTAAGACCTACACGCCCTGTCTAGATATACTTGGTCGAAGGTCTATCTGCATATTTTATGCCTTTGTTTTGTAGTTACATACTTTAACCCTAGATAGCTAACGTTGCTGAACTACCATAATAAGCTAACCATTCGACTTTTGACCATCATTTTTAAATGATTATTTTATACATTTTTTTCATACTTCATTTACTTTTATAATATTTATAAAAAATAAGGGATATGAATTAAATACTGTTTAAATGAAAATTGATATATTTTTATTTTTTAATACTAAATTATGAACTTTTTATGGCACATGTTTTTTTTTTAGATCAATTAGGTACCTTACGCTTTAAACGACTAAATTATAAATTTTTAACAATTAAAATTAAACTTTTTTGGAATATTTTAACAAAGAAGGACATCTGTTATCTACTACATATAAATCGTTTACGTATTTTTGGCACAAGTTGGGCAAAAATCAACAGTTTTTTCACCGCAAATCGGAACTTTGCATCTATTACATTGGTTCTTCGTCATTCGCCTTTTCTTGTAGGAACACAAACTGCAGTTCTTCCTTTTCTTATTTGAAGCACTTTCTGGCTCAATAAAACCTCCAGAACAAAATAATGCAGCTATAGCTGGTAAAAATGAAAAAAAAATACAACAAAATAATTCAACACGAAGACAGAAAAAGTCACACATAAGCTAACCATTCGTCAAAATGACGACCATGCAGTACGTATCTCAAAAATCAAATTACTTAGCAAACGAATGTGACCACCACTCGATGCAGTCAGGCGGGCACTGAGTTGGTGCGAAACCACAGGTGTGTAGGTAAAACAACAAAAGAAAGAGAAAACAATATTTATCGTATGCTCGTCATTTTGACAAACGTTAGCTTTCTAGGGTTAAAGTTATTCTTCTGTACCAATTTTGTATATTGTGGTTTCTTGTTATATTTGTGCTTTAGTGATGATATATATTATATTGTTAAATTGATCTGCTGACAAACTGCTTTGGCAGTTTAGCGATGCTTAAAATGAAGAATAAAAAATTTAAAAAATAATAAAAAATAGCCTGTCAAATTTATATGATTATTTATGGCTTGCATTTGCTTTTTCAACTGGTTTAAAACACAAAAGGCTGTAAGTATATTTGATTATGTATTAATTTCTTAATTTGGGCAAACCAAGTAATTCATGCATATTTAGATTGAAACGAAATTTCGCAAATGTCAAATCTATGCTATATAACTTTAAGTGTACATTAAATGAATAAATAGTCATGTATACTTACAGCATTTCGTGTTTTAAACTAGTTGAAAAAGCAATTGCAAGCCATTGATAATCTCACGAATTTTACAAATCACTGGAAACTTTGGTTTTATTTAAATTTGTTTTCTCTTTCTAACACGGTCTAACTCATATTTGTCACCATGCACGAACATATGAATATATCTGGATCTGCCCTAAGTGATAAAAACGTATTATTTCCCCCTCCCCATGGAGCCGGCTATAGCTCCGCCTTGGAGCCAGCCGGGCTTACGTCGCTTGAATCTAAAAAATGTGACGTCATCATTCTTGTCCTGAGCAGCGCGCTGGTCACATCGCACATTTTACGAACAAAAGTGAGAGCTTGTGCTATACATTATGCCCTAATATATGTGAACGTAGCGAATGTGGGCCTTTCTCCAGTGAGTTACAGGGGTAAGTGAATTATGAAACATTTGTAAAAGTGTCTCAACTAAACACGGCAACAAAATATTCCCGTGTGAAAAAAGGCGAACTTTCTTTTGCCGATTTCGACTACACAAATATGATAATAACGTGGCGGGCAATTCGCGTTCCCATGTAAAAAGGTCTATTCATTAAAAAGCAGTTTTGCTTTTAAGAACTAAATGGTGATATTATAATGCGAGATGCCTATATACTGTCAGATTGATTTTTTAACAAATCACAGTCATCTTCCCCTCTTCACCCTCCATAGTTTGGTTTTACCCCTCATCTGTAACTTCTGGTCTATTAAATTTGGATGTCTATGTCACCATGACAGTAAGAGAGATACAATTATTTATATGAGACCTATATGAGCTGGAACAAATTTGGTCTCCTGTGATTATACAAATTAAGACAAGTCTCTTTTATAGTTGTTATTTAGCTATGTTCTGTAAATCACCCAAATATATTAAAATACGAGAGATATGTTATGATGTCCGCCTGGCTGTCGGCGGACTACAACCTAATGGGAATACTTAGAATACAGAAAGAATTCATTAATTTGGTTGAATTTTTGAAGATGTGAATATTGCTTCTTTTTTTTTACATGAGCTCCACACCGGAGGCCCTGAGGAAAATAATTTCCCATAGGACCTATGGCATCTTTGGGGATGCTGTGTGGAGGTTTTTTATTAAGGAAAGAAAAGAGAGGAAGGTTCTGGGAAGGAAAAGGGTTTAAGGGGTGGGTAGGAATCTGGGGTTCAGTGTGTCCTGGTCATCCGCCGGCAAGACCTAGACAAACCTCACCCCATGAACCCGGGCACCCCTGCTAAATCACCAAACATAGCGAACCACTTGGGGTGACCTATGGCAGAGGTGTTGGTTATCCAATAAAGGTTCCCGGGGTGGCGGTACCCATTCCCGCCTCCCAAATTGGTTAACAATATAGTTCGAATATGGAAAAAATTTGTTCATTTAGTTGATTTTTTGAAGTTGTGAGGTAGTATTGGTTAACAATATAGTATGAATACGGAAAGAATTCATTAATTTATTTGATTTTTTGAAGGTGTGCAGTATTATTGGGTAACAATATTGTTTAGTTCTTAAACAGCTTAAAAACTAAACCCATGTTCCCTAGTCCTTCATTGTTATTTTATGCCTTTGTCTTTTTCCTTTCCTTGAAACTCCCTACTTATTAGAAGAAGAAGAAGGTGTTTCATACCTACTTGGAATGACTCCAGATACTAATATCTATAGCCTGTATGTCGGACGAATATCTACAGCTCATATGTTGCACTAATATCTACGAACTTCAGTGTTGACTAATATCTACAGAGCTAAGGTCGGACGAATATCTATGACGTTCCCAGTGGTGACTAATATCTACAGAGGGCAGCTGAGCAAGAGGTTGTACGGAAAAGCATAAATTACTTCAATTACGTAATTACTAATTACATAAAGGCTTAAATGTTAAAAGTACGTACATGAAGTTTTTGTATAATATTACGTATTTTGCTGTTTACGAGGACAATAATTTATTGAACAAACATGGAGGTCATAATACAAAGATATTTATTTATTTGTTTCGAAATACACGGCACCACGACCTAACCTAACCTAACTGACATAGAAATGGTCATGGTAACAGACTAAATAATTTAGAAGCACCCAAAATAAAGAAAGCTGTTAAAACAAAAACCCAAATCCTTAATCAGCTAAATGTGTCCAATAGTCCGATATTAGGGATTTTTACATACATACGTACATACATAAATTAAGTTTTTTAAACTGCATATGCAATATTCCAATATGCTATACATAATTGCAAATCCAGCCTCTGCCTGTGCTGTAGATATTCATCCACACTTTAGTTCTCATAGATATTAGTCAGCAGTTTGAGCTGTAGATACTCATACGCACTTTGGTTCTCATAGATATTAGTCAGCAGTTTGAGCTGTAGATATTCATACGCACTTTGGTTCTCATAGATATTAGTCCGATTTGTTCAGTTTTTGGAATTCCTGTAGATATTAATAGACGCCTCCCTTGGAATACGTATACAATATTTGCACAAAATTCTAAAATTACCCACATTAAATCAGTTGAAAATTCGCTGTGATATTGTTCACATCTCGCTTTCGAAATCTCGCTAATAATCGTAAAAATTCTCACAATATACCAAAAAGTATCGGTAATTGTAACCATCGTTGCCATCGTTGTGCCATTATCGTGGGAAGCAGCCACCATAGATCAGCCAGCATCAAGATCGGCCCATGACAACAAATGAGCTCATCAAAGGTAGGGGCTTTCTCCTTCCATTTGCCTAGAGCCAAGCAGGCATAAATAAACCAATCCAACCAAGCAGGGCAATGGATTTTATCGAAATTTGACAAAATAGTTTAAAAAAATGTCGCTTATGTCGCCCTTGTCGCATTTTAAGTCGATTCCGCAAAATGTTATTAAACTTTGTTACTTGACATGGATTTTACCTTAGTATCAACAAATATGTCTTTACCGAATTCGTTACTCGCAAAATATCGATTTTTCCCTATAACGTGGGGAAATTTCCCTTGAGATTCCCTATTGTGATGATAAATAATTACAAAAATAAAATTAATTGCTTTTTAAAAACTGACGGATATTCACGATTCAAATAGTATGGTTTTAAAAGTAAATTGCCATTTGTTTATGGGGTTTTAATACTAAAATCTGTATATTTTTAATTAAAAAAATATTAACGACAAAAAGTTTATCAAGTTCTTTAATAATCTACATCTTCTCAACATGACATTAATATTGGAGGTGTATTGATTTATTTCACATGTATACAAATATTCCCACATTTTACAATATGTACGCAATATTCCATAAATTCTGGGATTTTTTTAAAGGTTTCCAACCCAGAAAGACACGCGCATATGCCCGCCCAAGCGAGAAAAAATGTCTCGCTGGATTGTTAGGGCTGTCACACCATGGAAATATAAACACGGTGGAAAAATAAATTTATTTATTTGAAAGTTTAGGTTTTTACAGTAGGTAGCCATAGAAAAAATTCGAGTGCAATTTACATGAGGTAGAAGCGAAACTTTACCAAAACAATCTCAACCAATCTTGAAAAGTGAGTTCACAATCAAAGCGACCAATGAGCGCAGACCTAACGTAATTTCCGTTTCATATCTCAACCAATAGGAGTCTTTAAAAATGACATCATAATCAAAGCGGCCAATGAGCGCAGTTGATGCGTTGCAGATGCGGTAATCGTCATTTCCGTTTCATCCGAAATCCAAATCACAGCGGAGCTATAGAATTTTCACTTCAAAAAACAGGTTTTATAACATGAAGAAGAAAAAAACATAAAACTCACTTACTAAAGTGATTAATAAAATAATATTATAATATAATAATATTATTTTATTAATCACTTCAGTACTAAACAGCGATTCATAATAACAATATTATTAATCGCTGTTTAGTACTGAAGTGATTAATAAAATAACATTATAATATCATAATATTATTTTTTATGTGCCCGCCAAATAATTTTATATTATTATTATTATTTACTATGAAATAAAGATATTCTGCAATGCGCTATATATAATGATTTACTTTATCACTTTTATGAAAAACGTCTTTTAGGCGTATAAATAAATAAAAATTTCAAATTCCAATCTATAGTCTCATCGAGACAGCATAGTAACAATCTGGTACTGGTGCTGCATGTAACTGTCTTTTAATAGTAATAATTTGATAACACGAAGACAATGGCTGAAGAAGTCGGAGATGCCCGAGGAAGAGATGAATCAAAAAATTATTTGTATCGTAAAACCAATGTTTAAAAAAGCTTTTTCAATTCTTAGCATTAATTTTCAATTTGAGAGGCGGGAATGGGTACCGCCGCCCCGGGAACCAACACCTCTGCCATAGGTCACCCCAAGTGGTTCGCTACGTTTAGTGATTTAGCAGGAGTGCCCGGGTTCATGGGGTGCTGTTCGTCTAGGTCTTGGAGGTGGATGACCAGGACACACTGAACCCCAGATTCCTACCTACCCCTTAAACTCTTTTTCCTTCCCAGAACTCCCCTCTCCTTCTTTTCCTTAAAAAAACCCACTACACAGCATGCCCAAAGATGATATAGGCCCTGAGGTAAATTATTTTCCTTAGGGCCTCCTGTGTGGAACTCATGTAAAAAAAATATTATTATTTCCACCTTAAAACTACACCCAGTTTTCAGGTAAACTAGAATTCTCAACATCACAACTTCCAAAAACAACCAAACCATTTAAAACCCCGAGCCACTCCGGGTACTCAGCCAGGTAGTAGTTTTACGCATATACTGAAAAAAGATAATAAACTTATTTAAATTTGTTTAAAACCAAGGACGCATACGTGAGTTAAATTATGAATAATAATATTTAACCATTTATGTATTTGCACAGCCCTTGTGAAACCGTTCGAAATGTGAAATATGACACTCACTTTTTTAATAAAATAATAAATGGACCCTTCTTTTGTTTTGCTCTTTCAAAAAATATTCTTAAACCAATCTTTTTATTGTGTTTTGGCTGTAAAAAGTTTAGTGTGTTGGAATCTTCTCCCCCCTGATCTTCCAGGAGTCACTTCTTGCTGCTCATTTTCAGATATTTATATAATTTTTTTACTTCTGTCACTTTTTATATTAGCTGTAATTTTTTGAACAATGGAGGAGGATTTCCCTCCTGTACCCCTTACAAAGCCCCCAGATCCCCCTCCTGACCCTCCAGATGGAGACATTTCAGATAAAATAGACTTTTCAGAACATTCAAACATTTCAGACAATGAATCTGTCATCCTAACCTCAATTAAAAAAAGAAAATTTAGTCCCCTTTCCCCAAAAAAACACGATTCGCCTTTGTCTCCTCAGTCCCCTCCAGCTCTTCCTCAACCTCCTCCAACAATCTTTTACTCTACTCATTCCCGTGGCCCCTACATTGTATATGCGCAAAAAACTGAACAAGGTAAAACCATCCATCCTCTTGAATTTGGTAAATTTCTTTCAAATAACAAGAACCTTTCGATTAAACCTGGAGGTGTTAAAGCCGAGGGTCGCTTCCGAATCTCTGTTGAATTCCTGTCAGGTTCAGCCGCCAACAACTTTATCAAAAATATATTTATTTCATCAAATTCTAAATTCAAGGCGTACATCCCAACTTTCAATGTCACTCGAATGGGCCTGGTCAGGGGTATCTCGACCGATCTGTCCATTCCAGAAATCCTGTCCTCACTTTCAACCCCCCAACATATCGGCAATCCCATAAAAGCCAGGAGGCTAAATTATAAGGACACCTCTGAGGGCATCGTTTCCTGGAAGCCCTCCCAATCTGTCGTCATCACATTCGAAGGACAATCTCTTCCCTCCCATATTTATTTATTTTTCAACTCCTTACCAGTTGAAATGTACACTTATCCCACCACTCAATGTTACAACTGCTGCCGTTTTGGTCATACCAAAGCTGCATGCAGATCCCCTCCCAGATGTTTCAAATGTGGAGAAAACCACTCGGCTGACCAATGTTCTTCTCTCTCTTCACCTAAATGTTTTAACTGCTTAGGCGCTCATTCCGCCATTAACTCTTCTTGCCCCGAACAATCTCGCCAAAAAAATATAAAAATTTCTATGGCCTCTGAGAACTTGTCTTTTCTGCAGGCTTCTAAATTATTCCCGCCTGTCAAAAAATCATTTTCCGAGGTTTTATCCAGTAACTCTTCATCCAACCCTCTCGCCTCCTCCTCAACATCTTCCCGTTCAACAAAATTCACATACAAAAACCCTATCTCTAAACAGGCTCGTGGATACGATCAGCAACAACACAACTCACTTCTCTTAAATCCCAATGGTTCTCCTCTTTCACACGCCACAAATGGGTGCGCAAACAATTATAATTCATCCTCAACAAACTATCAAAAGCTTTCTGAACAACTCTCCCAAGATAATTCTTCATTTATTCAAACTCTTATTATGCTTCTAATTGACCTAATTTCTTCTCAAACTAATCTACCGTCCAACGCTGCTTCTATTATTTCCACATTAAAATCATTTATTCAAAATGGCTCTTCAAGATGTCAGAATTCTTCAGTGGAATAGCCGCAGTGCTATTTCTAACAAATCAAACCTTCTTAACCTATTAAATTCAAACCTTGTTTCTGTGGCTGCTGTCTCGGAGACATGGTTTACTCCATCCACCCACTTTAATGTGGGAGGGTACTCCTGTCTCCGCGATGATCGCCCGGAAGGTACGGGCGGTGGTGCTGCCCTTTTTATTAAAAAATCCCTTCCGTTTTTCCCAATAAATAAAATCAAACCCCCCAATGCTGACTTTCAAATGGTTGCAGCTAAAATAAAGGACACTTCCTTTGTTTCTATCTATCTTCCCCCAACATCGCACTTCAATAAACAAGCGTGGTTGCAAATTGTCCGTCAACTAAGCCCTCCTTTCTTTTTATTGGGTGATTTTAATGCCCATTCCCCCGTCTGGGGTTCTGCTTTCTGTGATCGAGACGGTCGAAGTGTGATGGATTTCCTAGATGAATCCAACCTTTTTCTTTTGAATGACGGATCTCCTACTAGAATCTCTCGCCCCAACACAAACCCCAGTGCAGTGGATCTCTCCATATGCTCTATTAATCTGGCACCTCTCTCCTCGTGGGTGGTGTCCCCTGACCCTTGCTCCAGTGATCATTTCCCGATCACCATCACTTATCAAACTTCTTTCCATTCAGACAAGTCCCATATTTCGACAAAGATTAAAACAAAACACACCAAATGGGACGAATTTAACTCACATATGGATAAGTTTATACAAAATTTATCCTATACTGAAACATTATCTGTCAAAGATGACTACGATAACTTCAAATCAATGCTCGTAACTGCAATCAATAAATCAAATCCTCCCCCTAAAACCAAATCTCTCAAAAAACTCCCTCCAACTCCCTGGTGGGATGAGGAATGTTCCAAAGTAGTGAGAAATCGGAAAGCTAAATCTCTTTCCTATCGTCACAATATGACTATGGAGAACTATCTCATATACAAAAATGCCGAAGCCAATGCCAAAAGAGTATTGAGGTCAAAAAAAAAATCCGGGTGGTACAACTTCTGCAGTTCAGTATCTCCGAACACTCCAATTTCGGAAGTTTGGTCTATGATTCGAAGATTTCGATCCTCCTTCAGTCCAACATCTCCTCGAGCTTCTCATTCTAAATGGATAGACGAGTTCTTGGACAAAATTGCCCCCCCTTCTGTACCTAACTTAGATGAAATAACTCCAATCCACAACACTCCTATGTCTGATCATTGGCTTGACTCTCCATTCACTTTAATTGAATTAAAAAATTGTTTATCAACAGTCAAGGACTCATCTCCAGGCAGAGATGGTATACCTTATAGCATTATCAAAAATAGTAATGATAATGTTCTAAATCACTTTTTAAGCATCTTAAATAAAATCTTCCAGACTGGCATAATACCTGATGACTGGAGTTCTCAAATAATCATCCCAATTCTAAAATTAAACAAATCACCCAATTCTGGATCCAACTATAGGCCAATTGCTCTTTCATCCACCCTTAGTAAAATTTATGAAAAATTAATTAAAAACCGGTTAGAATTTTTTGTCGAGAGTAATCATCTTCTCTCTCCATCCCAATTTGGATTTAGGAAAAAGAAATCTACACAAGATAACCTTGCCATCATCAGCACTGATATTAATTTATCCATTTCTAACAAAGAAGTATGTCTTGCAGTCTTTATAGACATAGAAGGCGCCTTTGACAATGTTTCCATCCCAATTCTTAAAAAAAAACTTTTAGGCCTTGGCTTACCCCTCATGTTTGTCCAATCTATTATTAATCTTTTTCTCGATAGGAAAATTTTCATTGAGCTACCAGATGTTACTCCTCAGAGTAGGTCAATTTGGAAGGGTTTACCCCAAGGCGATGTATTATCCCCCTTACTGTATAATATATACACACACAATATGCATGTCACCATTCCCCCTCAAGTAAAAGTTGTTGAGTTCGCAGATGACATAGCTTTCTTCTTATCATCCAAAATCATTCCATCCGCCGTCAAATATCTTAATGAAGCCATGGATGCCCTTTGCACATGGCTTACTTTAAATGGTCTTGAACTTTCAGTACAAAAGAGTCAGTGTGTTACCTTCTCAAATCGTCATAATAACCTCCCTGTTCAAATTTTATTTAAAAACTCTCCAATCCCCAATGCTTCCGAAGTAAAATTTTTGGGAGTAACATTTGATAGGAAACTTAAATGGTCTTCCCACATTAATAATATAGTTACTAAATGTGAAAAAAATTTAAATATTATCAGATCATTGACTGGCGTTTGGTGGGGTGCTCATCCTATCTGCATTAAGTTGCTCTACAATGCACTTATTCGAAGTCATCTCGACTATGCCTGCCCACTTTTTAGTACTGCATCCAAAAATGCACTCAGTAAATTAGACAAAATTCAATCTAAGTCATTGCGAATAATAACTGGCGCGATGCAATCGTCGCCCATCAATTCCCTTCAAGTAGAATGTTCTGATCCTCCTCTTTATTTAAGGCGTCAATTATTTGCTGACAAATTTGTTCTTAAATGTTTAAATTCTAAAAGTCATCAGATTATTCCCAGAGTCTCGTTATTCAACGACTCAACACATTCATCTACAATCAGAGCTCGAACTAAACCTCTCCCTGCCATCTGTAAAAATTTTCGCTCTCTCTCAGAGCTTCAAATTATCAAAAATGATCTTCTTCCTTTGTACAAATTAAAATATAGTCACGTCACCCTATCCCCAACGATATTAGAAGGGATCGGCATCCTTAAAAGTCATTCCAATCTCCCAGCCCGTACTGTCAATAATATGTTCAATGACATGGTTTCTTCTAAATGGCCCAACTCTTCTCTTTTATTTACTGATGGCTCCAAATCTCCGGACTCTCCGAACTGTGGTATTGGTATTAACGTTTACCACAATAATTCTAATGAAAGAATATTTTATTCAATTTCAAACCAATTTTCAATATTTTCTGCCGAGTGCATTGCGATTATTGAATCTCTCAAATATATAATAAAAAATAATTTTGAACATTCTCTTGTCCTCTCTGACTCTCTCAGTTCCCTCCAAAAACTTAAAACAAGTCCTCTTCTTCATCCTGATGATCACTTTGTATGTCTTATTCGAGTATTGATAACCTCCATTCAAAGCTCTGGAAAAACTGTCACTCTGATTTGGATTCCTGGACATGTTGGCATAGTGGGTAACGATATTGCTGATTCCTTGGCAAAACAAGGAGCGTCTAACCCTACCGTTACCCTCGTAAATCATATTCCCCTGTCTGATATTTTTTCCATCATCAAAGATAGATCCCACAATGTTTGGACAGAGTATTGGAACATTGCTAGTCAATCCAAGGGTGCCCGCTACGCCTCAATACAAAGGACTATCCCATCAAAACCGTGGTTTCAAAAATTCCCCCATTTTTCCAAAAAAGAAATTTCCTTACTTATTCGTATGAGAATCGGACATTGTTCCGTTCCTTCTCACCTTTATAAAATTCATGTGCTTGACTCCCCAGATTGTACGTTCTGTGGTCTAGATGTGGGAACTTTAGATCACATATTTTTTGATTGTCCCTCTCTAAATAAATATCCTCTCTTCTATCAAGCGTTATCAAAAATTGCCTCTCCTCCATTCAACATCTCATCTCTTCTAAGTCTGAACTCTACTCCAATCTTCCATAAAATTCTGAAATTTGCACATTTAAATAAAATTGATATATAAATTCTCCTTTCCTTTCTCTGTTATTATAAATGATGGCCTAGAACACCCTTGAAGGGTGAAAGCCAGAAATAATGGAAAAATAAAATAAAATAAATGGACCCGTTGAAATACATGCTTGCTTCGAAAAACTAGGACAACACGGATATTGGGCTTGTATGTGGGTATTTAATACAAAAAAATATTAGTAATCAGATATAAATGTCCCTGGACCGTCTGCAGCATTTGATGAAGCGTTATATAAAGGAAATGTGCAGGCCAAAATAGTTCGTTGCTACTAAGTTATTAATCATACTGCTAAATTATTAATTTTTTTAATTGTAAAAAAAAAATTATTAAATCCATATTTTTTATTCAATTAAATGAAGACAATATAAGCGAAACTCTATCGAAAATCTGAGACAGAAAAATCAGAAAAGATATTGGCTCCGCTGGGACTCAAACCCAGGACTCTTTGCTTACATGGCAAGAGCTCTACCGATTGAGCTACGGAACCCATATGAAATCATTTTTAACTGTATCATACTTCAACTAAGAACTACCAACATTATCTTCATTTTCTTAATGCACATATTATTGGCTGCTATCTTTATATATGATTGCAAGATTCAACTCGAACTAAATGCAATCTAGATAGTGTCTGGATAAATTTTTATCCATTTTATTTTAATACGCGACATCTATTGACTTTTCTGCAAGCATTCTTATATTTTTTTAATCGAAAAACCAATTTATTTTATTTTTATTCATATTTATTATTGGTTATTTTTATTTATAGCTCTTTCGCCTACCGAAGTCATTTCCAAATCAATACGCTTAACGTTATGCAAATAAATTTATACGTACATCTAGGAAATCTTAATAAAGCAGAATTTGGTATCAAACAAAAATGTTAATAATATTCTGCAATTAAAATGTTACGATTATTATGAGGTAAACAATATATTTAAAAAATATATAAGGGAAAGAATTAGAAAAAAGGTTTCGTAAACCGATTACTGTATGAACCGATCATCGAGTGGTTACTGTATTTTATGCGCCTACGAATTTGTTGGACTTAAATCGGAAGGTTTTATCATAGCAATGACCGCGTCGTTAAACCATGCCCGTTTTCTGATTCCTTTCGACTTATATACTACAAATTAGCGAACGACCTTTAATGGATTGTGGTCATTCAAGTTATAGTGTACATATATTCAATTTGCACTACTACAGTCCTAATTTTGAAATACTACTTTACAGAACAAAGCGCCATGGATGACCGTCCGATGCGGCTTGTCTCCGCGTTATGAATCGGAATTATTTTTGCGTTCGTTTTTATGTGTATTTGGTGTTATAAAAAATCATATATTACCAATAAAATCACAAAATTTTCAACTTTTTTTTTTTTTGTCATAGTTAAAACATTGTAGTTATGCATTATATTTTTTGTTCAATAATTACCAACTATTTTAATGTGTAAAAATAATTTCAAAGTTGATTGATTTATGTAGTTTTAAAAATTATTAATACACTATAAATTAACCTTATTACAAAAATATGAATATGAGGAGGTATAGGTTGATATTTTTTCTACGATAATATTATTTTTTTTATTTTTTTTCGTATTGTGTATGATCACAGAAGAAAAAAAAATGGAGATCGATTGACGATTTATAGAAAACGGTACTTGAACAAACAGTTATAAAGTATGATAAACATATTTTTTAATATTTTATTTTAACTGACAGGTACAGAAAAAGCATTTATCTAATTTTTTTTTGTATCAAAAATTTATTTTGGGATGGTGTTATGGACACAGGCGACTTCAAAAATGCACAAAAAACCCAAAATATTGCAAAATCCCTCGTGCTCTGTTAAAAAACGCAGTCAACTGCCTTGTTTCACACAAATTAGATTTACAGTCCACATCCCCTATCATATCACGATATTGTTTGTGATGAATATAGTTTGAATGCGGAAAAAATTTGTTCATTTAGTTGATTTTTTGAAGGTGTGTATTGGGTAACAATCTAGTTTGAATAAGGAAAAAAATTGTTCATTTAGTTGATTTTTTGAAGATGTGCAGTATTATTTGGCAACAATATAGTTTGAATAAGAAAGGAAAGAATTTGTTCATTTGGTTGATTTTTTGAGGTGTGCAGTATTATTGGGTAACAATATAGTTTGAATAAGGAAAGAATTCGTTCATTTAGTTGATTTTTTGAAGGTGTGCAGTATTATTGGGTTACAATATAGTTTGAATAAGGAAGGAATTCGTTAATTTAGTTGATTTTTTGAAGGTGTGCGGTATTAATGGGTAACAATATAGTTTGAATAAGGAAAAAATTCGTTCATTTAGTTGATTTTTTTAAGGTGTGCAGTATTATTGGGTAACAATATAGTTTGAATAAGAAAAGAATTCGTTCATTTAGTTGATTTTTTGAAGGTGTGCAGTATTATTGGGTAACAAATAATGTAGTTTGACTAAGGAAAGAATTCGTTCATTTAGTTGATTTTTTGAAGGTGTGCAGTATTATTGGGTAACAATATAGTTTGAATAAGGAAAGAATTTGTTAATTTAGTTGATTTTTTTAAGGTGTGCAGTAGTATTGGTTAACAATATCGGCGACTTCTGGAAACACCGTCCCACCAAGTAAAAACTGCGGATAGCACATCTCTTATATTTCAATATCTTTGAAATCACCTAATCGGGCTTCTTCTTCTTTGTGTGCCGTATCAGGTCCCCTCGACGTTGGCGATCACTCTTAAGAATGTCTCTCTGTCTTGCGCTGCCTGGAATAGCTCCTCCACACTTCTAATGCCGGTCCACTCTCGTATATTACGCAGCCAAGACATTTGTCTCCTACCAGGCCCTCGGCGACCCTCTATCTTGCCTTTCAATATTAAATGGAGCAAGTGATACTTCTCCCCTCGAAGTATATGACCTAGATATGAAATTTTCCTGATTTTTATTAATGTAAGCAGTTCTCTATCTGCTCTAGCCCGCCTGAGAATTTCTGTGTTGGTGATCATGTCGGTCCATGGGACCTTGAGCATTCTCCGTTGAAGCCACATTCGGGCTTAAAGGTTGCTAATTACAAAAATGCTTCAATTTGGATACCACCACCCCGGGAACCATTTATTGGATAATCAACACCTCTGCCGTAGGTCACCCCAAATGGCAAGCTAGCTTAGCAGGAGTTCCCCGGTTCGGAGTGTCTAGGTCTACATAGCTCCGTACGTGCAACAGTCCCAACTACCCGGGGTTATTACATTCCCCGTAGGAGTGTGTTGTGAGGCTGAATAGAGTGGTGATGCGAAGGATATGGGGTGAAGAAATTAATGCAAAATAAATTTTTTTTAAATATTTATTTATTTATTTACATTTAAAATTGTACAAAAATATATATATATTTTAAAGTGTACCTCTACCTATTGATAATTATGAACAGTGGTTTTATAAAATGCAGATGGACTATAAAATAATAAATTAGTTTGATATGTAAATTAGAAATGTACATTTAAAAAACTCTATAAAATAGTTTGTAAGTAGTCTTAACCTTATAAATAAAAATCAATATTTGTTTGTTCATATTTTATGCTCTGCCATACCATTCATCCGATGGCGATGAAACTTTGGTGATTTGTTGTGCGCATGCCCGCGAAGTTTATAGCTATATAAAATGGTAAGCTCTGGCGTTATGAAATTTTTATAAATGGAAATGTGTGTATTTCATATATTTTAGTGGCAGGGAGAAAAGGCAGGAGAGGGAGGTGGGGGGCAACGAGGATGGGAGAAGGCGGGGAAGGTGGAAGGGAACACGGGAAGGGAAGGGGACTCGGGAGGTGAACGGGGACACACTGGAAAGAAAATGCAAGGAGAATCAATTTGTTTCTTTGAATGGTTTTGCAACGCATGACGGGAACTCACTAGTTTAACCGGTCAGCAACGTAAGCAGATATATGCGTTAAAAATACAATAGCAGTCAAGTACAATAAGCAGGTTTATACGTCAACGCGAGTGTCTCCATAGAAATCGTTCTAACTCCGTTATTGTTTTAGTGACATCCCTAAAACAAAAAGTAAAAGGTCGATAGTGGATCAAGCTGTCATCCCTATTCAAGTTGTCCATAGAAATACGTAAACAGACCTAATCTGTCAAGTCACTAAGCTTATTTTGTAACCTTTCTAAAACAGTTTTTAGTATTCGGCTACGTTCAGAAATGTTTCATTTATAGAGCTTTAATTGTGAAGCGGTAATAACACAAAGTTTTCGTAAATCTGACATTTCGTTTGGGACATTATAAGTGCGATATTTGCGATTTTCGGAGGGGTTAGTTAATACATATAAAACACAGAAACACGTAAATAATATTTGATTAATGGCGAGCATTCGAATATTGTTTTGACGTCCGACTAATCAAGTGAACGATATATGTATTTCTAATTCTATCAGTTCTTCTTCTGTTTTCCCTTGGACTTGTCTTCCTTCTTAGCCTTGGAGCCGCACAACTTCTTACAAAGGAAGAGGACGACCAGAAGGACTATTAGCAGCGGAGTCAGCACCACGGCTGCCACGTCCAGCAGCAGGAGGGAAGCCAGGCCGACCCGGGGGGGCGCCAGGTGAGCCGCGCCGCCGGTTCTGATGACGTGTTCCGCGTAGAACGCCAAAACGTCGCGGGGACTCATGGGCCGGTCGTGGAACAGGCGGTAGATGTCCTTCGCTTTCTTCTCGTATCTGAAAAGAGATGAAAATCAATCAATTAAATTTTTTTTTCAAAAATGTGGCTGTTTTTTTTTAAACTTCTTTTGCCCGCTGTGACGTGGATTTCGAATGAAACGGAAATGACCATCACTGCACCTGCGACGCATCAACTGCGCTCATTGGCCGGTTTGATTATGATGTCACTTTTTAAGGCTCCTATCGGTTGAGGTATGCGCTCATTGGTCGTTTTGATTATGACCTCACTTTTCAAGTATTGGTTGAGATTGTTTTGGTAAAGTTTCGCTTCTACTGCGTGTAAACTGCACTCGAATTTTTTTTAATGTATCTACTGTATGTAAATGTAACGTACGGTTATGGATGCCGCCGCCGCCTCGTGAACCATTTGTTGGATGCCAGATCACCAAAAGTGGTTTGCGACATTTGGTGACTTAGCAGGTGTGCCCGGGTTCATGGGGTAAGGTTTGTCTAGGTCAGTGGTTCCCAACCTCTTTTAGCCCACGGACCCCTCTTCGCCCCCCCCCCCCCACGAATGTAGCGCCGTTATTAATGGTTGACAATAAGCAAACCTAAAACTTGACGACCTCCGTAGTCCAGTGGGTAAGACTCTTGACTCACAATCCGGAGGTCGCGGGTTCGAACTCGGCATGCGCAATTAAATTTTATTTGATTAATTTGTGTTATTTCACAATTAATTCATTTAAAATAATATACAGGGTGTAACAGGACGTACCCGAGGGATTTTAACCAGTGATTCCTGAGCATATTTGGAGTAAAAAATGTAAATGAAATTTTCGTCTCCGGTGAAATTTTTATTTCAAATAAAATCATTTTTTTGGTTTTTTTCCACACGCCGTCACTGATCTCATATTTCGAGTAAAGGATACGGCAACTCCGCGCAAACCCCTCCCCCATATCCGCTAGCCAACCCGAACCCCGTTGTTGGCAGCGTACTCTTTCACTCTCTACTGCGCGCCTCCTCGTAACGCGAATAAACATATTGCCAGGTGGTTTTTTAAATAGATATTTTTTTGGAGATAATATTTAACATAACTTTCGCATACAGTATTTTTAAATAGTGTAACAGGACGTACCCGAGGGATTTTAACCAGCGATTCCTGAGCTTATTTGGAGAAAAAAATTTGTATATCATTTTGCTGTACGGTGACATTTTTTTTCAATTAAAAACATTTTTTTTTGTTTTTTCTACACACCTTCACTGATCTCATATTTCGAGTAAAGGATATGGCAACCTCGCGATAACCCCTCCCCCTATCCGCTAGCCAACCCTACAGTTATCGGCAGCACGCTCCCTCACTCCCATACCGCGGCGAAGCTACCCCTTTCCGAATACCGCTCGGTCAGTTGTGTTTGGAGTTTGACGGTGAACGGGGTCGTGCGTAGTTGCTTTGAAATTTGTTTTTGTTTTACTGTTATTATTAGTGTTTATTCTAAAAGATGCCTCAAAATTATCCACCTGCCCATGAAGCAGATATAGTGTTTGTTTATGGAATTTGCCGAGGAAATTCAGTGGAAGCTGTAAGAGAGTATCGCAGAATATATCCAGAACGACGTCTACCACACCATACAACTTTCGTACAGGTTTGTACCTAACTACCTATTTATTATCGTAGAGCTAGACACACATTTAATGCCGCCATCTCATTGTAAAGGCTCCCAAAAATCCGCCTAATTGTGTCTTGTAATGTTACGGAAAAAGGTTATCACTACGTATGTTTATTTACAAAACTTTCCAAAATTTTATGTTTCACTCTCGGAAATCCAAGATAATACCTATCAAACGAGCCAAGTAAAAAAAATAGGGTAATGTTTCCCAACTTGGCTAATTCTTTAAGCTCAAATTATTTAAATAACACTTCATTTAACTTAATATCCTCCTCACAGCATCCCCGAAAATGTGTGGAGTTGATGTAAAAAATGAATAATAATACAACAGAAACAAGAATAATTTACGTAGGTTAATTGGTAAAAGATGCTTTAAAGTTCCATTTTCATTACAATTAAAGTTCGAAATTCTTGTGAAAAAAATATCAAGCCGTCGCGTCATTTTGAAATTGTTATTAACACTTATTTATAACCCAAATTAAGAACTAAATAATCATATTTTGTGCTTGTCCCCCAACGTAAATAGTTGCTAATCAAAATCGGTTCCAAGAAAGCTTGTTTTAAATAGTTTCACTCACAAAATAAATTAATTCGTACTTACGGAACGTTTTCTATGTTAATCAAATATTTCTATGTTCTCAGAAATAAACTGATATAAAACGCACCCGTCATTCATTTTTACTGATATTTTATAACAGAATAATGTTAGCAATTGTATTTTTGTTTGCAGATGTATCAACGCCTGCGCGACCATGGAATCGTACGGGTTCAGGGCGGAGGAAATAATGATGTTCCAGTTCGTGTTGAAGAGAGGATCCTCAACATGATGACAGAAGACCCGACGCTTTCCGTGCGTCGCGTCGCCATGATCGTTGGAGACATAACACACACGACGGTATGGAGAATCCTAAAAAAACATCGCCTGAAACCTTTCCACTACAGGCGCTGCCAAGGTCTACTGGAGAACGACCATTTCTCAAGACTAATTTACTGTAGACGGATGCTACGAAATGTGTTGAGAAATGGAGATTTCATGAAAAATATTCTATTCACAGACGAAGCCCAATTTACAAAAACAGGAATATTAAATATCCACAACCTGCATCATTGGGCCGAAGAAAATCCTAAGCTTGTCCGGGAATCGTCGAGCCAAGAGAGATTCTCAGTAAATATGTGGGCGGGTATTTTGGGTAACAAAATAATTGGTCCGATCGAGTTGCCTCCCAGGTTAAATGGACCGATGTATCTGGAGTTCCTGCAAGGGCAGCTGGGCGACATTCTGGACGAAGTAAACTTACAAGCACTGCGAAGGATGTGGTTCCAGCACGATGGAGCTCCACCCCATTATTCCGTTGCCGTGCGGAACTACCTGAATGTAGAGTTTCCTGGACGGTGGATAGGCCGAGGTAGTCCTAACATTGCATGGCCACCGAGATCACCCGACCTAACACCGTTGGATTACTACCTCTGGGGAACTCTGAAGGAAAAGGTATATTCGAAGCCGATAGCGACGAGAGAGCAATTGATCCAACTGATCATGGAGGCAGCAGACGAACTGAAGGCGAATCCTGCTAATTTAAGCATCCATAATGTGTTAAGATTGCATGCATGCATTGAAGCCGATGGCGGCCACTTCGAGCAACTTTTATAATAATAATAAAAAAAATATTATAACCAAATGTCAGCATTTTTATTCTTACATGTCATTCATAATATTATGTTCGTATCTGTGACAGATGACAGACACAAACGCGAACAAAACATTGCCGGGTGGGTTTTTAAATTATTTTTAGAGGTATTATTTAATTATAACTTTCGCAAATAGTATTTTTAAGTATTGTAAGTTCAGTCAACATTACACTTAAACAGTAGATACTAAAATGTTTTCAAAGCTTATGATCGAACCACCACGATTAATTTATTTGAAACTTCTATAAGAACTCACATTTTGTGTCAAAATTATGAAACATTCCAATCCTTCATAATCGGACTGTTTGTGGTTAGTTTGTATTTTATTGGTAAGGCTGAATACAGTCAACTTATTGACTTGATTTTTTTTTCTTTAAATCGGCACCATTACCTTAGGGAACGTACTCATACTACGTAACCTCTTCGGGGGGGGGGGGGTCTTCAAAATGTCACGCTTGGTACAAATGAGCGGCGATTTGCTTAGGATTTTGGTCACCGGGAGGGGGAGGGGGGGGGGGGGGGTTAAAAATTGCAAAAAAAATTGGTCACGTAGTATGGGTACGTTCCCTTCTGTAAAATGATAATATTATTTGTATCGGTAAAACAGGTTATTATTGCAATCCTTATTCTGGATAGTTCCTTGTAATCCAAATGTATGCTATTACATTCAAAACATTGCTAGATCAACTTATTTTCTAAGAACTTTGTCAACATACTTATTGATGGGTTGGTAAAACCAATAGTTTATTGTTTCAAAACACTGGTTAGGCCACATTATAAGTCGAGAACTTTCTAAGAATTGTGTTAGGTATCCTGTTCTTCATAATACGTATTAATAGATCGGTAAAACCAATAGTTTATTGATTGTAACCCTTATTCTGAGTACCTACATAACTGAAAAATATTAGTACCTACATTGTGTAGTTAGGTAAAAATAAATGGGGAATTTGAATTGGAATTTGAATCATGACTAGGTACTTCCAAGAATACACAATTACCTACTACGTGGAATTGCGAGGAGTATGCTAAGACCGAGTTGTTTGGCAGTTCATCCTCTCTACCTACCGCGTGATGTTTAATAAATCTTTTGAACAAAATATTTCACACGGTTTTAAAATTGTTCCAATATGTAATTGATTTATTTGTAAATTCATTTATAAAATTAAATATTTTTCTTATTCAAATAATTCAGCACCTGGCAGCATTCTAATTTTAAAATAACATCGTATTCTACCTATACATGTATGTATTTCATATTATTTTAAATTCTGTGGGTCAAGGTCACGGTTACGCATTTGCAGCTGTTGACAAGTTCGTTTTATATGAGCATTGATTTTATTGACAATAATTTCGCGATGATAATGCGCGTTTCGTTTTGGTGATTCTGGATACCTACTTAAGCAAGTGCAAGGGAGATTGTTTTTCGCGATGATAATGCGCGTTTCGTTTTGGTGATTCTGGATACCTAATTAAGCAAGTGCAAGGGAGATTGTGTTTTTAAAGGTGGTTAAATATTTATCTTATCTTATTTCTTAATATTTATGATAAAAGGACCATTGGAAATTATTCTCAATTATTGTCAACAAATAAGTTATTTAATTACTGTTTTTGTGTTTAATTCGTAGAACTACATTTTTTTTTGTTTAAAAGTTATTTAATGGTGGGTTTCTTCATTTACCGAGAATGCTAAATGCAATGCTAATTGTAAAAGTAAACGGTCAAATGCATAGACATTTTTAAATTTCGATCGTTTACTTTTACAATTAGCATTCCATTTAGCATTCTCGGTAAATGAAGAAACCCACCCGTCTTCTAACCACAAATTATTTAAATTAGAATTCCATCAGGAATTTTCGGTACTTAAAGTCTTTACTTAACGCTAGCAATAATATCTGAGTAAAATAAGCATAATAATTATTTACGCAATATTAAATATTACTTGTTTGGTATTGGAGCATATAATATGGTCCTGCCTTGAAGCGCGCTGGCCGTTGTCGCCTCCCTTCCACTGTGTGCACGTGTGAAATTGCGACGTTGTCTCCCGAGTAGACCAATGATCATGCCATTGGCGACGCGTGATTTAAAAACATAATTTTTGTTTTTAATAGAAAAAAAATATCACCGGAGAGCAAAATGAAATCTACATTTTTTACTCCAAATATGCTCAGGAACCGCTGGTTAAAATCCCTCGGGTACGTCCTGTTACACCCTGTATAGTATATTTGCGGCATGTTCCAGAGTGGAAGATACTATCAGTATCGCCCTGGTGTAAGACCACCATTCAGAATTGAAACGTTGCTTGAAAATGGCTTTAGCCGTGTTTAGTGACCAGATCTGAATAGCCAGGTACTTCCCAACCTTCCTCTTCCCCACCTCCTTCCCCTCCCCACTACCTTCAGCCTCACAACATACCCCAATTGGGGATGCCATAGTCTCACTGGCTCCAGACGGGAGCAGTTGAGATTCTTGTGCGGTATTCACTAAAAAAAAAAAAATCTTCATCTCTATTTTGCAATTTTGAAATATTTGGAAACTGAGAACATTCTCCTCTTCCCAAATGAAATGGCTTTAGCCGTGTTTAGTGACCAGATCTGAATAGCCAGGTTCTTCCCCACCTTCCCCTTTTTCATTTTCTTCCCCTCCCCACTACCTTCAGCCTCACAACAAACCCCAATTGGGGATGCCATAGTCTCGCTGGCTCCAGACGGGAGTAACTGGGACTCTTGTGAGGTATTCACATATAAAAAAAGAAAACAGATCGCTACATTTGATGGTAGGGCTTTCTCCCGTCTCTCGTTTCCCTGTGATAAAAAAAAATGCAATTGAATGCTCTTTAAACTCATTATGTATTTGCATTTTTGGAGCGATTTTTGCCATATTTTCAGGCCATTTTAAATGTCACCGATTGCTTTTCGGATAAAAAAGGCAATTATCTCCTTGATTCGGCAATTTTTTTTTTTTTAATATTTGTAGCTCCCACGTTTATTACTTTGGTATTAAAACGAAGCTATTGAAATGCTTTATTTATTACGACCATAGATGTCACAAATCCAAACTTCGTAGATTATTTTATAACAATGTTAAAAATAAATTTGTAAAATATTTTTTTCACGCAGAATTTATGATCAGCTGTTTACAGTTAAAATGAAGTCCTTTTTCCATAGAAATGCACCATTCGATATACAATATACAGAAATCGAAAATATTCTATGTTAACTCGAATAAGTACCTCTCACGGCAGTTTCAAAGTAAAAAACAAGCAGGATTCGCGCGGTTATAAACTTTACGATTTTTTTATAAGCCCTACAAATATGAAATAAATGGATTAATACAGGTTAATTCCTTGGCTATATAGCACTATAATAAGTTTTTATGTCTCCATGTTAAAATTCGAAGGTATGATTTTTTAAATGTTGGCGAAAAATTAAAAAAATGATCTTCTAAAATTCGTTGAACTGAAGTCGGTCTGTGCTGTGGCTCCAGTGATTAAGTTGCAATTTGGCATTAAAAAATCACACTCTTACTAATGAACATCTTTTAAATTTTACTCAACTGACAAACTACCAGTTACGATTCATGAATGGTTATTTGTCATTTGTGTAATATTTAAAACACGTTCATTAGTAAGGCCTCTAGTGTTCTGTTTTGTCACGAAACCAATAATTTGATGGCACTAACTTATCGGTGGTCAGCATGGCGTTGAGTGTAGCCGTGAGGGTGGTCTCCGTCAGGTTGTCATACTGCAGCACCAGGCCGTGACCCCTCTTCTCCGTGGCCTCTGCGTTGTAGTGCTGGTCTCCGAAGATGGGGATAGCGAGCAACGGTATCCCGGCACTTGCCGCCTCCGTGCAGCTCAGCAGGCCACCATGGGAGATGAACAGACGCACATTCTTGTGGGCTGGAATAACGAATAACAGTATTTTTTTTAATGAACGTTACTTCCATTTTCCAACTTAACTTTATATTTCTAACCTAAATACTAGTATATATAAATATTAATTTGTGAGGCAGGTATTATTTGCAAAACCAACACCTCTGACATAAGTCACCCCAAATAGTTTGCTACGTTTGGTGAATTAACAGGAGTGCCCGGGTTCACGGGGTGAGGATTGTCTAGGTCTTGGCAGCGGATGTTGGCAGTTTGCCCATCTATTGTGTAGCGAGTTGGATTTGGAGAGACTGGTTACCTCTCCAGCAGAACTCTCTCGAACCATTGCCTTACACAGCAGTGGGAGGGATGGATTCAAATATGTGTTCATTCATATCAAATATGATATAAGCCTTGAGGGAAATTATTTTCCTCAAGGCCTCCTGTGTGGCACTAATGCAATTTTTTTTATTTGTTATTTTAATAATTAAAATGATTTAATCTGACGGGGTACGCACCGCCCCAGGTGCCACCCGAAGGGGGGTGCCACTCGACCAAGACATTGCATACATATGAACACGGTTGTCATTGTTGACGTGTTGTTGTTGTCGTCGTAGTTATTGTCGTTGTAGTTGTTGTCGTTGTTGCTTTTGTTGTTATTTTTTGTCATTGTTATTGCCATTGTTGTTATTGCTGTTGTCGTTGTTGTTGTCATTATTTCATTGTTGCCTCCGTTGTTGTTATTTTTGTCATTGTTATTGCCATTGTTGTTATTGCTGTTGTCGTTGTTGTTGTCATTATTTCATTGTTGCCTCCGTTGTTGTTATTTTTGTCATTTTGTTGTTGTGGTTATTGTTATCGTTGTTAGTGTCGTTGTTGTTATCATTGATTTTGTCATCTTGATGTTATTTTCGCTGTTATTATTATCGTCATTGTTGTTATTCTTGACATTGCGGTCATTACTGTCGTATTATCTGTTGTCGTTGTTGTCATTGTTGTTGTCACTGTTGTTTCATTGTTGCTGTCGTTTCTGTCAATTATGTTATTGTTATCGTCATTGTTGTCGTTCTTGACACTGTTGCCTTTTTGTCATTATTGTTGGTCGTTTTTGTCAACGCTGTTGTCATTGTTGCTATTTTGTCACTGCCGTTGTCGTTGTTTTCATTGCTATTGTGATTTTTAGTCATTATTGCTGTCGTTTTTGGCATTGGTGTTTTTGTCCTTGTCACTGTTGCTATCATTTGTGTCATTGATTCTGTTATTATTATGTCATCATTGATGCTCTTGGCATTGCTGTCATTGCTGTCATTACTGTCATTCTTGTTGTCGTAGTTGTTGTCGTTGTTGTTATTGTTGTCATTTAAGTCATTGGCTGTTGTTATTGTTGTCGACTTTGTTGTCATTTTTGTCATTGTTTTTATATTCTTGTTGACAGTGTTGTTGTAATTGTCGTAATGTTGGTGTTTTCATCAATCAAAGAACTAGAATTAAGTGCTCACCCAGGACAGCGGTCTGCGGCAGCCAATCCCTGATGATGACATTCTCCGGCCTGCCGGGCAGGTCACTCTCAAACTTCCAGAGGACGGTCTGCTTCAGCTTGGCCAGCGACTTCAGGATGGCCTCTCTCTTCTCCACAGGGAGCTGCTTGCTCTTGAGGTTGCTGCCCATACTGAAGAAGACCACTCCGTGCTTGGCGTTGTCCAGGATCTTTTGCAGATCCTAAAGGTAAAGGGTTAAATTGTGAATTAAAGATTGTACAACATATGGGTTTGTGGTAGGAAGTTTAATATTCATTGGAAAACGAACTTTACACGCCATGGTTACGAGATATTCTAATCAGAAAATTTTTTATGCATTCACGGACACTTGCCGCCAAACACCGGGAAAGAGAGGTTGTGATACGAGACACATGCTATCATCACATATGTTGTGAAGTTGATGAATTACAGTAATAAAATGATTGTCTTTGGAATACATGTATATGGAATGTTCGCTTTCCTACTCAAATAGACTAGTGCAGTACAAAACTTGACTTCCCAGTCCTTCGGGTCTGACTAAAAGACGCTGTGTCATGTCGCACATCCTCTAAAAGACATCAATAGATGTTATGTCATATCAGATCTCCTTTAAAATTACGTCAATAGACGTGTGTCACAGTACATGAACTTAAAACAATGTCAATAAAAGTTGTACCATACCACATCACCTCTAAGATTGCATCAATAAATGTTATGTCATTTCACTTCTCCTTTAAATTGACACAAATAGACGTTGTGTCTTATCTGTCTCCTCTAAAACGACATCAATAGGGGGGTGTGTTTATTACATTTTCTCTAAAGCGACGTCTCCTGTAAAATCTCCTGTAAAACAATGTCAATAGACATTCTGTTTATTACATCTCCCCAAAAACAACATCAATAGATATGTGTTTATTACATCTCCACTAAAACGTCGTCAATAGGGGAGTGTGTTTATTGCATCTCCTGTAAAACAATGTCAATAAACATTGTGTTTATTACATCTCCTCTAAAACGACGTCAATAGACATTATTTTTATTACATCACCTCTAAAACGATGTCAATAGGAGGGGGGGTGTTTATTACATCTCCTGTAAAACAATGTCAATAGACGTTGTGTTTATTACATCTCCTGTAAAACAAAGTCAATAGACATTGTGTTTATTACATCTCCTCTAAAATGACGTCAATAGACATTGTGTTATATCCACCTACTCTAAAATAATACCAATGTACACCTACTCTAAAATATAGTAAGTAGACGTTGTATCATATCACACCTACATTTCAAAAGTAATTTATATATTTTCTAAATATATATAACATAACACAAGATAAAAATAATGTAAAAAAAGTAAAAAAAATATATAAGACAAAAGCAGATAATGGGAACCCACTAAGGCACTGCCTGTTTGTTCATGGGTAATATTAACTAAAGTTGGTGGTACAAGAAAAAAATGTAAATTTCAAAGTGAAAGTTTAAAAATATAGGTAATGTATCTTTGAAAATATTGTAGTAACAAAGTGACACATACAAGTTAGTTGATTTTTTGTTACGGTTTCAAGAAGATAAATAAAGTTAGTCTTGAAGTTGCAGTAGAATTGTTAAAGTGAAGCCTGAAGGTTTACACAGAGTTTATAAAAAAAGTGTTTCAACATCTGCATCATTTAGCCATAATTTTAATTCTTTTATGTAAAGTGATATTTTATCTGTTATTTGAATGTGTTTTGATAGAAGATTAAATGTTCGAGGACCAATAAAACTGCCATGTGTTTGCATTAATTTGGTTTTGATTTGGGGAACTTGAAACACACTATTAGACCTTTTTCTAATTCTATTTTCGTTTTTTACGAAACAATTTTTGTTTTTAAATACATATTTAATTGTTTGCAATATAAATAATTTACGGATATTGAATATTTTTGTCTCTTTGAATAATAACTAAGTCGGGTATGTTTTATTTCTATTATACATAATTTTAATGATTTTAATCATTTTAATGATGACATTAAATAGACGTTGTGTCTTATCACTTCTCCTCAAAAATGCTGTCAATAGACTTTTTGTCATATTACTTCTCCTCTAAAATGACTTCAATAGACATTGTGTCATATCTCTTTTTCTCTAAAATAATGTCAATTAAGAACTTCTCCTCTAAAAAGATGTCAATAGACATTGTATCATATTTCTTCTTCTCTAAAATGACGTCAATTAATAACTTCTCTAAAATGATGTCAATAGACATTGTATCATATCTCTTCTTCTCTAAAATGATGTCAATTAATAACTTCTCCTCTAAAATGACGTCAATAGACATTGTATCATATCTCTTCTTATTTATTTATTTATTTATTTATTGTTTTGGAACATTTACAGAGTATTAACAGAAAAAAGTCATTGGATTAGCATTGTAAAAAGCGTACATGTTAATAGTCCACTTAAAAATGTTCACAGAATGCACAGTTTAATAGTTGTTAACAGAAATTAGGAATATCAAAATATAAACGGAGGTATAAAAAGAGATAACAAAAATAGTGATGATACAATATAGAGATGACAAAGATAAAAAAAGATCGATATACGATGTAAAAAAAAAAAAAAAAACAAAAAAAAAGTAAAGTACAAATAGAGTGAAGAACAGCCATTCACATTCAAGTTCAAGATAAGTATTAAGATAAGTATTTTCAATTCTCAATTACATGTTAGGTTAGTCTATTGTTAATTTGCTTTTTAAAGTAAGCGAGACTATTTGCATAGATGTCTATATGGTTACATTCAATGGAATTATACAGTCGACACATCCGAGACAGTGGATTGAAGTATGCAATATTGTTTTTAAATAATTCAAGATGAAATATATTCTGATTCCTTAAATTACGTCTATTGGGGACCTTAATAAGAATATTGCTCAGGCAGTGAGTTGTTTCAAGCTTATCATGAATGATTTTGTATAGACTCATTAAGTCAGCAACTTTTCTTCTTTTTTCCAGAGTTGTAAACTTAAAATATTGGAGTCGTTCCTCGTAAGATTGGAGTAAGGCATTTAGTCCAAGTTTAAATGATAACAATCTCAGAAATTTTTTTTGCACAGATTCAATAGTTTTTGAATATTTTAAGTAGTGTGGATTCCAGATAACACTACCATATTCTAATTTGCTTCTGACCAATGAGTTGTATAGGGTTATAATGGATTGGGGTTTTTTAAATGGTTTAGATATTCTATGTATAAACCCCATCATTTTCAAGGATTTAGTCGTGATATCACTGACGTGTACATCAAATTTAAATTTTGAATCAAGAATGATTCCTAAATCTCTGATGGTTGCAACTGCATTTAATCGAGCATTATTTATGGAATATGCATAATCTTTTTGCATTCTGTTACGGCTGAAAGTCATAATGTAACATTTTTCAATATTCAAAAACATATCATTCTGAATACACCAGTTATGTAGTGTGAAAAGGTCTTCTTGAAGCATAACTTGGTCAGAATCATTGGAAATTTTACGGTAAATCTTTAAATCATCGGCAAATAAAACAAAATCACAGCGTAACATGGGGCCTAGGTCATTAATGAAAATTAAGAAAAGCAGAGGGCCAAGATTGGACCCTTGGGGTACACCAGAGGTTACAATTACGGGAGGTGACTCATACCCATTTATAAGAACGAGCTGTGTTCTGTTTTCCAAATAGGATTTAAGCCACTTAAATAGATCACCGTGAATACCTATACGACCAAGCTTCTGTAGTAAAATAAAATGATTTACTTTATCAAAAGCCTTTTGAAAATCTGTGTAAATAGCATCTACCTGAGTTCTTTCATTAAACGCATTGCAAACATAATCACAGAAATCGAGAAGATTGGAATTTGTGGATCTGTTAGGAACAAATCCATGTTGATTGATGCATAATTGTGGTTTAAAGTGTGCGAATATGGAACTATAGATTATAGATTCAAAGGCTTTTGCAAAACATGATAATATACTAATTGGTCGATAATTTTTCACAGAAGATTGATCGCCAGATTTATGTATTGGGACAATATGTGCATTTTTCCACAAATCTGGGAAAGTTCCAGTAGATAATGATTCGTTAAATATAATGAAAAGTGGCTTAATCAACGCGCTAGAGCAACATCTTACAAACAAAGGAGGTATTTTATCTGGTCCTAGGCCTTTATGTATATCAATGCTTTCTAAACAAGATTTGATAGTTCCCATGCTTACGTTAAGTTTACTAAGATTAAATTGGTTGAATTGAGGAACATTCAGTCCGGAAGTATTTGATGTGGGATTCGACTGAGTATAAACCGATCCAAAATAATTAGAGAACATATTGGCAATCTGCTGTCCATTGTTTGCAATCATAGAATCCATATGCATTGTTTTTGGAATCGAATTTGAATTACGCAATGATTTAGAATAAGCCCAGAAAGCCTTAACATTATCTTTTATCCCACGCTCAACTAGATTGATGTAGGATGTGTAGCATTCTTTTAGCATTTTTTTTTATCTTTTTCTAAGAGTAGCAAACTCGGAATAGTCTATCGGGTTGTTATATTTTTTAGCCCGAAGTCTTACTTTATTTTTCTCTTTGAGGAGCATTATTAGAGATTCGCTAAACCAATTGGGATAGTGATTTCTTACGTATGTTTTTTTTTTTGGAATGTGCTTGTCTATAATATCCCATAGTGTATTGTAGAATAACTGTACCTTATTATTGAGATGACAGTTGTTAAAAAGTGAGATCCAGTTTACATTTGTTAGATCATGACAACATCCTTCATAATTACCTTTTTTGAAGTTGTATTTTACGGGAGAGTGATTTTCTTGTAGGAATTGCATTTTTTCTAGACTTACATTTATTTCAAAACAGGGATGATGGTGATCAATTTTTGATAAGTTAGCTGTCGTTGAAATATTAATATTGGTTTTATCGGAAAGAACAAGGTCAAGAATATTAAAATTTTTGTTAGGTAAATAATTAAATTGGTGAAGGTTGCACATTGAGGCCAAATTGACAAGGGAATGAGCTTTGTGACTAAAATAATTGGATGGAGCTAGTATTATGTTATTATATGTTATGTCAGGTGTCCATTTAATTTCAGGTATATTAAAATCACCAATTATTATAAATTGAGATTTGGAATTAATATGTTGCAAATAAATATCCTGAATATTTTTGATTCGATTACAGTAATCATCAACAGATAAATTGGGGGGAATGTACAGAACACATATATAGATGACCGAGTTTGAATATTCATGCAGTTTTATAGCTAACCATAAATCTTCACCGTCACTTTCCCAAGATGATTTTCTAGTTGTTATTAGATTCTTGTTGACTGCCGCTAATACCCCCCCACCTTTTTTAGATGTAGAATTAGTTGATTCGCGATCTCTCCGAAAGACCAGGTAACGCTCATCAAACAATTCATTACTGAATACTGATGAACTCAACCAAGTTTCGGTGAAGCAGATTATATCATAGTTATTGATAATAACTTCGTTTTTTATGTCATTTGTTTTGGTTCTAACTCCCCTAACATTTTGGTAGAAAATTTTCGTCGTCATAACTTCTCTAAAACTATGTCAAAAGACATTGTATCATATCTCTTCTTCTCTAAAACGAGGTCATGTATAGTCATTATGTCATATCACATTTACTCTAAAATGACCAATAGACCTATCCGTGAATGTGTTAAAATGAACTCACCTCAGGCAGTGGCTTGATAGCTCCGATATGGAAGCCCCCAATCTCTATGGCATTGGGCAGCAGCGGACGCACCGTCCCGATGGAGGGGTGGCTGTTGATCAGGGTGGCCCCCACCTTCTTTTTCAGCTCTGAGAAGTCCACCCTGGCCGCCTCCAACGGGAAGTACTTCTTGTACAGGGCTTCCTGGCTCGGCATAAACATTATCCTGAAAATATACATTTTGCTTTAAAATACTTTCAAGCGAGATTCATCCTCAAAATCAAAAATTCATAAATAGATTACGATAATTCATCTTTTTTTTCTATGGACAGCTGACCTCACATCATGAAAATGCATGTTTCTAATTTTCTCTTTTTTTTAAATGAACATCACAAGTCCCAGCTGCTCCCGCCTGGAGCCAGTGAGACTATGGCATCCCCAATTCTCCCCGCTCCTCCACTTAGCCGTTACAGAAAAATTTGAAATTTAAAACCTAATTCTGCCACCGGACACCCGGTACTATACATTATTTTAATTAATTAATTTTGTAATAACACAAATCATTAGAATAAAATTTATTTGCCCACGCCGGGTCGAACCCGCGACCTTCGGATTGTGAGTCGAGAGTCTTACCCCTAGACCACGCCGGTCGTCCTTGCAAACTTTGAAACCTCAAATCTCAGAACAAGGGGAAGTAAAGTTAGAACCTTGTCCAACCAAAGTGAAGATGTGATATAATGTTTTTTTTTTTTTTTACAGTGAGTGCCGCACAAGAATCTCAACTGCTCCCGTCTGGAGCCAGTGAGACTATGGCATCCCCAATTGGGGTATGTTGTGAGGCTGAAGGTAGTGGGGAGGGGAAGGAGATAGGGAAGAGGAAGGTTGGGAAGTACCTGGCTATTCAGATCTAGTCACCAAACACGGCTAAAGCCATTTTCAAGCAATGTTTCAATTCTGAATGGTGGTCTTACACCAGTGCGATACTGATAGTATCTTCTACTCTGGAACATGCCGCAAATATACTATATATTATTTTAAATGAATTAATTGTGAAATAACACAAATTAATCAAATAAAATTTATTTGCGCATGCCGGGTTCGAACCCGCGACCTCCGGATTGTGAGTCAAGAGTCTTACCCGCTGGACTACGGAGGTCGTCGCTAGTTTCTTGCTTGTATTCCCTATAAATAATATATCACAGTTGTGAATGATGATTACTTGGAGCAGGTGGATGAGTTTGTGTACTTGGGAAGTATGTTTACGAGAGATGGGAAGGCTGACAGAGATATCGAAAGAAGGGTAAATGCAGGCAATTCCACTAATGGAGGACTGAACGCCGTTGGCGCCAACAAAAAACTTTCCAAAGAAGTGAAGCTAGCCGTCCATAAAGGAGTGCTGGTACCTACCCTGATGTATGGCAGTGAGGCATGGAACTGGCAGAGGAAGGATTAAAGTAGACTGAATGCTTCAGAAATGAGATCCCTGAGGCGTATGTGTGGTAAAACCATGTATGATTCTGTGACATATGTGGAGATCCGCGAAAATAAGCCTAATGAGTAAGATTAAGAGAGATGGTTTGGGCAAGTAGAGCGAATGAACAAGGAAAGGAGTATAAGGAGAATATATGACGCAAATGTGAATGGTAGAAGAAGTCGAGGACGCCCGAGGAAGACATGGCACGACCAAGTGAATCAGATACTTGAGTCGGGCCATGTGAAGAGTCGGGATAATAGAAGAGCATGTATGAGATGATGTATGAATGTGAACGGGGCAAGGAGTGCGTGCCAAGATCGTGTTGTTGTCCTCTTTGCCCACCCCTGTGGGGAAATGGCGTTATGGTTAGTTAGTTAGTTTATAAAAAAATAAAAAAAGTAATCGCATTATTTATGAATTTAGGTTTAGGTCACCACGCATATTTCATGTATTAAAATAAAATAAAATTCCAATTCTTACTTTGACATGATCTCGAGAACCACCGCCATGGCCGTGTTGCCAACGCGTTGCATGAGGGTCATCTCGCCCGTGAAGCTAAGGAACGGGTTGGGGATGGTAGCAGGCCACACGGGGTTGCCAGTGTCTCTGGCCAAGAAGTGCATCAGCGTCACCGGAGATATCACCAGCACGGGGCAGTCGTACTTCACACCCAGGCTGGAAGGTTAACATGCTGTTTATTTTTTTTATTTATTTACAGACAAATAGTCCATTAGAATTATTATTATAACACAAATAAGAAACAAAGAAGGCAGTTAAAGGAGAGCACTTAACCAGTGGAGCGACCAGGCGAAATAAATTAATTTGCCTCGATTGCTCAAAATTTCCAGATGATCATTTTTTTAATTTTTCGCCAACATTAAAAAAAAATCATAACATGGAGACATAAAAACTTATCAAAGTGAACCACGCGAATCCTGCATGTTTGTTACTTTGAAACTGCCGTGAGAGAAACTTATTTGAGTCAACATAGAATATTTTCGATTTCTGTATGTTGTCTGTGGTATACAGGGACACGAAAAAGTATCGATACTTTGTGGTATTGATTACTTTTCTTTTCGATACCGATACTTTTGTACTCGATACTTTGTATTCGTTACTTTTACTCAATGAGTACTTTTTGACAAGTATCGAAACCTTTAAAAATTTGGCTAAGCGGCTTATGCTTATGCCACAGTTATGTTCAATCACAGGAAACCTTCTAAAAAATTCCACTGCATTGGTATAATTGCAATATCTCGCCTGAGAGAAATTGCAACACTGGGGAATACGGGCGAGAGATTGCAACACTGAGGGAATACAAGAAGGCGCTGCAAAAAAGCGAAATACCTTTGCACAATGATGTCGTTTCTCACCCGACATACCGCTTAAAGTCTCGAAAACCCTTCTGGACGGAAGGAGAAAGACTCCTTCGAACACCTCTCACCCCAGAAGATAGGTGGAAGCTTGAGTGGCAATCAGCCAATGTCAAAAATGCCCATCTCGTTCAAGATCCCACTGAGAGACAGCCTGAGTTCTCATTGCCTCGCAAACTCTGGACCGCCATCAATAGGATAAGGTGCTCCCATAGACGTTGTGCTCACATGATGCATAGATGGGGCCTTAAAGAGTCGGCGATGTGTGAATGCGGTGCGGTGCAGACCACCGAACATGTGGTCAACGAATGCCCACTCCATTCATTCCCCGGCGGGATTAATGAGGTCCACAGGGCAACGCCTGAGGCCTTAGACTGGCTCACAGACCTACATGTCCCCCTCTGACCCCCCACCATACGAAAGAAGAAGAAGGTATAATTGCAAGCACAAGCAATCTAGTGTGTCATGGAATGAATAGATGGCACTGTCGAATTAGGACAGTAAGTAACTGACATAATATTCAAATTCTTTCTAATCTGTGACTGTGTTTATTTCGCGCTTTGTTTCATAGTTATTTATTTTGCGACCACATGATTGCGGACTGCGATTGATTGTTTATTGGTCCTGCCGCTTGACCGTATTGGATTTATTCAAGTGTAACACTTTTATTCTGTGCTTGTATATTTGAGTCATAATTAGAGGAATGCCGCCAAGTAAGAGTGAACTTTGGCAATATTTTGTCGATACTTTTGTTTCAATACTTTTACGAGTACGATAGGATAATGCATATCTTTTTTTTTTTTACCATTGGTTCCCGTGAGTACTTAGGCCATGCACCCATTGTACTTTCTCCCATTTTACCTCAATCCTTTAACAATAACCCAGTCCCTTTAATAAAGTTCACCAGAGTTGTCATTGGATATGTGGCTAGGTCTTCTGATTCTACAGCAAGTCTCCCCAGGTATCTGAGCCTAGTTCCCACCAGGGCAGGACATTGGCACCATAAGTGAATTGGAGTCTCTTCATCCTCTTCACATTTTCTACATCGACTGGTGCTTTCCACTCCCAATAGCTGTATGTGTCTCCTGAGATGGCAGTGTCCCGTTAGTAGGCCGACAAGTTCCCTCAGCGAGTTTCTGTCCATATCGAGTAGTTTCCTGGTCCGTTTATGAGTACTTTGGATTGTCTCATTTCGGGTGACCTCTCCCATTCCTTCCAGGTCTGGGATTTGACCCACCTCTCGATATGTAATTTGGTGTGGCAAGCTGCTACTCCTACGGCCAGCTCGGATCCCGCAAGTGGTGCTTTCGCCCCTTTCCTTGCTAGTTCGTCAGCCCGCTTGTTGCCCTCAATACCCTTATGTCCTGGTACCCATATCAGGGTTTTTTTATTGATGGTAGCGAGTTCTGTAAGAACGGTTTTGCATTTCATCACCAGTCTGGAGTCGCATCGGTTACTTTCCAGTGCCATAAGGGCTGCCTGGCTATCAGAACAAATAGTTATGTTCTTATTCCTGTACCCGATACGTATATTCTCCTGTGCGCAGGCCAAGATGGCTTCCATCTCAGCTTGAAACACAGTGCAGTGTATTCCTAGAGGTATACTGAGTTCCCTCTTGGATCCCTGTAGACATACCCCAGCCCCCGTTCCTTCCTCCATTTTGGACCCATCTGTGAACCAGATTAGTTCCTGTCTGGAGGTTGGACCTGAAACGATGTCCCACTCCTCCCGGGTGGGGTACATCACATCAAACTGCTGTCTGAAGTAATGCATAATATCAATAGCTTCGTTTCAAGTCCAAAATAACAAATGTGAGAGCTACAAATATTTTTTTTTCAAACATTATGCCGAATCAAAAGATAATGGGCTTTTTTACCAAAAAACAATCGGAGACATTTAAAATGGCGCCAATATATGGAAAAAATCGCTCCACTGGTTATAAGAGATAGGTATTTGGTCTTCATTAAAAATATTTAAATGTCTCTCACCCCAGGTAAACCTCATTCATGAAGTACTCGACAACAATGAGATCGAACTTTACGGTCTTGTCATTGAGAAGCTCCTGGAGGTTATCGCTCTTCAAGGCTCCTTCTATCATCATGGGGATCATGGTGTTCAGGAACCAGATTAGTTTCAGCTTCGAGTCCTTACTCATGTCGAAACCAGGACTGTTTTCTTCTGCAATTAAAAGGAAAAAGGTTGAAAATGTATGAGATCGGTGGTTCTTAACCACTGGAGCGACCATGCGAAATAAATAAATTTATCTCGATTGCTCGAGATTTTCTAGAAGATCATTTTTAAAATTTTTCGCCAACTTTAAAAAAATCATTCCTTCGAATTTTAACATGGAGACCTAAAAACTTATTATAGTGCTATATAGCCAATGAATTATCCTGTATTTTACCCTTTATCTCATATACATGTGTAGGATTTATAAAAAAATCGTAAAGTTTATAACCACGCGAATCCTGCATATTTTTTTACTTTGAAACTGTCGTGAGAGGTACTTATTCAAGTCAACATAGAATATTTTCGATTTCTGTATGTTGTCTGTGGAATACTCGATAAAAAAGGACTTAATTTTAACCGTTAACAGCTGATCAAAAATTCGGCAGGAAAAAAATATTTTAAAAAATTATTTTTCACTTCCTTTTAAAATAGTCTACGAAGTTCGGATTTGCGACATCTATGGTCATAATAGATAAAGAATTTCAATAGCTTTGTTTTAAATAAATGGCTGGCCAAGGAAATGTTTTAAATAATTAAAATAAATGTTTTACGAATGGTAAGAAAATGTGGTCCAATTTTGGGCCGCTATCAATCCCAGAAAAATAAAAGTGGTCCATCTTTCGACCATAATCATCCCTATAAGTAACCCTCACGGCAGTTTCAAAGTAAGAAACATGCTGGATTCGGCGGTTATAAACTTTACAATTTTTTTATATATTTTTTTTAAATCCTACAAATATGAGATAAATGGTAAAATACAGTTCAATTCATTGGCTATATAGCACTATAATAAGTTTTTATGGCTCTATGTTAAAATTCGAATTTATGATTTTTTTAATGCTGTCGAAAAATTTTAAACATGATGTTCTGGGAAATCTCGAGCAATCGAGGCAAATTGATTTATTTCACGTGATCGCTCCAGTGGTTAGGGGAGATTCCGCTTCTACGAAAGGACAAGGAATTGTCCTTAACTTTAACCTTAACCTTTACCTTAAACTTTTGGCAGTGAAAAAGATTAAAGTATAAACTAGGTTAAGGACAGCTCTTTATCCTTAAAAAGCGAATTAAAACTAAGAATAGGCCACTTGCATGGATTTCATAACGACTTGGAAAAAATCGTGTGGTTAGATCTTTTTACTAACATTACGAAAATGTTAGTAAATTTTTTTTGAAATATACAGTTTTTTTATTTTTAAATAAATAAATCCATTATTTGGGCTCGTGACGTCACTACATGAAAATGTCCCGTCTCCAGAAATGTTCCTATTAATTTTGTAAAATTCCACACTGATTTTTTTTATTTTATATGGCATCACTTTGATTTCAGGTGAATTTTTGAATTCGTTCACTAGATTTATTGTTTGTTCTCTGCGAACTTATCATTTGGTTTGACTTTTTGACAGATGTTGTGAAGAGAACTCCGTACATTTTAGGTGTCGGTACGTGTTTTAGAGGTATAATGGTTATGGTGCTGATTTTAACAAAATCAAATTTTATAATATTCTTATTATTATTATAATTTCCAAGTACAAGTATATTACATTGGATTTAGTAATATATACCTACGTTGTACATTATAATGATTTATGATCAATAAGATGGATTAAGGAAAAAGAATATTTATGACATGTAATACTTTTGGTATGCCTCGTGCCATTCGTGTGGAAAACGTTTTTTTTTTTTAAATGATTTTCGGCTATGTAATTATCGTTTTTTCACACCTATAAAATGATGTCCCGTCTTTCCGGTTTATAAAAAATGGTCTGATTTTTCGGATTGAAATTTTCAAAAAATCACCAGGGTTTCAAAATTACGATTAAAAAAAAAACTTAATGTCTTAGAATATTTGCCTAAACCGGAATTTTTTTTTTTAAATGTTATGCAAGTGGCATATTGGTGAGGCATTTGTCATAGTAAAATGAGGGGTTCTAGGTTCGAGTCCCAGTTACGACGGTTATCTTTTTATGTCTTGTTCTCTTTCTTATTTTCTTGTCTTAAAAGAAAGCACTTAAGATAAAGAATCACTCTTAGATGATGGACATTGTAACGCTACCAAAAACGTTGGCTACGGAAGGAAGGAGTCTAACAAGAAATAAAAACACAAAATAATCACAGAGAAAATGTTTAAATGTTTTACCTTTCATTAGCGATAGTGATGGAATTCCAACTTCCCTTTTGAAAGCAGATTTGGCGTCAGGAAAACAGCTTACGAAAGTAATCTGAAACACAATTTTAATGTGAAAACGTTTTTAACCCTAGATCACAAACCTTCGTCGAATCGACGACGCAGGATTAAAAAAACCGCGATAACTTTTGCGCGCGCGACCGTAATTCTTTCATACTCAGGCCAATCTCAATCGCCCCTTTACTTCTGCGATAGACGGTAGTGCGGACGATGGGGGAGTCCACGAGCGCTAATTCAGCAACCATGGCTCGTCGCATCGACGACGGTTGGTGATAATGTGACTTTTTACTTTTGCTAGATTTTCACCAAATTTTTATTTTATTAGTTAATTCAAGTCTTTGTTTTTGATATTTAAATAGTTTTTTTTTTTCAAAATTTAGTTCAATAACTAATTCAAATACCAACTTTAAAAATGTAACAATTGTTGATTTTGCATGGAAACTATGAACTCATTCATAAGGCTGTTGATAAATAAATTAAATATTTTTGTTCATCTAAATATAAGAAACTAGCTAACCCGGACACGCGTTGCTGTGGCTAATAAAACACTTTGTAAAATCCAACCTTTGTAACCACCGCCGTCTTTAAGTTTATCGCGAAGAGACAGAGAGATGCCGCGGAAGAATTTAATTTATAATACGTAGAGATGGTGTAAAAGATTATAATAATGTGCATGAAATGCTTGGGATAACTGACGTATTTAATTTAAGTATCCGTCTAAATAACTTCAATTACCGCAATGTACGTGACCATTTTTTTAGAAGATAGAATGGGTATAGTAAGCTATCCGTAAAAGGTAGATATATGCCTTCGCGGACTTTTTTGTAGATCTATAAAAGAGGAATATCCCACCATGCATTGTTTTGTTATATCCCAAAACGATTAGGCAGCGTTTTCGATGAAAGCTAACAGGCGGCTTGACTTTTTCCGATACTTCTAACAATCATCGTTATGTTTCAACCAATTTACACAAATCCTTGACAAATATCATACATGAACCTTCCTCACGAAACACTCGGATTTGTAACCCGGATTTGTACCGATTTATTACATATTTCCCTTAAACACGGTAAGTTTTAAAGCTCTTAAAAAAATATATGTTATTCTTGAAGATAATATCTAGACTTTGCTTGCGCCGAAACGCAAATTATATAAAATTCCCTCGATAGAAAAATATCGCAAAGTATGCTCCAAAAATTATTATTAACACGTTTGTTTCAGTTATTTTACAAGTTATATGTATGAAGAAATTCACAGTGTTTCTTTAAATGCTGTTTAAGATAATGCCCGCGAGATTTTTGCTCTATTTTAAACCAGTCGTGTTTTATTAAACATTTTCGCAATTTTCATATCGATTTGGTCGCTGTAAATGTTAGCGCTCTCCTCTAACATTCGTAATTTCGTAACTCTTCATCTTCTTCTTTTCGGGCCCGGTTACAGAGCCTTAAGCTGAACGTCGACTATGGAAGTGTGGGCGCTTCTGGCCCATACTGGAGCACAGTATTCAGCTGCTGAGAAAACCAGGGCAATGGATGCCGGATGTCGCATCCCCAGCTAGTACCAGCTAGCTTATTGACTAAGTTTAGTCTTGTCCTGGTTTTTTTGCCCACTGTTTCCATGTGTTTCCGGTAGTTCAGGCTCCTGTCCAAAGTTACTCCAAGATAGCGGGGATGGGGATCGTGGTAAATATTTTTTCTATCAAACTGAACACAGAGTTTTGCGTTTGCCTGTGAATTACTGAGATGGAAAGCTGTCACAACCTTTTTCGACCCATTTGGCTTTAGTCACCAATTGAGGAAAAATTACGTTGTTAGTAAGTAGTATGCAAGTGCTTAACAGGATAAAACAAAATGCAAAAAAATAGGTTAGTAAGACAAAGATAAATTAAACAGTGCAAACAAAAACTCATTCATGAGTGAAAACTCATTCACGCCGCCTCATCCATGAGGCGGCGTTGCATCTGTAAAAACCTGCAAGCACCTGCATAAAATAGAGAACATAAGTAATACAATAAATCTCAAATCAATTGGCAAGTACCAACAAAAAATGTGAATGGCTTTCGGACACTTTTGTGTACAGCCAGCAGTTGTTGCAAAGTAAAAGCGGATGAAAAAATAAGTGGGTGACATCCTACCTCGTGTCCCCTCTCATGCAGGATATCAGCAGCCCCCTTGCCGAGGTTGTAGTGACTCCTGGCGGGCATTGGCACCATCACCAGGATCTTGTAGGACAGGACCCCACTAATGCTGACAGCCAGGAAGGCTGTCAACAGCAACACTTTAGAAAACGCCATGTTCAGCTCTTTGTACCTGAAAAAAAAAATTTTATTGTAAAAAAAATGTTGTACTAATCTTTAACAGGGAATAATCAGACACAACTGGAAATATGTCATTTATAAATTTCCACAAAAAAATATAAATTGGTTTCGATAGATCATCATTTTATTTAGTGAAGTTTTTAATTTTTAGAAAATTAATTAAAATTAAATTTGTAATGTTATTATCGAGTTCTGCAAGTATTTTAGAATGTATTTTAGTTACAGCTGTTTCGACGTGTAAGGTCATTTTCAAACTGTGGTGAAGCCACTTACGGACGACCTATTAATAATATTTTAAATGTTAATTTTTGAAGTTGTCTAAATTGATTTATTACTGGTGAATCCAATTTGCAGAGATACTAATTGAGAGAGTGATTACGAACATAAACGATGTTATAAAAATAAAAACACCTCTTCAAAATTCGCAGAACATCTCTAAGTGAATAATCACGTTCCACTTAAAAACAAACAACCAAAACCATTACATATAGAGCGAAAGGGTCTTAGATTAAATTTGCGTGAACAATTAGAAATCAATAAACGAACGAATGACCCCAACATAACGCTAAAATTATTTATTCCCTACTACTTAGTATGTTTACCAAACCTAAACAATATAATGCACTTAAATGAGTCGTAGCAATAACGTCATTCTAAATCAATTAAGAAAACCCCTACACTTAGTGCAAGGGAAACCAAAGGGAAATATTCTGAATCCCACATAATCACTCTCTCAATTAGTTTCTCTGCAAATTGGATTAACCAGTGATAAATCAATTTAGACACCTTCATAAATTGACATTTAAAATATTATAAATAAGTCGTCCGTAAGTGGCTTGAAAACAGTTTATAAATGACCTTACACGTCGAAACAGCTGTAAGTAAGTAAGTAGTCTCTTTCAACGGAAGCAATCTTCCGAACAAGCCCTCCATTGATATGCTTGGTGTAACCCTAAGTGACCAGCTCAGGTATGGGGGCTCCATCGAAGCCAGAGTAAAGTTAGCCTCCCAAAAACTGGGCGTACTGTACAGGGCCCGCAGATACTTTAATAGTACACAACTGCTAACTCTGTACAAATCGCAAGTGCGCCCCACGGTTGAATTTGGCAGCCACCTTTGGTCTGGAGCTCCAAAATACCTGAAAAATACCCTCGACTCTGTGCAGAAACGGGCGGTCCGTTTGATAGATTCTCCCATCTTAACAGACGGATTGCAATCTTTAGAGCACAGGCGTCGGGTGGGAATGCTATCCTTGTTCTACCGGTATTACAATGGAAGATGCTCCGAGGAACTAGCATCATTGATCCCTTCGGCACCGGTGCATAGTCAGGAAACACGCCAAACGCGTGCCCAACATTTGTACACAGTTGACATTTGTCACATGAGAACGGGTCGTTTCTTCGACTCGTTCTTGTGTTCAACAGCTCGGCTGTGGAATGATTTGCCGGCCTCTGTGTTTCCTCCTTCCTACAACATGGGTCTCTTCAAGACCAATGTTCATTCCTTCCTCTCCTCAAAAAGACCCTCCACACAGCATCCCAGATGACATAGGCCCTGAGGGAAATTATTTTCCTCAGGGCCTCCTGTGTGGAGTTAATGTAAAAAAAAAAAAAAAGAAACTAAAATACATTCTAAAATACTTGCAGAACTCGATAATAACATTATCAAATTTAATTTTATTTAAATTTCTAAAAATTAAAATTAAACACAAAAACAATTAATAGTGAAGTTTGGTTTTAAAATTTGAAAAAATGTGTTTATCTTTATTATAATAAGATGATTTATTTATTTATTTTCGGGAAATCGACAGTTTACATTTTTCCAGTTTGTATAATATGTTTGTAGAGCCAAAATAAAACCAATTATGGATTTCGTCCTAGTGACTTTATCATTGATTAAACAGCATAATAAAAAATTAGAAATAATAAAATTTATGATAAAAGAGTATGAGACCAAAAATTTTATAAGACATAAGATTAAGTATATACCTAATACTAAAATTTACATAAAAAAATAAATTATACAGCCGGTCGTTGGTAGATTTGTTAAAATTTCAAACAAAATATTGTATTATATAACACACATCTCAAATCACATCAGTGTTTTCAATTATTTAGGAAAGATGCATTTCAGAATTTTAATTTTATTTAAAACTGAAATTGTTTCTCCCTGAGTGTCCTTTCCCATTCGTCCCGTTCCCCTTCTGCCTCCCCTTCTTCTCCTGCGTCCTCTTCCCCTCTCGCGTTCTCACTCCGTCACCTCCACCTTCCCTCTTCCCACTCCACTCCCCCCCCCTTCCCCTGTCCCGCGAACCCCCCTCCCGAGTCCCCTTCCCCCTCCCAGGTCCCCCTCCCTGGTTCCTCCCCAATCTCTCCCTCCCTCCCGCTTTCCATAGCAATAGCCGCTTCCTCGCGTGCCACCAATAGCAATTTTTTTATACAAATTTCATAATGCCAGAGCTCACCTGAAGTTTTATAAAAACCTTGTCCTGACAATAACGAACACACAAAAAAAAGAATTATCCAATTTGGTGCAGTCGTTCGAAAGTTATGCGCTTAGCAACGCATTCAGCGATTCATTTTTATAATATTATAGAAGATAAAATCAAAGTAATGAAAATACTTCAATTTGTCCATTTATTTACGGTCTTGCAGATGAATATGTTGCAGACTTTTTTTACTCTCTTATTTTGCTTAGACATTATTGAAAGTAAATACTTGTGATCAAAAAATATATACAAAAAGTACACAAATTCAATAATTTTTATCATCAAGCGTTTGAGCAATTTTATTGCTAACTTGAATGTAGGTATATTTTGATTGAAATAAAATCAGATTTTCGTTAATAGTTAAAAACTAGCATTTAAGGTAACCGCTCCGCAGGTTTTTATGCAGGCTTTTGGTTCGGCTTCGCCCAGTTAGTGTTGGTGATCATTTTGTAAATCCAATAGGAACTGGTTCCAAAATTAGCCCGTTCATCGTATCCACTGTCAACGTGTCAACCAGTGATGGTAGTCACCGCGATAAACCGGGTCAGACGATGACATCATATGTAATATACAGCCGCTTGATACAACTGAGTATTACCGTCAATCTTTCTAAATCCGGGAGATACTCCAGGTTCACAAATTCGTAGAACTTATACCTAGGAAGGGCACGTCCCTTTGCGTCTTGCCGACAAAAGTGGCGTCATCTAGTGACGAATTCTTGGATTAGAAATCGAATTACAATGGTAACTTTGTCTGAAATCCATGTAAACAGATGTTTATATGGTGCGGTGGGTAAATGCGTTGGAAGCCGGATTCTTAAATTCAACCACGCAGATGCAAGGCTATTAATAATGTTCAATTCTGGTATGGAGAATAATCTATCTTTCTCATCGGAGCCGCCCTTTACAGTTGCAAAAGTACGATCGCAAGACCATTTTTCGACGAAATTTGAATAATAAGTACAATGCACATAAAGCTACTATATTGGAAACTAGCTTTTTCCCGCGGCTTCGCTCTCATGGTATTAGGGGATTCTCACTCCACCTCCTCCACCTTCCCTCTCCACTCACCCTTCCCCCCACTCCACTCCCCCCATTTATGTTGCTAGCTAGGAAGGGGACGCGGGGGGGGGGGGAACGGGGACGCACGGGAAAGGTGATTCAGGGAGAAACAATGTATTTCTTTGAATATGGCGTTGCAACGCATGCCGGAAACCAGCTAGTTTAAAACATTTCTAAGCCATCTAATTTAAGTCGCCTTCTGCTATCAGAAGTCACACTTAAGCAATTGACCTAATCAAGTTGTACACGGTGTTCGGAAACTCATGGTAAAAGCGAGTCACATGGAGAAACCGAATACACTTTTTTTTCGATCTATCTCCATTCTCTTCGGCAACTAAAGGGTTAAAAAAAAACTATTGAACCGGGAAGAATTTATAACGGATCGAGAGAGACTCGACCCATCGCCTTGCACCGCAGTTGGAGGGATGGATTCATGCGTCCCTCATACCTTTTTCCTTTCCAGAACTTCTTATCCTTCGCTTCCTTAAAAATACCCTCCACACAACCCCTAAGATTACCTATGTACATAGGCCCTGAGGGAAATTATTTTTCTCAGGGCCTCCTGTGTGGAGCTAATGTAAACTAAAATTAAAATAAACTAAAGTCGACAAGGGTGGGAGGCTACGAAGCATCGCAAAAAGAGGAGACCGATTATACTATCTCATTCTATAGACATATTCTCATGTAATTCAAGTACCTTGAAAAAGTATGTCATAGCTAACATTAAATAATTATTTAACCGTATTGCGAGTTATTATGTTATTGCTGTGAATCACGGGCGTAGCCAGGTTTTAGTTTCGGGGGGGGTTCAAGAAAATAAAAATCAAAAGTCGTGTCGGGGGGGGGGGGGTATTGTCGGACTTTGTATTTGTATTGAAAACTTTTATTTTCTATATACATTGGTTACTTAATTTTTTTTTTAATAAAATGAAAGTAACAAATGTATATAGAAAATAAAACTTTTCTAATGTTGATATCTTAACTTTTTGGGGTGGGTTTGAACCCTATATGGCAAGGTACTGTTTAATGTACAATTTATTTTGTGTACTGGCAATTTTGAATGCTGGTCACACCGGAAAGACTAGATGTAGTTCCAAATGCTACCGCAAAATCATTCCGTCCCGAATTGCCCTGGTGTGTACAGCTATCAGATTTAGCCCCGCAACTTTCTGATATTAATATTGTTTCGCGATTGTGTTTGACTATTACAATAAAAAGAGAATCTATTAAAACCTTCCAATCATTTATTTAACTCCCGTGACACATATGAAAGTGTTGATTTGGTAAGATTAACACCTACCATACCCCAAACCCCCCCCCCCCCTGGCTACGCCCATGCTGTGAATCCTTTCCAGTTACATGCTTGTCATTTGACTTACTATAATAGGCCACTTGCATGGACTTCATAACGACTTGGAAAAAATCGTGTGGATAGATTTTTTTACTTAGCTTATGAAAATGTTATTAAAAAATTTTAAAAATGTACAGTTTTTTTTATTTTTAAATAAATAAATCCATTACTCGGGCTCGTGACGTCACTACATGAAAATGTCCTGTGGTCGAAAATGTTCCTATTAATTTTATAAAATTCCACACTGATTTATTTTTTTTATATGGCATCACTTTGATTTCGGGCGAATTTTTGAATTTGACATTTAACGTTCACTAGATTTATTGTTTGTTCTATGCGAACGTATCATTTGGTTTGATTTTGTGACAGATATGTTGAGAAGAGAACCCCGTACATTTTACGTTGTCAGTACGTGTTTTAGAGGTATAATGATAATGGTGCGGATTTTAACAAAATCAAATTTTTATAATATTCTTATTATTATTATAATTTACATGTACAAGTATATTACATTTGATTTAGTAATATAGACGTTGAACATTATAATGATTTATGATCAATAAGATGGAGCAAGGAAAAAAATATTTATGATATTTAATATTTTTGGTATGCCTCGTTATTATCCTGTGCCATTTGTGTGGAAAACTTTCTTTTTTTTTAAATGATTTTCGGCTATGTAATGATCGTATTTTCGCACCTATAAAATTATGTCCCGTCTTTCCGGTTTATAAAAAATGGTCTGATTTTTCGGATTGAAATTTTCAAAAAATCGCCAGGGTTTCAAAAATACAATTAAAAAATAAATAAAAATACAGGATGTCTTAGAATATTTGTCTAAACCGGAATTTTTTTTTTTAAATGTGATGCAAGTGGCCTATTGTGTTCACTCTGAGTTGTAGGTATGTATGTACATATTGCTATTGTGGAGTGAGAATAGATTTTGACTACTTTATGTTTTGAAATTTAGTAAGCAGATTATTAATTTATATTATAGTTTATATTGTGTTTTTATATCTTTTTTTTACAATTTTCAAGGATATATTTTTGTTAACTTCTTACGGGTACAGGACCCTTACTTTTTTTTACTTTTGAATTATAATTTTAATTATTTGAAAATCTGTTAAGTATTGGATATTATGTGATATTAATGTTATTATTATAGTGTAAAACATCTGTTGATTTTCCACAATAAATAAAATATTAAAAAATAAATAAAATAAAAATTCTCTTACAGGCTAAATCCTATAGTTGTATATGTTTGTCTCATTTTCGTTTCATCTAGTTTCAAATCACAACGGTGCTAACGAAGTTTTCACTTGAAAAGTGTCGTAAAAACGATTCCAAAAGTCGTATTCACCATTTTCCCGCTTGTACTACGAATTTCCGATCACCGTGTTCGTATTACGATATCATAAATGAAGTTTTGACCTTGCATGCTCCGCCAAGTTATTATTTTAATCTTGATCAGAAACTGAAAACAAAAAAAAAAACAATGAACAGCCATCTTTTGATAAACACAAGAAGTACGGAATGTGTTTGAAGTGAAAAGTTCTTTAGCACCGTTGTGATTTGAAACTCGATGAAACGAAAAATAGCGACACTAAAAGAGAAATATACACATCTATAGGATTTAGCCTGCGATAATGTATGTGTGAATGCGGTGCGGTGCAGACCACCGAACATGTGGTCAACGAATGCCCGCTCCATTCATTCCCCGGCGGGATTGATGAGGTCCACAGGGCAACGCCTGAGACTCGCAGACCTAGATGTCCCCTTCTGACCCCCCACCATACGAAAGAAGAAGAAGAAGCTTGCGAGAGAATGAGAAAGAATAATCGGTCTCCTCTTTGCTTCATGGTCTCCCCACTCTTGTCTACTTTAGTTTTCTGATGGTTTCAGTTCTACCGCGAGTGAACTGCACACTTGTTGAAGTGAAAACTTCCTTAGAGCCGTTGTGATTTGAAACTCGATTAAACTAAAAATAGCGACACTAAAAAGAGACAAACACACATCTATAGGATTTAGCCTGCGAGAGAATGAGGTAGTACATTCAGTCTCCTCTTTGTGCGGTGCTTCGTGGCCTCCCACTCTTGTCTATTTTAGTTTTCTGAAGGTTTTACTTGTACCGCGAGTGAACTGCACACTTGTTTTTTTTATTGAGCGCAGTGAAGTCCAATAATTTTAACTCGACCGATTTGCATTTCGTCTGTCTGTAAAAATGTTTGTACGTTCCGCTTCCGTTTCAAGATGGTGAGCGCTTTAAGCCGCGGCATTCCGAATTTCTACCGTTTTATAACATATTCTTGAACACTTTAAGTTTTTAAAATTTTTTAAAATATATGTGTTATTTATTAAGATAATATCTATGCATTTACTATGCCGAAAAGGCAATTATATAAAACTAGCTGGTTCCCGGCATGCGTTGCTATGCCATTTAATAAAGAAATTATTTCTCCCTGCGTGTCCTTTCCCATTCGTCCCGTTCCCCTTCCACCTCACCTTCCTCTCCCGCGTCCCCTTCCCCGCTCCGCCTCAGCCTCCTGCACGTTCCCTCTCCCCACTCCACTCCCCCCTTCCCCCGTCCTGCGAATCCGGCTCTCGAGTTCCCCTTCCCCTTCCCCTCCCACCTCTTGCAAACCTCCTACCCGAGTTTCCATCCCCCCTCCCGCATTCTATACATTCAGTCCCGGTATATTCAGTTTTCAAACAGCTTGCGTGCCACCTATTGCAATTTTTTTGATACAAATTTCGTAATGCCAAAGCTTACCAGTAATTTTATACAAACCTTGTCCTGACAATAACGAACACAAAAAAAAAGAATTATCCAATTTGATGCAGTCGTTCGGAAGTTAAGCGATCTTTTTCTATCGAAGAAATTTCATATAATTTGCGTTTTGACGTGGGGAATGCCTAGATATTATCTTCAAAAATAACACATATTTTTTGAAGAGCTTAAAAACTTCAAATGTCTAAGGGGGGATATGTAAGAAATCGGTAGAAATTTGGGTAGTAGAGGCTTAAAGTGTAAGTAAGGATTATTTTTTCAAATGTGAAACTGTCGTGGTTATTTGGAATTTCTTAATAATTTTTTTTTCAGACACAATTTGAAAAAAGAATTAGGTACATTGTCTAGTTTGTATACTGAACGTCTGTTGAGGGTGTTTAAACCAGGCAATTTTAACAATTTTTGGAGATTCCTAACTTCTATAAGAAGTAACTTGTCAAAAAAGTTAAACGTATGCAACACGCTAGTGGTCGAAATCTATCCATCTATATCTATCTATAAATTCTATCTTCTTACATATAAAAAGTTTATTGTTGTAATATTCTTTTCTGTGAAAATAATCTCCTACTGACCAGCTATTTGCAGTAGCTTAGTGGGTATAAATTCCCATTGCATGTCATTTTTATACAGTAATAAAAAATAAAAAAATAACTAGGCTGTTTTATTTATATACGTAAGGTATTAGTTATTTTGATCAAATCGAATTTTAGTAATTTTGTGATAATTTCAGCCACAGTTATTAGTTATTTTCAAGCTTACTTAAGACGAAACAATATTCTAAACTCTAAAAGAAAGCAAGGCTCGGAAGTTCTCTGGCTTCAATGGACCACCCGTACCTAAGGTGGTTATTAGAGTTACGCCAAGCATATCAATGGAAGGCTAGTTCGTAAGATTTATTTAAATTATACAAATAACTTACATCCAGCGTCCATCCCTTTAAAAAAAAAAAAAATATATATATATATATATATATATTACTAGCTTTTACCCTCGGCTTCGCTCGCATGGCTAGGTGGAAATACCACTGATTCATTAATTCATTCATTTATTAATTAATTCATTCATTCATTCATTCATTCATTCATTCACTGTTTCATTAATTCATTCATTCTTCATTCATTCTTTCATTCGCTCGTTCATTCATTCACTCTTCATTCATTGATGTATTCATTCATTCTTTCATTAATTCCGTCCTCATTCATTATTCATTCATTCTTCATGCATTATACATTCATTATTCATTGATTCTTCATACTTTATTTATTCACTATTCCTTCATTATTCAATCATTCTTCATTCATCCTTCATTAATTGTTATGCAATTCATCTTATTATCACCCAGAAGGAAACATATATCGATTTTTATATATATAATAAACCATCGCTGGCACATCAAATCCCAAAAGTTTCATCGCAATCAGGATCAATCAAGTTAGGTTAGGTAAGGTTGCATAATTTCATAAAGCCAGAACTCATTATTGCATATAGAAATTATTGCTGGCACGCAATCAACCAATCAACCAATCGGATGAATGGTTTAGCAACGCGTAGACATCTCACATATTAATTAATATTTATATATTAATATTTATATATATACAAATCGAAATATGTTTGTTTCTGGGGAAGTGAAATATGTAGAAATATCTCATATGTATAAATATATAGCTTTTGCCCCCGTCTTCGCTCGCATAGTATTAGGGGGGGTTCCCACTCCGCCTCCTCCACCTTCCCTAACCCCACTCCACCTTGTGTCACGGTGTTTGTGGTCGCCGTCCCCCGAAACGGCTTGACAGATTTTTATGAAATTTTTTATGTATATTTGGTAGGTATGAGAATAGGTTTTAAAGTATATTTCATACCGTTAGGTGATTTGGGTGTCCCTACCCAGAAAAAAAATTCTGTATTATTGACAAGTTTTTTTTTGTTGTATTTTTTTTTTATACCTATGTATGTTTGTGTCCGCAAATCACTTAAAGTAATCGATGGATTGACTCAAATTTTTTACAGAATGTTGCCTATTTTATTTTCCTATAAAGCACTTGCATACTGCTTTCTAACAACGTATGCAGGGACACTGGAGGTCTAGATTCGTTCAAAATAAATAAATGTAGCTTTGTTTAACAAAAAAATTAGAATCTTGCGAGAGCCTTGAAGGAGTAACCATCTGTTACCTATACCAGGGCGGGTAAGTGGTGGATAACCTCCACTGAACGTTGCCTTTTAGCAGAAGAGTGTTTCCATGTATAATTGTAAGCTCTGGCATAATGAAATTTGTATAAAAATTTCTACAGTTGGTGGGCGAGTGGTTTGAAAATGTGTGTATTTCATATATTTTAGCGGCAGGGAGGGAAGGCAGGAGGGGAAGAGTAACGAAGGAGGTGGAGTTCGCGGAAAGGGTGACGAGAAGGGGAAGGTGAAAGGGGAACGCAGGAGGGGACGCGGGAGGGGAACGCATGGGAATGGACATGAAGGTGGAAACAAGTTATTTATTTGAATGCCATAGCAACGCAAGCCGGGTACCATTTAGTATTATATAAAATACTAGCTGACCCGGCCACGCGTTGCTGTGGCTAATAAAACACAACGTCATCTACTGGATGGTTGTCCAACCTTTATAACCACCGCCGTCTTTGAGTTTATCGCGAAGAGACAGATACATGCCGCGGAGGACTTTAATTTATAATACGTAGAGATGATGTGAAAGATTATAATAATGTGCATGAAATGCTTGGGATAACTAACGTATTTAAGTTAATATGGATTAACACTGTATCCGTCTAAATAAATTTTCAATTACCACAATGTACGTGACCATTTTTTTAGAAGATAGAATGGGTATAGTAAGTTATCCGTAAAAGATAGATATATGCCATCGTGAACTTTTTTGTAGATCTATAAAAGAGAAATATCCCACCATGCATTGTTTTGTTATATACCAAAACGATTAGGCAGCGTTTTCGATGAAAGCTACCAGGCGGCTTCACTTTTTCCGACACTTCTAACAATTATCGTTATTTTTCAACCAATTTACACAAATCCTTGACAAAATACATACCTAATCATTCTTCACGAAAAATTCTATCTATTGGTGAAAATCGCATGAAAATCCGTTTAGTAGTTTTCGAGTTTATCGCGAACAGACAGACAGACGACGCGGGGGACTTTTATTTATAATACGTGGAATAGAAAGAAAGAATAGAAATAGAGATGTATAGAAGAGAAGAGATTTGCAATAGTGTCAACTTCCAGAGAGTAAATTATGTATTGTCCCGGGGTTATCTGTGAAGTGCATTTTTTTTCGTTATCAGCATTCAATTACAATAATTCAGAGAGCAATTTTCGATACATCTGAAGAATCTAAGGTAGAACAAACCATAATCTAATTGTGAGCACTTCTTGAGGCGATGCGCATACTTGAGCCACTCACGCGAGTTTTTGATAATAATCTGTATACTAGCTGCCCCTGAAAATGTTGTTCTACCATAAAAATTATTTCTGGTGTCCATTAGGGATAATTTGGTCAAATATAATAATTATTATTATAAGCAATAATTATCAGCCTGAAACACTCATCAACATTGAAAAATCTTCCGAGAAAAGATACTTGCCGCCAACGGGACTTGAACCCGTGTCCTTCTGATTGCCGGTCAGCTGCTCTTGACCACTGAGCTATGGGGGCTTATCAAATACCCGCCAAATAATTCAATATATACTAGTGTTTCATTCAACGATTACTGCTTATTATATTTTTTTCACCTGAAAACAACCAACTTTATTTTAAATTAAAAATAATAATTGGTCAAATATACATAACAAATGCCAAATGAAATTTCATAATGACGCGATGCTTCTTGTGAATGATTTGCGTATGCATGGATGAAAGTTCGATGAGGCGTACCGCCATCTGTCATTCAACAATTACGTTCTGTTTTAAATACGAACGACGTTCTCTGTTCTTACGAAAATACTAAAATCGCGATTAAAAAATGGGAGGGCCGCGGTTAAAAATGGGAGGGTAGGGGTAGGAGGGTAAAAAATTGGTGTAATACGTAGTTTTTAATTACAAATATTAAAAAAAAAATGCAAAGAAACTATTTTGTTAAAAAAAATTAAATAAAAATTCTGGATTGGGACACCCTAATCACCTTTTTTACATGAGCTCCATACAGGAGGCGCTGAGGAAAATAATTTCCCTCAGGGTTTCCCCTAGAGGGTTTTTTTTAAGGAAAGGAAGGAGATGAGAGTTCTGGGAAGGAAAAGGGTTTAAGGGGTGGGCAGGAATCTGGGCTTCAGTACGTCCTGGTCATCCGCCTCCAATACCTAGACAAACCTCACCCCATGAATCCGCGGTATGAAATATGGGAGGAATGCAGATCCCGCCAATGTGGGGGATTTTAATAAAAATGCACTTTCTAGATGAGAAAAGTGTGGAAAAGTTGAATAAAAAAGAAATTAAGGTGCGCTTGGCAAAATTGAGGGAGATACAGCCGTTTAAAGAATGAATAAAATGACACTTCGTGAACTTAAACTACGCCATTTTGTTACTATTATGTTGGTATCTCAGACTTGCTATTAACCTGTAATCGGCCGGACACTCTCATTTGCGCGCAGCTTTTGCGCATGCGCGAAAAAATATTTCGAAATAAAAAAGTTTGTCTGCGATTTTGACCCTTCTATGTACAGAATTTGTATGAAAACAAGGTCAGAATCGCTTGCGCCAACATCATTGATGATATAGCCGACTATAGAACCGGTTGATACCATTGTAGCCGACTTCATGTGATAGATGAGACGCGTAATTATGAATTTTTTCTAGCGGACTTTTTTTAAACGATTTTTTAAACTATTTTTTAAACTGTTTATCACCTTCCAAATTAAAGTAACCTAACCTAAGACTACGCTAAACATGGTTTGTGTAACATGGTTTGTGCCCCTTTATAACGCCTACTCGCGTCAACGCAAGAAAAACATCCCAGTTTTCAAATAGTTTAGCGGCTATGCTAGGTTTGTGTAACATGGTTTATGTAACATGGTTTGTGCCCCTTTATAACGCCTAATCGCGTCAACGTAAGAAAAACATCCCAGTTTTCAAGTAGTTTAGCGGCTACTCCAGGTTTGTGTAACATGGTTTGTGACCATTATTAATTGTGTTTTTCATAATTACGCGCCTTATTATATATCACACGAAGTTGGCTACAATCGTATCAACCTTCGAATAGCAAGTCTGAGATACCAACATAATAGTAACAAAATGGCGTAGTATAAGTTCACGAGGTGTCATTTTATTCATTCTTTAAACGGCTGTATCTCCCTCAATTTTGCCAAGCGCACCTTAATTTCTTTTTTATTCAACTTTTCCACACTTTTCTCATCTAGAAAGTGCATTTTTATTAAAATCCCCCACATTGGCGGGATCTGCATTTCACCCAAAATTTCATAAAAATCGGTCCTGCTGTTTCGGAGGAGTGCGACTACAAACACCGTGACACGAGATTTTTATGTATACATATAGACTTTGATTATATAAATGTATATAATCAAAGCATATAGATAAAAATGAATTTGCGTAGGTACCTATTGCCATATTAAGAATAGGAAATGTTTTAAACTTTCAAAATATCTTCTTTCCACCCTCGCAATGATTTTTGGATCATTACAACCACATGACAAAACATCTGAAAAGTTTCTTAAAAACTCTTAACAAAATTGAGAATGACATTTTCCAAACCAGTAATGGTTAAATCAAATTTAAATTTTCCGATAAATTCTTTATTTGAATTTATTTAAAGTACTCCCCTTTGGTACTCAAGTGCTCACCCAAATCGAATACTTTGAATCTAATCAAGAACACAACGATAAATTCTTAGACCTTATATTTTACAGTAGTCGCGAAACAAAAGTTTCACATAGCGACGACCCTCTCCTTTCAGAGGACAGACACCATCCAGCCCTGGAATTCGAAATGTCATTCGCGATTCAACCAAAAATTAAAAACAACAAAGAGCGTAGGCACAATTTCAGGAAAGCTGATTTTACTCAAATTAATAATGACATTAATTGTATTCATTGGAAGTCTGAAATCGCGAATTTATCAGCAGAAGAAGCAGTAGACTGATTCTATGTAATAATAAGCAATGTAATTGATGAGTTTATTCCAGTATTGGCACGACGAAATGACAAATTCCCCATATGGTTTACTCCCGAACTTATTAGCTTATCACGGAAAAAAGATAAAGTTTGGCTCAAATGGAAGACATATAAAGGTCTTTCTGACTATCGTAAATTTTACTTTTTACGTGCTACATACAAAAAATTGGCTAGTGAATCTCGAAAGTTATTTTTCGACAACATCGAAAGTTCATTGCAAAATAATATTAAATGTTTTTGGTCTTACATATCCTCATTAAAATCATCTGATGGATATCCTGCTACTATGTCCTTCGAAGGGCGCAAATCTAATGATGCCCAAGAAATCTGTAATATGTTCTCTGAGTTCTTTAAGTCAACATTTGAACCCTCCTCTATCAATGACTCAATTAACATTGACCAACTTGAGGCCGTTCGGGACTCTGGACTTACGCACATTCATACCATTGAACTAACGTAACAAGAAGTGCAATCAAGTTTAAAGTCGTTAGATATAAACAAAGGTGCGGGTCACGATGGAATACCGGCGTTTTTCCTCAGGTCTGCTGCGTCGTCACTGTATATTCCACTTACCATAATATTTAATAAATGCCTGAGTGACGGGGTTTTCCCTGATAGGTGGAAGTTGGCTTATATTATACCAGTCCATAAGGGTGACTCACGTCAAAAAGTCGAAAACTATAGGCCAATATCCATTCTCTCGGCGATCCCTAAACTCTTGGAAAGACTTGTCCTTGATAATATATATCCCCAGCTTGCCACCAAAATTACAGAACAACAACACGGGTTTGTAAAAGGCAAATCTACCATGAGTAATTTATTAATGTTCTCAAATTTCTTATTCACTAGCATGGATCGAGGCCACCAGGTAGATGCAATATACTGCGATTTCAAAAAAGCTTTCGACAAGGTTGACCACCTTATTCTTATTAAAAAAATTATGTTCAACGGAATTAGGGGAAACTTATTACGTTGGTTTGTCTCATATTTGACAAAAAGACAGCAAACTGTATCATTACGAGGACATACCTCTACGTGGGAACAAGTTACTTCTGGCGTACCACAGGGGGTTATTTATACTTTTTATTAATACTGTTACTAAATGTTTCATGCATTGTTTATTTCTTTTGTATGCCGATGATATAAAAATATTTGCCATTGTTAGGAATTTAAACGATTGTCTGCTCATCCAAAGCGACTTAGTAAGGTTCGAAGCATTTTGCAATGAAAACAAAATTTACCTAAGTTACAACAAATGTAAACAAATAAGCTTCACCAAAAATCACAACGCCATTATACACAATTATTGTATTGGTAACTATTTACTCGAGCGCGTTTACTGTATAAAAGATCTAGGCGTACTCTTTGATTCTAAACTCCATTTCGATGCGCACATTGAGAATATTGTGAATAAAGCTTACCGCATGCTAGGATTTGTCATCAGAAACAGCCGCGAATTTCGAAAACCTGAAACTTATCTTCTACTTTACTACACGCTGGTCCGTTCTCAACTTGAATACTGCACCTCCATATGGACACCACTTTACGGTGTCTATAAAGACAACATTGAAAGTATTCAAAAGAAATTTCTGCAATACCTCAATTACAGAATGAGCGCACCTAAACGGGGGTACATAAATATGCTCTCGAATTATAACGTCTCCACTCTAACTAACCGGCGAACATACCTTGACCTCATGACGCTTTATAAAATCTGCAATTACGTTATCGACTGTCCTGACCTACTGAAACTAATAAACTTCAAATTACCACCCAGAGTAACAAGGCTTAACGACTTATTCCACATTAGACGGACGCGTACAAATGCTGGTGTCAGGGATCCAATCAGAAGAATGTGCGAATCGTTTAATCAAAATCAAAACCTCAAGGATTCCGACTTATTTTTTGATGCACGCAGTACTTTTAGTAGAAAATTGAAGGCTGTTTTCCTACAAAGTACAATAACTTAGACATTGCTTGGTTTATAATTTTAACTACCTTTCTTTTTTTTTAAATTTCTGTATGACATTATTTTTTATCTATATATATATTTGGTCTTACGATCAAAATTTTTCCAAAATCAATTTGTAAACTTTTATAAGGATATTGCGCTTTTTTTTCCATCTCACTATTTGTAAAATAATATTTTATTATGTATATACATAATAAAATATTATTGTGTTATTAAAATTAACACTGTGAATTTTTTCATACATATAACTTGTAAAATAACTGAAACAAACGTGTTAATAATAATTTTTGGAGCAGACTTTGCGATTTTTTTCTATCGAGGGAATTTTATATAATTTGCGTTTTGGCACGGGCAATGTCTAGATATTATCTTCAAGAATAACATATATTTTTTAAGAGCTTTAAAACTTACCGTGTTTAAAGGAAATATGTAATAAATCGGTACAAATCCGGGTTGCGGGCCCTTAATCTTTTTTACTCCTACCATCGTGTAGAATCACCTCCCGAAGTTAAGAGCGTTTAACCAGCCAGCGGACGAAAATCCAAATTTCGTCAAAAGTTGTTCTTACGATCGTGCAGGGCGGTTACAATGAGAAAGCTTAATTGTTCTCCGTACCAGCTTTTTAAAATTATGACTCAATATCGAATTTATTTCAATCCAAATTAGCTTTATATTATACCTTCATCCAAAAATGCTGAAAAGCGTGATGATAAAACTATTAAAATAATGTACTTTTTGTAATTATTTTTTTATTATAAGTATTTGTCATTTTTCAATAATGTCTAAATTTAATAAGAATGTAAAAAAAATCTGAAATATATTAGTTTGTAAGTGCGCAAATAAATACACAAATGGACCAATTTTCGCCAAGAAACACATGTACGTACATATTTTTTTATGATTTTATTGAAACTAAAATTAAAATTCTAAAACATGCGTTTGCTAGATAATGTATTGATTTATTTTACTGCATGATTATATTATTTGAAATGGGTGTGGTATAATACAAAATCTTTTTTGAAAATTTAACAAATCTGCCAACGACCTATGGAATAACCTTATTATACTAAAAATTTTAAAAAATTCTCAAAATTTATTACATGCGAATGCTAGAGAAAAGAACAATCTTTCGAAATCCATTTATAATTTTTTGTGGAAAACAGTCAATACGTCTAAAATCTGATTTGAAAGTGACATATTTCTGGTTTTCTCTGGTAATGCCCTCTTAATCCACTTTACCCCCGGTCGCCCCGGACACCCTGTATAAAAATAATTGCAATAGGTGACACGCGAGCTGTTTGAAAATCTGAATGTACCGGAACTGAATATATCGAACGCGGTAGAGGGGAGGGGAATGCGGGAGGGATTAATTATAAGCCAATTAAAAATACATGCAAGTGTCTCATTGTGTTCGACTATAATTGGTTCTACCCACTTTGACGACGTCAAGGTAAACCGCCTTGAGAATAACAATTTAACGAATCATATAATTGTGCCATGGTGCATAATTATTATAACACCATTAGCGCAGACGCATTGAAAAATCACGGGTTATTATAATTATAGGATTTGTGAAGCTAAAAGTATTTATTAAAAACAACACATTTAAAAAATATATTTTCTACATACATTTACAAATATCCTTTAAGTATAACTTAAAATATATATCTTTTGCTTTCCTACCCAGGAACCGAAGTCATCCACGCTCCCAACTGAGCCAAACCCCGAATAGATAAAATCGACATTTTTTCGTATATTAAGGGCCCGCTACCCGGATTTGTACCGATTTATTACATATTTCCCTTAAACACGGTAAGTTTTAAAGCTCTTAAAAAAATATATGTTATTCTTGAAGATAATATCTAGACTTTCCCCGTGCCGAAACGCAAATTATATAAAATTCCCTCGATAGAAAAAAATCGCAAAGTATGCTCCAAAAAATATTATTAACACGTTTGTTTCAGTTATTTTAAAAGTTATATGTATGAAAAAATTCACAGTGTTTCTTTAAATGCTGTTTAAGATAATGCTCGCGAGATTTTTGCTCTATTTTAAACGAGTTGTGTTTTATTAAACATTTTCGCAATTCTCGCATCGAATTTGTCGCTGAAAATGTTAGCGCTCTCCTCTAACATTTGAAATTTCGTATCTCTCCATCTTCTTCTTTTCGGGCCCAGTTGCAGAGCCTTAAGAGTAAACACAGTGGCCAAGATTTTTTTTTTAATAGCTCCACGGAGGAGGCCCTGAGGAAAATAATTTCCCCCCGGGCCTTTGTCATCTTTGGGGATGCTGTGTGGAGGATATTTTTAGGAAAAGGAAGGAGATAATGTTCTGGGAAGGAAAAAGCTGTGAGAGGTGGGTTGGAATCTATTGATCAGTTTGTCCAGGAGTGACGGACGTATTAATCTATTCCTCCCACTGCGGTGCAAGGCGATGGGTCGAGAGAGTCTGGCTGGAGAAATCAGAAGGCCTCCCTCAACCAGTCTCACCCGATCCGGCCCGCTACGCAGTAGATGGGCAATTGCATCAAAAGACCTAGACAAACCTCACCCCATAAAACCGGGCACCCCTGTTAAGTCACCAAAGGTAGCGAACCACTTGGGGTGACCTATGCACAAAGTAAATGGCTATAGGCAAGTGATTCCCCGGGCGGCGGTAGCCATACCCGCCTCCCAAATTGTATAATATAATAATAATACCATAATCGTAGAATAATAGGTATTTTACCAAACTTTTATTGTCAATGTTGTTGTCATACTAACACACATTGTATCTTGTATTTCCCGCTAAGCACTTGCGTACTGCTTTCTAACAACGTATGCAGGGACATTGGAGGTCTAAATTCGTTCTAAACTAAATGTAGCTTCGTTCTTTCAAAAAAATTAGAGTCCTTGCGAGAGCCTTGAAGAAGAAACCATCTGTTACTTATACCAGTTACTTTACCAGGATGGGTTAGTGGTGGATAACCTCCAATGTCACTGTCGACCCCGAATACTGGGTGAATGGGAAAACTGCACCTCAGGCTGATAATCTATCTATCTTCCTCTTTCAGATAAAATCTCTACGTATTATAAATTAAAGTCCCCCGCGCCGTCTGTCCGTCTGTTCGCGATAAACTCGAAAACTACTAAACGGATTTTCATGCGGTTTTCACCAATAGATAGAGTGTTTTGTGAGGAAGGTTTAAATATATAATTTGTCAAGGATATGTGTAAATTGGTTGAAACATAATGATAATTGTTAGAAGTGTCGGAAAAAGTCAAGCCGCCTGGTAGCTTTCATCGAAAACGCTGCCTAATCCTTTTGGGAAATAACAAAACAATGCATGTTGGGACCTTCCTCTTTTATAAATCTACAAAAAAGTCCGCGAAGGCATAATATATCTATCTTTTACGGATAGCTTACTAAACCCATTCTATCTTCTAAAAAAATGGTCACGTACATTGCGGTAATTGAAAAGTTATTTAGACGGATACAGTATTAATCCTTATTAACTTAAATACGTTAGTTACCCCAAGCATTTCATGCACATTATTATAATCTTTCACACCATCTCTACGTATTAGTCCTCCGCGGCATCTGTCTGCTCTTCGCGATAAACTCAAAGACGGCGGTGATTATAAAGGTTGGATAACCATTCAGTAGATGACGTTTTGTTTTATTAGCCACAGCAAGGCGTGGCCGGGTCAGCTAGTAAAAAGATAAAAATAAATCGCCGAAATGTATGTATGCGCATAATTTCCGAACGACTGCATCAAGTTGGATAATTCCTGTTTTTTGGTGTTCGTTATTGTCAGGACAAGTGTTATGTACCCAACTATCAATTTCACATTTAAACATAGCTTTGCATACTTGTCAATCTGCCATTCTAAAGTTGTGACTTTCCATTGCATATCGAATGTTTATTTAGATATCATCAGAACAACATCCATTATCTTCTTTCAAGTAATTGTCATTATCAGAACTAATCAAATATTCATATCAATAGACTTCATATTAACAAGTAACTTTCAATAAGCTTTTATTTGTTTAGACCCATACTTAATACATAACATATACGGGGTGTCCGGGGGTAAAGTGCATTAACTTCGGGAGGTGATTCTACACTTTGGTAGGAGTAAAGGTAAATTTTCGGGATTAGTGTCCATGGTTATTACGAATAATTTTTAGAAAAAAACTTTAGATTCGCCCTAATCACTATAAAAGGAAACTTTTTGCATCACGGCTGGCGGAAAATAATGCATTTTAATTTTCAATGTCGTTAAATAAAATTTCACTTCGCGAACCGACACTATGACAGCCCGCCCGCTGCCGCCCGCCATTTTGTCACTGTTAAAATACGTTTTTGAATGGTTTGTTTGGCTACGCAGGGTTTGTGTAGCGGGCTTGTGTATGTTATCTTTACTTTAAAAAACAGCCTACGTTTTTGAATGGTTTGTTTGGCTACGCAGGGTTTGTGTAGCGGACTTGTGTATATTATCTTTACTTTAAAAAACAGCCTACGTTTTTGAATGGTTTGTTTGGCTACGCAGGGTTTGCGTAGCGGGCTTGTGTATATTATCTTTACTTTAAAAACAGCCTACGTTTTTGAATGGTTTGTTTGGCTACGCAGGTTTGTGTAGCGGGCTTGTGTATGTTATCTTTACTTTAAAAACAGCCTACGTTTTTGAATGGTTTGTTTGGCTACGCAGGTTTGTGTAGCGGGCTTGTGTATGTTATCTTTACTTTAAAAACAGCCTACGTTTTTGAATGGTTTGTTTGGCTACGCAGGTTTGTGTAGCGGGCTTGTGTATGTTATCTTTACTTTAAAAAACAGCCTACGTTTTTGAATGGTTTGTTTGGCTACGCAGGTTTGTGTAGCGGGCTTGTGTATGTTATCTTTACTTTAAAAACAGCCTACGTTTTTGAATGGTTTGTTTGGCTACGCAAGGTTTGTGTAGCGGGCTTATGTATATTATCTTTACTTTAAAAAACAGCCTACGTTTTTGAATGGTTTGTTTGGCTACGCAGGGTTTGTGTAGCGGGCTTGTGTATGTGACAAAATGGCGGGCGGCAGCGGGCGGGCCGTCGTAGTGTCGGTTCGCGAAGTGAAATTTTATTTAACGACATTGAAAATTAAAATGCATTATTTTCCGCCAGCCGTGATGCAAAAAGTTTCCTTTTATAGTGATTAGGGCGAATCTAAAGTTTTTTTCTAAAAATTATTCGTAATAGCCATGGACACTAATCCCGAAAAATTACCGGAGTAAAAAAGATAAAAAAACTTCTTCTGAAATTCCAACGTTTTTTTCCATACAAAAGAGATACCTACTAAAAATCCTTAGTGTAAGGTAGCACTTACCCAAGTTAGCTTGCCGGGCGCATTTGTTGCAACGTTGCTTGGTGTGATTTGGCCTGTATCCATGGAAACCATTTGTAAACAACATCAAGACCGAGAATTTGACGTTTATACAGATCGTATGTATTAAACCAAATGTAAAGAGATACCGAACTGCACTTAAATAACAATTGAAGGCACGCTTTTAACGATTAAATTGTTATAAACTAATTGAACACTTAACTAATGTCATCTTTTTTAACTGGTTTAACAAATTTTCAAAATGTCCACCTTCAGCTTGTAAGCAAGCATGTAAACGTAAAGTAATATTATTATCAATTCGTACTAATGAATGTCTGCCCGTTCTTTGTTGGTAAAGTAAGGCATTGACCTAACAATTCAATAACAAAATTACGCGGTATTGGCACAATAATTCAATGATAAAATTACGCACAAATAAACACCATTTTAACAGCTAGGCAGGTTAGGCATGTCTACAACTAAGTAAACAAAAGAAGGTCTGAAAAAAGCATGCACTGAATGAAGTTGTTCCTTTAAGTCAGTCTTAATAAATACACACTAGATAAAGACACATTAAATCAACAAGTTTTGACTAACAACAATAAATTTTTTAAAGTGAAACACTACTACGCGAATAAAATTGTTACATTCGAATTCAACACAAACAATGAGCGCTTGGAGCGGGGATTTGTCAACAGTGTAAAATAATAATGCCGCCCGCACACGCTGGTCTAATTTTATCTATTTACCCGAAAACTACCCCTAAAAGTTGGAATTTCGAAAAAGTTATCTATCTTTTTTACTTGTACTAGCATGTAGGATCACCTCCCGAAGTTAATGTTGGAGTTTTACCTACCATTAAAACTCTTATTATGTTGTCTTGCTTATCCAGAATATATAATGTGTATAATGTGAGATATCAGCCCTATTCCCCGCCAGCGTCGGTCTTATCCATTGCTTTATCTTGAATTTCCCGCCATTCCTCTGCAATTCCCTTCAGCTGTCAATTGTCGCCGTGCAGTTGGCATCTTGAGATGCCGTGTTAATTCAATTTGGACTCACCAAGCAGAGCTTAAATATATTCTGGATAAGCAAGACAACATAATAAGAGTTTTAATGGTAGGTAAAACTCCAACATTATGTGTGTCGTTGCTTATCCAGAATATATAATGTGAGAAGTGTTTGTTATCGCTTGGTGACAATTCTAAAGCCAAAATTGTGACTATTACTGTATTGCTTGCAATAACTTGGTCAAAGACTGAGAGTGAATGGGGGGATTCAGCACCTCAACATTGAGACCTCTGATTTGTCTATATTTCTTGAATGTGTTTTCTGAACTCCAGCTTCCTCTTTCCAAAATGGTGTCTATAGGACACTCTTCCAGCCAACTTCTTGAAGCTGCAGCTGATCTCAAACTCCCAGGAGAGGCATCAATCCCAGCATCCTTCAAAATTGTTTTAATCCATCCACCAATAGCAGTTCTCGAGGCTGGCCTTGCAGGCCCCAACGTGGAAATAAACAGACATTCAACACCAGCTTCATGTCTTCTGTTCTCACCCAAAGACATAAGCTTTCTCAACCAGAATATGGACTCTATATTACGATCCTCTGCTTTGTAAAGCTTCCAACCAGACTGTCTATGTGTAGAGGTGTCCTTCTTAGAACCAAAAAATTTGGCAATAATACAATGTGATCGTCATTGTCAACAAGATTATCAGAAGATGCATGTAGTAAGGTCAGATCCTGTACTTGTCTTCCTGATGCCAGAAGTAAATTAACAGAACATCTACGAGATGCTTCGAAAAAAGTCAGGTCATTTGAAGGATTCTTACAAAGCTAAGACACCAAGTGTCCTGGATCCCAAGTAAATGCTCTAAGCTTCTTATTTGCAGAAGTTCCTATACCTCTCATCACTTGCTTGACCAAGGGATGATTACTTATCCTCAAATCGCCTATGGGGTCATACAAAACCGACACTACAGACTTGTGAAGTGCTATAGTATTGCCTTTCCTCACTCTTAAGTATACTAAAAAACCGTGCCAGCTGAGATCACGAAGGGTTATTAGGACATGTATTATTAATGGCGCACCATTCCTTCCAGCTCTTCCATGCCATGTGATAAGTTGGAAGCTTAGGTTTGCGCCAACCCGCATTCAATAGAGCTTTTTTCTTGCTGTGACCAATCGTTCAAAGCTTCACTCCACCCCTAATCTTCCACACCTGTAGTTGGAGCTTCTGGACCTGTTCAAGATGAAGTCCTGTCGATAAGTCTATCAAGTTGTCGACCAACATGGGTATTATGTGAGGTCGGTCTAGGGCTCTTCTCTTTAGGTCTGGTAACCAAAACACTTTTGGCCAATTTGGGGCTACAACCAGGTACACCCCTGATGATTTGTTCAGATGTGCCAGCACTCGTGGCATTAAGCAGGGGGGAGAAAAGATCCATGCCAAGGGGAAATTCCAACTCCTGCTGAACACGCTGTGAAGCATTGCTCTCTTGTCGTGGGAATCTATCGAGACACACTGATCCACGAAGTGAGCCCTCGAGGGAGCGAATAGATCCACTACTGGACTGCCCCTAACTTGTGAAAAACAGCTCTTACCGCTGGGGGTAGAAGGTGCCATTCTGGTAATGTCATCCCTCAGGATAGATGATCCGCGAGGCCATTGTAGCGTCCCGGCAAATACTGCACTTGTAAAGAGATTCTGTGCTTGTCCAAAAGCGCAAGAATCTGAAATGTTAGATGAAGGAGACCCATCGACTTGGTGCACCCCTTGTTCCTCAAGTAGGCTATGACTGTCCTGTTCTGAACTTCTCAAATTCTGAGTCAGAGACGTTAAGGCATTTAAGATTGCTGTCATCTCCTTCATGTTGCAATATACCCCCCTCTAACTGTCTATCCAACAACCCAACAGAGGTACATAGTCGATCAGGGCTCCCGGCCGTGATCTGCCGCATCCGTAGTCAGAGAATGTGTTGGGCTGGGAAAATGAAGAGTTGAAACATGATCTAAGTTGATCATCCACCATTTCATTTCTGACAAGACCTCATTCTTTATCAGAGACTTTTGCTGAGGGGTCAGCTTCAGCATTAACTGTAATTGTATCAGCCGAGTATGAAGTCGACCTCTGGGGACCACAAAGGTAGCAAAATTCAACTTTCCGAGAATACTCTGAGCTCCTTTCAGAGTCCATCTTCCTTTTGTCACGGATCTCTGAAGTGAGTTCCAAAGACCTTGGCGTCTGTATTTGTTTAAGGACTTCTGTTTCAGATGGGGGTTCTACACAATTCCAAGATATTCCACTGACTGTGCTGGCTGACGGACACACTTTTGGAAATTTACCGACCAACCTAACCGCTCTAACAATTAAAGAGCTTCTCAAGCTTGACTGAGGATCTCTCTGGTCTGATGAGCCAGGAGAAAGTCGTCTAGGTACACAATGATCCTGATAGCCTGTCTACGCAGGATTTCTGCAATCCAATTTGTGATAGCTTTTAAATTGAAGATCGACTGTTTCGAGCCTTCACTCGTTTGAACCAGAAAAAGTGTTGATAGGAAGGTGGCATTGTCGTCAGCTCTTTCCATGTACCATCTCTCATCATTGTCATTTCCGGGATTACTTTCGTTTTGAACCTCCTTGCGGAAGATTGGCTTGGACTTATCAACGAGGGCTCTTGGATGAATGGTATGCGGTATCGTCTTATCATATGTAAGATGGTCTCTGGGACACCTAAGGCCTGCCACTCTCTCCAATAATCCTGTAGTCTAGTTGACCCGCCCGAAATGGTTGATAGTCACCTGTTGAAGCGGCCACGAGAGGTCTGCCCCCTCGCGCCATGCTTCTGTTCCCTCCCCTTACCCCTCGTACAGGAGGAATATTGGGGGTTTCGCCCGTGGTCTGCCCGCCGGGGAAACGAGGGAAATGCCATATTTTCCTTTGATGTTTGCTTGGGGGGAAGGCAACAACCTCCTTAGATGTTGAAGGGCGGTTGTGCGCGACACCTGTTGAAGCGGCCACGAGAGGTCTGCCCCCTCGCGCCACGCTTCTGTTCCCTCCCCTTACCTACCCCTCATACGGGAGGAATATGGGGGGTTTCACCCGTGGTCTGCCCGCCGGGGAAACAAGGGAAATGCCATATTTTCCTTTGATGTTTGCTTGGGGGGAAGGCAACAACCTCCTTAGATGTTGAAGGGCGGTTGTGCACGGCACCTGTTGAAGCAGCCACGAGAGGTCTGCCCCCTCGCGCCACGCTTCTGTTCCCTCCCCTTACCCCTCATACGGGAGGAATATGGGGGGTTTCACCCGTGGTCTGCCCGCCGGGGAAACAAGGGAAATGCCATCCTTTCCTTTGATGTCTGCTTGGGGGAAAGGCAACAACCTCCTTAGATGAAGGGCGGTTGTGCGCCGAGTGGCTACCCTGAGGTAGACGCACTGGACTAAAGCACTTTGCTACACCACCTAGTTTCTGCAACTGGGCAGAAAGTGCTTCTTCCCCAAAAGGATGAGTGGTAGAAGGAGGAATTCTGCTGAAGAGCCTCCGTTCCACTCCAATCTTACAGCTGTCCATTGTTCCTGTAAAGACCTGACAGGGAACCTTCTGAACTGCTTTCCCATTTGATAAGTTTTTTGGAGAGCCTGTTGAAAGCACTCTCTGCTTCAATGAGGCATGCAATGCCAGCATCTTTTCCATGGCCGTAAATATTGGTGAGGCGATGACAAATGCCAGCACCTCGCAGTTTACCTCCAGCTCCTTGAAGCCTGGATCAGCCAAATATTCCTTTAAAGCAGATGCATAGCGGACATTGGCCCACTCGCCCGAGTTTGTAACATGCTTGAAACTGTCAAAAGCAGGACCAAACTTTTATAAATAAAGCTGAATTATAGATAAGTCTAACTACATCAAATTGCGTCAAACGATTATCAAACGAACATGAATGTCATGATTTCGTATTTGTAATTTGAGTATTTTAATATGACATCGCCGATGGTCATATTTCATTAAAAAAAAAATCGATTACTTAAATTCCAAAGGTGGAAAAATGGTTAAATGTGTCTACAATTGATCCATAAATCAGGTAATTACGTAAGACAATACATTCAGCTTAATTTATCTTTAGTATGGATATAAATGGGTCGCTCCCAGCGGCAATGCCGGCCGGGCCAACACGTGACAGGAGTGGAGCAAGCCCCGAACATCCCGTCACATTCAAAAAACCAGTTTAATAACTGGTCCCGTATTGCGGGAACTATCAGATATTAAGCTGATAATACACTTATCTTAGCCAACAGGCCGAGAAGCGATTGCTAATCGGCGCGGCGTCCTTCCGTTTTCGAGAACGGGCGACGCAGATTTATATAGCGTAGGTAGTAGGAATACGCTAATCTGTCAAAAATGTTTGCACTAATCACTTGCACTAATTTTTCATAAAATTACGGAATTTGCGGGTAGCAACAGATATTATTTTCGTTAAAACAATTACGAACGAAAATTTTTTCGACCGGACGTGGGCGAAACAACGCCAAAATTGAATTAACACGGCATCTCAAGATGCCAACTGCACGGCGACAATTGACAGCTGAAGGGAATTGCAGAGGAATGGCGGGAAATTCAAGATAAAGCAATGGATAAGACCGACGCTGGCGGGGAATAGGGCTGATATCTCACATTATACACATTATATATTCTGGATAAGCAACGACACACATAATGCACTTTACCCCCGGACACCCTGTATAATAAGACATTTCACCATTGTTCGTCAGTGGTATTCTAGACTTTTGTAAGGATTGTATTTATACGCCGTGTTAGAACTTAGAACACTAAGGCCTATTTATAACTGTTCAACATATTGTAAAAAGTGAATAAATAAATAATAAAACTTTTTAAGGCTTTTCCTCTCAGGACCTTAACACAAGGTACTGAGAAGCTCTGGCATTATGAAATTTGGTTCCATGCCAACTCAGAATGAAACCAACTCAGAAACTCCTCAGAAAGGTCATTAAAAGCTATGAAAAAATAATTTGAAAATAGCCGGTAACCCTTACCTAACTAAACCTATTTAACCAATTTTTTTGTATTTTTTTTTCATCACTCTTAATGACCTTTCTGAGGTGCTTCTTAGTTGGTTTCATTCTGAGTTGTCTGGTCACCATGAAATTTGTATTAAAAAATTTCAATAGGTGGCACGTGAGCTGTTCAAAAACTGAATGTACCGGGACTGAATGTGTGGAATGCGGGGGAGGGGAGGGGAACTCGGGTAGGGGGTTCGAAAGAAAGGGGAGGGAGGGGAACCCGGAAGGGGGATTAGAAACTTTTTTTTTTTTACATGAATACCTCACAAGAGTCCCAACTGCTCCCGTCTGAAGCCAGTGAGACTATGGCATCCCCAATTGGGGTATGTTGTTAGGCTGAAAGTAGTGGGGAGGGAAAGGAGATAGGGAAGAGGAAGGTGGGGAAGTACCTGGCTATTCAGATCTGGTCACCAAACACGGCTAAAGCCATTTCAAGCAACGTTTCAATTCGGAATGGTGGTCTCACACCAGGGCGATACTGGGAGTATCTTCCACTCTGGGAGGGGAGGGGAAGTCGGGAGGGGAAGGGGGGAGTGGAGTGGGGAAAGAGGAAGGGGAGGCGGAAAGGAAGCTGGAAGAATGGGAAAGGACACGCATGGAGATACAATTTATTTACTAAATGGCACAGCAACGCATGCCGGGAACCAGCTAGTATCTAAATAAAATCGTCAAAATCGAGGTTTTGTATTACCCATTTTTCCCCTCCAAAAGTGGATTGACTTTAAAAAAATTTCTTACCAACTGTATTAGAGGAAATGTATTTTTAAAAATACATTGTCTTATTTGTATAATGAACGTCTATTGATGGAATGAGCTAAAAAGTTGGCCTTCACCACTGAATTAATTTTGTACAAAAAATTGAAAACCTGCATTGGTGTACTAAATCTATTGTTACTTTTGAACCGTATATTCAAATGAAATAATTTCTTTAAATTTGTTTACATATTGGATTAAGGTAAAGTAAAGCATAAAAATATATATTTTTTAATATTTAAATATGTGTAAATAAGGTTACAAATATAACCTTCCCCTTTTTCGTCAGTTTTTTTCCACATTTTTATTCACAAAGTTACAAAAAAACATAGGATTCTTAAATCGAACAATAATTTTTTTTTTTATATATATATGTATACTAATAACTATTAAAATAATTGTCTATGATAGTCCTCAAAGCAATCAGGGGCGTTCAGGGTCACACCAAAAGCCTAGAACCACTCGCAATTTCGAAGAAATTAAATGGCGGCTGGCTGCATACAAAACTTGGAACACAAATATCAGGGAAAAACATAAGAAACATATTATTGCCAATTGTATGAAATTAATGATTTTTTTATTTTTTTTTTTTTTAATGGCTCTTCACCCCAAAAGAGTGTTCTGGCCAGTGTCAAGTGAATGCTTTTGTGAGTGTAATTTTGTGAGTGTAATTTTTGGTTAATATTAACTAATTTAGTTTTAATAACAAGAACCTAACTACATTATATAATAATACTATACAAATAATAATAATAATAATAATACGCAAAATTATTACAATAAGAGAAGATTTTAATTAAACATAACAAGGAAATTAAAAGATATGCTGACACAATTTATTGTGCGTAAAAAATAAAATAAATATAAATACATGAAACTTAACTTACAGTTACAAATTGATGCTGTTAATATTCAGGAAATTAGCCAAGACTTTATACACGCGTTTGTTCACAGAAGATAACAGGCATGCAATGTTGTAGGGAGGCAATATACCCGAACTGATTAGGTGAGGGAAGAAATTTTTGTATGAATTATTTAAAGGACAACTGAAAAAAATATGATTGAGATCCTCTTCACCAAGACGACATTCACACATCGCAGAATTCTTAATATGAATTTTTGTCAGGTGAACATTGTGGCAGCAATGCCCTATCCGCATGCGGCAAATGGATGATGTCGAGAATTTGTTAAAAGAAAGTCTTGAAAACCACGGTTTTGAAGGAATCGTTGGCTGAATTGTGAAAAAGCTATATCCTTTTGATTGACTAGATTCTTCCCAATGATTCTGCCATGTGGAAATCATGTTTTCCTTCAATTTTATGAAAATGTCATCGGTGTTTAAAAATTTATATAAAATATCCCCCGAAATAATGGCATCTTTCGCCAATGAATCGGCCTTTTCATTTCCAGGGATACCGCAGTGACTAGGTATCCAAGCCAAGATGATTTCTTTGCCAGAGTCGGTTAATTTATGAATTAAAGTGCGAATTCCAACACAGAAATCGTCTTCTGGGTAATGGAAAGGGGAATAGTTTAATTTTTGAAGTGCACTCAGGGAATCGGAGAGAATTAAGAATTTTCCAATGTTAACATCGTCAATGTATTTGAGGGATTCAAAAATGGCTATACATTCAGCAGTGAAAACGGAAGCCTCTTTTGGAAGTTTAATTTTTCTATCGACTTGATCTGATGGGCAGTGGAATGCCGCTCCCACATGGTTTGATAAGGGAGACTTGGAACCATCTGTGTAAATAATTTTCCAGTTGGAATATTTCGAATTTAAAATTTGGATAAGTTTTGTTGGAGCTTCGTGATTGTTAATTATGCCGAGAGAAAAAAGAATATTTGGTTTACACAAATGAATACGAAAGGAGTTGGCATATAAAGGAAGTCTGTCTGATGGATTTAAGAGGGGTTTATACGAACAGTACGTATGGAGGCTTTTAACAAGAAGAGGGATTGATTTGTTCCTCCAATATGGAAGTGATTTCACTTGAGCAGTGAGTGCAGTAATTTTGTCTTTCAGTGGGTGATTAGAGAGTCTTAAGCATTTAAATAAAAACTTGTCAGCCAAGAACTGTCTTCTGAAATGAAGAGGAGCCTCCACAGCCTCCACTTGTAAAGCGTTAATTGGGGAAGAACGCATTGCTCCGATAATCAATCTTAAACATTGAAATTGAATACGGTCCAACCTTGCGAGGTTCTTTTTAGAAGTGGGTTCAATGAGGAATGACGCGTAATCCAAATGACTCCTAACATATGCGTTATAAAAAAGTTTTTGGGTGAATGGATGACTTCCCCACCAGACCCGTGAAACGGCACGTAAAGTGTTGAGGCCAGCTTGACATTTGTTAATGATTAAATTAACATACGGGTTCCATGTTAACTTAGAGTCTAAAATTACCCCAAGGAATCTTATTTGTACCTGCATAGGGAGAATTGAATTATTTATTTGGACTGTTACATGCGGAGTAACACGTTTTCTGGAAAAGACGATAACATTGCTTTTGGACGGAGAAATTTCTAAGCCGTGATTTTTTAACCAGGTGTCAAGGTTTTTCATGCAAATGTTAATCACATCCTCCAGAATAGAAATAATTCGTCCTGAAATATATATAAAAAGATCATCCGCATACTGGAGTATTTTACAAGATGGAAGCATACTCCGATGCAGGTCAAAGGTATAAATATTAAAAAGGATAGGACTAAGGACGGAGCCCTGAGGCAAACCCTTGTTTACTATTCTTTCCAGTGGAGGAGAATCCAGCACCTGGATTTGAATTTTCCTGGTAAGAAGGAGGTTAATTATAAAACTGGAAAGCTTACGAGGGATGCCAATTTTTAATAATTTATTAAATAAAACATCCAATAAAACATTGTCAAAAGCTCCGCACACATCAAGGCAAACACCGACAAGGAATTCATTATCGGCCAGGGCTAACTGGATATCAGAAGTCAGGATGGACACACTTTCGATCGTACTTTTTCTTTTTCGAAAGCCAAACTGAGAGCTGGGAAGAATTTTCTCATTTTCTGCATACCAGTCTAGACGTCTTTTAATCATATGTTCAGCTATTTTAACTAAGGAAGATGACAGAGCTATAGGTCTGTAAGAAAGTCCAGAGTTAGGGTCTTTCTGGGGTTTCAGAATGGGAACAATTATTTGAGTTTTCCAGGATGATGGAATTTTGCCGGAGTCAAAGATCAGATTTATAATTGAAAGAAAATAGTTTAGTGTGGTAACATCGCAGTTTTTAATAAAGCTATAAGGAATTCCATCTACACCAGCGGATGAGTCTGTGAGATCGTTTAAGACCTCCCTAAGTTCCGTTAAATTGAAGTGGGAGTCCATCCAACCCCGTGTTTTAAATGAGTATGTGAATTCTGTTTCATTAAAATTACTTGCAGTTTGAGGAGCTAGTTTATCGGCAAATTCCTTCACCCACTCTGAAGTGAGTGGTCGAGTCACCGTTGGGACGTGAGAACCCTTAAACCTGCGAATTGAATTCCAAACAACTGAAAGAGGAACTTCGGGAGATAATGATGTGCAAAATTTTTTCCAGCCTTGACGTTTTTTGTTTTTTAGAAGACGTTTGGTCTTAGCTTCAATTTGTTTATACTGAAGGAAGTTCTCCATATTCATATTTGTTGAATAAATTTTCGCATATTTTTTCCTCATATCTACTGCGTCTGAGCATTCAATATCCCACCAAGGAGCTGGGGGAGGTTTCCCCTTGTTACGTGTCGTTTTAATGGGGATAAATTTTTCTGCGGCCGTAATGACTGCAGACACAAATAAATCGTAACATTCCGCAACATTTTCTGTAGTTGGAGAGGGCAGATTTTGCACAGAGAACTTTGTATGATTTGAATAGTCATTCCAGTTGGCTCTGGCAGTTAAGAACCTTGGTTTTCGACTACTGCACTTGACATTTTTGTTGGAATGATAAATATTTGAGGATTCAACGAGGATGGGGTAATGATCACTCCCATGAGGGTCATCCAAAACCTTCCATAACAGGGATGCGGCTATGTTGGAATTGCAAATAGTAAGATCAACCATGCTGGGTCGCTGACCAGGCACCTGAAGACGAGTAGGAGAACCATCATTGATAATACAAAAGTCTAGTTCATCTAGTAGATCAACAATATCTCTGCCCATTCTGTCACAATTGTGAGCTCCCCATAATCCATGATGGGCATTGAAATCTCCCAGAACAAGAGAAGGGGTAGTGACCTTGGAAAACAAAGCTTTTAGGATTGATTTAGAAGGTTTATTAGATGGTGATATATACAAAGAAATTATTGTAGTGTCAAAAACCTTTGCGGCCGTCACTTGAAAAGGACAACCAATTGGTTTTACATCTACAGGGGAGAAGGGTAATGATTTTTTAATGAAAAGAGCGGAGCCGCCCTTTCCATCTTGACGGTCGTCTCGAAGACAGTGGTATCCCCTGACTCTGAAATCAGAATCCGGTTCCAGCCACGTCTCCGAGATGGCAGCCACTGCAATTGAGTTTGAGTGTAATGTGTTTAAAAATTCTTCAGTCTTATTTCTAAGACTATGACAATTCCACTGAAGAATCCTCATCAGAGGAGCCATTTCTAGTTGAGTTGATAATATTAGTAATTTGTTTAGCAACGTGGGACGGTATTTGAATGTTGTTTTTATTTAAAGTTTGTAAAATATGTAAAAATGAGGTGATTAGTGTAGAGTTAAGGTCTATATTATAATTTTGTTCTTTAGTAGATGACTTTAGGTAAGAATTGAAATTTGAACTGGAAGGAATTTGTCCATTAGGGAACCACAGAAGGGATTCGTGATTAGCATTATTTTTTTTTGTTAGAACTCTAGGTTTCACGACCCTTTCAACAGTTTTTCTAAATGAAGAAGAAGAAGGTTGAGAAGGGGTGGATTTTTTAGAATTTTTGGAAGTTACTTCAGAATAAGATGGAATGGATTTGTTAAACATTCTTGATGCTTCCGCATAAGAGATGCTCTTCTCGGCCATTGTGTGTTTAATATTGCGCTGCCTTGACAGTTCAGGGCAAGTTTTGCTGATGGACATGTGGGTACCGGAGCAGTTTAAACATTTATAATTTTCCTCTGTTTTATCACAGGAATCGCCACTATGGGACGAACTGCACTTGAAGCAACGGGGTTCTGATCTGCAGAGGTTCTTCGTGTGTCCAAATCTGCAGCACTTGTAGCATTGCACAGTTGGGAACACATAGAGCTCTACTGGTAGAGAGACGTTAAACATAGTAACATTTTGTGGAAGGTCTTTGCTGTCAAATGTTAGGACAACGGATTGGGAGGGTCTCCATTCTACAGAGTTTCCCGTATTAAACCTGTAATTTAGACGACGCGCTTTTAAAACTTTTCCGAAACCTTGAGGAACAGTAATGTTTTCCAGGATGTCCTCTATGGACCAGTGCGGTGGGATCCCTTTTGTGACACCTAACTTTGTAACCTGATATGTAGGTATGAAAACGTTGTACGAGTTTTTTTTGGCAACATCAGATTTTACAAAGCTATTGGCCTCAGCCGCTGTCTTGAATTCAACAGAAAGACGGTTACGCCCAACCGATTTTACTCCATTCCAGACAGGGTGGATTTTATTTTTAAACATAAAATGTCCAAAGTCCACATCGTATAAATTTGATTGTTTTTCATCCTTTGAAATTTTAGTCACGTGTGTAATGTAAGGTGGTCTATCAAGATTATTATACAGACGTGACATTTGTGAAGGAGTATTGTTTACCAGTGGGGCGGGTGTGGTGGAGGGGCTTGCTGGACTTAAATTTGAAATCGAGGAAGAAGTGGACGGAATTACATCCTGTAAAACAGAATTATTTGGAAGGGAGTCGTTTTGCGTGGAGGGTGTTTTTCGATGTATCTGTTCAAAATCTGTTGCATTTCTATTATCTGCTGGTTTAGCAATTTTTCTTTTTTTTGACGTAATCGTTACGAAGTCCGAAGCCTCCGGAATATTAACCGCGATTAATTTTTTTGTAACACCCGAGGATTCAGATAGCAAACCATCATCTGGGGGATCAGGTGGTTTTTCTTTATCCATTTTCGAAAAAATCTACAGCACACAAATCAAAAAAAAAAATCTTACCTTAACTGCTCCGAAGAACCAATTATATAACACAAATACTTACAGTGAAAACAAATATACAAGTAAAAACTATATTACACTAATTTACAATACTATTTTAAAACTATTATCTATATAAAATGATTAATTTTGTAAAGAGGAGTGAAATGACACTGGCACAGTTAGACGGTAGCCTTTGTTTTTTCGAAATTAATGATTAATTATCTACAGAGTGTTCGGCATTTAAAATTTTATTAAAAAAATGTCAGTATTGTGCTCGTTTTCCGTTTTTTGACGTACCTACTCAAAAAATTTGTGGTTTGTGGTTAAGTACCTGAGTCGCACACCCGGCAGGCTGTCGGGGTTTGTGGCCAATGGGTTAAACAAGGCGATTTCAACGGTTGTTAAAGGGTCCTAACTCCTATAAGAATAATAATAATAATATTTGGATGATTTATATAGCGCCGTTTTTGTGAAAAATCACCTCAAGGGCGCTGTACAAACTTATAATACGTTTCTAAAATCTAAAAAACTACAAGCTAGGCAAACGATTATAAACAACTTATGGCTAAAAATTGCATACATCGGTTCATTGATCACCGATACGAAAATATGTGTACAATATTTTGACCAACGAACGCGATGCAGCCTAAAATTTAATGAAAACAGGACCATACTTACCTGGGAGGTCGCTTGAAATTAACATATATTGTCCATTTAAAGAAATTTAGATAGAGTTCGCGCGCAGAGGACATTATTGTGAACATTCTTACTTATCAAAAAAAGCAAAATTTACCGACCCGCCAGTGGTCGATACTCGTATCTATATTATATTAACAAATGTTTGCACTAATGTCAAAATTCGTATGAATGAAATTGGGAAATATGTTTGTACGGACAAAACGCCGCCCAGTTCCTCTTTGTAATGTTTAAGAGGAATATAAACGCTAGAAATATTTCGAATCTCACGCCATGCCATTTTAAAATCGCAAAACACAAAGATGCTGTATAGAAGTTTTCACTTCAAAATAAATGAGAACATCCCATAATATTATTACACCAGTCCCTCCGTGGGCAAAATACACAACGATGGATTGTCAATATTTACATTGCAATCATGTTATTTTCATTGAATGCAATCATGTCTTTGTTAGGTTTAAAAATAACTATTAACGCATAATACAGCAATCAATACGTTCGTTCTTCTAAAGCGAAATCATCTTAAAAAGATCCTTGCTTGTTTTGTGGTGACCTAATGAATTAAAAAATAACGAATACATAATATGTATTATTTTATTATATTTACCCTTTAAAAGAAAATACGAGAGATGGGACGGCTGATAGAGATATTGAAATAAGAGCCAAGAGGGAATGACCAGAAAAACCTGAAATATGACATTTTTTAAATCAAATTTTAGACGTATTGACTCTTTTCCACAAAAAATTATTAATGAATTTCTTTTATCTAGTAAAGCTACGTTTTAAATTTTGAGAAAATATGTTTATTTTTAGTACAATAAGGTTTTACCGTAGGTCGTTGGCAGATTTGTTAAATTTTAAAACAAAATTTTGCTTTTTTTTTTTTTTTTTTCATAAGAAGCAATTACTTTGTGGTTAGACATTATATTATAAAAAAATAAAACAACACTTTGTATTTAACCACGAATTTATTATTTATGTATCTACCGGTTTCACTTAGACCAAGCTTCTTCAGGATAAAATAATAACTAAATATTAAGACAGAGTTATCAGTTATATATAAGTCGAGCGACAGAGGGAGAAAGAATATGACAAAAGAACATAGGTAGATAGAGACAAAATATTTGAAGGCGGTACAATAGATAATCAATTAGAGGGAAGGAGACAACAATATACATCTAAACAGCTGACACTTGGCAAGCTGTTTACAAAAAAGCTGAAACGGATATAAACATTATAAAAAAGTGGTTAGATACAAATACGCTCACATTGAACACCGAGAAAACTAAATATGTCACATCAAGCATAAATATAATAGGTCAACCTCGTGATGACGCCTCTATTAGAATACACACATGTTTAAATTCCGATGAATCTTGTCAGTGTCCCTACATTGAGCGCACTACACAGATGAAGTATCTCGGCCTCACAATTGATCCATATCTCAAATGGAATATTCACACTCAAATAATTGCAAACAAAATAAGAAAAACCATGCATTTTTTTAGAACGATACGAAACTTTCTCGACTTACAACACTTGAAAATGATTTATTTTGCAGTCTGTCAATCCATTATTGAGTATGGTATCATAGCATGGGGAGGCGGTACTGCATCAGCACTAGACCCAATCATAAAGGCACAGAAAACTATTATAAAATTAATTCTTAGACTACCTCTAATTACAGATTCGAACTTAATCTTTAATATTATGAATGTGTTTGATGTTCGGCAAATATACGCAAAAACAATCCTCACTCATCTATTCACAAATATACATAAATACTATGAAAAAAGATTAAATACTCGCTGTATTCGAAACAATAACAAAGAATTACTACAAATTCCCATAACTCATACTACTTTTGGTCAACGTAGCTTCAGATACCTTGCAACAAGACTTTACAACATTCTTCCAATTAGTATAAAAAAATGTGATTCACAAAAAAATTTCAAAAAAAACATAAAAGTTTGGATAAAAAATAATGATAGGGCATTTACCGGTGCACTCACCCAAATTCGAAATTAGTAATGAACCAATGCTGTCACTATTGCACCAATGTTATTGTTATTATTAATGCAACCAATCTATTGTGCGATTATTTTCTAATATAGGTGTAGGTATTTTCACAGAATTATAAATTGACGTAAAATTACTGCCTCAACACAGGCTAGCCTAGTGAGGCAGGTTACGAGAAACCTACGTTTATAATTATAAATCTCTATTCTTTAAGTACCTACTGTTATATGTATATTGTTTACCATTATTATCTTTTGTACTTATGCAACTTTTAAACTATTGTATACTTTTTTTGTAGTTATAATTCTTTAAATTTTTGTTCAATAAAGATATTTTATTATTATTATTATTAAACACAAGTATCCAACAGTTAACGGGATTCAACTAACTAATAAAGTTTTTGATGTATTAGGACAATATTTAGAGTAATGCTAATTTATTAATAATTAAGGACCTTAGAAAAACAACATAATACGTATATACACATCATGGGCTGGAATGGATTTTATTTACCTTTTCCATTCAAACAGCGTAAATGTTCTTTTACTCTAATATTGACATTACGTGCTGTTTTTCCAATATAGAAAGCAGGACAATCATTACAGGTAAGTTTATAGATACCCGAATGAGATAAACTATCTTCTTTATCTTTAGTATTGACTAAAAAGGTTTCTCTGAGCTTGCAAATCACTTAATCTCAGCAGACCACAGTTTTAATAAATTTTCAGGAACTCGCATCTTACATAAAAACAGTATTGGTATCAAATTAGATAACTTAGAAGCCTTGGAAATAAGAAAATCATTAAATACTAATATGTCAGAATTCCTCCTTAATAATCAAATAAATTTATCAAATCAAAAAAATACACCCTATAGCCCTATATTTAACTTGTTACCTAAAATCCATTCCAGCCCATGATGTGTATATACGTATTATATTGTTTTTCTAAGGTCCTTAATTATTAATAAATTAGCATTACTCTAAATATTGTCCTAATACATCAAAAACTTTATTAGTTAGTTGAATCCCGTTAACTGTTGGATACTTGTGTTTAGATGTATATTTTTGTCTCCTTCCCTCTAATTGATTATCTATTGTACCGCCTTCAAATATTTTGTCTCTATCTAACTATGTTCTTTTGTCATATTCTTTCTCCCTCTGTCGCTCGACTTATATATAACTGATAACTCTGTCTTAATATTTAGTTATTATTTTATCCTGAAGAAGCTTGGTCTAAGTGAAACCGGTAGATACATAAATAATAAATTCGTGGTTAAATACAAAGTGTTGTTTTATTTTTTAATAACAAAATTTTGTATTATACAACACACTTTTCAAATCATATAATCGTGCAGTAAAATAAATCAATGAATTATCTGGGAAAGCTATGTTTCTGAATTTTAATTTTAGTTTAAATAAAATCATTTTAAAAAAAGATCTGCTCACGTGTTTTGTGACGAAAATACTTCAGTTATATAATACTTCAGCTTCAAATAAGCAGAAACGGGCGGTCCGTTTGATAGATTCTCCCATCTTAACAGACGGATTGCAATCTTTAGAGCACAGGCGTCTGGTGGGAATGCTATCCTTGTTCTACCGGTATAACAATGGAAGATGCTCCGAGGAACTAGCATCATTGATCCTTTCGGCACCGATGCATAGTCGGGAAACATTTGTTCACGGTTGACATTTGTCACATGAGAACGGGTCGTTTCTTCGACTCGTTCTTATGTTCAACAGCTCGGCTGTGGAATGATTTGCCGGCCTCTGTGTTTCCTCCTTCCTACAACATGGGTCTCTTCAAGACCAATGTTCATTCCTTCCTCTCCTCAAAAACACCCTCCACACAGCATCCCAGATGACATAACCCCTGAGGGAAATTATTTTACTCGAGGCCTCCTGTGTGGAGTTAATGTAAAAAAAAAGAAAAAAGTTAGCCTTTCTTATTTACGGTTTTGCAAACTAATATACTTAAGTTTTTTTTACATTCTTATTTTGCTTAGACATTATTGAAAACTATAAATACTTATGATAAAAAAAATAATAACAAAAAGTACATAATTTTAATAGTTTTATCATCACCCTTTTCAGCATTTTTGAATGTAGGTATGAATTAAAGCAAATTTTTAATGAAATAAAATCGATATTGAGTTATTATTTAAAAAAGCTGGTACGGAGAATAATTAATCTTTCTCATTGGAACCGCCCTGTACGATCCTAAGAACATCTTTCGACGAAATATGAATTCTCGGCCGGTGGCTGGTTAATGGCCCTTAATGCAGGTAACTCCATTAATGGAGGACTGAATGCCGTTGGCGCTAATAAAAAACCGCCAAAAGAACGAAGCTAGCAGTCCACAATGGAATGCTGGTACCTACCCTGATGTATGGCAGTGAGACATGGAACTGGCAGAGGAAGGATGGTAGACTGAATATATGTGGTAAAACCATGTATGATCGTGTGAGAAATGTGGATACCCGCAAAGAATGTAAGGCTGATGTTAAGAATAATTAAAAAAGGGACCCTCAGATGGTTTGGACATGTAGAGCGAATGAACGAAGAAAATAATGTAATAAGAATATATGATGCAAATGTGAATGGTAGAAGAAGTCGGGTACGTCCGAGGAAGACATGGCACGATCAAGTGAATCAGATACTTGAGTCAGGCCATGTCAAAAGTCAGAATAATAGAAGAGTATGTATTATGACATTATGAGACGATGTATGATTGTGAGTGAGGCAAAGAGTGTGTGCCATGACTGAGTTGTTTGGCAATCCGTCTTCTCCGCCTACCTCTGCGAGGAAACGGAGTGATGGTTAGTAAAAATGTGAATAATCTGTATTTTACCAAATTGTTGCTGTCTATGTCGCTCTTACCGGTTGATAATCATTATCATTACAAAGTATAAAATGAAGTCGCCTAAAATGTGCGCGTTAATCTTTTAAACTACGCAACGGATTTTCATACGGTTTTCACCAATAGATAGAGTGATTGAAGAGGAATGTTTATATGTATAATACATGTAAATTATATTAGAGAAAAGCCGAGAAATTCAAAGAAAACATATTTTTGTGCGATTTAAAACGGCTGGCGGACCGTACTATAGTCACTTATGAAATTCATTCTACGGAAGAAATTGGAAAATAGATGTCCTAGAGTAAGTAGGTATTTGATTTTCCCTTTTCAAATATCCAGTGTTGCATTGCAAGCATTGTATAATTAGTGGCGAGTTAATTAGTGTATATGCTTATTATCAAAGATATTGAAATATAAATAGATGTGCTATATGCAGTTTTTACTAGGTGGGACTGCGCTTCCGGGTGTCGCCGATATTGTTTACCAATTAACAAATAAACTTTAAGAACGAGTAATTAACGAATAAACCAAACGAACGTTAAACTAAATGTACGAATTCTTTTCGTATTCAAACTATATTGTTAACCAAATCAAAGCACATCTTCAAAAAATCAACGATATGAACAAATTATTTTTGTATGCAAACTACTCTAATTAGGGCGTAGTCCGCCGACAGTTGCGCGGACACCATAGCACAGGGATGGCGAACCAATGGCACGCGTGCCATTAATGGCACGCGACACAATATTTTGGGCACGTCACTGAGCAGTAATCACAAAATTTATTATGCTACGTTTTCACGCTTGCCAAGTCTCGGCAAGCGTCCACAAGCGCAAACGTGTAAACAGGTCGTTTGGCTTGGCTTGCGTAGGCTTGCAAGAGCTTGCGAGAGTTTGCCGCCGATCCAGTCGGGGTCGGATCCAACGGCAAGCTTCGGCAAACGCTCAGTGGAACTTTCGTACTGGCGGCGAATGCACGCCGTTTTTGCTCCATGCGGTCTATGATAATATTTATAACATTACGAGACTATGTATGACGTATGAGGCATGCCAGACTTATTAAAATGTATAAGTACATAATTTTAATGCACTTATGTTATGTAATTTATTGCGACTGGATTTACCTAAAAAGTCAAAATAAATAAATAATATTTTATTTATGATTTACTATTTATTATAGTAAAAAAATATATGATTTTTGTTAGAATAACTTTTTTTATAAAACAAAATAATTTTATATAAGACAAGTGATCCTCGAGTTCGGGTCCCAATCAGTATTTTTGAAGCGAAAACTTCTTTAGCACCGTTGTGATTTGAAACTCGATGAAACGAAAAAGTGGTACTAAAAAGCGACAAAAATCTACAGGATTTAGCCTGTGAGATAATGTCTCCTCTTTGTGCGAAGTGACCTGGGACGATTTTTATGAATCTGTATCATCCATCATCCTCGTGGTCGTCGAGCTTTCCTTGTTTTTGTTACACTTTGCTTGTATTTCAAATAAAAGTTTGATAAACCAAACGCAATAGCCGACACAAGTTCGGCGTCCACCATGCTCGGGTGTAGGTAGCGCAATGACGCATTCACAAGCATATAAACGACTTCCAAACGCCAAGCGAGATTTGTGGACGCTTGGAGCTTGCGGAGGCTTGCCAAGCCTTGGCAAGCGTGGAAACGTACCATTATGCACTAAAAAAAGTGTGAAGTGTACTTACGCTACAGAATGTTCAGATGCGGTGCGCGGGGTGGCGGAGGGAAAAGTGTTTGTTATTATTATGAAAAAGAAAAAAAAATAAAAGGTACACAGTAATAACATATATAAATAAGTAAGTAGGTACAATGAATGTAGTTATCATGAATGTAGTTACAGAGCAGTGGGTATTAAGTTTGTTACTGTTAACAATGTGATACATTTAAGGATTTTTACGTTAGTTTGTTTAATTTCTAGTGCATCGATAGTTTTAGAGTGAAGTACTGGTAGTAGTCCTGGGTCGATCGTGAAAGACCTGATCGTCGAAACCCGCTCACGAGCCATCAAAGAGCGAGCGGGTTATTTATTCGTCAGCACCCGGGTCTTCCGGGACCCGTGAACCGGGACACACTCCCGCAACCTACCAACTACGACACATTCCTGCACCCCGTGACTCACGGACCGATCGCCGGGTGCCCGTGTGGCGAGTGGCGAGACGTGTCAGCTCCCGGAACTCTCGAACTGCAACTGCGACACACTCGCTCGCCGATTGCCGATCAACGCACACACGTGCGTGACGTAACAGTATCCTGCTTCCTGCCCATGTATCACGTCATAGCGGGATTGTTTAGTAGATTCGATTTTTGAATATTCGACTAGACACGGAGACGTTTTTAATAAGAGCGTATCTTGGTATTGTTAATCAAAGTGCTAAGTGCTGTTTTCATTTTTCGTGAGTGTGAATGTAATTGTGCATTGTAATATAAACTATAAACTGGTAAAAGTGTAAAATGTCTGACCTTAATAAAAAGAAATCATAATAAAGCATTACAGCTTACAGCTGATTTACTTATTTAAATTCTCAAAAAAAGCTTCAGAACAACACGATTTTTACAAGGTTTTTATATCCTTCAAAACATGATAAAACATTGTTTTTTTAACCCCTGAAGCATGTCTTTTTAAAAATTTATTTCTGGGACCTGACATTACTAGTTACAGGTGTGAGCTGTGAGAGAACGTTCACACAATTATAACCTGGGTTTCGTGTCGCGTATGACTTGACCGGGCTGGGCGGCGAGCGTCTACCGCGCGGCGCGTCCGTAGAAAGTAACTGGGTGATGAGTAATCGAGTTTCGTATTTTGTGTCGCAAAAAGAGCGGGTCTTCGCGACCCGCTCGTGACGCCAATGGGTCGTGAGCGACCCGGGTCGTGTAAAACGATCGATCGACCCAGGACTAACTGGTAGGCATCTTATGTTTACATGATGAATTATATTTACGTGGTACTAGCAAACAAATTAAGTTTAACGCATCTTTTGTATGAAGCCAGATTACTGGCGGCGTGATCGATATTAGCATATTCATTGCCTAAAATATGCAAGCGATTTATGGTTGAGTTTTGTTCTCCGTTCGTCAAAGTATTGCCACAATGGAAAGGTGTTTTGAGTCGAGTCGGTCTACAAGGTACATGGTAATTTATTAATGAGATCAGTTCAGGGAAATCAAACCAGTTATTGTTTATTTAAAATAAAAAAAAATAATATCATTGAGTATTCTTCTTTCTTTTAACGATTAGAGTCGCATTTTTTGTAATAGTCTATACAGGTATCTGTATTATTTTTGTCCCACCTTATTTTTTTTTGAGAAATAATTTATTGTCTTTACAGGTATCTGTATTATTTTTGTCCCATTTCACTATTTTTGAAGAATAATTTATTTGTCTTTACAGGTATCTGTATTATTTTTGTCCCATTTTACTCTTTTTGAGCAATAATTATTGTCTTTACAGATATCTGTATTATTCTTGTCCCATTTTACAATTTTTGAAGAATAATTTATTTGTCTTTACGGGTATCTGTATTATTTTTGTCCCATTTTACCATTTTTGAGCAATAATTATTGTCTTTACAGATATCTGTAGTATTTTTGTCCCATTTTACTATTTTAGAAGAATAATTTATTTGTCTTTACAGGTATCTGTATTATTTTTGTCCCATTTTACCATTTTTGAGCAATAATTATTGTCTTTACAGATATCTATATTATTTTTGTCCAATTTTACTATTTTTGAAGAATAATTTATTTGTCTTTACAGGTATCTGTATTATTTTTGCCATTTTACTATTTTTGTGCAATAATTATTGTCTTTACAGATATCTGTATTATTTTTGTCCCATTTTACTATTTTTGAAGAATAATTTATTTGTCTTTACAGGTATCTGTATTATTTTTGTCCCATTTTACCATTTTTGAGCAATAATTATTGTCTTTACAGATATCTGTATTATTTTTGTCCCAATTTACTATTTTTGAGCAATAATTATTGTCTTTACAGATATCTGTATTATTTTTGTCCCATTTTACTATTTTTGAGCAATAATTATTGTCTTTACAGATATCTGTATTATTTTTGTCCCATTTTACTATTTTTGTGCAATAATTTATTGTCTTTATAGGATGTCTATTGCCTGTTTTATTTTTGTCCCATTTTTTTGTTAACTTAGGCTTGGAGCTGGAGCAACTAAGATCAAATTATGGTCCGCTTTTATTTTTTTGCGATTGACAGCTTTCCAAAATTGGACAACATTTTTTTTAACTTTATAATATTTTTCTTATAAATCCTACGAATATGTGAAAATCGATAAAAGGTAGATGAATTCATTGGCTATATAGAATTATAATCTGTTTGTATGTTTCCATATTAAAATTGGGAGGTATGATTTTTTAAATGTGGGCGGAAAACATTCAAAATGATCTCTAAAAAATCACGAGCAATCGGGGGAAAAGTTTTAAATCGCGGAGTCACTCGAGTGGTTAGGTTTTAATAAATATTTTATGGGGTATGTTTTGTCCGTAGGATATTTTGTCGAGGATATTTTGTCTGTTGGATGTTTTGTCGGGGATATTTTGTCGTGGAACCGAGATTTTTTCCGATTACTGGCGACATTGTTACCACTAGTCGTTAACTACACTCCTGTGTTGAAGTAGTACTTGATTTAGAGATAATATTAATGTTGAAACGTTTACAGATAAGCGCACTTGATGTGAACTGTTACTAAACTACGTTGTGTAAAATCATTGTTATTTTTATTATAAGATTAGATAAAATTACTTATTTCATCGTTTGAACAATGAAATACATAAATTTTTCACACAAGTCGCGCGCTACCAAGGTATGTTAAGCATATGTACAATTTCGGAGGCGGGTATGGGTACCGCCGCCCCGGGAACCATTTATTTAATCGCCTACACCTTTGCCATAGATCACCCCAAGTAGTTTGCTACGTTTGGTGACTTAGCAGGGTTATCCGGGTTCTTGGAGTGAGGTTTGTCCAGGTCTTGGCGGCAAATGCGTCTGCCCACCACCAGCACGGCAGGTCGGATAGGGAGAGAATATTTGAGGGAGTCCCTTTGACTTCTTCAGCCTTACTCTCTCGGAACATCACCTTGCAGCACAGTGGGAGGGATGGATTCATATGTTCGTCACTCCTGGACCAAATTCCTACACATCCTTGATACCCTTTTCCTTTCCTAAAAAGACCCTCCACACAGCATCCCCAAAGTTTACATAGGCCCTGAGGAAAATTATTTTCGTCAGGGCCTCCTGTGTGGATCTAATGTAAAAAAAAAAACTGTCTGAAAAATACACATTTTTCAAACAACTCGCTCGCAACCATGGTAACTTTTTTAAGCATATTTCATAACGTCAGCGCTCACCAGTACATATATAGAAACCTTCGTAGGCGTGCGCACAACAACTCACAAAAGTTTTATTGCAATCGGGTGAATAGCATTGGGAAATAATTTTATATAAAGCCAGAGCTCAAAGTTTCATCGCAATCTGTTGAATGGCTTAAGAACGCATAAGGGACTTTAAAAGAAATATTCATATTTACGTATTAAGATTTAATAATGTTGGCCTTTTTGTGTGATTTAAAATTAAGTTATTTGTTCCCTAGATTAATGCACTATTATATCCAACAAACGCACTTGGCCGTGTCCTACTTATAATATATCAACACTTATAGCACTTACGTAATAACCACACTGCATACCTACTTGTATTGTACTTACTTACCTATATCTTTCAAATTATGTTCATTATTTTATGTAATAAGTGTTATTCCCTTATCATCACACTTCTGAACAACTCAATTATAATAATAATGTATAGGTACATGAGAAAGCCTTCAGCGCGTTAATAGATAAATAACGAGAAAACACTATAAACTCAGAAACACGTCAGAAACGTCATTAAAAGCTATGAAAAAATAATTTTAAAATAGCCGGGAACCCTAACCTAGCTTAGCCTATTTAACCATTTTTTTATGTGTTTTTATCATCACTCTTAATGACCTTTCTGAGGTGCTTCTGAGTTGGTTTCATTCTAAGTTGTCTGGTCACCAGAAAATAGATATAGAATACTAATAATATTTAATGTGACTACAATACAAAGGCATTAAATATGTATGTAATACAAAGATTGATATAACACAGGCAACTCAAACGCACTCAAAGGAACAAAACATGCACACATGCCGGGAAGTGTATATCCAAAACCTATACCGATTCAGTCGGTTTACATTTTCAATATCAAAATTAAAATATTTAGAAATAAAATTATTATTTTCCAATATACACATTAGAAAGATAATTTTATCCAGATTTTATAACAATTTTTGTTTTTGCAAAGGGATAAAAAATAACCAATATAGAGGTGTATTTAAAATGTAAATTGTTGCTACCGCGACTGAACCGGTATAGGTTTTGGAAAGACGCTGCCGGGACTACACTAGTAATTTCTAAAAAAATAAAAATAAAGTCTTTAAAAATGTGTTGTAAGAAGGGCTTCAAGAAGAAAACTTCGATTTTTTTTTTAAATTGACAATATGGTTATAAATCTTTGAATTATCGTCCCATAGCACTCACATCAAAGATAGCAAAAATCTATGAAAAAATTGTTAAAAAACAACTTAACAACTACATAAAATCAAAGAAGATAATGAGCCCAAACCAGTTTGGATTTAGAGACAATCTCAGCACCCAAGACGCGATTGCTAAATTAACATCAACAATAATGCAAAGGTTAGACAATGAGGAAAGTGCCTTGGTATCTTCATCGATCTCCGCAAGGCATTTGATATCATATCACATTCCAAACTTAACGAAAAACTAATGCAAATTGGATTGGACGGAATAGTGCTATCATGGTTTCAAGTTATCTGAAAGAGAGACTTCAAGATGTCAAAATAAATAATACACTAAGTGAACCCAAAACCTCATCTTTTGGTATACCACAAGGAACTGTCATCGGTCCAATCCTTTTTTATAATATATGTAAACCAAATGTTCACTGTTCCTATAGATGGAGATATTATATCATATGCAGACGACACTGTGGTTATCACTAGAGGGAAATCATGGGAAGAAGCTACGAGTAAAGCAAATATCAATATAAATATACTTAAAACATGGTTTGATCTTAATTGTCTCTCACTAAATACTGAGAAAACATATTTTATCCCATTCGCTTTGAAAGAAAAAAATGTCGAAAACAGTATTATAATTAAAATCCATTCATCACAATGTGAAAACAATAAGGAATGCGACAGTGCAATTTGTTTACAAATAACATGTAAAAATAGTATAAAATATCATAAATAAATAGTAGAAAACTTATATACATATTTATTAGACTGAGAAACATCTTATCATCCAGTATGATTAAAACTATCTATTTCTCTCTTGCCCAATCTATTCTACAATATGGTATAATCGGATGGGGAGGGACCTTCAAAACTAACCTCTTACCTGTAGAAAGGGTACAGAGGTTGATTTTAAAAGTCATCTTACGAAAACCATCTGTATTTCCAACAACAAAGCTATTTGACTCTTTTAGGGTTCTCAGTTTAAATAAAATATTCAAAAAGAACTCATTATTGCAAACTCATAAAGATCATTTCAATCCATCAACAACAACATTCACAAACATAAACAACCGACCACGATCACGGGGCAATTTAAAAATTCCAAAATTTAAAACAAGTGCTTCCCAACACCACTATGCTTATCAAGGTATAAAAACTTTCAATGCTCTCCCATATAAAATGAAGTCTGAAAAAAATTATAAAGTTTTTAAATCCCAAATAAAACAACTAATAGACCAACCCGACATTAATTATAAGTTTTAAATTCATCATCACAATAATAACAAAAAAAAAATAAAATATAGTTCATCAGCATATCACATTGAAAGCAAAGTACATACGCGTTATTTGTAGGCACAAAATTGTTACAACTTTATCCAACGTACCCACTTTTATAATACTGTCAGCACATCCATTTCAAATATGTTTCTAAACCAATGCTATGTACCTACTACCTACTTACAATCTACCTATTGAGTAAATACAATAATATTATTTTTATTTCTGATATATCTATGCCTGTATTATCTTGTATTGTATTCTATTCCAATTAAACTCTTATTTACTTCAAGTTCATTATGTCGACTTGTCTTCATGTATACATACATAAATATTTTTTTAAATTTAAGTACTTGTAATAACATACTCTCTGTACCTATTCGCATTTTACAATGGCACTCTCTAAAATTTAAGCACGAGAAATGTTTTCTCTTTTGAATTGGGTAGTTTCGTTAAAAAGAAATTTATATATTGTAATTAGTTTTAAGAACCATATGTTTTTCTATTAATCTGTGTATGTATGTATTTTTTTTTATAAAAAAAAAATATTTGAAGAAGACTTCAATGTTTTTTTTAAACAAAACTACTGATTGGTTAGGTTCTGTAATAAAAATACAAAGTCATTATCCATTGGAGAGCTTTTTGCCACAATATGGCACTATTTAAAATACCTCTGATTGCTTTTCGGCCAAATTTGGCAAATTTTCCCTTATTTGTAAGTAATTAAGTAGAAGTTTATGATTTTATAATATTTTTATTATAAATCCTACGAATATGAGATAATCGACAAAAGATAGGTGAATATATTGGCTATATAGAACTATAATCAGTTTGTATGTCTTCGTATTAAAATTCGTAGGTATGATTTTTTTTAATGTGGACGGAAAATATTCAAAATGATTAACAAAAAAATCTCGAGCATTCGGAGAAAAAAGTTTTAAATTGTGCTATCGCTCCAGTGGATATAGAATTTTTATCATGTAAACATCTCGCATAGGTCTCATAGGAATCTTTGTGGCTTCATTGAAATGTAAACCTAAACTGCTAATTAATTAAAATATAGGCCCACCTTTATGAATCCAAAATTTCGAAATTTTGGGATATTTTTAAATTATGTTTATATGAAACGAAACAAAAGTGAGTGGACGATAAAGTTTATAATAAACTAGCTGGTTCCCGGCATGCGTTGCTATGTCATTTAAAAAAGAAATTGTTTCTCCCTGCGTGTCCTTTCCCATTCGTCCCGTTCCACTTTTTTTATCCCGTTCCCACTCCGTCATCTCCACCTTCCCTCTCCCCACTCCACTCCCCCCCCCCCCCCTTCCCCCGTCTCGCGAACCCTCCTCTCGAGTTCCCCTCCCCCCTCCCAGGTCCCCCTCCCCCTCCCTCCCGCTTTCCATAGCAATAGCCGCTTCCTCGCGTGCCACCAATAGCAATTTTTTTATACAAATTTCATAATGCCAGAGCTCACCTGAAGTTTTATAAAAACCTTGTCCTGATAATAACGAACACACAAAAAAAGAATTATCCAATTTGGTGCTGTCGTCCGAAAGTTATGCTCTTAGCAACACATTCAGGGATTCATTTTTATATTATAGATTTGTCTAATGATATGTGTGTTTTTAATTTATTTTCGTTACCGGTAATTTTGTTAGAAAAAAACGTAAGGCGATCCATTTTTTTGTTCATATTCAAATTTTTTATATATACTAGCTGACCTAACAAACGTTGTTCTGCCATATAAATTAATTCTAGTGATTATTTTGGTTGTAAAATAAAAAATAACGAATGTATTGTAAGTGTGTGCGGATGGGATCTATGACAGAAAGAGGAATGGAGCGCTGTAGACGATGACCGCCGATAAAAACAAAAAAAAACACCAACTAAAGTAGGAAAATAAAATAATTTAAAAAATCGATATTAATTTCGAAGAACAATTGAGTGTACGATATTTTTTGTCAGTCCGTCTTTAGCCGACACAAATAAGCTCGATGGCTTGTCCACGCTAGAACTTGATGCCGAATGAAATATCAAAATGACGTGACGCTTCTCGTTAATGTCTTGCGCATGTGTATATGAAAGTTCAATGAGGCGGACGTAGCGCCACCTGTCATTCAACAACATAAATAATTTCGTTCTGTTCACACAAAAATACTAAAATCGTGATTAAAAAATGGGAGGGTGGGGGAAGGAGGGATAAAATTTGGGGCTATATATATTTTTTGATGCCAAATAAAAAATAAATAAAAAAATTGCCAAAAAAAAAAAAAATTCCCTAATCACCCAGCGGTATTTAAAAATTATTCTCATACCTACCAAATATGTATTAAAAATTTCATAAAAATCGGTAAAGCCGCTTCGGAGGAGTGCGACCACAAACACCGTGACACGAGATTTTTATATACATAAAATTAATTATATGTTTATTACGAATTATAAAATTTGAAAGGGTTTTTCATCACCTTTCAAAAAACAGTTTTTAGTTTTCGGATGCGTTCAAGAACATTCCAATTATTTGGATTTTATTGCAAAACGATAATATTTTAATATTCCGTCAAAATATACCCGAGGCCTGAGGGGTTAATAGCATGAAAATGTAATATTAAATCACACAAAATTATTATGTTCGTAATATTTTAGATATCAACAGCATTTTATTTATATTAGTTTAAAAATGTTTATTCATTATTAAAGTCACTTAAATAAATTCATTAAAACTTGTATCAGAACGATGACATTGCAATAATGTTAAACTAACGATTAGCATCTCTATCTCTACATGTTATAAATTAAAGTCCCCCGCGTCGTCTGTCTGTCTGTCTGCGCGCGATAAACTGGAAAACTACTGAACGGATTTTTATGCGGTTTTCACCAATAGATAGTGTGTTTCGTGAGGAAGGTTTAGGTTTGTAATTTGTCAAGGATTTGTGTAAATTGGTTGAAACATAACGATAATTGTTAGAAGTGTCGGAAAAAGTCAAGCCGCCTGGTAGCTTTCATCGAAAACGCTGCCTAATCCTTTTGGGATATAACAAAAAAAATGCATGGTGGGATATTCCTCTTTTATAGATCTATCTTTTAGGGATAGCTTACTATACCCATTCTATCTTCTAAAAAAATGGTCACGTACATTGCGGTAATTGAAAATTTATTTAGACGGATACAGTATTAATTCTTATTAACTTAAATACGTTAGTTACTCCAAACATTTCATGCACATCATTAATTTCTTTCACACCATCTCTACGTATTATAAATTAAAGTCCTGCGCGGGATCTGTCTGTCTCTTCGTGATAAACCCAAACACTGCGGTGGTTATAAAGGTTGGATAACCATCCAGTAGATGAAGTTGTGTTTTATTAGCCACAGCAACGCGTGGCCAGGTCAGCTAGTTACATAATAAATGATAAAGGCAGAGAATGCTAAAATGTTATGTGTGGTCGGTCTTGCTCTATGGATGTGAAACATGGACCTTGAAAGTAAATACCATGACATGATCACCAACACAGAAATTCTCAGGCGGGCTAGAGCAGATAGAGAACTGCTTACATTAATAAAAATCAGGAAAATTTCATATCTGGGTCATATACTTCGAGGGGAGAAGTATCACTTGCTCCATTTAATATTGAAAGGCAAGATAGAGGGTCGCCGAGGGCCTGGTAGGAGATAAATGTCGTGGCTGCGTAATATACGAGAGAGGACCGGCATTAGAAGTGTGGAGGGGCTATTCCAGGCAGCGCAAGACAGAGAGACATTTTCAAGAGTGTTCTCCAACGTCGGGGGGACCTGATACGGCACACAAAGAAGAATAAATGATATCGCCTAAGTGAAGGCAAACATTTACAATTTGAGAGGCGTTTGTGGGTACCACCACCCCGGAAACCATTTATTGGATAACCAACACCTGTAACATAGGTCACCCCAAATGATTTGCTACGTTTGGTGACTTAGCAGGGGTGCCCGGATTTATCGGGTTAGGTTTGTCCGGGTTTTGGTTGCGGATGCGTCTGCCCGTCAGCTGCATAGAAGGGTAGATCGGGAGAGATGGGTTGAGGGAGTCCCTTTGAATTCTCCAGCCATACTCTCTCGGAACATCGTTTTGCACCGCAGAGGGAGGGATGGATTCGCCCGTCACTCCTAGACGTATTGACCCCCAGATTCCTACCCACCCCTAATAAATAGCCGCTAGTATTGCCAAGGTTGAGAGAATAATGTGACCAATTAATTAAACAATTTTGTTTTATTTATTTATATTAGGTACCCCGAAGGACATTCATTTAACATTTTAGTGGTATACTTATTCAGTGAAACCTCAAATTGCAATATTTAATCTTTGAAGATAATATTAAAAAATTTCAAATGAAAAATGTAAAACAGAAAATCAGAAAAAGTGTTATTCACTTTTTATATATTTTTTATTGTTATCAAGTTTAATTTGTCAACACAAATTATTTTTTTTTATTTTATATATTCAATGATATTATTATTAAATTAATAATAACAATTTATTTTCCATTAATGCATTTATCAAACACTAGCTGACCCAGCCACGCGTTGCTGTGGCTAATAAAACATAACGTCATCTACTGGATGGTTATCCAACCTTTATAACCACCGCCGTCTTTGAGTTTATCACGAAGAGACAGACAGATGCCGCGCAGGACTTTAATTTATAATACGTAGAGATGGTGTCAAAGATTATAATAATTTAACTAACTTGGGGTAACTAACGTATTTTAGTTAATAAGGATTAATACTGTATCCGTCGAAATAACTTTTCAATTACCGCAATGTACGTGACCATTTTTTTAGAAGATAGAATGGGTATAGTAAGCTATCCGTAAAAGATAGATATATGCCTTCGCGGACTTTTTTGTAGATTTATAAAAGAGGAATATCCCACCATGCATTGTTTTATCATATCCCAAAAGTATTGGGCAGTGTTTTCGATGAAAGCTACCAGGCGGCTTCACTTTTTCCGACACTTCTAACAATTATCGTTAAGTTTCAACCACTTTACACAAATCCTTGACAAATTACATACCTAAACCTTCCTCACGAAACACTCTATCTATTGGTGAAAACCGCATGAAAATTCGTTCAGTAGTTTTCGAGTTTATCGCGAACAGACAGGCAGACAGGCAGACAGACAGACGACGCGGGGGACTTTAATTTATAATATGTAGAGATGTAGAGAAGAGATAGAGATTTATTTATTTATTGTAAGAAACAAACAGCAATTTATATACAGGATGAGTTATACAAGAGGTTAAACATGAGGTAAGCCAAAACAGTTTCTTATGCTAATGTTGGTTATTATGATATAATATACAATTGTAATTGGGAAAAAGCATTAAATGAAAATGAAAATAACAACAACAACAAAAAAATATATATAAGTATATTAGAAGGAAGAAGGAATAGGAAAGGGCAAGAGGCAGAGGAAGGTGGGATGGGGACAGGAGATGCTCATGCTGTACCTTTTCTATAGTTGAGATGTAGAGATGTAGAGATAGAGAAGAAGATAGAGAAGAGATGAAGGCATTATCAAACAGTTTGATAATGCCTTCAGAAGGCGAAACACCTGTCACATGTTATAATAATTACACAGCAGAACTTGTTTATAAATGGACTGTTTTTATTAATTAAATAATAATATTATTGAACATATAAAAAATAAAAAAATTAAAAAATAAAGATTCGGTCACATCGATTAATTGAACGCAGAATCTCAGCATTGCAGGGGCCTTGCTCTAACCACTGAGCTAGTTCGAGCATTTATCATTCATTATATTGCAATTAAATTCAGTAGAATCTTGCAATCACAGTAAGAAAATTTCTACGTTTTGTAAATTTTAAACTTAACATCCCTTTAGAGGACATAAATTACCCGTCGTTAATGAATAATTTAAATATTCCAACATTAGAAAACAGACGAAAAATAAACGACCTAATCTTTTTATTATTGTTCACGCCTTTATTGTTACATGTGGTTCTTTCTAAAATACCTATTGTATTCCCTTTGCCATAATTAGTTCAGTTGAATTCACCTCGCCGCAAAGGACACAAGTCCTAAAAACCGCACCGCTTTTACAGTTGTAATAATCAAACCGCAAACAGAACTCTTAAACCGCAGCTATTTGCAAGTACCATCGCCACGCGTCACCTATTCTCGCTTATTATTTCGCGATTAAACGTTCATTCCCAATCGCCATTCCCTTCCAAAATCTCTCCAAACTAACATACCTACCTTTCCAGTGAACACTGAACGAAGAGGGAAGCAGTCTGGGTAAGTGCGATTAAAACATAATAAAATAGGTAGATAAGAACCGCATACAGTCCACAACATACCGCAACATTTGATCCCTCGATCCATTGAGAGGTAACATTTGCTACCCGCCGCAACAATTATAATTATTATACTCTAAATTAAACAGTTGTGAACTCCTGCAATTAATAAATCTACATGTACCTACACGAACAACTAGACAAACATTGAAATTTTATATATTTATGTACGTACATCTCATTCGAACTATGATTTACACTCTCCAATACAACGTTTACATAGTCTTGGTAACAAATACTTAAACAATAATATGGATGTATTTGACAATAATTTGAACTTAGCAAACTTCAAACGCCATATTATGTGCCAATTATTTATTTCTACCTATCCCATAAACTAATGTGAACAACAATTTTAACATTACCTACTTTATCTCAACTCCTATATTTTATGGACTATATTTTGTTTCTTATATTTTATGTTACTTACCTGTATTTTGTTAACGCTTATATTTTATGTAACCTATATTTTGTTTTTAACATATATTATGTCACTACTTGTATTTTGTAAACCTACTCTTTTCACTGTACTGCATTCTATGCAAAAGCCCTACGGGCGTTTAAATAAATAGATAAACAGTAAAAAGTATGCGTGTATAAATAAAATGAAAATTGAAGGTGAGCGCCCATCTGTCCGCACTGGCTGCAACGCACGCACGGCACGCAACGGATTTTTCTATATCTTTATACATATAGAAAAATCCGTTGCCCGTACCGACCGCCGGTATTTGCCGATAGTGGACGCAGTGCTGTACTAATTCATATAAAGATATATAGAAAAATTCGTTGCGTGCCGTGCGTGCGTTGCGGCCGGCGCGGGCAGATGGACGCTCACTTTAAGTCGGTAGTTCTTGGTCGAAAGTATGAAACAGTTAAATATGAATTTAGAGCTAAACTTAATACTCACCTTTTCAAACAGTCGTATCCATAAAGTGAAACTTTTTCCACCTCCACCTTCACTGATAAAAAGTAAAAAAACTAATTTTTTAAAACATAAAAAGAGGTGATATTTCACAAAAACGGTGCTCTACAAATTATCTCATTATTTTTATGACTCAACGTCCGGGTTAAATCTTCCCCACAGAAAAAACTAAACCCTTCCGCACACTTGTCCACAAATAATCATCTAGACAATCCACGCTATGCAATTGCGCTACATACGTATAATAAATACAAAATAATACAAGAACAACATGTCAACCTACCAGAGACCAAATGGTAAAATAATTCACCGACTCCAGATATTTTCATATCAGAGGGTTCGGCTCTGTGGAACTCCTAATTGGACCTATACATCCTACTGATCCCTCAATATAAATATTTAAAAAATCTTTCGTAATCCTACATGTATTTAAAATGAATGAATTTTGCATTTTTATACATGAATTCTTTGACAAATCTAATATGGCTAAATTTTGAATGAGAGAGCTAGGTATAATGCCACTAGCCGAAATAACAAATGGTAATATTTTTATAGTCTGAGAATGACAAATTCTTTTTATCTCATTTCCTAAATCTGTATATTTTCTTATTTTTTTCAGAAACTGATTTTTTAATATTACAGGAATTTGGAATAGCGACATCAATGATATAAGTTATTTTTTATTATTATTATATTATTATTGCAGTTGTCTAATAATTTGATCGCTGATGTGGAATTTACATACATATATTTTTCGTAATATGTTCGTACACTATCGCCCATCAACTATCATGACCTTCAACCTGACCTCTCTTCAACATAAATTGACCGTCAAACCGAATTATGTGGTCGGGAGCAGTGACCCCGACTACTTCGTAGATTAAATACTGAAAAGAATATATAATCTGCTCTTTCCATAGATGGTGCTAACTAACCAAACTAAGCATTACGCCGTTTCCTCGCAGGGGAAGGCAGAGAGGACATTATGTAGTATATTTGCGGCACGTTCCAGAGTGGAAGATACTCTCCGTATCGCCCTGGTGTAAGACCACCATTCAGAATTGAAACGTTGCTTGAAATGGCTTTAGCCGTGTTTGGTGACTAGATCTGAACAGCCCGGTACTTCCCCACCTTGCTTTCCCATCTCCTTCCCACCCCACTACCTTCAGCCTCACAGCATTGGGGATTGGGGATGCCATAGTCTCACTGGCTCCAATTTGGGAGGCGGGAATCGGTACCGCCGCCCCGGGAACCTTTATTGGCTAACCAACACCTCTGTCATAGGTCACCCCAAGTGGTTCGCTACGTTTGGTGATTTAGCAGGGGTGCCCGGGTTCATGGGGTGAGATTTGTCTAGGTCCTGGATTCGGATGACCAGGACACACTGAACCACAAATTCCTACCCACCTCTTAAACCCTTTTCCTTCTCAGAACTCTCCTCTTCTTCCTTTCCTTAAAAAACCCTCCACACAGCATCCCCAAAGATGTCATAGGCCCTGAGGGAAATTATTTTCTGTGGAGCTCATGTAATAAAAAAAAGACCGGAGCAGTTAAGATTGTTGGGGGGTATTTATATTAAAAAAAAACCAGAGTGTGCAGTTCACACGCCGTAGAAGTGAAACCTTCAGAAAACTAAACTGCGGGGGAATGAGACGAATGCCGAGTTTCAGGATAGTTGTAGCTTATTTATTAATATTTCATTCATCCATGCATTCATTCATTCACTAATTTATTCAATCCTTCATACGTTCACTCATTCATTAATTCGCTAATTTATTCAATCATTCATACGTTCACTCATTCATTCACTCATTCACTAATTTATTCAATCATTTACACGTTCACTCATTCATTCATTCATTCACTAATTTATTCAATCATTCGTACGTTCACTCATTCATTCATTCATTCACTAATTTATTCAATCATTCATACGTTCACTCATTCATTCATTCATTCACTAATTTATTCAATCATTCATACGTTCACTCATTCATTCATTCATTCACTAATTTATTCAATCATTCATACGTTCACTCATTCATTCATTCATTCACTAATTTTTTCAATCATTCATAAGTTCACCCATTCATTCATTCATTCACTAATTTATTCAATCATTCATACGTTCACTCATTCATTCATTCATTCACTAATTTTTTCAATCATTCATACGTTCACTCATTCATTCATTCATTCACTAATTTATTCAATCATTCATACGTTCACTCATTCATTCATTCATTCACTAATTTATTCAATCATTCATACGTTCACTCATTCATTCATTCGTTCACTAATTTTTTCAATCATTCATAAGTTCACCCATTCATTCATTCATTCACTAATTTATTCAATCATTCATACGTTCACTCATTCATTCATTCATTCACTAATTTTTTCAATCATTCATACGTTCACTCATTCATTCATTCATTCACTAATTTATTCAATCATTCATACGTTCACTCATTCATTCATTCATTCACTAATTTATTCAATCATTCATACGTTCACTCATTCATTCATTCGTTCACTAATTTATTCAATCATTCATACGTTCACTCATTCATTCATTCATCATTCATTCATTAATCATACATTCATTCATTTCCCGGCATGCGTTGCCTTCCCTCTCCCCACTCCCCGTGCCCGCTTCCGCCGTCCCGCGAACCCCCCCCCCCCCCTTTCTCGCGAACACATCAAATCTCCAAAGTATCATCGCAATCGGATGGACGGTTAGCAATACATAATTTCATGATGCCAGAACTCACTATTGTATATAGAAACCATCGTGGGCATGCGCACGTCAAATCCCCAAAGTTTCATCTCAATCGGATGAATGGTTTAGCAACGCATAGCGGACATACCCATATACATATAAACCTAGAAACAAATATTTTGATTTTTATATATATAGATTGGTACCAAGTTTAAAAATTATTTTACATGTTATTCTACGGAGCACCGCACAAAGAGGACACCGATTATTCTTTCTCTTTCTCTCTCAAAAAGAATCAAACTCAAAACGTGTTGGCTCTTTTTAGAGTCGCTCGTGCCCGTTTCATCGAGTTTCAAATCATAACGGTGGTAAAGAATTTTGAATTTAAAAAAAAAAAAAACATATTTTACCATCTGCACCTCAGGTTTTCAACGTATGCGATAACGCCCCCTTGTGGGCATTTGAGACTTTCAAAGGGGCAGTAGAAAACTCAGAGAAAATTAGGGGGCGTTGAGATGCCAGTGTGAGGGCGTGGGTAGGTAAAAAAATTTGGTCTAAAAAGTGGACTAGCTTGTATGACACGAAACACTGTGCGACGCGATGGAATATTTGTTGATAAAATTATTAATTGGTGGAGATATTTAAATGAATTTATAATACATGCCATATCTAGAGTTGATAATATAACAATGGTTCTAGCCGGTCTTACTGTGACCATAATATGAATTAGTACATAAACAGGTTTTATGTCAACTTACCTTTGAATTGTACACACTAATCACAACCAACCACAGAATCCAAAGTTAAGTTTATTCTTTGTTATGTAATCAAAAGAAACACTATCATCATCAACGTTTTTCCCGGAGATGTTTTAGAGGTGAATTGGTGAATTCTCAACACCGCTCAACAACTCAACACCAACTGAATTATTGAATGTAATGTAGAATTAGTTAACACAGCATAAAGTATAATGTACGTACTCGCAGTGATGCCATATCTCTAAAAATTTAAATCCATGTTTAAAGGGTAAAAAAACGTTTTTCGGAAAACTCAAAAACATGCAACTTCATCACCTCCTTTGAAAAGTCATTAAGATTAAACGTCACGTACGTTATAATACGCATTCACAGATGGCGCCAATCAAAATATTTTAGGGTTTTAATTATTTTTGCACATTATGGTAAATTAATTGTTTGCGCCCGTATATATCTAATATTATGAATATAAATAAATAGTTTTGTCCATAAACAAACCCAAATCTTTCAAGAAAGGCTGAAAAATACAATATTGGATTGAGTCACCAATACAAAATTGAATTTTTCAGCCTTTCTTGAAAGATTTGGGTTTGTTTGTGGACAAAAATATTTATTTATATTCATGTTAAACATGTACGGGCGCAAACAATTAATTCAGCTTAAGGTTAAACGTCACGTACGTTATAATCCACGCGTTCACAGATGGCGCCAATTAAATTATTTTAGGTTTTTAACACTTTTTGAACTTTGTGCTTTAAAATATTCGGGTGAATTAGTGAACAATTAGTTCGCGACCGTGCATATTCAGTATGAACTAGATTTTATCCGTAAACAAACCCAAATCTTTCAAGAAAGGCAGACAAATCCAATTTCGTATCGGTGATTCAATCCAATTTTGTATTTGTTAGCCGTTCTTGAAAGGTTTGAGTTTGTTTATGGAGAACACTATTTATTTATATACATATTAAATATGTTCGGGCACAAACAATTAATTCAACTTAATATTTTGGAGCATAAGTGCAAAATGTGTTAAAAATCTAAAATAATTTAATTAGCGCCCTCTTTGAATGCGTAGATTATAACGTACGTTACGTTTCACCGCCGTATTCCCGCTCAAAAAGAAGAATATGGAGAGATATGTTATTATGAATGTTGGAGAGAGTGCGCTAATGCACGATTGAAATATAAAACTATAAAACGATAATATTGAAGCAAAATGTGCGAAAATGTTTAATAAAACACGACTCGCTTGAAATAGAGCAAAAATCTCATAAGGAACATCTAAAAAAAGCATTCAAAGAAACACTGTGAATTTTTTCATTCATATAACTTCTAAAATAAGTGAAATGAACGCGTTTAAAATTTTCGTTATTTGTTTTTGGGGTGTTATGCCGTGTTGCGCTACCTCCTTCTTTAGCCAACGTTTCGGACATCGTTGCAGTGTCCATCATCAGGGCAGATCCGGCAGATCCGGTAGATGTGTCGTTTAAAATTATTTTTGGAGCATACTTTGCGATTTTTTTCTATCGAAGAAATTTTATATAATTTGCGTTTCGGCGTAAAACACGTCTAGATATTATCTTCTAAAATAACATATATATATATTTTTTAAGAGCTTAAAAACTTCAAATGGTTAAGGGAGATATTTAAGAAATCGGTAGAAATTCGGGTAGCGGCGACTTAAAAGTGATGGAAAAAAAATTGGTTAAATAGGTTACGTTAAGAAATTGGGGACGCCCGAGGAAGACATGGCACGACCAAATGAATAAGATACTTGAGTCGGGCCATGTCAAGAGTCAGAATAATAGAAGAGCATGTATGAGACGATGTATGAATGTGAACTAGGCAAGTAGAGTGTGCCAAGTTGTGTGAGTTGTTTGGCGGTCCGTCCTCTCTGCCTACACCTGCGGGGAAACGGCGTGATTGTTAGTTAGTTAAGATATTTTAATAAATTTTCGAAGGGGTGTTCACTTTTTTCGAAAATTCACTTTTTTGAGTTGACGTGGTACCAAAAAAAACATGTTTACCATGTTTTGAAGGAATAAAACATGTTTTTTGTAGGCTTTTTAATGAACCTATCTGGGATAAATATTCTTCATATTAATCATAAAGGAAAACGCTTAGATAACTTAGAAGCCTTGGAAATAAAAAAATCCCTTAAAAATAATGAATGCATTATCAACAAACAAAAATATTGTCTTACAGCCCAATCATAGATATGTTCCTCTATCCACCCACTCTTCATTAAAGCCTAGTAACGGCTCCACACCTACTATAATAATACATTGTTCCCATCCACTAATTTGTAACTGTCAAATCAGTATACGTTTGCCCTGAAGATGGAACGGTCGTTCTGAAACCGGTCGGCTTTACTCAATAAGCGGTTCAAACAAAGTTACATTATTTCATTTATTTAATCAAATAAAATTTGCTATCGCACGTCGGGATTTGAATCCGCGACCTCAGGATCGCTAGTCGAAAGCAAAAAAAAACCACAGTGGTGTAAATATATGAAATGTCTCAAAAAAATCTTACAAACAAGGGAAAAACCATGCGTCTGGCAACACTGTACACATGTAATACATTGATAAAAACAAAGCAAGTTCCTCATATCAAGGTTGTTCCTACTCATTGGCGGGATGTAGTAAGGTGACCATATATTCATTTACCGTAATTTATTTCGGTAACCGGGCAATTCAAAATTAAATGAACTCAACACCTCCTTCCAAAAGTCATTAAAAGTGATTAAAAAAAGGTGTGGAGGTTTGATGCAGAATTGAAGCAGCAAGAACTGCGTTCATTAAAATGAAATCCCTCTTCTGCAATGACAATATCAGCTTAAAACTAAGGCAGAGAATGCTAAAATGTTTTGTGTGGCGGGTCTTGCTCCATGGATGTGAAACATGGACCTTGAAAGTAAATACAATGAACAGGTTAGAGGCTTTTGAAATGTGGCTTCACCGGAGAATGCTCAAGGTCCCATGGACCGACATGATCACCAACACAGAAATTCTCAGGCGGGCTAGAGCAGATAGAGAACTGCTTACATTAATAAAAATCAGGAAAATTTCATATCTGGGTCATATACTTCGAGGGGAGAAGTATCACTTGCTCCATTTGATATTGAAAGGCAAGATAGATGGTCGCCGAGGGCCTGGTAGGAGACAAATGTCTTGGCTGCGTAATATACGAGATTGGACCGGCATTAGAAGTGTGGAGGAGCTAATCCGGGCAGCGCAAGACAGAGAGACATTCTCAAGAGTGATCGCCAACGTCGGGGGGACCTGATGCGGCACACAAAGGAGAAGAAAAAAGGTTAAATAGATTATGTTAGGTTAAGGGTTATTTTTTTGTAATTAACAAAGAGACCCATGTTGTAGGAAGGAGGAAACACAGAGGCCGGCAAATCATTCCACAGCCGAGCTGTTCAACACAAGAACGAGTCGAAGAAACGACCCGTTCTCATGTGACAAATGTCAACTGTGTACAAATGTTGGGCACGCGTTTGGCGTGTTTTCCGACAATGCACCGGTGCCGAAGGGATCAATGATGCTAGTTCCTCGGAGCATCTTCCATTGTAATACCGGTAGAACAAGGATAGCATTCCCACCCGACGCCTGTGCTCTAAAGATTGCAATCCGTCTGTTAAGATGGGAGAATCTATTAAACGGACCGCCCGTTTCTGCACAGAGTCGAGGGTATTTTTCAGGTATTTTGGAGCTCCAGACCAGAGGTGGCTGCCAAATTCAACCGTGGGGCGCACTTTTGATTTGTAAAGGGTTAGCAATTGTGTAAGTACTATTAAAGTATCAACGGGCCCTGTAAGTACGCCCAGTTTTTGGGAGGCTAACTTTACTCTGGCTTCGATGGAGCCCCCATACCTGAGCTGGTCACTTAGGGTTAGGGTTATGGGGCATTTTTAAAATATTTTTTTTCATAGCTTTTAAAGACTTTTCAAAGAGGTGTTGATTTGACTTAATTCTAAGTTACCTACCGCGCTACCTCCTTCAGACAACGTTTCGGACAGCGCTACAGTGCCATCATCATCAGGGCAGATGGTGATGGACAGTGTGACGTTGGCTACAGAAGGAGGTAGCGCAACACGGCATAATGATGTATCCCTTACATTATTTTTAATGAATTTCATTGGGAAATAGCACACACTTTTGATATACCTACTGGTATACGAGGCGGATGGCGTAGTCCAGCGGTAAGGCTCTTGACTCGCACACCGAAGGTCGCGGGATAGAATCCCGGCGTGGCAAATAAATTTTATTTGACTAGTTTATGTTATTTCACAATTTATTAATTTAAAATAAAATATAGTATATTTGCGGCACGTTCCAGAGTGGAAGATACTCTCAGTATCGCCCTGGTGACCTGGTGTAAGACCACCATTCAGAATTGAAACGTCGCTTGAAATGGCATTAGTCGTGTTTGGTGACCAGATCTGAATAGCCAGGTACTTCCCCACCTTCCTCTTCCCTATCTCCTTTCCCTCCCCACTACCTCCAGCCTCACAACATACCCCAATTGGGGATGCCATAGTCTCACTGGCTTCAGACGGGAGCAGTTGGGACTCTTGTGAGGTATTCATATAAAAAAAATAATAATAAATACAGAGCTCAGGGCCAAAGAGGCCCCTTTCATCATGAGTTTATAAAGCTATTCTATTACATTTGCTATTCGAGAGCTTTACCCTTCGACCACGGAGGCCGTCATCAATTTGGAAAGCGGGAAAGTCATTTATTGGATAACCGTTACCTCTGCCATAGGTCACCACAAGTGGTTCGCTACATTTTGTTACTTAGCAGAGGTGCCCGAGTTCACGGTGTGAAGTTTGTCCGGATCTTGGCGGCGGATGCGACTGCCCACCAACTGCGTGGTTCCCAACACCCAGATTCCTAACCACCCCTCATATATTTTTCCTTTCCAGAACTCTCACTCCTTCATTTCCTAAGAAGACCTTAGCCAGAGCATCCTCAAAGATAACATACGCCTGGAGGGTATTTATTTCCTCGGGGCCTCCCGTGAGGAGCTTATATAAAAAAAAAATAGTTTAGGCTTTGCGGTATTCGTACAAAATAACGTGGTTTCATAACTGGTCCATTTAAAATAAACATATAGTCACCCCACGCGTACTGATTGTCAAGTCCATAGTAGATATCTGACCACTTGACTTGCTCCGGTACATTTGGTTTGTATTTATTCCCTCACTCCTCGACCATATTTTGTCAGGGCGATAAAATATTTTCGTTTTGCAATAAAATACAAATAAATGGAACATTTCTGAACATATCCGAAAACTAAAAACTGTTTTTGAAAGGTGACATTTCAAATACTATAAATCAAAATGAAGATCATTTTTGAAGTAAAAAATTATGCATGATAACAAAAAAGTCATATTGTGCAGTTCACACGCGGTAGAAGTGAATCCTTCAGATTACTAAAGCAATCAATAGTGGGTATGCTACGAAGTACCGCACAAAGAGGTGACCGCTTATTCTATTTCATTATCTGGCCGGCTAAATCCTATAGAAGTATGTGTTTGTCTATTTTTAGTGTCGCTGTTTTTCGTTTCATTGAGTTTCAAATCAAAACGGTGCTAAAGAAGTTCTCACTTCAAAAAAGTTTTAAAAATGACTCACCTTACGTTTTTTTCTATGTAAAATAGCTTGTACCCGGCATGCGTTGCTATGCCATTTAATAAAGAAATTGTTTATTCCTGCTTGTCCTTTCCCATTCGTCCCGTTCCCCTTCCTCCACCCCTTCCTCTCCCGCGTCCCCTTAGCCTCTCACATTCCCCGCCTCCACCTTCCCTCTCCTAACTCCACTCTTCCCCTTCTCTGGTGCCGCGAACCCCCTCCCGAGTTCCCCTCCCACCTCCCAGGTTCCTCTCCCCCTCCCGCAAACTCCCTACCCGATTTCCCCTCCCCCCATCCCCTAACACCTTCCCCCCCTCCCATATTCCATATATTCATTCCCGGTACATTCGGTTTTCAAACAGCTCGCGTGCCATAATGCAATTTTTTATACAAATTTAAAAATGCCAGAGTTCACCAGTAGTTTTATACAAACATTATCCTAACAATAACGAACACACAAAAAAAAGAATTATCCAATTTGGTGCAGTCGTTCGGAAGTTATGCGCGTACATACATTTCGGCGATTCATTTTTATTTATACAGAAGATCACTGATACTTAAAGAAAAGTAAATTAAAATACACGTAAGTATATTTTATTAGAAAAATTTATTATAAAAGTTATTGTCAACTCACTTTACTGTCATTACTCACTTTACACACATAATTACTGTAAGAATAAAATTATTGAAAAATTCCCAAAGTTTTTTTTCCCAAACTATTTTTTTTTTAAATTCCTATTCGACATTTAAGTTTCATAAAGTTGTACGTACAACTTTTACATTTGTGTTAACTTTTAGATTTTAATATAAAGCGTTGTGTTTTCTGTATCTAACACCGCTTATATCACATTTCTCACCATGCTAGTAGTAGCGGTGACACAACGATTTTTATATGAGACCTATATGAGTTCGTTCAGAAAAGCGAACAATTTAGCCCGAAGCAAATAATATTGTATTACTAGCTGAACCGGAAACGCGTTGCTGCGGCTAAAAACACTACTACTGCTGGACGGTTACCCAACCTTTATAAGCACCGCCATCTGTTAATCTTCTATATAAATAAAAATTAATCTACGAAATGTATGTACGTTCATAACTTCCAAACGACTGCACCAAATTGGATAATTCTTTTTTTGTTGTATTCGTTATTATCAGGACAAGGTTTGTATAGAACTACTGGTGAGCTCTGGCATTAAGAAATGTGTATAAAAAAATTGCAATAGGTGACACGCGAGCTGTTTGAAAACTGAATCCACCGGGACTGAATGTATGGAATGCGAGAGGGGGGAGGGGAACTCGGGTAGGGATTCGCGGGAGGGGGGAGGTAACTCGGGAGGGGAGTGTGTGGAGTGGGGAGAGGGAAGGTGGAGGAGGCCGAGTGGGAACGCGAGAGGGGAAAGGGACGCGGGAGAGGAAGGGAAGGCGCAAGGGGAACGGGACAAATGAGAAAGGACACACAGGGAGAAAAAAATTCTTTATTAAATAGCATAGCAACGCATGCCGGGAACCAGCTAGTTTTGCATAAAAATAAAATGCACACCGGCCGCTTGCCAAGACATTTTCCTTTATAATATATTATATATTTCAACCAATTTACACAAAACCTTCACAAATTATATACTTAAACCTTCCTTATGAATCACTCTATCTTTTGGTGAAAACCGTATGAAAATCCGCTCAGTAGTTTTTGAATTTATTGCGTACAAACAGGCAGATAGACGTGGCGGAGACTTTACTTTATGATATGTAGAGATGTATTACTTATAAACGTTATCGTTACCTCACTTTTTTGTCGTTCCCTGTAAAAACAAAAATATATAAAAATTCCCAAAGTTTCATAATTTTTTTTCAAATTGCGATCCGAAACTTTGGTTTCATAGGTGTACTCCAGATACTAATATCTACAGTTCTACAGCCTGTATGTCGGACGAATATCTACGGCTCATATGTTGGACTAATATCTATGAACTTCAGAGTGAGGACTAATATCTACAGAGCTAAGGTCGGACGAATATCTATGACGGTCCCAGTGATGACTAATATCTACAGAGTAGGGTGGAGCGGTCTAGAATGGAGTTTTTTTTTCGTAATACAGAATTCGGCATACGCGGGATTGGTGCTCCGTTATGTACTTATCTTAAATAAAAAATATAAAAAATAAATATTTATAATTAGGACATCGCCACCACTTTCAATTTTTCATAAACATATTGAAAACACAAAAATGTTCTCCAGATTCTTATAAATGCTTGTATTTAACCCGTTTAATCACAGGAGACCAGATTTGTCCCAACGCACATAGGTCTCACATAAGACGCCGTAACTCCCTTACTATCATAGTTAGAGATATGTTCTAATCGGTGTTAGAAAGGAAAAACATCATGCTTTATATTCCAATCTAAAAAATAGCCACCAAAAGAATAAAATGTACACTTTTATGTACACAAAGTTTTGAATCGCAAATTGAAAAAAGAATTTGAAACTTCGGGAATTTTTAAAAAAATTTTTCATAGAGCGACAAAAAATTGAGGTTACAATAAAGTGTTTGTTATACATTTGTCTAATGAAATGTGCATCGTTTTTTATTTATTTTTATTTTTTCAGTAACTTTAGTTAGAAAAAACATAAGGTGACCCATTTTGAAAACTTTTTTATGTTTGTATGCAAAAATTTTATAATTTAAAAAATATATATATTTTTCGAATTCTATAATTTGAAAGCGTATTTCATCACCATTCTAAAACAGTTTTTGGTTTTTGAATGTGTTCAGAAATATTCCAAATATTTGCATTTTATTGTAAAGCGAAAATATTTTGACCATCCGAAAAAAAAGCCAAATTTTTGAAGGGTTTTAAGTAAAAAAAGGATATGTATTTATTTATTCTCCTTTGATATAATTATAAAGAAACACCGTAGCAACAGTTAAACTATTCCCTCCAGAAACTCAATCCTCTCACCCCAAACGTGTTTCAAATACAGTGATTTGATCTAGATGAATTTTTCATCATTTCTAGCGGATTCGGCTTCCCTCTGAACCAGTGGTTCCCGACCCTTTTTTGACCAGGGACCACCTTGATATTTATTTGTTCTCATAGGGACCACATGGTACAAAAATGAGCTCTTCTTGGAGTTCTTCAGCTACCTCTCCAACACTAATACCAAAAAGGTTACGAATCATCTTTAGGACACCTTTCGATTCGGTTTTGTAGTAAAATGAACAAATGTTTCGCTGACCACATTTTAGATCTCGCGGACCACCTGTGGTCCATGGACCATCGGTTAGAAACCACTGCTCTAAACGGACTAGGACCTTCCCTTCTGAAGGAACTCAGAGAATTGTTGTGTTTATTGGGGGTATATTTTTTTTATTTTTTTTTTATTTATATATATATTTTTTACAGTTTTTTAGAGAAAATGTGTCCTAACTGGGGTACCCCGTTCTAAGGACACATTGTACAAGTTTTATTATTTGAATTATAAGTAAATACCTAATCTATGTTAGAATATTGCCAAGGAAAATTATTAAGTTAGATCTAAAAGAAAGTACAAAACAAAGCATTATTCTTTGTTGGGTTGCAAAATTGAATCTATTTTCTTCCTTCCCATGTCCATAATCCATATTTTTATGCTTCTTTTGAAGGCGGTTATTTTTTTTTTTGTGGTTTTCATTGCAAGAGGGAGTAAATTAAATAATTTTACAGAAAGAAGCATAACAAAAAAATATTCAGCATCATGCTGACCATGCTGCAGTGAAAGCCTTCCCTGTTGTAGCCAGAATGTTAGGCAGATATTTTTTCGGCTGTATTACAAGATGTTGTTTCAATTTCACAGAACGATACATGTTGTGTATAGGAGTAATATTCGTCGATTTAGTTTGTTGCAATTGGATGCGATGGAACTGCAGTCAATATGGGCTACAAAAGAGTTGTGCTTTGGTGTCTTGAATCACTTCTCAAACGGCCTTTACGGTGGATTGTCCGTCAGTTACACGCAAACGAGCTTATTTTGCAACTACTTTTTAACTGCATCGACTGGACCTCAAAGTTTCACTGGAATTATTGGAAAATTCTTAAATAAGTGTTAACAACTTCCTGTCCTGAAATAAAAAGTCATTCAATGTTCTTTGGCAAGTGTGAGAAATGAACAGGATTTGAGTACAGATCAGCTGTATATGTGGAAAATATGTAAAACCATTGACTGAGTGATGAGATTGATGATTCCAAATTCCGCAATGAAAACTTGTCAAAAAACCGGTAAAATTGTACATTCCGGGTGGCTCACTAAAACGAAGCGGGTTCTTCGGCTTTAAATTTCTACCTTAAAACTATCAGAATTTTTTTAACTTTAACGACAGTTTACGCGCCCATGTGGTTCAACGTTAAGATTTACCAACGTTAAGACCAAACCAATTTATATTTCCGGTACTAGACATTTGCATGAAACAATAGTGCTTTCACGATATTTGTCCAGTGATCCTAAATATATTATTAATCCAGTAATCCAGCGCATTGGTTTTTGGGTATCCCAAAAACATATTATTGGCCGGGGCACACGTACACTTCCGACCGCGTGCCTCGCCCCCAGGCTAAAGCGGCATGCGACCCTCCCGCCGAAACGCCGTGTCCGCCTGCCGGCCGACCCCTTGCGCTAAAAAGTCACCCCACTTCCGCGGGCAGGCCAAAGCGTCAGTTTTGACCATAGATTATAGAAATATTATAGAAGCTCCATACAACTGTGCCCTCACGAAGGTGGATGTCTATGGTGTTCGCCAAGCAGCCCGCCGAAACGCCGTGTCCGCCTGCAGGCCGAACAGGAACACTATTTTGGGTAAAAAAGTCGCCACACTTCCGCGGGCAGGCGAAATCGTTGAATGGGTGACCTTGGGCGACCCTCGCGCGGAAGTGTACGTGTAAACTGATTTTCAAGCGTTCGGAGCGAACTGTGGTGTGTCGCGGGACATGTCGTGCAGTTCAAAAGTTTTTGCTACAGTTTTGACCATAACCAAGATGATACCTATCACATGCTTGTCAGCTGTCACCTATCAAGTTTTGACAGTTTTAGCGGCGGTGACAAATTATTTATATGAATGAAATTGTAAACCAGTATTTTAATAAAAAAATGACCATATTATCAGTGAGGGTACAAGCATATTATAATTATTTTGATAATGTTTAAAAGGGTGAAGTTAATTATTTTCATAAGTTAATTAATTATTTTCATATTTAATTATTTTCATTAGAATGATGCCATAAAGTGAATTTACAACAAATTGTAGAATAACTTAAGTGTACTTATTTTACAGTGTTGTATAAATTCAATTACAATGTAATTCTCATCCAAGACAGAAATATTTAGCAGTTTATTATGTGTACTGGCATTATTTAGCGTTGTTTTAACAACTGTGGTAGAGAGAGGTGCATAATTTGTTAGAATGAATATAAATGAAACATTTTGGTTACCTTATAAAACATATTTTATTTTACTACTTTTATTTACATACATACTACTGACATTAAAAAACAGAAGAAATAAACTATAGCTGTGATTACTTATAAATTAAAGATTGTCTCGGTTATGCTAGGATTTGAAAAACAGATCATACGTTGATATTTTTTTATACTAACTCCACACAGGAGGCCCTGAGGAAAATTATTTCTAAAAGATGCTGTGTAGAAGGTCTTTTTGAGGAGAGGAAGGACTGAACATGGGTCTTGAAGAGACTCAAGTTGTAGGAGGAGGAAGCACGGATGCTCGTTCCACCGCCGAGCTGTTGAACTCAAGAAGCAGTCGGAAAAATGACCCGTTCTCGTGTGAAATGTCAGGACCGGTCAGTGGCTGAGTTGGCAATCCAACACGCGTCCCACCCGGGCATCGCGTGTTCAACTCTTCGGCTGGCTAAGTCCTTCTTCACGACACAAACAAAATTTTCGGCTGACTGTGTTGGTAGTAGGAGATTTTCAAACATTGTCAGGTTATTTGTAACTCGGGAATGTTTGACTTTCTTTAAAAAAAAAAAACATATCAACCTTGTACATAAAATATAAACTCTATTTTTTTAAAAAGAAAGACAAACATTCCCGGGTTACAAAAAACCTGACTATTTTGCTTGTGTCGTGACGGAGGACTTAGCCAGCTAAGGAATCGAACAATGGGACTCCTGGGCGCGATGCCAACTTAGCCACTGGGTCGGTCATGACATTTGTCACGTGAGGAAGGGTCATTTCTCGTTCTTGAGTTCAACAGCTCGTCGGTGGACCGATTTGCCAACCTCTGTATTTCCTCCCTACTTATCTCTACAAGATTCCAAGCCAACTCAGTCACTGACCGGTCGTGGGAACTATGTTGGTGATGCATACAACTCAACTAGCACACTGCAATGATAACACCTCCCATATAAAAATTATAATCTTTTACTATGACGGGAACAGCACTTTCAAATAAATATACGAGGGCGGATTTAGGGGGGGGGCACGGGTGCCCCCCCAAACGGTATTTTTGTGTACTGTGGAGATTCCATCACAGTACAGAAAACTATCTTTATTAAACTTTTAATTTTTCTATTGTTTTAACACTTTCATAAACCTTCCTATACATACTTGAACTTGTTTATTTCTAACAGTAATTGTTGATTTTTTTGCCTGTCCGCCCATTGTGCCCCCCCCAGAAAAAAATCCCAGATCCGCCCTTGTAAATATATGTGTAATTGAAAACCCCTAAAATTATGAAAAATTGACTACTTAATGGCCTGTATGTCGTAATATAAAATACATATCGATCATTCAGTTCATTGGTCAGACAACTCCGAAAAATCGATATATAAGTTGAGTATGCAGTTATTTGCAAAAGTGTACCCTCTATCTGGTACAATACTCAGTTTACTCATAAACACCACCAACATCTATTATAATGCACAAAAACTTGTAGTGAATTAAACAAAGTGTTGATGTTTTCTGGGTCGATAGCAGGATATTTTAAAATTTTCTTACTAATGTACCGGACCCGGACCATTATGCCTCCCGGGGTTATTTTGTATTATTTTTAGTATGTAAAACACATACAAGTGTAAATAATATTTGATTCATAGTGAACATTCAAATGTTCCTTTCCTCATTTTATCTCAAAACTTAGTATTTGGAGATATCTTATTAATTAACTGGACGATCAGTATCTGTTCTAGATATTTTTTACACATTTGGAAAAAAAATAATATTCAGTTTGTACGAGTATTTTGGGCTCATATACAAATTTAAAATTTGTTTGAAACAGGCTGCGCAGCCGTTCCTCTTAAGGTTAAACGTCGCGTACGTTTTAATCTACGCATTCACAGATGGCGCCAATCAAATTATTTTAGGTTTTTAATACTTCTTGCACGTTTTGCTTTAAAATATTGAGGTGAATTAATTGTTTGCGACCGTACATATTTAATATGAATAAATAGTTTTGTCCATAAACAAACCCAAATCTTTCATGAAAGGCTGAAAAATACAATATTGGATTGAGTCACCGATACAAAATTGAATTTTTCAGCCTTTCTTGAAAGATTTGGGTTTGTTTATGGACAAAAATATTTATTTATATTCATATTAAATGTGTTCGGGCGCAAACAATTAATTTACCTTAATATTTTTAATCGTAACATCCAAAAAGTATTAATAACCTAAAATAATTTAATTGGCGCCATTTGTGAATGCATAAAAATAAATTGTAGAAGACCTTGTGTGTATTTATTTACTGTAGTTGTATCAATTCAATCACAATAAAATTCTCACCAAATAAATTTCCTTAAACTTAAAGAAATATTTAACAGCTTAGTAACTGGCACTATTTAGCGCAACTGTGGTAGAGAGAGGTGCGTAATTTATTAGTGTGAAGATAAATGAAATATTTTTTTATAAAACATATTTTTATTTACATACCACATTAAAAAGTAGCAGAGATAATATAGCTATCATTACTTGTAAAATTAAAGGCTGTCTTAGTCATTTTATTTTTATTAAAGCTTTTATTCCAGCAGGACTGGGAGGATAGTGCAATCCCAGTCTGCCATATTACATAAACATATATATATATATATAATATAATAAATTAAAAATCTAAAATAAATAAAATGTGCTTACATATTAGGTCGGTTTCTTATTGATTAATGCTATGATTTGAAATTTTTTTGCTGGAGGTGAAACAAAGGTGCACCTTTCACATTGAACCTTTGTTTGCTTTGGAACACTTTGCACCTGTGGGAAATGTTCCAGCCAATGTACCTGATACCTTCCACGGGGCGCGGGTGGGACTGGCGTACCCTTCCTAGAGCACTGGAACCCGCCTCCGCAGAGGGGTCCACCTCTACGACGCGCATATGTATCCAGCAATTAACCAGATTAAATACAATTCTCAGGTAGAACCGAACAGATCATATATGATTTTTTTTTTACATTAACTCTACACGGGAGGCCCCGAGGAAAATAATATCTAAAAGATGCTGTGTGGAGGGTCTTTTTGAGGAGAAGAAGGAGCATGAGCGTAGCCAGGTTTTGATTTAGGGTGGGGAAAAAATAAAAATCTAGAGTAGGTAACAACTTATTCATGCTTAAGGCTTTATGAATGCAGATAATAAGAACTAAAAAAGGAAAAACCATCCTATGAAGTGCTGTAAATTTGAAAATGCGACTCAGTGGAGAAACTCGGAGCTCATGCATCGGCAGGCCAGGCATGGGGCAAACGCTCCACCTTGCCCTACCGTGCCTACGCCCATGGGAAGGAGTGAACATAGGTCTTGTAGGAGGGAGGAAACACAGAGGCCGGCAAATCATTCCACAGCTTAGCTGTCGAACTCAAGACCGAGTCGTAGAAATGGCCCGTTCTCATGTGACAAATGGATTCTAGATCACTAGTAGGATATTTCAAAATGTCATAATAATAAATGTCATACTAATAGACAGTCTCCCAGTGTTATTTTACATCATTTTAAGTATTTAAAACAGAGACAAGTGTAATTAATATTTGATTTATGGTGGACATTTGAATATATATTCTCAAAACTTAGGATTTGGAGATGTCTGACTAAATCAACTGGACGATCAATATCTGGACTAGATATTTCATACACATTTGAATAAAAAAATATTACACAATGTCAGTGGAGACTTTGAAATTACGGTTTGGAGGGATACCCTTTATCAACTTTCTAACTACCTTCATCACCTTGCACCGCAGTGGGAGGGATGGATTCATACGACCGTCACTCCTGGACACACTTACCCCCAGATTCCTACCCACTCCTAATACCCTTTTCCTTCCCAGAACTTCCTCTCCTAAAAAGACACTCCTCACAGCATCCCCAAATATGAAATAGGCCCTGCGGGGAATTATTTTCCCCAGGGCCTCCTATGTGGAGCTAATGTAAAAAAAAACAATGTTTTCACTCATACCGTCATACCGGGCAGTCTTCTCACCCACATTACTGTTTTTGCCCATGTACATCTCAAAATCATAGACGAGCCCACCTACCTGGCTACTGGCCACTGGCCACACTGTGACTGGCTACCGCTCGGGAGAAGGCTTTGATGCCCCACTCGTGTGGCTTATTTTTTTATGTATTGCTTCAAATTGCTTCTACCTTTGAACAGTATCATGAGCTCGTCTACAGAATTGAACTCCTCAGGTTCCACCTTGACCTTATTTTCATGCGGGGCATTTGACAACGGCCTTATTTTAAATAGTTTGTCGTAACCCTGGCATCCTCTCGGAATCAACGTGTTATTGTTGTTTAAATAAAAACACAACCGCAACTTAGTGAAACGATTTCTAGGCATGACATCTGCGATAAGAGATAGCCTTTTATCGTTTACCCAGTAAAGGTGGAATGCCGGATACTTGAGGATACCCATCATGACGTGCATTCCTAGAAATCAGTTCATTTCGTTGACTGAGGTGTTTACGCTAATGCTATTTTTTGTACAGAATACAAATTTGTCTACTCAACAATATTTTTTATAGTGTTTTCATATATGAAACATAAAAAAATATTGTAGACAGACATATTCAGTGGTGGGTTTGAAAAGGTCACATCACAGTGAGAGTCAACATTCTCGTAATCTTTCTTGATCCACCGTAGATCAGCTCTCCGTCCATGGGAAGTTGAGGCTTTACCGGGCTGTCCTAGGGGTACAGTGTACAGTGCAGGACTCTGACTCCCCCCCTGTGGCTGCTGTCTCTCTTCCAAACTCTATAAATGAAAAAATATTACTTCATAGTTTCATTTAAAACCCAGACATGTTCATCGTTTTATAATAACATCAAACGCAATAATCGCTAGCAATAAGAAATATGTAATGATAAAAGTACTTGATGGATTTCTACGAATGGATCCATTCCAAGAGGCTTGGCTTGGCTCAATGCATCCCTCTGCACGATTCTGGAAAACTTCTAAATATTCCACTGGCCAGCCCTCTTCGTCTTCTCCTCCGTCTGACTCCTAGCCTCCTTCCAGTATCATGGTGATCTAATCATGTAACAAATTTCTGATGTAATATAAAAATAAGTTAGATGTAATATATAAATAAGAAGTATTTAAAATAAATGAATATAGGTATATTGAAATAATCAAAATAATATCAAGTAAAACAAACACCAACGACCAATGTGCCAGCTCGGGAACAAGAATGTTTTTTCCAAAAACAAATTTAAAAACCAATGTTTTTGAATGGAAATCATATTTATCTATTAGATTAGACATGTAAAATAAAGTAATTATTATTTTCAACTTTATTTTTTACCTATGGTGAAATCCATGTGACATCCGCATGACATCCGAGATATGTCAGCTGTCAAGCGTCAAACAAGCGAAGACAGTAATATTTTTTGTTGCCAGTACGCGAGTGTTATCTTTCTCAAGCTATACGCAAAATACGGGGCTATTTGTTTCATACATAAAAATGGATTGAAAAACTATTATACAGTGTAAAACATTTGATGTAAATTACTAAAATTCACAATTTTGGAAACTAAATGTATACTACTAAGTGTTTTTTTAAATTAAAACTTCGTCAGCACGGCAAGCTTCACAAGCCTACTTACAATTAATGCAAAAAAACAGTTTATATTCCTTTCTCAATAAATGAATTCAAAACTTACCCCAACATTAATATATACGCAACAAAAATGTAAGAAAAAAGTCTGTAATAATTCATGTACCATATTAAACCATACAACTAAAATAAAGTACCTCGGTGTAATAGAGAACTCCAGCCCATTTTTTTAATGAATAATGACCTTCTGACTTAAATAACTTCATATATTTTTTTAGAGTTTGTTTTAATAGTTAAAATAATTTTCATAGTTTTAATTTTTCAAGATCCCCTGAAAAACACCGCACTTATAGTGAATCGTGTGACGTTATCACTCCTGAAAAGTTTTTCAACAGGTGTTCATTTTGTATGACGATTATACGGAAGAAAGTATGGTACTATTCGATAAGTTAGAACATTATTTAGGTGGAATTAATTATTTATTATTGTTTGCGCCTTTATTGTTACATGTGGTCCTTTCTAAAATACGTATTTGGTGCCCTCTGCCTCAGTTGAATTTACCTCGCCGCACAGGACAGAAGTCCTAAAACCGCACCGCTTTTACAGTTTTTAGAAATCAAACCGCAAAGTGAACTTTTAAATCTCGCAGCTATTCGCAAGTACCATCGCCACGCGTCATCCATTCTCGCTTAATATTTCGCGATCAAACGTTCATTCCCAATCGCCATTCCCTTCCAAAATTTCAACCAATTTAACATACCTACCTTTCCAGTGAACACTGAACGAAGAGGGAAGCAGTATGGGTAAGTGCGATTAAAATATAATAAATAGGTAAATATGAACCGCGTACAGTAAACAGTCCACAACATCCACGCAGCATTTGATCCCTCGATCTTGAGAGGGATCATTTGCTACCCGCCGCAACAATTATATTACTAGCTTTTTCCTGCGGCTTCGCGCGCATGGTGTAAGGGGGGTTCCCACTTCGCCTCTTCCACCTCCCCCCCTCTCACCGCCCTCCCTCCCCCTCCCCCGCCCCTCCTCCCCCCACCAACCACTAATTCATTATGGAATCATTGGATGGAGAAGTGCGTAGGAGAAAATTGTAAGTCCTGTAAAAGCGGTACAAAAATTATTTCTTTAAGTAATTTTGAAAAGACAACCTACATTCCCTTCAGCATAATTTTTTTCAAAGTGTAAGACCTTCATAAAAAAGATTCAATATTACAAATAATATTCAAAGAAAATTTAATAGATTTTTTTAACTTATCTCATCATTAAGGCATAAATTTAACATCCAAATTCCTCTATTTCAACACAACAAATGCACAATAATTATATTTACAAAGACATAAAAGGTCAAATTATTCTTTAAAAAAAATAACAACCATAACATCACCAATCAAAATGTTATAACTTCATTTCATGCCATATTAAAATTACGTCACAATATCCTAGTACGTAAGATTATATTTATTGTACACTCTTTGTAAAATTATGTAATAATAATGAAATAATTATGAAATAACTCCTACGCCAAGCGCAAGAGCTAGCACTCTTAATTGGCGTAGATATTTGTTAAAATATGTATTTCACTCAGTGGCGTAGCGTGGGTTTCGGCCGCCCGGGGCGGAGGAAAATTTTGCCGCCCCCCCCCCCCCCCCCAACTTCTACAGGTACTTCTTCCGCAGATTTTCAAGCGCTCACCGGGGGGGGGGGGGGGTGGGTAGTTATTTTCTATTATTTTATGCCGATTATAATTCCATGTATATATATATGCATATATATTCCATTCATTATACTACAAATTTATATATAGCTGCTAATAGAATTTGCATCTTCATCACGCATACGTATGGAATGCAACTCAAATGATGTATCGGCAACTTATTGTTATGTTGATAACACAAAACTGGTTTATATTAAACCAAATATGCGGTGTATCAAAACTACACTCAGAACAAAAAGATGGTTTTTCTTTGATTCTACCGGCACTTACATTCAGAACACGAAACTGGTTTTAATTAAATCTGTAGATGGTGAATCAAAACTACACTCAGAACATCGGGGCGTAGGAAAATTTCGCCGCCCACTTATTTGGGTTCTTCTAGCGGGCGGGAGGGGGATTGGGGGGGGGGGGGGGTTGTATTCGTAAATCCCATTTTTGTATCACGACCTGATTACATTCGAGCCGGATTTTTTTAAAATCACATTTGACGAGTATTCTTTCAACCAAAATCATGTTTATAAATTCTACTCAAAAGTTGATTTATTGATACTGCGTTAGAGTCCCCAAATAATAGTTACACACGCAACAAACAATTTCTCAGAATTTTACAGAATTATGTAACTCAAATGTAAAACTTCACTCGATGCACGATGAATCTGCAACCCGTTATTTAATTTATCGTTACATTCTGAACACACAACCAGTTTGAATGCGGTGAATTAAATCTACATTCAGAACATGAAAATGGTTTTACTTTGATTCTGGCATTAAATAAATAGTCTGCAAATAGAATTTTATAACTGCACATCGAATAACAGAATGCTTTCCTTCGTAATGTGTCAGCAGATGAATCCAACTGGAATTTTACATTCTGTACTGGTTTAAATTAAATCTGTACCTGGCGAATTTAAACTAAACTCAGAAGATGAAAATGGTTTTCCTTTAATTCTTGCAGCACATACATAGTCTGCAAATAGAATATTATAACTGAACTTCAAATAAGAGGATGTTTTCCTTTGAAATGTGTCAACATACAGATGAATCCACAACTGGAAATTTACGTTCTCAACACAAAATGGGTTTGAATTAAGTCTGTATGCGGCGAATTAAAAGTACACTCAGAACATGATAATGGTTTTTCTCTGATTCTGGCAGCAGGTACAGGATACAGAGTCTGCAACTAGAATTTTATAAGTGAATTTCGAATAAGATAATATTTTGCTTTGAATCATGTCAGCAGATGAATCCTCAAATGGAATTTTACATTCTGAAAACTGGTTTAACCCTTCGAATAATAAGAAAAAATATCTATAAACTTTTGCCTGTCAATGTTTGTGTACGAAATTTCCGGTTCTTCCCATGTATTTTAAATGTTCCTTTTTATTGTTTTTTTTATCCTTTTGCAAAATTGAAAACAAAATTGTTCTTAAATCCAGATATTGTAATTTTTCCTGATGTGCTTATTAGAACATTATTATTTTTAAATATTAAAATTTTGATATTGAAAATGTGGATTGGCTCAAAAATACACGCCTGCGAACATTCGAATTAAAGTACCTAATAGAATAAACTTAAAATTTTAAATACAGATTTCTTTTTTTTTTAAATGTAATAAAACTTTATCTTAACTATTTATCGCAATCACAAATTTATTTTAATTAAATATGTGGGAAATAATTTCACAAATTTATTTTAAAATTAAATGTGTGGGACAATTTGTGTCTCCTGTGATTAGACGGGTTAAATTAAATCTATATTTGGCGAATTAAAACTACACTCAGAATATGAAAATGGTTTCTCTTTGATATTGGCAGCACATACATAGTCTGCAACTAGAATTTCATAACTGCACTTCGAATAAAATAACGGTCTCTTTCGAAATGTATCAGCAGATGAATACACAAATGAAATTAATTCGTTAATACATTCTGAACACAATTCTGGTTTTAATTAAGAATGAATCTGTTTGCGAGTTATTAGCTTCGACGACCTCCGTAGTCCAGTGGGTAAGACTCTTGACTCACAATCCGGAGGTCGCGGGTTCGAACTCGGCATGCGCAAATAAATTTTATTTGATTAATGTGTGTTATTTCACAATTAATTCATTTAAAATAATATATAGTATATTTGCGGCATGTTCTAGAGTGGAAGATACTATTAGTATCGCCCTGGTGTAAGACCACCATTCAGAATTGAAAAGTTGCTTGAAAATGGCTTTAGCCGTGTTTGGTGACTAGATCTGAATAGCCAGGTACTTCCCAACCTTCCTCTTCCCCACCTCCTTCCCCTCCCCACTACCTTCAGCCTCACAACATACCCCAATTGGGGATGCCATAGTCTCACTGGCTCCAGACGGGAGCAGTTGAGATTCTTGTGCGGTATTCACTGTAAAAAAAAAGCTTTAATTAATATTACTCTCATAATATGCGTACGGTTTTCCTGTGAATTGCGAAATTTGCAGCTTAAAAAAATATAATTGTTGACATTTTTAATAAATAATAATAACAATTGTTGGATTCGTAAACGAAAGTATCGTAGAACATTTTTAAATGATGATTTGAAATGGTATAAATTTTTCCAAGATAATATTATTATTTATTGTGAAAATTTGCCGCCCCCCCCCCCCCCCCACGCTACGCCACTGATTTCACTATTAGTCCAGTCAATGAATGGTCCAAAAGGAGGTGTAGAGTGCGTGAGCAGGAACCTAAGCGATTCCTTCAGAAACTTGTTCAGGGTGCTTAGGGTTTGAACATACTAAAAGTCCTGACATCTAGGTGGTGAGCTAGAGGGGGGAGGGCGGGGGAGAAGGTCCCAATTGTCGGGTTTCCGCTTATATCCCGAAAACGGGGCGCCGCAGAGGAAAATTTTCTCATAATAAGTAAAAGCTCATAAAATTACCTACAACTTTTATTCCATACGTAATTTTCGAAATCCTAGCTGTTTTTGAGTTACACGCTCCACAAATGTAGATATTTTCGAAAAAATCATTTTACTTCACATTTTTCATCAAAAATTCCTTCATATCGTCTAAAATATCCATCAAAGAAAGAAATTTATTTAAAAGAAGTATAGAGAATTTAATTGCCTTTTAGAATATATATATACAGGGTGTAACAGGACGTACCCGAGGGATTTTAACCAGTGATTCCTGAGCATATTTGGAGTAAAAAATGTAAATGAAATTTTCGTCTCCGGTGAAATTTTTATTTCAAATAAAATCATTTTTTTGGTTTTTTTCCACACGCCGTCACTGATCTCATATTTCGAGTAAAGGATACGGCAACTCCGCGCAAACCCCTCCCCCATATCCGCTAGCCAACCCGAACCCCGTTGTTGGCAGCGTACTCTTTCACTCTCTACTGCGCGCCTCCTCGTAACGCGAATAAACATATTGCCAGGTGGTTTTTTAAATAGATATTTTTTTGGAGATAATATTTAACATAACTTTCGCATACAGTATTTTTAAATAGTGTAACAGGACGTACCCGAGGGATTTTAACCAGCGATTCCTGAGCTTATTTGGAGAAAAAAATTTGTATATCATTTTGCTGTACGGTGACATTTTTTTTCAATTAAAAACATTTTTTTTTGTTTTTTCTACACACCTTCACTGATCTCATATTTCGAGTAAAGGATATGGCAACCTCGCGATAACCCCTCCCCCTATCCGCTAGCCAACCCTACAGTTATCGGCAGCACGCTCCCTCACTCCCATACCGCGGCGAAGCTACCCCTTTCCGAATACCGCTCGGTCAGTTGTGTTTGGAGTTTGACGGTGAACGGGGTCGTGCGTAGTTGCTTTGAAATTTGTTTTTGTTTTACTGTTATTATTAGTGTTTATTCTAAAAGATGCCTCAAAATTATCCACCTGCCCATGAAGCAGATATAGTGTTTGTTTATGGAATTTGCCGAGGAAATTCAGTGGAAGCTGTAAGAGAGTATCGCAGAATATATCCAGAACGACGTCTACCACACCATACAACTTTCGTACAGGTTTGTACCTAACTACCTATTTATTATCGTAGAGCTAGACACACATTTAATGCCGCCATCTCATTGTAAAGGCTCCCAAAAATCCGCCTAATTGTGTCTTGTAATGTTACGGAAAAAGGTTATCACTACGTATGTTTATTTACAAAACTTTCCAAAATTTTATGTTTCACTCTCGGAAATCCAAGATAATACCTATCAAACGAGCCAAGTAAAAAAAATAGGGTAATGTTTCCCAACTTGGCTAATTCTTTAAGCTCAAATTATTTAAATAACACTTCATTTAACTTAATATCCTCCTCACAGCATCCCCGAAAATGTGTGGAGTTGATGTAAAAAATGAATAATAATACAACAGAAACAAGAATAATTTACGTAGGTTAATTGGTAAAAGATGCTTTAAAGTTCCATTTTCATTACAATTAAAGTTCGAAATTCTTGTGAAAAAAATATCAAGCCGTCGCGTCATTTTGAAATTGTTATTAACACTTATTTATAACCCAAATTAAGAACTAAATAATCATATTTTGTGCTTGTCCCCCAACGTAAATAGTTGCTAATCAAAATCGGTTCCAAGAAAGCTTGTTTTAAATAGTTTCACTCACAAAATAAATTAATTCGTACTTACGGAACGTTTTCTATGTTAATCAAATATTTCTATGTTCTCAGAAATAAACTGATATAAAACGCACCCGTCATTCATTTTTACTGATATTTTATAACAGAATAATGTTAGCAATTGTATTTTTGTTTGCAGATGTATCAACGCCTGCGCGACCATGGAATCGTACGGGTTCAGGGCGGAGGAAATAATGATGTTCCAGTTCGTGTTGAAGAGAGGATCCTCAACATGATGACAGAAGACCCGACGCTTTCCGTGCGTCGCGTCGCCATGATCGTTGGAGACATAACACACACGACGGTATGGAGAATCCTAAAAAAACATCGCCTGAAACCTTTCCACTACAGGCGCTGCCAAGGTCTACTGGAGAACGACCATTTCTCAAGACTAATTTACTGTAGACGGATGCTACGAAATGTGTTGAGAAATGGAGATTTCATGAAAAATATTCTATTCACAGACGAAGCCCAATTTACGAAAACAGGAATATTAAATATCCACAACCTGCATCATTGGGCCGAAGAAAATCCTAAGCTTGTCCGGGAATCGTCGAGCCAAGAGAGATTCTCAGTAAATATGTGGGCGGGTATTTTGGGTAACAAAATAATTGGTCCGATCGAGTTGCCTCCCAGGTTAAATGGACCGATGTATCTGGAGTTCCTGCAAGGGCAGCTGGGCGACATTCTGGACGAAGTAAACTTACAAGCACTGCGAAGGATGTGGTTCCAGCACGATGGAGCTCCACCCCATTATTCCGTTGCCGTGCGGAACTACCTGAATGTAGAGTTTCCTGGACGGTGGATAGGCCGAGGTAGTCCTAACATTGCATGGCCACCGAGATCACCCGACCTTGACACCGTTGGATTACTACCTCTGGGGAACTCTGAAGGAAAAGGTGATTCGAAGCCGATAGCGACGAGAGAGCAATTGATCCAACTGATCATGGAGGCAGCAGACGAACTGAAGGCGAATCCTGCTAATTTAAGCATCCATAATGTGTTAAGATTGCATGCATGCATTGAAGCCGATGGCGGCCACTTCGAGCAACTTTTATAATAATAATAAAAAAAATATTATAACCAAATGTCAGCATTTTTATTCTTACATGTCATTCATAATATTATGTTCGTATCTGTGACAGATGACAGACACAAACGCGAACAAAACATTGCCGGGTGGGTTTTTAAATTATTTTTAGAGGTATTATTTAATTATAACTTTCGCAAATAGTATTTTTAAGTATTGTAAGTTCAGTCAACATTACACTTAAACAGTAGATACTAAAATGTTTTCAAAGCTTATGATCGAACCACCACGATTAATTTATTTGAAACTTCTATAAGAACTCACATTTTGTGTCAAAATTATGAAACATTCCAATCCTTCATAATCGGACTGTTTGTGGTTAGTTTGTATTTTATTGGTAAGGCTGAATACAGTCAACTTATTGACTTGATTTTTTTTTTCTTTAAATCGGCACCATTACCTTAGGGAACGTACTCATACTACGTAACCTCTTCGGGGGGGGGGGTCTTCAAAATGTCACGCTTGGTACAAATGAGCGGCGATTTGCTTAGGATTTTGGTCACCGGGAGGGGGAGGGGGGGGGGGGGGGGTTAAAAATTGCAAAAAAAAATGGTCACGTAGTATGGGTACGTTCCCTTCTGTAAAATGATAATATTATTTGTATCGGTAAAACAGGTTATTATTGCAATCCTTATTCTGGATAGTTCCTTGTAATCCAAATGTATGCTATTACATTCAAAACATTGCTAGATCAACTTATTTTCTAAGAACTTTGTCAACATACTTATTGATGGGTTGGTAAAACCAATAGTTTATTGTTTCAAAACACTGGTTAGGCCACATTATAAGTCGAGAACTTTCTAAGAATTGTGTTAGGTATCCTGTTCTTCATAATACGTATTAATAGATCGGTAAAACCAATAGTTTATTGATTGTAACCCTTATTCTGAGTACCTACATAACTGAAAAATATTAGTACCTACATTGTGTAGTTAGGTAAAAATAAATGGGGAATTTGAATTGGAATTTGAATCATGACTAGGTACTTCCAAGAATACACAATTACCTACTACGTGGAATTGCGAGGAGTATGCTAAGACCGAGTTGTTTGGCAGTTCATCCTCTCTACCTACCGCGTGATGTTTAATAAATCTTTTGAACAAAATATTTCACACGGTTTTAAAATTGTTCCAATATGTAATTGATTTATTTTTAAATTCATTTATAAAATTAAATATTTTTCTTATTCAAATAATTCAGCACCTGGCAGCATTCTAATTTTAAAATAACATCGTATTCTACCTATACATGTATGTATTTCATATTATTTTAAATTCTGTGGGTCAAGGTCACGGTTACGCATTTGCAGCTGTTGACAAGTTCGTTTTATATGAGCATTGATTTTATTGACAATAATTTCGCGATTATAATGCGCGTTTCGTTTTGGTGATTCTGGATACCTAATTAAGCAAGTGCAAGGGAGATTGTGTTTTTAAAGGTGGTTAAATATTTATCTTATCTTATTTCTTAATATTTATGATAAAAGGACCATTGGAAATTATTCTCAATTATTGTCAACAAATAAGTTATTTAATTACTGTTTTTGTGTTTAATTCGTAGAACTACATTTTTTTTTGTTTAAAAGTTATTTAATGGTGGGTTTCTTCATTTACCGAGAATGCTAAATGCAATGCTAATTGTAAAAGTAAACGGTCAAATGCATAGACATTTTTAAATTTCGATCGTTTACTTTTACAATTAGCATTCCATTTAGCATTCTCGGTAAATGAAGAAACCCACCCGTCTTCTAACCACAAATTATTTAAATTAGAATTCCATCAGGAATTTTCGGTACTTAAAGTCTTTACTTAAAGCTAGCAATAATATCTGAGTAAAATAAGCATAATAATTATTTACGCAATATTAAATATTACTTGTTTGGTATTGGAGCATATAATATGGTCCTGCCTTGAAGCGCGCTGGTCGTTGTCGCCTCCCTTCCACTGTGTGCACGTGTGAAATTGCGACGTTGTCTCCCGAGTAGACCAATGATCATGCCATTGGCGACGCGTGATTTAAAAACATAATTTTTGTTTTTAATAGAAAAAAAATATCACCGGAGAGCAAAATGAAATCTACATTTTTTACTCCAAATATGCTCAGGAACCGCTGGTTAAAATCCCTCGGGTACGTCCTGTTACACCCTGTATATATATATATATATATATATATATATATATATATATACATAACACCGTCTATTTGGCGACCAGCATGGGCAAATATGCATCTAAAGTGGCGACCACCGACATTTGGCGACCGATATACGGTCGCCACTTTATTTTTCGAAATTTTTACACAGTTCATAGTACATGTCGTCACAAGCATTTTGGCAAAAATTGTCCTGGTAGCCAAATTGGGCGTGAGGTGGATGATTTCGAATATTAAAGTTCCGCCATCTGTCGCTACGCAGCTAGGCGCTAGGTGATATACACGGCCATGTATACTACCATTCATCCTACCGACATTTAGGCGACCGGTGTGACATAACATGCCGCCTTTCATTCCTAGCATTTACCCGCCACCGAGGCGTTGGCAAATGTGTTGGGAAACAACGTTGCCGGTTAATTCCAACTCCCGTACAAGAGTTGAGGTGCACGTGGCGGTGGCGTGTTTTGCGACGTTGCCGCCGCGCTTATTTAGCCTCGGTTGCCTCGAATGTTTTGCCTTTTAAAATTTTATCGTGATCAATCGTATTATCGTATACCGAGCATTAACGTACATGTGATTTGGAGTGTAGGTATTTGGCGACCGACCATTTTAGTGTCTTAATTACAATACATTATTGATTACGGTTGACTCAATGCAACGGAACAAAATAATTGCAAGAATAACAGAAATGCAATATCAAGATGATTCTTTGGAGTCATACCTACCTATGACATAGAATTCGGATAATCTGAGGTACTTGCCTTCAATTAATAATTCTTCTTTTCGGTCATTTATACGGTCAAATTTATTTCTTTAAAATTCCCGATTCTTATTTTACAGGAGTTCACTTACTCTGACGGTGATGGTGGGATACGACCCAAATCCCATGTGTGAAACAAAAGGCGAGCTCACCAATTAATTTTAATCGAAAAAATAAAAATATTGCATGGATGATTCATCTAATCAAAACGACCCACGAACATTGTTTCCACAAAACTTCAACGTGTTGACCAAATCGAAGAAGAAAATTGATATAGAAATAACGAAAAATAAATTCAGTGCGCAGATCACATGCCGTAGAAATGAAACCTTCAGAAAACTAAAGTAGGCAAGAGTGGGTAGGCTACGAAGCGCCACACAAAGAGGAGACCGATTATTCTATCTTAGGGGCATACATTAATTGAGCTCAAAATGGGGGGTGGGGGTCCAGTAAAATCTCACCAAATCTTGAACAGTTTTTCAGCATATTGTCGCGATCATATTTACCACAACGGGGGGGGGGGGGCGTAACGGGATAGCATTGGGCGGGACGGGATAGGGTGGGACCCCAGATACACAACTGATGTCTCGTGAGGGGAGAGGGGGGGGGGGGCACCAAATCTCACCAAAGGGGGGGGGGGGTTAAATTGGAAAATTAACTGCTCACGTTATTAATGTATGCCCCCTTATTCTCTCGCAGTCTAAATCCTATAGATGTATGTGTTTGCCTCTTTTTAGTGTCGCTAATTTTCGTTTCATCGAGTGTCAAATCACAACGGTGTTAAAGATGTTTTTACTTCAAAATAGTACTGCCAGATTTTTGTTTTTATTTCGAAAAGGACTTAGGACAGGTGGTTTTAAAAATTTGTAGGAGTCATCAAAAATTAAAAATTTTAAGTTAATTTTCACGTTCTGTGTAAGTTCTATTCAAGTTCTGTTGTTATAACAATGAACTTGAATACAACTTGCACAGATTGTGAAAATTAACTTCAAATATTTGAAGAATCTGTCATTTTTTTTAACAACCCGTTAATTATAATTTTAATTGTTCGAGGCGTGTTTTCAGAAACATTGTATTCGAGGAAACAACATCGAAAACAATGCGACTAAATTTAATATAAATGTTTTTGTTTTTTACTTTAGTTTCACACAGGAGGCCCTGAAGAAAATAATTACCTTAGGGCCTATGTCATCTTTGTGGACGCTGCGTATAGGAAAGGAAGGGGAGGAAGCTATGGGAAGGAAAAGGATTTTAGGGGTGGGTAAGAATCTAGGGTTCAGTTTGTCAAGGAGTGACGGACGTATGAATCCATCCCTCCCACTGCGGTGCAAGGCAATGTTCCGAGAGAGTGCGGCTGGAGAAGTTAAAGGGACTTCCTTAACCACTCTCACCCGATCCGACCTGTCATGCTGCTGGTTGGCAGACGCATTCGCCACCAAGACCCGAACAAACCACACCCCATGAATCATTAGATGACTAAGTCGTAGGTGAAAATATTGAAATGAACCAGAACCCACCACATCAAATGCATCACAACCATTTAAAAGTTTCTTAAATACTTATCAGACAGTCGCGAGTAAACATTCTACAGTAAAAAATTTCAGAGTGTGCAATTCACACGCGGTAGAAGTGAAACCTCCAGAAAAACTAAAGTAGACAAGAGCGGGAAGGCTACGAAGAAGTGCACAAAGAGGAGACCGATTATACTATCTCATTCTCTTGCAGGCTAAATTCTATAGGTGTATGTGTTTGACTCCTTTTATTGTCGCTATTTTTCGTTTCATCGAGTTTCAAATCCAAAACGGTGCTAAAGAAGTTTTCACTTCAAAATACAAATGTGCAGTTCACATGCAGTAGAAGTGAAACCTCAGAAAACTCTAGACAAGGGTGGGGAGACGACAACGAAGCACCGCGCGAAGAGGAGACTGAATAGCTACGAAGCACCGTACAAAGAAGAGACCGATTAGTCTATCGCATTCTCTTGCAGGCTTAATCCTATGGATGTATGTCTTTATCTCTTTTTAATGTTGCTATTTTTCGTTTTATCGAATTTCAAATCACAACGGTGCTAAAGAAGTTTACACGTACTCGAGTTTAATCTATGTACCTACATCATCTCTAAATATTTAAATTTTTAAAATTAGTATGATATACATAATAAAAAAATGCTCGTACATCTATGGAATTTAGCCAACGAGAGAATAAGAGTATAATCGGTCTCCTCTTTGTGCGGTGCTTCGTAGCCACTCCTCCCACTGTATTCTAATTTATTTTCTGAAGGTTTCACTTTTAATTGCGTACTCGGATTTTTTAAAATTGTTTCGGATACCTATTTAGCTACCTTTTATTATATTTTTTTAATTCTTTTTAAACGTTTTATATCTTTTCATGTACATAAGAAGATGAACATTCATTATAAGTGATAATTAAATCCTTTTTTTACTTTGGTAGAAAGCAGTCACTTTGTGGTTTGACAAAGATATTAATTGAAATAAAACAATCACTTAGTTTGTAACCACGATTCATCCATTAACCTTTTTTATACCGACCGGTTTCGCTTAACCTGCGCATCAGCGTTATTTCATTATATCTACTTTATCGCATTGAAACCAAGCTCACGCACACTAACGAAATTCAAAACAATAAGCGCACACAAACTTAGCTGTTGCCGGCCGAATTCCCTATCAAGATTCCCTTCACCTCACCCACACAGCTGTTATCCCGCGCCGATCGGCTTGCTTGCCCCCCGTGCGACTAGCCCCACCGCTTCCCTTACCCCGCGGACTCCTGTTCATACAAAAGTCTCGTGGAATCTGCGTGCAATCGACATCAATTTAAAAAAATAGGTTGTCGTTGAAAATTTAGTTGGATCTTTGCAGAAATTATTTTAACATAGCTATCCTATCAATTTGACTTAAAAAAATTGGACGGAGGATTTTTCCGGAGCGATATTTTTGACTGATATCAAAAAAGCATGTACCAAAAGAAAAAAAATGTTGGATCTTTTGATTAAATAAAGCTAACACCAATATAAAGACACTTCGTGATCAAAAATTGGAGGGAGGAATTTTCCCGGCAAGAATAGAAATAAAAAAACAAATCTCTTTTTAAAAACACACTTTCACAACAATAATATTGTTGAATTTCTATTTAATCAGGTGGATATTAATTACCTAATACTAACAAGATGTGAAGAGTTTTCGAAAGAAATACTTTTCTAGCGGGAGTTATAATTTTTTTTTCAGTTTTTGCTAAAAATAACTAGGTAACTTCCCGTTAAATATTTTGTTGGATCTTTTGTCATTCGTCATCCCTAAATGATACTCCACGTGACTGCAAAGGTTTCATCGACGGAGGAATTTTTGCGTACCTCAAACTCTTTATTGATTTGCCTACTACCTACCCAAGCAATAGGCCACTTGCATGGATTTCATAACGACTTTGAAAAAATCGTGTGGATAGATATTTTTACCAAGATTACGAAAATGTTAGTAAAAATTTTTAGAAATGTACAGTTTTTTAAATTTATTTTTAAATAAATAAATCCATTATTTAGGCCCGTGACGTCACTACATGAAAATGTCCCATCGCCGAAAATGTTAATTATTATTTTTAATTTATAAACTAACGTTTAGACAAGATTTTTATGCATAGCACAAAGGGTAACAATTATTATAAGCAATAATTATCAGCCTTAAACACTCATCAACATTGAAAAATCTTCCGAGAAAAGATACTTGCCGCCAACGCCGTTGGCGGCAAGTATCTTTTCTCGGAAGATTTTTCAATGTTGATGAGTGTTTCAGGCTGATAATTATTGCTTATAATAATTGCCGAAAATGTTCCTATTAATTTTATAAAATTCCACACTGATATATTTTTTTTATATGGCAGCACTTTGATTTCAGGCGAATTTTTGAATTTGACATTTAACGTTCAGTAGAATTATTGTTTGTTCTCTGCGAACTTATCATTTGGTTTCTTTTTGACATATGTTATGAAGAGAACCCCGTTCATTTTACGATGTCTGCACGTGTTTAGAGGTACAATGGTAGTGGTGCTGATCTTAACAAAATCAAATTTTATAATATTCTTCTTATTATTATAATTTACAAGTACAAGTATATTTCATTGGATTTAGTAATATAGACGTTGAACATTATAATGATTTATGATCAATAAGATGGATCAAGGAAAAAAAATATTTATGAGATATAATATTTTTGGAATGCCTCGCTATTCTCCTGTGCCCTTTCTTGTGGAACATGATCTTTTTTTTAAATGATTTTCTGCTATGTAATTATCGTTTTTTCGCACCCATAAAATTATGTCCCGTCTTTCCGGTTTATAAAAAATGGTCTGATTTTTCGGATTGAAATTTTCAAAAAATCGCCAGGGTTTCAAAAATACGATTTAAAAAAAATGCCGAATGTCTTAGAATATTTACCTAAACCGGATTTTTTTTTTAAATGCGATGCAAGTGGCCTATCCGCAAAATAATTATTTGTTCTTTGTAGCATTTTGATCTCGCCTGACTTATAGGACAGTGCAATTAGTGCAAAAAAGGGGGTCGCGATCGGAATTATTTCGGTAGCCCCAATTTTTTTATATGTTTTATACACTCATCTCCTGATGAAAAATCTGAGTTTTCGACCTTCGGTCACTTGAGCTTTCGCCGCCGTTTTGAAAAAACCTGCCGAAATCGCGCCAAAATCTAGTTTTTCTCAAATATTTCGTTCTCAATGAAAATTTTGGCTAAGGTAACTTCACAAGTTTTGTAGAACATAAAATTATCTACAATTTTTATTAAAAAAAATGTCTTCTACCTCTAATAAGTATTGAGATACACAGCCGTAAAAATGTGTATAAGTTTATAAAAACAAGTAAATTGCACGACTTGGTTTGGTTTTCTGTACGTACCTCTTTTTCAGTACAGTTTTGTAGAGAATAAAATTTCTAAAACGATTTTTATGTTTTTTGTATTGTTTTTACTGATTTAAAGTATGAATAAACAAATATCGGTAGGTGAAAACATAAAAATTTATCACGATATTACCACGTCTTTAATATAGAAATAACGAAAAATAAATACAGTGCGTAGTTCACATGCCGTAGAAATGAAACCTTCAAAAAACTAAAGTAGGCAAGAGTGGGTTGGCTACGAAGCACCGCACAAAGAGAAGCCCGATTATTATCTCATTCTCTCGCAGTCCTGTAGATGTATGCTTTTGCCTCTTTTTAGTGTCGCTATTTTTAGTTTCATCGAGTTTCAAATCACAACGGTACTAGGCGATTTGCAGGTGCTAGAAGTTTACACTTCAAAGTACAAGTGTGCAGTTCACACGCGGTAGAAGTGAAACCTCAGAAAACTAAAGTAGACAAGAGCGAAGAAGCTACGAAGCACCGCACGAAGGGGAGATCGAATAGCTACGAATCACCGCACAATGAGGAGACCGATTAGTCTATCTAATCTCTTATACTTATCACTCAGAAGTGATAAGTAAATAAGTACTTTTTTTCATTTTTTTATTTTTTCATTCATAGTGTAAAAATAAATTTTGTTAATTATTTTAAGTTTTAGATACTTACTTACTAGCGACTTGAAATTCAAATGAAACAGAAATGCGTCACGAAAATTTATTATTATTTTAATATAATAGTTAATTAGTTCTAATATAATAGGTACGGTAAATCCTCGCTCTCACTCAAGGCTCCCATAGTCCAGCGGCGTAAAGCGCCTCACGAATTTAGTGGCCAGACAATTCAGACCGCGTGGGTTCGAGTCTTATAAAATAAAATAAAAAACGTTTTAATTTTTGCAAAATTAATATTCAATCTTCAAACCACACAAAATGAAAATGAACCACACCAAGAAGAAACCATAATTATTAATATGATGACCCAATGTATAGCAAAAGTTGCACCAGAATTCGACGTCAAAAATATATATAAAATCATCCTTCACTAACTAACTAACCATAACACCGTTTCTCCGCAGGGGTAGGCAGAGAGGACGGGCCGCCAAACAACTCGGTCTTGGCACACACTCCTTGCCTCGTTCACATTCATACATCGTCTCACACATCCTCTTCTATTATTTTGACTCTTGATGCAGCCCGAATCAAGTATCTGATTCACTTGGTCTTGCCATTTTTTATATTAGCTCCACTCAGAAGGCCATGAGAAAAATAATTTCCCTCAGGTCCTATGTCATCTTAGGGGATGCAGTGAGGAGGGTCTTTCAACATCATTTTACAACTCATCGTATTTCTACGTAATGTGTTTATTTATTAAATTGAGCACAATCTTTAAATTAAATTATAATTAATTATCAATCTAACAATTAACAATGTATTACGGCCAAATAAACGCATTGTTCCCACCCGCCAGTTACGGCGGGTACCCGCTAGGAGCGAGGAACCGAGGTAGGTACAATGCCAAACCGCGCGCCAGAGCTAAGCGCCCCGTAATTTGAATGATGCTCGTAGTAAAAAATCCCAAAACGTCAGAAACATGCATGTCACTAAAAATCGGCTGATCGCGTGCCGCATGGCCGACCCGAAGAGCTTCGGCATTCTTCGGAAATATTCCGAAGCTTTGGTTCCAGCGGTAGTAAGGTTTGAACAAGATAATTTTAAGTAATAACATTTCTCTTCTAAAATGTAACCATTAGTCAAAGGGTCAGCTATGCGTCTCGTGTGACATTATCTTGTTCGAGCCCTTGGGATGTACCTTTTTGACATTATTATTTGTTTGTCACCCATTGATCGAAGTTGTCACGACAGTAAATGGCGATATTGGCGATCCACGCCGCAGAGTGTTTCTTGTGTGTTAATTATTATTATTGGATTATTGCGTTATTATTATTATCTTTGGAAGGTTGAGTATTTTTAAATGGATATCACACCCACCCTTTCCACTAATCTTCCAATAGATGTAATATCAATAGTAATGGAGTGTAAAATGCTTCTAAAAATATTGATACCAGAATAATTCTATAGTAATTGGATAATTACTAGAGCGCCGTTTTAGTTATGTTGCGTTGTACAATTTATTATGAGTTCCTAGGCTATATGTATTTTTATTATTTGAATTTACAAACAGATACATAAAACATACCTACTTACCTGGCAGGTCAATTGACTATATTAAACTCTAGACATCAGCATGTTTTTACATCGCACGATATTTTTACTATTACAGTTACATGATATTTTTAGATACTTAGCAAGTAATGTAAAATTATGCATGATGTCTAGATTTTTTTTAAAATATAATATCAACCTTTCGTTTTTTATGAATGGCTTGGTGAACCACCTATAACTTGAGGCACCGGCCGCGCCTGGTAGGAATCAGAGGTTTAGTATATCCAGGAGTGACGGACGTATGAGTCCATCCCTCCAATAGCTGTGCAAAGCGATGGGTCGAGAGAGTCCTGCTGAAAAGGTCGAAAGGCCTCCCTCAACCAGTCTCTCTCCGCCATGCAGTAGGTGGGCAGGCGCATCCGCTGCCAAGACCTCACCCAATGAGTTCGGGCACCCCTGCTAAGTACCAAACGTAGTGAACCACTTGGGGGTGACCTATGGCAGAGGTGTTGGTTATCCAATAAATGGTTCCCGGGGCGGCGGTACTCATACCCGCCTCCCAAATTGAAATGCCACACGTCTTCTCGTTCATTCGCTCTACAATCCATCCGAGCGTTCCTTTCGTAATTTTACTCATTACGTTTACATTGGCCTTGCATTCTTCGCGGATCTCAACGTTTCTCCCAAGATCGTACATGGTTTTACCATACTCACGCCTCAGGAATCGCAATTCTACAGCATTCAGCCTACTTTCCTTCCTTTGCTTCCTTCCTCTTCCTTCCTCTACCAGTTCCATGCCTCACAGCCATACATGGGGGTCGGTTCCAGCACTCTATTATGGATAGCTGGCTTCGCTTCTTTGGACAGTTTTTTTGTTGGCGCCACTAGCGTTCTATCCTCCGTTAATGGAGTTACCTACATTTAACCTTGTTTCACATATCTCTATCAGCCTTCCCATCTACCGTAAACACACTTCCCAAATATACTTCACAATACATACTTCAAAAACTTATCCACCTGCTCCAAGTATTCATCATTCACAACTAAGTTTCACATTGTTTTTGTATCAAACACCACGATTTTAGACTTACTTACATTCATCATTAACTCATTCTTCATACATATTAAATTATCTGTCTAGGTACATTTAAATTAAATATCTAAGCATAGTTTTCTATGTTTTCATATTGTTTAATCGAAAAAAATCCCAAGCATTTGGGGCATGGCAAATAATCATTAAATGAGGAATGGTATTTTCTTGTAATGGGTTTTTTGTATTCCTGATAATTTTGTACATAATCTCCCGTTTTATGCAATTTAGCAGAAGACCTTTTCTTTCCTTGCCATTCATTATTGTCAGGATATTTTGAATTTCACATTCTATCTCGTGGTTTCTGAAAATATGCCTCGAGTCCTTTTCGAAATAAAAACAAAAATCCGGCATTCGACCTTTTTTGAAGTGAAAACTTTTGTAGCACCGTTGTGATTTGAAACTCGATGAAACTAAAAATAGCGACACTAAAAAGAGGCTAAAACATACATCTATAGGACTACAAGAGAATAAGATAATAATCGGGCTTCTCTTTGTGCGGTGCTTCGTAGCCTATCCACTCTTGTCTACTTTCGTTTTCTGAAGGTTTCATTTCTACGGCGTGTGAACTGCGCCCTGTATTTTTTTTTGTTATTTCTTTATCAATTTTCTTCTTGGATTTGGTCAATACGTTAAAGTTTTGTGGAAACGACGAACGAAGGTCGTTTTCAGAATGGGGGTGAGGTTTGTCTAGGTCTTGGAGGCGGATGACCGGGACACACTGAACCCCAGATTCCTACCCACCCTTTAAACCCCTTTCCTTAAAATAATTTTCCTCTCCTTCCTTTCCTTCAAAAGCTCTCCGCACAACATACCCTAAGATGAATAATTTCCCTCAGGATCTTCTGTGTGGAGCTCATGTAAAAAAAAAAGAAAAAAAAAGTACGAGATTTTAAATTAGTGACTGATTATTTGTAACCCAATAATGATTGTCTTTCTTAAAAAAAAATTGTGCCTTTATTGCACTTGTCAATTGCTACCTATCGCAATAAGGAGCCAATTTTATGCATCCCAAATAATTATTGGTAACTAAAATAACCTAGTTCCTGTTCACTCTATATATTTTTTTTTCATTAGCTCCACACTGCAGGCCCTGAGGAAAACAATTTCCCTCAAGGCCTATGTCATCTTTGGGGATGTTGTGTGGAGGGTATTTTTGGGGAAAGGAAGGAGAGGAAGTTTTGGGAAAGAAAAAAGTATGAATGGTAGTTAGGAATCTGGGGGTCAATGTGTCCAGGAGTGACAGACATATGAATCCATCCCTCCCACTGTGATATAAGGCGTGGATCGAGAGTCCGGTTGGAGAGATGAAAAGGTCTCCCTCAACCAGTCTCTCCTGATCCGGCCCGCCATGTAGTAGGTGGGCAAATGCATAGGTTGCCAAGACCTAGACACAGCTCACCCCGTGAACCCGGGCACCCCCGCTAAGACACCAAACATATCTAACCACTTGGTGTGACCTATGGCAGGGCTGTTAGTTATCTTGTAAATGGTTCCCGGGGCGGCGGTACCCACACCTGCCTCCCAAATTTTTAATTTGATTGTTGTTTTTCCTCCCAAATATAAAATGATATAATAACAGTCTACCGTTTTGACTTCTTGGGATTCTGTTTTGGTTTCCTTCAAAATAATATTTATGTAACCAATCATTATGTACCTACGATAGATAGACCGTTGGCAAATCGAGAACGAATTAAAAGGATTCTGAAAGCATCGTAATTTAAACGTACTGCATACAGGAATATACGGAGGTCGTCAAATGTTCGTAATGAACGGACGCCCTAAATATGGAATGAAGTGTGATATACGTACGATATACGCGGTTGCCAAAACGGCGGCAATATGAAAGGACGCCCAAAAGACTCTAAAGTATACGTACCTATCAAAAATTTGAATACCCTCAAAACACAATTTCTGGATAATTCTTTTACTATCACTCTTTTGTCAACCTAAAAACATGTGAACATTCACCGCAATTTTATTTAAAAACCTACCGTAAGCAGTGGTAGCCAAAAGGATGCGAAGTGAAAGGACGCCAAATCTGTAGCGGGATGTATATATATATATATATATATATATACATCCCGCTACAGATTTGGCGTCCTTTCACTTCGCATCCTTTTGGCTACCACTGCTTACGGTAGGTTTTTAAATAAAATTGCGGTGAATGTTCACATGTTTTTAGGTTGACAAAAGAGTGATAGTAAAAGAATTATCCAGAAATTGTGTTTTGAGGGTATTCAAATTTTTGATAGGTACGTATACTTTAGAGTCTTTTGGGCGTCCTTTCATATTGCCGCCGTTTTGGCAACCGCGTATATCGTACGTATAACACACTTCATTCCATATTTAGGGCGTCCGTTCATTACGAACATTTGACGACCTCCGTATATTCCTGTATGCAGTACGTTTAAATTACGATGCTTTCAGAATCCTTTTAATTCGTTCTCGATTTGCCAACGGTCTATCTATCGTAGGTACATAATGATTGGTTACATAAATATTATTTTGAAGGAAACCAAAACAGAATCCCAAGAAGTCAAAACGGTAGACTGTTATTATATCATTTTATATTTGGGAGGAAAAACAACAATCAAATTAAAAATTTGGGAGGCAGGTGTGGGTACCGCCGCCCCGGGAACCATTTACAAGATAACTAACAGCCCTGCCATAGGTCACACCAAGTGGTTAGATATGTTTGGTGTCTTAGCGGGGGTGCCCGGGTTCACGGGGTGAGCTGTGTCTAGGTCTTGGCAACCTATGCATTTGCCCACCTACTACATGGCGGGCCGGATCAGGAGAGACTGGTTGAGGGAGACCTTTTCATCTCTCCAACCGGACTCTCGATCCACGCCTTATATCACAGTGGGAGGGATGGATTCATATGTCTGTCACTCCTGGACACATTGACCCCCAGATTCCTAACTACCATTCATACTTTTTTCTTTCCCAAAACTTCCTCTCCTTCCTTTCCCCAAAAATACCCTCCACACAACATCCCCAAAGATGACATAGGCCTTGAGGGAAATTGTTTTCCTCAGGGCCTGCAGTGTGGAGCTAATGAAAAAAAAATATATAGAGTGAACAGGAACTAGGTTATTTTAGTTACCAATAATTATTTGGGATGCATAAAATTGGCTCCTTATTGCGATAGGTAGCAATTGACAAGTGCAATAAAGGCACAATTTTTTTTTAAGAAAGACAATCATTATTGGGTTACAAATAATCAGTCACTAATTTAAAATCTCGTACTTTTTTTTTCTTTTTTTTTTACATGAGCTCCACACAGAAGATCCTGAGGGAAATTATTCATCTTAGGGTATGTTGTGCGGAGAGCTTTTGAAGGAAAGGAAGGAGAGGAAAATTATTTTAAGGAAAGGGGTTTAAAGGGTGGGTAGGAATCTGGGGTTCAGTGTGTCCCGGTCATCCGCCTCCAAGACCTAGACAAACCTCACCCCCATTCTGAAAACGACCTTCGTTCGTCGTTTCCACAAAACTTTAACGTATTGACCAAATCCAAGAAGAAAATTGATAAAGAAATAACAAAAAAAAATACAGGGCGCAGTTCACACGCCGTAGAAATGAAACCTTCAGAAAACGAAAGTAGACAAGAGTGGATAGGCTACGAAGCACCGCACAAAGAGAAGCCCGATTATTATCTTATTCTCTTGTAGTCCTATAGATGTATGTTTTAGCCTCTTTTTAGTGTCGCTATTTTTAGTTTCATCGAGTTTCAAATCACAACGGTGCTACAAAAGTTTTCACTTCAAAAAAGGTCGAATGCCGGATTTTTGTTTTTATTTCGAAAAGGACTCAAGGCATATTTTCAGAAACCACGAGATAGAATGTGAAATTCAAAATATCCTGACAATAATGAATGGCAAGGAAAGAAAAGGTCTTCTGCTAAATTGCATAAAACGGGAGATTATGTACAAAATTATCAGGAATACAAAAAACCCATTACAAGAAAATACCATTCCTCATTTAATGATTATTTGCCATGCCCCAAATGCTTGGGATTTTTTTCGATTAAACAATATGAAAACATAGAAAACTATGCTTAGATATTTAATTTAAATGTACCTAGACAGATAATTTAATATGTATGAAGAATGAGTTAATGATGAATGTAAGTAAGTCTAAAATCGTGGTGTTTGATACAAAAACAATGTGAAACTTAGTTGTGAATGATGAATACTTGGAGCAGGTGGATAAGTTTTTGAAGTATGTATTGTGAAGTATATTTGGGAAGTGTGTTTACGGTAGATGGGAAGGCTGATAGAGATATGTGAAACAAGGTTAAATGTAGGTAACTCCATTAACGGAGGATAGAACGCTAGTGGCGCCAACAAAAAAACTGTCCAAAGAAGCGAAGCCAGCTATCCATAATAGAGTGCTGGAACCGACCCCCATGTATGGCTGTGAGGCATGGAACTGGTAGAGGAAGGAAGAGGAAGGAAGCAAAGGAAGGAAAGTAGGCTGAATGCTGTAGAATTGCGATTCCTGAGGCGTGAGTATGGTAAAACCATGTACGATCTTGGGAGAAACGTTGAGATCCGCGAAGAATGCAAGGCCAATGTAAACGTAATGAGTAAAATTACGAAAGGAACGCTCGGATGGATTGTAGAGCGAATGAACGAGAAGACGTGTGGCATTTCAATTTGGGAGGCGGGTATGAGTACCGCCGCCCCGGGAACCATTTATTGGATAACCAACACCTCTGCCATAGGTCACCCCCAAGTGGTTCACTACGTTTGGTACTTAGCAGGGGTGCCCGAACTCATTGGGTGAGGTCTTGGCAGCGGATGCGCCTGCCCACCTACTGCATGGCGGAGAGAGACTGGTTGAGGGAGGCCTTTCGACCTTTTCAGCAGGACTCTCTCGACCCATCGCTTTGCACAGCTATTGGAGGGATGGACTCATACGTCCGTCACTCCTGGATATACTAAACCTCTGATTCCTACCAGGCGCGGCCGGTGCCTCAAGTTATAGGTGGTTCACCAAGCCATTCATAAAAAACGAAAGGTTGATATTATATTTAAAAAAAAATCTAGACATCATGCATAATTTTACATTACTTGCTAAGTATCTAAAAATATCATGTAACTGTAATAGTAAAAATATCGTGCGATGTAAAAACATGCTGATGTCTAGAGTTTGATATAGTCAATTGACCTGCCAGGTAAGTAGGTATGTTTTATGTATCTGTTTGTAAATTCAAATAATAAAAATACATATAGCCTAGGAACTCATAATAAATTGTACAACGCAACATAACTAAAACGGCGCTCTAGTAATTATCCAATTATTATAGAATTATTCTGGTATCAATATTTTTAGAAGCATTTTACACTCCATTACTATTGATATTACGTCTATTGGAAGATTAGTGGAAAGGTGGGTGTGATATCCATTTAAAAATACTCAACCTTCCAAAGATAATAATAATAACGCAATAATCCAATAATAATAATAACACACAAGAAACACTCTGCGGCGTGGATCGCCAATATCGCCATTTACTGTCGTGACAACTTCGATCAATGGGTGACAAACAAATAATAATGTCAAAAAGGTACATCCCAAGGGCTCGAACAAGATAATGTCACACGAGACGCATAGCTGACCCTTTGACTAATGGTTACATTTTAGAAGAGAAATGTTATTACTTAATATTATCTTGTTCAAACCTTACTACCGCTGGAACCAAAGCTTCGGAATATTTCCGAAGAATGCCGAAGCTCTTCGGGTCGGCCATGCGGCACGCGATCAGCCGATTTTTAGTGACATGCATGTTTCTGACGTTTTGGGATTTTTTACTAGGAGCATCATTCAAATTACGGGGCGCTTAGCTCTGGCGCGCGGTTTGGCATTGTACCTACCTCGGTTCCTCGCTCCTAGCGGGTACCCGCCGTAACTGGCGGGTGGGAACAATGCGTTTATTTGGCCGTAATACATTGTTAATTGTTAGATTGATAATTAATTATAATTTAATTTAAAGATTGTGCTCAATTTTATCAATTTAATAAATAAACACATTACGTAGAAATACGATGAGTTGTAAAATGATGTTGAAAGACCCTCCTCACTGCATCCCCTAAGATGACATAGGGCCTGAGGGAAATTATTTTTCTCATGGCCTTCTGAGTGGAGCTAATATAAAAAATGGCAAGACCAAGTGAATCAGATACTTGCTTCGGGCTGCATCAAGAGTCAAAATAATAGAAGAGGATGTGTGAGACGATGTATGAATGTGAACGAGGCAAGGAGTGTGTGCCAAGACCGAGTTGTTTGGCGGCCCGTCCTCTCTGCCTACCCCTGCGGAGAAACGGTGTTATGGTTAGTTAGTTAGTGAAGGATGATTTTATATATATTTTTGACGTCGAATTCTGGTGCAACTTTTGCTATACATTGGGTCATCATATTAATAATTATGGTTTCTTCTTGGTGTGGTTCATTTTCATTTTGTGTGGTTTGAAGATTGAATATTAATTTTGCAAAAATTAAAACGTTTTTTATTTTATTTTATAAGACTCGAACCCACGCGGTCTGAATTGTCTGGCCACTAAATTCGTGAGGCGCTTTACGCCGCTGGACTATGGGAGCCTTGAGTGAGAGCGAGGATTTACCGTACCTATTATATTAGAACTAATTAACTATTATATTAAAATAATAATAAATTTTCGTGACGCATTTCTGTTTCATTTGAATTTCAAGTCGCTAGTAAGTAAGTATCTAAAACTTAAAATAATTAACAAAATTTATTATTACACTATGAATGAAAAAATAAAAAAATGAAAAAAAGTACTTATTTACTTATCACTTCTGAGTGATAAGTATAAGAGATTAGATAGACTAATCGGTCTCCTCATTGTGCGGTGATTCGTAGCTATTCGATCTCCCCTTCGTGCGGTGCTTCGTAGCTTCTTCGCTCTTGTCTACTTTAGTTTTCTGAGGTTTCACTTCTACCGCGTGTGAACTGCACACTTGTACTTTGAAGTGTAAACTTCTAGCACCTGCAAATCGCCTAGTACCGTTGTGATTTGAAACTCGATGAAACTAAAAATAGCGACACTAAAAAGAGGCAAAAGCATACATCTACAGGACTGCGAGAGAATGAGATAATAATCGGGCTTCTCTTTGTGCGGTGCTTCGTAGCCAACCCACTCTTGCCTCTTTAGTTTTTTGAAGGTTTCATTTCTACGGCATGTGAACTACGCACTGTATTTATTTTTCGTTATTTCTATATTAAAGACGTGGTAATATCGTGATAATTTTTTATGTTTTCACCTACCGATATTTGTTTATTCATACTTTAAATCAGTAAAAACAATACAAAAAACATAAAAATCGTTTTAGAAATTTTATTCTCTACAAAACTGTACTGAAAAAGAGGTACGTACAGAAAACCAAACCAAGTCGTGCAATTTACTTGTTTTTATAAACTTATACACATTTTTACGGCTGTGTATCTCAATACTTATTAGAGGTAGAAGACATTTTTTTTAATAAAAATTGTAGATAATTTTATGTTCTACAAAACTTGTGAAGTTACCTTAGCCAAAATTTTCATTGAGAACGAAATATTTGAGAAAAACTAGATTTTGGCGCGATTTCGGCAGGTTTTTTCAAAACGGCGGCGAAAGCTCAAGTGACCGAAGGTCGAAAACTCAGATTTTTCATCAGGAGATGAGTGTATAAAACATATAAAAAAATTGGGGCTACCGAAATAATTCCGATCGCGACCCCCTTTTTTGCACTAATTGCACTGTCCTATAAGTCAGGCGAGATCAAAATGCTACAAAGAACAAATAATTATTTTGCGGATAGGCCACTTGCATCGCATTTAAAAAAAAAATCCGGTTTAGGTAAATATTCTAAGACATTCGGCATTTTTTTTAAATCGTATTTTTGAAACCCTGGCGATTTTTTGAAAATTTCAATCCGAAAAATCAGACCATTTTTTATAAACCGGAAAGACGGGACATAATTTTATGGGTGCGAAAAAACGATAATTACATAGCAGAAAATCATTTAAAAAAAAGATCATGTTCCACAAGAAAGGGCACAGGAGAATAGCGAGGCATTCCAAAAATATTATATCTCATAAATATTTTTTTTCCTTGATCCATCTTATTGATCATAAATCATTATAATGTTCAACGTCTATATTACTAAATCCAATGAAATATACTTGTACTTGTAAATTATAATAATAAGAAGAATATTATAAAATTTGATTTTGTTAAGATCAGCACCACTACCATTATACCTCTAAACACGTGCAGACATCGTAAAATGAACGGGGTTCTCTTCATAACATATGTCAAAAAGAAACCAAATGATAAGTTCGCAGAGAACAAACAATAATTCTACTGAACGTTAAATGTCAAATTCAAAAATTCGCCTGAAATCAAAGTGCTGCCATATAAAAAAAATAAATCAGTGTGGAATTTTATAAAATTAATAGGAACATTTTCGGCAATTATTATAAGCAATAATTATCAGCCTGAAACACTCATCAACATTGAAAAATCTTCCGAGAAAAGATACTTGCCGCCAACGGCGTTGGCGGCAAGTATCTTTTCTCGGAAGATTTTTCAATGTTGATGAGTGTTTAAGGCTGATAATTATTGCTTATAATAATTGTTACCCTTTGTGCTATGCATAAAAATCTTGTCTAAACGTTAGTTTATAAATTAAAAATAATAATTAACATTTTCGGCGATGGGACATTTTCATGTAGTGACGTCACGGGCCTAAATAATGGATTTATTTATTTAAAAATAAATTTAAAAAAACTGTACATTTCTAAAAATTTTTACTAACATTTTCGTAATCTTGGTAAAAATATCTATCCACACGATTTTTTCAAAGTCGTTATGAAATCCATGCAAGTGGCCTATTGCTTGGGTAGGTAGTAGGCAAATCAATAAAGAGTTTGAGGTACGCAAAAATTCCTCCGTCGATGAAACCTTTGCAGTCACGTGGAGTATCATTTAGGGATGACGAATGACAAAAGATCCAACAAAATATTTAACGGGAAGTTACCTAGTTATTTTTAGCAAAAACTGAAAAAAAATTATAACTCCCGCTAGAAAAGTATTTCTTTCGAAAACTCTTCACATCTTGTTAGTATTAGGTAATTAATATCCACCTGATTAAATAGAAATTCAACAATATTATTGTTGGGAAAGTGTGTTTTTTAAAAAGAGATTTGTTTTTTATTTCTATTCTTGCCGGGAAAATTCCTCCCTCCAATTTTTGATCACGAAGTGTCTTTATATTGGTGTTAGCTTTATTTAATCAAAAGATCCAACATTTTTTTTCTTTTGGTACATGCTTTTTTGATATCAGTCAAAAATATCGCTCCGGAAAAATCCTCCATCCAATTTTTTTAAGTCAAATTGATAGGATAGCTATGTTAAAATAATTTCTGCAAAGATCCAACTAAATTTTCAACGACAACCTATTTTTTTAAATTGATTTCGATTGCACGCAGATTCCACGTGACTTTTGTATGAACAGGAGTCCGCGGGGTAAGGGAAGCGGTGGGGCTAGTCGCACGGGGGGCAAGCAAGCCGATCGGCGCGGGATAACAGCTGTGTGGGTGAGGTGAAGGGAATCTTGATAGGGAATTCGGCCGGCAACAGCTAAGTTTGTGTGCGCTTATTGTTTTGAATTTCGTTAGTGTGCGTGAGCTTGGTTTCAATGCGATAAAGTAGATATAATGAAATAACGCTGATGCGCAGGTTAAGCGAAACCGGTCGGTATAAAAAAGGTTAATGGATGAATCGTGGTTACAAACTAAGTGATTGTTTTATTTCAATTAATATCTTTGTCAAACCACAAAGTGACTGCTTTCTACCAAAGTAAAAAAAGGATTTAATTATCACTTATAATGAATGTTCATCTTCTTATGTACATGAAAAGATATAAAACGTTTAAAAAGAATTAAAAAAATATAATAAAAGGTAGCTAAATAGGTATCCGAAACAATTTTAAAAAATCCGAGTACGCAATTAAAAGTGAAACCTTCAGAAAATAAATTAGAATACAGTGGGAGGAGTGGCTACGAAGCACCGCACAAAGAGGAGACCGATTATACTCTTATTCTCTCGTTGGCTAAATTCCATAGATGTACGAGCATTTTTTTATTATGTATATCATACTAATTTTAAAAATTTAAATATTTAGAGATGATGTAGGTACATAGATTAAACTCGAGTACGTGTAAACTTCTTTAGCACCGTTGTGATTTGAAATTCGATAAAACGAAAAATAGCAACATTAAAAAGAGATAAAGACATACATCCATAGGATTAAGCCCGCAAGAGAATGCGATAGACTAATCGGTCTCTTCTTTGTACGGTGCTTCGTAGCTATTCAGTCTCCTCTTCGCGCGGTGTTTCGTTGTCGTCTCCCCACCCTTGTCTAGAGTTTTCTGAGGTTTCACTTCTACTGCATGTGAACTGCACATTTGTATTTTGAAGTGAAAACTTCTTTAGCACCGTTTTGGATTTGAAACTCGATGAAACGAAAAATAGCGACAATAAAAGGAGTCAAACACATACACCTATAGAATTTAGCCTGCAAGAGAATGAGATAGTATAATCGGTCTCCTCTTTGTGCACTTCTTCGTAGCCTTCCCGCTCTTGTCTACTTTAGTTTTTCTGGAGGTTTCACTTCTACCGCGTGTGAATTGCACACTCTGAAATTTTTTACTGTAGAATGTTTACTCGCGACTGTCTGATAAGTATTTAAGAAACTTTTAAATGGTTGTGATGCATTTGATGTGGTGGGTTCTGGTTCATTTCAATATTTTCACCTACGACTTAGTCATCTAATGATTCATGGGGTGTGGTTTGTTCGGGTCTTGGTGGCGAATGCGTCTGCCAACCAGCAGCATGACAGGTCGGATCGGGTGAGAGTGGTTAAGGAAGTCCCTTTAACTTCTCCAGCCGCACTCTCTCGGAACATTGCCTTGCACCGCAGTGGGAGGGATGGATTCATACGTCCGTCACTCCTTGACAAACTGAACCCTAGATTCTTACCCACCCCTAAAATCCTTTTCCTTCCCATAGCTTCCTCCCCTTCCTTTCCTATACGCAGCGTCCACAAAGAAGACATAGGCCCTGAGGTAATTATTTTCTTCAGGGCCTCCTGTGTGAAACTAAAGTAAAAAACAAAAACATTTATATTAAATTTAGTCGCATTGTTTTCGATGTTGTTTCCTCGAATACAATGTTTCTGAAAACACGCCTCGAACAATTAAAATTATAATTAACGGGTTGTTAAAAAAAATGACAGATTCTTCAAATATTTGAAGTTAATTTTCACAATCTGTGCAAGTTGTATTCAAGTTCATTGTTATAACAACAGAACTTGAATAGAACTTACACAGAACGTGAAAATTAACTTAAAATTTTTAATTTTTGATGACTCCTACAAATTTTTAAAACCACCTGTCCTAAGTCCTTTTCGAAATAAAAACAAAAATCTGGCAGTACTATTTTGAAGTAAAAACATCTTTAACACCGTTGTGATTTGACACTCGATGAAACGAAAATTAGCGACACTAAAAAGAGGCAAACACATACATCTATAGGATTTAGACTGCGAGAGAATAAGGGGGCATACATTAATAACGTGAGCAGTTAATTTTCCAATTTAACCCCCCCCCCCCCCTTTGGTGAGATTTGGTGCCCCCCCCCCTCTCCCCTCACGAGACATCAGTTGTGTATCTGGGGTCCCACCCTATCCCGTCCCGCCCAATGCTATCCCGTTACGCCCCCCCCCCCCCGTTGTGGTAAATATGATCGCGACAATATGCTGAAAAACTGTTCAAGATTTGGTGAGATTTTACTGGACCCCCACCCCCCATTTTGAGCTCAATTAATGTATGCCCCTAAGATAGAATAATCGGTCTCCTCTTTGTGTGGCGCTTCGTAGCCTACCCACTCTTGCCTACTTTAGTTTTCTGAAGGTTTCATTTCTACGGCATGTGATCTGCGCACTGAATTTATTTTTCGTTATTTCTATATCAATTTTCTTCTTCGATTTGGTCAACACGTTGAAGTTTTGTGGAAACAATGTTCGTGGGTCGTTTTGATTAGATGAATCATCCATGCAATATTTTTATTTTTTCGATTAAAATTAATTGGTGAGCTCGCCTTTTGTTTCACACATGGGATTTGGGTCGTATCCCACCATCACCGTCAGAGTAAGTGAACTCCTGTAAAATAAGAATCGGGAATTTTAAAGAAGTAAATTTGACCGTATAAATGACCGAAAAGAAGAATTATTAATTGAAGGCAAGTACCTCAGATTATCCGAATTCTATGTCATAGGTAGGTATGACTCCAAAGAATCATCTTGATATTGCATTTCTGTTATTCTTGCAATTATTTTGTTCCGTTTCATTGAGTAAACCGTAATCAATAATGTATTGTAATTAAGACACTAAAATGGTCGGTCGCCAAATACCTACACTCCAAATCACATGTACGTTAATGCTCGGTATACGATAATACGATTGATCACGATAAAATTTTAAAAGGCAAAACATTCGAGGCAACCGAGGCTAAATAAGCGCGGCGGCAACGTCGCAAAACACGCCACCGCCACGTGCACCTCAACTCTTGTACGGGAGTTGGAATTAACCGGCAACGTTGTTTCCCAACACATTTGCCAACGCCTCGGTGGCGGGTAAATGCTAGGAATGAAAGGCGGCATGTTATGTCACACCGGTCGCCTAAATGTCGGTAGGATGAATGGTAGTATACATGGCCGTGTATATCACCTAGCGCCTAGCTGCGTAGCGACAGATGGCGGAACTTTAATATTCGAAATCATCCACTTCACGCCCAATTTGGCTACCAGGACAATTTTTGCCAAAATGCTTGTGACGACATGTACTATGAACTGTGTAAAAATTTCGAAAAATAAAGTGGCGACCGTATATCGGTCGCCAAATGTCGGTGGTCGCCACTTTAGATGCATATTTGCCCATGCTGGTCGCCAAATAGACGGTGTTATGTATATATATATATATAAATATATATATATATACATATGCAAATTAATCATCAACCAGTAAATATTTACAGCAATTTTAAGTTTTTCAGTAAAATGTCATCATTTAAAAAACAAGCTGTTTTCATATTATTACTGACACACTACTTTTGTTTGTAACAGAATTTGGGACTTATAATAATAATAATATGAACATTTATTCATCAGTAGATTTTTTTTCTTTTATTATTGATTCTGTTGTTGAAAAGGTCACTGCTCAGCTATAATTCAGGATTTCTCGAGGTGATGGGTTGAGGGATTCTGGCTGGAGAGGTCAAAAGACTTTCTTATAGGGATGGACGATATACATCGTTGTATTGTAAACACTCGATGTATAGTAACGATTCATCGTATTGAACCGATGTATTGTTAATACTTCAAAATCGAATATATATCAATGTGTTTTATTCGCAAATAATACACTGTGAGATGAGACTACACATATAAAACTTTTATTTTTTCTTTTATCAAACTTAATTTACAGAAATCTATTTTCAATTAAATATTCAGATTAAAATATAAATAACAATAATAATTACTAAAAATTACGGTACCTAGAGTAGGTACCTTATTAAAGTTACTTACATGGTTATATTCAAATCATTTTATTAATTAATTCATATTATTATTAAATAAAAAGACGTTGTGAACCCGTAGTCCCGTACTAAAGTTCAAAATTTCAAGAACTACATTCCTGAATTCGGGATTTCACTCACGCGACCCATGCAAACAATAAACAAATCATATCCATTCAAAAGTAGATCATTTGGCGACCGCTAAAATACAATCATCGAATATCGAACAAGAGTTCGATATAGTTTTTTGAGAAAACCGTGGAGGTATAAACGACCCAAAAAACCACGCATCTGGTAACACTGAATGGCAGATAAATTAATTCTTGAATAAAATCAGTCAGCAAATAGCCATAAACAAACAAAAAAGTCAAAGACATCTCGCGCGGCACCCGCTCCAACCCTTACGTGTGAACGCTCAACGGGCCAAACGCTGATACGAACTGGCGAGTGACTGGAGCGTTTCGCCTGCGAGTCGATCGCGTTTACACGTACATTTCCGCCAACGATTCGGAGCGAAGTGTGCTGAGACTCGCAGGCCAAACTCTGCGTGTAAACCCCGCTAAGTTAGCCACGTTACCCGACAACCGAAAATAGTTAAAAGAGTTTGCATTGAGAAGAAAATTGAAAGCTCTACAAATGAAAATGCAATCAGTTATTCGTACCTTCAAAGTGCCTGTTTTTGATTTTTCGGTAGATGGTTAAATGGTGTTATGAATTGGGAAAATGTAACCGAGTCACCGCTCATCAAATTTGTAAATGACGAAACAATTTGCAAGCCATTACCGATCACACAATAATTGACGATTTCATGATAAAGAAGGCACAGAGGGATGTGTGAAAATTGCAACAAAAGCCTCAGCTGCTATCAGTGAACCCTTGAGACAAGATGACTTAATTAAAACAAGGTTATAGTCCTTAACCTTACGCCACTTTTTGACACCAAAATGCAGTACCGTTCATAGCAAGTTTGGCAATTTTCCAGTTTTTCAATGCGGTAAATAATATGTGTACATTTTTTATTACCACTATTTGTTCCATTCTACCAATCTAGTATTATCTGAAAAATAAATGGTAAAATACAAATTATATGTGTGTTTTATTTCGCGTATATGAGCTATAAATACAAAGGTAAAATCGTGAAAAAGATGAAATATAAAGCTTTGGCGATGTCCAGGTTTGGTGAATATATTTTTTTAAATATTTTTGTTGTAATTGTTAATATATGGAGCATCTTTCCCAACTATGCTGATTTCGAAATTCTCAAATAACAAAATTCACTTCATGCTACTACAGAGCTAAGGTCGGACGAATATCTATGACGGTCCCAGTGGTGACTAATATCTACAGTGCGTAGGTTGGACTAATATCTACAGAGGGCAGCTGAGCAAGAGGTTGTACGGAAAAGCATAAATTACTTCCATTCCATGATACACCGCTTATTAAATGTCCCAATGTCTAATAATAGTTTCCTTTCTGAACTTTCGATAATAAACAAATTGCTATAAATAACGGATATGAACCAAAATTAATTGATAATATCCTAAGTAAGAAACTTAGCAAAATATCAAAAAATAAATATCTGTACAATTCTAATAATATTAATGATAAAGAATGGCGTAAAATTTTGTATATTAATAATTTTTCAGTTCAATGTTGCAAAAATCTCCCTTCTAATATTAAACCAGCTTTTTATACAAGAAATAATATCGGTAATTTTTTGAGAAATACTAAAGATAAATACCATAAATTGACTAATTCCGGAATATATAAACTCAAATGTAATGATTGTCCCTCGTTTTATATTGGAAAAACAACTCGTAATTTTGAAATTAGAATCAAAGAACATTTAAGGTGTCTTAATAATAATAATTTTTAATAGTTCGCTAACCATATCATTGAAAATAACCATAGTTTTGAAAAAAATACAGGGATAAATATTCTTCATATTAATCATAAAGGAAAACGTTTAGATAACTTAGAAGCCTTGGAAATTAAAAAATCCCTTAAAAATAATGAATCTATTATCAACAAACAAAAAATATTGTCATATAGCCCAATCATGGATTTGTTCCCCTACCCACCCACTCTACACTAATACCTACCCACCCAATCTACATTATTAACTAACAACGGCTCCACCCCTACCATAATAAAACATTGTTTGAAACTGTCAAATTAGTAAAAGCTTTCCCTGAAGAAGGAACGTTTGTCCGAAACCGGTCGGATTTACGCATTATATAAGTGATTTATACAAAGTTGAATTGTTTCATTTTTCTATAATGGATAACCACAAAGTTATAGCTACATTCAAAAATATAAATTACTTCAATTACATAATAACTAACCTAACATAACCTAACCTAACCTAACCCAACCTAACCCAACCTCTGCCAGTGCTGTATATATTCGTCCACACTTTGGCTCTCGTAAATATTAGTCAGCAGTTTGTGCTGTAGATATTCGTCCTCACATGGTTCTCATAGATATTAGTCAGCAGTTTGAGCTGTAGATATTCGTCCTTACTTTGGTTCTCATAGATATTAGTCCGATTTGTTCAGTTTTTGGAATTCATGTAGATATTAGTAGACGCCTCCTGTACATTTTACTTCTCGCGGTTAACTTTTAGGTTTTAATATAAAGCGTGACGTGTTCTCTTTCTAACATCGTTTATATCATATTTCTCACTATGCTAGTAGCGGTGACACAATGATTTCTATGAGACCTATATGAGTTGTTCAGAAAAGCGAACAATTTAGAATAACTTGTTAAATATGTTTTGTTTGAATTTTATATAAACGAACTCTCTTTCTAGTAAATGATATAAGTTTTGCGATAATCGTTATCTTGTGTTTACTGTTAGTACGAGTAATATTAAAATATCACCAGACAATAATGAAGTAAACATTTTTTTAATGTGAAAACTGCTCCCGACTGTCTGGAGCCAGCAGGATTACGGCATCCTCATTCAATGACATTACAAACACATTCGTAATGGCATTTTTTAAATTATTTTTTATGTTAGTTCCGCACAAAAGTCCCAACTGTTCCCAAACGTCTGGAACCAGTGAGATTGTGGCATCTCTAATTGGGGTGTGTTCTGCTGGTGAAGATAAGTGGGGAAGTGTTTTGTGACCAGGCTATTCAGATCTGGTCACAAAACACGGTTAAAGCCATTTTTATTTTATTTTTAATAGGTAATAACATAGTAATAGGTATATTGCAATATAACTGTAAATATTAAAAATGTGTACAAGTGTTATTATGTCTTGTAGAAATACAAGAGATATGCTATGATTTCCGCCCGACTGTCGGTGAATTACTTCCTAATGGGAATAGACGGAACACGGAATTTAGTTGATTTTTCGAAGGTGTGCAGTAGTATTGTTTTTTTTTTAATTTTATTTCAGTAAAAAGAAAATTACATTTTCACTCATTTAACTAGAAATAATTATACACATTAAGATAAACTAGATATTTCAATACAGCGCTATTCTATTTCATTATTTTGTTTATGAAGAATAAATATTAATATATTGTTTTTAAATTTACCTAGCTTCTTTTCGTTTTTAATGTCTGTGTGTGGGAGGCAATAGGCCACTTGTATCACTTGTATCACATTTAAAAAAAATCCGGTTTAGGCAAATATTCTAAGACATTCAGTTTTTTTTTTTTATCGTATTTTTGAAACCCTTTTGTGTCCTAAACATTGTCTATGTCCGAAGCGTTAGCTAAAGAAGGAGGTAGCGCAACACGCCATAACACCACAAAAACAAATAACGAAAATGCTTTTGGCCGTGAAAATCTTAAAAAGTATCTGACGGAGAGAATTCGTTTATTTAGTTGATTTTTTTAAGGTGTGCAGTAGCATTGGTTAACAATATATTATGAATACGGAAAGAATTCGTTCATTTAGTTGATTTTTTGAAGGTATACAGTAGTATATCAGCGACACCGGGAAGCACAGTCACAAACTGCGGACAGCACAACTCTTATATTTTAATTATTATTTTTTAATTGATAAACTAAAGTTTAAGACAAGATTTTTATGCATAGCACAAAGGGTAACAATCATTATAAGCAATAATTATCAGCTTGAAACACTCATCTACATTGAAAAATCTTCCGAGAAAAGATACTTGCCGCCAACGGGACTTGAACCCGTGTCCTTCTGATTGCCGGTCAGGTGCTCTGACCACTGAGCTATGGCGGCTCTAATACCCGCCAAATAATTCAATATATACTAGTGTTAACGTCAAACTTATAACAACTCTCCTTTTGCGTCGGGGGTTAAAAATTACATAAAGGAACAATTAACCTTAACCTTTTAAATTTTATTTAATGATGTTATAATCAAGTTCTGCAAGTATTTTTATTTATTTTTGTTACAGCTGTTTCGGCTTACAAGGCCATTTAAAACTGTGGTTAACCACTTTAAGACGCTTATTTATGCGAATCCAAACGTCAATTTTTGAAGTTGTCTATTGATTTATTACCGGTTAAACCAATTTGCAGAGAAACTAATTGAGGCAGTAGACTTATGTGGGGCTCATCGGAATCTGTTTTCCCCGCACTAAATGTTAAGGTTTTCTTAATTGTTTAATAGTGACTCTACTGCTTTGGCGCATTTAAGTGCGATATATATTTCAAACAGCTGTAATAAAAATAGAAACTAAAATACTTGCAGAACTTAATAATACGAGGTCAGTCAAAAAGTAAAGCCTCCAATTTTTTTCTAATTAAATAAAGTTAGTTTTGTAGCAGCCAGCCTCTGCTACTTCATGCTCTGGATTGTTTGATTGATCAATATTGATCTAAAAATATTGATCTTTCCAGAAGTGTCGCCCATATTAAAATGTTCGGATGCCGAACTAACAAGAACGTTACGGCCACCGCTCGTAAGACGCCTAGCGCCGGAATTATGTGACTGGATAGTAGGTATCTATCACATCGATTCTGAACTGCAGATCTACTACCTACCTCTCAGAAAAGGTACGAACCATTACGCGCCTGAAATAGACAGTTCGGGCGCTTTCGAAAAATTCGCCGAGTGAAGAATTACTGCCACACAAAGCAACACTCCGACTTGTCGGGCTATATAAAGGCGCCCGGCTACACACACAGTATTCAGTCTTACGGTGTTTTCATAGCGTTCAGCAAGCTTGCCTCAAGCAACCGCAGTTAACCTTGACCCAGTGAGAAACTACGTTCGTTTTGTTTACCTAAGTGCCGGTAGTGTAGTAAATCTGTTTAGCTGTCCATTCCTGAATTTATTTGCAAATTGTAATTTTTAGTAGAACTCAATAAATATAATAAATAAATCTCATTGTTCTACATTGACAACCCCCAACCACGAGTTCTACAGTGCTATTTCTCAAACCTTCTGCAGTAGTAACTGTCTGAGTCAACAGATGGCAGCGCTGCAGATACTTGTAAAATGACCGATATCGATTTTCGTATCAGACAGCGTTCCGTGATTGATTCTTGACTGTAGAAGGTGAAACGCCCATTCGCTTTCACGAAAGACTGAAAAATGTGTACCATGATGCAACAGTGGATGTCAGCACTGTTAGACGATGGGTTCGTCGCTGTAACGAAACTGAAGGACAAACACCGCTGGATGACGAAAAGCGGAGTAAGTAGGCCATTGATTACGCAACATTGAGCGAGTTGATGACATCATTCATGGTTACCCCGGATAAGTACAGATGTCGCATTCTCTCCCTCAGTAAAGGTCAGTGGTTGAGTGGGCATAGCGCTTGGGTCCCACCCGAGCGTCGCGTGTTCGATTCCTCGGCTGGCTAAGTCCTCCATCACAACACAAGCAACATTTTCGGCTTTCTGTGGTGGTAGTAGGAGATTTTCAAACATTGTTTTGTTATTCGTAACCCGGGAATGTTTGTCTTTCTTTTTTAAAAAAAAAAACAAAGGCAGTGTGATGACGATTATTCGAGAAAACTGAGTATTCAAGAAAAGTTTGTTCAAGGTGGGTACCAAGAATGTTAACCATCCAGAATAAAGAAACAAGAAAAACAATAGCCTCACGACACCTGCAGCGTTAGTTTCTGGAAAAAAAATTAAGACCGGAGACGAAATAATATGGGTTCATTTTTTCGAACCTGAATCAAAGAGGCAGTCAATGAAATGACATCACATTGTTACTTAATAATACGTGATCTTAATACATATGGAAGTAAACACATAAATAATACATTACAGGTGTATGTTGAAAAAGTGAAATAAAATCTGCCAGCTTTATTTTTAAAGGGGCGCCACTGTTTGATTAACCAGGCTAGCAGATGGGAAAGCAATAATCCTCTCTAAGGGCCTTGGGAGTTCAAAACTTTAGGGTTAATATAAAAGAATTTAAAATGATAGACAGTATTGATAAGGAATAATAATAATAGATTTATTTGTACATATTTATAACATAAATAGAACATTAAAACATAATTAAAGTATTTAAAACTCACCCCCCTGGATCGACCAAAATTCAATTATCTAACTATCTATCTAAAATAAATCACGGGCCTCTGGTTTTCTCAGGAAGCTTCTATTCCCGATGTAGAATCTGTCAATTTACCTTGAACTGAAGACGGCTGAAACAGTTTTGCTTTAATAATTCGCTCCAACCGTGGAATAATTGCAAATTCAGGCGAGTCTATCGTTCCATCATCTTTTCGTCAGGCTAGACTCCTTGTAAGAAAATGATCTTCTATAATTTATTGTATTGCCTTGATACACGGCAAAAAGTGGATAATTAAATCCTTTGTAAAATAGATTGCGGTTATTTCGGTTTCAATAATAATGTATAATAAACATTTTAACGGCGCTACGAATAATACTGGTCGCGGCCTTTTGATAATGAACCAATTAGGTTAATCAAGCAATCATTTTTATTAAATTAATACACGAAAGAACTTGTAAAATAAAAATCACTTTCGACTTCAGTATAGAGTCCACCACCACGGGCTCTACGCTAATGAGTGAAGCTCCAAGCAAATTTTCCAGTACTCAATACCTTATTCGAAAAAAAATTAAAAATTTTGCTTCCAATATTCAAAAATAAATTTACATTGATGTTTATTATTTTTTATAAATCTTATTTAATCACCTTTTGAAATTAGGTACCTGCTTGCCTAAATCTATGATAAAATAAACTGCGAGTTATATTAACAAATATTTTATCATAACAACATAAACTCACCGAGATCAAAAAAAATTAAAACTGTATGATCGGCGGGTAAAGTTATAGCGATGGTGTTTTCGATAAGACCGTGCTTTTTACAACACTGTGATACATGCCCTTGTTAAACGATGGACCAAAACTGTGGAAATGGACGGAGATTATATTAAAAAGCATCAAATTAATCGTCAATAGTGGGGTTTGAACCCACGTAATTGTATTTTTTATTTCTTGACAATTAAAGAGTTTATTTTTTGACTGACCCTGGTAACATTATAAAATTGAATTAAAATTAAAAAATTTAAAACTTAAACGAGTATTACGAATTAAACACATAAACAATTAATAATTCTTTTTTAGGTTGCTGTATTCACGGTTTAAGTCGACTGACCAGAATGCTACACTTTTTTAGGTGGGAGTAACGCACAAGTATCAACTGCTTGGAGCCAGTGGATCTACGGTATCAGCTGTTGGGTTAATGTTGTGAGGCTGAATGGAAGATGGGGAAGAGGAATCTTGGGAATTACCTAGTTAAATACGTCTAAAGACATTTCAAGCAACAAATTTGGTTTTATTTCTTTTATATATTCAATAACATTGTTTGGGAGGGGATATGGGGTTCCGCCACCCCGGGAACCATTTATTGGATAACCAACACCTCTGCCATAGGTCACCGCAAGTGGTTTGCTACATTTGGTGACTACACCCGGGCACCCGGGCACATCGAAGTAACCGTGGCGAACCACTTAGGGTGACCTATGGCAGAGGTGTTGATTTTCCAATAAATGGTTCCCGAGGCAGCGGTACCCATACCCGCCTCCTAAATTAACTTCCCTAACCTAACCACAGTTTGATAATGCCTTCCGAAGGTCAAACAGCTGTCAGAGTTGCTTAAAAGTTTACTGAATAGTTATTCTAAAGTCACTTAACTTACCTCAAATAAGTATTTTTCATAATTTATTTATTTATTTCTTAATTTACGGACAACAGTCCATTAAAAACATAATAATAATAACACGAATAAAAAACAGAGATAACAGTGAAGGGAGAGCACATAAAAAATTAATAGCAATGACAATATAAAATATAAAAAGTACGTATAGAGACACTACAAGTCAAAGCATGAAGAAGCATTTAAATATTGCGTATCGACTGCCGAAAGTCATTTAGTTTTACACCAAAAAAATCAATGCTTTGACTTGCGTTGACAAGTCTCGATATTCTGGATAAGGGAGAATGGTATCCGTAATGAGTAGAATGTTGATTGAGGAACAGCAATTCAATTCAATTTCGAAGCCTACGGGAAGGGATGTTAAACTGGATGAGTTGTAACAATGCAGGTGTATCAGTAATAGGTACTTTTGATAATTTTAAATATGCAAATTAGATCAGAGTCCTTTCTACGTTTTTCTAAAGAAGACATGTTTAAAATGTGCTCAATTTCATCATATGAGTACTTGCCTCTTTCAAGACCCAACCTCCAAGCAATTCCTCTTAGGAAACGATGTTGTACGGATTCGATGTGACAAATGTGGACAGCGTAGAAAGGAGACCAAATGACACTAGCATATTCAAGGTGAGGGCGAACCAGCGAACAGTAAAGAGTTTTAAGTGTACTTATATGTTTGAAGTCAGAGGTAATTCTATGAATGAAGCCGAGTAGTTTAAGTGATTTATTTACGATATTATTAATGTGATCACGGAAAGAAAGTTTGCAGTCTAGAGTGACCCCAAGGTCCTTGATAGATGTGACAGTAGATAGACAAACACTATTTAGTTTATAATCAAACTGAATAGGTTTTTTGGTTCTATAAAAGGACAAAATTTTGCATTTATCAACATTAAGTTCCATGCAGTTAATTTTGCACCAATCGTTAAATGAATCAATATCAAGTTGAAATAGTAAACAGTCAAGGAGGGATTTAATAATCTTAAGAATCTTATTATCATCACCAAATAGCCAGAAACGTGTGTGAGAAAAAACTTTAGTGAAATCATTAATAAAAAGGTTAAAAAGAAGCGGGGCCAAATGGGCTCCTTGGGGAACGCCGGAAGTTACATCAATGTTAAAGGATTCAAAGTTATTTATTTTAACCCTTTGTTTTCTATCTGTCAAGTAAGAGTGAAAGAATGATAACAAAGGGTTTCTAATGCCTATAGCATAAAGTTTGGCCATGAGGATACGGTGATTAACTTTGTCGAAGGCTTTGGAGAAGTCAGTGTATAGGACATCAACCTGAGTGTTATCTTCTAAGGCTTTCACAATGGTACCTACTTGTAAAGTAAAGTAAATTTGTTGTTGTAGATTTCGCCGATCTAAATCCATGCTGTTCCTCAATTAGAACACTTTTGAAAACAGGAGTAATTTTCTTTGTAATTATCGACTCAAATATTTTTGAAATATTAGATATAATTGATATCGGTCTGTAATTTCCAATATTCGACTTGTTTCCGGAGCTAAAAATGGGTCGAATATATGAAATTTTCCATGAGTCAGCAAATATTCCAGATGAAAGTGACAAGACAACATACAAATTGGGTTAGATAGTGTATATTTACATTCTTTTAGCAAGATTTCTGGAATGCCATCAGGTCCGGTACTTTTTTTGTTAGAGAGATTATTTAAGGTATTTATTTGGTAAACCTCCTTAAGTGTAATTTGGCAATCATTTAAGTCAATATTATAGTCATAGTTAAGTGGAGGGATGTTGCATGATGCATCAGAATATACAGAGGAGAAGTGTTTGGCAAAAAGGTTGGCGATATCATGGCCGTTAGTAGCATGAGTTTCATAATAATACATACTTGAAGGAAGATCATTATCAGTACGCTTTTGCGCAACAAATTGCCAAAATTGTTTAGGATTTTGCAGTAACTTTGTCTCTGTAACTTCTACAAAATATTTATAACATTTGGCTGATTCGATTTTGGACAGTTCCCTTAATTGAGAAAATTTATGATAAAAGCTTAAGTTCCATAAGTAACTATCTAGAAATAATATAAATATAATATAATAATATAAATATAAATAGTATAGAATAATAAAATATAACTGCAGAACTTTTTGTATAAATGAACTGTTTTTATAAATTAAAAAATAAAATATTGAACGTATAAAATAAAAAAAATAAAGGGCTAAAGTTCGGTGTTTGGGCTAAATTCCTAAAAAATAAAACTAGTTATTTTTATACTAATTTGGGGTCGGGGAATCCGAATCTGAAAGAATTAGGCGGCGGCAAGCAATATTAACTGAATTACACGACTTTAAAAAAATTTATACACATACAGGAAAATAGCCATTCTGGAAGCATTTTGATTCCTAGAAAATCAAACTAGTTATTTTTATACTAACTATGGGCCGGGGAATCCGAATCTGAAAGAATTAGGCGGCGGCAAGAAATATTAACTGAATTAAACGACTTTAAAATTTTCTATACACACACACATGAAAATAATCATTTCGGAAGTATTTTGACACACGTAGTACAAAGATTATAGAAAAACAAGATAACATAGATGTTTTTACCACACAAAATTAAGTGTTGCCATTAAGCAGTAATATTAATAACGTAAAATAACATGTTTATATTTTAAGTACTTATTTTTTATAAATTTTACTCACTTTTGTATCACAAACCATGTTACATAAACCCGGCGTAGCTGCTAAACTACTTGAAAACAGGGATGTTTTTTTGCCGTGACGCGAGCAGGCGGTATAAAGGGGTACAAACCATGTTACACAAACCTAGCGTAGCCGTTAAACTACTCGAAAACAGGGATGTTTTTTTGCCGTGACGCGAGCAGGCGGTATAAAGGGGCACAAACCATGTTACACAAACCTAGCGTAGCCGCTAAACTACTCGAAAACAGGGATGTTTTTTTGCCGTGACGCGAGCAGGCGGTATAAAGGGGCACAAACCATTATACACAAACCTAGCGTTAGGTTAGGGACGCGAGCAGGCGGTATAAAGGGGCTGGAGTTTTACCGCTTAGCTGGACTCTTATATGATCCGCGTATCCGACAGGAACCCTTCGAGACAAGCGAGTTTGACAAGGATACGACGGACGAAGAAGACTTGGTCGATTTAAATATTTCGTCGGGATAAATATTTTTGAGAGCTGGTAACACTGCCGGCACATGTTTTTGTATATTTCTTGTTTTTCTATGATCTTTGTACTACGTGTGTCAAAATACTTCCGAAATGATTATTTTCATGTGTGTGTGTATAGAAAATTTTAAAGTCGTGCAATTCAGTTAATATTGCTTGCCGCCGCCTAATTCTTTCAGATTCGGATTCCCTGGCCCATAGTTAGTATAAAAATAACTAGTTTGATTTTCTAGGAATCAAAATGCTTCCAAAATGGCTATTTTCCTGTATGTGTATAAAATTTTTTAAAGTCCTGTAATTCAGTTAATATTGCTTGCCGCCGCCTAATTCTTTCAGATTCGGATTCCCCGACCCCAAATTAGTATAAAAATAACTAGTTTTATTTTTTAGGAATTTAGCCCAAACACCGAATTTATTCCAAATAAAGTTCTACAAATTAAACTTCATGAAAATAAGCAACACAAAATTGAATTAATAAACGATATAAGTGTGGTCTACAAATATGAATTTGATTTAAATTTGACAATCTAATGAAATTGGATATATGTTTAATCAAGAAACACTTTCAATATTCTGTAATGAGTGATGAATTTCAGCAATAGAAAGGTCGAAATGAGCTTAATTCGGGTACACAGATATTCCAAAAACACACTCCTATAGTTTTATCTCTTCAGTGCGGGTGATCCAAAGAGTGCACGAGCGTAATATGTCTCTTCAAACTACCCTTCTGCGTGAAATCAGATGTACACTGGGTGCACGCAAAAAGTTTTTCTCCACTGTGTGCAAGATTGTGCCTATTGAGGTCACATTTCCGCGCAAATACCGAACTGCACTGGGTGCACGAAAAACATTTATCTCTTGTATGCGTCAGAATATGCCTGCCCAGGTGACTCTTGCGAGAAAATACAAAACCGCACTGGACGCACGAAAATGGTTTTTCTTGCGAGTGTTTGAGCGTGTGTCTGACAAGATCGCATTTTCTTACAAATGCTGAAGTGCAATGCGCACACGGGAATGGTTTTTCTCCACGGTGTTTAAGAAGGTGCCAGTTTAAATAGCGCCTCCGAGTAAACGCAGAGTTGCATTGTGAACAAGCGAATGGTTTTTCCCCACTGTGTTTGAGTAGATGCACGTTCAAACTGCTTCTCTGTGTATACGCTGAACCGCACTCAGCACATACAAATTGTTTATTTCCCGAATGAGCCTGAATATGAGTTCTTAAGCTACTTTTTGTAGTAAACGTAGAATTGCACTGAAAGCATATAAATTGTTACGTATCGACGGGCTCGAACCGCCTGATTACGAACTTATAACAAATTTGAAATTAAATAACACAATGATCAAGACTCAACAACAATGGTTCAATTTAAATACTTACCAAAACCAAATTATAATACAAACCTCGGCTAGCTCTTCCCAGGGATATTGTGTTCTCAATTCGATCGGATTTGATTCAAAACGATCGTCGCTTCATTTATTGCAGGTAAGGGTTATAATATAATAAATAAAAAGATTCCTTGTTGCTTTAAATTATGAAGAATTTATTGGTGATTTTACGCTACTAGGAAAAAGCGTGTACCTCTTTGTGAACGGATTAGTTAATGATTTTAGAACCCAATCAAAGGAATGAATTAATAACATAATTAAATAAGGCTTACGTACATTATCTCGCACGGTTTACATCTGGGCAGGGCCGCTCCTCGTCAAAAAGACGTCACTGAATTTATTTCAATTTCTAAGCACGTGTTTTTAAAAAACTGTTATGATATAAAGGATCTATGCCAACCACGCAGGTGGCGTGACCGATTCTTAGCGAAGCTGGGACGAGAAGAGCCTGCCAAAAACCCCCAAGCCTTCCGGCTTCGTCCCTTTGGCCCCTCCCACCGAAATCTGGGCCAATCAATGGGCACCTCGGTGTGGCAAACCTTACAAAAAATACTATTGAATTTAGTACCTAGCGCAAATTATTGTACAGGGGTTGAAAGTAAAGATTCAAGAAACTACTTCATAACACATCCCCGAAAACACCAGCAAAAAACCGCCGTTGTAACGAAGGTTTTTTGACTTTAACCCTTCAAAGAATTCCCACAATAAACTTTACAAAAAAAACATCATTCACAAAGAGATTCTGCATTAAAAAACCTAGGCAAAAAGTTGTACAGTTTACAGACACATGATAAGTTATTAAGTTTAGACAAAATATCAAAAAACAGCAAAATCAACACGTCCAAGCGGCTGACAGGAACACCGTTAAACTCAGCTTTCGAGGCAGTGATGTCCATCAGGGCGTCTACAGCAACAGTAATGATTCTCAGCAGCAGGGAACGACTCAATGAGTAACGTCAACATGAAAGCAAAAAAAATGACATAATTAGAAAAGTACGAACACCAAGAGTAAACAAAACTATCGGAATGGTAATGTATAAGCAACAAGAGATCAAAGCGTAAGGTAACTCCACATTAGATGTCGTGATGTATGTATTGACATATCGTAGAACAAAAAGCACATTTAACCCCCTTTTAAAGAACAGGTAATGGCTCAGTTAAGTCAGTATCCACTTTTTAACAGTACGGATTACTGGTTAACGACATATTAAAACAAAATAGATGATAAAACAGACAACAAAAATCAGAGTCCTTTAAAGACCCAAACAGCGTCCTGCATCAATTCAATTCAGGATCACTCATACAACATCCTATAATTCAGGACCATTCAAACAACGTCCTATAATTCAGGACCATTCAAACACCGTCCTATAATTCAGGACCATTCAAACATTTCAAGAAAACACCTTAATAATACCTCAGGTTTTATCACATTCACTGTAATATAATTGTCGTCGATATATCGCGTTTTAAGGCAATATTTGAAGTTATTAGTCAGCGCATTATATTATTTTTTTAATGATGACAACAATAATTTAAAGTTATTATTTTAGTCAGCGCATTAGAGTATTTTTTTAATGATGACAAAAATAATAATAATGAAATAATAATTCAGAAGTCAGGGACTTTTCCACTTCATTTACGCGGGCTGTGCCGCGGGGCGCCAGCTAGTTTTTTCCCGGAACGAGCAAACCATCAAATCGCAATTATTAATCACCAACGACATTCATTCTCGAGCTTGAAAGAGAGGTGAAAATAATAGCAAGCAGAGGCTAGTTATATATGAAATACAATACGAATGTCGAATGATGTACATGAATAGTTATAAAATACAAGTGTAGTGTGTATGTAAGGTGTGTACACACTGTCTTCGAATGGGCCCCTTCGAAAACAGTGTCAAGGTTAGTGTATGTGTGCGTGGCGAATGTTAGTGGTTATCACATTCGGTTAATTACTCCGAAGCGATTGTAATGTACGTGTATGCACTATCCCAAAAGCGTCCTTTCGAAAACAGCACGATGGGTGTAGGTATGTGTGGAAGGGTGTGGTGTCAATTTCATATCTTATTTTCACAATACGTTGATTTCTCCGGTTCCTACAAAACCATTTGAGTGATAAATCAGTCAAAATACTACGATTCACGTCCGTCGCTTAGCGCGAAACTCTACTCAAACAAATAAATTTCAAAATTATTTGAAGAAATAATTTTCCACTTGGCTAAGATGGATTCCATCTTGATTTTCTTTGAATAACTATTTTCTAATTGGTATGGGCCAACATTATAGTTGCATTCCGTCTTGATCTTCTTCTATCAACTTATTAAATATCTGTAAATAAGTTCGTTTCTTATCTTTATTATTTCAAATAATAACTTTAATTTCAATTAACATCTATTGATTTCTATGCAATCAATCTACACCGTTAGTTGAATAAATCTAGACACTTGTTCTATCCTGAGCAAAATCTCGAAAATCAAAAGTAATAATCGAACCCACTATCACTTTTCCGTAAAATAATTAATTAATAGTAATACCTATACATTAATATTAACAGATACCGATTATATCCATCTATTTAAAAAATAGCTATCGTACTTCCGTTACATAGACTTCGTTGTCGTATCAATTTGTTGTTGCGGGCATGGGTACCGCTGCCCCGGAACTATCTATTGTATAACCAGCGCCTCAGTTATAGGTAATCCTCTTAAGGGATTCGCTACACTTGGGTGTTTCGTTCGCTACGAGTGCCTGAGTCCATATGGGGTAAAATCGGACTGACTACCTGCCGTCGAACCGTAATTTGGAGAAAGGAATTCCTATGTCTGTCACTCCTGGACACTGACCACTAAATTTATATCCGCCCCTCATCCCTCTTTCCTTCCTCTCCTTCCTTTCCTTAAAGGGCCCTCCACACAGTATCCCCTAAAATATCATAGGCACAAACATATTTATCTAATCGTTAATAGGTTTCTACTCTTCGAGAGAGAGATCGGCATGGTTACGGAGATATATAATTTCGCAAGGAATCGAACCCGCGACTGAATTTTGAAGTAAGGTAATTACGTCGGAGTGCGTTGCATTATTATCATTCCAGATTCGAACTGGTAGGTATTTATATCCCATAAGGAAGGCGGTATCATTGAACACTAAAAATTATATCTCACTGGTAAATCACGAGAATTGAACTCGATTAAAATTTTTTTTTTTGCGTTCGTTTTTTTTTAACTGTTAAAAATCTATGTTTAAATAGGTAAATACTATTTTACCACTCTAAATCATCAGCTCGTTTCAACGAAAAATAACGCTAAAATGTGGTCTCAACACACTTTCTGTTTCAAACTAATGGCCGTTATTCTAAAAATAATCGCATCTACTAGGTAAGTACTTTCAGATATTTGAAATAAATTCTTTGCCTATGAAAAAAAAGACAATAGTTATTGTCTCCAAAGGAACCCAACATACAATCGTTATTCCCGCTACCCGGTGATAAAACGAACCTTAAATTTTATGAAGGTCTCCAAAAAATATTTTGAAGAATTCTACCTGCTTTTAGGTGCCTGCACCCCGACCATTTAACTTTTGTAAAATTTTAAACTCGAACATGGCAAGTAAATTACGTCGATTTAAAATTATTCAAATATATTTAAAACCTATGTCAAGCAAACTAAACTTGAGGTCACACAATTTAAATTGGCGTGCTATGCGAGCGGCACTTACTAAAGGAAAATTTGTTAACCCATTTGCTTGTTTAGGAATAAATACATCCCAAAACACGTAATCGCGTTATACTTTCATAAGACCAAAAACGTCCCGAGCGACCTTACATTTTAAAAGCTATATAGCTTCAATATCTCTCTTCTTCTCATGCAAACATATGTATTTTTCTTTTATCCAGAAAGAGAACGAAATAATGCTTCTTATTGTCTTTGAGATATGAAAGTTATCTTGCATAGATATTTTACAATCTCAATCCAAAATGACGGTTTTAGAATTTACGCGCAAAATCCAGGCTTCCGATTTGTGAGGTGCAAATATATTGAACCAAGCAGACGGGTTAAAGAACTAACTAACAAATAACCACAACGCCGTTTTTTTTTTAGCAGAAGATCACAATATGCACCAAATATGGCTAAATCCATTTCAAGCAAGGCTTAAATTCCGAATTGTGGTTTTACTCGAATTTCACTATCTCCCTTTTTGAGCGGGTATACCGTACCTTCAATGCATTTACCTACGCTAGCAGATTTTAATCTGAGGTATCTAATTCTGAGATTTCCGGTAACCATTTTGTTTCAAGAATCGCGTAAAACAAAACGAATCTTTTCAAAATACGGCATGACTAAATATTTACCGGTCAAAAACACGTGGTGATTTGAGATGCTTCCAAAATGGCGGCTGTTAACGACAAAAACTTGATTTAAACGATCGAAAACACGTGGAGATTTGAGATGTTTCCAAAATGGTGGCTGTTAACGACAAAAAACTTGATTTAAACGATCGAAAACACGTGGCGGTTTTTTTTTTTTAATCCGGAGATGCGGCCGACAAGATGGCAGATCATTAGAACACGCGTGAACTTTTTTAAATACTTCTCGAACACTTGATATATCGGCGGTTGAAAAAAACACGTGGATCAAAATGGCGGCGTTTGCAAACACGCTTGAACTTTTTAAAACTATTCACAATCACTTATTTAGCTATACATTTAAAGGGGGAAAAAAATTATAATTATTTACATATTTATACATACATCACGAAAAACAGCATGGAGTTTATGAAAAAAATCAAGGAAAGCGACATATCATAATGAACCAAATCTAGCTCCACGTTGAAAGGCGCCAGTGTTTTCGTATCGACGGGCTCGAACCGCCTGATTACGAACTTATAACAAATTTGAAATTAAATAACACAATGATCAAGACTCAACAACAATGGTTCAATTTAAATACTTACCAAAACCAAATTATAATACAAACCTCGGCTAGCTCTTCCCAGGGATATTGTGTTCTCAATTCGATCGGATTTGATTCAAAACGATCGTCGCTTCATTTATTGCAGGTAAGGGTTATAATATAATAAATAAAAAGATTCCTTGTTGCTTTAAATTATGAAGAATTTATTGGTGATTTTACGCTACTAGGAAAAAGCGTGTACCTCTTTGTGAACGGATTAGTTAATGATTTTAGAACCCAATCAAAGGAATGAATTAATAACATAATTAAATAAGGCTTACGTACATTATCTCGCACGGTTTACATCTGGGCAGGGCCGCTCCTCGTCAAAAAGACGTCACTGAATTTATTTCAATTTCTAAGCACGTGTTTTTAAAAAACTGTTATGATATAAAGGATCTATGCCAACCACGCAGGTGGCGTGACCGATTCTTAGCGAAGCTGGGACGAGAAGAGCCTGCCAAAAACCCCCAAGCCTTCCGGCTTCGTCCCTTTGGCCCCTCCCACCGAAATCTGGGCCAATCAATGGGCACCTCGGTGTGGCAAACCTTACAAAAAATACTATTGAATTTAGTACCTAGCGCAAATTATTGTACAGGGGTTGAAAGTAAAGATTCAAGAAACTACTTCATAACAAAATCGCTCTTTACTTTTAGGTTTTGCGGCTGTTTTCTTGTATTGTTTTTTGAACTTTGTTAAATCAGGAGATTCGAAGTGTTGGATTTCAAATTCTTCTGTGTCCTTGACCGGGTGTGTGTCTGAAACAAAAATCACGTTTTATTACTATACTTTCGTCCAGACTAGAGAGAGAGCGCATATCGCGTGATTCCGCCGTGACGTGTAGCAGCGTAATTAGTGTAATTATTTACATTACATAATAAATGTATTATTCATATACTGTAGGGAGTATTTCTTAAATAAATTTTAAATAACTTTTTGGTATAATTTTAATAAACTAGCAAAGTTTGAAACATGCTATTTATTGAAATCTAGTTGCTTTACCTATCTAAAGTTTTAAAAAAACACCGTTCGTGTATACCTTTGTATTGGTGTTCATCGCTGGTGCACTCAAGACGCTGGTGGCTGGTGCATTCAGACTTTGTGTCAGACCGTAATATTTCAATTTGTTCGTAAAGCAGTCTACATTTTTCGTCATCGTTGGATTCCGAATCTGGTTCTCTCTTGCCTGTTTTTACATTCATTCTATGCCAAAAGATTGGCCCTAGAATGAAAGACTCGAGTATTATTTTTTATTATAACAACATATCGCAATTACAAACTGCTCTTACCAAAACGAAAATATCTAACGCAAAATGATCAAAACAAGTCAGATATCATTTAAGATTTTCACGGCCAAAAGTATTTTTGTTGTTTATTTTTGGGGTGTTATGACGTGTTGCGCTACCTCCCCCTTTAGCCAACGTTTCGGACAACGTTACAGTGTCCATAGAGCACACATCTGCCCTGATGCTGTCCAAAATGTTGACTAAAAGAGGAGGTAGCGCAACATGGCATAACACCCCAAAAATAAATAACAAAAATGATGAAAACAACTTTGCATACGTCAGACCAGTGTTTCATTACATTTTAATTTTGCATATTCCTCGTTGATTCTTTTCAATGAACACAGCTAATGCCATATATACATATCATGTACAAATTAAGGAGAGAAAAATATTCTCATATTAGGAATAACTCGATATTGTTCGAATTATTCCACTCCCTTCATAATACTGAAAGTAAGAATTGCTTTTGCAACAATGTAACTAGCACAGGATTGAACCAGCAACGAGCGCCGCATCCAATCCATAACTTTGGTCCACTCTGCTACTAACCGGTTTATCGGAAAACAGAAATTAAAGTTGATAATGAATGAATTCATACAAAACAAAACATGTACTGATTTGTGAATATACTAACTTATCTAACCCGATTAACAAATTTTAACTTGTATGATGGAGATGTTGTCAAAACCAGTTAACCATGGATTATTCCGCTAGATTCCAAACACCATAGAAAAAATGATTTTCCGAAGAAAAAAAGAACATTTTCTTTTATCTATGATAATCGATTATGTTTGACAGCTTGAGAGAGAGTGAAAATAATGTTCAGTTAACAGACTACTTCAATGTTTCTTAAAAGCTTCTTATCAAAACATCCGCCAGTTATTCATAGTATAAGATGCTCTTTGAAAACGCCCTGACGAAATAAAACTACTCCGAATCAACACTTTGCTCTAGCCGGGTTTGGTGACCTGATCTAAATTGCCAGGTACATCCCAACCTTACTCTTTTACATCTCCTTCTCTTCCCTATTCCCTTCAGCCATGGTCGTACTGGCTTCGGACAGTTGGGAGTATTATAATATTGTGCAGTATTCTCAAAAAATCTATCGTTGGTTTCAGATATTTGCGTTACACTAGATTGAATAGATCGTTCCTATAAATTTACCATGGATCCCACTACTCCCGATGTTTCATCCATAAAATTGGAACCTGTTGGTAATGAGGGTGGTGATTTTAATGATAAGCTTAAAGAAGTGGAAGAAAATATTGGAATTATAATAGAGAATCCGGATAACTATTATCCAGACACAGCCGCAGGTAGGTAAACTAAAAAAGTATTAAAGTTGATTGTCCTTGTGAACAATTTAGAAGAAGTTATTTTTCTTAATTTCTTAACCAATGTTTCGGACAGCGTTGCAGTGTTTATCATCAGGGAAGGTGAGTTAATTGTGGTGACGTGTGTTTATGTATATATAAGCGACACTGCGCCATCCAATATTCATAGGGCCGGTATTTTAGTACACTGAAACACATAATTTCCAATGTAAAGCGCTGTTTAGATTGAATCGAAATGTTTCGTTGCTTCAACTGTTTTTAGCTGTATTTGATGAACAGATCTGAATAATCAGTAATCCCTCTTCTTCTAACCCTATCTCCTTACCGTACCCACTACCTCCAGCTCACAACTTACCCCATCTGAGGATGCCATAGTCTCACCGATTCTAGATGGTCGGGAGCAATTCACGTAAAAATATGTTTAACCACAAAACAGCGTGTATTAAGTTGATTACACACTTAATTTTAATGTGTTTATCGTTTCTGTTTACAGGAAATTCAGTGCGAAGGAAAAAACGAAAAAGTAAAAAAACACCAATGGCGTTTCCTTGCCCTAATTGTAGTTACGTGTGTTCTATGCAATCTGTCCTTAAGCGGCACTTGATGATTCATTCAGGAGAAAATCCGTTTCCATGCAGCGAGTGTAGCTATTCGTGTTTGAGAAGAACAGACCTAAGAAGACATATGCTCACACACAGTGGGGAAAAACCTTTCAAGTGTTCCGAGTGTAACTTTAAATGTGCACATAAGACGCACTTGAAAGATCATAAATTGAGACACTTGGGAGAAAAACCATTCACTTGTTCTGATTGCAGTTACGCGTCCTCACAAGAGTCAAACTTAAAGAAGCACACAATGATTCATACCGGAATCAAACCATTTGGTTGTTCTTATTGTAGTTATTCATGCACTCAAAATGCCTCGTTGAAAAGGCATGTTTTGACACATATAGGTCAAAAGTTATTTGCATGTTCTGAATGTGCTTACACGTGTTTGGATACATGCAAATTAAAGAGGCACGCTCTTATCCACAGCGGAGTTAAACCATTCCAATGTTTAGATTGCAGCTATTCAACTTCTAGGAAGTGTGACTTGAAAAGACACGCTTTGACTCATACGGGAGAAAAACCATTCTCGTGTGCCGAATGTGGTTTTCTGTGTGCAGAAAAGTCTAAATTAGCTAAACACACGCTGACGCATACAGACCGGAAGACATTATCTTGTTCTGAAAATGGTATTTCGTACTCGGATAAGTCCAAGTTAGATAAAAAAAACACGCCAATATATATATTGTTGAAAAGGCAGTGATTTGACTACTGAAAATTTTAAAATGAATTTTGTCCTTAAAAGATGTAAATTAGTAAAATCACAAATTAATGTAATATTTCTATTTTATTCTTCAACTGTGTTTTATCGCATGCATTTATTAGTAGGTATTGCTTTATGTATAAGGAAATACTTAATAAAGAGAAAAATAAAATACTGTTTTCATAGCTTCGCCTGGTGCTATCAGCACTGTGCTAGATATATGGTGCGGAAGAAGTGTTTAGGATTCCATGGATAGCCAGGCGCTCATTTCTTCAGTCTAGAAGAACTAGGCATCTAATCCAGGCTATCAATTGTCTGCCTACAACGTATCATAGATGCGTAGATCATGAAACACCGAAATAGAACCTGGAAAAGCTCGTGGTCACTAGCTTAGTATTTGACAGGCGATGGTTTGGAGTGATAAAGTATCACAGGTGTCCAGAAAGTCAGTGTCCATAGCTCCCCATGCAGTACAGGACCACGAGGAGAGGACTCTGGTTCATCAGAGCAAAAAATGCGTACTTTTTTAAATTATGCAAAAAGGAAAGTTAGAGAAACGCCAAAGTTATTTGATTTTACTTTTACTTAGCTTTATTTTTACTTAAATTATTATCTGCATTAAATTCACTTAAATTTAACTATCTTACAGTATGGTACAACTCAAAACATTTCTTGATGCATAAAAACATTTTGCATTTGATGCAGACGAATTTCGATCTCGACTTACATCCAGATAATCGACATTTTTTTGGAGGTACGTTTTGAAAACGTGGCAGATGCCCAGTATTGTCCATTCTTATTTCGTGGGTTGGACGAGGAATAATTTTTCCCTGCTTCTTCGGGGTCTTGGTCTTTGATCCAGACTTAGGTGAGTGCTTTTCTGCAGAATGAGTAATCTGCTTATGAAGTGATAGCTGAGACTTTAAAATAAAAATTTTTGAACAATCAGCACCTTCAAAGGGTTTAGCAATGATTTCCTTTACATTGCATTTTTCTCGGATTTCTTTGGTATTCTTAGTAAGAAAACTTTTACCTAGAAGAGAAAGACGAGAAAGTAATTATGAGTAATCGATAACGGAGAAAGATTGACTAATTTGGGTTACATTATTTTTTCCCCAATAATTTTATTATAGCTACAATTACGCAGGTAGGTATAAATTATAAATATAAGTAATAGAAACCCACCAAAGGCACCGCCTTTGTGTGGGTAATATAACTTATCTATCTATCTTCGTTATTTGTTTTTGGGGTGTTATGCCGTGTTGCGCTACCTCCTTCTTTAGCCAACGTTTCGGACATCGTTGCAGTGTCCATCATCAGGGCAGATCCGGTAGATGTGTAATTTTTAGTCGTGAAGTGTGTGCTTATTTACTTCGAAGCGATACCGTGCCGCCAGCACCACTAACTTTCACCAGTACAAAATAATCGTGACAAGCAGTGGCGTCATCGCCGCGGAACGGAATAGAAAGTTCATTAAAACGTGGTATTTATGCTAGCCAGGGGCAAGTCCGTTTGCGAGACGCCGACGGAAGTGGCTCCATCTCTTAATGAAATCTAAAATTAGAAATCACAATGGTAAGAATTTAAGAAAAAATAAAATAAAATAAATAAAAATTACAATGGTTAACTTTCACCAGTACAAAATAATCGTGACAAGTAGTGGCGTCATCGCCGCGGAACGGAATAGAAAGCTCACTATAATAAAGAAGTTAGAATGAATTTAAATTAAGAAGATAAAATGAATTTTAATTTATCGTCAATCATAGAATTTTGCGCTCCAAATTCAAAAAAAAGGTTTATTAAGAAAAATTATTCAATTATTTATTTACTCCGCGTTTGGGGAAATTTTTCGAATGTGTCTAGGAATTCCTCTTTAATATCCGGAAGATCGATATTAACTTTCGTGTAAGAAAATTCAAATTCTTCTTTTAAAGTTTCTGGTTCTGTCTTTACGGTTATTTTCTCATGAGATGAATCCTCCATTGTGTCCCTTTCTTCAGAAAATACAAAATACTGTCAGTTTTTTTAATTACTTGGTTAAATTCGAAAACCGGGTGCTTGAATTTGTCTTCATCATCGTCACTATATGCATCTGAGAGTGGTATTTGGCCTCCTTTACAAATGCTTTCTACTGGCTGATCACCATTCACATTTAATCCACAAACCTTCCCGCCCTGCATTAATCCTCCTCCATAGATCTATGCACCGCTTTGTCTGTAGGCCTCATAGTCATTTTCCCTGGGGAAGAAGACCCAAACACCCTAGTGTCCTATCTAATGACGTTGCAATACATATCGACTTGTTATTGTATCAGAAACACTATTACGTTTCGAATAAATTCTTAATTCAAGTGCTGTTTGTGTATGACAAAGATAGGCTTTCAAGAATATGTGCTAAGGGGCCGTTCAAGTATTATATATAAGGGGGGGGGGGGGGTCTTGTGAAACGTTACTGTGCGTTACGAGGGGGGTGGGTTGAACAACGTGTTACGTAACAGGTTTTTCTTTATTTAGATAAAAAAAACTAGGGAATTAAAATCTTCCAAGTTGTCAATCCTTTTCGTTCTCGAAATCTCTTGGTTTATTTATTACCGCAAACGCGATTAAAACAAGAAAAAAAGGTATTTAAGCGAATTTCCAGTACTTTGCGCAGCAAACATTTTTTATGACTTTCAGGTAAAAATTGTCACTTGGGCGTTACGTAACGTTTAGGGGGAGGGGTGATACGGAAAAACGTTACGGCGCGTTACATGGGGGGAGGGGGGTCAAAAGTCTTCAAAAATTGCGTTACGTAATACTTGAACGCCCCCTAAGAACGAAATAAACGGTAGGACTAGGCAGTGTTTTCGTAATCAAAAGTTCCGTCGAATACTGCCTCAAAGTAGGAGGCGTTTTTAAGGTGTCAAGTGATCAATTTATAATAGAGATACGACAGTTTGTAAATAATGTCGGCGATGCTTATTTTACTCATTCATATTGCTGATTTTTTACCACAAGTACCTACATAAAATCTTGGGACGGAAAACAATTGTATTATTTATATTATATCGACAATAAGAAGTAATATGCGTGCATTTACGAATGACATTACATTCCCTGCCTTTTACCATTGTTTAAAGAGTAATAAAAATATTTTCTCACCCTGATGAGGGCAATTTGGCACCTTTTTAATGCAATTTACTTAGAGGTAGCACATGACTTTAGCACTAAAACTACAATATCGAAGACAATACAATTTACTTGTTTTTGGCTTGCCTCCTTGAGATTTCTACCACACATCATATTATATTGATTAAATGTTCCGCCACACTTTTGAGGACAGATTATGGAAATAACACTTCTTTTCAACAAGAAACAACTATTTATTTACACAAAATAGGTTATCAGGTTCTTAGCTTAGAAAACTACTAATGTGTGCCTAATAAAAGTGTGGCGGAGTAAATAAGTTTAAAAGTAGTTTACGTTTCAGTAGTCTATGCCTATTAAAAGTGTAGCGGCATGCGGCGGCTTGTGGATTATTTACCCAAATAATAAATCTCGCACAACACTCTTGATTAAGTTGATAAGCATAAACAGAGGAAAAAAACTAAATTACCGTTCGATTGAATGAACAATATTATTAGAAACACGCCGACGCCGGTGATAACACAAACTACTGATCATAGACGTCAGTTAGTTAAGTGCATAGATATAGTTAGGTGAACTATAGACAAAGAGATTTGCGTAGACGGAAAGCACAATATGAAAAAAAAACGAGTGTGCTAAAAGCGTTGATGACACAGGACTAGTTTACAAGCTACTATCTGGGAAATTCACTATCTGTTAGTAAACTCGCCCAGTGTCATCGTGTCACTTGCTAACTAGCAGCAACTAACAGATTGTTGACAATCTACGAAAAAAAGTTGAAAGGTCGTCAACTTTACTCGCCTACACGCTTGCTCCGCTTGCTCGTGATTGGTTTATTTACGTTTCCAACATGGTTTCCGATAAACAGCTGATTTCAACTGTCAAAAATCTGAAGAATTAGTTCACGCAGGCGTCGTTATTCTTGTTACTGGCGCTAAAAGCGACCTCAGTTTCCTATGCTTCTGAGCGAGTGGACAGTTTTGTGTGTCATCATGACAATCTCACTCGCCGATTTACCCGCTTTTAAAACTTAGTAGATAGTAGCTTGTAACTCGCCGTGTGTCATCGAGGCTTTAGACTACACGACTGAAATAAAACTTCTTTAGCTTAATCTATGTGTACAGACAATAGGCCTGCAATGTACCTTAGATACACGAAACGTGACTGGCTATGAGAGAAAGAAAATGTGTGCTCGCACCTCTCTCTTTTGCCCCTACAGTAATACGAAAGGTAAATCTCTCTCTTTCTATCTTCACTAACTTATATCTCCCTCTCAACTTCCGTTCGCCTCGCCCAATCAACTTTTCATAACGCTCTGCTGTCGTCAAGTATTCACCAGCTTACTCCCCAAGTCAAGCGTTAAGAAGTTTTACTTCAAAAAAAAATTTTTTTTCATTTTTATATATTATTATTTTGTTAAGTTTGTTTGTAGTTTTGTAGTAGGTAAGTCAAATTAACTTAACTTTATTTTGGGTTCGTTACATATTTAAAGTTGGCTTAGATATATTAATTTTACTTTCTGAAACGACAAAGCCATGTGCTGACACAATTGAGCTATTATCTCTCGGCTTGGCCTATTTCAGAATAGACCACTTGCATCACATTTTTTTTTATATTCCGGTTTAGACAAATATTCTAAGACATTCTGTATTTTTTTTTTAAACGTATTTTTGAAACCCTGGTGATTTTTTTTAAATTTCAATCGGAAAAATCTAACCATTTTTTATAAACCGGAAAGACGAGACATAATTTTATAGGTGCGAAAACACGATCATTATTTTTTATTCACAAAATTATTTTTTTTTAAATATCGTTTTCCACAGGAGAATAACGAGGCATACCAAAAATATTACATCTCATAAATATTTTTTTCCTTGATCCATCTTATTGATCATAAATCATTATAATGTACAGCGTATATATTACTAAATCCAATGTAATATACTTGTACTTGTAAATTATAATAATAATAAGAATATTATAAAATTTGATTTTGTTAAAATCAGCACCATACCTCTAAGAGCTAGTTCAGACACGGCGGATTCCGCGCGGTTGCAAACCGCGCGGATCGACCGCGCGGATCTTAATAATATGGCAACCACTAGAACGTTCATACAATACCGCGCGGATGCGTGGTCCGCGCGGTAGCCGCCACTCGACCGCCAGAAAATGAATTCGCGCGGACGCCGCGCGGATCTATTTCTATGACGTGCCTTCGGCGCGTTCAGTTGCTCCGTAAAATCCGCGCGTATCGGTCGTGTGACAATGGATCGCTTCGACACCGAATTATTCATTGACGAAGTGGAAAAACGACCAGCTTTGTGGGACATCCAGTGTGCAGAGTATTCCAATAAAATTTTATTTATTTATTTATTTGTTTGTTTATTTAGCACAGCAATATACATTTATATACATAATTTATTAAATTTTGACTGCCCAACTAGGAGTATTATCCCGTTTTAGGACAGTCAAATAATTATGGGTATGAACATGTGGATAAAAAAAGGAAATTAAAAGAAGAGAAAGAATATAAAATAAAATAATAAAAAAAAGTTTAAACATAGTACCTAACTGTTATTTGTTTAGCATAGCAAAAGAAAAAAAAAGAGATGAGAAAGAATAAAATAAAAATGAAATAACCAATTAAAACACAAAACAGTCGTGGATTGTTTAGCATAGTTGTTGAAATGGTAATAATAGTAAATAAACATTTATTTACAAGCAAATGATTAAAATATAAGGTGGTAACTGGGGTTTGCATTTCATATTATAGTCCTACGAACACATTTTGCATAGTGAGAACTAGAAAGAGAGCAGAAACAATAAAGTAAAATAAAATAAACAATTAATGCTTGATTATTACTGCAGTTTGCTAAGCATAAATATTAAAATAATAATAAAATAATAGGTATATATATACTTATAACTGGTGTTTACATTGCATATTATAAGCCTACATACATATTTTGTATAAATATGAATAAAAAAGAGAAGAGATAGAATTAAATAAAATATGCAATTAACATAAGATTGACAGCTGTTTTCTAATTTAAAAGTAATAGGTAGGTTCATACAGATAGGTAGATAGGTAGATACACATAATAATATAGATTAGAAGAAAAGGGTATCTTAGGGTATCTACTTAGTTCATTTTTGTTGGAATTTTTGTTGTTGTTTTTGGTTTGTGTTTGATCTTCAATTTAAACCTTACCTTAAAGTAATCACGAGTTTTTCTTCTGGTGACACGCTCAACCTCATATGGGTATCAGAAGACGCAATTTGTTCACTGATCGTTTCAAGTAATTCATCAAACGAATTTATAGACAATCTTAAATAGATAAAAAATTTGGGCTCAAAATTCCTCAACTTTGGGTATAAAGTCATAAACTGAGCATGGGTGAGCCGATCACGCAAAATTGGATGCACCCAATACTTTCGTTTCCTTTTTTTTTTTAGGAGTAAGTACACACATATTGCTTCTTCGACTTCCATTACTGAAATGAAGCGGCCGTCACCCTGTCACCCTACCCCACTCCTCACGCTCACCGCGCGTGTCTGAACACTTTCAATCCGCGCGGATGGGAACCTCGCGGTTTGCATCCGCGCGGAATCCGCCGTGTCTGAACTAACGCTAAAACACTTACCGACTTCTAAAATGTACGGGTTCTCTTCAGAACATCTGTCAATTCCATTTCCAATTCCAATAAATCTAGTGAACGAACACAAAATTTCGCCCGAAATCAAAGTGATGCCATATAAAAAAAAAAAATCAGTGTGGAATTTTACAAAATTAATAGGAACATTTTCGGAGACAGGACATTTTCATGTAGTGACGTGATGACCCCAAATAATGGATTTATTTATTTAAAAATAAAAAAACTGTACATTTCTAAAAATATAAATTTTATAACATTTTTGCAACCTTAATAAAAAGATCTATCCACACGATTTTTTCCAAGTCGTTATAAATTCAATGCAAGTGGCCTATTTCGTTCGCCCACGCTCTCCATACATATAAGCGCCAATAGGGTACATGCAGTATATGTAATATAGTATTTTCAATGCATTTAATATATGTAAAAAAAATAACTAAACTCGAATATCGTACCTAAAATCCCCCAAAAAAATTATTAAATTAATTAATTAACTCTTAAAGTTGTATGAAACTTCAAATACCAAAAACGAGTCATCATTGACTGGCTACATTGTGACGTCACAACGCACCCACCGAGTCCCACGTGAAGTTGTTTTTGTTCCAGTTGCTGGTTTGAATAAGTTTGACAGTCATAATCGTTTAGTTACGCATCTTAAGCCCATTCGTTTGTATAAAACATATATTGTAAATACATATTATCATGACAGACAGTGGTTTTCTACAAGGACAATCTGATAATTTGCCAAAAATCGACACGATTATGATGGCAGTTTTTTAATGCACCGTATGATCGCATGACACCGCTTTTTACACATAATAACATCATTTGGGACGTTTATAAATATTTTGTTTGGTGTTAAAGATGTTATATTTGTACACTTTGGTACAATACAGTATTTATAAACGGTATTTACGGACATTTTCTTCGAAAAACAAATGATCAACTGAAGACTGATTACTGGATTACGACAAATGTCAGCTGTCAAGAAGTGCGCAGTGACGTCACAAAACAAAACCGCGCGAAGAAGGCGTTTTAGCCACAATTTGAAATGTGAATATTCAAAACGTTGTTGAAGGACTATTCCTATCTTTAAAAAAAAAATTTTTTTGAATATTCCAGTTTGTAATTTTTTTCTGTAATTTTTGGTAAAAAAAAAAAAAAAGTGATTGTACCCTATTACCGCGCGCCACTATTCAGTCCGATTATTTATTCAGTCTATTCAGTTCCGAAAGTAAGGTATCGGTTTACTATGCACTCTATGCAGTTCATTGTGAGATTTTCCTGAGCGGCGGCCTGGAGTGGCGCGTGGTACCATCGTTCCGAAGTTGCGTGTAATTGCCGCTATTCCCAATAGGAATATAGCAAATATTAGGTCCTTACATGAAATTGGCGTTTTGTATGGGAGGAACATAAAGTCGATTTTTTTAAATATAATATATTTATTTAATCAAAGTATGTACCATTGCTATCTATGCACTTTTTCCATCTCATAGGTAGTTCATCGATCCCTTTACTAAAAAAACCATTCGGACGGGAATCAATAAAATCTTTGAGGGCGGTTTGGACTGCCCCATCGGAGTTGAATTTTTTCCCTTGCAAGAAGTTATCAAAATTTCGAATAAAAATGGTAATCTGTTTAAGGTCCGGTGAGTACGGTGGATGTCCAATTGAAGCTCCTCTAATTTGGTAGCCTTTGTTGTGCGGTGTGTGGTCTAGCGTTGTCATGAAGCAGCAGTGGCCTAGAGCGATTAACCAGCCTTGATTGTTTAACAGCTAGCTTTTCCATCATGGTTATAGACATCTGGCGTAATCGTCTGGCCAGATTTAAGAAAGCTGTAGTAAACGACACAAAAAAACACAACTGTGTTTTCTTTTGCGGCACCGTCGCCATACACACCATTAATCCTTCGAGCCGTTTCTGCAGCACTGGTGCCACGGTGGAACTCGTACTCGTAAATAACGCGATATTTCAAGTTTTCCACTTTGTAAACTAAGCAGGTCTGCCAATGCTTGTGTTCTAAAATACCCGTAATAAATGTTCTAAATACCCGAATTGGGGAGAGCATAATATCAAATTCCCCGCAAATTCCCCACAAGTTTCTTCAGAACAAAATTCTATTGAAAATAGCACTTTTTCTTAAATAGAATTGATTGAAACGTATTATTACATACGTAAGATTAAAAAATAGGTTACAACCCAATTAAAATATTGAAGCAAAAATAATAACGTATAAAAAAAATCAATGTGCCCATATTATATTGTATAGCAATAGAAAAAAAAAGAACAAACTTATTGCAATTTTTTATTTGGGAACAAGCTTCGTCCTATATTGCTTTTTAGGTGAAAAACTTTAGGCCAGTTATTTTCAGCATCGTCATCTACATTCAGACGGGATTGGTATATTTATGATTCAAACCATTTAGGGAGAAATCCAGAATACCGAGATCCTTCTATCATAAAAGTTCTATAACTAGCAAATTCATATATCTTCGGCTGGGTTTAGACTCGTAAGTTTTTCCTGTAAATCGCTCTTGTAAGCGATTTATGGCCAAATTACCAATGTAAACGACACCAAAAGTCACTTAAAGTATTTTAGAGCAAGTTACAGAACATATTCTTTCGGAAGTTTTTTGACAGGTTTTTGACAATTTCCAGCCTTCTTACAGCTTATAAAATCAGTTTGATAAGCTAAGAGACTTGCCGCAAGAAATAGTTCCGAAATGCGCCGTAGCCACCATTGCAAATGTCAAAAATTAAAAGACAATTGTTTTCGTAGGATTTTTTTCCTATAAAATTAGTATTTATTTCCACATATTTAAGTTTTCTGGAAAATGAGCATCCTTCCATTCAATTATCGGTCCAATCCTTCCCAATCCTAATGTTTCTGGTTTTAACATTTACGTATTTGAAATTTTTAATTCGATGACGGTTGCTGTCAGCAGATGTCAAGTAGCTGTCATTCGGATGAAACGAAATTAATTGCTGCCTTTGACTGCACAAAAGTGCGTGGAGAATTGTTTTTAATAAATTTATATTATATATCTCTCAATTATGAGTAAACTGTTTTCCTTCGTTAAACATTTTGTATACGCAGACGATACGGCACTCGTAATATCGCACGAAGACCTGATTACTGCAATGAACCTTATGCAGCATGATTTTATTGCCCTCTTGAAATGGTCTCATGACGCAGGTCTCATAATAAATGCCAAAAAAACTAAAATAATGCACATAAGATCTCCACATGCCAGATATATATATATATTTTTTTATACATTAACTTCACACAGGAAGCCTTGAGGAAAGTAATTCCCCCCAGGGCCTTTGTCATCTGGGATGCTGTGTGGAGGGTCTTTTTGAGGAGAGGAAGGAATGAACATTGGTCTTGAAGAGACCTACGTTGTATGAAGGAGGAAACACAGAGGCTGGCAAATCATTCCACAGCCGAACTGTTCAACACAAGAACGAGTCGAAGAAACGACCCGTTCTCATGTGACAAATGTCAACTGTGTACAAATGTTGGGCACGCGTTTGGCGTGTTTTCCGACAATGCACCGGTGCCGAAGAGATCAATGATGCTAGTTCCTCGGAGCATCTTCCATTGTAATACCGGTAGAACAAGAATAGCATTCCCACCCGACGCCTGTGCTCTAAAGATTGCAATCCGTCTGTTAAGATGGGAGAATCTATCAAACGGACCGCCCGTTTCTGCACAGAGTCGAGGGTATTTTTCAGGTATTTTGGAGCTCCAGACCAGAGGTGGCTGCCAAATTCAACCGTGGGGCGCTCTTGCGATTTGTACAGGGTTAGCAGTTGTGCACTATTAAAGTATCTGCGGGCCCTATACAGTACGCCCAGTTCCTGGGAGGCTAACTTTACTCTGGCTTCGATGGAGCCCCCATACCTGAGCTGGTCACTTAGGGTTACACCAAGCATATCAATGGAGGGCCTGTTCGGAAGATTGCTTCCGTTGAAAGAGACTAGATTTTCATTTCGATCTCTTTTAGACGTAATCAGACAAGATTGGGTCTTTGAAACATTAAATTCAACGAATAATATAGTGTAATTCCTTCGTTATATACCTACACATACAATTGACTGCTTGATTAACCATTGATTATGTCAAATATTATGTATATGTGGGTGTTACTATTGACTGCTACATGAAATGGGACGTACACATTACTAATGTTTGTAAACGTCTGTGGACTATTGTGGGAAGGATTTATAAAATGAAAAAATTTGTGCCTATAAGTAGGTACTTTAAAATTAATACACGTATCTCTGGCTGAATCCACTAAGTATCCGTCATGGACTTACTTCTTGGGGACATTCTTGTAAAGCCCCGTTTATAATAGGAATAGTCGGTAATCCGTATTCGATAAGCCCTAGGCCGTAGAAGTTGGAATATAGGAAACCTGTGTATCCGTTTATAATAGATGGCAATAATCTGTTATTTTTTTCCCCAACCGAAAAGATGGTTTAACTTTATCTTTTACGGTTACGGATTGCAGAAAGCTTAGATATATGCTGAGATTTATGTATTTTCGATCGATACTCTATGGCTATGGTATCGGTATCTACTATTTAGTTTATTTGAACAATAATTTTGTGAACAAATATTTACGCGGAGATAGATATTTTACCGAATTTTATATATATTTGCTGAAGACGAAATTGATCTAATATATAATAATGAATCTAAATGACGCAGAATTGATTTCTTGGGTCGAAAAATTTCGTCATTTATATGACAAGAAAGAAAAAGATTATAAATATAGAAATGTCGGAGAAAACTCTTGTTTTGTCGGTGTTTTTTTACTGTACATCTCCAAATGCAGTGTACGCTAGCCCCAGAATTGTCAAAAACATTCCAGATGCAACAATGTCTGACGAATCCATCGTTTCAATATTTATTTATATAAAACGATATGTCTTAGAATATATCTACTCTCGGGTGACAGCGGCATAGTCCACTTCTGTGGGCGTATTCTATTCTATTCCTATTCCAATTATAAACGACGTTCTAAAATATTACGGATTGCAGATTACGGCCCCGGCCTATTCTTATCGCTTACTCATATTATAAACGTGGCTCAAAACTAATATAAATTATATCCAAACATTGCAAAACTCCCTGACAAAATTATTAATCCCTAAGTACACTAATGAACACAGAAGTGACACTAAATTAATACTTATACATGTCTCTAAATGTTTTACCAGTCAAAAGGATTATTGTTTTATTATATTACTAGCTGATCCGACGAACTTCGTACCGCCTCAGAATCAATAACTGTTGAATTAAATTATGTTTTTTTTATTAAATTAAAAATTACACATTGAGGCACTTATCGATGCCCAACTGCCCGTGTTTTGTGTTTGTCAGTATCAGAGATGGCGTTGTGTACGGATTTATATTTTTTGTGATTTTCTTACTTTCCACTTACGCGAATTTTTTAAAGGAAGCGGGTACGGGTGCCGCCGCCCCAAGAACCATTTATTGGATAACCAACACCTCTGCCATAGGTCACCCCTACGTTCGCTACGTTTGGTGATTTAGCAGGGGTGCCAAGTTCATGAGGTGACTTTTGTGCGGGTCTTGGTGGCGGATGCGTCTGACCACCTGCTGCGTGGCGGGCCGAATCGAGAGAGACTGGTTGAGGGAGGCCTTTTGACCTTTCAAGTCCGGATTCTCTCGACCAATGGGTCGAAAGAGTCCGGCTAGAAAGGTTAACGTAAAAGGTCAATTCCGGTCAAATCAATGGCCCTACACTGCCGTTTTGACGGATGGATTCACTCCCGGATACACTCACCTCCAGATTCCTACCCACCCCTCTTGCCTTTTTCTTTCCCAGAATTTCCTATCCTACCCTCCCTTAAAAAAGACCCTCCACACAGCATCCCCTAAGATGACATAGGTCCTGAGTGGAGCTTACGTAAAAAAAAATGCATTTCATTTCAGAGATTTATTTTTGTTAATGTAGTTGTCCTTTGGAGGGGTGCAGAGACCTACGTTCACCGTTTGTCTCATTTTCGACTAAGAATTGACATTAAGTGTGTAAGAAAGAGGGTCAGCATTAAATTATTAAGAACAAAAGCAAAACAATAAGCGCATTGACATTTGACGTTTTTGAATTTTTGGAATTCACGCACAGTTAAATATTATACCTATCACAATATTGCTACAGTTCTTTCAAAATATGAGAATTCGTTCCATACAAAATGTATGAAAAAAATAATTTTCTTCATAACTTTCTTTTTCGTGAATTATTCCGATGTTTTAAAAGTTATTCTGTTATCCAGGGCGGAGACAAATCCAACAATTCAAAGATCATCAAAATCGGTCCAGCCGATCTCGAGTTATAAATAGTGTAACTAACCCGACTTTGTTTTATATATATTAAAAAATAAGATAAGTCATAACATATTATATTGTCCGATTACTTGTACAGGGAAAGATTTTCCATAAACATAATACAAGATTCACTCAAAATGAAGGACTGGTGGTTCCGAAATGTACCAATAAATACGGTGAAAGGACCCTAAACTATATTGTACCCAAAATATTTGATAAACTACCAAAGACAATCAAAAATAATAACGTTTTTAATGGTAAAGTCAAATATAATCTAAGGAAATGGCTATTAGATAGGGATGATTTATATTGATGCCATACCGAAGTACTTGTATTCTTTATTGAAACTCACATTTCGAAGGAATTGGTAAATTCATTACAATTTTTGTAATACCTCATGTATATGAAACTTTTAATTTACTTGTGATTATATTTCATTTGTTCATACTAAATCCATTTGTACTTTTTTATTATATAAGGCTCATAGTGCTACTTACATGTATATACTATTAGGTCCTTACATATGATATTGGCGTTTTGCCGTACTGGCAGCTTTGATCTCAAATACCTTCTCTTTGGTTAGGAATTCCAAATTCAAATTTATACTCATGTACTTGCGTTTCGAAAATTTTAATTCATTTGTTTTTCCTTAATTGTTTTTTTTTCTTTGCGTCACTTAGTTTACAAAATGGAAAACTTGAAATATCGCGTTATTTACGAGTACGAGTTCCACCGTGGCACCAGTGCTGCAGAAACGGCTCGAAGAGGATGTATATGGCGACGGTGCCGCAAAAGAAAACACAGTGCGTTTTTAGTTCCAACGTTTTCACTCTGGAAATTTCGACCGGCAGAACAAGCCCCGTGGACGTCCGGAGACCAAAGTTGATAATGAAGAATAGAGAACTCCAGTCCAATTTTTTTTATTTTTTTTAATGAATAAAGACCTTCAAACTTAAATAACTGCATTTTTATTTTTATTTTTATAGTTAGTTTTAATAGTTAAAATAATTGTCAAAGTTTTAATTTTTAAAGACTCCCAGAAACGCACCGTATCTGTGGTGGTCTTCACCCACCGTTAGTTTTTTACTTTTTAAGTTGTCATTTTGAATCAGTGATGTCATGTCGAGGGAAAGTTCCCTAGATCTAGGGGAGAAAAATATTTTTTAGGGATAAGGGAAATCAGGACAAAATCTAGGGAAATTTCGAACTCTGGCAAAAATTTTATTACATATGACAGTATTACTGGTATTATTTATATATATATATACGTATATATATTTTTTGGAATTCCTATGAATCTTAATTATTTTTCATGTACTTACATGCCATGTTATTTTTAACACTGACAACTCAAAATGATATAAGGGAACGTACCCATACTACGTGACACGTTCGGGGGGGGGGGGGGGGTCTTCAAAATACCACGCTTGGTACAAATGAGCGGCGGGTTGCTTATGATTTTTATTTTGCAAAGTGTTTTTTTTTTAAATTTGGAATTCAGTTTCTAATTCAGTGGTGAGTGTATTCGTACTTTTAAATTATTACTTCACGTAGCAAAAAGTGTTTTATTTGGAAAATCACGGTATTATTAGTATATTTACCAAGTTCCGATATTTTTCCAATTAATTATCATATTAATTAACATATAACAGGATTAGTGTTACACAATCAGGTGGCTACGTAGGTAATTGCGTAAATGTGAAATTCTAGGGAAATTTCACTTCTAACTGTTGGCAACACTGTGAAGAACCCAGAATAATCATGGCGGAATGCTTTGTAATGACTTTTAGGTGTGAGGTGTGTTTTTTATTCAAGATTAACTGCTTTTAATATAGAAAAACATTGGTAAAATGTCCACATTTCACCTCTACTGTTATTGTATTTAATCAAAGTGCAATATAAAAACAATAAATCATCTCTTTCATTGCAAATACATGTGACGTCGTGTTTTGTGTCAGGTGTTACTTTGTAGGTACATTGTTTTATGTATAATACATACAGAAACACTGGTATTTATAATACACTGATCATGACGAGTGTGTAACAACTTGTATAAAAAGCCCTATACTAAAAACAATTTGAAAATACATAAGCAAATGTCAAAATATGACACGACTTTAACCTCAAATAGACAAATTTATTGCAGATTGTCCGCAAATATAGCCCTTTTCGTAAATTGTTGAGGGCCTAAATTATGTTTCAATAAAAACAATAACTATTATTTATCTAAATCTCTATAAACAGTATGAAAATAAACCAAAAACACGAAATGTTGAATTGCATAGGTACGTGTGCACTTCAAGTCATTTCAAATGTCAATACAATACAATACACAGGTGACAGGTTAACTGTGACGTCACCGTTAACCATTTCAGTAATGCCAACTTAACGCTGTGTTTTGGGAAGAGGTTTAAAAATGCACTTTTTAATAATTTATTAAAAACTCTGCATTTAATATTATGAAATAAAACTTATATATTCAGAATCAGCGTTTCTTGGTCTATATGAACATATTTTTTTAAAGCCATAATATTTTTCACTGGGGTTCCTTATTGAAGGCTATTGTGGAAGCGGATCCATTCGAGTTAGCTGCAGGCTGCGGTGTTAGTGATAAAACTGATTTAATTCACTTGAAGCCAATTGGGAAGGTGAAAAAGCTTGAAAGATGGGTACCTCCCGAATTGAGTGAAGCAAATCAACAAACGCGCGTTGACCGCTAGACCACACACTGCACAACAGACGGCTACCAAATTAGAGGAGCTTCAATTGGAATGTCTAAGACATCCACCGTACTCTCCGGACCTTGCCCCAACAGATTACCTGAAAAAACAAATGAATTATAATTTTCGAAACACAAATACATGAGTAAATAGCTGTATAAATTTGAATTTGGAATTCCTAACCAAAGAGAAGATATTTGAGATCAAAGTTGCCAGTACGGCAAAGCGCCAATTTCATACGTAAGGACCTAATATAATAAATGCATTTATTAGCGAAAATAAATATTCTAAAACGAATGGGTGACAATGTCCGGAACATATACCTACCCTGTACACAGCTGTACATAACGGTTGGATAGATTTTAAAAAGTAAAACATTTATCAGTTACTAGCGATTTCCCGGCATACGTTGCAATGTCACTTAATAAAGGAATTGTTTCCCATTCATCCCGTTTCTCATTCCGCCGTCCCTTCCCTCCCATGTCCTCCCGTTACACCAACCCCCCTCCCGTGTACCATATATCTATTCAGCCCTAGCACATTCAGTTTTCAAACAGCTCGCTTGCCAATAATTAAAAATGTTATTTTTCATTTATCACTAACATTCATTTTTGTATATTTTAACGACTGGAGCGATTATGGTCGAAAAACAGACACTTTTATTTTTCTGTGATTGATAGCAGTTCAAAATTGGACCATATTTTTCTACCACTCGTAAAACATTTATTAAAATTATTTAAAACATTTCCTTGGCCAGCCATTTATTTTAAAACGAAGCTATTGAAATGCTTTATCTATTATTACTTTCCACTTGTTAATTTTATTGTACTGATGTAATCTATTTGTAATCTACATTGAACATGTACTTTTTTAGTTGTAATGTTGCCAATTTCATAAGATATATATTATTATTATTACTATGATTGCAAATTCGAATATCGTAGACTATTTGAGAACGATGTTAAAAAACAGAAACAAAAAAATTTCACGTCGAATTTTTGATCAGCTGTTAACGGTTTTTTTTTTTTTTTTTAATTGTTTATTTGGCTTTCACCCATTAAGGGTGATCTTGGCCATTTATTAAAGTAAGTTACATATTTTTAAAATTATTTACATTTCCAGTTTTTTTGTAAATTAGTTACATTATCAATTTTTTAAAATTATTTACATTTTCAGATTTTTTAAAATTAGGTACATTATCAGTTTTTTAAAATTAGTTACATTTTCATATTTTTTTTAAATTAGTTACTATTTCAGTTTTTTACATGGAATAGATAAATTATATTAGCAAATACTTATAGACAATGGGCCAAGTCAAATATTCATAAGATTATACAAGTTGTACTAACATACAGAGTTGGTGTTAGTAGTAATTGCAAAATTGTAGAGTAGGAAGATGTACAGGTTCCCAAAAATAGGAACCTATACAACTGTACACACAGAGTAACACACAGAGTTGGCATTAATAATAATTACAAAATTGAAGAGTAGGAAGATGTACAGGTTCCCAAAAATAGTAACCTGTACATATTCCATATTTCCATTTTCATACAGAGTAACAAACAGAGTTGGTATTAATAGTCATTACAAAATTGTAGAGTAGGAAGATGTACAGATTCCCAAAAAAAGGAACCTGTACAACTGTACATAATAACACAGCTAGAAACAAATGTATACGTATGCAAGAGAGAGAAATCTGATTGATGCTTAAATGTTGAGGCCATTTTTGTAAATAAATTTTGCTAACAAATAGTGAATTTCAGGAGAGTTGAGACTAAGAAGGCAGGGTACACTGGTAGGGAATTCAATTTTAAGTTTTAACAATTCAGGTATGAAGTTTGGAAATTGGTCATTGATAGGACACTCAAAAAAATTATGGTCTAAAGCCGTGGTCGTCAAACTGCGGCCCGCGGGCCGCATGCGGCCCGCGACGGATTTTTGTGCGGCCCGCACAAATATCTGGCGTTTTATTTTAATTTTTTTTTCAAGTACAATTTATACTATCCGTTTTTATGCAGCCCGAACAAATATCTGCCGTTTTCTTTTTTAATATATATTTTTTCGTGTACAATTATATCTACTATCCGTTTTTTGCGGCCCGCACAAATATCTGCCGTTTTCTTTTTAACAATATTTTTTTTCATGTGCGAGTACAATTATACTATGTACGTTTTTTTGCGGCCCGCACAAATATCTGCCGTTTTCTTTTAAAATATTTTTTTTTTCATGTACAATTATACTATCCGGTTTTTTGCGGCCCGCAATATCCGCCGTTTCCTTTTAAAATATATTTTTTCACGTACAACTAAATATATTATCCGTTTTTTTTACAATTAATTATATTGTCGTTTGAGACTTTCAGGGGGGCAGTAGAAGACCCAGAGAAAATTAGAGAGCGTAGAGATGGCACGGTGAGGGTGTAGGAAGGTAAAAAAATTTCAATAAAGACCAAAAAATCACGTACTAATAAAGCAAAATAAACTTTAATATTGGTTAATTTTTGTTATTGTATGTATTGTTATTATTTTTATCACGTGTGCGAAAATTCACACCTTTCGATAGTTTCAAACTATTTTTTTCAATGTAATGATTTTACGTGTATTATTATTATTAAGAATTGACACTATGTCATGAACACAAGAAGGAAGGAAGTAGCAACCCCCCCCCCCCCCCCCCCCCCCGAAATCATAAGTGTGCGGCCCGCGGTGATACCTCGCATTGTCCTATGTGGCCCTTGACCAGAAAAGTGTGACGACCGCTGGTCTAAAGTATCCTCTGAACCACAATCACAATAAGGCGAATTGACTATGTGGAATCTGGCGAGATGGCTAAGACAACAAGTATGACCTAAACGCATTCGAATAATGGAAGAGATGTATTTTTTAGGCATGGAAGTGTATTTGTGAAACCAGGGCTTGACAGGAATAGAAGGTTGAATTAAAGAGTACTGGTGACCTTTTAACAGAGAGGATGATTTCCATTCAGAGGACCATTGGCGTTGTAACTTATTTTTTAAAATAGGAAAATAGTCTCTAACAGGAATAGGAATGCTATTTAATGGACCATGAACAGTGGATTCCTTAGCAATAGAATCAGCCATTTCATTTCCAACAATACCAAGGTGTCCTGGGATCCAGGCCAAGACCACTGACACGTGAGCCAGCGACAAGGAATGCAGGAGGTCTCTGATAGAGCAGGTAAGAGAGTCACTAATGGAATTGAGAGGGGATGCGCTTATTTTTTGTAATGAGCTAAGTGAGTCTGAAAGGATGAGGGCATTTCTAATGTTGAGAGATTTGACGAGATGTAAAGCTTCTATGATAGCTATGCATTCAGCAGAGAAAATGGAACATTCTTTGGGAAGTCTGTGTGGGAAACACAATTTCCTGTGAGGAGCATAGACACTGGCCCCACAATGGGAGTCCGAACTGAGTTTGGAACCATCTGTGAAAAATTTTATATAATTTGGCCAGTTATTTTCAATAATTTTGTTGAATTCTGCATTATTGGATTGAACTGAGTTTTTAATATTTTTTTTACATATTCCTATAAATTGGTGCACCTTTGGATAGAAAGTAAGACTTTTATAGGGATAAGAGTATAAGGGGAGAGATTCATTGCGATAGGAGTTTGTGGAAACATCCAGGAAAGTGTTGAAGCAATTATAGAGAAGGGGAGGGGAATGTTTTTTCCAAAATGGATTCAAATTAACCTCATACTTTAACAATTGAAGTTTGGGAATCAGGGGATGAGAAGTTATTGAGCATGTTTTGAAAATATATTTTTCTGCTAGGCATCGCCTTCTTATATTTAAGGGAGGTTCGCAGCATTCAACTTGCATTGCGTTGATTGGGGAAGATTTCATGGCTCCTAAGATAAGGCGAAGAGATTTAGACTGAATTTTATCTAATTTAAGCGAATTTGAAGTGGACATTGGATCAAACAGACAAGATCCGTAATCAAGATGGCTTCGGATGAGAGCATTGTACAGAAGTTTTAAAGATAATGGGTGTGATCCCCACCACACTCCGGACAGAAATCTAAGGGGATTGATGTTGCTTTCGCATTTCATGATGACATGATTTATGTGAGAATTCCAAGTAAGCTTTGAGTCTAAAAACATTCCCAGGAACTTAACTTCTTTAGAGATAGGGATGATTTCATCGCCAAATCTCACCTGAATGTCTGGGAGCTTTCGACGACGAGTGAAGATGACAACTTTGCTTTTTGGAGGGGGAAAGTTCAAGGCCATTAATATTTAACCACGCCAAAAGTTTTCTAAGAGCATTGTTGATTGCTGATGCTGCGATAAAAATATTACGGGATATTTTGTAGAAAGTCAAGTCATCGGCATATTGGAGTATGTTGCACAAGAATTGAATAGATTTTTCTAGATCATATGTGTAAATATTGTACAGGATCGGGCTTAAGACTGACCCTTGCGGGAGACCTTTGAAAATGTGTCTAATGTGGGGAGGGGATTCAGACCCATCTACAAAAATAGTTCTCTGGGAGAGCAAATTGACAATGAATTTTACTAATTTGGGCGGAATACCTATTGCCAGTAACTTTTCTTTCAGGATGGGAATATGAACATTGTCATATGCTCCACAGATGTCTAGAAACACTGCAATGCAATATTCATTTTTAGATAATGCTAATTTGATATCTGTAACAAGAGAAGAAAGGTTGTCAAGGGTACTTTTACCCTTTCTAAATCCAAACTGGGAAGGGGAAAGAATTTGATTTTTTTCTACGAACCAGTCCAATCTATTCTTAATCATTCTTTCAGATACTTTGCAAAGAGTAGAAGAGAGGGCGATAGGTCTGTAGCTCGAACCTATGCTTGGATCTTTGCCACTTTTGAAAATGGGAATGATATTTTGAATTTTCCAGTCTGGGGGAATAATGCCAGAATCCAGAAAGACATTGATGAGAGAGAGAAAGTAGGTAAGAGAATTGTCATCAGAATGACGGATGAATATATTCAGGATTTCATCCTTGCCCGGAGCTGAGTCATTGAGGATTTCAATGGCTCTTTTTAACTCATCAAAGGAAAATGGAGCATCTAACCATGAAGAAGATTTTAAAGTGAAAGGCAAAGAAGGAAGTTCATCAAAATTAGGGACATAAGGGGGAGCTATTTTATTAACAAAGTCATCAATCCAAATAGCAGAATTACGAGATGGCTTTGGCAGGGAAAAGGAAGATCTAAACCTGCGAATCATGGACCAAACCTCCCCTGCTGGAGTAGCAGGGGATATATTGGTACAGAAATTACGCCAGCTGTTTTTTTTTTTGAAACGGAATGTGCGTTTAGCAACAGCTTGGGCATTCTTGGCTGAGATGTAATTATTCATAGTCATCTGTTGGCAGTATGTCTTATTGGCCGCTTTCCTCTCCTTCAGCACTCTAAGGCATTCCTCATCCCACCAAGGGGGAGGGCGAGCCTTCGAGCCTATAGGAGATGATTTGGGGATAGACTTGTCAGCCGATTTTAGAATGGAATCAGTCCAAGATTTATAAGAGGAGGTGCAATTATCAGAAGAAGGGGAAGGCAGGGAGAGGGAAAGATCCTGGATAGAGTCTCTGAAACGGGACCAATCCGCTTTTTTTGTAATAAATTTGGGCTTACTTTTAAAGTGATTGGTATCCAACCGTTGAGCCAAATTCAAAATAATGGGATAGTGGTCACTGCCGCGGGGATCTGAAGAAATTCGTCAGGAGATTAGAGGATAGATACTCGGGGAACAGAGGGATATGTCCACCGCACTAGGATTCTGTCCAGGGTGACTAAACCTTGTTGAGGATCCGTCATTTAGGAGACATATGTTCAAGGAGTCCAAAAGTTCAATTAATTTGATACCTGAGGGATCCGAGGAAGAAGAACCCCAGAGTGGGGAGTGGGCATTGAAATCACCCAAAATGACCAAGGGAGAAGAAATTTTGCTAAGCATGTGAACCCACAGTGGAAGGTCAAATGGGGTAGAAGGAGGAATATAGATACAAATGTAATATTGGAGACAGTGGCTGCCACTAATTGGAAGGATGAATTTGGGGGTTTAATGGAAATAGGGGAGAAGGGGAGAGAGTTTTTGATGAAAAGGGCTGCACCACCCTTCCCATCAATGCGGTCGTCCCGCAGACATTGATAGCCACTCACCTTGAAGAGTTGAGATGGCTTGAACCAAGTCTCAGAGACGGCAGCAATCGATATAGAGTGTAAATGTAGAAGGCGGACGAGGTCATCCTTATTGGAGGAGGCGCTTCTACAATTCCACTGCAGAAATGCTGCTGTTGGGGCAGCCATTGGGAAGAAGAGAATACAAAGAGGAGAGTAACGAGGCAGCGTTGGACGGTAGAGAATTATTATTGTTAATAACAGAGATAAGTAGCATGAGAAGAGTTTGAATAAAAGAAGAATTGTCATTAGAAGTATTGTTGTTTATGGAATTTGCATTTAGATCAGGATTGAAAGCACTGCTGTTAGTTGAATTTGAGTTAGAAAAGACGGGGTTTTGAGGAAAAAGAGAGCTGATGTTACCATTTGGGAACAAGAGCTGGGAGTTATGGCCAAATTGATCATATCCAGGGGTTTTAATTGGACGAGAGCTTGTTTTGTCATTACAGTTTTCTTGTAAGACAAGTTTGAAGGAGCACTAATTTGGGGTTGAGAGGCAACTTCAGCAAAAGATTTTTTAGAAGGAGCTATTAATTTGGAGGCATAGAAGTATGAAACGCTATTGGAGGCCATATAACTTTTTATGTTTTTTTGGCGAGAAAGTTCGGGGCAGGATGGATGAGTGGCTGTGTGCGAGCCTGAACAATTGATGCAAGTGGGGGAATTAGAAGGGGAGGAGCATTGGTCTGCTAAATGATTTTCTGCGCATTTAAAGCAGCGGGGAGAGGAGCGGCATGATTGCTTAGAATGGCCAAACCGACAACAATTAAAGCATTGGATTGTTGGGTACGAATAAATTTCCACCGGGAGAGAGTTGTGAAATAAATAAACGTGAGAGGGGAGGGACTGTCCTTCAAATGTCAGAACTACAGTTTGAGAGGGTTTCCAAACTACAGACTCAGATGATCGATCTTTGAAATTAAGACGCCTAGTCTTAATAACTTTTCCCGAAGATGCTGGAATAATGAGTTCCGAGATAAGCTCTTCTTCAGATAAGTCTACAGGAATACCTCTAACGAGACCCAAGCGAGAGATATTGAAAGAAGGGATATAGGCTTTAAATTTTTTTGCAGAGAGGGAGTCGATGGAATTTATGAATTTATTGGCATTCAACGCGGATGTGAACTCAACACAAATGCGAAATCTGCCCTCTGATCGGATACCACCTGGGGAAATGCCAAGTGGTTTTTTTCCAATGAATTTACCAAATTCAAGGGGATGTAAAGAGTGGCCAGGAGAGTTGTTTTGAACATAAACTATGAAGGGAGCTTTTGCTGAAGTCGGATACAAAGAAAGAGGAGAAGCTACAGGAACTGAGACCTGCGAAGAATCAGTTTTTGGAAGGTCGCAAACTTTCCTCTTTTTTGGAGTAGAGGATGGAACTTGAAGGTCTGTTATTTCTACCTCACTACCAATGTCAAAATTTGAAGGGTCAGGGGGAGCGGGATCAGGGGGTTTCATCCCCATGGCAAAGGCCATTGGGGCAAAAGGATATAAAACAAAAATAAAATAACACTTACTGGACTTGGTCAGCAATAAACGAACTCAAAAGAGGACAAAAAACTAAAAATAAAACTGACTTAATGCCAAAAATTCGATTTTTCGTATTAAAACGAAAAAAACGCAACAGTGTTTTTCAACTGTCAAAATTCGAATGCTGTTAACGGTTAAAATTAAGTTCTTTTTCCATAGATACGCACCTTCCATTATCAAGAATACAACATACATCGAAAACATTCCATGTTGACTCGAATAAGTACCTCTCACGGAGTTTCAAAGTAGCAAACACGCAGGATTCGCGCGGTTGTAAATTTAATGATTTTTGAATATTTTTTTATAAATCCCACAAGTACGAGATAACGGTAAATACAGATTAATTCATTGGCTTTATAGTACAATGATAAGTTTTTATGTCTCCATCTCAAAATTCAAAGTTATGAACAATCGATAAAATTTGGTACCTAACACAGGTATCACTTTAAAATACCTACATTTCTTACTTAATTAGTACCTACTTAAAGTAAATTCATTAATTTGAGAAGTTTATTCGAAAATTGAATTTTGATTGAACAATCGATGGTTTGCAAAATGTCATTCTCGAATTGTGACATTTGTGTGAGTTTTTGCAATGATTAAAAAAACTTTTCAGCTGTATTGTCATGTGGTTGTGATAATCCAGAAACCTTCGCGAGGGTGGAAATAAGTTATTTGAAAGTTTCAAACATTTCCTAAGCTTAACTAGGCAATACATGAACAACTTACATACATACATACATATAAGCAAGCATATTTTAATTATTGTACTTAAATAAAAATTATTATTTTTATTATTATGGAGTAGTATATTTTACAACATTGGACAAAAAAAATGCCATTATTTACTTCAAAACACCAAGATTTATTATTCTTATTATAATAAAGGTAAGGCACACTGGATTGACGTCAAAGACGTTATATTATACTGTAGACGCGGGGTACAAATCTCAAAGTGGGAAGCCAAAAGCAAGGCAATTGCACTAGTCTCGTTTTCTAGTCCTTTAGTACTAAACTGTCACTCGTCGAGTAATGTTTTGCCTTACCAGTAAGAAAAAGGTGAAGAAATAACATTTCATTTATATGTACACACAAATGACTTATTATTATCGATTATTATAAGCAATACAATTCATTTTCATGTTTCCCGTCTCACAATTTTGTGCGTCAATAGAGAAAAACACACATTCTTTGATTGTCTATGGTACGGCCACAATGAGGCCTACTTAAAACTTTCGGACGATTGTGTAGAAGGGTGGTGGAGGTGTCTACTAATATCTACAGGAATTCCAAAAACTGAAAAAATCGAACTAATATTTATGAGAACCAAAGTTTTGACGAATATCTACAGCTCAAACTGTTGACAAATATCTATGAGAACCAAAGTGTTGACGAATATCTACAGCACTGGCAAAGGTTGGATTTGCAATTATGTATAGCATTTTAACGTAATATTGCATATTCAGTTTAAAAAACTTAATTTACGTAAGTATGTATGTAAAAATCCCTAATATCGGACTATTGGACACATTTAGCTAATTAGTCCAACCTACGCTCTGTAGATATTAGTCAACACTGGGACCGTCATAGATATTCGTCCGACCTGAGCTCTGTAGATATTAGTCAACACTCTGAAGTTCGTAGATATTAGTTCAACATATAAGTTGTAGATATTCGTCCGACATACAGGCTGTAAATGTTAGTATCTGGAGTCAGGGTAGTTTGTGCGTTGGAATTTCGAGTTGGAAGTTTGGCTTCGGTGTGGAAGTAGCATATCTTTTTAATAAATGAATAACTTTTGAATTAAGAAATTACTGAAAACAAAAGAGTGCTGCTTACTTGCCACATTATTTTGCGAGTATGTGAGACTATGGAGAGTCTATTTATATAATGTCATTGATTGACGTACGCTACGTAAGCAACACAATACGATATGGACTTCTTACAATTCATACATGTTCGATGGAAATTGTAGCTTCAGAATCATACTGGCCACACGTAAAGCAAACGTACGTTCATTCTGTTACAAAACACAATAATACTGGGGCATACGGTGAACTACTAGCGAGTCTTCAATGAATTCGTCGGCACACTACGGTCTGAAATCGTCTGAACGTCTGAAATCCGCACTAAAATTGCAGTAGTATTGACAAAGCTTATCGAGATTTTTTTAAGTTTTAAAAAGAAAGTTAAAGATTCCTGGGTTACGAATACCCTGACAATATTTGAAAATCTCCTACCACCACTATAGTAAGCGAAAAATGTTGCTTGTACCGTGGTGCACGATTTAGCCAGCCAAAGAATTGAACTTAAACCCAAAGGCGATGCTAACTCAGCCACCGACCTATCGGTGGTTCAGTTTGATGTTACGTATACATTGTCCACAATTTACAATACATACCTGCAGGGGAAGGTTATTTTTATGTTTGAATTAATTGAGCACATATCATCCATAAACATTAAGTGATTTAATATTGATTTCGATATTGACATTCTAGAAAAATCCCGCACCCAAATTTAGTCAACTTATTCCGGGTTTATCTCAAAAATGTCGCTTACAATGGAATCTCTTTATTGACTGTGGGTGATAAGCACCTGTGTTTCCTTAAACATGACTTCCATGAACTTGAATAGCTACAAACGGAACATGAAAATGGTTTTACATCCAAGTGGATCACTGAATGTTTCTTCAAATATGTCTTTGATGTACATGTATATTTGCATCTGGAACACGAAAAAGGTTTAACCGCACTGTGAGTCAGCATGTGTGCCGTTAAATTTGATTTTCGTGAACATAGAAAGTTACATTCAGAACATGAAAATGTTTTTTCTAGAACGCGAGTCTCCAATGGTTTGACTCCACTGTGACTCAGCATGTGTCTTTGTAAATTTGCCTTTTGCGTAAACGCACTGTTACATGTGGAACACGAAAATGGTTTAACACCGCTGTGAATCAGTAGATGTTGCGACAAATGTGACTTATTACTACATGAAAAGTTGCAATCAGAACATGTGAAAGGTTTTACACCACTGTGAGTCATCAAGTGTCGCTTAAATTGTGTACTTTGAGAACACGCAAAGTAACAAGTGGAACACTTAAATCGTTTTACTTCTCTGTGAGTCAGAATGTGAGTATTTAATGGAATCTGTTGAGAAAATGAATCGTGGCACTCTAAGCAGGTGAATCGGTTTTTTCCACTGTCAGTCGGGAGATATTTATTTGCTGAAGACTCCGGTAAACTTGAAGAGTTGCTCGAGATATGAGAAATTGGCTTTGATATTGAAATAACCAGTTCATGCTTCTTTATGTTATTTGGTGAATTATCTTCCGCCTGGTTGTCTTTATCATATTCAATCGAATATTGTCTTCCTGCAATATAAAAAACACCATTTCAACACAATATTCACCAAACATAAACTAGTTTAATCATTAATGTGTAATTATATTATTTTATTGTACCTACTTTTTCTAGACCTTACACCTTATTTTATTAGACCTCTGTATCAAATTTGTTGACAAACTAGTAATGTAGAATGTGCTGAAGTATAAATTTGCGCCGACAATGTAAACGATTTCAGAAAATACGTAACAATGATTGGGCTGCTTATATTATATACGTATCACTTGTGTCTTTCTTTATGTCTCTAGCTTCTCTTTGTATTATATTTCAATTTGTAGTGATTTTATAAATTTATAATTTGCAACCTATTTTTTGAAAATGGCTGTATTTTTCCACATTCAAGAATAATTGTGACGTGATGCCGACATTTTACAAAGCGTTCTTCAATTAAAAGCGGCTAAAATTACTATTAAAAACGTCTTGATTATGCAATAAGTACTAAATACAGTGCTGAGTGTTGACCCCATCAAATTAAAAAAAAACTCATCGAAACGTTACACACGACACACCATAGAATTGGTGCGTTTTTCATTGTAAATTAGAAAACTTTGAAATTATTTTAACTCTTAAAACTAAATATTAAAAAAACATATACTGATATGTAAGTTAAAAGGTTCGATCGAATTGTTAAAAATAACAATAAAGAAGTTGAATGGATTTCCTTATTCTAATTAAATAAATAAAATTTAAGATATTGTAGTACATACATATATTTTGTATTTTTCGCCTGACAGGTAAAGGATATTTCTGAATGAGGTAATAAAAATTTAAAAAATGTTTTTTTTTGTGTTTCAAGATTCTGCTTACCAACTGTCTGGCGTAACCGCTCTATATCTTTAGTATGTTCCAAAAATTCTTCCTTGATATCTGGGAAGTATACGTGAACATCCATATACGGCGTATCACCAGTGTCTTCTTCTTTGATCCCTGGTTCTATTTTTATAGTGACACTATCTGGGTTAGAAAGATCCATTGCCCGCCTATGGTAATTCGGCGATACTTTGAAATATAAATTAGTCCTAAAAAAAAATTTAAATTAAGCGGAAGTCGCACAAACAGAGATGGATTATGTTTAAGTTATGGTTTTATGTAGAAATGTGTGTGTCATACTTTATGCGAGATCAAATCATGAACTGAAGAGATTAACTGAACTGAACATGAACAGATTAATCGAACTAAATGGCAAGATACTAGCTTTATTTGGGTCGTCAATGTTAGTGGCAATATGTTTGTTAGTACAATAAAAGAGTCAAATCAAAGCGATAATCGTGACATAACATAATCGTCTAAATTATATTGCAATAAACCGATTAAAAATAGTAATCACCATTTGAATTTATGTTATTTAAAATTAATACTAATACTTTATTAACAGAAACACGACACCACACATGTCGTAAACGTCAGTTTCATTGGTTAACCATAGATAAAATATATTCTAGATGACAAAGAAAATTATTATTTATTATTAATTTTTTAAACTTTATGAGTAAAATCTCAAATTATAATATTTAATTAAATGAAGACAATATTAGCGAAACTCGATCGAAATCTGGAGACAGAAAAATCAGAAAAGATATTTGCTCGGCTGGGACTCGAACCCAGCACCCATGTAAGCAAAGGGTCCTGGGTTCGAGTCCCAGCGGAGCCAATAACTTTTCTGATTGTTCTGTCTCCAGAGTTCGATTGAGTTTCGCTAATATTGTCTTCATTTAATTAAAAAGAAAATTATTATTACAAAAAGAATTTGTAAACTTGACAGGTACTGTCCTCAGAGTAACAATATAGAAAAAAAGGATCTCAAGTCCCTCTTTTAAAGTTTTTTTTGTCAATCTTCAAACATTCAATATTTTTATTGATGTCCTTAGTTCTGCTTCTTTATGGTTGTATCGTTACTAACTGTGATATCTTGTAGTGCGGGTAGTAAATAACATACGATAATGTTATAATGTTTATTGTTGAAGAGGTTTATCTGGAGATAGCGCACAACAGCCAGTACATCCCTTTTATACTTCTCCATACTCGCTGTCTCGCTCTCATGCCGTCACACTCACACACATATATCACACCCCCACACTTAAATCCTAATTACATATATTTTTATTCACAAAGTTATACAAGGCAAGTATTTAAATATTGCAACTCCAGTATATGTAATTATATTCTTGATCTTCCATCCGTGTAGCATGGGCGTTGACTTTGAGGGCGTAACCTCCCCTCCTATGGTGTAGGTGACCTGCAAAAATCAGAGGAATTAGGAAACTTGGTCATGTCCACATCCGAGAGTGGACCCAGGTCCAGCAAATCATCAGACCTGTCACACTCCCCCCACCTAACCTTCCTCTCTGAAATCTGATCATGGTGGCGTTTCCAAATTTGTCCCGTAGACATGATTTTAACTAAATAAATCCTATTCCCCAATCTTTTAAAAAAATTTCCTAAAATCCATTTATTATTATTACTTCGTAAATCCCTGGTTAAAACTTTGAAACCCACATCAAAGTACTTTTTAAATTTTCTTCCTCTATAATACTTTTTCTGTTTATGCTGGCTCAATAACATTTTGCTTTTAACCGTGTTGTCAATCCCTTTAAAACCTTGACTCTCAACATTATCCACTATTGGAATAATCGTATTAAAATTGATCTAATCTTCCTACCCAACATTAATTTACTAGGCTCAATGCCCGTAGACATTGAAGGCGTATTTCTAATATCAACTAAAAACGTTAAAAGTTAATCTTCAAAATCAGTAGGAAACTTATTATTTACCATAATTTTTTTCAAAAAATTCTTCACTGTTTTAACCCCATTTTCAGCTAAACCGTTAGAAGCAGGATGCTGTACAGCTGAAGTCAATGATTCTATATTGTAATTATTACAAAATTCCTTAAAAACTGTCGATGTGAAAGCTGTACCATTGTCACTTACAATTTGTTCCGGGATTCCGAACATAGAAAATAATCTTTTCAAAACTTTTATTGTACAAAACGAATCTACTTTATTTACAATATGACAGTCTATCCATTTTGTAGTTGCATCAACAATTATTAAAAAATTATGACCTCCCAAAGGTCCCATGAAATCAATATGCAATCTACTCCAGATTAAACCATTGATTGGCCAAGGTGCCAACTCAACTTTACACGGAGTAGGTAAACATTCCATGCATCGAGCACACTGTTTCACAGTTGCTTCTATATCATTTTTCATTCCGAGCCAAAAAAAATAATTTCGAGCAAGACTTTTCGATTTTACAATGCCTAAATGCGATTGATGTAAAAAATTCAATATAATTTCCTTAATTCCCTTGGAACTACAAATTTATTATTATAAAATAAACATGAATTATAAGTCGATAATTTATTCCTAAAATACCAGAATTTCAATAAATCATCTTTTAAAAACTTTTTATCCGGCCAACCATTAGCTACGAACTCGATAATGCTCGCTATATTTACATCATTAATCGAAAACTGTTTCATTGTTTCCGCATTTAATGTTGTTTCTGACTCGATTATATTCAAAAACTCTGATTCGATTGTATTCACGTTTAAACTATCAATATAATTTAAAAAATAATCGCTACCATCAATATCGTCGCTACAAACATCTAAATTATTATTATTATTAATCGGCATCCGTGATAAGAAATCCGCTTTGTTATCACCTGATTTAATATGCTCTATACTATACTCAAAAGTTTGTAATATTAGAGCATAACGCTGCAAACGGTTAGCGGCCAACACGGGGATTTGCTTATCCGTGTTCAAAATGTGTACTAATGATTTATTGTCGCAAGCCAAAACAAATTTATTGCCGTATAAGTACTGAAAGAATTTCTTCAACCCAAAGATTATAGCACACGCTTCCTTATCTAAAATAGAGTACTTTAATTCTGTTTCTGACAATAAACGGCTAGCAAATAGCTAGCGATAGGTCTCTCTAAACCATTATCATATACGTGAAAAATTACCGCTACCAAAGATCTGTCAGATGCGTCTGAAATAAGTTTAATCGGTAAATTTGGATCAAAATGCACTAAAATATTATCTGACGTCAGCAGTTTCTTAACTCGCTTGAACGCAATATTACATTCCTCAGACCATACATATTTTACTCCCCTTTTTAACAAGTTATACAATGGAGACAAAATACCTGAAATATTATGAATAAAAGATCTATATTAAGAAATACCCCGAGTAAACTCCTAAGTTCCGAAATATTATTCGGTACTGCCATTTGAGTAATCGCACAAATTTTATTTTCTAAGGGCATAACTCCAGTCTGCGAAATTCTAACACCTAAATATTCTAACTCTGTTTCTAGAAAAGAACACTTATTTTCATTAATAGTTAAACCACAATCACTTAACTTGCTAAGTACTGATTCACAAATAGAAAATAATTCCTCTTTAGAATTTCCAAACAACAAAATATCATCTAGAAATACACGAACGTTACGAAGTCTGCCGACTACCGCTGAAATGACTTGCATAAATATTGCTGGGCTTGTGGTCAATCCGAAAGGCAAGACTTTTTACGCGAATAATCCTATATGCTTACTTATCACACATAATTTCCTCGACTTCTCGTTCAACGAAATCTGCCCAAAGGCATTGCGCAAATCTATTTTAGCAAAAAATTTTGCACCATTTAAAGATGAAATTAAATCTTCTATACGATTCAATGGGTATTTCAACTTCGCTAACATAGGGTTTAATGTGGTTTTAAAATCGGTACAAATTCTAATTGAACCGTCTTTCTTTTTTACAACAACAATCGGACTAGCCATATCACTTATTTCTACCTTTTCAATTATATCTTCACGTAACATCTTATTTAATTCCTCCTCTACCTTACCACGTAAACTAAAAGGTAACGGTCTTGGATTTAAAAACTTTGGCCTGAACTCCGAAATAACTTCGATGTTAGCTTCATAACCTATAAGCCTACCCGATTTTTCTGAAAACACATGAGCATATTTTTTCTTTAAACTATCACGAAAATTTAATTGATTATCACAACTAATCTCATTGGTATTTCCCGAATTTATTCCACTCAATCCGATACCGAAAACTTGTAAAAATTTTCTACCAACAATCGTAGAATTACCGTTTTTAATTATTACGAACTGCGTATCCACACTTTTATTTAAAAATAACACACTTAAATTAACTTTACCTACTTATAATATTTAACCGTTTCCCGTCACATCCTGACAATTGAATATCACATCTTTCCAATTCATAGGAAACAAAATCTTTTAAATACACTTCGTAAGGAATTGCATTAATTTCTGCACTGGTGTCAACAATCGCTCGCAAAACAGTGTTACCAATAATCAGATCTACGAATATCGGTTCTGGCCCCGCGCCGTCATGTAACATAAAAACCGAATTCAATCGTTTATTTGTATTACCTACATTAATTTTACTGCTTTTACATAAATTACTAGGATGACCCGATTTATTGCATCGATTACAAAAAATATTCTTCCAGCAATCCTTTTGCAAATGACTCGTTTTTCCGCACAAAAAACATTTTTTTAATGCAACATTTACTGGCGTCTTACTAGGCACTGCACTTTTAAATCTGATCGGACTATTCGACCTGGATTTACGGACAAAATTACTATCCTTATGCACAACATTTAAATTCGTATCAACTTTCTTAAGATAAACAACATGTTTCCATGAAGCTGCTAACTTTATGCATTCCGAAAAAGAAGTATTGATCCCCTCAACGAACAACTTATGTTTCAATTTTTCATTGAAAATTCCAATAATGAATATGTCCTTCAAACAAGGTTCCAACCTCAATTCAAAATTGCACGTCAAACTAAGTCCTCTCAACCTAGCAGCGTAATCTTTAATAGATTCGTTAGCTAGCTGTTTACACTAACTTAAAATAAAACAACTCACGCGACTCGAAAATATTTTTAATTGGTTTGCAATGTGAATCAAATAATTTACATAAATCATCAAAAGAACAAACAGAAACCTTTTTAGGGAAACATAAATCAGATAATAAAGAGAAAGTTTCTTCGGTGAGGCAACTCAGCAAAAATGCTTTTTTGCGCTCTAGTGACACAACTTTGTCATCATGTAAAATGAGGGCCTGATCCAGTCGTTCCTTAAACAATGACCAGTCTCCCGTTCTGTAACAGAACGTCCCCAAATTCTTGCAAACACCCTCCATTGGGCGAAGAGCTGAAACAAATAATCAGGACTACTTATCTCAGCACTTCTAGAAGGCTACACTCCGAGGTCCACATTCCACATTCCACGTGCACGCCACTCAGAGCCGTGAATCAGCGTCCCCGTCTGGCTCCGTCTCCCGACAGCTGCGGATCCAATCCCTCTCCTCCGAGGTCTTCCTTCCCAGACTGCAGCGACGGAAACCAAGTCCCGGTTTCCGGCTAATCCACTGGATGATGATCCGATCCTGGATGACCTGATCCTTTATCCTGGTACCTGGTACCCCGTTACACGGTGTACCCAACGACAATAATTCTACAACTTGTCGTACCCACACACGCGAATAAGTGCGTGTGGCTGCTCCAGTTTCTTTCTTCCTTATTCTTGTGATCCTTACGCTTAATAGCGCCAGACTCTCTGCGATCCGCAATATTCCCGAATACAATCTTCCGATTTACGAAATTACGAACTACCGACGTAAAGTTCGAACTACGGCTGCGCCAACTGTGATATCTTGTAGTGCGGGTAGTAAATAACATACGATAATGTTATTATGTTTATTGTTGAAGAGGTTTATCTGGAGAGAGCGCATAACAGCCAGTACATCCCTTTTATACTTCTCCATACTCGCTGTCTCGCTCTCATGCCGTCACACTCACACACATATATCACACTAACGATACAACCATAAATAAAATAAAAACAGAATTAACGATTCGTTAGTGAGTCAAAATCGGCATTACCACATAAAAAATGCATTGCATTACATCTAAACAACAAACTTACTGGTATTTATGATACACTGATCATGACGACTGTAATAACCCATTGATGCTGAAACCAATTCGAATATACAATGTCATTGTTAAGAATATATCAACCGTGACTTGATAATAACCTAAAACCGTGTGAAATTTATCGTACATAAAAAATGCATGTTTATGTAAAACTATGAGTTTAAACACAAATAATAAGATAATTTTCTTATTTAGAAGTTTTTACTCCCCAAAATTCTACACTTGCATAGTCAGTATAATACTTAAGGCGCCGCAACCGGGCTCAAAAAAAAAGAAGATGGAGAGATATGAAATTACGAATATTAGAGAATCGCATTAATATTCAAAGCGACAAAATCGAAAAAAAACCTAAACTTTGACTGAATTTGCGAATTCCGCACATTACCACAAATTCTTCAATAATCCTCTCATCAGAGCCTCCGGAACTATGGCATACCCATCTGGACATAAATATACCAATCCCTGGATCAGTGACGAGAGCGAAGGGATTTGACCGTTAGTTGCATTGAGGTATATGTATATATATGTATATATATATATATATCAATGGTATATGTATATATATATATATCAATGGTTAGTTGTATATTCCACAAAGAGTCGATAAAGCGCCGCAGGCCGCAGGTGAAAATTGTCCCATTCGTCTTCGATCCTGCCCTCGTTCCCCTCCCGTATTCCACGCACTCCCCCCATCCTTTACCGCTCTCCCGCGAATCCCTGCCCCACCTTCTTTCCTCATCCCCACATCACGGGTTCCCCTCCCTCTTCCTCCTTCTTTCGCTGCTGCTAAAGTATATGAAGCACACTCGTTTTTAAGGCGCCGTATCCCCGCTCAAACAGAAGAATATGGAAAAACATGTAATTACCAATGTTGGAGAGAGCGCGCTAATATTAACGATAAAATTGAAGCGAAAATTGTTAAAATATTTAATAAAACACGACTTGTTTAAAATAGCGCAAAAATATGGCGGAGGTTGTCTTAAACAGCATTTAAAGAAACACTGTGAATTTTTTCATACATATAACTTGTAAAATAACTAAATAAAATATAACTTGTAAAATAATAAAATATGATAGTAATAGTAATAAATGTGTTAAAAATCTAAAATAATTTAATTGGCGCCATCATCTGTGCATGCATCGATTATAACGTACGTTACGTTTCACCTTAAAGCGCCGTATCCCCGCTCAAAAAGAAAAAGTTTTTATGAATGTTGGAGAGAGTGCGCTAATATTTAAAACGATAATCTTGAAGCAAAAATTGTGAAAATGTTTAATAAAACACGGCTCGATTGAAATATAGCAAAAATCTCATGGGGAACATCTAAAAAGCATTCAAAGAAACACTGTGAATTTTTTCATACGTATAACTTCTAAAATAAGTGAAATGAACGTGTTTAAAATAATTTTTGGTGCATACTTTGCGATTTTTTTCTATCGAGGGAATTTTATATAATTTGCGATTCGGCGCCGAGAATGTCTAGATATTATCTTCAAGAATAACATATATTTTTTAAGAGGTTAAACTTCAAATGTTTGAGGGAGATATGTAAGAAATCGGTAGAAATTCGGGTAGCGGCGGTTTAAAGAACACTAATTATTAGACCAGTTATTTTACGCAGCTGAGACGTGGGTACCAACTCAGAAAAAGGGAACATCGAGGCGTATCTTCGAACCGGTTCCAGAAAATGGATTTTGGCGAAGACATTACAACAATGAGCTAAGTATATGCTTTGTTTAGGGAACTAAACGTCACAAAATTTATAAAAACTGGGAAGACTTCAGGAGCTGGGTCATTTGGAAAGAATGACCGAGCGTCAAGCACCAAAGTCCCTGCTGAACTCAAGACCGATGGAACCTGGGAAGACCAAGATTAAGATTGGAAATGAGTGGAGGAAGACTCTTGAGGAGGCCTAAACCCACCACGGGTTGTAGAGCCAAGTAATAATACTTAAAGAATAAAATAATCACACAATATTTCTTTGTTAGAACCACTATATACTTTTTATAATTACAATAAAGTCCCGCGTCCCGCGAGCACTTTTAGGTGGCGTGCGGCCTGCTGAAATTACCACAAAAAATTACAGTCAGAAAGCGAGAATGGTTTTCTTTCGCGGTGTTTCAGATAATTTTTTAAAGTTATTATTACAAAAACCTTAGAAATTTTTAATATAGCTGACAGGTATGTGTTACGCATACACCTACGTTTATAGAAATCAGCTTAGAAACTTTAGTTTTTTTTATTGTTTTTTTATACGATAGTGAAAATAATATTGTAAAAAAATGTCGGACTCGATGACAAATCTATTCAGAAAGGAAAAAAAAATGAAGCGCTTTCTGTATACATTGCCACACTTCTGCAATAAAAAATAGTAAAAATAAAATCATTCCACATTTTTTAACATAATGCGTGAGGATTAAAATGATTTTACACCGAGCACATATTTATGACGAAAAATATAGCTAATAAATCAAAAAAAATAAACCACTCTTCATATTGCGGATTCATCAGCTGACGCATTTCGAATGAAACCCTCCATGTGTTCCAAGTGCAAAAATTGGAGGGAAACCAGTTTCGTGTACTGTGTGTAGTATTAATTAAAGCTGGTGACTCGCACGCAGATTCACTCTTGTTAAAACTCTTTAGTTAAAACCAGCTTCTTGTTCAGAATGATCTGTCAAAATTCCAGTTTCGGATTAATCTGCTGGCGCATTTCGAATAAAAGCGTTCTAATATTTCGAGTAGGTAGAGTTAAATTTTTTGTTTCAAAGCGTATTCTGCAAATTTCGCTATTCGTAGAGAAATCATACGCCTACTATGAGAGTACAGCTGGGAACTCGCATAAGACTTCCGCTAGTAGCTATTTTTTAAAGCTTGTGAACTCTTACACAGAATCAATTTTAAGTTAAAACCTGCCACCGTTTTGAGCACAATGTAAAAATTCGAGATGTAAAATCCTCTGATGGCGCAAACATTCTAAACTAGAGCCAGAAAGAGAGATTACCCTAAGATTTATAGATTAGGGTGTCCTTTTGTTCTGAGTTGTGTACTTACTGAATGTAATGTACAAAACTTATACTCCCCAAACTGTTGTGTTATTATTACTGCGCTCTCCTGTCGTTCATACCCTGACGAAATGAATAGAAAGTAACTTCACTTCTTTATACGAGATAATTATCATTAGAGTCCTCTATAACTGAGCTGGTCAAAGGACTTGAGCCTTTTCTGCCGAGAAGTTCACTCCCCTCAAGGTAAAGTAGAACCTAACTAAACATTGACCGCTAAGGTTGATACTGAACAATGTAATAAAGTATTTTAGTTTAATTGCATGGAATATTGATTCATGGAACCTCAATAATAATCATCAATGTTACTTCTGTTCCAAATGTACATGAAAAATGAATTTTGCAATTAGATTTAAACGGTGAATTTTTTTATACGCAGATGATACTGCGATTATCTCCTTGGGTAAAGACTTATCTCACTGGAAAATGCACAAAGAGACCTAAAATTAACAGTAGTTGGCTCCAATCAAATATCCCAACAATGAATGTGAAAACAAACAGGTTACACGATTAAGCTCAACACGTAAAATAATTCCTCCTCATGTGCCCATAAAAATGAAAAGAACGACTTACAAATCTTGATACAGGAAAAATAACTGGGGCTGTGCATTATAAGCATTTATTATTTAAACGGCATATTATACAAGATATTAAAAATATAATCACCCCCAAATAAGCGTATTGGGCCGGTTATCACATGTGTTACCAAATAAATTTTAAAAGAGTTTTTATTGTATTTTCGTACATTCACACTTAAATTACTTGAAAGAAATCTTGGAAACGCACGTGAAACATAAATAAATGAATTACACGTAATACTAAACAAGGTAATCAAAAAACTGTTTCACCACAGATCCTAAACATCCACAAAAAAGTAAATATGGACACAGCACTATTAAAATTGAAAACTTTATGAATACAATACATGATTTCATATAAAAAATAACCAATAAACTCATACATACGAACACAGAATTCATTACAACGCCCCGGGTACACGAATACTTTACACCATCCACAACCACACTACCATCCACACTAACTATGGTAGGCAATCCATTAGTTACATGAGGGGCAACTTCTAACATCCATCCAGGCGACATTAAAAATGAAGAAAGTCTAGGTGGATTCATAAACAATTATACTTTTTTATTCATTAACAAAATAATGAAACAGAATAATATTGTAATGTAAAATGAATTTAGTTCGAATATTTCAAGTCAAATAAGTGAAAATGTAATTTTCTTTTATCCAGAAAAAAACTTTTTTTAAAATAGGATAATACCTACTATTTTTCTGCATTGGTTTATATAATTTAAAAAGCATATTTTACTTCACGATTACTGTTCCAAAAAAATATTAAACACATGTATAAATAAATAACTTTACTAGGTACACGGTTGGGTCTAGAAATATTTATTTATTTACCTTATTATTAATTTCAATTTTTAATACATAATAAGAATAACATGTATATTTTCCATAATAACTTGTATTAAGGATACCTCAAGTTAATTAGTTTCACATTTCTGCTGCCGTTATTCCTCAGATTATAGTAAATAATAATAAATTAAGCAAGTAAAATTACATAAATTTATGACGTTCGCACATACTACTAGAGAACCACGTAGTGCTTACTTTTTCCTTGCGCGGTGAGTACGCGCATGTTTCTTTAAATCAAACATTCGTGAGCATGAATAGTTGCAATCGGAACATGTGAATGGTTTAATACCACTGTGCGTCAGCAAGTGTTGCTTTAATTGAGACTGCAAACCACACGTATAGTTACAGTCGGGACACGAGAATGGTTTCACACTACTGTGAGTCAGCATGTGCCTCCTTAAATGTGCATTTTCAGAACACGAATAATTGCAGTCGGGACACGCGAATGGTTTAATACCACTGTGAGTCAGCATATGTCTCTTTAAATTTGAGTTTGATGTCGATGAATAATTACAAGAGGAGCATGAAAATGGTTTAACACCAGTGTGAGTCAGCATGTGTTCATTTAAAGATGACTTAGTGGTACACGAAAAGTTACATTCGGAACACGCAAAAGGTTTTATACCGCTGTGAATGAGCATGTGCGCTGTTAAGTTAGCATTTCGTGAAAACGTAACCATACAAACGGAACACGAGAATGGTTTTTCTCCAGTATGAATCAGAGAATGTCTCTTTAATTGTGCATTTTGGCAACATGTGTAGTTGCAAACGGAACACGAAAATGGTTTTACTCTATGAGTCAACATGTGTCTCTGTAATTGTTTTTTTTGGGGATATGAGTTGTGGCACTCTAAGCAGGTGAACGGTTTTTCTCCGCTTTGGGCTGAGAAATTATCATTTGCGGAAAACTCCGGTAAACTTGAGGTACATAAATCTGGCTTCGAAGTTGCTAGAACCAGATTAGACTGCTTGATGTCCTTTGATGAATTATCTTCTTCGTTATATTCAATGGAGTAATGCCTTCCTGTAATAAACAAAAGACGATTAGTCAATGAGGCTCTATTATTATTTTTTATACATTTGAGTTTTAATGGCGCCAGAGGCTAGAAACTAGCACTTTGTATTATTTTATGTTCAATATTGAGAGTGCCTAGTTGTAATACCACCACCGCGTTGGCAATATTCGATATAGCATTGTTCTTGTAGGTAGTAACAGCTACGTACGTGAATGATGTATATATTAACGAAAGTACTTTGAATACTGGTAATAGGCTGGGATTTTTTGGATCGCAGATCCGAGCAGTGAAAATTATTTTGTTGTTTTAATTAACTTACAAACAAAATAAAAGTTATAAAACCAAGTTATCGATTCACAACTTGGGGTTATTATAAAATGGTATTTGAAAGTTAAAGAACAGGCGACGTCATTATTAACACTGTGTTTATAATAATATTACTGAGGTACTGTACAATAATTCAGTTAATTCAGAGTTCACTTCCGCAATTGAATGTTTGAGATGACACATAATATTTTTCCCACACGCTAGGGATATTCCTGTGTTATGGAAGAAGTACGAAAGATTTCAAATATTACTTTCAACGACTGGCTTACCAACTGTTTCACGTAGCTGATCGATATTTTCGGAATGTTCCAAACATTCTTCCTTAATATCTGGGAGATCTATATCAACGTGCGCAAAAGACATTTCATCGCCCTCTCCTTCTTGTGGTTCCGTCTTGATGGTGACACTTTCTGAGGTAGAAAGATCCATGGCACTATTATAAGAGCGTTAAAGTAACGCCGTGATAAGTTAGTCTCGGATCACAACAAAATAACTTTTATCAGACCTTGAACAAAATGCCTTTTATTAGATCTGGAAATATATGTAGAGTGAGTAGCTATGTTCAATTGAAGAAACAATAATATGACATTCACAACAAGATTAATCGAACAACCTGCGGGTGGCGATGCCTACTTTTAATATATAAGGGCGAAAGCAAACACATAAACCCATCGAAAGTTAAATGGAAGAAGCATAAGAATGCGTATTACCATTTGAATTTAAGACAAGCACGCCGCCGAAGACACCGGAAACCTTTGTTTCCATAAATGTCATCCCCAGGTCCCCAGGATCGTTAACCATAGATAATGTTATTATATAGATGACGAGGTGAATTATTATTACGAATTCAATAGTACCTAATAGCAATAAAAATTCCTCGGTGTTTTGTTGCATCAATGCTCCTGAGGAACGTCTGGATAACGTATAATTTCTTACCAAGTTATCAATAAGTGGGAAAAAGCGGACGGTGCCTTAAAAATGGGTACATAAAAATATACCGATAAATACACATTATCTCGTTTTAAAAAAAAAGCTCGTATTTGCAATAAACCTTTTATTTTTTCAGACAAAGTATATAAAACTGTTATGATGTTGTCCCATACAGTATTCCCACAGGTGACACAGGCCCTGAATGGAATTATTTTTTTCGGTGTCTTCTGTGTGGAGCTAATGTAAAAAAAAAAACTTTCACGATGCAATCGAGATTTTATCACAATCCGTTTCAAATTAGCCTGGTGTCCTTTCCACTAGAACGTACATCTTTTCAAGACCTCCTTTATTTCCTCAAAGACCCCCCCCCCACACAGCAGCTCGAATGATGACATAGGCCCTAAGGGAAATTATTTTCTCCAGGACCCATGTATGTCAGTAAATTTACTCAGTGAAATACTTATTTCTATCTCAAATTTTTAATTAGTACTCCCACAGCGGTTTCTTAAAATTATCGATACTGCGAAGAAGAAGTAATAAAGTATATTTGATTTAATTGTATTTAGATAGTATGTGTGAAGGTAAATTAATCATAAATAAATCATTGTCAAATAATATTTTATTAAATTTTTATTTTTAATTGATAAACTAACGTTCAAGACAAAAATTTAATGCATAGCACAAAGGGTAACAATTATTATAATATAATTAGCAGTAATTGTTGAATGAAACACTTATAGTATAAATTGAATTATTTGGCGGGTATAAGATAAGCCGACATAGCTCAATGGTAGAGCACCTGACCGGCAATCAGAAGGACACGGGTTCAAGTCCCGTTGGCGACGTGTATCTTTTCTCGGAAGATTTTTTCAATGTAGATGAGTGTTTCAGGTTGATAATTATTGCTTATAATAATTATTTTAAAATGTTATAGATTGTATCACTCGGTGGTAGCATTGAATATTAAATAAAAATTTGTTATTGTTTCTCACAATAAATAATGCAAATATTTTATATTCTCATATAACCAATGGCAGCTTCCGCGACACACACAACCGCCACTTTTGGAAACCCGGTAGGTGCTCGATTTCAAGCTATTTGACATAATTGTCTTTTTCTAATTTTGTCTATGGATAACCTTCATTTTGTGTCAGAAGCGTGTTGAAAAGGTTTTATTACATTTTATTCAATGTTCACTATTTAACTTAAATAGATAACAGTATTTTTTGATATCTCGTGCTAATAGTTGTATAATAATTAAGTTCTGATATTTGAGCCCGCAATTGGAGCACAATGAAACCATTGGGAACTAGTTCAATTCTCGCTCTACCAATATAGTTTATTGGGTAAAACTTTACAAGTCGCTATTTTCACGTTGCATATATTCGAACTTCCACGTTATTAATAAACAGTTTTGCGTGGTTTTACCACACATATGCCCCAAGGATCTCATTTCTACAACATACATTATTTCTCTCATTACAAAGGATATCTCACATACCTAGCACTTCGTTCAAACGAACTGCGTGTTCTTTATTTGACGGGTTTGTGAACAATTGATGTTTGCTGAATATTGAATATTGGTATTGCATGGTACCAAAGTGTAAAAATACAAGCGTTTCTCCTGACAAGCAATTTATTAGTGTCCCAAAAGGTGCAGCCGTGCGAAAAAATTGGTGCGATGCCATTAATAGATGTAATCCTGTCCTGTAGAACTACAAGAAATTGCTGAGAGTATCATTTTGATGTAAGTTGATAATTCAATTTAAGTGTACTTTGAGTAATTTGTTTTTCTAACAATTTAATTACGATAAAAACAATGTGAAAAAGAATTACGGGGAAAAGGTAAACGGGTAAAAAGGTAATCCGCAAGGAATCGGAATTTCATAACCTGCCCAATATTTTCACCCGTTTTAAATATTTAGAAGTGTTAACCGATTGATTCCACGAAACATATTTAATGGCATAGAAAAAACTGATATGAAATCAGTTATTTCCATGCCATTAAATATGTTTTACTAACACCGTTGTATACTGCTTACTAATAACGTACGCACAGGGGCATTGGAGGTCTAGATTTGTTCTTAACTAAATGTAGCTCCGTTCTTAACAAAATTGAGTCCTTGCGAGAGCCTTAAAGAAGTAACTAAACTTACTTAAGAAGGAGTTCCCCAGACCAACTTTCATGAAGCTCGTTTATTTACGGTCCCTCCAATATATAGTTTTAGGATAGTTTTTGTTTTGGGCTTTTTGTGTAACGTAACATTATTTAACTATTTTCCACCATTTAAATATGTTTTTAAGTTATTCATCTATGTTTGATCTCAAAATTACTGTCTTTATACCAATCGTCCAGTTGATTAGTCTCTATCTAGTGCAGGGGTGGGGAACCTTTTTAGCGTCGCGGGCCATTTGGATGTTCATACTTTAACCCGCGGGCCGCACTCTGCTTACAGCCAACAGGGGGGGGGTGGGCCACATTCGAATCAAAGAACTGTTTTTACTGTAACTGATTTAAAAAATATAGTAACGTAACTGCCAACACTCTTTAATTATAGCTACACTCAGAACATGCAAATGGTTTTCCTGAAATTATGGCTTCATATAGTCTGCAACAAGAATTTTAAAACTGCACTTTGAACATGAGAATGCTTTCCGTCAAAATGCATCAGCAGATGAAATCACAACAAAATTTTTTCGTTGCATTCTGAACACGGAACTAGTTTCAATTTAGATTAAATTTGCATGCGGGGAATCAAAACTACACTCAGAATATAAAAATGGCTTTCCTCTAATTCTGGCTAAATTAAGACACTAGAATTTTATAAATTCACTTCCAACGTAAGAAATTCGTCAGCAAATGAAATAACACCTGATGCGTTTTCGTTGCATTCTTAACACGGAACTGGTTTTAATTACAGATTGAATCTGTACGCGGGGAATTAAAACTATACTTAGAGCGTGACATTGCTTTCTTCCAATACTGGCAGCATGCATGCAACTACAAATTTATAACTGTATATTTATGCACTTCACACATTTATATTTATGCGCTTCACAGTCGAGATAAACCCCTCCTGAATTTTTTTCGTTGCATTCTAAACACCTAGCTTTTAATTATAAAGTGAGTTTGTACGCGGGGAATTAAAACTCCACTCAGAACATGAAAATGGCTATCCTCCAATTCTTGCAGCACAAAGAACGCAGCTAGAATTTTATAAATGCACTTCTAACACGAGGAATGCGTCAAAAAATGAAACCCCACCTGGAATTTTTTTCGTTGCATTCTAAACACAGAACTGGTTTCAGTTATAGGGTGAATCTATACGCGGAGACTTAAAATTACTGAGTATAGCCATTTTACTGAGATTAAAAAAATGGCTTTTCTCTAATACTGGAAGCAAAAAAGTAACTATAATTTTAAAAGTGCCCTTCAAAAACGAGAACGGGTTTCTACGAAATGCGTAAGCAGACGAAACCACACATGGAATTTTTTCATTGAATTTTTTCACTTCATTTTTTCATTGCATTTGCACACAAAACTGTTTTTTACGTCAAAGCGAATTGGATTGTGAGTTCCCAGTTTTAATTAACACTGAACCTAAAACAACAAAATGGCTTAACCTTCGAAATGCGTTATGGTTAGCAGATAAATCCGAAACAGGAATTTGCATTGTGAACACAAGATTGGTTTTACCTTTAGAAATATTCTGCGTAGGAGTCCACTATTCAACCAGATTTAATTAAGTTGTACTCTTATTACGGGAATGGGTTTTCTACATTTTTTATCATATTTATTGTCCGCATATATTTATATAATTTTATACTCATTTAACTAATTACAATAAATTACATCTAGTGATTTTTTTATGCCAGAAGTGTGGCAATTATTACGGCATTAATTTTTGTGTTATACACAAAATGTTAAGGGGCGTGCTTGACAATATAACCAGTCCTGACTTTATTTGGGAAGATTGTTACTTATATATAGCTTTTAGTTCATCATCGCTTTGTAATTGAATAATTTCGTGCTGCAGATAATCAGGCACGTTCGATGGTTCGACGTTGAACGAAGTAGCAAATGTATTCAAATCCGTTTGCTCTCTTTTCACGTCCTTAAATCGATCATTAAATGCCTCACTTAATTTCGCGCACTCACCAGCGTATTCAAACGATGTAGAAGGCTTTTATCCATGCAGTGTTGGAAAATGCGTTGTGTTATTAATTTCGATTTACTTTCCACAGCCTTAATTTAGTTTCAAATGATTTCACGTTTCACTCAGCTTCAACTTTTCTTTTCTTTGTAGTTGCATTAATAGGATTTTATTAAATTAAATGAAGACAATATAAGCGAAACTCAATCGAAAATCTGAAAACAGAAAAATCAGAAAAAGATATTGACACATCTGGGACTCGAACCCAGGACCTCTCGCTTACCGGGCGAACGCGCTAACCACTGCGCCACCGTGTCGATATCCAATTCGGTCACTTTTAACTGTATCATACTTCGACTAAGAACCACCCACACTATCTTCATTTTTCTTAACGCATATACTATTGGCTGCTATCTTTATATATCGAGTCCCAGATGTGTCAATATCTTTTTCTGATTTTTCTGTTTTCAGATTTTCGATTGAGTTTCGCTTATATTGTCTTCATTTAATTAAATATTACAATTTGAGGTTTTACTCATAAAGTTAAAATAAAAATAAAAAAAGGATTTTATTAATTTATTATCCACTTTACTTCCGCAACGTCGACTAGAAAATAATTTTTATGACTGACTGCTAAGATTCCCCACCGAATAGAGTTGCTATCAATCCTGACATATCGAAACTGTCCCGTGCAAGAAAATTAAAAGTTCTGATGGATTTTCACTATCGTTTCACAATAACAAATTAAAATAAAAGTAAAATGGGAGGTTTTATCACATTTTCATTGGTATCTAAATAACTTGCTAGTAACAATTTTGTAATAACGTCTTAAAAATGCATCTGAAACACCGTGAAAAACCCATCCCGTTCTGTGTAATTTTTTGTGGTTCTTTCAGCAGGCCGCACCAAAAGTGCCCACGGGCCGCACCAAAAGGCCTCGCGGGCCGTAGGTTCCCCACCCCTGATCTAGTGCAATACTCAGATTACCCATAAACACCACCAAATCAATCATAATGCAAAAAACTTGTAGTGAATTAAACAAAATGTTGATGTTTTCCTGGTCACTTTTAGGACACTTCGAAATGTCATACTAATGTATCGTTATACTACCGGATCGTTATGCCTCCAGTGTTATTTTATAGCATATTAATATATAAAATACAGACGCGTTTAAATAATCGTGCCTCACTTATAATTAATTTTATTTTTAGCTTCCAAATGATATGAAAAATTTTATGACACATAAAATTTTGAACCTGGGAAACCGTCAACTTAAACCTAAGAAGGGAGTTCTGCCACATATTTTTGACTGACAATCAAAGTCAAAATAAACCACAGGAGAAGGACGAAGGAGCGAGGAAGAGTCCCCTGGAAGTGGTCAATCCATGGATAAAGCCACGCATTCGCCTGTTGAATGTAAGTACCGAAGTATTTTGTTTTACTTCTTTAAATGGCTTGTTAGCATTAAGCAAGTAGTTAGTATGTAGCGAGTAGCGAGTATACGCGACTGGCCGAAAAACGTTCGCATTTCGGCGCATTATAATCAAGTAAGAGTACATTAGTAAGTGGCGCATTGGAAGACCGCAGCGCATTAAAATAAATAGGCTTATTAAGCTGATTCTAATGCTTATTTTAGAAGAGGTGGAAGAATAAATTAGTGATATTAAAATAAATGAACTATGGACACGAAAAGAGTTTAATTATTTCTGAGGCCCGCAAAATAAAATTAAACACGGTTTTTGGCGATGTTTTTTTTCGTAATAAATCAAAGAACGGCGGCCGGTATTAAACGGGAGTTTAAACCTTATCAGCGACCTGATTCCGAATTTTACACGACGTGGTAATAATATACATCACTTGAGTTGTGATGTATAGTCTAATATTTTAACCAAGTATGAAATTAATTTTAGCTCATAACTATGCCATGGAAATTCCTGACACAGAAAGCGTCTCCATCAAAACGAAACCTGGGACCCAGAAGGCAGGAATAATTGAAATGCCTGATATGTACAAAGTAACAGACATTCCGAACATTAAGCTAGAGTGTTTGGATTCCAGTGAAAGTACAAATCCGACCGAAGGTAATTGTAATAATATTTTCATAATTACCTACCTTTAGTTGTTGCTGAAAATGTTTAATTTTGACTTCGCAGAAGACTGCCAACTGCCCAAAAATAGTCAAACAAAGGCATCCCCACTTCTGGTGTACTGTAAGGCCAAAAGGAGTGGATGGAAATGGAGAAGAGATAGGTTGGGAAGTTATATTCGATATAAGGATTTGCAGTACAAATTTAAAGGGTTGATTTATAAGTAGGTAGAATTTACGGTTTTCTTGACATGTTTTTTTTCGTTGATAAATTTGTGTATGGCCAGCTTAGTTCCACTTGATTTTTGCGATAATAAAGTCCGTCGTCCGAGAAGTCTAATAGCGGGTTCAGAAGGTTTAATTTGAGTTGATCAACTCGACACTTAGAAGCATATTGACACTTGTGAACCTTCTTTCAACAAAGTTGAACAAGTTTTTTCAACCAATTTTTGATGCTCAATCATAGATTAACTAAAATTGAATCATCTGAAACCGCTAGGTATTATTAGCACATTGGGCCGACGTACGCTACGTAAGCAACACATTACGATATCTAGACTACTTACAATCCATACATTTTTTATAGAAATAGATGCTTCAGAATAACAATTGTCACACGCACCGCAAACCCACGTTCCCATCGGCCAGAATAACTGATGATGTTTTATGTTTTCAGTTGAAAAGAGCACAATGGACCTTCGGAAAGTTACCGTAAAGGTAGAACCAGGACCTTCGAAAGAAGACCAAGGTGATGTTGCACTCACGAAAATAGATATCGATCTCAAAGATGTTAAAAAGGAATGCTTGGAGCACTCCGAAAGAATCATCCAGTTGGACGGTACAACGTTTTTATTTTATCACCCACTCAAAATTTACGGGCATTATAATTCATTGTAGAATTCGTGAGTCTTATTGCCTTTCAAAAATAAGTATTAACAGAGATAACTTCTCTAATTTTCTGGACGCATCTAGAGGGAATTACATTTGGTATCTCAATGTAATCTAGCTTTGTTTCTCTGTGGAAAAACGGTTAAGAATTATTATGGTTTTTTGCTCAAAACGAGAAAATCATTTTTTACAATAACAACCGGTACATTTTACTTTCACGGTACATTTGTAGAAATTGAGTGAACCGAATTATGTGGGCAACGCTATAGTTTGTATTACATGAACAATTAATTATTCACGGATGCTTTTCACTTGCTTTCCATTCGCCTCTAGTCCTCTTTCTTTCACGCTCTTCTCCAATCCTCTTCTATGCAGTCTATTTACCTCTTTCTTGGTCTAACTCTGAATCACTTCCACTGTCTCTTTCAACGGAAACAATCTTCCGAACAGGCCCTCCATTGATATGCTTGGTGTAACCCTAAGTGACCAGCTCAGGTATGGGGGCTCCATCGAAGCCAGAGTAAAGTTAGCCTCCCAAAAACTGGGCGTACTGTACAGGGCCCGCAGATACTTTAATAGTACACAACTGCTAACCCTGTACAAATCGCAAGTGCGCCCCACGGTTGAATTTGGCAGCCACCTCTGGTCTGGAGCTCCAAAATCCCTGAAAAATACCCTCGACTCTGTGCGGAAACGGGCGGTCCGTTTGATAGATTCTCCCATCTTAACAGACGGATTGCAATCTTTAGAGCACAGGCGTCGGGTGGGAATGCTATCCTTGTTCTACCGGTATTACAATGGAAGATGCTCTGAGGAACTAGCATCATTGATCCCTTCGGCACCGGTGCATAGTCGGGAAACACGCCAAACGCGTGCTCAACATTTGTACACATTTGACATTTGTCACATGAGAACGGGTCGTTTCTTCGACTCGTTCTTGTGTTCAACAGCTCGGCTGTGGAATGATTTGCCGGCCTCTCTCTCCTCCTTCCTACAACATGGGTCTCTTCAAGACCAATGTTCATTCCTTCCTCTCCTCAAAAAGACCCTCCACACAGCATCCCAGATGACATAGGCCCTGAGGGAAATTATTTTCCTCAGGGCCTCCTGTGTGGAGTTATAGTAAAAAAAAAAAAAAAACTGGGGCACCCACTTAGTCATAATTTTCGGCGTCCTATCATCAGGTATTCTTTCCGCACGTTCGTAAAATGGCAGTCTTTTGGTACCAACCACAATTATGAACACATTTGAATAAATATATATATTTTTACAGATACATGGACGAAGGAAAATGAGAAACAAGATGACCAGTGCAAAGATCTGGTAAATTCAAAATCAAAGCCTAAATTCTCCTGTTCCTTTTGCGACTATATATGTTCACGAAAGACATATTTGATGAATCACATGAAGGCTCACAATCAGGAAAATGCATTCTCGTGTACTGAGTGCAACTATTTATGTTCCGGAAAGGCGCGTTTAAGAAAACACACGCTGACTCATACCTTAGAAAAACCGTTCTCATGTTCGTACTGCAGCTATGTATCTTCTGAAAAGTCACATTTAAAGCGTCATATGCTTACGCATGGTGGAGAAAAAACCTTCTCATGCCCTGATTGCGCCTATACCAGTTCACTAAAGAGCAATTTAAAGAGACATATTGGCGCTACGCACATCAAAAAAGTATTTTCCTGTTCGAAATGCGACTATTCATGCTCTCAGAAGTCGGTTTTAAAGGATCACACTCTGACTCACAGTGAGAAAAAACAATACCAATGTCCAAACTGCAACTATTCTTCTTCTCAAAGATTCAATTTAAGTACTCATATGCTGACTCACAGCGGATTAAAACCATTTACGTGTTCTGAATGTGACAGCGCGTTTTCTAATAGGACCAATTTAAACAACCATTTCCTGATTCATAGTGGAGATAAACCATTTGCGTGTCCTGATTGTAACTATATAAGCGCACGTTTGTCTACTTTGAAGAGTCACATACTCACTCATAGAGGACGCTAGATATTAATTATTGACTCTCACGTGTAACTTAAGGTTCAGGGTCAAAACAGAAAATTGAAAAAAATAACTTATCTAATCTAACCGAACCTATTATTTTAACATTTTCTCTTTTATCCGATTACTATTCATTTCTAGATATTGTATATAACTCGTCAATCTTTTTGCCCTTGTTTTATTCTGGTCGGAAACTTATCGCTTCGACTAGGGACCTCCAGGTGAATCTGTGCTGCGCTTCTTCAACGGTTTACTCCGTTTATTGCGGACCCAGCTTCTTCTCGCACAGCCTCTGAATTAACGTTTTTCAGTTGTGTCTAGGGCGGCCAGTCATACTTCAATCTTCTCTGCTAATATTTTGTGCGAAAGCCGCTCTTCTGACGTTCTGAGTGCACGTCCAAAGCACTTCGATTTTTTACTTTCTTGTAATGGTTAACGAATATATTACATCTAAGGGAGGTTATGCATCTTTTGTGTTAGCGTTTGCGTTAAGTCAGCGTTACGAGACAATCAAGACAAAAAGCTAAATCCATCGGATATCGGAAGGCGTGCGTCGTGCGTTATCAGCTGTTTTTCTGTGGTTTTCTATGGCTTGTCTTTCTCTGTCGTGTGTTAAATGAATTAATTACCTACTTAAAAAATAGAATTACTATATATTAGTTACTAGCTGACCCGAGAACTACAAACCGCCACTTTATCAATAACTCTTGTTTTAACTTATTAGCTGAATTAAATTCAGTTTTTTTTATTAAGTTAAAAATTACACAATGAAGCAATTATCGATGCGCAACTGTCCATGTTTTGTTGTACGGATTTATAGTTTTTGTGATTTTCTTACTTTTCCATTTACGGGAATAGCATTTCATTCTCTGTATACGTGTGAGAGAGATTTATTATAATTATTGTATTTTTCCTTTGGAGGGATGCAGACATACGTTCACCGTTTGTCTCATTTTCGATTAGTGTGTAAGAAATAGGGGCAGAATTATATATTTAAGAACAAAAGCAAAACAATCAGCGCATTGATATTAGACGTTTTTGTATTTTTGGAATTCACTCACTATTCAATATTATACTTATCACAATATAGCTGCAGCTCTTTTAAAAGATGGAGAATTCGATCCATACAAAATGTAAGAGGAAAAAAATTTCTTCATAATTTTTTTTTCGTGAATTTTCTGTTTATTTAATAGTTATTCTGCTACTCGGGGCGAAGACAAATCCAACAAATCAAAGATCATAAAATCTTTCCAGCCGTTCTTGAGTTATAAATAGTGTAACTAACCCGACTTTGTTTTATATATGAAGATTATAACTACTTATAAATAAGCCTAATGGGCATTCGTAAAGCGTCGATGACACGGGGCGAGTTTACAAGCTACTATCTGGGAAATTCACTATCTGTTAGTAAACTCGCTCAGTGTCATCGTGTTACTTGCTAACTTGCAGATTGTTGATATTCTACGAAAAAAGTTGAAAGGTCGTCAACTTTACTCGCTATACGCTTACTCGTAATTGGTTTATTTACGTTTTTCAAGATGCCTGCCAATTAACAGCTGATTTCGACTGTCAAACATCACAGAATTAGTTCACGCAGGCGTCGTTATTCTTGTTACCTGCGCTAGCAGCAACCTCAGTTTCCTATGCTACTGAGCGAGTGGACAGTTTTGTGTGTCATCATGACAATCTCACTCGCCGATTTATCCGCTTTTAAACGTTGTAGATAGTAGCTTGTAAACTCGCCCTATGTCATCGAGGCTTAAATGACTATCCATTTTGATGTTTTACGCGTTGACATTCGATTCGCAAAATTGATATCTCTTAAAGAGGATTACGTGGGAAAATACGCCGTCATCTCTGGCGTTATAGTAGCTACTTTTAGAATTGGTGTGTTATTGCCCGAGAATTCATATTTCGTCGAAAGATGGTCTTGCGATCGTACCCTCCCAATTGAACAGGGCGGTTCGTAAGATAAAGATTGATTATTCTCCGTACCAGCGTTTTCAACTAAAACTAATACTCAATATCGATATTATTTCATTAAAAATTTGCTTTTAAATATATCTGCAATCAAGTTAGCAATAAAAATCCTCAAACTCCTGAGATTAAATTATTAAAATTATGTACTATAGGTAATTATTTTTTGATTATAAGTATTTATAATTTTTCAAAAATATCTAGGCAAGATAAGCGAGTTAAAAAAACAGAAATATATTAGTTTGTGATTTATGACCTTATGATTATTTATGTTTATGACCTTATGATTATTTATGTTTATGACCTTAAATAAATAATAGACAAACTGAATTATTTTCAACGCAACACGTGTGCGGATTTTTATTTGGTGATTTTATTTGAACTAAAATTAAAATTTTGAAAAGTAGCATTCCTAAATGACTCTTAAAGATCACTAAACTGACTCCTAAATGAATCTTTATTTCACTGTATGATTATACAATTTGAAATGTGTGTTGTATAATACAATATTTTGTTTGAAAATTTAACAAATGATAAACTTATTATAAAAATAAACATATTTTTTTATAATTAAAAGCATAACTTTACTAGTTAAAATAACAATCTTTCGAAATCAATTTATATTTTTTTGTAGAAGAGTCGATACGTCTAGAATTTGTTGTGTCTGGTTATTCCTTTTGAACACAAGAGCAATTTTAGCTCGTTAGCGCGATGCGGCATACCACATTTAAGAAAACTGTCAAAACCCGAATTTCTACCGATTTCTTGCATATCTCCCTTAAGCACGTTAAGTTTTAGAGCTCTTAAAAAAATATATGTTATTCTTGAAGATAATATCTAGACATTGCTCGCGCCGAAACGCAAATTATATAAAATTCCCTCGATAGAAAAACATCGCAAAGTATGCTCCAAAAATTATTGTAAACACGTTTGTTTCACTTATTTTACAAGTGATATGTATGAAAAAAATCACAGTGTTTTTTTAAATACTTTGTAAGACAACGACCGCGAGATTTTTGCTCTATTTTAAACGAGTCGTGTTTTATTAAACATTTTCGCAATTTTCACACCGATTTTGTCGCTATAAATGTTAGCGCTCTCCTCTAACATTCGTAATTTCGTATCTCTCCATCTTCTTCTTTTCAAGCCCGGTTGCAGATCCTTAACACGCGTTACTCTGTAGAAAAAGATGCAAAACCACCTTTCTGCCCCCCAACAGTGCGAGAACAAACTTTTCTTGGGTAGTTTAGTTTATGTAGTTTAAAAATATAAAGTAACCTCTTTTAATAATTATCTGCATTTTTGAGTATAAGTGTATGCACAAAAAATAATTTTTAAAGCGAAAACACATTTGTTTTATTTTTTAAAAAAAGTTTACATTAAACCCAATACTTTTTTTAAGCAAAGATAAAATTGGTGAGTTGTTGTGAACACGCCCGTGAATGTTTCTGTATATACTGGTGAGCTCTGGCATTATGAAATTTGTATAAAAAAGTGCAATAGGTGGCACGCGAGCTGTTTGAAAAATATGTGCACCGGTACTGAATGTGCGGATTGCGGGAGGGGAAGGGGGGAGGGAAACTCGGGATGGGGGTTCGCAGGAGAGGGGGAGGGGAAAGGGGAACTCTGGAGGGGGTGGGGGGTTCGCGGGACGGGGGGAGGGGACGCGGGGATGAGGGAAGGCGGAGTGGGAACGCGAGAGGGGAAGGCGACGCGGGAGAGGACGGGGAGGCGGAAAGGGAATGGGACGATTCGGAAAGGACACTCAGGGAGAAACAATTGTATCAAAAATCATTACAATAAACAATATATTTTTGAAAAATAAAATTTTGTTGTTTATTCCAGTTCGAATTGAATATTCATAGCTATGACAGGACAACGTCTGTCGGGTCAGCTAGCTGTTTTATAAATAAGTTAACTTAAAATAAACCTAATCGAAATGTTTCCTATTTCTTCCAAGGAAATACACCTTCTAAGTTCTTAGCCATTTTTTGGCTATATGACCTGTTATGTTTCTCATCGTAATACATACGCACTGCTGTCTTTATAATAAAGACATCATACTCCATAACATTTTCTAACCTACCATTACCCACAGTTGAAAAAATAAGATAATTAAGTTAATCCTATTAATCCTACTTCCTACTATAATAATATTATAAAGGCGAAAGTTTGTATGGATGTATGTTTGTTACTCTTTCACACAAAACCTACTGAATGTTCTTTAAAAATTCTTTCACTAATAGAAAGCTACATCATTTGCGAGATCTATAGGTTATATATATTGGTAAGCTCTGGCGTTATGAATAATCTCTATCGTTATGAAATTATTTACCATACGTTTTCTGTCGCTAACAAAATCGATTTATTGCAAACGTCAGAAAAAAACAAACCAATTGTCTCCTTGGAAACTATGTTTTTTTATTTAATTAGGCAATTCACCCAAAAAAGAGTGCTTTTTGGAGTCGTACTTTAATAACTATCTCTAAAAATGCATCACCGAAGTGTGTGTATGCGCATAAACCCGAACGACTGCACCAAATTGCATTTTTTTTGTTCGTTATTTTGTATAAAACTACCGTTGAGTTCTGGCACTATAAAATTTGTATTAAAAATTATAATAGGTGTCACGCGAGCAGTCTTAAAACTGAATTTATCAGGAATGAATGTGTGGAATGCGAGAGGGGGGAGTGGGGAGGGGGGAGGGGATATTGGCAGGGTGTTGCTGGAGGGGGAAGGGGAGGGGGAGGAGGGTGGGGGGAGTGGTGTGGGGAGAGGGAATGTGGAGGGGGAGGGGGTTGATGGACGGAATGGAGTGGAGAGAGGGAAGGTGGAGGTGGCGGAGTGGGGAGGTAGAGGTTGGTGGGAAGGAAGGGGAAGGGGGAGGGCAGGAGGAAGGTGGGGGGAGGTGGAGTGGGGAGGGGTATGGAATGTGGGAGGGGTCGGTGGAGAAGGAGGGGGAGGGAGAGTGGGGTGATGGAAGAGTCGAGTGGGGAGTGGGAAAGTGGAGGAGGCGGAGTGGGAAACCCCTAATACCATGCGAGCGAAGCCGCGGGAAAAAGCTAGTTCAAAATAATTGTATTATTAATTATAATGACAATTATTTTGAAAATACACATATTACCTTATTAAGGTTAAAGTTTTTCAACATTTTCTTATGGCATATTACACCGCCTAAATGTGAAAATGGTAATTTGCAAATGTAGCTCTTGACGTGACTTTCGAAAAGGTTTGGTTCCAACGCATCACAATAATGTTTATTGTATATTTTGTTCTTGTAGTCCGCTGTGGGTCAGCGAATGTCTTTTTAAATTTCCCTTTTGAGAACATGAATAGGTTACAGACGGAACAAGAAAAAGGTTTTTGTCCATCGTGCGTTAACATGGGTCTTTGTAAATTTCCACGATGAGAAGTAAAATCACGTACAGAATATGAAAAAGGTTTCTCCCCACTGTGGGTCGGTATGTGGCGTTTTAAACCACCCTTTTGTGAACATAGATGAATCGGTTTCTCTCAATAGATCTCACACAAACGATAAACCGTGTGCGTTCTCATGCACTTATCGCTGCAACAACAAGAGTGTATTCCTCGTCCATTTTAGGATTAGGGAAAACCATTCGCTTGCTCACAATGCACTAAAAAGTGCAGTTAAAAGAGTGTAATACTTATTCTCTTGTGAAGATACTGTTAAGAAAATCCATTCTGGTGCTCTAAATTATCGGCACACCATTTTGATAACACATCAAATCCCTCTCTACGGTGAAACCGTTCTCTTTAAATTCAGTCGTAAAAGAACTTAAAATCACCATTTCAAAACACACAGAATAAAACATTATTTTGTCTTTCCTACAGTTACATAGGGTGTTGGGTTAGTAAATACACGCACAAAACAACACGTTTTTATTTTTATTTCGAAATCGTTTGAATTAACACATACTTATGCGATACTGCTCAAATGTTTCAATTGCCCAGAGCTAATGGAATCATGCTATTCCATTAGGGGACCAAATGGATCAAATACTTGATTCAATCATGTTAAATAAAAAAATCGGATCATGTTAAATGAATGAAAACGGAAGAGTATTAATGGGGAGATGCGTGGATGTAATGAAGTAAGGTTTGCTTCTACCAAAACAGGTGAATGTGGCGTTCCATCCTCTCTACCTACCCCTCCAGGGAAACGGCGTTATGGTTAGGTAGTCTTGTTGATGATGAAACGGTACAACACCACGTCGTAACAAGATATATTTTTTTACTTAATCCCAACCGCCAGGAACCAGTTAGGCTACGATATCTGCAATGACGATGGTTGTGAGGCTGAAGCAAATGGGGAAGAGGGAATTAGGACAGTACCTGGCTATTTTAATCTAGTTACCAAAGACAGCTGCCATTTCAAGTAGTGTTTTATTCTGAATGGTGGTCTTTCACCAGGGCGAATCTTGGCTAAGGACGCGAACGAGAAGATATTGCTTTGTATTTCTCAACAACCTCTAAAATTTCAGTTTCTGCATGCAGTTTGTATTCTTCCGAAATCATTTTGAAACCATTACGCAGCGACATTAGGAACAAATCATTGTCTTTTTTCTGAGACTGTTCAATATTTGAGTCTTCGACATCGATTCCTTTTGGCGAACATCGAAATGGCTTGTGCTCGGTTGGTGTGTCACATCGCATCTTTGGAAGCTGTAACTTTGTTGGATGCTCATCTTCACCTACAGATTCAAACAAAAGTGAAACGTTTATTAGAGTCACTTTGGTAGGATTACATATTGCCAAATGGCAAATTCTGCAAGCTAATCAACTCAGGTAGAGCTATAAAAAGATGACAGTAGTATTTTCGTTTCGACATACAACATAATTTTTTTTAAATATGGTGTTTTGTTAAGACACAAAGAAAATCTCCCACTATACCAGAACACATGACATATAATTCCACAACAGCACACGACAGCAAAGAAGTTACTGAACTTCTCAACGGTCTTTACAAATGAAATTCCAACTCATGATTCTGATATTAAGGAATATCCTCTTAACAACACATTAATATCCTCAATCAGAATAAACGAAGAAATCACCTTAAAGTACCTATCAAACATAGACATTAAATAGGTAAAGGATCAGGAATAGACAGGCTGTCTGGAATTTTTATACGCAACTGCAGTATATATATCTGTCTTCCGGTTTGCGTCATCTATAAAAAGTTACTAACGGAAGGATCGTTTCCTCTTTAGTGGAAATCAGCTGTTATCACACCAGTCTTTAAGACTGGTGATAAACATGACGTTAAAAACTACCGACCAATTTCCCAACTCCCTATTTTAAGCAAAATTCTTAAAAAAATCGTCTTTGATGAATTGTACTCGACTATTTCGACAAACATTACGCCGAATCAGCCCGGATTTATGAAAGGTTAACTTTTTACATAGCAAGATGGACGATAAGGAGCAAGTTGATACTATGTATACAGACTTTTCTAAGGCCTTTGGCCGCGTAATTGACTCAATTCTTTTGAAAAAACTCATCCTACTTGGTATACATGCTGACCTATTTAGATGAATTAAGTCCTACATTAGTAATCGCAATCAGGTAATATTAATCAATGGTGTCTACCCTAAGTCTGTAGAGGTAATATTCGGTGTCCCACAAGGTTCCCACCTAGGTCCGCTCTTCTTCAACGTTTATATAAACGACATTCGATAATATGTAATTAGCTTACTGGAATAACCAAAATATTTAGAAATTCGATAGTCTAAAATGACTTAGCAACAAATATAATTATTGTAATTGATTAAAATCCTTGTAGACCACCCCCCTCCCCCTCCCCAATATGTTGTGTATATAAACCGTAGACTAGGAAATATCTGTACCAGTCTGAAGATGGCTTTGACGAGCTGAAACCGGTTACGGTCCAATAAAATTAAGTGGAATAAAGTTTTATATTCGTTTTATTATAATATACATTCGATAATGCTTTCAAAATTCCGAATTTGTGCTTGCGCTGACGACATGACAATATTCAAAGTTGTGCATTATCTTTCTGACTGTGAAGGGTTACAAAGTGACCTAAATAGGCTTCGCAAGTATTGCAAAGTTAATTATTTAGATATCAATGTTTCCAAATGTCATACTATGACATTCACCAGAAATAAACATCTTATTAAGTTCCCTTATTCACTCAATAATAAACCTGTCATCTCTAAAACGGGATGTAAACATCTTGGTGTTTACCTTAACAGCAAACTTGTATTTAATAAGCACATCGACTCAATCGTTCACAGGTCATATAAAATGCTTGGTTTTGTTCTTCGCACAAGTAAAGTGTTCAATAACCCGCGTACAGTAATAATGTTATATTTTGCATTAGTCAGAAGTACACTCGAATATGCTTCGCCAATTTGGAACTCGCTATACAAAGTATACATAGATAGCAAAGAACATATTCAAAACAAATTTATAAAATACCTTGCCTTCAAATTCAACAATAACTTTGAATGCACATTTCGAACTTTGCAACAAAGGCGAGCAATAGCTGATGTGACATTTATACAAAAAAAAATTAAATAATAACATTGACTGTACCGAACTTATTTCCCTAGTTAATTTTAACATACCATTAAGGCGTACACGTCATACAGAACTATTCCACACGCTTAATTACAAGGCAAATGCAGCATCTAATTCGCCAATCAATCGTGCTCTTCGTACCTAATATTGGTCTAAATTCTAACATCGACATTTTCTCTGATTCACTGCCCAAATTTAAAAATAGCATCATGTCAATAATATAAATTGTTCAATGCGAATACATACATGCATACACACAAACACACATACACACACATACACACCCTCACACACCCTAACACATCATCCCACTACACACATCACCCGGTAATTACTTAATACGCATACAACAAATAAGACACTACAGTGAAACACATAATAGGTACCCACCATGAATTATACTTATTATTTGTAAAAAAAATTTAACCAAGGTATCTAATATACTATTTGTTTCTGTTAATAAATAAAATAAAATCAAAATAATATGAAAATTGTGTCCCTGATTTCTACAGAGGTGACACCACCGTCTGTAAAGTGCAATGTATCGATTTTTTAGTAAATAAATCAACTTACTCAAAGGGTCCGAAAAGGGAATCCGAGTTATTGTCTCCTTGGAAATATCCTCTTCAGAGGATACCGAAACTCTTTCAATTTTTGGCACGTGTAACGTAACAACAGAAACATCTGCAAAAAATCACAATTATACATGTAAAGACAACCACTAGCGCTTTCCAAGCTTGTATTTGCTGCGTCACCGAGTAAGTACTGAGTTAGTCAGTGGCCAGCTAGATGTCACTGCTGACAGCTGAACAAGAGAATCGAGTTGAAATATAACTGTCACAATTATTGCATTAAATATTCCTGAAAATATTATCTTATAATATAAAGCACGAATGGATAGCATAGCTACGTCTATGCATAACAAAGATTTCAGAAAGTTTTGGCAAAAAACTTCAACTGTGCTGAAAGCCAAGAGCAAAGTTCCACTATGCGTCAACAACATTACGGGTGATGAAAACATAGCCAACGAATTTAGAGACTTTTTCTCTTTAAGCGAGGATCAAGGAGATACCATGAAACCTTCGATAATGACATGCCCGCCTGCGGCCAATGATGACCTGGTCATGAATGTTACTCATGAAATGATTGAAAGCGCAATTAAGCAAACCGCCCATGGTAAAAGTCCAGGATACGACGCCATTGGTATTGAGCACATAAAATACGCAGGAGATCAACTTCATACTATTCTAGCCGCCCTGTACTCAAGCCTCCTAAGACACACACACACATGCCGATGGATATGAGCAAAACTATTATCGTACCAATCCTGAAATCCAATCAGCTGGATGCATCAGTATTAGGAAATTACCGACCGATTTCCTTGGCGACAATGCTTTCGAGACTATTTGAAAAAATCTTATTCGCGCTAGTTAAAGAGAAACTATTTACCCTTGATAACCAATTCGGCTTCAAGAGCGCCTCATCAACCGATATGGCCATTTATGGAGTAAAACAAACAATAGCCTATTACAAAAAAAGAAAAACCACAGTCTATGGGTGTTTTCTTGACCTAAGCAAGGCGTTTGATCGTGTCTCCCATCAATTATTATGGGAAAAACTCATAAAGCGAGATGTTCCAGCAGCAGTGGTCAATATGCTGGCTATTTGGTACGGACAACAGGGAAATCACATTCAATGGGCAGGAGCTTCTTCAAGACCTTTATTCCTTAAGAGCGGTGTCAGGCAAGGGGGAAATATGTCTCCAACTCTATTTAATGTGTACATTAACGACCTCTTACAAGAGTTGAACGATACACGAATCGGTTGTCATATCTGCGGACAAGGAAGTAACAACATTAATTACGCCGATGACATGGTGCTGCTTGCACCTTCGATTAAAGCGATGAGACGACTTGTGCAAATATGCGAAGAGTACGCAAACTCTCATAACCTGTTGTACAATTCTAAAAAGTCAGTCATCGTCGCTTTCAAACACAATAAAGAGCCATCACATATTCCTCCAATATATTTAGAAGGAATCAAACTGCTTGTGGCCTCACAGGTTAAGTATCTGGGACATATCCTAACCGAAGACATGAAGGATATAGAAGATATGGAACGACAAAGAAGAGCAATTAATATACGGGCCGGAATGCTCTCAAGGCGGTTCTACCACTGTAGCGAAGATGTCAGAAAATTACTATTCAAGACATACTGTACTGCCCTGTACACGTCAGAACTGTGGACACAATACCCAGCAGCGCAATGGGACAAACTGAGGGTGTGCTACAATAATGCATACAGGCAACTTATGCAACTACCGAGGTTCTGCAGTGCCTCCACGATGTTCACCGAGGGGAGGGTGCACTCATTCCCAGCCCTACTTCGCCACCGACTAGCCAGCTTCTGGAGCAGGATACGGACTTCAACCAATATCATTGTCGTGGCTGCATCCGAGTGGCTCAGTTCCCCATTAAATGAGCGATGGATGCAGATGATGAGGCGACCTCCATGATGGACGATCCCAAAATATCTTTTTATTTTTAATTCTGTCTACTTATTATTTATTTTAATTTTATGCTTATTTTTTGTTATTTGTGTGATGAATTTTGTTTTCATTTTATGCTTTAATTAGGTACCTACCTAATATTTAAACTATTTTTTTTTCTTTTCTTTTATAGTTGTTTATGTAATATGGCAGACTGGGATTGCACTACCCTCCCAGTCTTGCTGGAATAAAAACTTAAATAAATAAAATAAATATAAAGAAACCTGAAATAAGGGCTTTGAATGTTGTTTCTTTTGTTTTCACAGGTAAGTGAATCTTTTGTTGACCGATAATGTAATTTTTAAGAGTTGTAAATACGTATTGTTAATAAATCTTTTGTTTTCAAAGAGAAACGCAATTACGCCTTTGTTTTATTCAAGAATATAAAAAATCATTATATACAGTCAAACATACATTTAAAATTTTGGGAGGCAAATGTGGATTTCGCCGCCCCGGGAACCATTTATTTACCAACACCTCTAATATAGGTCACTACGTGGTTCGCTACATCGATACGTCTGCCCATCTGCTGCGTGAGGGGCCGGATCGAGAGAGAGACTGGTTAAGGGAGATCTCTTAACCTCTCTAGCCAGAATTCCTCGACCCTTCGCCTTCCACCGTGTTTGGATGGATGGATTCATACGTCCGTCACTCTTGGACATACTGACCACCAAATTCCTACCCACCCCTCATTTTTCCTTCCCAGAACTTCTTACATTATTTCCTTTCCTTGAAAAATCCATCCACACAGATTGGATGACATTGAGAAAAATTGTTTTCTTCGGGGCCTCCTGTGTGAATTTAACCACTGGAGCGATCACGCGAAAAACATAAATTTGCCTCGTTTGCTCGAGATTTCCCAGGTCATTTTTAATTTTTTTACAAAAATCATACATGGAGACATAAAAACTTATTATAGTGCTGTATATCCAATGAATTAACCTTTATTTTACCATTTATCTCATATTTGTAGGATTTATTGAAAATATATTTAAAAAATCGGAAAGTTAATAACCGCGCGAATCCTGCGTGTTTTTTACTTGAAACTGCCGTGAGCGATACTTATTCGAGTCAACATAGAATATTTTGAATTTCTGTGTGTTGTTTATGGTATACTTGATAATGAAGGCATATCTATGGGAAAAGGACTTAATTTTAACCACCGACAGCTTTTTTTTTTTTTTTTTTTAATGGCTCTTCACCCCAAAAGAGTGTTCTGGCCAGTGTCAAGTGAATGCTTTTGTGAGTGTAATTTTGTGAGTGTAATTTTTGGTTAATATTTACTAATTTAGTTTTAATAACAAGAACCTATCTACATTATATAATAATACTATACAAATAATAATAATAATAATACGCAAAATTATTACAATAAGAGATGATTTTAATTATACATAACAAGGAAATTAAAAGATATGCTGACACAATTTATTTTGCGTAAAAAATAAAATAAATAAATAAATACATTTTTTTTTTTTTTTTTTTTTTTTTTTCTTTATTCTTTGAATTATTCATTACATGAATTGGGGATTTTTCGACCACCATACTAGGCACATGCCTGAAACTTAACTTACAGTTACAAATTGATGCTGTTAATATTCAGGAAATTAGCCAAGACTTTATACACGCGTTTGTTCACAGAAGATAACAGGCATGCAATGTTGTAGGGAGGCAATATACCCGAACTGATTAGGTGAGGGAAGAAATTTTTGTACGAGTTATTTAAAGGACAACTGAAAAAAATATGATTGAGATCCTCTTCACCAAGACGACATTCACACATCGCAGAATTCTTAATATGAATTTTTGTCAGGTGAACATTGTGGCAGCAATGCCCTAGCGCATGCGGCAAATGGATGATGTCGAGAATTTGTTAAAAGAAAGTCTTGAAAACCACGGTTTTGAAGGAATCGTTGGCTGAATTGTGAAAAAGCTATATCCTTTTGATTGACTAGATTCTTCCCAATGATTCTGCCATGTGGAAATCATGTTTTCCTTCAATTTTATGAAAATGTCATCGGTGTTTAAAAATTTATATAAAATATCCCCCGAAATAATGGCATCTTTCGCCAATGAATCGGCTTTTTCATTTCCAGGGATACCGCAGTGACTAGGTATCCAAGCCAAGACGATTTCTTTGCCAGAGTCGGTTAATTTATGAATTAAAGTGCGAATTCCAACACAGAAATCGTCTTCTGGGTAATGGAAAGGGGAAGAGTTTAATTTTTGAAGTGCACTCAGGGAATCAGAGAGAATTAAGAATTTTCCAATGTGAACATCGTCAATGTATTTGAGGGATTCAAAAATGGCTATACATTCAGCAGTGAAAACGGAAGCCTCTTTTGGAAGTTTAATTTTTCTATCGACTTGATCTGATGGGCAGTGGAATGCCGCTCCCACATGGTTTGATAAGGGAGACTTGGAACCATCTGTGTAAATAATTTTCCAGTTGGAATATTTCGAATTTAAAATTTGGATAAGTTTTGTTGGAGCTTCGTGATTGTTAATTATGCCGAGAGAAAAAAGAATATTTGGTTTACACAAATGAATACGAAAGGAGTTGGCATATAAAGGAAGTCTGTCTGATGGATTTAAGAGGGGTTTATACGCACAGTACGTATGGAGGCTTTTAACAAGAAGAGGGATTGATTTGTTCCTCCAATATGGAAGTGATTTCACTTGAGCAGTGAGTGCAGTAATTTTGTCTTTCAGTGGGTGATTAGAGAGTCTTAAGCATTTAAATAAAAACTTGTCAGCCAAGAACTGTCTTCTGAAATGAAGAGGAGCCTCCACAGCCTCCACTTGTAAAGCGTTAATTGGGGAAGAACGCATTGCTCCGATAATCAATCTTAAACATTGAAATTGAATACGGTCCAACCTTGCGAGGTTCTTTTTAGAAGTGGGTTCAATGAGGAATGACGCGTAATCCAAATGACTCCTAACATATGCATTATAAAAAAGTTTTTGGGTGAATGGATGACTTCCCCACCAGACCCGTGAAACGGCACGTAAAGTGTTGAGGCCAGCTTGACATTTGTTAATAATTAAATTAACATACGGGTTCCATGTTAACTTAGAGTCTAAAATTACCCCAAGGAATCTTATTTGTACCTGCATAGGGAGAATTGAATTATTTATTTGGACTGTTACACGCGGAGTAACACGTTTTCTGGAAAAGACGATAACATTGCTTTTGGACGGAGAAATTTCTAAGCCGTGATTTTTTAACCAAGTGTCAAGGTTTTTCATGCAAATGTTAATCACATCCTCCAGAATAGAAATAATTCGTCCTGAAATATATATAAAAAGATCATCCGCATACTGGAGTATTTTACAAGATGGATGCATACTCCGATGCAGGTCAAAGGTATAAATATTAAAAAGGATAGGACTAAGGACGGAGCCCTGAGGCAAACCCTTGTTTACTATTCTTTCCAGTGGAGGAGAATCCAGCACCTGGATTTGAATTTTCTTGGTAAGAAGGAGGTTAATTATAAAACTGGAAAGCTAACGAGGGATGCCAATTTTTAATAATTTATTAAATAAAACATCCAATAAAACATTGTCAAAAGCTCCGCACACATCAAGGCAAACACCGACAAGGAATTCATTATCGGCCAGGGCTAACTGGATATCAGAAGTCAGGATGGACACACTTTCGATCGTACTTTTTCTTTTTCGAAAGCCAAACTGAGAGCTGGGAAGAATTTTCTCATTTTCTGCATACCAGTCTAGACGTCTTTTAATCATATGTTCAGCTATTTTAACTAAGGAAGATGACAGAGCTATAGGTCTGTAAGAAAGTCCAGAGTTAGGGTCTTTCTGGGGTTTCAGAATGGGAACAATTATTTGAGTTTTCCAGGATGATGGAATTTTGCCGGAGTCAAAGATCAGATTTATAATTGAAAGAAAATAGTTTAGTGTGGTAACGTCGCAGTTTTTAATAAAGCTATAAGGAATTCCATCTACACCAGCGGATGAGTCTGTGAGATCGTTTAAGACCTCCCTAAGTTCCGTTAAATTGAAGTGGGTGTCCATCCAACCACGTGTTTTAAATGAGTATGTGAATTCTGTTTCATTAAAATTACTTGCAGTTTGAGGAGCTAGTTTATCGGCAAATTCCTTCACCCACTCTGAAGTGAGTGGTCGAGTCACCGTAGGGACGTGAGAACCCTTAAACCTGCGAATTGAATTCCAAACAACTGAAAGAGGAACTTCGGGAGATAATGATGTGCAAAATTTTTTCCAGCCTTGACGTTTTTTGTTTTTTAGAAGACGTTTGGTCTTAGCTTCAATTTGTTTATACTGAAGGAAGTTCTCCATATTCATATTTGTTGAATAAATTTTCGCATATTTTTTCCTCATATCTACTGCGTCTGAGCATTCAATATCCCACCAAGGAGCTGGGGGAGGTTTCCCTTTGTTACGTGTCGTTTTAATGGGGATAAATTTTTCTGCGGCCGTAATGACTGCAGACACAAATAAATCGTAACATTCCGCAACATTTTCTGTAGTTGGAGAGGGCAGATTTTGCACAGAGAACTTTGTATGATTTGAATAGTCATTCCAGTTGGCTCTGGCAGTTAAGAACCTTGGTTTTCGACTACTGCACTTGACATTTTTGTTGGAATGATAAATATTTGAGGATTCAATGAGGATGGGGTAATGATCACTCCCATGAGTGTCATCCAAAACCTTCCATAACAGGGATGCGGCTATGTTGGAATTGCAAATAGTAAGATCAACCATGCTGGGTCGCTGACCAGGCACCTGAAGACGAGTAGGAGAACCATCATTGATAATACAAAAGTCTAGTTCATCTAGTAGATCAACAATATCTCTGCCCATTCTGTCACAATTGTGAGCTCCCCATAATCCGTGATGTGCATTGAAATCTCCCAGAACAAGAGAAGGGGTAGTGACCTTGGAAAACATAGCTTTTAGGATTGATTTAGAAGGTTTATTAGATGGTGATATATACAAAGAAATTATTGTAGTGTCAAAAACCTTTGCGGCCGTCACTTGAAAAGGAAAACCAATTGGTTTTACATCTACAGGGGAGAAGGGTAATGATTTTTTAATGAAAAGAGCGGAGCCGCCCTTTCCATCTTGACGGTCGTCTCGAAGACAGTGGTATCCCCTGACTCTGAAATCAGAATCCGGTTCCAGCCACGTCTCCGAGATGGCAGCCACTGCAATTGAGTTTGAGTGTAATGTGTTTAAAATTTCTTCAGTCTTATTTCTAAGACTATGACAATTCCACTGAAGAATCCTCATCAGAGGAGCCATTTCTAGTTGAGTTGATAATATTAGTAATTTGTTTAGCAACGTGGGACGGTATTTGAATGTTGTTTTTATTTAAAGTTTGTAAAATATGTAAAAATGAGGTGATTAGTGTAGAGTTAAGGTCTATATTATAATTTTGTTCTTTAGTAGATGACTTTAGGTAAGAATTGAAATTTGAACTGGAAGGAATTTGTCCATTAGGGAACCACAGAAGGGATTCGTGATTAGCATTATTTTTTTTGTTAGAACTCTAGGTTTCACGACCCTTTCAACAGTTTTTCTAAATGAAGAAGAAGAAGGTTGAGAAGGGGTGGATTTTTTAGAATTTTTGGAAGTTACTTCAGAATAAGATGGAATGGATTTGTTAAACATTCTTGATGCTTCCGCATAAGAGATGCTCTTCTCGGCCATTGTGTGTTTAATATTGCGCTGCCTTGACAGTTCAGGGCAAGTTTTGCTGATGGACATGTGGGTACCGGAGCAGTTTAAATATTTATAATTTTCCTCTGTTTTATCACAGGAATCGCCACTATGGGACGAACTGCACTTGAAGCAACGGGGTTCTGATCTGCAGAGGTTCTTCGTGTGTCCAAATCTGCATCACTTGTAGCATTGCACAGTTGGGAACACATAGAGCTCTACTGGTAGAGAGACGTTAAACATAGTAACATTTTGTGGAAGGTCTTTGCTGTCAAATGTTAGGACAACGGATTGGGAGGGTCTCCATTCTACAGAGTTTCCCGTATTAAACCTGTAATTTAGACGACGCGCTTTTAAAACTTTTCCGAAACCTTGAGGAACAGTAATGTTTTCCAGGATGTCCTCTATCGACCAGTGCGGTGGGATCCCTTTTGTGACACCTAACTTTGTAACCTGATATGTAGGTATGAAAACGTTGTACGAGTTTTTTTTGGCAACATCAGATTTTACAAAGCTATTGGCCTCAGCCGCTGTCTTGAATTCAACAGAAAGACGGTTACGCCCAACCGATTTTATTCCATTCCAGACAGGGTGGATTTTATTTTTAAACATAAAATGTCCAAAGTCCACATCGTATAAATTTGATTGTTTTTCATCCTTTGAAATTTTAGTCACGTGTGTAATGTAAGGTGGTCTATCAAGATTATTATACAGACGTGACATTTGTGAAGGTGTATTGTTTACCAGTGGGGTGGGTGTGGTTGAAGGGCTTGCTGGACTTAGACTTGAAATCGAGGAAGAAGTGGACGGAATTACATCCTGTAAAACAGAATTATTTGGAAGGGAGTCGTTTTGCGTGGAGGGTGTTTTTCGATGTATTTGTTCAAAATCTGTTGCATTTCTATTATCTGCTGGTTTAGCAATTTTTCTTTTTTTTGACGTAATCGTTACGAAGTCCGAAGCCTCCGGAATATTAACCGCGATTATTTTTTTTGTAACACCCGAGGATTCAGATAGCAAACCATCATCTGGGGGATCAGGTGGTTTTTCTTTATCCATTTTCGAATAAATCTACAGCACACAAATCAAAAAAAAAATCTTACCTTAACTGCTCCGAAGAACCAATTATATAACACAAATACTTACAGTGAAAACAAATATACAAGTAAAAACTATATTACACTAATTTACAATACTATTTTAAAACTATTATCTATATAAAATGATTAATTTTGTAAAGAGGAATGAAATGACACTGGCACAGTTAGACGGTAGCCTTTGTTTTTTTCCCACCGACAGCTGATCAAGAGGTGAAAAAATATTTTAAAAAATTTTTAAACATTGTTCTAAAATAGTCTATGGAGTTCGGATTTGCGACGTCTATGGTCGTAATAGATAATGGTAAGCCCACACTGCGGCCAACGTTCCAACTTCAAACGTTTGGACGATCGTGTGGAGGGGTGTTCGTGCGTTGGAAGTTCGAGTTGGAAGGTTGGAGTTCGCGTTAGCCCGGGATCGCCTTCGAGGCGATCCCGACGGCCAACTCACACGAACCAGCCTGCCGCAGCTGTCCACACCGTGCCGCCTACTATTAAAATGACTATATTATTACGGAGAGTGGTATAAACATTGTTTGAAAACATGTCGTGTATATAAGTATATGATTATACGTACGTAATAATTGTAGGCAACTGAAAAAGATACAGCGTAGCTACAGCTGTTTCATGTCCGCCATTTTGGAGTACGGAATTCGGGGTTGGAGGGTTGGCCGCAGCGACCACACGATCGGCCAACCTTCCAACTCCAAACTAAGTTCGGAGTTGGAAGGTTGGCTTCATTCTGGACGTAGCATAAAGCATTTCAATAACTTCGTTTTAAAATAAATGGCTAGCCAAGGAAATTTTTTAAATAATTACAATAAATGTTTTACGAATGGTAGGAAAATGTGGTCCATTTTTTGGCCGCTATCAATCGCAGAAAAAGAAAGGTGGTCCATTTTCCGACCGAAATCGCTCCAGTGGTTTGTAAAAAAAAACATTTTTTTTGCGGTAACTTGTAAAGTATATTATTATTTGCCCTCACTTTTTTTAACGTCAGTACTCTGTAAGAGGAGTTCGAATTGCCCAGAGCCAATAAACAGTCCATGGAATTCCCGAATCCAATCCACGATTGTTAATCTGAAAAGAGTTCGGATGGAAACGGATGGAGAAGAAAAATCTAGATCTTGTCAATAATCATAGATAAATTACTTCAATAAACCAACGTTTCGATTCTCAATAGGAATTTCACACGACCATACTGAAAGTACATTTAATTTCAAAATGTAACTAACCTGCAATTTCGCTGTCATTTAAATCTGCTTCATGTTTCACAATCTGCAGGGCAGAACTTGAGGGGCCAGAAATCACTGGAGGGCTTTCGGATTTTTTTCGACCTGATTTTTCTTTAGTCATCTTCTACAAAAGGAAAAAGATCTTCTAAAATCTAAACAAATATACATTTTCAATATTTCTAAAGTGGAATAACTTATTAAGTAAAACCTAAAATTCTAATATTTGAGCTCTAGCCAGTATTGCTGTATTCAACAAAATGCTGTATTCAACAAAACTATCAATGTACGAGGGTTCTCCGTAAAATGAGGTCTCTAAGGTGCTACGGTTGAGGAACGAATAACAGAGCGTAATTCACAAGTGGCGGGTGCGGCGAGATAAGCTCCATCATGAACGACTGTCACGCCGAGACTAAGCGTCGCAAAAAGTGCAGGGTGATGGGGATCTGGTATGGGGGAAACAGGCTGCGGGCCAGTGTTGCCGGATCGCGCGTAAAATCGTTCCTCACGACCGCAGCACCTTGGAGACCTTATTTTACGGACTGCCCTCACATAATGCCGTTTACCGAAAACACGGAGCATGGTTTAATTTATGGGAATTACTGAAGAAAACAAATGTTTTATGGCTTCAACTAGGAAAACTTCAAAGCTAAGAGCTGAAGGATACAGGGAAGCAGTATTAATCCAGAAAAAAATATATTTTAAGCCGGCTTTTTAGCCCTCGAAGCAGGTTTAAGAAATAATGTTGTAAGTTGACAATACCTCGAACGTAGATGGTTTAATTTATTCATATCGTTTTTTTTTTGTTTTTAAAGCTCAAATACATCAATGGCATGAGTAAATTTATGTTAGAAGAGCAGGTTGCTTTTTGTAGGGTAGGAAGAGTAAAAAAAAACATTTTGTGGAATAATGGTGTGTGGGAAATTTTTATATACAACGTTTTTACAGATACATTTTTAGAATTTAAAATAAAACAATAACTTTGTAAACACCACTTTTATTTTTATACTTTATGCCGACCGGGTTTCGCTACACTAAGTATCCGCTTCATATGAACAAATACATTTTTAGATTTTTACGGCCAGAGGTATGTTCGTTATTTGTTTTGGGGGTATAGCGCAACACGGCATGAACAACCCACAAACAAATAATGAAAAAACGTTCCAATTCGAATTTAATTGCCTTTCTTGATGATTTTTCAATTAAAACTCATTGATGAATTGAATGATTATTGCATTTTTAATATTAAATGTTATAAAATATAATTAGTACCTTACGTTATTTCCGTTTATCTCGGAAAAGAATATTGTTGGATAGAGCATTTTTCCGGGCAAGGGCTCGTTTAACCATTATAAGCTGGCTGCCTCCCTGCATAGCAACACAGCATTCTGGTCACTTGCAGGCTCAATATGTCGCTATTTCTGCAAACCCAGTCTGCCACCTCTTACCAGACCTGACGGCTTTCTAGCAAACACCGCCACTGATACGGCCAATTTATTAGGTAAAATGTTTGAGGAAAACTCAACCCTCGATGTCTGGGGTGCTAACACGCCGTCGGTTTCTCATTGCGGTGTCTACATGGTATAGCTGAAAATCCGGCATCGGGATGTTCTCCACGTCTTACGGGAGCTTATATTAAAGATGATAACTGATGTTAACAAAGCTAGACGGAACACCTGCTGCTACCAGAGGTGTGCTGCAGAAATTGCTCCAATTTTGACGAAGCTCTTTCAAATATTCCTGATGTTCTCTGCTCAGATAACTCGAAAAAAAAAACAAAATGACATTGCCAAGGTTATGGCAATGTCAGTTTTGTTTTGGAAGAAGTGCTCTCTGATGATTCCGCCAGAACAAAATTTGCACCAAACAGTGACTTTCTCGGGATGCATTTGGTGCCCCTTCCTTTGGGGCTATCTTAAATCGCAGGCCTGTGCGAACAAATCGCAAACAGGCCACTTGCATAGATTTCATAACGACTTTGAAAAATCGTGTGGAAAGATTTTTTTTTACTAAGACTACGAAAATGTTAGTAAATTTTTTTAGAAATGTATAGATCCATTATTTTGGCCCGTGACGTCACTTCATGAAAATGTCCCGTCTCCGAAAATGTTCCTATTAATTTTGTAAAATTCCATACTGATTTATTTTTTTTATATGGCAACACTTTGATTTCAGGCGAATTTTTTAATTTGACATTTAACGTTCACTAGATTTATTGTTTGTTCTCTGCGAACTTATCATTTGGTTTGACTTTTTGACAGATGTTATGAAGAGAACCCCGTACATTTTACGCACGTATTTTAGAGGTATAATGGTAGTGGTGCTGATTTTAACAAAATCAAATTTTATAATATTCTCATTATTATTATAATTTACAAGTACAAGTATATTTCATTGGATTTAGTAATATAGACGTTGAACTTTATAATGATTTATGTTCAATAAGATGGATCAAGGAAAAAAATATTTACGAGATGTAATATTTTCGGTATTCTCCTCGTTATTCTCCTGTGCCCTTTCTTGTGGAAAACGTTTTTTTTTTAATGATTTTCGGCTATGTAATTATCGTTTTTTCGCACCTATAAAATTATGTCCCGTCTTTCCGGTTTATAAAAAATGATCTGATTTTTCGGAATGAAATTTTCAAAAAAATTTCCAGGGTTTCAAAATTACGATTTAAAAAAAAATACAGAATGTCTTAGAATATTTGCCTAAACCGGAAAAAATTTCAAAAAAATGTGATGCAAGTGGCCTATTGACGCCCTCAAAGTCGACATAAAAAACGCCATCCAGCAAATTCAGCCAGATTTATGCGATAAAGTCATTGAAAATTGGACCTCCCGAATACGTGTCACTAAGGAAAGCCGCGGTGGATATTTGAACGACGTTCTATTTCACACCTATTGCAATAAAATATATTTTCAAATACTCAATAAAAAAAATTGAGTGGATGTCTCAAACACAACTTGGTTTATTTACATTTTAAAATTGAGCTACTTTTTGAAAGATAATAACACAGGTCTGCAAATTGACATTTTAATTTTTTTTAAATGGTAATGGGTGAATTATATGTATTTCGGTATGCTGAATTCGAGTATGCCATCCATTTCGACCCATCACGTAAGGATTTTCCGCAAAAAGGAAATTAAAACATAGGCAAAACCCGCCTTACACTACTTCAGGAAATGTTCAAAAGAAAAAAAAATCATAAAATTATACAAATTTAATTAATTTTAAGTCATAAAATATTTTATTTCCATTATATGTATACAATTATAAATATATATAAAATCTGCTTCTTTCGAAGCTTCGTTTTGTGCTTTTTCTTTTGTGGGACGTTATATTAAAATTGTTGAGGTCCACTGGAGTCGCCTACTTGAAACTTGTCACTAGAACTTTCGTCTGATTCACTTTCTGATGATGGCAAATCGTCTAGGCTTTGGGTTGCTTGTGGTGTAGGAATGCCAGGTCCGTTAGGGACTGGGCGGAGTGCCGGATCCATGTTTGGGTAACAAATTTGTTTTTTCTTTCCAGATCGTGGGAACACCAAAACAAAAAAATTTAACTTTACCTTTTGACCACATTCTAAGTCCTTCAATACACCCTGAACAAACTCCATGCGGGGCCCAAGATTTGTCCTGGTCCCCTATCTTCACACCAAATACGCAAAATACACTTTTTTAACAAAATCGGTAATATTTCTTTGTTGGTTTTCACTACAAATTCACCACAAATATAGCAAAAAATCTCAGAAGAATTTACACAACCTCTTGAAGTCATTTTTGAAACGCACGTTACGAAAGTTGGAACAGAAATAAATAAATGAAAGGGCATGGAAGGGAGTGGGCAACTTGGGAATTTTGGCATTCTCTCATCATACTTACTATGGAAAATCCCGATATATGTGATTCAACGCTGACTAATATGATCATTATGAGTTACTAATTGTTTTGTCTCAGTCTATAAAACATAACATTATCTTATAATAAGTTGGAATTAATAATAAAAAATACATTTCGGAAATAAACCCCGTTTTGCGCCTTAAGATAGGCAATCCCACAGTATTTTGAGTTTTCCGGAAAAACCTTACGTGATGGAATTTTTGATAATTTTCCCGAATTCAGCAACCAAAAATATTTCAAAGAAAAAAAAAACAGTCGCAGACCTGTGTAATTGCAGGAAGTCAATAGACGCGTATTCTTACTAAGAAGTAAAATTTGATACATTTATCCAAGACACTATCTAGAAAGTGTTGAAATATTATTTTACTATAATAAGTTGTGTTTAATTAAAATACATTTATTATTTACATAAATAATTAAATACCATTTTGACGGCTCTGCTCCAATTGTAACACTTAAACTTCAGTTGACCGATTGAGCGATTTGTCACTCCTTCCTGATTGAATTCTCCGGCCAAGGATTTCCAGGCTTCTTCCTTCTTCCTCATAGTTCTTTGGTCCTTTTTTGGGCTGCCGATGATGTATGAATACTTTTCGTGGAGGTCCAGCAAGAGATCTACTTCTGATTGTGTGAATCTAGGCGCTTTGTCCCTAAAAACATGATATGTAGAAAAATCAGAGTGAATCCTTCAGAAAACTAAAGAAGACAAGAATGGGGAGACTTCGAGGCACTTTTTGAAGTGAAAACTTCTTTAGCACGCGGTAGAAGTGAAACCTTCATAAACTAAACTTCGAGAGAATGAGACAATGCGGAGATTTTTTTTTTCTTTATTCATTGCTTAAAATTTTATGGTTACATTTATTAGCGGATTTTTCAACCACCAAGCTAGGCTGATGCCCGTGTTATTGTGGTAGATTTAACATATAGTGCAATAACAATCACACGTTCGTGTAATATTTTTAAAGAAAAACACTGTAAAACAAATTCAAACCAAAATGCTTGTCTTGTCTTCAACATAAATATGATAACATTCTATCTAATGTAGATATTTTCAATTGTGACGAAAATAAATAATATATAAAAACTGTCAAGAGTGCATTAAAAATGTATTAAATGAGTACAAAACTTCATAAATGTATAATTGTAGTATTAATAATATAATTGTAGGATTAATTTATTATAATACTAGCTGACCCGGCCACGCGTTGCTGTGGCTAATAAAACACTTTGTAAAATCCAACCTTTGTAACCACCGCCGTCTTTATCGCGAAGGACTTTAATTTATAATACGTAGAGATGGTGTGAAAGATTATAATAATGTGAATGAAATGCTTAGGGCAGGGGTTCCCAAACTTATAAGTATCACGCCTTCCGACTGCTTAAAATGAATATGCCCCCCCCCCCCCTCCTCGGCCCAGGGCCCAGCAAGTAAATAAGGGTAGGTAATAAAGTCTAAAAATACATTTTCAGATGTTTTATTACAAAAATATTGCTTTTACACATTTATTATAAGAAGAGTCAATGTGACGGATGAGCTTGCATGTTTTTGACAAGATTTCCAATTCTGGGTTCAATTGAAGAAAGTGCACAACGTAGATCACATCTATATATCTAGTTCGCTTCTATACTTTGTTGTTATTGCTACAACTACTGCTGAAAACGTTTTTTCGCACATAAGTGCTTGAAAAAGGCAAAAACAATTTTAGTGCTTGCCCTGCTGTGCTGGGATAAACTTTGAGATACTTAACCCAAAATTTTGCCTTAACCATCTTCTCAAAATCATATGGGCAGCAGAATTATTTTTAATTTCCAAAGCTTGCTCTTGTAAAGTATCTGGCAGCATGTCTATGTCGACGTAAAAAGGATCGATCGAGTAGCGATAATTCATCTGACGCTTGGAGCACTTTCTCAGATGACCGAGCAAAAATCCAGTACTATCCAATTGCATGAGCTTCAAACATGCAGATTTTGAAACAAAAAAAAATCCTTTGGATTGTCTTTTAAAGCGCTGTGTTATGTTGACAAATGCGTTCCATGCGCGAAGGTCTAATGGCATCATTGCTCAATACTTCATAACAAATAACACACTGCGGCTGGTCGATACCACTTTTATTCATAGAAGCAAAACCGTATTTCATATAATTATTATTATATTTGCGTTTTTTCGTCGAGGTCATGGCGAAATAGAAGTAATAACCTGCCACTCACAACTCTAACAAACGTGTTCGCTAGGCGCGTGCGGTGAGGGAAGTGAGGTGCGTGCGGTGTGGGAAGTGAGGTGCGTGCGGTAGCGCGGGCGCGGGCAGGCGACCGGAGTGATAACCGCCGCCCACGCCCGCGCCCCCCTGTACATATCTTCGCGCCCCCCACTTTGAAAATCAATGGCTTAGGGTAACTAACGTATTTAAGTTAATAAGGATTAATAGTGTATCCGTCTAAATAACTTTCCAACTATCCCATTGTACGTGACCATTTTTTTAGAAGAATGGGTATAGTAAGCTATCCGTAAAAGATTGATGTATGCCATCGCGTACTTTTTTGTAGATCTATAAAAGAGGAATATCCCACCATGCATTGTTTTGTTACATCTCAAATGGATAAGGCAGTGTTTTTGATGAAATCTCACAGGCGGCTTGACTTTTTCCGACACTTCTAACTTTATGGATTTTACTAGTGACATAATATAACTATTTTTAATGCTATACCTACTCAAATTTGATGGGGTTTCTCTAAAGTGTATATGACTTTGCGACATGTTTTTTTTAATTAAAAAAATAATATATTTTTAGCCCATGATGAAATTGAATCTAAATCGATATGTGTACCGGCTAATAGATTGCATAGTTAACTCAAACGTGAATAAGGCAGACTTTAATTGTTTTCTCCTGATAGCTTTCTTTTGTTTTTGTTGACTTTTGTATTTTTTATCTTCATAATACGTTATTTACTTACTTCTACGATTGGTTATCACTAGGTGCTGGTTGTTCACGTTAAATACTTTACAATTTCTCCTTTACTGTGCAAAAAACGTTGAAAATACTTACTTTGCCTTCGCTTCCGCATCATCTGTCATCCATATAATTTTATTCATTATAAAAAGGGTACTGCAAGTTTTGCTAAAGACGCGGCGTTTAAACAAACGAAATATTATTGTCTCTATTCTGACAGTTCTGTAAGAAAATTGCCTTGAAAAATAGCTGAAACAAAGATAAATACCCTGAACTAAATTGTAACTTCTGTGGTAAAATTAAACCATAGATAAAGCGTTACCCGAAATCAGCCCGTTGATGACAATAACAAAATAACGGTGCTGCCATAACAACAACAAAAATATGTGTTGGCAGGAGCTTATGATTTTATTTTTTTCGGAACAAATCAACAGCTTGAGGGCAAAGTTTCAGACAGCCTTCTAATGCCCATCATAAGAGCATATGTGACACAAGAAGAAGGAAGCGCGGTAAATTTTTGGGATTAGTGTCCATGGCTATTACGAATAATTTTTAGAAAAAAACTTTAGAATCGCCTTAATCACTATAAAAGGAAACTTTTTGCATCACGGTTGGCGGAAAGTATTGCATTTTAATTTTCAATGTCGTTAAATAAAATTTCACTTAACGAACCGATACTACGACAGCCCGCCCGCCATTTTGTCACTGTTATATTGGTATCCCTGACCTGATACAAACAAGAGCAAGATACGATTGTAGCCGACTTCGTGGGACACATATAAAGGCGCGCAATTATGAAATTTGTCTAGCGGGCTTGTGTATGTTATCTTTTCTTTAAAAAACAGCCTACGTTTTTAAATAGTTTGTCTGGCAAAGCAGGGTTTGTCTAGCGGGATTGTGTAGGTTATCTTTACATTAAAAAACAGCCTACATTTTTGAATGGTTTGTCTGGCAAAGCAGGGTTTGTCTAGCGGGATTGTGTATGTTAGCTTTACTTTAAAAAACAGCCTACGTTTTTGAATGGTTTGTCTGGCAAAGCAGGGTTTGTGTAGCGGGCTTGTGTATATTATCTTTATTTTAAAAAACATTCCAGGATTTGAATGGTTTGTCTCCATTCCAGTGCCTGATTAGAGGTTCGTTTACATTATATTATTAATTCTGTTTTTCATAATAACGCCCCTTATTATGTATCCCACGAAGTCGGCTACAATCGTATCTAGCTCTTGTTTGTATTAGGTCAGGGATACCAACATAACAGTGACAAAATGGCGGGCGGGCTGTCGTAGTATCGGTTCGTTAAGTGAAATTTTATTTAACGACATTGAAAATTAAAATGCAATACTTTCCGCCAACCGTGATGCAAAAAGTTTCCTTTTATAGTGATTAAGGCGATTCTAAAGTTTTTTTCTAAAAATTATTCGTAATAGCCATGGACACTAATCCCAAAAATTACCGGAAGCGCAATGCACACAAACATAATATTAAATCGTATTAATCAATTTTTTCCTAAATTGCTGTCACACAAATAACCTACTATTTTTATTTTTTTTATTAAAAGCCATGACAATGTTACGTGGTTATGAACTAAGTATGATTTTTTTGTTCTTAAATGCGCACCAACACAATATTATAAAATACTAAGGAGTAAATAAATAAATAAAATATATAAAAGTGACAAAAACAATTTAGAAAAAAAAGTATCTTCATTGTATTTTGAAACGCGGTTATCGGTGCTCCAAGAACCATTAATTGAATGACCAACATCCCTACCATAGGTCACCCCAATTGGTTCGCTACTTTTTGGTGAGTTTCAGGGATCTGGGTTCATGAATTAAGGTTTATGTCTAGGTCTTGGCGTACCTACCTGGCGGATACTTTTGCCCACCAATAAAAATTGTGCAAATGATGGTACATGTAATGCGGACTGCGCTAAGCTAAATCATAAATCTAATGTAAAATATCTTGGAATCTTAATAGATTTTTTTTTTAATTAGTTATTATAAAGACAAAGTAATACAATATGACAGGAAAATATGAAAATATTTTACAGAAAAAAGAAAAGTCGCAATAAAGTCCTTTTTAGTAGTTTGTCAATGAAATTTATAAATGTAAAGATCATATTAACGTCACTGTGGAAAGAATTAGAAAACTTATCTATGTTTTCTAATACGAAATATTTTCAAGAAGAAAACTATCAAAATTGACTATTATGCATTAATTCAGTCCTTATTACAGTACGGCACTATTGGGTGGGGAGGGGCCTTTAAGGCTTCCTTACAGCCCATAGTTATAATTCAAATAATAATTATAAAAATCATCCTTAGGACATCGTACGACTTTCCTACTATACAGATATTTCGGGAATTTCATGTACCATCTATCACAGAATTGTATAAGATAAACGCCTTACATCAAATATATACAGAATATTTTATTAAAAAAAATTCACCCCTCAGATAGCATAAGCAATAGATTCAAAACTAATGGCTTCATAGCCATCCCTATACTATGCTTAGAACGACCACGGCTCAGCACCACTATTTGTATTTAGGTGTAAGATGGTACAATATATTATTGTCCAAAAACAAAATTAGTATAACCAAAACATTGAGATATAAACAATTCAAAAAGCAAAATAATTCCCTGAAATTGGTTAATGACATAATGTACCCTTATAAGAATAATAAATTTGGAAAACTTATATAGCGCTGTTTTTGCGAAAAATCGCCTCAAGAGCGCTGTACAAATTAGCATGGATTTTACATTAGAATTTACTCAACTTCGGAGGCTAGATAACAACTCGTCTTGCAGCTATCAAGCGCATGGATTATTGGAATTCTAGCCCGCCGATAAATATTGTTGATAAAATACCTGAAGGTGGGATCCAGCGTTGCCAAACTCTGCGTCTTTTTACGTAGAACTACGTATTTTGGGTCTATCCTGGACAGTACCGGATTATCCCTAAGGCAGAGTAGGCAACTGCCTATGGGTCCCGCATTGGCTAGGGGCCCCGCGTCCCGTGAAAAAATGACATGCTTTAATTAGTGATATGAACATCATAACTCGTCATTGGATCATTTGAAACAAAAAAATCGAAATGTGTTTAAAAGGTAAATTGTTTTCCCGGGTAGTCGGAGGTAGGTTTTTTTTCAATTTTTTTTTTATTTTTGCCAGCATTTTGAAGTGAAAAAAAATTATTACTAAAAAAAATTCGGTGAATTCGTTATTATAAAATAGTTAAAAAAAACTCCCTCGGACTACCTGATTTATGTGTAGAAATAGAGTACAAAATTTCAAAAGCATTGGTCAAGTCAAGTCAAGATTTTGAGTTATGATGTTCACAAACTTCAGAAATGTTGTTTGCGAGAAAACAGATTTAAAAATGTTTATACTCGAAATATACTTGAATCGAGCATGAGGGCCGGTCGCTTGAAACGCCGTTCCTTCGTTAGTTTTGCTCCGATTTACTTGAAATTTTGACACAATACTCAATAATAGGTACTGACATGTTTTACATTCAGAAAAAAGGTTAAAAAAAGTTTTAAAACTTTACCCCCCCCCCCCCCCCCCTCCCCTTAAAGCCTTGTAAGGGGCCCCGAGACGTGCATTGCCTAGGGGCCCCCACATGGTTAATCCGGCCCTGATCCTGAACACCTACTTTCAGTCCAGAATCAACGTGTTTTCCGTATTTTCTTTAAAATTGTCGAAATTTGAACAAAATAACAACAAGAAGCACATTTTTCGTTACTTTATTTAACGTTCCATCCCATATTCCATTTCGCCCCATTTGGGACAAATATATTCGCCAAATATCCAATTTCGCCCCACCCGTTGGGAGGAAAATATTCGCCACAGTACTTATCCTTTCCCTTACTGTGCTAAAAAAATACGCGCGCTCCGGTGCTGTGTAATCAATTTACGTGTTAAAATCATCGATTTTATGTCGGAAATATATGAACATTCATAGCTAATCGCTTTTTTTTCGTAATTTGTGTTACAAGTGATAATAATTGTAATTTAATTGCTGAAAACATGAAAAAACCATCGTCCGTTGCTCAAAAAACGGGCGAGGAGACCATCTCAAAGGATTGCCCGCGAACGACTGAGGCGCTGGGCGCCAGTGTTGCCAACAGTTAGCTATGCTAAATTGCTAGACATCTTACAAATGTTGCTAGATTGCCAGTTTTTTTTACCCCAAAAAGTTGCTAGAAGTAGCTAAACGTTACAGTAAGTAGATAAGGGAACGTACCCATACTACGTGACCAACTTTTTGCAATTTTTAACCCCCCCCCCCCCCCCAATCTTCTAAATTCTGACAATCGTTTTATTTCCAGGTTTTATTTGGATAAAACAAAACAACACAAGGTAGAATAAGAGTAGTGCGTACTATTTTGGTTGTATTCTGTCTGTCGTAGCTAGCTAGCGCACAGAACAATATTACAGTGCCACAAAGTTATCTGTTCCGGTGGTGGTGTCGCTAGTTGTGAACAAATATGTCATAGAAATATCAAAGATTGTGGCACTGTACTCCAAAAAGGGAGAGCTAGTGCAGCAGGAAACGGGGATTTTCCGGCTATCGCCACTTATACCATAGCGTCTATGATCATAGAGTCGCGTTTGTTTTTTACTTTTAACTATATGACGTAGCGTTTTATGTTCTCTCATGACGAAATCGAAATATCAAATAATGACGAAAAGTTGCTATAAAAAGTAGCTAAAAAGTTTAGCTACAAGTTTCATTAAAATGTAGCTGTCTGACATCAAATAATAGCTAGATCTAGCTATAAAGTTGCTAAGTTGGCATCACTGCTGGGCGCTGGGCTGCTACCCAATACATATATACAGCTATGTATGTTTAGCTACTACGCGGCCGTAGGTCTCTGTTTCTCGTGTTCCCGTATAGCATAGTAGAGCGAGACGTCACATAGCATGTCATCTCCCCCGCACACTCTTCGCGTATCACGGTCCACACTGGCACACGGTTGATTGTATTTGTGGTTTATTCCCGATATTTAACAAAATATCTCTGATTTTGAATTAAATTTGCTAATTATTTAAAATATTATTTTTTAATTCAGTGTGTAAATGTATAACGGAGGAATACCTAAAATCTGAACCCAGAATTCATTATATTTATAGAGATATAAAAGTTATTAGAAGCAATGTGTAGTATTTACGCATTACAGACCAGGAAAGGTTATTCACTTTCACCTAACCTAAGTTCTTAATTTGTCCGACCTACGTCTTTTTCAAAATCCGAGTTGGCAACACGTCGGATCGTATCATTTTTTAATTGTCTATGATTTACCATTTTGACGTATCTCGGATGTGCGATACTTTATTCGATGTATTTATAAATATTAAAACCTGGAAGAAGCGTCTGACGTCGTAAACTGTTTGTTTTATTGTGAAGATTTCAACTGAATTATATAAAATAAACTATTTCCATAATCAGGTACGGAAGAACGATGAATTCCCACGTTTTTGCTGCTGTGAATGTCGTATATTATGTTAGTTGTGGAATGATAATATATTACAGATATAATTTCGACCGGTCAATGGTTGAGTGGGCACAGCGATTGGGTCCCACCTGGGCGTCGTGTGTTCGATTCCTCGGCTGGCTAAGTCCTCCAACACAAGCAATATTTTCGGCTTCCTGTGGTGGTAGTAGGAGATTTTCAAACATTGTTGGGTTATTCGTAACCCGGGAATGTTTGTCTTTCTTTTTAATTAAAAAAAAAATAAAATGACGATTTAAATGTATAGCCTATGATCCGGTATTTCTTTGTGATTGCTAGGAGATATTTATAATTTTTATTCTCCACACAGCGGGTCCTGCTGAAAATAATTTTCCTCTGCGTCTGTGTAATCTTTGGGGATGCGGCGTGAACGATCTTTTTGAGGAGAGAAGGGAGTGAACAAGGGTCTTGAAGAGGATCCATGTTGTAACAGGGAAGATATTCAACCGGCAAATCATCCAACAGCCGAACTATTGAAAGAACGAGCAACGAGTCATAGAAACGTTCGTCAATTTAGTACCCTACCTAGTGAAGTCCGTAGTCGCAGATACATTGAGAATCAATGGACAGTAATAAAAAATTGTGTTTTTCAACGTGATACAACTATGGGAAAAGCTTTATCAACGGTGAACATTTGAAAGGAATCTGACTTATGATCTTATGGCACTGAGAGATCACCGGATTCGCCCGTCCGTGAGAATCGATATTAAAGTCACCGAGAATTAATTATTTTATTTTAAATGCACATTCTAAGTCATAACCAATTTTAACGTACTTTATATTTTGTTAAGTAATAATAACATTTTTAAATTATTGAATATTCAGCTGAAAAATATCTACGACAGGCTATTTTGTAACAATCATTTTCCGAGCGTCATTACTAATGGTAGGTTAGTTCTGAATCTCGGAACAACAGAAGTTGTCGTGAACATAAAGCTCAATTTTTGTATAATATCTTAGAAGTGTATATTATGCTATTGTCAGTAAAGCAAATATATCGCTGTAGAAGTTGGTGCTTGGGCTGATTATTTCAACAGACTGATTGTTCCTTTATAATTATTGTTTCAAATGTCACATGTAGGCAATATTGCAAATATTGTTAGACAGGATAGGTACATGGAAAGTAGGTAGGATGGAGAAAGAGAGATGTACACAGTTGCGTCAACAGATATCATTACTTAGAATTCAGTTGCGCGGTATTTACATTTTTTGTAATTAAAATTATTTAATTATATCCTTCTGATAACAGTGGTGTGCCATGGACCTGACTAACACAGATATAGTTTCCAACACGGAATCAGGGACCCAAGAAGTGGAAGGAGATAAATTATCGCGTACTTGCATCATTACAGACAAACCTGATATTACACAAAAACGCTTGGAGAACACCGAAATTACTCTTGGCACTGTAGGTAAGAAAAAACATTAAAAGACTATTGCTGTATTACTTTGAACCAATAAAGATATTAACTGCTATAAGTGATATCTTCAAAATTTTTAAAGAAAACTGATATATGTATAATAAGAAAATTCAACTCCTAGGCCACAGACAGACCAATAAAATTTATTTTATGTTCAATTTTATACCGCCAACTTATTAAATAACCAACACCCCTACCGCAAGTTGCCCCAAGTGGTTCGCTACTTTTGGTGACTTAACATAGGTGCCCAGGTTCATGGGGTGAGGTTTGTGTAGATCTTTGCGGCGGATTCGTTTGCCCTGGTTGAGGGAGACCTTTTTTCCTATCGATCCGAACTCTCTCGACCCATCGGGAGGAATGGATTTATACGTCCGTCATTCCTGGACACATTGTCCTCAGATTCCCACTCATAACTTTTTTATTTCCCAGAACTTCATTTCCATAAAAAAAAGAGACCCTCCACACATATTCCCCAAAGATGCTACAGGCCCTGATGAATATTTTTCTATTCAGGGTCTCATGAGTGGAACTAATGTAAAAAAAAGAGAAATTCGATGTTTGAAAATTTTAGATGGTATTATTGACCTTATATCAGGCACACAGCACAAAACACACTTCTACATTTTTATCTCTTCAAAGCGATGATCCCACGGATTTTGAGCGATATGTATACATGTATTAAATGTGTATCAGCTTTTTTTGTATTGAGAACTTATTCGAGAACTTGAACTTTATTTCATGCGATAAGTTCTATGTTATCTACGAACAATTTTTTCAGTGTATATTTTTTTTACAACTGTTTTTTTAATATATTATTTTATTTCCACAGAAGTCACACCAGAAAAGAAAACCTCTCCAAAACCTTTACCGGTTTCTCAAAAAGATGATATGACAAAAGGAACAACTTCAAAACCATTCATGTGTGCCGACTGCTGTTACGCATCAACTCTAAAATCATATCTAAAGAAACACATGATTACACACTCGCTTGATAAAAAATTCTCATGTACGCAATGTGATTTTCGTTGTGCTCGCAAACATCATTTACAGAGCCATATTCGGGAACATTCCGGATTGAGACCTTACACATGTACTGTATGCAATTTTGCATTTTCTAAAAAACCGAATTTAAATAGACACATGTTGAGGCATTCTGGAGAAAAACATATCTCATGTTCTGAATGCAAATATAAATGTGTTGAAAAATCGTCTTTAAAGACTCACATGCTTACACACTCCTTAGAAAAACCATTTTCATGTCTTGAGTGTGGTAATCTATTTTCTCAGAATTCTTCTTTAAAAAAGCACATGCTTATTCACACAGGAGAAAAACCATTCTCGTGCTCCGTATGCAATGTTCTATTTACTCAGAAGTCTAGTTTAAAGAATCATATGCTTACTCACTCGCGAGAAAAACCATTCTCTTGTTTAGAATGCAATTATTCGTGCGCTCGTAAGCAGGATTTAAAGAGTCACATGGTAAAACACTCACGAGAAAAACCTTTCTCATGTTCAGAATGCAAATTTAAATGTGCTCGTATGCAGCATTTAAAGAGGCATACTTTAAGACATTCTCGGAAAAAACCTGTGAAAAAATCCGAATAAATATCTATGTATGTACTTGTAAACAGGCGCGGCTGGTGCCTTAGTGCACTCGTGCAACGAACCGCCAACAAAGTTGAAAAACAATTTACAGCTCATCGTAATCTTACTTAATGTTTTTAATTATAAAATAACAAAATATTTTTTTTAAATCTTAACAATTGCAATTAATAACATACCAAATGTAAAAATGCGCGGCAAAAACATTCCACCCGCGCGGTTAACACTGGCTAGGAACGAGAAACCGAGGTACATACCTACCAATCTGCGCGCTAGACTTAAGCGCCCTGTTTGGCTTATATTATTTTATATGAAGCCCATACGAAACATCTCTGGACCGTGGTTTTGACAAAACGTATGAAGAAAAATACCCCTGACAGTCCGCCGCACGGACAGCGGAGATATCCGAACGAAGAATCGAAGAACTCCGAACGTAGGGCTCGAGCGATATAGGGTTTGAAGAAGTTTAACTAAAATCATAATATTTCTCTTGTAAAATGCAACCTCGGGTCAACAGGTCACGGGTCGCGAACGCGTGCGATATTATCTTGTGATAGAGTCCTGCGGATTGCGACTTGCGGTACGTGCCATTGATTTTATTTTTTGCGGAAAGTACCTTTTATTTGTGTGCAGTTTTTTTTTACTTATTGCTAACTTCATATCGACGCTCATTAGGTCAGTAAACACTTATCGTGTTTCACAAAAACGTTTTAATCCTTTTTAAGGTTGAGAAACACCTCTCACTCTCTACAGTCGTCATCGGGATGGTGCACACAATTTTGAGAAGCTTCGTACATTCGGTGAAAGAAGAAGTTAATCCGATTTTGTTAAATAGTTGTAAAATCGATAAAGCACCATCAGCAGTTGCAAAGTCATCACGGGCATAAATAGTCGACAGTTCGCTCTTCAATTGTAACTTATTTAAGAAATCATAAGTTTTCACCGCTAACTCAAAATCATGTTCGGGAAACTTTAGTCTATATTTTACAAAATTTTCACAAGCTAATAAATTTGCTGCTGTAAGATGGTTGTTAAATTCAAATCTTTGTTTCATTTGAACTAAAATTAAATCGCATACATCTTTGCAAATAACGGACTTAGTAGTTTTAATTCATTTAACAGGGGGCTCTTCAAAGCTATCGGTAGAATCGCGCACGTTTGAATGGTTTTTTCGAACACATTTAGGTTACTGCGAATAATTACTGCATCAATGTTTTTTTTTGCAAACATTGGAACAAAATATCACACTGAGGCATAACTTTATGAAAAAAATTTAACCAATATATGAAAGTTTCGTCTTTGAGGTAATGCAAAAGCATGCCCGCTTGATTGATTGTGTTGCTGTCGATATTATCAGAATTCATAATAGTTTCAATGCACTCGATTAACGATTCCACATGGATAAACACAGTTCTCACTATTCTTACGTTGAAATTCCACCTTGTCTGCGGAACGGAGGGTATTTTTCGTTTTACTATCGCCATAAGAATGTCAGCACGTTTGGAAGACCGAGAAAAAAAATTGGGAAAAGCTTGTAAATTGGAAAAAAAGGTTCGTACTTCCTTATTTTGCGATCCCGATTTTTCAACAATTAGGTTCATTTGATGTGCATAGCAATGTACGTAGTGGGCATAAGGATAAACACTTCTTACTTTGGCCTGACGCCTCCAATCTTACCGCTCATCACCGATGCTCCGTCGTAGCATTGTGCGATTAAATTACTCGGTGTTATATTAAGTGAATTCAGTTCTTCAAATATTATTTCGGATATTCCATTAGCACAATGGGATTTTGGTTTCAAATGTTACCAAAAACGCTCGTGTATTTCGCCATTTCGTTCATACCGGATTATTAAAACCATTTGATTAATTGTAGAAACGTCTGTTGTTTCGTCGGCTTGAATGGAAAAAAAATTACTCTCTGAGATTTGTTTCCGCACTTCTGAGAGGTATACTTCCAAGATCGCATCTAAAATATCATTTTGTATAGCCTTTGAAGTACCCTTAAATATAGTAGCGGTGTCTAAATGTTGTTTCATGGCTATGTCAAGCTCGGCAACGAAATCAACCAACCCTCGAAAAACTCCTGCGTTTAATGAGTCTCTTGTTTCGTCATGACCACGCATGGCTAATTCGTAATATAAATGGGTGTTACACTTGATTTGAAATTTTCAAGGCCGAAAGTATTATCGTGATTTATATTTGGGGTTTTATGCCGTGTTGCGCTACCTCTTTTAGACAACATTTTGTACAGCATTACAGGGCAGATGTATAATTGAAGATTGTCATATTTTTTTTATTTGTTTTGTAGATTCTTATTTTTTCTTTGTTTGTTGTAATGTATTGCTATATTAAGCGTAGGAAATGTTCGAAACTTTCAAAATACCTTCTTTCCGCCCTCGTAAAGGTTTCTGGATTATTACAACCACATGACAATACACCTGAGAAGTTTTTTAATCGTTACAAAAACTCTTACGGAAACTGTCAACCATGTCACACATTGAGAATGGCATTTTGCAAACCATCGATTGTTCTTAATCAAAATTCAATTTTCGAATAAACTCTTTGCATTAATGACTTGAATTGAAGTACGTACTCACCAATGAAATGAAACTCACTCAAATCGAATATGTACTTTGAATCTAATCTACCTATGTTAAATACCAAATTTGATTGATTGTTCTTATTAAATAAAATAAAATGAATGTTTGTAATAGGTAACTAAAATATAGGTATTATTAAAAATTAAAATTTGTATAAAAAAATTACAATAGATTTGTAGAATACATGCAATGCGAGATGTTTGGAAACTGAATGTACTGAGACTGAATATATGGAACGCGGGAGAGGGGAAGGTGACGCGGGAGAGGGTGTTCATGAGAAGATGGTGGTAGAGGGGAGTGGGAGAGGGGACAGGAAAGGCGGGGAAGGTGGAAGGGTAACAGTGAGAAGTGGACACGGCAGGGGAAGGAGAAACGGAAGGGGAAAGGGACGATTGGGAAAAGATGGGATAAACAATTTCTTAATTAAAGTGGCATCGCAACGCATTCCGGAAACTCACAAGTTCTTTATGCAATTAGAATGGCATCATTTGCCGTACGCAATTTTTACCTCTTTTGGTTGTTTAACTCCTACAACATGAGTTTTTTTTTACATGTTTTACAATGTGATCTTTGGGGATGCTGTGTGGTGGGTTTTTTTTTAGGAAAGGGAGGAAAGGAAGTTCTGGAAAAGAAAAAAGTAAGAAAAAGCCTGCTGGATAGGTTGAAAGGTCTCCCTCAATCAGTCTCTCCCGATCCGGCCTGCCACGCAGTTGGTGGGCTGACGCATCTTCCACCAGGATCCGGAAAAATAGACTAGGAGCCAAGATAGGTAAACCCTACTTCATCTTAATAATAATGTGGTGAAGGTATGTCTTGTTGTATGAAAGAGACATGCGTGTATGAGTGAGACAGCATGAGTAACGTATAAAAGGTTGTGAATGTTGTCCATTCGTTCTCTTTGCATTCAGGCTCCCTACGAAGCATCATTGTACCAATCTCGGAATAAACAATAATAGTCTACCCACGTATTATTATTGCAATCCCACTGAGATCACCATCAAGAGAAATCTGGATCCACCACAAGGAGTCCAGAAGTAATGTATATAACCGGCCACGGTTATGGACACGCGACAGCGTGAAGGCCTTCGCGGCCAGTTTCCAGTAAGTTGTTTCGCGTCAAAAGGCTCTCCCGTCCGATGGGTACACTCGGAACACTGAACATTTATTTTTTATCAATACCACTTATTTTATTTCAAATCTGGCATTCTAAGTTTTTAAACCATATTGAAATTTATAAAAAAAATTATAAATTTTATTTAGACTGTTGGTGTAGGCGTGAGATGAGATCTTGCAGATCTTAATGAAACGCGCGTGGACGAGTTGGTTATTTATTTGCACAATATAATACGTCTGTGTTATAAAGCTACGTGGTAGCTAATAGAGCTGTCGGAGATTAAGGAGAGCGAGCAGTGACATCCCTGTTTCTGCCGTCTCGCTCTTGCATATTTGAAAAGCAGGAGTACCACCAAAACCATTCTCACAATAAAGATATTGAAAATAATTAAAAAAAAATTTTAACTTAAAAAAATCGTACACAAAAACCTGCCAGGCTGCTGGTCGGCAGACCAAGAAATTCTTCAATGAGATAATCTAGACCAGCGTTTCCTAACCCTTTTCATCCATGGACCCCATAGTTACAAAAACTCTTTCAATAAACCAGAAGATACAGACGAGGGGGTAAAACCAAACTATGAAGGGGGAAGAGGGGAAAGATGACTGTGATTCGTTATACAATCAATCTGACAGTAAATAGGCATCTCGCATTACAATATCACCATTTAGTTCTTAAAAGCAAAATCTGCTTTGAATGAATAGACCTTTTTACATGGGAGCGCGAATTGCTTGCCACGATAATATCGTTGCGTGTGTTAGGGTAAACGGTGATTTTACGGGGTGGTTTGACATCACAAAAGGTGTCAAGCAAGGCTGCGTAATGTCACCATGGTTATTCAATCTATACATGGATAATTGTATGCAAGAATTGAAAGAGGTGGGATTGGGCGCGAAATTGAGTAATCTGAAAGTATGTTGCCTGTTGTATGCTGATGATGCGGTGCTGATTTCTAACACTATGGAAGATCTACAGTCTCTCGTATCTAGGATGAACGAAGTATGTATGAAAAATGAGCTAATGATGAATGTAAGTAGGTCTAAAGTCATGGTGTTTGAAAGGGAGAGTACGAAAACAGTATGCAACATAGTTGTGAATGATGAATATTTGGAGCAGGTGGATGAGTTTGTGTATCTGGGTAGTATGTTTGCGAGAGATGGGAAGGCTGAAAGAGATATTGAAAGAAGGGTGAATGCCGGTAACTCCATTAATGGTGAACTGAATGCCGTTGGCGCTAATAAAAAACTGTCAAAAAAAAGCGAAGCTAGCAGTCCACAATGGAGTCCTGGTACCTACCCTGATGTATGGCAGTGAGGCATGGAACTGGCAGAGGAAGGATGAAAGTAAACTGAATGCAGTTGAAATGAGATCCCTGAGACGTATGTGTGGTAAAACAATGTATGATCGTGTGAGAAATGTGGATATCCGCAAAGAATGTAAGGCTGATGTAAGCATAATGAGTGAGATTAAGAAAGGGACCCTCAGATGGTTTGGGCATGTAGAGCGAATGAACGAAGGAAGTAGTGTAAGAAGAATATACGACGCGAATGTGAATGGTAGAAGAAGTCGGGGACGCCCGAGGAAGACATGGCACGATCAAGTGAATCAGATACTTGAGTCGGGTCATGTTAAAAGTCAGAATAATAGAAGAGAATGTATGAGACGATGTATGAATGTGAGTGAGGCAAAGAGTGTGTGCCAAGACCGAGTTGTTTGGCGGTCCGTCCTCTCTGCCTACCCCTGCGTGGAAACGGCGTGATGGTTAGTTAGTTAGTTAGTCGATAAGTCAAGATAGATTAAATGCGCTATCGGCTTTAAGTATCTGGAAAGAGTTCATTCGAACTATCCCCGATTTTAATACAAGGGTGATTGAATTCTTCGCTCGGCAAAGGGATCGAAGAATTGATCTTATCTATAAATAAGTAAGATTCGTGCATTTACATAAATTATATACATTACGTTTTTGATGAAATCAGTGAACCGCCAAAAATTTAAGGCACCGGCCGCGCCTGCTTGTAAACCGGATTTACAAATGCACATGTTTATTATTTATTAGCGCAGACGTAAAATCACAGAATATTATTTTAATTCCAACTTTGAAAAAACAAATTAAATCATTTTCTCTTAGAATATATTATATTACCTTTATTATATTTTGTCAGAATTATTCTTCGCACGAGCAGTTCCAAATAAAAAATGACACTAATTTTCAAAGCAAATTGTGAATAGAATGAAGGAGTCAGCTCCCCACCGTCTGGAGCCGATGAGACAGACATTCCTAATTTACCGTTGGCGTGAACTTGCTGGAAGACAAATTTGCTCCGTGCAGACCAACAAAAGGTAAAAAACCATGCAAAAATAATAAAATAAAAAGCAATCTTTTGACCGCGAGATAACGCACTTTCTTTTCGTAAAATGTCTTTGCTCGGCCTTAACTCTATTTCCATCTCCACTCAACCAACATTTTGAGATGGAGCCGCCGAACAAACTGTTACTCGATCATCATCAGTATTGGAAACTCAGCTCATACTGCTGTTTATACTGTTCTTGAAACGCGAGATTCTATTGAACGAGTCACTCGCTACATGAGAATGGTTTCCTTCGCAATGAGAAAGATTTTACAACTTCATTGAGAACATAAGACTGGTTTCAACTTAAAACGGATTCTGCAAAAGCTTGAATTATTGATACACGCGGAACAAGCAAGTGGTTTTCTTCCGAATTTTCCAGCATTTTCTTATAAACTAAATTTTTATTATTTTACTCGGTATAAGAGAATAGTTTCCTTTGAAATTCGTCAGCAGAAGTTTTAACCTAATAGTGAATATGTGTGTGAGTCCCCGGCATTTATTTACAGCACTTAGAATACTCACAGGGTTTTTCTCCGATTTTTGCAGCATTGTGATCTGCAACTAGAACCTTTACTGTACTCGGAATATGATAATAATTATTCTCTTCAAAATGTATCAGGAGCTGAACCCGCAACTGGAATTCTATCTTGGCATTCGGAACACAAAACTGGTTTTAACTTACGAGTAAATCTGTATGCTAATCCCCAACTTTAATTAAAGTACACTCAGAACATGAAAATGGTTTTCATCCAATTTTTGCAGCACATAGTTTGCAACCAGAATTTAATTTAATGCACTTGGAATATAGAATGGTTTTCTTCAAAATGTCAGCAGATGAGTCTGCAAAGAGGCAATTTTATATTGCATTCTGAAACTAGACTGTTTTGAGTACAACTTTAAGAATCTGCTTACGAGTCTTTGAAAATGATCTTTGCAAAGTCCGTACACATCACGTCTGTTTGATATTGCGCATCCAATCCTCATGAGGAGATTGGTTACAGTTGATTTTTTAGGCCTGTGGCAGCATTTTAAAGGTTTGTTTGTGGAAGTACGTGATATAATGCCGTTTATCGAAATCTCGGATCACCGTTTAATTCTGGGGAATAATTGGAGAAAACGAACGTCTTATGGCTTCAACCAGAAACACTTCAAAGCCAAGACGCTGAAGAATGCAGGAAAGTAATATTTATCCAGAAAAAATATTATTATGCCTGCTCTTTAGTTGTTGAAACAGGTTTGTGGAACAATGTTGTAAGTTTACAATATCTCGAACGCACATGGTTTCATTTATTTTTTTTTTCCTTTTTTATTCTCAAATACATCAATGACATGTGAAAATGTATGTTAAGCGTAGATGACACAGTGCTAGTTTACAAGCTACTATCTGGGAAATTCACTATCTGTTAGTAAACTCGCCCAGTGTCATCGTGTCACTTGCTAACTAGCAGCAACTAGCAGATTGTTGACAATCTACTAAAAAAGGTTGAAAGGTCGTCAACTTGACTCGCCTACACGCTTGCTCCGCTTGCTCGTGGTTGGTTTATTTACGTTTCCAACATGACTTCCGATAAACAGCTGATTTCGACTGTCAAAAATCCTAAGAATTAGTTCACGCAGGCGTCGTTATTCTTGTTACTGGCGCTAAAAGCGACCTCAGTTTCCTACGCTTCTGAGCGAGTGGACAGTTTTGTGTGTCATCATGACAATCTCACTCGCCGATTTACCCGCTTTTAAAACTTAGTAGATAGTAGCTTGTAACTCGCCGTGTGTCATCGAGGCTTTAGAAGAGCTAGTTGCTTTCTGTAAGGTACGAAGAGGGTTCCATGAATTAATGTAAATGTTGTACGTTATTAACGTATTTTTTATAAAAAAGTTTTTTTTCTGAATTTGTAGTAAGTACTAAAATAAATGGTCGGAAATTTGGGTCTGGTTTTTTTGTATTAAGAAATTCCTTGAAAATTGTGCTTGATTTCCTAGGGGTCCATCACGGACATATGAATATAATATTGAATTCTGATGTATATGGGGTCCATGGATGAAAAGGGTTAGGAAACGCTGGTCTAGATTATCTCATTGAAGAATTTATTGGTCTGCCGACCAGCAGCCTGGCAGGTTTTTGTGTGCGATTTTTTTAAGTTTAAATTTTTTTAAATTATTTTCAATATCTTTATTGTGAGAATAGTTTTGGTGGTACTCCTGCTTTTCAAATGTGCAAGAGCGAGACGGCAGAAACAGGGATGTCACTGCTCGCTCTCCTTAATCTCCGACAGCTCTATTAGCTACCACGTAGCTTTATAACACAGACGTATTATATTGTGCAAATAAATAACCAACTCGTCCACGCGCGTTTCATTAAGATCTGCAAGATCTCATCTCACGCCTACACCAACAGTCTAAATAAAATATATAATTTTTTTTATAAATTTCAATGTGGTTTAAAAACTTAGAATGCCAGATTTGAAATAAAATAAGTGGTATTGATAAAAAATAAATGTTCAGTGTTCCGAGTGTACCCATCGGACGGGAGAGCCTTTTGACGCGAAACAACTTACTGGAAACTGGCCGCGAAGGCCAAGGCGAAGGCGAAGGCTGTCGCGTGTCCATAACCGTGGCCGGTTATATACATTACTTCTGGACTCCTTGTGGTGGATCCAGATTTCTCTTGATGGTGATCTCAGTGGGATTGCAATAATAATACGTGGGTAGACTATTACTGTTTATTCCGAGATTGGTACAATGATGCTTCGTAGGAAGCCTGAATGCAAAGGGAACGAATGGACAACATTCACAACCTTTTATACGTTACTCATGCTGTCTCACTCATACACGCATGTCTCTTTCATACAACCAGACATACCTTCACCACATTATTATTAAGATGAAGTAGGGTTTACCTATCTTGGCTCCTAGTCTATTTTTCCGGATCCTGGTGGAAGATGCGTCAGCCCACCAACTGCGTGGCAGGCCGGATCGGGAGAGACTGATTGAGGGAGACCTTTCAACCTATCCAGCAGGCCTTTTTCTTACCTTTTTCTTTTCCAGAACTTCCTTTCCTCCCTTTCCTAAAAAAAAAACCCGCCACACAGCATCCCCAAAGATCACATTGTAAAACATGTAAAAAAAAACTCATGTTGTAGGAGTTAAACAACCAAAAGAGGTAAAAATTGCGTACGGCAAATGATGCCATTCTAATTGCATAAAGAACTTGTGAGTTTCCGGAATGCGTTGCGATGCCACTTTAATTTAGAAATTGTTTATCCCATCTTTTCCCAATCGTCCCTTTCCCCTTCCGTTTCTCCTTCCCCTGCCGTGTCCACTTCTCACTGTTACCCTTCCACCTTCCCGGCCTTTCCTGCCCCCTCTCCCACTCCCCTCTACCACCATCTTCTCATGAACACCCTCTCCCGCGTCACCTTCCCCTCTCCCGCGTTCCATATATTCAGTCTCAGTACATTCAGTTTCCAAACATCTCGCATTGCATATATTCTACAAATCTATTGCAATTTTTTTATACAAATTTTAATTTTTAATAATACCTATATTTTAGATACCTATTACAAACATTCATTTTATTTTATTTAATAAGAACAATCAATCAAATTTGGTATTAAACATAGGTAGATTAGATTCAAAGTACATATACGATTTGAGTGAGTTTCATTTCATTGGTGAGTACGTACTTCAATTCAAGTCATTAATGCAAAGAGTTTATTCGAAATTTGAATTTTGATTAAGAACAATCGATGGTTTGCAAAATGCCATTCTCAATGTGTGACATGGTTGACAGTTTCCGTAAGAGTTTTTGTAACGATTAAAAAACTTCTCAGGTGTATTGTCATGTGGTTGTAATAATCCAGAAACCGGGTGAAATGCAGAATACGCCAATGTCAGGGAATTTAATAAAAATGCACTTTCTAGATGAGAAAAGTGTGTAGAAACTCATTAAAAAAAGAATTAATGTGCGGAAAGCAAAATTGAGGGAAATACAGCCGATCAAAGTTTTATAAAATTTCACTCGCAAACTGATACTATGACAGCCCGCCCGCCATCGTTATGTTGGTATCCCGGACCTGATACAAACAAGAGCCTAGATACAATTGTAGAATTGTAGCCGACTACATGGGATACTTGAGGCGCGTAATTATGAAAAACAGAATTAACAATATAATGTAAATAGGCACTGAAATGGAGAATCCCGCCAGACAAACCATTTAAAAACGTAGGCTGTTTCTTAATGTAAAGATAACATACACAAGCCCGCTAGAAAGGTTCGGTTAGGTTAGGTTAGGTTATGGGGGGGGGGGGGCGGGCAGATCCGGCGCTGGGTTAACATACACAAGCCCGCTAGAAAGGTTAGGTTAGGTTCGGTTAGGTTAGGTTAGGTTATGGGGGGGGGGGGGGGCAGATCCGGCGCTGGGTTAACATACACAAGCCTGAGCGATTTTAAGGTAGTATTTTGTTTAGTTTCATAATTACGCGCCTCAAGTATCCCATGTAGTCGGCTACAATTCTACAATTGTATCTAGTCCGTGATACCAACATAACGATGGCGGGCGGGCTGTCATAGTATCAGTTTGCGAGTGAAATTTTATAAAACTTTGATCGGCTGTATCTCCCTCAATTTTGCTTTCCGCACATTAATTCTTTTTTTAATGAGTTTCTACACACTTTTCTCATCTAGAAAGTGCATTTTTATTAAATTCCCTGACATTGGCGTATTCTGCATTCCTCCCCAGAAACCTTTACGAGGGCGGAAAGAAGGTATTTTGAAAGTTTCGAACATTTCCTACGCTTAATATAGCAATACATTACAACAAACAAACAAAAAATAAGAATCTACAAAACAAATAAAAAAAATATGACAATCTTCAATTATACATCTGCCCTGTAATGCTGTACAAAATGTTGTCTAAAAGAGGTAGCGCAACACGGCATAACACCCCAAATATAAATCACGATAATACTTTCGGCCTTGAAAATTTCAAATCAAGTGTAACACCCATTTATATATATATGACCAGCAATGGGACGGAATTAGCAGCCTAGCAGAAATAGAAGAAGAGGAGGGGTTTCCGGTTGCGATGGGAAGGAGCACATATTTATGGGAAGCAGAGTTACCGAAGCTCCCGATTTCGCGGGAGATCTCCCGATTTTTCACATCATCTCCCGATCTACCGGAATGGCATCAAAATCTCCCGATTTTTCAAAGTTCCCAGCGATTTGTCGTTTCTCGTCAATTGTTTGTATATGGTCCGCTCAAAAAGCAAATAATTGTCTGTGGTTAAAAAAAAAATATATTCCCCGGATTCGGGTATTGACCAGAATAATTATAAAATTCTGCAATCTAAGCATATCTCTATTATAGACCCCATACAAACCGATCATCGATCATTTATGAATTATGAGCTGGAAATTATAATTTATTATGTAACGGAGGGGTGTCAAAGTGGATTTTATTAAGGGCGATTTATAAGATTTCTTATTTTTTAATTCGGGTGTCATATTCGTGGTAAGTAGTTATTTTAAGAATCGATTGGAGATGTTCATCCGTAAACCTCGAGCGATGTTTGTTCTTATTTATTTTCAAAACGGAAACATCCGCTCGCTTAAATAGTTACTACCGAACACACACAGAATAAGTGCTGTATGCTTACTTATATTTGGATATAACAATTTGGGAGGCGGGAATGGGTACCGCCGCCCCGGGAACCTTTATTGGATAACCAACACCTCTGCCATAGGTCACCCCAAGTGGTTCGCTACGTTTGGTGATTTAGCAGGGGTGCCCGGGTTCATGGGATGAGGTTTGTCTAGGTCTGATGACCAGGACACACTAAACCCCAGATTCCTACCCACCCCTTACACCCTTTTCCTTCCCAGAACTCTCCTCTCCTTCTTTTCCCTTAAAAACCCCCCACACAGCATCCCCAAAGATGACATAGGCGCTCAGGGAAATTATTTTCCTCAGGGCCTCCTGTGTGGACTTCATGTAAAAAAAAATATATATTAACAACATATTTAAAGCAATTTTTTAGGTTAACATTTTGGCAAGGATTAAACTTCAAACATTCATTAAAAAGGGTTTTTTTCCCCTGTGAGCACGGCTTGCGGAATTTTAAATGTTCCGTTTGAGAACATGAATAGTTGCAATCGGAATATGAAAAAGGTTATTTTCACTGTGAGACGGCTTGTGGGCTTCTAAATGTTCCTTTTGAGAAGATGAATAGTTGCAGTCGGAACATAAGAAAGGTTTTTCTCCACAGTGAGTCAGCATGTGGATTTTAAATTGTCACTTTCGAGAACATGAATAGTTGCAGACGGAACATGTAAAAGGTTTTCTCCACTGTGAGACGGCTTGTGGACTTTTAAATATTCCTTTTGAGAACGTGAATAGTTGCAGTCGGAACATGAAAATGGACTTTCCCCACTATGAGTTCACTTGTGAGTTTTTAAAGTCTCCTTTTTAGCACATAAATAATTGCAATCGGAACATACAAAAGGTTTTTTTCCACTGCGAGACGGCTTGTTGATGATATAAAAATTGACACTTTCGAGGACATGAATAGTTGCACTCGGAACATGTAAAAGGTTTTCTCCACTGTGAGACGGCTTGTAGATTTTAAATTGTCACTTTATAGAACATGAATAGTTGCAGTCGGAACATGTAAAAGGTTTTCTCCACTGTGAGACGGCTTGTGAACTTTTAAATGTTCCTTTTGAGAACATGGATAATTGCAATCGGAACATACAAAAGGTTTTTTTCCACATTGAATTGTGAATGTTAAATTGTGACTTTCAAGAACATGAATAGTTGCAGTCAGAACACGAAAAGGGTTTATCTCCACTATGACACTGCTTGTGGACTTTTAAATGTTCCTTTTAAGAAAAAGAATAGTTGCAGTTGGAACATGAAAATGTTTAATGGTTAAATTTTAATCTAATATAACTCCTAAGTATTTCATAACAGTAATAATTTCAATAACAATTTTAATATGGTCCATGCACCTTCTTTTTGTTTTTGATGATTAGACTGAGATATTAGTAGGTATTTCGATAAAGGATTACTAAACAGTGTATCGTTATCAAGTTTCTGTCGCCAGGTGAGAGGTGTTTTGAAAAAGCCCATGAGGTGGTTTATTGGTTCCTTAATAAAATTAAAATTCTTACTTATCGATTAAAAGATTGTTACTTATATGAATGTCGTTCACTTTTAAAAAAAAGTAGGTATTAAATGAATTTGGCGTCTCGTTAAGTGACGGGTGACAGTCCAAGGTCGAAGTTTCACAAAAATTCGTGCTGAGTTGCCAGACGTGAAATAAGTCCAGGTAAAATTGCGTTATTCCATAGGCAACATCTACAGTAATCGGATTAACGGCGCTGCTTGTGGGTTTTTCGTTTGTTGTTAAGGTTCTGCTTCGCAATAATAAAAGGGATTCGAATTATTGACAAGGGAGAAGTTTTACTAAAATAATTCTAGTCATCTCCCGATTTCTTCAAATTTCTCCCGATTTTTAGGCGAAAATTTTCCCGATATTGAAGTTTTGGTTTCGGTAACGCTGATGGGAAGGAGAGTTCCGTTTATGGAGGGAGAGAAAAAGAGAACTGAACCGCTAGTTATGTCAAATTGTGTTGAAATCATCAATAAACCGTGATATACAGATTACAGACTATTATTTGACATTTTCCTGCACACCAAGTTATTTAATGTTACACAAGTTATGAAATATTGGAGTGATCGAACTGCTCGGTCCTTGATGTTATCTATTGAGACAGATAAGGAAGATAAGATTAAGCAGGTGCTATTGATAGCAATTGATAAGCTAGTGACAGACTACTGATACTGCAAATACCTTTTTTTTTTTTTTACAGTGAATACCGCACAAGAATCTCAACTGCTCCCGTCTGGAGCCAGTGAGACTATGGCATCCCCAATTGGGGTATGTTGTGAGGCTGAAGGTAGTGGGGAGGGGAAGGAGGTGGGGAGGGGAAGGAGGTGGGGAGGAGGAAGGTTGGGAAGTACCTGGCTATTCAGATCTGGTCACCAAACACGGCTAAAGCCATTTTCAAGCAACGTTTCAATTCTGAATGGTGGTCTTACACCAGGGCGGTACTAATAGTATCTTCCACTCTGGAACATGCCGCAAATATACTATATATTATTTTAAATGAATTAATTGTGAAATAACACAAATTAATCAAATAAAATTTATTTGCGCATGCCGGGTTCGAACCTGCGACCTCCGGATTATGAGTCAAGAGTCTTATCCACTGGACTACGGAGGTCGTCAATAACACTTTACTTATTATCAAGTATCTTTAAAACACCTCACACCTTGTGACTTTCTATTTTTTTCTTCTGCTTAACGACAAATTTAATTCTTCAGAATTCGTTATACCTGTGTCAAGCTGTGAATTATCTTGTGTGCAAAATTCAACCAAAACCTCACAATTGTCTGCCAATCAGTTCTTCCCAGTGTTGTAATAAAATATAAAATAATAATAAACTAAAGTGATTGACTTTGCTCCGTATCAATCAAGAATCATCAACTTCTTCCAGTAAGTCATTTTTAAACTAACTGATGCAATGGATTGTATTAATTTGCTGATAAGGAACTCAATAACTTCTAAACTAAGTACTAATTTATTTTATTTCCATTTAATATGTATGATGAGCTAACTATGTCATCTTTTCTTATCGCGGTACCTACGTCACCTCTTATGTCATATATATGTAGGTAGCAACAGCGCATTTTCCCTCAGCCGACTGTACAAATAAGCACGCCATCTTTTTTTATTCGGTGGCGCCAAAATTTATTTAATTATAATTTATTTATTTAAATAGTGTTTATGTTTATTTTTTAATTTATTCTGTATATTTAAAATTAATTTTATTTATTCTGTTTATTATATAAGTACTTTAATTTACACATTTTATTATTTTTAGTGTATTTAAATATTATTTTTTGTTATTTAAATGCACTTAAATAAAATAAGTTAAATTAAGTATATATTTTATTATCATTTCATGTTATTTTAATTTAACTTTTTTTTAATTTAATTTATTTAAAATTTCATTCATTTTAAATGTTATATTTATTTTATTTTATTGATTTTATTGATTGATTGGCCATTATTATTCATGTAAAAGTTTTAAAGTTTGTATTTTTTCTTCTCTTGTTTAACACAAAATATGGAACTGCAATCCTAAATAGGTTCTAGTTTGGGTTTGATTAGAAAAAAATAAAAAACTAGTAAAGGAAACTTTATTTCGCAATTTTCTTAAATTAATATTATTTGAGGAGCATAGTATTGTTTAGTAAACTGCGGATCAGGACTTATTATTTTACCTCTCAGGCCACGACCATATTCCGCCAGAAGGTCCGCTTTGCATTAAAATCCTGATAAATAGAATATTTGTGAACGCATCCGAAAACCAGAAACTGTTTTTGAAAGGTGATGAAATACACGTTAAAATTTTATTATTGGAAATAACCAAGTAATTTTACAAATATAAAATTTTATTATTGGAAATAACGAAGTAATTTTACAAATAAAATTTTATTATTGGAAATAACCAAGTGGTTTTACAAATATAAAATTTTTGAATACAAACATTAAAAAGTTTTAAAAATGGCTTACCCAACATATTTTCTAATCAAAGTTACTGATAATGAAAAAAAAGTGTACATATTTTATTACTTATTCAAATGTATTATAAACGTTATTTACCTATACTTAATGGTTTCATAAAGGTGTACATTTCAATTCTTTTGTGGCTAACTTAGATTTGAATATAGAGCGTGGTGTTTTCTCATTCCAATACCGTTTATATTTCTCACTATGATAGTTAACCACTTGAGCGACAGCGCGATTTTTAACTTTTTCCTCCGATTTCTCGTGATTTTTGGTGACCATTTTGAATATTTTCCGCCGACATAAAAAAAAATCCTACCTTTGTATTTTAAAGTGGAAAAATTGTAATGCATCTTGTGAAAATTTGCCTTAAACTGGCAGCAAAGCAATCGGAGGTATTTTAAACGGTGCCTTATTGTGGCAAAAAGCGCTCCAGTGGTTAAGGAAGGCAAAATGAATCCTATGAGACCTATATGAGTTTGTTCTGAAAGCAAACAAATTAGCCTCAGGGATTGAAATATTTGAATAGCGATTTGAAATGTATGCCACAATACCAACTCTGTCTATTGTTGTCCTTCTTGCAGAATCAGCTCCAGAAAGTCCATCTCACATCTTCCCAACATGCAGGCCGACAAGAACTTGGTTTATATCCCAGATAACTGGCGGAAAAGCCTGGAATCCTTCCATCGCATTGCTGACAACAGAACCAAACTCGCGATGGAACCGTTTCCTAATAATAGAGTGTTGGCAGCTTTGGCAAATTTAGCTTACTCGGATTGTTCTGGGAAGCTAGACCTGCCTGAAGGATGGCTTCTACTCACCACGGCACAGAACAACTCCCGGAGTAATGGATACTTCGGCTGTGCCTGTTGGAGCCCGACACAGCAGCAAGTGGTCCTAGCTCACAGGGGAACAGACCCCACGTGTTGGGGAGCAATCTTAACAGATGGGATTGGTGTCGTTTGCAACATGAACACCCCCCACATGAATTCGGCTGTTTCATTTGCAGATGACGTCAAGCGAGCAATTCTGGATGTAAACGAAGAATATGGCAGTCGGTTTGTTATGTCCTTTACAGGCCACTCACTCGGAGCATGGCTGGCCGGAATCACCACCATGACGGTCAAATACCTCAAAAGGTCAAACTCTGGCTTTTGCAATATCGCCCGCCCTGATGAAGGCCTCCACGCCCATACTTTGGCACTGGACAGCCCTGGGGTCGAAGATATGCTCATCAAAATAAGCAGGGATTATAGTGTTCGATATGATCAATCGATGTATACCAAAGAATTGGACATAACAACCTACTTTTCCGCTCCAAACTTGGTGAACACCAGTGGGTATCACACAGGTCAGCTACATCAGTTTCATATCAAACGTGACGCTCTCCCCAGCGACTCCGATCCGCCCAACCTACTTACCTACTGCGATACAGTCACACATGGTGTAGGCGTTTTCATCAAAGCTTTTGATGATGCGAAGGATACATTTGACGTACTGAACTGGCCTCAAGGATGGGACGAGCGCAAACATTACCACGAGTTGGAAAAGTTCACCAATTCCTACATCTTGCAAGCTCCTCCTGAGAGCTCTAGTGGCAGCCACGAGAGCATAGAGATAGTTGCTGAACAAAATGCTGAGAGAATATACTCAGAAGAAAAACGAATCTTGAAGTACAGCACTGTTCAATCGTTGGGAAAAATTTGCCATCTTGGAGTGTTTTCCACAGAAGAGTTTAACCTCATTGAAAGTTGGAGCTTGTTTCAAAGTAATCCACTAATTGAACTAACCGAAATTAAAGCATTCACATCTAAACAAATGCTGGACACACTAGAATTCCCAGAATTTAAGATAAAAACTAGAAAAAATTCGATCATCTCCGGTTCAAAGGATGATTTGAGAAAGGTGATTGGACAAACCAAACAATTATTACGCTGGTTTCCTGGGATCATTGATGCTATCAAAATCCAGAGTGAGAGTATAAAGTCAGCTCCCTTATACTCGGCTGGTCAGGCATACCTCCGCACCTTACCCAATGTACTAGACTGTGAGGACACCTTGGGGCTGGAGTCATTCTTAAGGTGCGATTCCGTGCCACGCGGCAGTCGGCAGACGGCGACAGCAGACGGCGACTGCAGTGCCGCCGACGGCAGACGGCACTACTTAACTCTATGCACTTGTATTGGACCGTTTCCGACACACCACTACAAGTGCCGCGCGGCACTTGCCGTCGATGACTGACGCGTGGCGGCAGACGGCACTCGGGTGCAAACATAGTACTGCCGTACTGCCGTCGACTTCAGACACAATGGACGTGTTGACAGACGGAGAAAGCGAGAGTCTTATTAATTTGGTGTCTAAAAATCCGTGCTTATTTGATTGCAAGAATGTTCATTATAAAGATCAAAGGATAAGAGAAAACGTTTGGAAAGAAATCGCTCAAGATCTCAATTTTATTTAAACGACAATAACTTCTGAAAATGTCTTCACTCTCATTTAGATGTCTCTTTATCAAAGTTTCATAAGCGCCTTCTTCCAATCTATTTAAGTACATTGGCAGTATAGGCTTTCTACTTGAATAATAATACAATAATAAATCATCGTCGTCTTCTTCTTCTTGCAATAACACTTGCAGCATTTTATTATTCATAATTTTAAATGGAAGACACAACCGTCGGCAGTACGTAGCGGACGCAACTGCAGTGCCGTCAATGCCGTCGACTTTGGAACCTGCGCATTAGTGCCGCCTGCCGTCGGCGGCACTGCAGTCGCCGTCTGCTGTCGCCGTCTGCCGACTGCCGCGTGGCACGGAATCGCACCTTTAGAATCTTCTAAGCGTGTTTTGCAAATAATTGTGACAAGTGATTTTGACTTTGAAGCTGCCAGATTGTGCAATATCTTAACATCTTTGGACATAAAAGACTACACACATCCAAACTGTCATACAATATTAAATTGGAACGATATGCATAATATAGCTATAGATTTGAAAGGTTTGAACAAGCGCGACGTTACCAATAATAACTTGTGCATTCTTAATTTTCCACCTTTAACTGATACTAACCAACCTCAAATACCTCCAGACTGCGATCTAATGAGAACCATATTGCTGAATTTAACATTATTTAACCACAAGAAGCTTGCGATCATTCGATCTCAGTCAATTGGTGAACAATTATATGACGAATTTAACCTAACTGTTGAAACAAAGACTTTAAAAACATTTGAATTAGAAGGCCTAACTCCTTCCTCTAGAGAAAAAATATTCTCCAGAGATGCAATTACAATAGGTGAAGAAACCCTAAGCCTCGAAGTTATACTGGGAAAGGACTGTAAAACTCCCAATGAAAAAATAAATCAATTGATATCACCCTTATTGAAGGACCTCGCGATGGGCAACCTGTGTATAGAAAAAATCCCCAACACCCTCCCCCGGCTTTGTGAACAAAGTGCTCTCTATTCCAAAGGGAATAAGCTAGTGGACAGACAGAGGCTTACCGCATTACTGGAGAGGAGTGGGGCTGATGGACCGCTGCTGGTGATCAGCGATCCAGAGCGGCTCAGTCAGGATTACTGGGGGGAGGTGGGGGAAGGTGTGAAAGGGAGAATCTACACCACTGAAGAAGATGGGCAGGACATGTTTTTGGAAAAATGTCGGGAGGGTTCAGCTCGACTAATTTACTTTTTCCATTTATCCGCTGAAGGCTTCACCCTGAATGAAGTTTTCAATACAAGTGTGTACCTGCCCAGGAAGTTCCACAGTCGACTAACTCTTGAATCCATAAATGAATTCGTTCAGTACAAGGAAGATACAAAGGATTTATTTGTATTCAACAATGTTGAAGATAAAAAATCGTTTATACAAACCTTTGGCTTAACTGGGGAAGCTGAGGACGCATTTACAAAAAACAGTCAATTTATAATAAGATCTCCTTCTCAAGAATTGAGTGTCGAAGACAAAAAAAAGGAGGAATCATTTAGTAAACATTATTTTGTTATGTTGGAGATTAGAGGCAACCCGTGTCTGGTGTGGAAATACTCCAAGGGCTCGTTGGATGGCCTGCGCCCCTTCATCACCAGGGGCTACAAGGACCCCATCAAGGAAAAGGACTTCTGCGTCAGGAGGAAGAAGCATACCATCATCGCGGATGATCCTGGTATGGGGAAGACCACCATACTAACGCGCATGTCAGAGCTCATCCCAGAGTCATGGGTATTAAGAATTGACCACAAGAATTTGGCAGACTTAAAATTACCTTCGAGACTTGACATGAAATCTGTCATCAAATTTTTGATTCACGCATCGAGTTTACCTACCGATAAAAAAATAGTGAGCAGTCTATTAGAATATTGCCTACAATCAGACAATTCGAGGCAGGTTTGTGTTTTGGTGGATGCTTTTGATGAAATGTTTGAGGAAAACAAAGTTAAAATGGCGGAGCTCCTGAAATATTTAAAAACTGCTACAACCTGTCAAACAGTAGTCACCACACGGAAATACCAACAAAATTGGCTTGAAAACGATTTGGAAGAATTTGCGGTAGAACTGGAAAAAATTACAGAAGAAGAGCAGGAGGATTATTTGGTGAACTTCTGGCTTCCTCACCTGGCCTTAGTACGCCCAGAGCACGGAGAGCTGGAGAAGGCGAGGCTGCATGAATTTGCCAGAGAGCTGCGGGAGGAGGTGATGATAGTGCTGAGGGAAGACTTGGCCAGCTTCATGGGCATCCCGCTGCAGATCCGTATGCTGGCAGAAGTGTTCCTCCAGCAGGCCATACTGTCTGTGGTGTCTCCTGAACAAGTCAATAACTTACGCAAAATCACCAATCTGTTTGACTTGTATGGACAGTTCATTGAAGTCAAGAAAAATATATATTTTGAGCAAAAGACTAATATCTACAAGCTCCTTCCACCTACCCTCCAAAAAGCTATGTTTAAAGATGTGATGGAAAAGCATTGTGTCTTGGCTTTCCAGACCATCGACCCGACATTCGCCACAGAATATTTCACAAACATTAAACTATCTGACCTGAAGACCGAAGAAGTGAAAGACATAAGTAGTCTCGGGCTGTTAAAGTATAAAACTGATGGAACTTTCCATTTTGTTCACCGGACGTTCCAAGAATACTTTTGTGCTGATTTCTTTGTTCGATGGCTCCGACAGGGAAAAAACAGTGAAGAAGAAAACACACTGATTAAAAATGAATTTTGTAAATTTTTGCTCAAGCCAGACTATAGAATAATCAGAAAGTTCATCGAGACACAGCTTGAAACAACGCCAATTTCTGACGAAGAACTGGAAAATCACCCGATAATTTTCCAACGTTGGTCTGAACATCGTCAGCTATTCTACCACGATGATCACCAGACTCCATTGCATATAGCAGCTAAAGAACAGAATGCACGCATTGTTGGAGTTCTTTTTAGTGGCCCGCCCAGCAGGACATCTGATGGAGGCTACATTTCTTTAATGATGAAAAGAGACAAGGACAGGAGGACTGTGCTGAATATAGCATTGGAGAACGAAAATACTACTATTGTAAAACAAATAACTGAAAATGTAAAGAATTGCTTATACGACTCAATAGTAAAAGTTATGCTTGCTACTTTCATAGACAAGGAAGTCGAAAACATCCAAAGATTATATTTTGAAGAATATTTTTTAAATACACCCCATTTAACTGGCGTAAACCAGGCCTTGGAAAGAACACGTCAAATAAGAGAAATTATATTGCCATTTATTGCGGCAGTGAGATGTGATGACTATGAGACTGTGCTAAAGATCTTCAGTGACCTGGAAAGTGATACAGAGCGGGCATCCTTATTGATTGCTGCTGATCATCAGGGAGATACTGCCATCAATCTCGCAACGAGTAAACAAAATCATACATTATTTAAATTATTTGCAAAACAAGGAGTTTGTGTATCGCATGATATATATTGGTATACTCCTTTGCATTGTGCAGCGGAGCGAGGATATTTAAAAATTGTTCATTTTTTATTAAATCAATCTGAAGAAACATATGAACAGATAAACGATGGAAAAGAGAAAATTTTCGAAAACCGTGATATCACGTTAAAGTATGAAAATAATTACATTTTAAATTCTCAAGAAATGTTGGCTGATATTAACTCAACTATCGTTGGTAGTACCGCCTTGATGATGACTGCACAGAATGGACACCACGAGGTGACACGCTTGCTGCTAGACTCTGGAGCAGATATTGACTCTGCAAATAGTGATGGTATTACTGCCATGATGATGGCCGCAGAGAATGGACACCACGAGGTGACACGCATGCTGCTAGAGTCCGGAGCCGATATTAACTCTGCAAATAGTGATGGTATTAATGCCATGATGATGGCTGCAGAGAATGGACACCTCGAGGTGACACGCATGCTGCTAGAGTCCGGGGCTGATATTAACTCTGAAAATAGTTCTGGTGATACTGCCATGATGATGGCTGCATGGTATGGAGACCTCGAGGTGACGCGCTTGCTGCTAGAGTCCAAGGCAGAAATAAACCATCAGAACAGGTGCGGTGACACAGCTTTGTCTGAGGCAGCATTCTATGGACGTCTGAATATTGTGAAGTTACTTCTGCAGTTCAACGCCAATACATCATTGCAGAACCAGAATGGGTGCACGGCTCTCTCCATGGCGGAAGAAAGGGGTCACCAAGAGATTTTTGATCTTCTCCGTGACCACCAGGAAGCCATATCCACTGAGCACCTATAGAAGTACACCACCATCAGCTGAACTTCAATTATCACAACTGTTTATGGACTAATTCCACATAATTATATCTATAATTATAAAGTGTTACATGTTCCGTTCTAAAAAGTGAATAAAAAATATATAACACAAGTATTCTAAATAAAAATAAGATTAAAATACAAAAATGATCTGCTTACAACCACCACTGAAAATATTAAAAGTGTGCGTAAATTCTACAGTAAAAGTACACCTTAATGATTCCAAAGTGAATTCAAAAAGTTTTTATTAAGTTGATATTATGTATGAATAATAATATTACAGACTTTAAACTAAGTAAACTAAAAACAATATTCTTATAAAAATTCATCAACGTAAATATAATAAAACAGTAATAATAAAAATAAGATTTCTTTCAACGAATTATAAATTTAAATAATTATTGCAACTTTGTGCATCGTAAGAAATAAAATTAAATATTTAATTAGTTTATAATATAAGTGTCTACCAATGTCAACTATATGTTTTATCTATACATCTGTAATAACATATAAAAAAACGTCATCCCAAAAGTTCAACTAGTTCAGTTCATAACAGTAGTGTATGCGTCCACAATGGCCACAATTCACGTTTGTCTCTGGACATCTCTTGCTAGAATTAACGCCCCCAATGTATCCTCAATCCACGTCTGCCTCTGGTCATCTCTTGCGAGAATTAACGCCCCGAATGTATCCACAATCCACGTCTGCCTCTGGTCATCTCTTGCAAGAATTAACGCCCCGAATGTATCCACAATCCACGTCTGCCCCTGGTCATCTCTTGCGACAATTAACGCCCCGAATGTATCCAAGATCCACGTATGCCTCTGGTCATCTCTTGCGAGAATTAACGACCCGAATATATCCACAATCCACGTCAGCCTATGGTCATCTCTTGCGAGAATTAACGACCCAAATATATCCACGTCTGCCTCCGGTCATCTCTTGCAAAAATTAACGCCCCGAATGTATCCACAATCCACGTCTGCTTCTGGTCATCTCTTGCGAGAATTAATGCCCCGGATGTATCCACAATCCACGTCAGCCTCTGGTCATCTCTTGCGAGAATTAACGACCCGAATATATCCACAATCCACGTCTGCCTCTGGTCATCTCTTGCGAGAATTAACGCCCCGAATGTATCGACAATCCATGTCTGCCTCTGGTCATCTCTTGCGAGAATTAACGCCCCGAATGTATCCACAATCCACGTCAGCCTCTGGTCATCTCTTGCGAGAATTAACGACCCGAATATATCCACAATCCACGTCTGCCTCTGGTCATCTCTTGCGAGAATTAACGCCCCGAATGTATCCACAATCCACGTCAGCCTCTGGTCATCTCTTGCGAGAATTAACGACCTGAATATATCTACAATCCACGTCTGCCTCTGGTCATCTCTTGCAAGAATTAACGCCCCGAATGTATCCACAATTATGACATGTCTGACACATTTCGTCACATAAATATTGCAGAATTTTTTAAAGCACCCAACAAAAAAATAATTACAAGATCTTCTCTTAATTCACCTGGCCCACAAAATAAATAATGTTTCCAAAGTTATTCTCCGAGAATTAAAACGACTCTATGCTGAACCACTGGCGATAAGTCAGGCCAAGAAAAATGACCTTCTGAAACTGTGTCAAAGGGGAATAATCCCTGAAGAATTACATAGATGGTACAATGGACTCCGCACTAATATCGATCTGAAGGATCGAGTTCCGGAGCCCGCTAATGATGAATGTGAGCTTGAAGATAATGGTACTCAAGAATAATTCATTCTTTCCTTAATAAATGATACCTTTAAACCTTAATTAATGTTACCTTGTTAATTTAACGTTTTCTTGAGCATTAAATTCAAAGTATGCTTATATAATGGCTTATATTGTGTACTGATAAAACCAGTTAAAATCCCACCATTTAATCTTTACAAATTTTTTTTGGGGTTAAACAATTTATTAAGTTAAAATGATTTATGAAAATTATAAGTTAATTAAACTATAAATATAATCATGACTTTTACACAGTCAAACTTTCAAATTGATTTTTCTCAAAATTGTCAGTCATGCACTTAGTGGGTTTTATTAGTATACCGACGATATGTTGTGTCTGTATGTTGCTTCAGTGAAATGTTTTGTAAATTTTTTCTTCATATATTGTATCTGCATATTGGGTTGGGTTGGGTTTAAGTTTTCAAAAGTATCAATTGGCGATTCCTTAATGAGTTTTGATAACTCATAGGAGTGCAACTTCGTTGTATGTTTTATTTAATAACAAAAAAATAATAATAAAAATATGTATGACCTACTTTGTATAAGATATTGCTAATAACTGTTTTTTTTATTTACCTGTTCATTTAAAAATATAAATGTAATAAATGATTTTTGATTTATTTTTGACAATACATGTTTTTTATTCATTGCATGAATACTTTTTTTTCGTTGGATATGTTTTGAGATTTTTATTTTTTTATTTTTGGGGTGTTATGTTGTGATGCGCTACCGCATTTTTAATCTGACGTTTTGGTCAGCATGGCAGTGTCCATCATCAGGGCAAAGATTTTGGTGAAGTGTGTGCTTATGAATGTATTTAGATGTGATGCCTTGTTACAAGTTCCAATCCTCTACGAGCTGGTATTACAGTATGATTTAAAATAGTTTTCTGCATATAGTTTTGGTGTAGTCATACCTAAATTCCCATACAATGACTTTACGGTGACGTCATGACACGACGAACAGTGAAATGTCACATAATTACATAATAATTTCACTGTTGGTTCAAGTCCTGCTGAAAGCAATTCCTCTCAAGGCCTGCCATCTTTGAGGATGCTGTGTGGAGATTTTTTAAAATAAAATGAAGGTGAGGAAGGTCTGTGAAGGAAAAGGTATGATGGGTGCGTAGGAATCTGGGGGTCAGTGTCTCCAAAAGTGACTGATTGAATCCATCCTTCCCACTGCGGTGCAAGGCATTGGGTCGAGAGAGTCCTGCTGGAGAGGTAAAAAGATCTCCCTCAACCAGTCTCTTCAAATCCGGCCCGCCACACAGCAGGTAGGCAGACACAACCGCCACCCTATGAACCCGGGCACCCCATTGTAAATGGAAAAAATGAAACTAGTTATGTTTTTTGTAACATTTAATATTAAAAATACAGTAATCATACAATTTTTAAGAGTTTTAAATAAAAAAAGTCGTTAAGGCAATAAAAACTAGAATTTACCTGGAATTTATGTTGAATTGGAAAAACGTTGTATATTAAAATTTCACACAACATTATTCCACAAAATGTTTTTTTTTTTTTATTTTACTCTTTTTTTTTTTTACAGTAAATACCGCACAAGAATCTCAACTGCTCCCGTCTGGAGCCAGTGAGACTATGGCATCCCCAATTGGGGTATGTTGTGAGGCTGAAGGTAGTGGTGAGGGGAAGGAGGTGGGGAAGAGGAAGGACTCTTTGTGCCTTACAGAAAGCAATCTACTCTTCTAATATAAATGTACACATGTCATTGATGTATTTAAGCATTAAAACAAAAATGGTTGACCCAACAGTTGAACGGCCGGCAGTTGGCCCCCCAAAATGATATTTACTATAAAATTCTAATTTTTTGTTCATTATTTACCATTTTCAAACCTAAAATAAGCTCAATTTTTTGTACTTATGCTCTGGTGTACACAGTGCGTAGTCAAGCAGATTTTTCCTTGTTGCATTTCACTGAAAATATGTTATGCCTTAAGAGCGTTTAACCAGCCAGCGGCCGAAAATCCACATTTCGTCGAAAGTTGTTCTTACAATGAGAAAGATTCAATTATTCTCCGTACCAGCTTCTTAAAATTATAAATAAATATCGATTTTATTTCATTTCAAATTTGCTTTAATTTATACCTGAATAAAAATGCTGAAAGGCGTGTTGATAAAACTATTAAAATAATGTACTTTTTGCAATTATTTTTTGATCATAAGTATTTATCATTTTTCAATAATGTCTAAGTTAAATAAGAATGTTAAAAAAATCTGAAATATATTAGTTTGTAAGTGCGCAAAAACTACACAAACGGACCAATTTTCGTCAAGAAACACATTTACGTAAATGTATATTTTTAAATGATTTTATTTAAACTAAAATTAAAATTCTAAAACATACGATACCCAGATAATGTATGGATTTATTTCATTGCATGATTATATGATTTGAAATGGGTGTTGTATAATATAAAAAAATCTTTTTTTGAAAATTTAACAAATCTGCCAACGACCTATGGTATAATCTTATTTTACTAAAAATAAACATTTTTTCTCAAAATTTAAAACATGCGAATGCTAGATAAAAGAACAATCTTTCGAAATCCATTTATAATTTTTTGTGGAAAAGAGTCAATACGTCTAAAATCTGATTTAAAAATGACATATTTCTGGTTTTCTCTGGTACCCTAATACCCTCTTAACAACCCTGTAAACTTACACTCGTAATGCATCATACAACCATGTGAATATCTTTAATTTAGGTGTACAGTTTTAGGTCTTTATTTTTAAATAATTAGATCTTTCCCGCAAAACAAGAGTGTGATGTTGAGCGTACTGTAAATTGGCCTTAATTATTTATTTTCATAGGGAAGAACTTCAAACAATATTTTTAACAAAATAAATTAATGAACACGATAAATCTCTGAAAACGTGATTTCAGCTAGTCACATACAAAAAAGTGATCTTATATCTCTCGCCTCTCTTAGCTTTAACCAAAATAGCGGTAAAAATTAAATGTGGGAATAGTTAACCTGCCTTGAAAATATTGATTCTGTCAAGTAATACAATGGGTCAGGGATAGAAAGTCGGCTATTTGTGAATACCGTTCCGCTCAAGTGGTGTCCAGGAGCATCGATAGAATGTGGCTTGGTTGAGAGTACTGGTCCTCCCATAAGGTATCTAGACATCGATTGAATGTGGCTTGGTTGAGAGTACTGATCCTCCCATAAGGTATCTAGACATCGATTGAATGTGGCTTGGTTGAGGGTACTTTTTTTTCTTCTTTTTTTAAGAACGGAGACGGTTTACATCCATACCTATAGTTCCCGTGACAACTTAGGCCATAGACCCATTGTACTATCTCCTATTTTACCTCATTCCTTTGACAGTAAACCAGTCCCTTTTATAAATTTCACCAGGATTGTCATTGAAAATGAAGCTAAGTCTTCTGGTTCGACAATGTGTCTTCCCAGGTCTCATTTTCCTCTTCACTCCTCCTTGGTTCCATAAAGGCCCCACGAGGGAAGAGGGCTTCATCTCTCCTCTCCACTCCTTAGTTCCCCGAAGGCCCGAGAGTTCACCTCCCCTTGGTTCCCTAAAGGCCCCGCAAGGGAAGAGTCCACCCCACCTTGATTCCCCGAGGGACCCAGGAGGGAAGAGAATATTATCTCTCTAATTCACTCCTCCTTGGTTCCACAAAGGCCCCGCGCTGGAAGAGTGCCTTTCCCTTTGGTTCAAGGGGAGAGTTCATGAAGGTGGCCTCAGCTCACCTCTCCACGGTTTCTCCTCTTGGTTCCTTCTACGGCCCCAGGAAGGAAATCCACAGAGGTGGTCTTAGCACTCCTAGGTTCCCAAAAGGCCCCTAGTTTTCGAATGGTCCAATTTTTTTTTTGTCCCACGAGTTACCAGGGTAATAGAAGGTCCACTCCAGCAGAACCCCGAGTGCTGGAGTAAGGTCTGATGAGGTCTTAGATGGCCTCATTTCTCCTCTTCACTTCTACATGGTTCCTTGAAGGCCCCACTTGAGAAGAGGACATCATCTCTCCGTTGAGGGTACTAGTCCCCTCAAGTAATTTCCAGAAGCAAAGGAAATGAACGGGTTTATTGAGTGTAGGTCTCTCTTCAATGATGCTCGAGAACAGAGATCTGCAGATGAAAGTGTTTGTGTTTACAAAAATGTAAGTTAATAAAAATATATTCAGTTAAGATTCTAACAGCCTAAAATATTTTATTTTACTGCAGATGACATATTCTTCAACTGACCTATTTAAATAAAGTGATAAGAAAGCAAATTTAAAAAAAAAAACAACAGTAAACCTGCCTTGGAAAAGTTGCTTCTGTCAAGTGATGACAGGGGCCAGAGATAAAATGTGGCTGCCTTGAGAGTGCTGGCAAGTTTGGTGCTGGTCCCCTCAAGTGACGTCGAGGACAGAGACGATCGGTGACAGGTATCTGTAGGTGAAGCAAATAATTATAACAAAATATAAACAAAAAATTGTACCCGTAATTTGAAATAAATGTCACTAGTAAAACATGCACCAAAACATCGCTGCAAAAGGCAGAGTCAATAACAAAAGTAAGTAATAACAAAATAAATCAATAACACATTGAAAACCTGTGTTTTAAGCTAGTTACAGGCGAGATTATGATATAGAATACATGTTATATGAGATTGAACTCATTATTTATTTAATTATTAACTCCTTTTTCGGCGGTTTTTTTATACAAATAGAATAAATTATACAATACTAGCTTTTTCCCGCGGCTTCGCTCGCATGGTATTAGGGGGATTCCCACTCCGCCTCCTACACCTTCCCTCTCCCCACTCCACTCCCCCCATCAACCCCCCTCCCCCTCCCCTCCCCCTCCACTTCCCCCTACCCTCATCCACCCCTCCCCCACCCCCTTCCTTCCCCCCCCCCCTCTCCCACCCCTAACCCCCTCCACTCCATCCTACTCCCCCTCCCCCTCCTCCACCGCCCTCCTCCACAACCTCTTCCCCCTCCTCTCTCCAACCTCTCGCATTCCACACATTCATTACCGGTACATTCAGTTTTCAAACAGCTCGCGTGCCACCTATTACAATTTTTCTGCGAATTTTATAATGCCGGAGCTCAACAGTAGTTTTATACAAAATAACAAACAAAAAAAGAATTTTTCAATTTGGTGGAGTCGTTCGGAAGTTATGCGCATAAGTACATACATTTCGACGATTCATTTTTAGAGATAGATATTAACTGCGACGCCAACAAAGTACTCTTTTTAGGGTGAATTTCCTAATTCAAAAAAAAACATCGTTTCCAAGGCGACAATTGGTTTGCTTTTTTTCTGACGTTTGCAATAAATCGATTTTGTCAGGGACAGAAAACGTATGATAAATTATTTCATAACGCCAGAGAATATTCATAACGCCAGAGCTTACCAATATATATAGCCTGTAGTACTCACAAATAATGTAGCTTTATATTAATGAAAGAATTTTCAAAATCCATTCAGTAGTTTTTGCGTGAAAGAGTAACAAACATACATCCAGACATCCATACATCCATACAAACTTTCGCCTTTATAATATTATAGTAGGATTATTAGTATACTCTCGCTCAACAAAAACGTACATAAACTAATTAACTACACTAACAACTTTTTTGCAAACATAGGCTCGAATTTAGCCAACAAAATAACCAAACCTCAACACTTTAACCCGAACATACACAAACACGTAAATCCACAAAGGATTAAATTTGCTCTAAAACAAATCACTAAACAAGACCTATCACTAATGTTATCTAAATTCAAACCAACATCTTCATCTGGTAGTGATGAAATCACAATGAAAACAATAAAATTCTTACAAGATGAAATTACCGAACCGATACTCTTTCTAATAAACAAATCTATCACGGAAAGCAGATTTCCATCTCAATTCAAAATAGGGACTATTACACCAATTTTTAAATCAGGAAATCGTAAAGATATCAATAACTACAGACCAATCACAATTCTAAACACATTATCTAAAATCTTAGAAATAACAGTTAAAACTCAACTCGTCGACTACCTAGAATCAAATAAACTATTATCACCAAAACAATTTGGTTTCAGAAAAAATCTAGGAACATCAAACGCCATAGCCTTAGTAATTGAATATATTAAAAATTCTCTAGACTCACATAAAAAATGCATTGGCATATTTCTCGACCTTTCTAAAGCCTTCGACACAATAAATCACACACATCTTTTTGAAAAACTAGAGAACATAGGGATTACTGATAAAGAACTGATATTTTTTAAAAGTTACATGGGAAATAGAAAGCAAACTGTGAAACTTAACAATATAACCAGTGAGTGTATTGATGTCAAATTCGGGGTGCCCCAAGGAAGTATTCTGGGTCCGATTCTGTTCCTTATTTACATTAATGACCTATGCCACATAGAATGTGAAGGAGAAATCATCAGTTTTGCGGATGATACTGTTCTCCTAATAAATGGGAATAATTGGACAGAAACATTTAAGAAAGCAGAAGACACACTTAATAGGATTAAAAAATGGCTAGACTACCATTCACTTACACTTAATGCTAACAAAACCAAATTCATTACTTTCAAAATAAAAAATAAGAAAAACTCTGAAGAAAACCTGAACTTGAAAATTCATAGCCCGCATCACTTAAATGAGAATTGTAATTGTCCCTCATTAGAAAACGTTGACCATATAACGTATCTGGGTCTAAAAATTGACCGAAACTTAAAATGGACCGAACACATTACCTATTTAAATAATAAAATTAAAAACCTAAGTTATTTTTTCAAATCTATCAGGAATGTCCTTATTAAAAAAGACTTAATCAAGATTTACATGGCCCTCTGCCAATCACTGTTAGAATACGGTATTATCGGATGGGGCAGTGCAAATAAAAACATACTAAATCCACTTATTAAAACTCAAAAAGCTATAATGAAAATTATACTGAAAGTTCCTGTAAGAACTAGCACTGACGAAATCTTCAACAATCTTAACATAATGTCAATTAAACAACTATATTCTAAAACTATACTCATTTACATTCATAAGTACAAAACCCAAGAAATAACAACTGACACGTACATTAGAAACACTAGATCTCATGGTCAAAAACATATCCAACAAGTAACTGCTAACACAACATTTGGGCAAAAAAGCTTCTTATATTATGGCATTAAACTCTACAATAAAATACCACTCTCACTCAAAAACCTCAACATTATAACATTTAAATTTCAAATAAAAAGCTGGATACTAAATATAGGGAGATCAGAAATAGAAAATATACTGAAATCAAATACAGACTAAAACCGAATCTAATGAACTGAATTATAAAAAAACACTATCTTATTTACTTTATAATTATTAAAAAAAAAATACTACATGATATATGTTATGTCCAATTCATATTATTCTTATAATTGAATTATAAAATGTAAATGAAATCCTCAGCACGGGAGATCCCAGTGAGGATATCATTATCTCTATTTGTTATTAAGAAATGAAGACAATAAATCATTATTATTATTATTATTATTATTATTCAATATTATACACCTCTGAACTGCCACATTAAAAAATCTCATTGATAAAATAAAATAATTTTAGTCTTTATTTTGTGATTATCTCAAGAACATCGTTATCAATGTTGTAATTAGAGATTACTGGATTTTTATTGGAGAAAATCTAACTAGATGATTGACGTTTAGAGATACCTTAAAAATTTGTTTTCATTGCACCAAATTGACAATTTATTGATATTATCTTGAAGAAAATTAGAGCAATATAATATTTTTAATAAATACTTCAAAAATGATTAGGTCATATTTCTCATTTGCGACTAGTTTAAAACAATTAAAGCCGTTGTTATTAAATATGAACATACCTAAACTTTAATGAACCTTCCTTGAAGAAGTTACTTCTGTCCAGTGACGTCATTAGCCAGGGGTCAAAAATGGCTGTATTGAGAATGCCGATCTTTTTATGTCAAGTCCTGGGACATCGATATAGTGTGGATGTTTTAAAGGATATTGGTCTCCTTAAGGGATATCCAGTGACATCGATAGAATATGGCTTGATTTAAAGTGCTGGTTTCCTCAAACGGTGTCCTTGTAAAAATGTCTGTTATTGAAAAAAAACGTAAATTAAAAATATTTTCAGAGGTGTTCTTAAGATTCTAACAGCCAAAAGTATTATGTTGTATTGCAGATGACATAAACGTCATCCGATGGACAGCGATGACAATCGTCATCGCTGCTTTTCTCCAAAACCATACTGAGCTTGAGGAAGACATGTTTTTAAAGCATAAAACCTGTAATAACAAATGCACCTAGCATAGTTTACAAAACAATAGTAAACCTACATTGAAAAAGTTCTGTCACTCGAAGACGGGCAGAGATAGAACGTGGCTTGGTTGAGAATGCTGTTCCTCTCAAGTAACTTCCAAGAACAGACAATGTATCTGTTTGTTGAGTGTAGGTCTCTCCTCGGTGATGCCCAGGAACAGAGATCTGTAGACGAAACAAATCACAACTAAGCTATTTAAAAATAATATTTGACTTGTGATTTAATTTCTAAGTTCTGCAGGTTTTATAAATCAAATGGTGTTTTGCAATAATTATTTTATCCAAACATTAACATGCAGATTTAATTAAAGGTTGTGAAATGCTATTGGAGTGTTTCTCTCCCCCATGGTAGTCGAGGGACAGAATACTTGAATTTAAAATGAATATAAATGAAGTTATGAAAGTATCAGACCTGATGATGGACTCTGCAAGGCAGTCTGAAGCGTTGGCTCAAATAGAGGAAGCGCTAAAATGTCTTTTCATTTAACAAAAAATAAAATAAAACCAAATTTTAAAACACAAGAACAAACAAGGTTTTAAAAACAATTGTAAACCTGCCTTGGAAAAGATGCTTCTGTCAAGCCATGACAAGGGCCAGAGATAAAATGTAGCAGCCTTGAGAGGGTTGGCAAAACGGCCTAGGGTGGTTTTGATGCTGGTCCCCCCAAGTGATGTCGAGGACAGACACAGAATTTAGCTGGCTTCATATTACTCCTCAATGATCGGTGACAGATACCTGTCAGTGAAAACAAAACGGTTAAAAAAACAGGCACATGTTTTTGAAATACATAACTCTGCAGACATGATGAAAGACTATTAGTAAAAAAATTACATCAGAACTAAATAATTGACTTCAAAAGAAAGAAGTGCAAACACGACTTACTCTTATAACAAATTAATAAATAAAGTACAAAAACGACTTCCATAACTGCGTAGATAAGTATATAATTAAACCAATTACCACAATAAAAACCTGTTCTTGAAGCTAGTCACATACGAAAAAAATTATTGTAATATATACCTGCATTATGCGTATTATGGTGTTATATCTCTCGTCCGTTGCAGGAATGGTCAGGGAGAGAAAGTGGCTGGCTCGAGAGGGCTGGTGCTCTCAAGTGATATGCATGACGGAGTAGGATTTTGTTTTGTTAAGTGTATTGTTCCCCAGTGATGGATGACAGGGTTCTGCAGATGAAAATAAATAAATATTTTAAACAGAAGGTACTTAAAGCAAAAATCGTGCACCGTGTTTGAAATACCTGTAGATCTACACAATATGAGACGAAATGCAATTATATAGTTAAAAGCTATTTTAAAAAACTTAAATTAAATATTGTTTTTAACAAGACCAAGTGAAAACAGGGCTCATAACCAATTAAACCCCTGAAATTAAAGAATAAAGCCCGTAATTAAAGACAAATACTTCAGTAAAATAAAACTCTTAATTTTATTTAAAAATAACTTGAGTGACCTGCCTTCGAAAAACTGCTAATGTGTACGAACAAAAACAAAGCGGGTTTCGGTTTTCTGATTAGTCGGCGCATGGGCGGCCGACTGGCGCAGGCGTGCTGACAAGAATGTTTGTATGTCAAGTTATCAGACCGAACATAGTCAAGGCAGGTTCAGATTTGCGTCCGCGCGAGGCGGCGCCGATAAGCTTTACCGGAATGAATTCTTAATTCCTGCTCGCTGGTGACGCCGGTCAGAAACTGATATCAAAATGAGCGACCTGTTAATTGCCGATGTTTTCAATCAATCGCTAATCTGGGATAAAAGAAATACATTCCACAGCACCAGCAATGTTGTTGATAAGTGATGGAATGAAATCAACAAGATAAAATTTTGAAATAACCTCAAATGTCACAAGTGTATTCCTTTCAGGCACGTACTTAACATATTATCGTGTTCTCTTGAGTTTTATTTCATATTTAAAGACACTAATTTCCAAATACAATTGTTTTATTCCTTAATTTCAAGAAAGGATTCTCCAAGAGTAAATAATCGTCGTCTACGAACTCGACATTTTGTAAAAACTGACAGCTGCTGTCAGGCTACCACGCAGGTAGCGCAAGTTTTATCCGCGTTCTGTTTGTCCACATCTCAGCGTCAACTGCCGCCGGTGGAACAGGGCACTGAACGCCGTTAATCTGAAAACCGAAACCCGCTTTGTTTTTGTTCGTACCCTTTGTCAAGTGAAGGCATGTGTCAGCGATAGAATATGGCTGACTTGAGAGTGCTGGTCCCCTCAAACGGCGTCCTGTGTTTGAAAAATAAAATGTTAAGTTGTAACAGCCAAAAGCATTATGTTGACATAAATATCAACCGATGGAGGTCGATGATAGTCGGCATTTCATCCAAAACCACACTGAACATTAGCAAAACCAGTAATAATTTTGTGAACGTAGCAGGTTTAAAAAAAAAACAATAATTGACGTACCTTGAAAAAGTGATCTCTTGAAGGCAGGGATCAGAGATAAAATGTGACTGGCTTGAGAGTGCTAGTTCCCTCAAATGGTGTCCAGGGATATCGATAGAATACGGCTTGGTTGAGAGTGCTGTTTCCCTCAAGTGATGTCAAGGACAGAGACAGAATGCAGCTGGCTTGAGCTCCCCATTGATCGGTGACAGGTATCTGTAAGTGAAACAAATTATTATTGCAAAATATAAAAATTAGTAACCGTGTTTGAAATTAATAACTCCGCAGGTATGATAAAATGCAATTAGTTAAAAACATTCACCTACACACCACTGCAAAAGGCAGAGGTCAAACACGGCTAAAAACAAAATAAATCAACAAACACAATGCAAACCTCTATTTTAAGCTAGTCACAGGCGAGATTATGATATTGATTTTACATACCAATAGTAAAAATTATACAATATTGTATACCAGGGTTGTTCGTAAAACGAGGTCTCCGACGTGCTGAGGTCGCGAGGAACAATTTTAGGCGCAATCCGGCAACACTAATTATTATTTTTTTATATTAATCTTTAACTTACAAATAATTGTCGAAGTTGCCTCTATAATCATGAAATATTGAAATCTATATTTCATAATTAAAAAGACAAATAAAGTAGCACACATCCATACTAGATATTTGATATAATTTTTTGTTACAAAAATAATTTTTTAATCATGGTTGGGTATTTTGGCCTCAAATCCAAAATTAAGATTTGTATTAAATGGGCAACATTTGTCCACCTTTGGGAACAACTCATATAGGTCTTGTAAAAATTGTGGTGTAGCTAGCATGGGTGGCACCAGGGTCGGATGTCACCTCCCGGGGCGTGGTGTCACCCCCCGGGGCGTGGTGTATGCGTCCCCGTTCCTCTCTCGTAACCCCTTCCCCTCCCGCGTTCCCTTTCCACCTTCCCCGCCTTCCTTCAGTTCTCTCCTGCTCCCTCTCCCACGTTACATATGTTTAGTCCCAGTACATTCAGTCACAGTGCCACCTATTACAATTTTTTTAATTCAAATTTTCATTTTTACAAAATATTTGTATTTGTAGAACAATCAATTATTATAAAAACAATCAATCACATTTGGTACCTAACATAGATACCTATTTAAAATATCTATAATTCTTGATTCCATTAAAATTATTATGTAATTACTTCAAATTAATTCATTAATTTAAAGATTTTTTTAAAATTGAATTTTTAAAAAACAACCATTGTTTTGCAAAATGCATTCTCAAATTTTTGACAGGTTCGCAAGAATTTTTGTAATGATAAAAAAACTTTTTAGATGTATTGTCCTTTGATTATATAAATGTCTAGATAGAGTGTTGCGCTGTAACTCCAAAAAAAGAACGGGCCAGATTTGAAACGCTTGTGTACGTGACACGCACACAAGTATAGGTAACTTATATTGTTAACGATAAGCGCTCAACGTCACTGTAGGCGTGATGAGTGATACCAGCTCCCGAGTATTTCCCATAAAAGTGGATAAAAAATATGTTTCGGTTTAGCAGGACCTATAATTCGTTTAATTTTGAATTCATTTAAGTAAGATAGTTTTATACATTTTTTTATTTTTTTTTTTATTTATTTTTTTTTTTTTGTACATACAATAATGACATTACATTTTTCAGATACATTTTTTTATATAACGTGATTCACCTTTTTTTAGAGCATGCTCGTGTAAAAAAGGTGGAGCAGCGTGTGTGAAAAACTATTTAACATATTTTTTTAGAATTATAATATATACATATTTTGCTGGAGGCCAAGACCCGACCTAGGTTGTAGAGCCACAGATGATGATGATGATGACATATTTTTATATATTTTTATAAATTTTTATATATTTTTATATATATAATACATATACATATTCAAAACAAGATATATGAAGTAGAATAGAAAAAAAAGAAAAACAGTATAAAAAAGATGAAGAAGAGAAAGAGGAAGAGAGAAAAGAGAAAAGAATATAAAAGTAAATGGATTTCCAAAATCAATTGTCGAGAGACATTCTATTGTATTATTAAATTGAATTATTGTAATATGCTAATGATTTAGTGTTTTTATAGAACTTTTGAATTTTTTATAATTAATTTCCAATCTTAAGTTAAGGGGTAACTGGTTAAACCACTTGACTCCAATATATTTATAAAAATGTTGGGCTGTAGTGGTATTACAACGCGGTATAGTTATAGAGCCAAGAATACTTGGTCTTTTGCTGTTTGAAATAGATAATGAGTTATCATTGTTGAAACAATCTTTGTGGATTTGTAAAAGTGTAATTTTTTTATAAATATTGTGTAGTGAAAGGACTTTAAATTCTTGAAATAATCTTATGGTGGGGAAGTCATATGGTTTTTTTAGAATTATTTTTATTAATAATTTTTGGATGATTTCTAAAGGCATGAGAGAAGTTTTGAATGCACCACCCCAACCAAGAATTCCATATTGTAATACAGATTTGATCAGTGAGAAATAGATAGTTCTTAATAGTTTAAAATTTAAAATGTTTCGTATTCTAAGAAAAATGTACATTAATTTTCTTAATCTTTCTACTGTTGCATTGATTTGTATTTTCCACTTTAAATTGCTATCTATAATTACACCGAGGTATTTTATATTAGTTTTAACAGTGAGTACAGAGCAGTCAGGTTTACATAAATTTGTGTTTCTATTGCAATTGTATGAATGTATACTTATCTTTAAATTTTCAGGGAATGCATGTTTATTAATGGTGAACGGTATTACAAAGGTTTTTTTCCGTATTAAGTGACAGCAAGTTTGAGTCGAACCATTTTTTTAGGATGTTTAAGTCTAATTCTGCTGTTTTCTGGGTTTCATTCCAAGTTAAACCCTCAGTTAGAATTGCTGTGTCGTCTGCATATGAAATGAGTTTAGATTTGATGTTAAGTTTAAACATATTGTTGACATAAATGATAAAAAGAATTGGCCCCAGTACAGTTCCCTGCGGGATGCCAAAATTCGTGGTCTGAGAATCGCTCATAAGGCCCTTTAATTTAACAAATTGCTCTCTATTAAATAGATAATTTTCGATCCAAGTTAAAGCATTGTCAGTTATACCAATTTTCGTTAGTTTAGAGATAAGGTTAGAGTGCGATATACTGTCAAATGCTTTTCTTAAGTCAACAAATGTTCCAATACATTTTTTTTTACTATCTAAAGATTTATAAATTTTAGATGTTAAATCAACGATAGCATCTTGAGTGCTCAAATTTTCTCTAAAACCATATTGATGTGCATTTAATATATTATTTTCTTTCACAAATTTAAATATTTGTTTTTTTACAATTTTTTCAAATATTTTTGCAATGTTTGAAGTAAGAGAAATTGGCCTATAGTTACTGCTTAGACAGGGGTCCCCAGATTTAAAAATTGGGGTAATAATAGTTTTTTTGTAATTTAAGGGAAAGTTGCCATTAACAAAACTTGTATTTATGATGTGTGCCAAAGGTTTGCAAAGTGAGTCAGAATTACTTTTAAGTATTTCTACAGAAATATTGTCATAACCAGGGGAAGAATTTCCTTTTAATTCATTAATAGCATCTTTGATTTCATCAGAGTTAGTTCGTTGAAATTGTGTTAGTGTGCTACAAGGAATGAAAGGTGTTGGTAGATTATAATTATCTCTGTTTTTTATTTTAATTGCTAATTTTTCACCAACTGACCCAAAATAATTGTTTAAGATATTTGCACATTTCAATGGATCTGCGTTGACATTGTAAATTGTGTTATCAATATCTGAGATTTTATTTATATTTGAATTTTTAGGTTTTTTATTGATCATTTCATTAATAGTTTGCCACACCTTTTTATTATTGTTACCAGCAATATTGATTTTATCTTTATAGAAATCTTCTTTTGTTTTCCGGATTATGTAACATAATTTATTTCTAAAATTTTTAAAATATTCGCGTAGTTTATTGTTTTCAGGAAACTTTTTTAGCTCTTTATAAATTTTTTCTTTATGCCTAATTGATATGATAATTCCTTGTGTAATCCACGGTTTTAATTTTTTAAATTTAGTCTTTGGAAAGTTTGTTACAACGGAAGAGGAGGATTGGATATGCTTATTCAATGTCAATTCAAAATTCCGTGAACATAAATCAGTATTGTTAGACGATAGTACAGTTTCCCAATTTTCTTTTTCAAGATGTTGTTGTAATTTTTCATAATTAATTAGAATTTTTGGTAAGTTATAGCGACAATAATTATTCTTATTTATTTTATCAGTTTTAATAGCTACAATGCATGTATGATGGTCAGTAATATTATTTTTCCAAATAACAGATTTTATTTTATCTGTTTCATTAGTATTGCACCAAATATGGTCAATACAGGATGGCCTTTGTCCAAAACATTCTCTTGTATATTTTTTTATACATGGTTTGAAATTGAGTTCTGATAAAGTGTTAATATATTCAGTTTTTTCCTTATTATTGTTGTTTTCTAAATCATCGGATATGTCGATATTAATATCTCCTACAATAATTGCATTATGAAACCGGTTTGTATTTATAAAAGTTTTCAGGTTTTCGGTAAAATTACTAATGCTTGAGCTGTGAGTTCTATATAATGCAATTATATCATAAGAAATATTTTTTATATTGATTTGAATATGTAGACAATTAACAAGTTCGATAAATATTTCATTAACAGAAACATCGTTATAAATACATTTTACAAAAACAACTATTCCACCATTTTGATTAATGTTGTAAGATGTAACAAAGTATTTGTATCCCGGTAAATTATAAGTACTTGAGTTGGGACTAATTCTGGCTTCAGACAATACAATACAATCAGGTTTAAGGGCCAGCTCATTCAATTCTATTGTAAAATGATCAAAATTTTTATAGATGCTACGAATATTTAAGTGAAGGATTGTTAATGATTTAAGAGGGTCTATTTCAGATAGTGAGTTATTACATTCGAAACTGGATAGACAGATATTTTCTGAAACAATGAAAGATGAGTCTATATCTTCAAATAGTGAGTTAGACATGAAAGTATATTAGGTATATATTTAATAGAATATTGACATTGATATTGTTGCGTTTCAATAATTTGTTCCAAAAATTGCAGGGATTTACATGGATTTTTCGCAAATTTATAGCTATCGAAAATTGTTTGATAAACTGACCCATAATAATTGTATTCGATAGTATTAAAAATAACTTACAACAATAACGATGCGCTCGGATTACACTCACTTTTGCGAAATTAGTATAAAATGTATAGATTTGGTGTATATTATACCGGTGTAATAAAACTAACCCTTTGCGGGTGAGTTTATCAAAGTATTTCTTTAAAGTATTGTTTTTGTTATCGTTTGAATTGTAAATAATACTATACATCATTAATCGTAGTCAATGCGATCTCTCGCAATTTTCAGCATCTTGTTTCGATAGTTGCACAAAGTACTGTTGGCCGTGTGGTCTGTAGGGTTTTTTTCTCCATATTTAGTGTTTTGTCTGATGCAGTTTACACACGCTGGGGTTGTATTTTCTCTTTCCGGGCATTTTATAATGATATAAATGAAAAGAAAACCATTGTTAAAAGAGATTTATTTTCGTTTGATTATTTTTAAAAAATAAATAAGAAATACAGAAAATAAGAAAGATACATTCATAGACGCTGCCAACTGGCCGGCAGGTATCGTTGTGTCTAAATTTAAATTTTTATCATCATCAAATAAAGAAGGTGGCCCACATCCAGGTAAATCCCTAAAAATGGTAAAACTATCTTGTCACACTAAAAAAGACAATGCAACTTTTTAAAACTAAAGCTATCGATAGTTATTATTTATTCTTAATGACCTTCCCTTTGAATTTGTTTTTTAAATAGTTTTCGTATAGATTTTACATCCCGGTTAATATTATCCAATTTTGTCTTATAGTGATATCTTAAGGCCAAATATTTTTCCACGGCCAAACTTATCAAATTAACTTGATGCAGAAAACCGTAAATATGGTCGGTTTTTACTTCGAAATAATTATCGGGAAAATTTAATTTGAAGAACAGGCAACCCTGTAAACATGGCGTCAAAACATGGGGTCAAACGGCGTTGTCCTAATACCAAATTACACTATTAAAACTGAATTGTTTCTTTAACTGAATGGTTATTTAAAGGTTATTAACCGATGATAGGTAACATTTTTAGTTGTTTTCAATCGTCCTATGTAATTCCTGCACACTGATATAGCGCAAATCGTCATTTTCAAATGTCACACAACACGTGTTTACCGTACAACGATAGTGTCGCCACTGAGCAGACAGGCCGAGCTTATCTGCCAACCTTTGGCAGATATTTTTTTTGGCGCTTCGTCACTCAAGCGCTATATCTAGACATTTATATAATCAAAGGTATTGTCATGTGGTTGTAATAATTCAGAAACCTTCGCGGGGTTTAAAGATGGTATTTTGAATGTTTTACATATGCTTAATATATTAATGCACTAATCCACAAATATATTTTCATTCATATATATATAGGTTTGCCTAATAAAATATGTCTTTTTTTGACATATTTTATTAGGCAAAACCACCTCAGAAAGGTCATAAAGAATGATGATAAAAAATTGGTTAAATAGGTTATGTTAGATTAGGGTTAACGGCTATTTTATTATTTTATAGCTTATGACTTTTTAAAAAGTTGTTGAGTTGACTTGATTCTGATTTTTTTTATCAGTAATTTTCTATGACGTTATATAAATAAACTCGCCATAGTCTCACATACTCGCAAAATAAAGTGGCAAGTAAGCAACACTCTTTTGTTTTCAGCGGTTTTCATAATTTCTTAATTCAAAAGTTATTCATGTATTAAAAAGATATGCTACTTCCACACCGCTGCCAAACTTCCAACGCAAGAACTACCCTTCTACACAATCGTCTGAAAGTTTGAAGTTGGAAGTTGGCCTCAGTGTGGCCGTACCATAAGACAATCAAAGAATGTGTGTTTTTTCTCTAATGACGCACAAAATTATCGGATGGGGAACATGAAAATTAATTGTATTGCTTATAATAATAAGTAATTTGTGCGTACATATAAATGAAATGTTATTTCTTCACATTTACTACACAGTTTGCCGTGTTTGGAAACATTTTCTCATCACACAGGAGGGCATTTTGGCGCTCTTTAAATGCAATTTTGCTACTGGTAAGACACAACCTTACTCGATGAGTGACAGTTTAGTAGTAAAGTACTAGAAATCGAGACCAGTGCAATTGTCTTACTTTTGACTTCCCACTTTGAGATTTGTACCCCTCGTCTACAGTACGTCTTTGATAATTTTAGTAAGAAAAACTTAAGGGGAGCCATTTTTAAAACTTATTTTTATATTTAAAAAAAATATATTGTGAATTATAAAATTTGAAAGCATATTCCATCATTTTTCAAACACAGCTTTTAGTTTTTGAATGCATTCAGAAATATTCCATTTATTTAGATTTTATTACAAAGCTGAAATAATTTGACCTTCTGACAAAATTGTGGACAGTATTAAAATTTTATTCCACTAATTTTTTATTGCGTACTTGTTATGAAGCGATTGTATTAATCGTAAGTTAGGTACTATTTTTTTTAAATGCATTTTAATTGGTTAGGTTGGCAAAGCTGGGGGAGTTTCGTTCAACGCGTCGGTAGGCGGCGTTTGTTTTGTTTCCATTTCCGTACTCTGGTTTTGACGGCGATATGTGCGGTACGCCGTGAAAACAACGGTCACTTAATTATTAAGTTTTAAATACGATGTGATTGAAATCCAAGTTTTGGGCATCTGCATCCGGGGGAAGGAAACACGTTGTGTTTTTTTTAAAAAAATATTAATTTCAAAGATTTATTCACGTAAAACGTGAGTTTCGCGCGGGTCCCCAAAGTGAACACGAGTTAATGGCGATGTTCGATTGTTATGTTTAATGTACCTCTTTATCCGAGAGATCGGTGTAAATAATAACCCGCCGCGCCCGTCATTGAATGCAGGGCAAACATCGAATTCCCACCGGGGGTTTATTTATGGAACAAACCCGAGATTACCGCAGTGTTGAACATTACTCCGCCTCGATTGCTGACGAGCCTTCCTATACAATTTGGAGGAGAGTTTGGGTACTCCTCCCTTTCTCTGAGGGTCCAGGTCTATCATCCCTTCCGTGCGACCGCCGTGGAGGTCGCAGGCACAAGCTGAGCCGCAGAGGTTGGGACCTCCCTTGCCACCAGGAGGTGGTGTTGGTTCACGCGACATCGGGGGAACGGCGGCAGTAAAATTTAATTAGTGTAGCTAGGAATAGCATAAATTACGACATTGGTCCCGGGGGTGAGTCCATCCAATTTGTGTTATTATATTTTTTCATGTTAATACAGTGTACCGATTTTCTACTCTACACTTTGTTTTATTATGTAGATTCCTTGTGCAGCCTTTTCAGGAATGCTATGAAACCATGGCCCACACTCTGAGAATTGAGTATCGTGATCTCCGCTAGTTGACATACCCAGACATTAGACTGGGTTTGGCGTCCAAGATTTCCTGAGAAGAAATCAAAGTTGACTGGCAGATTACACCCGAGCCCGACCAAGGCTCATCATTACATTTCCCTTAAAAATATAACACACACACATAACAATATGTCATTACATACATTAATGATAACATACTTCCCCGCTTCTTACAATGCTTTCAATACTGTATTAACCATAATGGCCACAGAATTATTGAACTAAGAAATTGGTTCTCACCACTGAATTAATTTTGTACCAAAAATTGAAAACCTGCATTGGAGTGCAAAATCTATTGCAACTTTCAAACCATATATTCAAATGAATTAATTTCTTAAAATTTGTTTACATGTTGGATTAAGGTAAAGAAATAATAAAAAAAATAGAATACGTTTAAATAAGGATACAAATACAGGGTGTTAAGGGACGTACTTGACTTACTTTAACCAGTGATTCCTGACATTATTTGGAGTAAAAAATTTAAATGAAATTTTGGTCTCCGGTGACATTTTTGATGTTTTTTTTTTTTTTCTACAAAAACATAAAAAAATGGTAGTTGTTGAACAGTTGGAGGCGGGGTAAGGGAGTGACCAGTGACGACATGCGGAAGAAATTTTTTTTTGTTTGGTTTTGAAGAAAAAAATTTTGAAAAAAAAAAAAAAAGTCGTCAAAAAAAGTCACCGGAGACCAAAATTTCATTTACATTTTTTACTCCAAATAATGTCAGGAATCACTGGTTAAAGTAAATCAAGTACGTCCCTTAACACCCTGTATAACTTTTTCTTTTTTCACATTGTTTTTGTTCATATGTTTATTCATAAAGATACAAAAATCATATATTTGTTAATTGAACATTAATAATTTTTGTTTTTTGCATTAATAAATACTAATAACACGTTTTCTTTAACTGTAAAAACCATTCATCTTTCAAGAACATATACCGCTGGCTTATTAAAATCACACACCAGTCCCCCCTTAACATTTCATACCTTTTATCTCTTAACAATTCTCGTATTCATACAGCTTTATGTTAGTTTATTAACCTGAATGAATTCAATATTTAATTTGTTTTAGTGATCTAAATGAGTCCAATATTTAATTTGTTTTATTATTTTCCCAATAGATTAACCGAATTTTTTTATCCACTTTAACTATTACTGGCACAAAGCACTCATTTCAGGGTGAATTGCCTAAAACCAAAAAAAAAAAAAAAAAACTTAAAAAAATCATTTAGTATAGTAAGGGCCACTGCCACAAGCCTATAACCACTCGCCATTTTGAAGAAATTAAATGGCGGCTGACTGCTTCAATCATAAATATCAGGGAAAAAACCACGAAAAAACTGAATAAACATTATTTATATCATCAAATAATACGAAATGAATGCTGCATTACCTACAGATCTTTTGACTTTTCAAAATTTATTCAAAGATGTCACTGTTATGCTCGTTTTAGGTTTTTTTTTGGCGGGTTTTGTGACCAATGGGTTAAAACTGGCTTCAACCTAAAAATAATAATCTTATTGCTCACCTTATAGAAAGTAATACAGAACGGGACTGCCTCGAGATTGTTGATTCCTTCCGGTGATGTCCACGGGCAGCGTTTCTGTAATTAAAACATATTATATAATGTGTGAGCAATTTCTTCATACCGATTCTTCAGTTGATTAGTCAAACATCCAAATATTGAGATAATGAGGACACCAATTTCCGAATGCCACCAAAAATCAAATTTTATTTACATATGTCTGGGTTTTACATATTTAATCTTACGTGTAAAAATAAATATTTGTTTGTTTGTTCGTATTTTATGCACTGCCATATTGTTGATCCGATTGTGATGAAACTTTTGGTTATTCTATTTGATTTGTTGTGCGCAAGCCCGCGAAGGTTTTTACATATAATGGTAAGCTCTGGCATTATTAAACTTGTATAAGTGATACCCACACCCGCCTCCCAAATTGAAAAATTGTTTTTTCTTTATGTAATTCGCCAAATACTTAATTAATGAAGAAATAATAATATATATATGTACCTCAAGAGGTGTCGTGGATTGTGCTTGCATTCAGAGTGTTCCCCTCAAGAGATTTCCCGATGGCCAGAGGCAGACGTGGATTGTGTATGCGAATATTCCCCTCAAGAGATTTCCAGGGGCAGACGTGGATTTTTTGCTGCATTCGGAGTGTTAATTCCCTTGAGAGATGACCAGAGGCAGATGTGGATGGTGGATGCATTCAGAGTGTTCCCTCGACCAGAGTCAGACGTGGATTGTGCTTATATTCGGAGTGTTCCCTTCAGGAGATATCTAGAGGCAGACGTGGATTGTGCTTATATTCAGAGTGTTCCCTTCATGAGATATCTAGAGGCAGACGTGGATTGTGCTTGCATTCTGAGTGTTTCCCTCAACAGATGACCAGAGACAGATGTGGATTGTGGATGCATTCAGAATGTTGCATTCAAGAGATGTCCAGGGGCAGAAGTAGATTTGTTGCTGCATTTGGAGTATTAATTCTCACAAGAGATGCAGAGGCAGACGTGGATTTTGGATATATTCGGAGTGTTAATTTTCCCAAGAGATGACCAGAGGCAGACGTGTATTGTGGTTGCATTCAGAGTGTTCCCCTCAAGAGATGTCCAGAGGCAGAGATTGTTATGAGCTGAAGTGAGCAAAGTTGAACTTTTGGGATGACGTTTTTTTATATGTAATCATGTGAAAAGTTTTGTTTCATGTAACATTATTACAGATGTAGAGATAAAAGATATAGGTGACATTGGTAGACACTCATATTATAAATTAAGTATTTTATTTTATTTCTTACGATGCACAAAGTTGCAATAATTATTTAAATTTATAATTCGTCAAAAAAAATCTTATTTTTATTATTACTGTTTTATTATATTTACCTTAACGAATTTTTATAATAATATTGTATTTAGTTTACTTATTTTAAAGTCTGTAATATTGTTATTCATATTTAATATCAACTTAATATAAACATTTTAAATGCACTTTGAAATCATTAAGATGCACTTTTGCTGTAGAATTTACACAAATTTTATTAAGAGGCACTTTTTAATATTATCAGTGGTAGTTGTAAGCAGATCATTTTTGTATTTCAATCTTATTTATATTTAGAGTACTTGTGTTATATATTTTTTATTCACTGTTTTAGAGTGGAACATGTAATACTTTGTAATAATAGATATAATTATGTGAAATTAGTAATAAAACCATAAGCAATTGTGATAATTGAAGTCCAGCTGATGGTGGTGTATTCCTATAGGTACTCAGCGGGTCTGGCTTCCGGGTGGCCACGGAGAAGATCAACAATCTCTTGGTTGTCACTTTCTTCCGCCCAGGAGAGAGCTGTGCAATTCTGGTCCTGCAATGATGTATTGGCGTTGAACTGCAGAAGTAACTTCACAATATTCTCACGTCCATGGAATGCTGCCTCAGACAATGCTGTGTCACCCCATCTGTTCTGATGGTTTTTTTCTGCCCCGGACTCTAGCAGCATACGTGTCACCTCGTGGTCTCCATTCGGTGCAGATATCATCAAGGCGGTATTACCTACATTATCAACATGGTTAATATCTACATGGTTATTATCTGCCTCGTACTTCAAAAGTAAGCTTACCACCTTGTGGCGTTTATGTCTAACAGCAAACATCAGGGCAGTATCACCTACACCATTCGCAGAGTTAATATCTGCTCTGGAATCTAGCAGCACGCGCGTCACCTCGTGGTGTCCATTAACAGCAGCAATCATCATGGCAGTAATACCTCTACTATTTGCATAGTTAATATTTGCTTTGAACTCTAGCAGCACGCTTATCACCTTGTGGTATCCATTCTCTGCAGCCGTCATCATGGCAGTAATACCTCTACTATTTGCATAGTTAATATCTGCCCCGGAGTCTAGCAGCAAGCGTGTCACCTCGTGGTGTCCTCTCCCTGAAGCCCTCATCATGGCAGTACTGCGAAAGTTATTTTCACAATTAATGTTAGCCAACATTTCTTTAGAATATATAATATAATTATTTTCGTACTTTAACGTGATATCACGGTTTTCAAAGATTTTCTCTTTTCCATCGTTTATCTGTTCATAGGTTTCTTCAGATTGATTTAATAAAAAATTAACAATTTTTAAATATCCCCGCTCCGCTGCACAATGCAAGGGAGTATTCCAATATTTATCATGCGATACACAAACTCCTTGTTTTGCAAATAATTTAAATAATGTATGATTTTGTTTACACGTTGCGAGATTGATGGCAGTATCTCCCTGATGATCAGCAGCAATCAATAAGGATGCTCGCTCTGTATCACTTTCCAGGTCACTGAAGATCTTTAACACAGTCTCATAGTCATCATCTCTCACTGCCGCAATAAATGGCGCAAATATAATATCTTTTATATGACATGTTCTTACCAAAGCCTGGTTTACGCTAGGTAAATGCTGTGTTTTTAAAATATATTCTTCAAAATAAGATCTTTCGATGTTTTCATCTTCCTTGTCTAAGAAAGTAGCAAGCATTAGTCCTACTATTGACTCATACAAGCAACTCCTAACATCCTCAGTTATTTGGTTTACAATATTAGTATTTCCATTCTTCAATGCTATATTCAGCACGGTCCTCCCATCCTTGTCTCTTGATGTAATTAAATAAATATAGCCTTCATCAGATGTCCTGCTGGGCGGGCCACTAAGAAGAACTCCAACAATGCGTGTATTCTGTTCGTCAGCTGCTATATGCAATGGAGTTTTTTTATGATCAGACCAATGTTGATAAATTTTTGGGTGATTTTTCAGTTCTTCATCAGAGATAGGCATTGTTTCAAGCTGTGTCTCGATGAACATTCTGATTATTTTATATTCTGGCTTGAGCAAAAATTTACAAAATTCATTTTTAATCAGAATGTTTTCTTCTTTACTGTTTCTTCCCTCTCTGAGCCACTGAACGAAGAAATCAGCACAAAAGTATTCTTGGAACGTTCGGTGAACGAAATGGAAAGTTCCATCAGTTTTATACTTTAACAGCCCGAGATTACTTATGTCTTTCACTTTTTCAGTCGTCAGGTCAGATAGTTTAATTTTTGTCGTCGGGTTGATGGTCTGGAAAGCCAAGTCACAATGCTTTTTCATCATACCCACAACCATATCATCAAGTAAGGTTTTAGGTGTCTTGTTCAAGTTAGTCTTCTGCTCAAAATATATTTTTTTCTTGACTTCAATGAACTGTGTATACAAGTCAAATGGATTGGTGATTTTGCATAAAGTATCAACTTGTTCAGGATTCAACACAGACTGTATGGCCTGCTGGAGGAACACTTCTGCCAGCATTCGGATCTGCAGCGGGATGCCCATGAAGCTGGCTTTGTCTTCCCTCAGTACTATCACCACCTCCTCCCGCAGCTCCCTGGCAAATTCATGCAGCCTCGCCTTCTCCAGCTCTCCGTGCTCTGGACGTACTAAGGCCAGGTGAGGAAGCCAGAAGTTCACCAAATAATCCTCCTGCTCTTCTTCTGTAATTTTTTCCAGTTCTACCGCAAATTCTTCCAAATCGCTTTCAAGCCAATTTTGTTGGTATTTCCGTGTGGTGACTACTGTTCGACAGGTTGTAGCAGTTTTTAAATATTTCAGGAGCTCCGCCATTTTAACTTTGTTTTCCTCAAACATTTCATCAAAAGCATCCACCAAAACACAAACCTGCCTCGAATTGTCTGATTGTAGGCAATATTCTAATAGACTGCTCACTATTTTTTTATCCGTAGGTAAATTCGACGCGTGAATCAATAATTTGATGACAGATTTCATATCAAGTCTCGAAGGTAATATTAAGTCAGCCAAATTCTTGTGGTCAATTCTTAATACCCATGACTCTGGGATGAGCTCCGACATGCGTGTTAGTATGGTGGTCTTCCCCATACCAGGATCATCAGCGATGATGGTATGCTTCTTCCCCATAACGCAGAAGTCCTTTTCCTTGATGGGGTCCTCGTAGTCCCTGGTGATGAAGGGGCGCAGGCCATCCAACGAGCCCTTCGAGTACTTCCACACCAGACTCGGACTGCCTCTTACCTCCATTTCAAAATAATGTCTAATAAATGCTTCCTCCTTTTTTTTGTCTTCGACACTCAATTCTTGAGACGGTGATCTTATTATAAAGTGACTGTTTTTTGTAAATGCGTCCTCAGCTTCCCCAGTTAAGCCAAAGGTTTGTATAAACGATTTTTTATCTTCAACATTGTTGAATACAAATAAATCCTTTGTATCTTCCTTGTACTGAACGAATTCATTTATGGATTCAAGAGTTAGTCGACTGTGGAACTTCCTGGGCAGGTACACACTTGTATTGAAAACTTCATTCAGGGTGAAGCCTTCAGCGGATAAATGGAAAAAGTAAATTAGTCGAGCTGAACCCTCCTGACATTTTTCCAAAAACATGTCCTGCCCATCTTCTTCAGTGGTGTAGATTCTCCCTTTCACACCCTCCCCCACCTCCCCCCAGTAGTCCTGACTGAGCCGCTCTGGATCGCTGATCACCAGCAGCGGTCCATCGGCCCCACTCCTCTCCAGTAATGCGGTAAGCCTCTCTCTGTCCACTAGCTCATTCCCTTTGGAATAGAGAGCACTTTGTTCACAAAACCGGGGGAGAGTGTTGGGGATTTTTTCTATACACAGGTTGTCCATCACAAGGTCCTTTAAAAAGGGTGAAATCAATTGATTTATTTTTTCATTGGGAGTTTTACAGTCAATTCCCAGAATAACTTCTAGGCTTAGGGTTTTTTCACCTATTGTAATTGCATCTCTGGAGAATATTTTTTCTCTCGACAAAGCAGTTAGGTCTTCTAATTCAAATGTTTTTAAAGTCTTTGTTTCAACAGTTAGTTTAAATTCGTCATATAATTGTTCACCAATTGACTGAGATCGAATGATCACAAGCTTCTTGTGGTTAAATAATGTTAAATTCAGCAATATGGTTCTCATTAGATCGCAGTCTGGAGGTATCTGCGGTTGGTTAGTATCAGTTAAAGGTGGAAAATTAAGAATGCACAAGTTATTATTGGTAACATCGCGCTTGTTCAAACCTTTCAAATCTATGGCTATATTATGCATATCATTCCAATTTAATATTGTATGACAGTTTGGATGTGTGTAGTCTTTTATGTCCAAAGATGATAAGATATTGCACAATCTGGCAGCTTCAAAGTCAAAATCACTTGTCACAATTATTTGCAAAACACGTTTAGATGATTTCAAGAATGACTCTAAGTGCAAGGTGTCCTCACAGTCTAGTATAATGGGCAAGGTGCGGAGGTATGCCTGACCAGCCGAGTACAAGGGAGCTGACTTTATACTCTCGCTCTGTATTTTGATAGCATCAATGATCCCAGGAAACCAGCGCAATAATTGTTTGGTTTGTCCAATCACCTTTCTCAAATCATCCTTTGAACCGGAGATGATAGAATTTTTTCTAGTTTTTATCTTAAATTCTGGGAATTCTAGTGTGTCCAGCATTTGTTTAGATGTGAATGCTTTAATTTCGGTTAGTTCAATTAGTGGATTACTTTGAAACAAGCTCCAACTTTCAATGAGGTTAAACTCTTCTGTGGAAAACACTCCAAGATGGCAAATTTTTCCCAACGATTGAACAGTGCTGTACTTCAAGATTCGTTTTTCTTCTGAGTATATTCTCTCAGCATTTTGTTCAGCAACTATCTCTATGCTCTCGTGGCTGCCACTAGAGCTCTCAGGAGGAGCTTGTAAGATGTAGGAATTGGTGAACTTTTCCAACTCGTGGTAATGTTTGCGCTCGTCCCATCCGTGAGGCCAGTTCAGTACGTCGTATGTATCCTTCGCATCATCAAAAGCTTTGATGAAAATGCCTATACTGTGTGTATCTGTATCGCAAAAGGTAAGTATGTTGGGCGGATCGGAGTCGCTGGGGAGAGCGTCACGTTTGATGTAGAACTGATGTAGCTGACCTGCGTGATACCCGCTGGTGTTCACCAAGTTTGGAGCAGAAAAGTAGGTAGTTATGTCCAATTCTTTGGTGTACATCGATTGATCGTATCGAACACTGTAAGCCCTGCTTATTTTGATGAGCATATTTTCGACCCCAGGGCTGTCCAGTGCCAAAGTATGGGCGTGAAGGCCTTCATCAGGGCTGACGATATTGCAGAAGCCAAAGTTTGACCTTTTAAGGTATTTGACCGTCATGGTGGTGATTCCGGCCAGCCATGCTCCGAGTGAGTGGCCTGTAAAGGACATAACAAACCGACTGCCATATTCTTCGTTTACATCCAAAATTGCTCGCTTGACGCCATCTGCAAATGAAACAGCCGAATTCATGTGGGGGGTGTTCATGTTGCAAACGACACCAATCCCATCTGTTAAGATTGCTCCCCAACACGTGGGGTCTGTTCCCCTGTGAGCTAGGACCACTTGCTGCTGTGTCGGGCTCCAACAGGCACAGCCGAAGTATCCATTACTCCGGGAGTTGTTCCGTGCCGTGGTGAGTAGAAGCCATCCTTCAGGCAGGTCTAGCTTCCCAGAACAATCCGAGTAAGCTAAATTTGCCAAAGCTGCCAACACTCTATTATTAGGAAACGGTTCCATCGCGAGTTTGGTTCTGTTGTCAGCAATGCGATGGAAGGATTCCAGGCTTTTCCGCCAGTCAGTTGGGCTATAAACCAGGTTCTTGTCGGCCTGCATGTTGGGAAGATGGGAGATGGACTTTCTGGACCTGATTCTGCTAGAAGGACAACAATAGACAGAGTTGGTATTGTGGCATACATTTCAAATCGCTATTCAAATATTTTAACCACTGAGGCTAATTTGTTTGCTTTTCGGAACAACTCATATAGGAATCATTTTGCCAATTACTTTTTATTACAATTATTTTTTTCTGTGACAATTTCAAAACAAATTATCAAGCGCACATATCCCTAAATCGAATACAAAATTTTGGTAATAAATTTGGTAATGTCGTTGATATATTTAGAGATTCCGTAGCAGTGCTTAAACGAAATCTACATAAACACTTTGCTGAAATGTATGACTTCACCATTCCATAGTGAAAAACCCTTTTTAGCTTCTATTTATTTCACTCTTTTCTTTTAGACTTTTAAACTTTAATATATATATGTAACTTTACAAATTAATATTGTAATTTAATTTATATTTCGATTATGCTTAAGTCCCTATTAATGCTGATTAATTTCAATCCCGTTATTTTTGTTTGTAAGTACAAAAAAAAAACTGTTCTCCATAATGGTATTCTATATTATTTGTAAAACATTTATGTAGGTACTACACATATTTATTACTTTATTCATATATGTACTTAAACTTTTATATGCCATATAGTTAATGTAATAATACTAATAACAATGTATGTAAAAGCCCAATGGGCGTTTAAATAAATAAATTACAGTGAGATATATAAACGGTATTTGAATGAGAAAACACCATGCTCTATATTCAAATCTAAAAGAAAGCCACAAAAGAATTGTTATGTACACCTTTATAAAACCATTAACCACTGGAGCGCTTTTTGCCACAATATGGCACTATTTAAAATATCCCGGATTGCTTTACTGCCAATTCTGGTAAATTTTCCCTAATTTGTAAGTTATTAAGAAGAAGTTTACGATTTTATAATATTTTTTTATAAATCCTATGAATATGTGATAATCGACAAAAGATAGGTAAATTTAATTGGCTGTACAGAACTATAATCAGATTGTATGTCTCCATATTAAAATTCTGAGGTATGATTTTTTTTAATGTGGGCGGAAAATATTCAAAATGATTACCAAAAAATCTCAAGCAATCGGAGAAAAATTTTTAAATTGCACTTCGCTCCAGTGGTTATGTATAAATAACGTTTATAATACATTTGAATAATAAAATATGTGCATGTTCATTTTTTCATTAGTAGTAATTTTAGTTAGAAAATACGAAAGGTGAGCCATTTTTTAAAGTTTTTAATGTTTGTATTAAAAAAATTTATATTTGTAAAATTACATGGTTATTTCCATTACTAATAAAATTTTATATTTGTAAAATTACATGGTTATTTCTAATAATAAAATTTTATGTTTGTAAAATTACATGGTTATTTCCATTAATAAAATTTTATATTTGTAAAATTACATGGTTATTTCCAATAATAAAATTTTATTTTTGTAAAATTACATGGTTTTTTGCAATAATAAAATTTTAACACGTATTTCATCACCTTTCAAAAACAGTTTCAGGTTTTCGGATGCGTTCACAAATATTCTATTTATTAGGATTTAAATGCAAAGCGGAAATATTTTGACCTACTGACCGAATATAGTCGCGGCCTGAGAGGTTAAAGTCCTGATCCATAGATTACTAAACTATACTAAGTAGATAAGTACAAACATCACCCCTAACTATTACACATCTGCCCTGATGATGGACTCTGCAACGCTGTCCGAAACGTTGGCTAAAGAAGGAGGTAACGTAACACGGCATAATATCCCAAAAACTAAAAACAAAAATATTTTTGGCCGTGAAAATCTAAAATCGTATCTGACGAACCTCTATAGGGAGGAAGTTCACACAATGATATGACGATTGGAGAATCTGAGGAAGCGAAGGAACCATTTATTGGGCAGCCTGGCTTTCCTCAAGAGATGTAAGGAGGAATCGATCGTACCAATACACATCCGAATAAAAAGACATATCGCATCCCGGAAAGCCGAGAGGGTATTTCAAAGAGCAGAAGCAGCGCTACTAAGGGAAAGAATTCACAATGTGCGCAGCGAACTGGATGGAATATCTCGGGAACTTTTTGATTTACACATGCATCTGAGTGCAACTCTTGTGGAAAAAGATTGGAACAAAATTGATAACATGACTTACCAACAAGCGCAAAGATGTAAGCAATCAACAGATGCGAGACAAAAACAAAAGTTTGAGAGGCTCAACCAAGACGAAAAAGGCGTTCGAAAACAACTGGATCAAAACAAAGTTGTTATCAACATTTCGACCCTAGCGTTGAGCCCAGAAAATCCAAACAAATGGCAAAATTGTGAATGAATCCGAAAACTAAAAACTGTTTTAGAAAGGTGATGAAATACATTTAAAAACTTTATTATTACAAAAAAACATGCTATTATTAAAATATAAAAATTTTGAATGCAAACTTTACAAAGTTTTAAAAATGGCTCACCTTACATTTTCTAACTTAAATTGCTGATAAAGAAAAAACATATACATATTTTATTAGACAAGTGAATTATAACGGTTATCGTCACTTGTAAAAATAATTCATTAAAAATTCACAAAGTTTTATAATATTTTTCAAATTGCAGTTGGGAACTTTGGTTTGGAAACGTGTACATTTTAATTATTTTGTGGTTCACTTTTAAATTTGAATATATGGCGTGTTTTCGTTATTGGTTTTTGGGGTGTTGTGCCGTGTTGCACTACCTCCTTCTTTAGCCAACGTTTCGGACAGCGTTGCAGTGTCCATCATCAGGGCAGATCCGGTAGATGTGTGATCTGCCAGATACTTTTGGCCGAGGAAATCTTAAAACGTATATAGCGTGTTGTTTTCTCTTTCCAATGCTGTTCAGATCATATGATCACTATGATAGTAAGGGAGACACAATGATTTACAACATATGTGAGTTGGGACAAATATGGTCTCCTGTAATTAAACGGGTTAAAGATGTTTGTATGTACGCAAACTATTGGTTTCAAGCTCCTTGCACTCTTTGCAGAATGATTTACAGCTTTTAGAGGACTTGGAGGTTTAAAAAATTATCTTCTAAAAATCTCGAGCAAACTGAGAAAAAAGTTTTAAAATGCGCTGTCACTCCAGCGGTAAAGAAAAGATATAAATCAATCACTAACAAGAGTACTACAAAATAATGGAACATCTTTAGCATCTATCTGAAGAGCTGGTCGCTTTTGCATTCTTCGTTGATGAAGTTATTTAATAAATAAAGAAAATTAATAAATAAATAAATAAAAAGTAAAATAAAAAAATTAAATGTTTAATTTCATTTAATTTATTTTATTTTATTATTTTATTTGATTTTTAATTAACATTTTTATTCTTAATGAAACAAATAAAATAAACCAATAGATAAATTAAATAAAATAAATAAGTATAAATAAATAAATTATATCAATTAAATTAAACATTTATTTACTAATGAAATTTAAAATAAATGAAATTAATAAAAATAAAAATAGTAATATTAAGATAATAACATTAAAAAAATTTTATTCAATAAAGTATGTTAAATTACTAACAACAACATAATCAATAAAAATAATAAAATGAGTAAATTAAATTAAATAAAATAAACAGAATAAATAAAAAATAAAATAAAAACACAATTTTAATAAATAAATTAAATTGAAAATATATATATATATATAGTCCAGAAACTCGTAGTACAAGCGGGAAACTGGTAAATCTACATCACATTCGGAGTCGATTTGTAATATAACTTTTTTTGATTTGAGCTTTCATTTTCGAGTAAATCAGGTCCGAAGTTGGAATTTTTTTTGTTTAAATTTGAAATTTTTTTTCACTAGGGGGTTGATTTCAGCTGTGTAATGTCTTATAAAATGCGTCGAAGGGTAAACCGGGCTCAAAATTTTTTTTTACCCTTTAGTTGCCGAAAAAATAGAAAATAAAATATATTAAAATCGAAATGCTCAGATCGAAAAAAATAAGTTTTTTGGGTTCTCTACGTGATGTAGATTCACCAGTTTCCCGCTTGTACTACGAGTTTCCGGACACGTTGTATATATATTATAATTAAATAGATTTTGGCGCCACCGAATAAAAAAAGATGGCGTACTTATTTGTATAGTCGGCTGAAGAAAAAAGCGCTGTTGCTACCTACATATGACGTAAGTATGACATAAGAGGTGACGTAGGTAACGCGATAAGAAAAGATGACATAGTTAGCTCATCATACATATTAAGTGGAAATAAAATAAATAAGTACTAATTCGAGTTTTAAGTTATTGAGTTCCTTATCAGCAAGTTAATATATTCCATTCCATCAGTTAGTTTAAAAAGGACTTACCGGAAGAAGTAGACGATTCTTGATTGATACGGAGCAAAGTCAAATCACTTTATTTTATTGTTATTTTGAAAACTTTAATATTATTACGACTGAACACTGGGAATACAGACAGGCAGGTAACTAATTGTCAGGTTTTGGTTGAAATAGTTTTGCACACAACAAGATAACTAACAGCTTGACACAGGTATAACTAATTCTGAAGAAAGAAATTAGAAATGTGACTTTCTGAAGGTGTGACGTGTTTTAACAAAGATACACTTGATAATAAGTAAAGTGTGCAGGTATTTGCATTATCAGTAGTCTGTTACTAGCTTATCATTATTGCTATCAATAGCACCTGCTTAATCTTATCTGTCTCAATAGATAAACACCAAGGACCGAGCAGTTTAATCACTTCAATGTTTTATAACTTGATTTGAAATTTTCAAGGCCAAAAGTATTATGGTGCTTTATTTTTGGGACGTTTTGCCGTGCTGCGCTATCTCCTTCTAGAACCAACATTTCGCACAGCGTTACAGGGCAAATGTGTAATTCAAGATTGTCATATTTTTTATTGGTTTTGTAGATTTTTATTTTCCATGAAATGGGAATAGGCCACTTTCATCACATTTTTCAATTTTTTTTCCGGTTTAGGCAAATATTCTAAGACATTCTGTATTTTTTTTTTAATCGTATTTATGAAACCCTGGCGATTTTTTGAAAATTTCAATCCGAAAAATCAGACCATTTTTTATAAACCAGAAAGACGGGACATAATTTTATAGGTGCAAAAAAACGATAATTACATACCCAAAAATCATTTTTAAAAAAAAAGAACATTTTCCACACGAATGACACAGCAGAATAACGAGGCATTCCAAAAATATTAAATCCCGTAAATATTTTTTTCCTTAATCCATCTTATTGATCATAAATCATTATAATGTTCAACGTCCTTATGTCTGAAACACAGATAGGCGATACTCTAAGGCAAGTTCAAACCTAAAGAAGGTGTCTGTCTCTATAGTCAAGCTGACGTCATCTGTGTGCGACTGTTGAATCTAGAAAACTCCAGATTCGACGTACTGTGGGTATGCGTCAATCTTGCCAGTACGGTAAGATTTTACGCATGTTTATACCGCTCACCGAATCTTAGCGAATCAAGTTCAAGAAGTCACAGCGCCTTTAGGATCGTCCGACCACTGCCTGGTGACGACATCAATCCCTGTAAACTTCAGACCGCCAAACGAGAAGCTGAAGAGAAAAGTGTGGCAATATAGGTCAGCAGATTGGTTCGGTCTGCGGGCACATTTTAATGCTTTCCCGTGGTCAGTAGTCTGATTTTGGGCTTCGGATCCCTCAAGATGTGCCCAGAAATTGGTGAAGTCATCACATCCGCGATGGATGGCTTCAAACCAAACTACTGTTAAGGAAACTGGTGTGGGCTCAAAGCCGTGGTTCAGTCAACAATGCTCTGAAGCAGTGCGACGAATAAATGCGGCTTACCGAGCCTACAACACATCTAGAACATCCGAAGTCAGAACAGCTTACAAAAAAATGGCAAAGGAAACAAAGAGAATCATAAATAGATCAAAATTCGAGCACGACCAGCAGATCAACAGAAAGCTGACTACATGCCCGCAAGACAGCCGAGCATTCTGGTGGCTTGCAGACTCAACAGGTCGCAATTCCTGCAAATCTACCCATACCATCGAAATTGAAAACCTGGAAAATATTTTTCACATTAGGAAAAAAATAGTTGTGCCTGAAACCCAACTCTAAAATTGCATTTTTTTCCATCATCAACAACCAGAGAATTACGAATCAAAAAATACAAGTGTGTAGTAATTAATTGGATAACCAACACCTCTGCCATAGGTCATCCCAAGTGGTTCGCTACGTTTGGTGACTTAGCAGGGGTGCCCGGGTTCTTGGGGCGAGGTTTGTTCGGATCTTGGTGGCGGATGTGACTGTCCACCAAATACGTAACAGGCCGGAACGGGAGAGACTGCTTGACAGAGACGTTTTGATAGGACTCTCCCGAAACATCGCCTTGTCTCACAGTGGGGGGGATACATTCGTCCGTCATTTCTGGACACACTGAGTCCCAGATTCCTACCCAGTCCGCACACCTTTTTTCCTTCCCAGAACTTCCTCTCCTTAATTTTCTAAAAACACACAGCATCTACAAAGATGACTTTCCTCAAGGCCTCCTGTGTGTGGAGCTAATGTAAAAAAAAATTTACATGTGGTAGAAATGAAACCTTCAGAAAACTAAATTTGAAAAGTTTGGGGAGCCTACGAAGCACCGCACAAAGAAGAGACCGATTATTCTATCTCATTCTCTCGCTTTCGAAATGTCGCTTTTTCGTCGAGTTTCAAATCACAATGGTGCTAAATAAGTTTTCACTTCAAAAACTAATAGCACAAAATGAACTCCAAATCTGTTGCAGATTCACCAGTTTCCCCGCTTATACCACGAGTTTCTGGACACCATGTATGGATGATACCCATAGATATACAATTTAATGAAAAACCATTGACAGTAGTTTATTGGGAATTTTCTATTTGTTTTTTTTTACATTAGCTCCACACAGGAGGCCCTGAGGAAAATAATTCCCCTCAGGGCCTATGTCATCTTTGCGGATGCTGTGTGGAGGGTATTTTAAAGAAAGGAAGTTCTAAGAAGGAAAAGGGTATGAGGTGTAGGTAGGAATCTGGGGGCCAGTGTGTCCAGGAGTGACGCACGTATGAATTCACCCCTCCCACTGCGGTGTAAGGCGATATTCTGATAGAGAACGTCTGGAGAAGTCAAAGAGACTCCTCAACCATTATCTCTCGATCCGGCCTGCCACTCAGCTGGTAGGTAGACGCATCCGCCACCAAGACCCGGACAAACTTCTACCTGTGAATCTGGGCACCTCTGCTAAGTCACTAAACATAGCGAACCACTTGGGGTGACCTATGGCAGAGGTATTGGTTACCCAATAAACGGTTTTACAAGCATGTTCTATTTTTGTTGCTATTTGTTACAATGTTTAAATAAACATATGTAAAAACAATTAAAGTTGTTATGTCTTCCTCGGGTGTCCTCTATAAGTCCAAACGATCTAACTATGTATCCCTTTCTTAATATTGCACATTGCCCTTATGTTAGATTTATTAATAGCATAATTAGCGAATATAAGTTTTATTGAAAAACAAAAATATTGTAAATTGGTTATCACACAATCTGATAATATAATCAACCTACACCTGCTCGTACCTGTCTCCATAGCCTTATCAGAGTTCAGTTAAGTAAGTATTTAATATTTACCTTATCACCAAATACAAATATTACTAAAATGTGACTCCAAGAATTTCGGGTAATTTTTTTTTTTATAATATAAAAACATTTTCCACCATTGCTTATCTTCCATGTTGAATTGATAAGACATTGTGACAAAGAGAAAGTCCATATTGATTTATTTTCGGTTCATGAAGAAATTATAGCCACTCGAACAATTCTTGGCATACTATGACTAGTTTACAAAAGTCTTGAGCGATTACTTGCCATATGTGCCAAATTATTGGTCTACATTCTAACTAGTACTGGGCGTTGACGATAATTCTATCCAACGCCAACGTCGTTATCGTTGGCAATTTTCAACTGTTGAAAATAGCTGTTGAAAATAACGTCGACGTTGACGCAACTATAATAGGAGATCGACACGATACTAACAAAAAATATATCGAAATCGTATTAAGGAATCCCTTTTAACGGGTGGTTCCCCGAATCATTGATGTATTATTAAGTATTATTATCTCTATGCCCCACGCGACACACACGTAATAATAATCCTATAATAACGTTGAAAGTTGAAACTGTTGGAAGACGTTGGTGGTTGTTGAAAATATTATCCTGTTGAAGATATATTTTGCTTGTCACTGATAAATTCGCTTGTTGCTTGGCGCTACGTATCGGCCGTATTGGATGGGAAAATAAAATAAAACGTGCAGTAGGTATGTACATTACCAAAAGACCTTGTGTAATTGGGTATAATATCGTTCACGAAGTGTGATCTCTTGACCCTTTTGACTCATTCTAACACCGTTGAAAACAATAGGTACAAAACATTGACAATTATCAATAGGTTATTTTTTTGCTTCTCGTTGATAAATTTGATTGTTCCATGGTGCTGAGTATCGGCCGTATTGGATGGGAAAATAAAAAAAAACGTGCAGTAGGTACGTACATAACCAAAAGACCATTTAAAATATCGTGTAATGTTGTTCACGAAGTACAAACTCTTAACCCTTTTTATTTATTAGGCAGTTGAATCGTTGACTGCGTTGAATAATATTCGCATGTAGGTATTATATTTCAACTGTTGGCGCTAATTATTTTCAACAGCGTTGGACTTTGAAATAATATAACTATTGTTTCCAACGGCTAGTTATATTTTAATACAGTACTAATTCTAACTACTGTTCAACAATTCTTTTCCTGTGTTACAGAGAACAAAATATGTTGCATATTTTCCAAAATAGAGCAATGAGAATAATACTTACGCTAAATAGATGAAACAGTTGCTGTTCTTGAACACAATGATATTAATAATTATTATAAGCAATAATTATTAGCCTGAAACACTCATCTACATTGAAAAAATCTCCCGAGAAAAGATACATGCCGCCGAAGGGACTTGAACCTGCGTCCTTCTGATTTCTGGTCAAATGCTCTGACCACTGAGCTACGTCGGCTTATCTCCTACCCGCCAAATAATTCAATATATACTAGTGTTTCATTCAACAATAGACCACTTGCATGGACTTCATAACGACTTGGAAAAAATCGTGTGGATAGATTTTTTTACTAAGATTACGAAAATGTTAGTAAAATTTTTTAGAAATGTACAGTTGTTTTTATTTTTAAATAAATAAATCCATTATTTGGGCTGGTGATGTCACTACATGAAAATGTCCCGTCTCCGAAAATGTTCCTATTAATTTTATAAAATTCCGCTCTGATTTATTTTTTTATATTGCATCACTTTGATTTCGGGCGAAGTTTTGAATTTGACATTTAACGTTCACTAGATTTATTGTTTGTTCTCTGCGAATGTATCATTTGGTTTGATTTTTTGACAGTGATGTAATGAAGAGAACCACATACATTTTACGTTGTCCGTATGTGTTTTAGAGGTATAATGATAATGGTGCGGATTTAAAATCAAATTTTATAATATTATTATTATTTACAAGTACAAGTATATTACATTCAGGACTGGGCAAAATACATGCTTTGCTGTAATTAAAATACAAATTACAAAATACTTTTACGCATGTATTTAAAATACGAAATACAAAATACTTTCAAGTCGTGTATTTGAAATACAAAATACAAAATACAGTATTTTAACCATTTTTTTATTTCAAATACAAATTACAAAATACAAAATACATTTGGTTTTGGTAGAACCTTTGGTTGCAATAAATTTTCGTAAGTGCCCATATCTAAGGGTGCGTTTCCATAGAAGCAAAGCTGAGCAGAGTGAGACGTGCTAAAATTGACTAATCATATTGCTCAGGAGACACATCTCGTCTCCGCTCCACTTGTAAAGTTTTGTAGTATAGGACTTAGGTGTTAGATTATAATAATTATTATTATAATAACACTAGCTGGTTCCCGGTATGCATTTCAATGCCATATTTAAATAAATAAATTGTTTCTCCCTGCATGTCCTTTCCCATCCGTCCCCGTTCCCCTACCGCATCCCTTTCCCCTCTTGCATTCTCCTTCCACCTTCCCTGCCTATGCTCTCCCCTCTCCCGCTCTCCCACCCTGCCAACCCCCCACCCGCGTTCCATATATTTAGTCCCAGTACATTCAGTTTTCAAACAACTTGCGTGCCAGCTATTACAATTATTTTATTAAAATTTTCATTATGTGTGTCGTTGCTTATCCAGAATATATAATGTGAGATATCAGCCTTATTTCCCGCCAGCGTCGGTCACATCCATTGCTTTATCTTGAATTTCCCGCCATTCTTCTGCAACTCCCTTCAGCTGTCAATTGTCGCCGTGCAGTTGGCATCTTGAGATGCCGTGTTAATTCAATTTTGGCGTTATTTCGCCCACGTCCGGTCGTAAAATTTTTCGTTCGTAATTGTTTTAACGAAAATAATATCTGTTGCTACCCGAAAATTCCGTAATTTTATGAAAAATTAGTGCAAGTGATTAGTGCAAACATTTTTGACAGATTAGCGTATTCCTACTACCTACGCTATATAAATCTGCGTCGCTTGTTCTCGAAAACAGAAGGACGCCGCGCCGATTAGCAATCGCTTCTCGGCCTGTTGGCTAAGATAAGTGTATTATCTGTCCTATCAGCTTAATATCTGATACTGATCACTCCTGTCGCGGGTTGGCCCGGCCGGCATTGCAATGCCGCCGGGATCGACCCATTTATATCCATACTAAACTATAAATTAAGCCGAATGTATTGTCTTACGTAATTACCTGATTTATGGATCAATTGTAGACACATTTAACCATTTTTCCACCTTTGGAATTTATGTAATCGATTTTTGAATGAAATATGACCATCGGCGATGTCATATTAAAATACTCAAATTACAAATACGAAATCATGACATTCATGTTCGTTTGATAATCGTTTGACGCAATTTGATGTAGTTAGACCTATCTATAATTCAGCTTTATTTATAAAAGTTTGGTCCTGCTTTTGACAGTTTCAAGCATGTTTCAAACTCGGGCGAGTGGGCCAATGTCCGCTATGCATCTGCTTAGGAATATTTGGTTGATCCAGGCTTCAAGGAGCTGGAGGTAAACTGCGAGGTGCTGGCATTTGTCACCGCCTCACCAATATTTACGGCCATGGAAAAGATGCTGGCATTGCATGCTGTTGCGTGCCCCGGACGGGAGCACCCACATTCTGCTCGAGGCCAGCTCAGTTAGGTCGGCAGAACAGGTGAAACGCTCTGCAACAGGGTTGTAGGTAGCTAAAAAGGGGGGTACATGGTTATGGGCCAACACTCTTCCTTATGTCTCGTCAAATGAAAGATTGTCTGGGTTGGAACAACACTGTATTGACGGAAATACACAATTACAACAAGGGGCAGTAATATTCACATCAATTAACAATCACAGGTAAACAAGTATGCCTAGCTGAGTAAAACATCCTAAGCAAATCTCTCTCGTCGCCGCCCTCCCGGGGGGTGTTTACAGATCGCGAGGTAAGAGGGGACACATTACAAAATGGAGGTAGCTTCGTTACTCACGGCCGCGCGGGGAAGGCGCCCAGGAGGTGGTGGCGTAGTAGCTGAGCATGTCCATGCTCAGCAGGAAACTACAGTGGTCCATCGCCAGCAGGTGGCAACAGCAGCTCCTTGCTGGCCAGCTCGCGCCCACAAAGCAGGCGGTCGCGTCCCTTTTCCGTTGGCGCCGAACGTTCTAGAACAAACTAGACTCGACGCGCGGGAACAGTTTGGGTATTGCCCCGACACGGGTTACTACGCTGGGAGCTAGTAGGGGACTGCCGGCTGCCGCTGAGGCGGCCGGGTGCGTGCGGCAAGGGGAAGGGAGCGGTAATATTTGCAAGGGGGACGGGGGACGCGGTGTGCAACTCTCGTAGGGTGGCCGACAAACAAACGTGTGTGACTTAGGTGGCATAGAGTGGCAACGTAACAATGCCTCATTGAAGCAGAGAGTGCTTTCAACAGGCTCTCCAAAAAACTTATCAAATGGGAAAGTAGTTCAGAAGGTTCCCTGTCAGGTCTTTACAGGAACAATGGACAGCTGTAAGATTGGAGTGGAACGGAGGCTCTTCAGCAGAATTCCCCCTTCTACCACTCATCCTTTTGGGGAAGAAGCACTTTCTGCCCAGTTGCAGAAACTAGGCGGTGTAGCAAAGTGCTTTAGTCCAGTGCGCCTTCCTCAGGGTAGCCACTCGGCGCACAACCGCCCTTCATCTAAGGAGATTGTTGCCTTTCCCCCAAGCAGACATCAAAGGAAAAGATGGCATTTCCATTGTTTCCCTGGCGGGCAGACCACGGGTGAAACCCCCAATATTCCTCCCGTATGTGGGGTAAGGGGAGGGAACAGAAGCTTGGCGTGAGGGGGCAGACCTCTCGTGGCCGCTTCAACAGGTGTCGCGCACTACCGCCCTTCAACATCTAAGGAGGTTGTTGCCTTCCCCCCAAGCAAACATCAAAGGAAAATATGGCATTTCCCTCATTTCCCCGGCGGGCAGACCACGGGTGAAACCCCCAATATTCCTCCTGTACGAGGGGTAAGGGGAGGGAACAGAAGCGTGGCGCGAGGGGGCAGACCTCTCGTGGCCGTTTCAACAGGTGACTATCAACCATTTAGGGCGGTTCAACTACACTACAGAATTATTGGAGATAATGGCAGGCCTTAGATGTCCCAGAGACCATCTTACATACGATAAGAGGATACCGCATAACATTCATCCAAGAGCCCTCGTTGATAAGTCCAAGCCAAGCTTCCGCAAGGAGGTTCAAAACGAAAGTAATCCCGGAAATGACAATGATGAGAGATGGTACATGGAAAGAGCTGACGACAATGCCACCTTCGTATCAACACTTTTTCTGGTTCAAACGAGCGAAGGCTCGAAACAGTCGATCTTCAATTTAAAAGCTATCACAAATTGGATTGCAGAAATCCTGCGTAGACAGGCTATCGGGATCATTGTGTACCTAGACGACTTTCTCCTGGCTCATCAGACCAGAGAGATCCTCAGTCAAACTTGAGAAGCTCTTTAATTGTTAGAGCGGTTAGGTTGGTCGGTAAATTTCCAAAAGTGTGTCCGTCAGCCAGCACAGTCAGTGGAATATCTTGGAATTGTGTAGAACCCCCATCTGAAACAGATTGGAACTCACTTCAGAGATCCGTGACAAAAGGAAGATGGACTCTGAAAGGAGCTCAGAGTATTCTCGGAAAGTTGAATTTTGTTACCTTTGTGGTCCCCAGAGGTCGACTTCATACTCGGCTGATACAATTACAGTTAATGCTGAAGCTGACCCCTCAGCAAAAGTCTCTGATAAAGAAGGAGGTTTAGTCAGAAATGAAATGGTGGATGATCAACTTAGATCATGTTTCAACTGATCTGCTTTTCCGTGGTCAGCTGTCTGTTTTCGGACTTCGGATCCCTCAAGATGTGCCCAGGAAATTGGTGAAGTCATCACATCCGCGATGGATGGCTTCATCCAATCTACTGTTAAGGAAACTGGTGTAGGCTCAAAGCCGTGGTTCAGTCGACAATGCGCTGAAGCAGTGCGACGAAAAAACACGGCTTACCGAGCCTACAACACATCTAGAACAATCGAAGACAGAACAGCTTACAACAAAATGGCAAAGAAAACCAAGAGAATCATAAATAGGTCAAAATTCGAGCACGACCAGCAGATCAGCAGAAAGCTGACTGCATGCCCGCATGGCAGCAGGCAATTCTGGTCGTTTGCGGGCTCAATAGGTCGCAATTTCTGCAAATCCAGTCTGCCACCTCTTACCAGACCTGACGGCTCACTAGCAAACACCGCCACCGAAAAGGCTAACTTACTAGGTAAAATGTTTGCGGACAACTCAACCCTCGATGACCAAGGTGCTGTCCCGACGTCGGTTCCTCACTGCGGTTTTCGTATGAAAAAGCTGAGGATCCGGCATCGGGAAGTACTCCATGTTTTACGAGGGCTTGATGTTAATAAAGCTAGTGGGCCTGACGGAATACCTGCCCTGGTACTGCAGAGGTGCGCTGCAGAAATAGCTCCAATTTTGACGAAGCTTTTTAAAATGTCCCTGAAGACTGGCTCTGTGCCCTCTGGTTGGGAAAAAGCGGTTATCCATCCTATTCCAAAGAAGGGTGACCGCTCCAACCCGGCCAACTACCGCCCCATAGCGATCACATCAGTTCTGTCTAAGGTGATGGAACGTGTGATCAACGACAAACTGCTCACATACCTCGAGAAGAACAAAATTATTAACGACCGTCAATACGGATTCCGGCGGAACTGCTCGTGCAGTGATCTTCTCGCATATGTGACGCATGTTTGGGGGCGATGCCTGGAACGTTTCGGTGAGACCCAAACGGTTGCGCTGGACATCTCCAAGGCCTTTGACCGGGTTTGGCACCGAGGACTTGTCAACAAACTGCATTCTTACGGACTTCCCGCATCCTTGTGTACGTGGATTGCCGACTTCTTGAGGGAGAGGTCGATTCAGACGGTAGTCGATGGTTTCACCTCTTCCTCACACTCGATAAATGCTGGCGTCCCACAGGGATCGGTTCTGTCTCCGACTTTGTTTTTGTTGCACATCAACGACCTTTTGTCATGTGCACCAATTCACTGTTATGCGGATGACAGTACAGTTCATGATAGCTTTTTGTTTGACAAACCCCCAAAGGGCTCACAACAACTCGTAGGGCTTTGAAGCAAAGAATGGACGGTTACCTCGAGAGTGTTTTCTCTTGGGGTAAAAGTAATCTCGTTGGATTTAATGTTTCAAAGACCCAATCTTGTCTGATTACGTCTAAAAGGGATCGAAATGAAAATCTAGTCTCTTTCAACGGAAGCAATCTTCCGAACTGGCCCTCCATTGATATGCTTGGTGTAACCCTAAGTGACCAGCTCAGGTATGGGGGCTCCATCGAAGCCAGAGTAAAGTTAGCCTCCCAAAAGCTGGACGTACTGTACAGGGCCCGCAGATACTTTAATAGTACACAACTGCTAACCTTGTACAAATCACAAGTACACCCCACGGTTGAATTTGGCAGCCATCTCTGGTCTGGAGCTCCAAAATACCTGAAAAATACCCTCGACTCTGTGCAGAAACGGGCGGTCCGTTTGATAGATTCTCCCATCTTAACAGACGGATTGCAATCTTTAGAGCACAGGCGTCGGGTGGGAATGCTATCCTTGTTCTACCGGTATTATAATGGAAGATGCTCCGAGGAACTAGCATCATTGATCCCTTCGGCACCGGTGCATAGTCGGGAAACACGCCAAACGCGTGCCCAACATTTGTACACGGTTGACATTTGTCACATGAGAACGGGTCGTTTCTTCGACTCGTTCTTGTGTACAACAGCTCGGCTGTGGAATGATTTGCCGGCCTCTGTGTTTCCTCCTTCCTACAACATGGGTCTCTTCAAGACCAATATTCATTCCTTCCTCTCCTCAAAAAGACCCTCCACACAGCATCTCAGATGACATAGGCCCTGAGGGAAATTATTTTCCTCAGGGCCTCCTGTGTGGAGTTAATGTAAAAAAAAAAAAAAAAAACTCTTCATTTTCCCAGCCCAACACATTCTCTGACTACGGATGCGGCAGATCACGGCCGGGAGCCCTGATCGACTATGTACCTCTGTTGGGTTGTTGGACAGACAGTTAGAGGGGGGGATATTGCAACATGAAGGAGATGACAGCAATCTTAAATGCCTTAACGTCTCTGACTCAGAATTTGAGAAGTTCAGAACAGGACAACAGGACAGTCGTAGCCTACTTGAGGAACAAGGGGGGCACCAAGTCGATGGGTCTCCTTCATCTGACATTTCAGATTCTTGCGCTTTTGGACAAGCACAGAATCTCTTTACAAGTGCAGTATTTGCCGGGACGCTACAATGGCCTCGCGGATCATCTATCCTGAGGGATGGCATTACCAGAATGGCACCTTCTACCCCCAGCGGTAAGAGCTGTTTTTCACAAGTTAGGGGCAGTCCAGTAGTGGATCTATTCGCGCCCTCGAGGGCTCACTTCGTGGATCAGTATGTCTCGATAGATTCCCACGACAAGAGAGCAATGCTTCACAGCGTGTTCAGCAGGAGTTGGAATTTCCCCTTGGCATGGATCTTTCCTCCCCCCTGCTTAATGCCACGAGTGCTGGCACATTTGAACAAATCATCAGGGGTGTACCTGGTTGTAGCCCCAAATTGGCCAAAAGTGTTTTGGTTACCAGACCTAAAGAGAAGAGCCCTAGACCGACCTCACATAATACCCATGTTGGTCGACAACTTGATAGACTTATCGACAGGACTTCATCCTCAACAGGTCCAGAAGCTCCAACTACAGGTGTGGAAGATTAGGGGTGGAGTAAAGCTTTGAACGATTGGTCACAGCAAGAAAAAAGCTCTATTGAATGCGGGTTGGGGCAAACCTAAGCTTACAACTTATCACATGGCATGGAAGAGCTGGAAGGAATGGTGCGCCATTAATAATACATGTCCTAATAACCCTTCGGGATCTCAGCTGGCACGGTTTTTTAGCATACCTAAGAGTGAGGAAAGGCTTGGATCCCAATACTATAGCACTTCACAAGTCTGTAGTGTCGGTTTTGTATGACCCCATAGGCGATTTGAGGATAAGTAATCATCCCTTGGTCAAGCGAGTGATGAGAGGTATAGGAAATTCTGCAAATAAGAAGCTTAGAGCATTTACTTGGGATCCAGGACACTTGGTGTCTTAGCTTTGTAAGAATCCTTCAGATGACCTGACTCTTTTCGAAGCATCTCGTAGATGATCTGTTAATTTACTTCTGGCATCAGGAAGACAAGTACAGGATCTGACCTTACTACATGCACCTTCTGATAATCTTGTTGACAATGATGATCACATTATATTATGGCCAAATTTTTTGGTTCTAAGAAGGACACCTCTACACATAGACAGTCTGGTTGGAAGCATTACAAAGCAGAGGATCGTAATATAGATTCCATATTCTGGTTGAGAAAGCTTATGTCTTTGGGTGAGAACAGAAGACATGAAGCTGGTGTTGAATGTCTGTTTATTTCCACGTTGGGGCCTGCAAGGCCAGCCTCGAGAACTGCTATTGGTGGGTGGATTAAAATAATTTTGAAGGATGCTGGGATTGATGCCTCTCCTGGAAGTTTGAGATCAGCTGCAGCTTCAAGAAGTTGGCTGGAAGAGTGTCCCATAGACACCATTTTGGAAAGAGGAAGCTGGAGTTCAGAAAACACATTCAAGAAATATTATAGACAAATCAGAGGTCTCAATGTTGAGGTGCTGAATCCCCCCATTCACTCTCAGTCTTTGACCAAGTTATTGCAAGCAATACAGTAATAGTCACAATTTTCACTTTAGAATTGTCACCAAGCGATAACAAACACTTCTCACATTATATATTCTGGATAAGCAACGACACACATAATGTTGGAGTTTTACCTACCATTAAAACTCTTATTATGTTGTCTTGCTTATCCAGAATATATTTAAGCTCTGCTTGGTGAGTCCAAATTAAATTAACACGGCATCTCAAGATGCCAACTGCACGGCGACAATTGACAGCTGAAGGGAGTTGCAGAAGAATGGCGGGAAATTCAAGATAAAGCAATGGATATGACCGACGCTGGTGGGAAATAAGGCTGATATCTCACATTATACATTATATATTCTGGATAAGCAAGACAACATAATAAGAGTTTTAATGGTGGGTAAAACTCCAACATTATAATAGGATGTCGAATTTTCAAACTCTTCTCCTGAAAAATAATTACCTACATTATTTGCACAAGTGACAGTTTAGCACCGTAGGTGCGATATACCTATATGCAATTCTAATTTGAGATCAGTGGAATGAAAAAATATTTTTTTCGCTTTTATGCCTTTTTAATTTTTTATTAAAATGTAGATAACACAGCTTTAGATTAACACCATGATTATGTTTTTAGTATTGCCATTTGAACGACAGTGGCGCCCTCCTATGATTTCTACTCTATTTTTTGACAGGACTTGTACAAATATTATTTTTTCGAACACCTTATTTAGCCAGTATTTTAACCAATTTTATTGTTAAAACTTTGTTTCTTTGTGATGTAGATGTCAGTAATTAATTTGTAAGTAAGGGCGCAAACCTTTTTTATCGGTAACATTTTTAAAAGCTTCAACGAAAATAGAACAGGTGGCAGTAAAAATTCACAAAAATTCACCCAAAGCGCCGTCGCACAGTGGTTCCAAACACCCCAAAAGTTGGAAACAATTCACAGGGAAGATTAACGGGGAAAAAAAGTTATATTATTTTTCAGTATGGTTAAAAAAAATTATAATATTCGATTTTAGTAAGTTTTACTGGATTTTATTAACGATTTCTGGATTTTATTATATTTTTATGGACGAAAAAATAAAATAAATTTTTTTTTTCTTAAAATTGATATTATTTATGTCCATATCCATGTGAAAATAAAGGCCGAGTAATGTTTAATTTTGCTTTTTAACATTCTGAGGCAGACGATGAACAATCATCATCATCGTCGGTGCTAAAGATATTTGAAGAATGAATATCCGGAGGAATTATTAAATCGAAAACTTCCTTAGGAAAACGATTTAATGGTTTCTTTGGGGGTTGCCTGTAACTAGTTATGATAGGATCAGATGTAACTAATATTAATTTAAAAACACCTTTATAAAATTTCTCATGAGAACATTTTCTAGAATAGTTCTCACGATATTTTTTAAAAATCTTTGTTCCGAGCTTCCTGAGCCTCTTCTGATAATCTTAATCGGGTGGCAATATCTGATGGACGATGGGCAAGGATTCTGCCACGCTAAGTTTATATTTTCAGACTTCCCGCGAACTAATCGCAAAGGTAGGTACAATTGAAGATTTAAAAATACTAGAATAATCCGCATCCTCTCGCGTTCCAATGAACACCTGTTATTGAGAAGAGCGATTATCATCAAATATCTTGTACACTTATCTGTTAATAGATGAGCGCCTAGAATAATGTCTTCTAATAATTTTGATGCTACCGATTGACCGAAAAATATACCTTTTTCTCAAACACCAAATGAGAAAACGGTGCACTTTTCCGAAGATCTTTGGATTTCAAGCTTTTGGATTGGTCTGAACTACATTCAAATTGTGTTTACGATCACCACGTGCCGTTTCCAGGATAAATCGCATACAATATAAAACCAATCGGAGTCTCAAGTCATTTTTTTTTATTTTCCATCACATATCTAGCATCATCTCGACGAGCAATAGTCCATCTTGTATTAATGCGAAATTTGAAGCCCGCAATTTTTTTACAGAATTTATCCAACCTCTCTTTAAGGCAATTGGTGAGGTTTATACATATTTTTTTCGAATATTAAAATCTTTTTCCATCTTTTGACACTTTGAGTTCATCATTATGTCAAATAACTCCTTTTGTCTTAAGAACAAATCCTTTGAAACCGAACCTGTGACAAAAATAATATTTATGAAGCACTCAAATTTTACAGTAAGTAAATTACGTAAAAATTACTGGGCCGTAGAAACGCAAAAATGCGCAAGATTTTTTTTTTAAATATGATACGTAAATAGTTCAGCTACAAAAGTACATCAGCACATTTACTGAATATTAGTGAATATCTAACTTTAACCTTAAGTATTCCAGAAATCTTCGTAATCTTTTTTTAATTCACGAGATGTTTTTTAAAAAAAATATCCCAAATTTGTCGCATTAGGAAATGAAAAAAATAAACTTAACATCTTTAGTAAACACCTGAAGGTATTGAATCCATTTTTAAAAAAAATTGCCAGCAAGCGGTGTAAAAAGTTATCAGTCCCTAAATGTTATATAATAAACGTTGCATTTACACACAAATGTCCTAACTGCTCGGGAAGTCAATCTTTGCTGACGTGTTTCGCAGTGACGAAACTTTTTGCTGAATTTTGTGGTATGGGGAAAGATGCGCTGGTATGTGGTGTCAAAATATAGAAACCAAATTTAGTGATCCTTGCAATTTGAAATTTCGAATTGTTTCCGACGCTCCCATACTAGTAAAACCACTGTGCGTTGCTCCAGTGGCAAAAAAGTACATTATTTTTTGCAAAAAATCAACCAGCAAAAAAAGTTTTTTTTTTACTGTAATACGTCTATTTTTTATGCAGTGAAACAGTTTCGATACGCCACGGTCCTAAGGTGAGTGGTTTGGTTTATTTATGGTCTTACGCATCAAATGACACAGCCTAGCGCTATCATCTCATCCAATTTCAGAGAAATGCGTGTGTATGCGTGAGTGCCTCCAAAAGTTGGTCGAATGAATTGCCATCGACAACGAGTCCATCTTCCGAGTTTCAGCTCGATCAGATATTAATAAGAAAAAGAAATTACACCTGAAGTTCCTGAAGGTGATGAAATTTGGGTTCATCATTATGAACCCGAGTCTAAACAGGACTCAACGCAGCGACACAGAAAGGCACACCACCCACCCAAGAAGTTTAAGGTGTCACAATCGGCTGGGAAAATCATGGCGACAATCTTTTGGGACTCAGAAGGAATTCTGATGAACGATTACAAAGATAAAGGTGTTTCCATAACCGGAGACCAGAGATTACTACGCTTCAATCCCAGAGCAATTAAAGGAAGCCATCAAAGAGAAAAGAAGGGGCAAATTGACCAAGGGTGTCCTTCCGCATGACAACACACCTGTTCACAAGATATTTTATTTGATCTGTTTTTTTTCCAGAGTAGGGGGGGGAATCGCAGATGTTTATTTATTTATTTAATTTCAACGGTATACATATACCATAAGAACTGATTACATGTCACAAAATCAAAAATAATAATATAGAAATAAGAAAAAAATTGTTTAACAGATAATTGTGGCATTTGAATGAGAAATGACACCAGAGAGACAATTACGTACAAAAATCTATAGTACAAATAGAATTAATTTTTTATTTTTAACTTTATGAGTAAAACCTCAAATTGTAATATTTAAATATTAACTTACTAGGTAAAATGTTTGCGGATAACTAAACCCTCGATGACCAAGGTGCTGTTCCGACGTCGGTTCCTCACTGTGGTTTTCGTATGAAAAAGCTGAGGATCCGGCATCGGGAAGTACTCCATGTTTTACGAGGGCTTGATGTTAATAAAGCTAGTGGGCCTGACGGAATACCTGCCCTGGTACTGCAAAGGTGCGCTGCAGAAATAGCTCCAATTTTAATGAAGCTTTTTAAACTGTCCCTGAAGACTGGCTCTGTGCCCTCTGGTTGGAAAAAAGCGGTTATCCATCCTATTCCAAAGAAGGGTGACCGCTCCAACCCGGCCAAGTACCGCCCCATAGCGATCACATCAGTTCTGTCTAAGGTGATGGAACGTGTGATCAACGACAAACTGCTCACATACCTCGAGAAGAACAAAATTATTAACAACCGTCAATACGGATTCCGGCGGAACCGCTCGTGCGGTGATTTTCTCGCGTATGTGACGCATGTTTGGGGGCGATGCCTGGAACGTTTCGGTGAGACCCAAACGGTTGCACTGGACATATCCAAGGCCTTTGACCGGGTTTGGCACCGAGGACTTGTCAACAAACTGCATTCTTACGGACTTCCCGCATCCTTGTGTACGTGGATTGCCGACTTCTTGAGGGAGAGGTCGATTCAGACGGTAGTCGATGGTTTCACCTCTTCCTCTCACTCGATAAATGCCGGCGTCCCGCAGGGATCGGTTCTGTCTCCAACTCTGTTTTTGTTGCACATCAACGACCTTTTGTCATGTGCACCAATTCACTGTTACGCGGATGACAGTACAGTTCATGATAGCTTTTTGTTTGACAAGCCCCCAAAGGGCTCACAAACTCCAACAGCTCATAAGGCTTTGAAGCAAAGAATGGACGGTTACCTCGAGAGTGTTTTCTCTTGGGGTAAAAATAATCTCGTTGAATTTAATGTTTCAAAGACCCAATCTTGTCTGATTACGTCTAAAAGGGATCGCAATGAAAATCTAGTCTCTTTCAACGGAAGCAATCTTCCGAACAGGCCCTCCATTGATATGCTTGGTGTAACCCTAAGTGACCAGCTCAGGTATGGGGGCTCCATCGAAGCCAGAGTAAAGTTAGCCTCCCAAAAACTGGGCGTACTGTACAGGGCCCGCAGATACTTTAATAGTACACAACTGCTAACCCTGTACAAATCGCAAGTGCGCCCCACGGTTGAATTTGGCAGCCACCTCTGGTCTGGAGCTCCAAAATACCTGAAAAATACCCTCGACTCTGTGCAGAAACGGGCGGTCCGTTTGATAGATTCTCCCATCTTAACAGACGGATTGCAATCTTTAGAACACAGGCGTCGGGTGGGAATGCTATCCTTGTTCTACCGGTATTACAATGGAAGATGCTCCGAGGAACTAACATCATTGATCCCTTCGGCACCGGTGCATAGTCGGGAAACACGCCAAACGCGTGCCCAACATTTGTACACAGTTGACATTTGTCACATGAGAACGGGTCGTTTCTTCGTCTCGTTCTTGTGTTCAACAGCTCGGGTGTGGAATGATTTGCCGGCCTCTGTGTTTCATCCTTCCTACAACATGGGTCTCTTCAAGACCAATGTTCATTCCTTCCTCTCCTCAAAAAGACCCTCCACACAGCATCCCAGATGACATAGGCCCTTAGGGAAATTATTTTCCTCAGGTCCTCCTGTGTGGAGTTAATGTAAAAAAAAACATCCTGTTCTTACATTAATTTACCAGCTGCGATAACATCTGCAACTTTCAGGTGAAGCAAGGTGGGCTTTTCAAAATTGTGCTTGGAGTCGGAAATCAGTGGCAATGATCTTTTGCAATCCCTTCTCTACTTACGACGACCAATGTTCATTCCTTCCTCTCCTCAAAAAGACCCTCCACACAGCATCCCAGATGACATAGGCCCTGAGGGAAATTATTTTCCTCAGGGCCTCCTGTGTGGAGTTAATGTAAAAAAAAAATAAATAAAAATAAATAAATGAAGACAATATAAGCGAAACTCAATCGAAAATCTGGAAACAGAAAAATCAGAAAAACATATTGACACCTCTGGGACTCGAACCCAGGACCTCTTGCTTTCCGGGCAAACGCGCTAACCTACCTCGAACTCCTGGGTTCGAGTCCCAGACGTGTCAATATGTTTTTCTGATTTTTCTGTTTCCAGATTTTCGATTGAGTTTCGCTTATATTGTCTTCATTTATTTAAATATTACAATTTGAGGTTTTACTCATAAAGTTAAAAATAAAAAATAATATATTCATCCTAGACTTGCAGAAAAGTCAATAGATGTCGCATATTAAATAAAATGGCTAAAGATTTATCCAGACACTATTTAGAGAGCATTTAGTTCGGGTTTGAATCTTGCAATCATACATGAAGATAGTTGCCAATAATATATGCGTTAAAGAAAATGAAGATAATGTAGGTGGTTCTTAGTCGAAGTATGGTAAAGTTAAACATGACTGAATTTCATATCGACACCGTGGCGCAGTGGTTAGCGCGTTTGCCCGGAGAGCAAGAGGTCCTGGGTTCGAGTCCCAGAGGTGTCAATATGTTTTTCTGATTTTTCTGTTTCCAGATTTTCGATTGAGTTTCGCTTATATTGTCTTCATTTATTTAAATATTAGAATTAATATTGACTGAAAACATTTGATAGCATAGCCCTCTTGTACCTACCTTCCGTGCAGTTAAATAGATCTGCCACATCTGCATATCTATTACTAACATCATGTAATCTAGGTACAAGGGAGTGTTTCGAGTACTCAGTCCTATTATTGTTACATTTAAACAGGATTTTAGATGTTGGGGTTTATACATTTTTATTGCAAGTACGGGGAGCCAAGGGAGAGGAGTCGATTTTAAAGTTCCGTTGATGGTTCGCATTGTGGCATTAAGCTGAACGTCGATCATGGAAGTGTGGGCACTTCTAGCCCATACTGGAGCACAGTATTCAGCTGCTGAGAAAACCAGGGCAAAACATAGCCCCGCCAAATATCAGGCGAGAGATTGCAACACTGAGGGAATACAAGAAGGCGCTGCAAAAAAGCGCAAACCTTTGCACGATGATGTCGTTTCTCACCCGGCATGCCGCTTGAAGTCATTAAAACCCTTCTGAACTGAAGGAGAAAGACTCCTTCGATCACCTCTCACCCCAGAAGATAGGTGGAAGCTTGAGTGGCAATCGGCCAACGACAAAAACGCCCATCTTGTTCAAGACCCCACTCAGAGACAGCCTGGGTTCTCATTGCCTCGCAAACTCTGGACCGCCATCAATAGGATAAGGTGCTCCTATAGCCGTTGTGGTCACATGATGCATAGATGGGACCTTAAAGAGTCGGCAATGTGTGAATGCGGTGCGGTGCAGACCACCGAACATGTGGTCAACGAATACCCACTACATTCATTCCCCAGCGGGATTGATGAGGTCCACAGGGCAACGCCTGAGGCCCTAGACTGGCTCGCAGACCTAGATGTCCCCCTCTGACCCCCCACCATACGAAAGAAGAAGAAGAATATATTTATATTTATCAAATCTCTTCAAATTGGCCACATTTTGGCCAGCTAACACTCCAGGGTGTTTGCAAAATGGCCAAAAATCCTCCAGTAGTGATCATATTTTCTATTAATAATATTTGATTTAGTTTCCAGGTTTCTATTGCTCTACAGAATAGAGAAAACAAAAAATATTTTAAAAACAATAATAAAAAATATAATCTCATAACCTACAATTTATATTTATTTTATCAAAGATGTTATCGTTCACATACAAAAGTGTAACAACCAATATTCAAAAGAAAAGAAAAAAAATACAAATTCAAAATACAAATATTCTGTATCCTTACAATACTGTAAAACTTAATATAATAATAAACAGCAATAATGCTCAAAATTATTTAAATTCACAATATAAATTTTAAAAATTACCAAATAAATCCTCATAAAAGAACATTGTACAAAAGTATTTTTTAAATTAAATTTGTTTATGGTGTTGAATTTTTTTCTTTCCCTCACGGTGTTGCCATGTTATCGATTGTATGAAGAAGGTGGATATCCTATTTACATGGCGCTGGCAACACTTTAAACGGCAGCCTTTGCAGGGTTGGAGAGTTCGTCAATCATTTTTTGTTCAACTGAAATATAAAAAAAATTAAAAAATTAGTACATAAATATATCTGGCTAACTAACCATCATGTCGTTTCTCCGAGTGGTATGCACAGAGGATAGACTGCTATTAAACTCTGTTTCGGCACACAATTCTTGCTTTATTAACATTCATGCATCGCCTCGTTCATATTCTATTAATTTTCTGTTATTTAACCTTAAAGATAATTTGTTCGGTTTTGGAAACAATTCATAAAAACCATTGTGTCTCCCTTACTTAACCCCTCTGAATTTTCGAGAATATTCGCTTTTGGTGTCTCTAACAAAATGACATTTTACGAAAACTTTTTGTTATTACCGCTTCACAATTAAAGCTCTATAAATGAAACATTTCTGAACGTAGCCGAATAGTAAAAACTGTTTTAGAAAGGTTACAAAATAGGCTTTCATATTATTATATTACAAATAAATATTAGCATTTGTAAATATTAAAATTTAGAACGCAAACATTAAAAATAGGTAAAAATGACTCACGTGATGTTTTTATGTTAAAATGGTACTAAAATCACAGATTATGTAAACAACAATACTTATTTTATTGTATATATGTGTAATAAACACTTTTGTCACCTCACTTTTTTATCATTTCATATAAAAATATTTAATAAAAATTTAAAATGTGGAGCGCGGTGGAGCAAATTTGCGCAGGTAAATATTTTTGTCAACTACACGACTGACAGCTGATTCCTGTTATGTATTTCCATAGACAACTTGATAGGGATGTGCAGCTTGATCTACTATCGACCTTTTACTTTTTGTTTTAGGGATGTAACTAAAACAATAACGGAGTTAGAACGATTTCTATGGAAACACAAGCGCTGACACATAAACATGCTTATTGTACTTGACTGCTGTCCTATTTTTAACGCTTATATCTGCTTACGTTGCGGAGGGGTTAATAGTGAGAAATATGATTCAAAGGGTGTTAGAAAGAGAAATAACCACGCTTCATATTCAAATAAACAAAATAACCACAAAAGAAGTAAAATGTAGAAGTTATGAAACCAAAGTTTCGAATCGGAATTTGAAATAAATTTACGAAACTTTCGGAATTTTTTTACAATTATTTTTACATGAAATGACATAAAAGTGAAGTGACAAAAATGTTTTTAATATATTTGTCTAATAACATGTGTGTTTTTTATTTTTTATTATCAGTAATTTGTATTAGAAAAAATGCAAGGTGAGCCGTTTTTTAAAACATTTTTATGTTTGCTTGTAAAAATATTATATTATGGCGGTACTGTTTAATGTACAATATATTTCTTCTACTGGCAATTTTCACACGAGACAAATAATACTTTAGTTCCAATTTCTACCACCAAAATCATTTTCGTCCAAAGTGGTGTGTAAAGCTATTAACTCGCAACTTTCTGAGATTTAATATTGTGCCACATCATTGTATTATTCAACAATTTTAAAATAAAGGGAATATCTGTTAATAATCAATTGAGTCGTTCAATTTCTATATCCGCTATATCAACTTTCACTGATTCGGAGAAAACTGCAAAAAACTGTCACATCTCTACCGCAAATAAAAAATTTCATTTTATTTTTTTATATAATGAATTGGAGTAATATACATTTGAAAAGTGTTCATTTTTCAATGTATGTATAGAATTATTTAAGTAATTTGGATAAATAAAATGGATGTAGCAGATTTTGATACTCACTTCGTGATTTGTATGGAATATAGAGGCTTTTGAAACTCAACTGATCTGAGGGGCGTGTTTCTACACCCGCCATCTTGGCAAAATAACTGCACGTGATTGGTTGAATTCCGATATAGCGGGTTTTGATAGTAACTTCTTGAATGATATAGCGGGTTTTGTTTCTCACTTGCAGTTTTATCATGGTTTTTGGTGACGCAATTCATCTTTTCATTTAACCTGGGGCTTGCCGCTCGTGCACCGGTGTGTAATGAGATTTTACACGCGATTTTGACCCTTATGTATAAAGAAAGTGTATGAAGAACACGGTCAGAATCGCTTGCCCTATTATCGCCCTTTACCATAGCGAAACCTGAAATGCACCTAGTCACTCCAAATAATTTATATTTAATTTTCAGCGAGCGCGGGGATGTGCGCAGTTCTTGCGCATGCGCGGGAAAATTCCTTTATCTACGATTTTGACCCTATGTACAAAATTTGTAAAGGACAGTGTCAGAATCGCTGGACACGAAATGTCATTTTTGCCGCCGGGAGCCGCGTCATAATTTATGCGTCTTACTCGACTAAAACATCGTAAAACCTATCAATTTACGTAATGAACGCGAGTAATGTTGTTTTGGTAGATAGTTTATTGTTCTAGGAACGTGTTTCAGTCAATAAAATATACAATAGCTCAAAATTAATCCACAAAACATTCATTTCAAAATTCAAAGTGGTGCTTTATGCTGGCCTTCCCTGGCAAACAAGGGGTTAACTCCCGTGACACATTTACAGCGAACACGCGTACAGCGAACAGCGTACGGCGTATACGAGCAGCGCCCTAGTCAATTTCTCAGTGTGCAGAACCTAATGCACACTTTAGGGGACAATCCGAGCCTTAGATGTTATGGTTCATTCCTTGCGTTTCTTTCGGGATCTGAGAATCGCACATGCGCACTAGTATGTGAATTTCAAATACGGTGGGGACAAACCATTGGATTCCCACTATTTGTTTGCGTAGTTTCGGGCGGGAATCGCTTACGTTCAAATTAAGTTCGATAATAATCTTCCAACGTTATTTTAATTATACTATATTGTAAATTGGTATATATCTATAGACATTTTATATTATTTTGTATTTAGGTATCCGATAAGCATGATTAGACAATCAAAAAAAAATTTTGAGAAATTTTATATTATATTCTACGGTTGGTGAGATTACAGTACGTAAAAAATGTCGATCCCCACCATCAAAGAAGTGCTCGAGCGGTCACTGGGCATAGCAATGTTAAAATTGAGGGAGGTGGGTAAATTATAACACAGGATAGGTTAGGTTGGGTTAGATTAGATTGGGTTGCGTTGAGTTAGATTAGGTTAGGTAGGAGTGTACATACGCTCCCTGTTGCGCTTCTTCTCCACTTCGTTCTTGGCGTCGCGGATGACCTTGAGACGCGCCTCTTCCTCACGGATGCCAACTTCTCGCTTGGAGAGACGTGACTGGTGAGCAGCCCCGTACAGGATCCCCACCACCAGGAAACTCCAGCGCCCGGCCTGAAACAAACAAACGCATACATCATTCGCACTTTGCGCTGGTCAGGTACTTCCCAAACTTCCTCTCGCCTATCTCCTACTGCTGCACAACAAGTAGGTGGAACTCTTGCAGGCTAATCACATTGTACATCAGTCCCTAATAAAAATGCTGGTTGGAATTTTCATGCACTATATTATGCTCCAAAAGCGAGAACTTTTGTTAACTGTTTAACAATACTGTGTTGATATTAACCACTCCGACCCCTAAGCGTGTTTACACGACAATATAACAATAGCCGTCAAGTACAATAAGCTGGTTTTCAAGCTAACGCATGTGATCCCACAGAAATCGTTATAACTCTGTTATTGTTCTAGGGACAACCCTAAAACAAAAAGTAGAAGATCCATATTGAATCAAGCTTCATTCACATCTCTATTCAAAGTTGTCCATAAAAATACATAAAAAGACTTATTTTGTAGAAACAGTTTTCACCCGCTAAATCGTCTACGCGCCTGTTAATTTTTTTTTAAATATTCTTGTGTGAAATGGTAAAAAAGTGAGATGACAAAATTGTTAATTATACGTCTATACAATAGAATAAGTGGTTTTTTTACATGATCCGTGATTTTAGTACCGTTTTTACATAAAAACATCACATATGTTTGCATTTTAAATTTTAATATTTACAAATGTTAATATTTGAGTCATTCAATTTCTATATCCGCTATATCAACTTTCCCTGATTTGGAGAAAACCGCAAAAAACTGTCACATCTCTAGCATAAATAAAATATTGCTTTTTATTTTTTTATATAATGAATTGGAGTAATATACATTCGAAAAGTGTTCATTTTTCACTATATGTCTAGAAATATTTAAGTAATTTGGATTAATAAAATGGATGTAGCGGATTTTGATTCACACTTCGTAATTTGTATGGAATATAGAGGCTTTTGAAACACAACGACCCGAGGGGCGTGTTTCTACACCCGCCATCTTGGCAAAAATAACTGCTCGTGATTGGTTGAATTCCGATATAGCGGGTTTTGAGAGTACCTTCTTAAATGATATAGCGGGTTTTGTTTCTCACTCGCAGTTTTAAAATGGTTTTTGGTCGTGATAAGGGATGTTTTGAAACTCAATTTTAGTCAGTATTATTCCTCGCAAAAATGTGAACAAGATGTCATACTCAGATCATTTTGTCAAAAAATCGGATATAGCGAATATTGAAATTATACGACTCATTTATTCGTAATATAACAATTTGAAAGCTTATTTCGTAACCTTTCTAAAACAGTTTTTAGTATTCGGCTACGTTCAGAAATTTTTCATTTATAGAGCTTTAATAACACAAAGTTTTCGTAAAACTGACATTTCGTTTAAGACATTAAAAGTGAATATTCGCGATATATCAGACAGGTTAAATGAATTAATTATGAAATAACACAAATTTATCAAATAAAATTTATTTGCCCACGCCGGGATTCGATCCAGCGACCTTCGGATTGCGAATCACGCCAGTCGCCGATGTTGTGAGAGTCCGGATGGAGAGGTCAAAGGGTCTCCCTCAACCAGTCTGTCCCGATCCAACCTGCCAAGCAGCTGATAGGCAGATGCATACACCGCCAAGACCCAGACAAATCTAGCCTCATCAACGCGGGCCTCCCTGCTAACTCAACATCGTAGCGAATCACTTGGATTGACCTATGGCAGAATTGTTAGTTATCCAATAAATGGTTCCCGGGGCGGCGATACCCAAATTCATGCGTATTTTGATTGTAATGGAACTCACGCAAATGTCGACCGATACAAAAATATATTTAAATGGCGGAACAGGAATCATTTTATACGGAAATTTAGAACTTTTATTAAATAAAAATGTAATTTCAATGCATCTTTTATCACCTATCGAAACGCAATTAGTTGTTTCATTTTTAATTTGGGAGGCGGGTATGGGTAACGCCGCCCCCGGGAACTATTTATTGGACAACCAACACCTCTGCCATAGGTCAACCCAAGTGGTTCACTACGTTTGGTGACTCAGCAGGGGTGCCCGGGTTCATGGGGTGAGGTTTTCCATTTCTTTTCGGCAGATGCATCTGCCCACCTAGAGAGAGACTGGTTGAGGTAGGCCTTATCACCTTTCCAGCAGGACTCTCTTGACCCCATCGCCTTGCACCGCAGTTGGAGGGATGAATTCATATGTGTCACTCTAACTACCTTTTTCCTTCCCAGATCTTCCTTTCCTTCCCCTTCCTTAAAAATACCCTCCACACAGCAACCCCTAGGATGACATAGGCCCTGAGGGAAATTATTTTCCTCAAGGCCTCCTGTATGGAGCTAATGTAAAAAAAAAGTAATTAAGTTGAAATGTAGTGTAATTCTTAAAATCTGTGCATAAAAGTGCAGCGATTAGTGGAATATTTACCAGAAGTTTAAACGGTAAATATCGGTTCAGACTGGCCACGCTTATTACGAATAATTTTTAGAAAAAAACTTTAGATTCGCCTCAATTACTATAAAAGGAAACTTTTTGGCTTTGGGGCGGCGGAAAATAATGCATTTTAATTTTCAATTGCATAAAACCAAAATTCGCTTCGCGACCGACACAGCGAAAATCCGCGGCCGTACCTGTCACTGTGATGTTGGTATCATTGATAAATTAACAAGAGCTAATACGACTGTAGCCGACTTCGTGGAATAAGGCGCGTAATTATGAAATTTGTCTAGCGGGCTTGTTTGTGTAACATGGTTTGTGATACAAAAGAAAGTGCCCCTTTATAACGCCTACTCGCGTCAAGGGATGAAAAACATCCCAGTTTTCAAGTGGTTTAGCGGCTATGCTAGGTTTGTGTAACATGGTTTTTGATTCGCGGTATTTCATGTAGGTATCCCGCGAAGTCGGTTACAGTCGTATTAGCTCTTGTTAATTTATAAAGGATAACCAACATCACAGTGACAGGTACGGCCGCGGATTTTCGCTGTGTCGGATCGCGAAGAGAATTTTGGTTTTATGCAATTGAAAATTAAAATGCATTATTTTCCGCCGCCCCAAAGCCAAAAAGTTTCCTTTTATAGTAATTAAGGCGAATCCAAAGTTTTTTTCTAAAAATTATTGGTAATAAGCGTGGCCAGTCCGAACCGATACGAATATTATTCGTGTAAACCAATTACAAATACATATAATAAATGTAGGTAGCTACCTACCTAAAATTATAAATATTTAATATTATATAGATATAGGTACGAATTGTACAGCACTAGTAATACATTTAAAATTGGTAATTAAATAGTGAAAGACATCTAAAAGATGCAATATATATGTTATAATAGACAGATACGGTACCAAAAGTCGTCAGTAAAGTTATATAATGACGTAAAATCCTAACCTCAAAATGACAACCGAAAAACTCGAAATTGATAACAATTTAATAAGACTTTAAGGAAGATGCTGTATTTAATATATTGATTTACCTTAATCAGCGGGGAAATTCGGACGGGGGGGCCAAGAGGGAGTCCGGACATTTTGATATTTGTAGGTTTTGAAAATTACACGAAAAATTTATCTAAACTGAGGACACCCGACTAATGTTGCCAGCGGGAGGAAAATATTTATCTCAAATTATTATTTTGCAAAAATAATAATTTTGTGTTTGATTAGTACATAATTTTCTTTGCAATATTTTGTATTTAGTTATATCACATATTAGGGAACGTACCCATACTACGTGACACGTTTAGGGGGGGGGGGGGGTCTTCAAAATGTCACGCTCCATACAAATGAGCGGCCGGTTGCTTAGGTTTTTGGTCACCGGGGGGGGGGAATTAAAATTTAAAAAAATTGGTCACGTAGTATGGGTACGTTCCCTTATGGTAATAGGCTCCTAATAATTATTCAAATATACAATTAATGCCCTGTCGGTGGCTAAGTTGACATCGCGTTTGGGTCCCACGAAGCCTGCCGTCGTGTTCGATTCCTCGGCTGGCTAAGTCATCCATCACGACATCAAGCAACATTATCCGCTTTTTGTCATGGTTGTAGAAGCAGTGGCGTAACAATATCATCTGAGGCCCGTGGCAAATTCATCGGACTCCAGATACTAATATATACAGCCTGTATGTCGGACGAATATCTGCAGCTCATATGTTGAACTAATATCTACGAACTTCAGAGTGTTGACTAATATCTACAGAGCGTAGGTTGAACTAATATCTACAGAGCGTAGGTTGGATTAATCAGCTAAATGTGTCCAATAGTCGGATATTAGGGATTTTTACATACGTACTTAAATAAATTAAGTTTTTTAAACTGCATACGCAATATTACGTTATTCCAATATGCTATACATAATTGCAAATCCAACCTCTGCCAGTGCTGTAGATATTCGTCAACACTTTGGTTCTCATAGATATTCGTCAACAGTTTGCGCTGTAGATATTCGTCAGCACTTTCCTTCTCATAGATATTAGTTCGATTTTTTCAGTTTTTGGAATTCCTGTAGATATTAATTTAGTAGACGCCTCCATTCATTGAATGGGGCCCCCCCAGTAAAAATCGTCATCTTGTTATTGAATTTTAATAAATCACTTAAGAATTTCCCCAACAGTAATACTAATAAATCTGATTTTCAAAAGCATAGGTATTACACAAAAACCAAGTATATCCACATATTTATAATGAAATATTCTAATTGCAGGTTCAATAAAACAAAAACTACTAAAAATCAAAGATATAAATGACCAATTGTCATAACAATCAAACAAAGAATGCATGTACATTTACATTCATAAGAAGTACAAAACCCAAGAAATAACAACTGACACGTACATTAGAAACACTAGATCTCATGGTCAAAAACATATCCAACAAGTAACTGCTAACACAACATTTGGGCAAAAAAGCTTCTTATATTATGGCATTAAACTCTACAATAAAATACCACTCTCACTCAAAAACCTCAACATTATAACATTTAAATTTCAAATAAAAAGCTGGACATTAAATACAGGGAGATCAGAAATAGAAAATATACTGAAATCAAATACAGACTAAAACCGAATCTAATGAACTGAATTATAAAAAAACACGATCTTATTTACTTTATAATTATTAAAAAAAAATACTACATGACATGTTATGTCGAATTCATATTATTCTTATAATTAAATTATAAAATGTAAATGAAATCCTCAGCACGGGAGATCCCAGTGAGGATATCATTATCTCTATTTGTTATTAAGAAATGAAGACACTAAATCATTATTATTATTATTATTATGTAGTCACAGCCTTCTGGATTATTACAAGAAGGCGTTGATGTAGTAGAACCCCTTCTTACTTAAAAAATATAAATGCCTTACACCATGCTTCACTAGTTCGCCAGCGCCACCAAAGTACAGTGACACTAAATTACGCAACCAATGGATGCGTTCTAAAATTGATCGACATCCTTTTCGAATTAATTTGAATTTGTATATGGACTTTATGTACTTACGTAATATTTATAATCTTTTAAAAAATTTCTTAAAAATGTTAGGTTACTTCTGAGCTCGCGGTCTCTCGGGCCGGTGCCTCATCCCCCGCGAGGTCCGTGGCATTTTTCCAGCCCTGCCACCCTATAGTTATGCCACTGAGTAGAAGATTTTCAAAAATTGTCAGGTTATTCGGGAATGTTTGTCATTCTCTATAAAAAATAAAAATATTATTTCCAAAAATTGAAATGAGACTAAAAATGACAAAAAATGCATATAACTTCTTTCAGATGTGCGCCGAAATGTCACAAGGAGTTAGTATAAAGTAAAGTATCAACAATTATTATGTTTTTATATTTTAAATTTCACTTTTACCCAAAAAATTATCTTGGCCATATAAAGTTTCTTAATAGTTACATTTTTTAAAATTAATTTGAGGAAACAAACTTATTTATTAAAAATCACAAAAAATTAGAATAAACAAACATTCAGACGGTTTTAAGGGTGACAAACATTGAAAACACGAGTTAATTTAATATTAAAATTATTCCATGCTATGAAATTATACAATGCTCTACCAGATCAAATAAAAAATATAAAGGAAATGAATATATTAAAACAAAAGTAAAAACATGGCTGAAAGATCAAAGTGTACCAACATCATGAAGACGATATAAAGACAATCCATAACCAAATACAAATATTTTAAAAAACTACAGGCCACCTCAGAACAGGAAATCCTAGTGAGGAGGTCTGTGAAAAAAAAAGAATCTATACTTATACTATACATTATACATACATGTACAAACCTTGCTATTGAAACTAATAATAAATAAATAAATAAATTAATTTTATTATTATAAGTTTAGTGTCACCATTCGCCATATTGATTTTTGAAGTAAAAACTTCTTTAGCACCGTTGGTTTGATTTGAAACTCTATGAAACGGAAACGAGTGACACTAAAAAGAGACAAAAACATACAGAATTTAGTTTGCGAGAGAATGAGACAGCAATAAAATAAAACAAATAATAAAATGCTCGTTTCCAATACATATAATACGATAAATCCACGGTCCCACGAAGTCCCTTTTAGTGTAGTAGTTTAAAGCACCTGGCGAACATTTGCAGACATTCAGCTGACCAGGAATCGAATCCTACGAACTCCAAAAAATTTTTTTATTAATATTTGTAAAATCAATATCCAATCTTCAATCACGTAAAAATGATCAGGTCTAAGAATGCGACATCTAGCGACTCCGAAGAAGAGACCACAAATACAAATAAGATGACCAAATGTATAGGAAAAAGTGCAATGGAATTCGACGACTAAAATATGGAAAAAAATCATCCTTCACATTGATAAAAAAAGGGCTTTGTAGTCTCCCTGCTCTTATCTATTTTATTTTCTGAAGGTTTCACTTCTACCGCATGTGAATTGCACACTCTGATTTTTTAAATTTTTTTTCCTAAAATTATTTTTATTAGCAATTACTAACCGGACGAAGCTTATAAATGTGGATGAAACAAGTTCACAACACAATACCAAAAGGGAGATTAATTTTTGTGGTATTTGACTTTGTGCCTACCCCTATAATTATTATTGTTGGGGTAAATGTGTTTCATACAAAGGCAACACTTAAACATCACAAAAATGACAAATTACATAACCTAAAAATTGAAGACATTTGTTTAGAAAAATAATATTGCACTAGTGATAAAAATGTCGAACAACCACCTATTCCTTAAGTCAGGCTTCGTGCGCGCCCCCCTGGAAAACGGGCTGGGGCGCCACGTCTGCCAGCTGCAGAGAGTGGTCATCAAATTCTGCAAAAACAATGGCTCCAGTCGAGGAGTGAGGTTAGATATATTTTCATTTATCGGCGAGAGTTTTAAAAAAAGAGCCTCCACACAGCATCCCCAAAGCTGATGTAGGCCCTGCCCATGGAATTTGCCAACTAATTTATGTTGTGCGTTTGATTCCCAGGGACTTTGTGGAGAATGACCTGATCAACTTTGCTCGGGAACAACCAGGAGTAGCCGTTTACCTTAAGCCGAGGAGACATCGCACTCCTGTCATAGTTGGAGAATACCGTAAGCATGCATTGCACTAATATCATTCCGTGGCAGTTGATTTCAGACAGTTGGCCCCAAGAACATACTTGCCTCAATAACACAGGGCGAGTTTACAAGCTACTATCTACTAAGTTTGAAAGCGGATAAATCGGCGAGTGAGATTGTCATGATGACACACAAAACTGTCCACTCGCTCAGTAGCGTAGCAAACTGAGGTCACTGCTAGCGCCAGTAACAAGAATAACGACGCCTGCGTGAACTAATTCTGTGATGTTTGACAGTCGAAATCAGCTGTTAATTGGCAGCCATCTTGAAAAACATAAATAAACCAATCACGAGCAAGCGTGTAGCGAGTAAAGTTGACGACCTTTCAACTTTTTTTCGTAGATTGTCAACAATCTGCTAGTTAGCAAGTAACACGATGACACTGAGCGAGTTTACTAACAGATAGTGAATTTCCCAGATAGTAGCTTGTAAACTCGCCCAATGTCATCGACGCTTTACATTCAATTTGCAGTCAGCAGAGCCATTCTATATTTTTTGTGGGATCGAGATAGATATTGGACGAGATCTCATCCTGTCAGATTAGTGTGATTTTCTATGGCTGTCAATTGCTTTTTCTATGGGTATCAGGCCAGCTTCGCAAATTTTAAACAGTTTAAAACACAAACTATTGTAAATATACATGATTATTTATCCACTTAATGTATGTTTAAAGTTGTATACCATGGATTTGACATTTGCAAAATTTCGTTTCAATTCAAATACACATGAATTACTTAGTTTGTCAAAATGGTAAATATTTCCCTATCGAGTCCACGCTCAAAACGCACTTTAAAAAATTAAAATAAATTGTACTAGGTAGATTACAGTTAGTAATAAATAATTCAGTAATCGGAATTGAAAAATATTGCATTTTAATGGTTATTTTGTTATCTTTAAAAATGCGAAATGTATTTACCGTCAAAATTAACCTAAAAACCTATTATTTGCACGCAAATAGTTGTTTCTTGTACTATTTTTTGAAATGAAGTGTAATTTACATTTGTGAGGGGGGAATGGGTACCGCCGCCCCGGGAACCTATATTGGATAACCAACACCTCTGCCATAGGCCACCCCAAGTGGTTCGCTACGTTTGGTGATTTTAGCAGGGGTGCCCGGGTTCATGGGGGGGGTTTGTCTAGGTCTTGGAGGCAGATGACCAGGACACACTGAACCCCAGATTCCTACCCACTCCTTCTCAGAACTCTCCTCTCCTTCCTTTCCATAAAAAAAAAAACACTGAGGGAAATTATTTTACTCAAGGCCTCCTGTGTGGAGCTCATGTAAAAAAAATATTGAATATTGTTTCCTTATTATCTCAAAACTTAGTATTTGGAGATGTCTGATTAATCAACTGGAAGATCGATATATTACACTTATGGGAATAACCTTCATAACAAACGTTTTTTTTGTGAGTAAAGTATTTACAATAATAATGCTGCAAGTCACATGACCTGTCTATACTAGTGGCTAATTGAATCTGGTCGGTAGGCTAGCCAGAGCCAGTTTCGACGGCACTCGCCTACTCGGCCTACCCCTGTCGGCCATCGATGGAAGCACTTTTAGGAAACTTGACTACATAGGGTTTATCAGGTTTGTCCGAATTTTGGCGGCGGATGCGTCTGCCCATTAACTGCGTGGCAGGCCGGATTGGGAGAGAATGGTTGAGGGAAACCCTTTAACTTTTCCGGCTGTCTGTAGTCTCTTGGAACATCGCCTTGCACCGCAATGGGAGGGATTGATTCATATGTCCGTCACTCCTGGATAACTAACCCCAGATTCCTACCCACCACTCATACCCTTTTCCTTCACAGAACTTCCTTTCCTAAAAAGAACTTCCACACAGCATCCCCAAATATGATATAGGCCCTGAGGAGAATTATTTTCCTCAGAGCCTCCTGTGTGGAGGTAACGTAAAAAAAAAAAAAACTTTCCCTGCTGGCATCTGACGGCATCACTTTGAGAAGCTTCATTACATAGTAAATAAAGCAAAGTCGCGCCCGCTATCTGTACGCTTAGATCTTTTAAACTACGCAACGGATTTTCATGCTGTTTTCACCAATAGATAGAGAGATTTACGAGGAAGGTTTAGGTATATAATTGGTCAAGGTTTTGTGTAAATTGGTTGAAATATATAATGGCAAGTGGGCGGTTTGGATTTGATATGTATGCAAATTAACGGATGGCGTTGGTTATAAAGGTTGGGTAATGGTGTTGTTAGTAGATGGCCGGGTCTGCTAGTATAAAAAAAGAGAGTTGTTGAAAATTAGTTGTTTTATTAATTAATTTTGCTTTTTCAACAGTAAACGGAGAACGGCAATGGTTCTCGTTGCACAACAAAGACCGCACCGAAGTGAACGGCTGGCTCGCCAATCTAGTGGGGGCGCAGGGCTCCAGCGGCCTGCGTTACCGCAAGCTGGGGAGCACCTTGCACCCCTCCGTGCAGGGTCCCTGGCTACCCCGGCACAGCCTATCGGAGGGGGTACAGCTGGACAGGTTTGCTCCCAGTCCCGCCGGAGACAAACTTTTAGCCATGGCGAAAGAGCAGGGGATTCTGCCCAAGGAATAGAATAAAATAGAATACTGATAGTTTTAATAAATATTTAGTACTAACTGGTTCCCGGCATTCGTTGCAATGCCATATTCAAAGAAATACACTGTTTCTCCCTGAATCAGCTTTCCCGTGCGTCCCCGTTCCCCTCCCACGTCCTCTTCGGGGTCGTCCATTAATCACGTGATGTTTTTTTTAGTCCGAACCCCCCCCCCCCCCCCCCCCCCCCCTTTCAAGCCTCACGTGATTAATGGACGACCCCTTCCTAGCTAGAAACATAAATTATAGCCTGTATGTTATTCTGATGTATGTCCTATATTATTGTAAAGATTCATTCAAATCCATTCAATAGTTTTTGCGTGAAAGAGTAACAAACGCACCGACATCCATACAAACTTTTGCGTTTATAATATTAGTAAGATGTTAGGATGTAGAATTAGAAAATTAGTGTTTAAGTGAAGATAAATTTTTTTGTAATAAACATTTGTTATTGTTACTAAGTTGTTTTCTTTCGAAGTTTTAACCCCTTTTTTTCATCAGTTCCACACAGGAGGCCCTGAGGAAAATAATTTCCCTCAGAGTCTATGACATCTTAGGGGATGCTGTGTGGAGGGTCTCTTAAAGTGAAGGGAAGGATAGGAAGTTCTGCGAAGGAAAAGGGTATTTATTTTTTTTATTACATGTATACCGCACAAGAGTCCCAACTGCTCCCGTCTGGAGCCAGTGAGACTATGGCATCCCCAGTTGGGGTATGTTGTGAGGCTGAAGGTAATGGGGAAGAGAAGGAGATGGGTACGGAAAAACGTTACGTTACGGCGTTACGTCACATGGGGGGAAGGGGGGTCAAGGGGGTTATATGTAAATAGTTCCTGATCTGTGGCTACTCAGCAATGCTTATTATCCACAAAAAAGTTGCTTTATTAGTACCATCAAACTTAACAATAAAATCACAACACACAAACCAAAAAACCTACGTACAGGTGTCTAGCATTATGAAATCGTTAACTTTATTCTTTATTTGTTCAATAGGCTTAACTACCAATGATTTTTTACCGCTTTACTGAGCACAGTTGCATTGATGATAGCCAGAGCGATATAATAATAATATATAAATAAGAAATCGATATACGATGGCAACACTGGCGAGTATGTTTCTGTATTGTAATACATATGTGAATCTCAACAGGTATGTGTATTTCAATGCATATCTGTACTTCAATATGTACCTACCTAACTGAATCTCAATGCGTATCTGTGTCTCTGTTTCAATACATATCTGAATATCAACACGTATCTGTGTCTGTGTTTCAATACATATCTAAACGTATCGTCTTTATTTCCTTCAATTTGGGAGGCTGGAATGGGTACCGCCGCCCCGGGAACCTTTATTGGGTAACCAACACCTCTGCCATAGGTCACCCCAAGTAGTTTGCTACGTTTGGTGATTTAGCAGGGGTTCCCGGGTCCATGGGGTGAGGTTCTAGGTCTTGGAGGCGGATGACCAGGACACACTGAACCTTAGATTCCTACCCACCCCTTAAAGAGTCAGAATAATAGAAGAGCATGTACGAGACGATGTACAAATTTGAACGAGACAAGGAGTGTGTGCCAAGGCGGTCCAACCTTTCTGCCTACCTCTGCGGAAACAGCATGATGGTTAGTTAGTTAGTAGTATTTCAACCACTTTCATTTCTCTAAGATCGAATGGAATAAAGTGATCGCATCTTAGATGAATTATTTATGTCAATGGATCGCATATAAGATTTCTTTTAATTCTAAGAGCTTTGTTAGTTCGCTTACACTCATTAACCTCTAATCAATAATCCATAAAAAAAATGTTTCGATTTTTGACCCTTCTATGTAAGGAATTTGTATGAAGGACAAGGTCAGAATCGCTTGCGCCAACATTTACCCATAAGATGGGCAAAAATTTCATTCACCATGCAACCCCAGAATATTTTTAAATGATTTTATCTGTGGCATCAAAATGTCAAATTTGCCGCGATTCTTTCTGTCAAAGTCGATGCGTATTACTTGACGAAAACATCGTAAAACCTATCAATTTACAGTTGTTTTGGTACATAGTTTATTGTTCTAGGAATGTGTTTCGGTCAATAAAATATACGATAACTGAAAATTAATCCACAAAACATTTAATTCAAAATTCAAGAATTTCCGTGTTTTTCCTGGCTTGCGACAGGTTAAGCCAGTTATTTTGCATAACGAATGACGTTATTAAAATTTTTATAGGCCGGGCTAAAATTTGTCAATCATCGGTCGGAATATCTCTTATCAATTGTGGACCGTTCTCGCAAATATTGCTAACTAACCATAGATGACGGATCCATATATCTTATTGATATATGGATTCATCAATCGGCCATGCTAGATTTCCTAGTATAGTGTATATTAAAAAAAAAGCATTTCTCCAACCCAGTAGCGTAGCTTGCATGGGTGGCACTCGGTGCGAATAACATGGTGTCACCCCAAGAATTAGTAATCCTCAAACTAGATTTTGGGGAATCCCCGATCGAACGATCGGGGATAACGAACTATATTCTAAAACCATACTCATTTACATTCATAAGTACAAAACCCAAGAAATAACAACTAACACGTACATTAGAAACACTAGATCTCATGGTCAAAAACTTATCCAACAAGTAACTACTAACACAACATTTGGCAAAAAAGCTTCTTATATTATGGTATTAAACTCTACAATAAAATACCACTCTCACTCAAAAACCTCAACATTTAAATTTCAAATAAAAAGCTGGATACTAAATATAGGGAGATCAGAAATAGAAAATATACTGAATGATATCAAATACAGACTAAAACCAAATCTAGTAATCTGAATTATAAAAAAAAACCACTATCTTATTTACTTCATAATTATTTTAAAAAAATACTACATGATATATGTTATGTCTAATTCATATCAATTTCTTATAATTAAATTATAATATGTAAATGAAATCCTCAGCACGGGAGATCCCAGTGAGGATATCATTAACTCTACTGTTATTAAGAAATGAAGACAATAAAGCATTAATATTATTAACGAGCCACAGAGCTACGAACATATTATAAATAACAAATAGTGTTTATATTGAAATATTTTTGTGGCAATATTCTACCATTGTGTATTTTTTTCACAGTCGGGTGAATATACCAAAGAATAGATACATACAACATATAAAATTTTAATAAAACAAAATGATTTTTTTTTTGTATTTTCAGCGCCTCTTTATTCTTCAATCTCGGGTGATATTTATATCTGGCAGCCGCTCTAACAACTGAGCTACAGCGCCACAAACATAATAATTAACACACTATTTACATAATATTTTAACCCGAGTGGTAACATTGAGAATTTCGCAGGTTTAAAAGGAGTGTCCTTGTAGCTCAGTTGGTAAAACTACCGGAAAATTAAAAATAATATACATGCATAGTCACATTCAGTTATTGTGATTAAATACATACATTTTAATATGCTTTATTTACTTTGCATAAATGTATATTATAATACATTTTTTTTTTAATTTAAAATCTTCACGCGAGTGTCATCATTGTGTTAGTATTGAAGTGACAACTGTTTCGCCTTCTGGAGGCGTTGTAGACGGCGGCGGACACGTATTTGTCTAATAATATAACAAAAGTAGGATGTAGTTATATTTCAATAGAAGTCATAATCTCAGTATGTTTCTGTTTTGTAATACATATGTGAATCTCAACACGTATGTATATTTCAATGGATATCTGTATTTCAATATGTACAAAATATCTGCATCTAATCTCAACACATATCTGTGTCTGCATTTCAATAAACATCTGAATGTCAACACATATGTGTCTGTATTTCAATACCTATCTGAACATGTATCTGTTTTTGCATTCGAATACACAACTGTATCTCAACATGTCTATCTTTATTTCAATACGTACATATACATGTATCACAATGTAAATCTGTACCGGTATTTAAATAAATACTATTTGCCTTTCAACACTTATCTGCGTCTCAACGCATATATCGGTTAATAGCAGTTTTACAATGCTGTCCAAAAGGCGAAACAGCCGTCACGCGTAAAAAAAAATGCGTTCACAAATCTGTATTATTTTTGTTGAAAATACACTATAATATAAAACTGTACAATAATGCATTTGAAAAATTATGCAATCCACATTTCATAGAAACCGATAACAGTTATTATTACAAAGATTGGGTCATGTCCACCGAAGAAATAAACCTAAAGTGATAGAATTGTCTGTGATAGAAGTAAGATCAAATTTCCCTTACTTCTGGTGAAATTGATCAAATATCGTAATTTCATCTCAAACAAATAATCAGTTTCATTGGCCTGTCTAGGCCCTACGAGTCGGAAATTGAGATTAATCTATAGATTGCACATCTAGGAATTATTTGTTTGGTGGTTTTACACATTTTCATGACAAAACAGTATTAATAAAATTGATATTCTAAATTACTATGGCTAACTTTGAAATATGTTGTTTGTTATCAAATAGGGTAAACTAGACAATTATTACCCGCAACTGGTTCCATTACGGTTGATCCCCGACAGTTAGCCCCCCGGCAAAATTATATACAATATGCAGTCGGTTTAGGGAAAATATGCAATACCTACTTACACAAAATATAACTGAGTGACACGGAAAAAATTTCGAAAAAAATATTTTTGAATGCGATTTTGACCCTTCTGTGTACAGAATTTGTGTGAAGGACAAGGTCAGAATCGCTTGCGCCAACATCAGTGATGATAAAGCCACAATTTTCATTCACCTGGCAACCCCAGAATATTTAAATGATTTAATCTATGGAATCGAAATGTGAAATTTGCCGCGATTATTTGCTGTCAAAGTCCGATGCGTAATACTTGACGAAAACATCGTAAAACCTATCAATTTATGAAATTAATTCATGTAATGTTGTTTTGGTACATAGTTTATTGTTCTAGGAATGTGTTTCGGTCAATAAAATATACGATAGCTCAAAATTAATCCACAAAACATTCAATTCAAAGTGGTGGTTTGTTAGGGAATTTTTGCGTTACGGCCTGGCCTTAATAGGTTAAAAGTATTTTTGAATTCGATTTTAGTTTTGAAATTGGTAAATAATGCATAACAAAATTATGCTTCGGGGGGCCAACTGTTGGAGGAGCAACTGTCGTGTCACCCCCGCATCTAGTGATTGCCTACTCTCACTTTGATTGTGTCCACATATTATTTTATAAAAATTTTAACAGATGTCTCTATTAGTTCAAAGTGAATAGATAAAATGCCGTATTATTGGCAGAAACAGCCATGTTGTTGAAAAGTGAAATCAAAATAATTTTTTTTCAATTGCGCAAGTTTTTATTTACGTTACTTTAATGTTTTAAAACAAAATAAATTATAACAATAATTGGATAATTTATATAGCGCCATTTTTGGGAAAAATATCCTCAAGGGTGATATAAGTGTTTTTTTACATTAGCTTCGCACAGGAGACCCTCAGGACCTATGTCATCATTGAGGGTGCTGTGTGGAGGGTATTTTTATGGAAAGGAGAAGAAGTTCTAGGAAGGAGAGTCTCAGCTTGCTCCCGCCTGGAGACAGTGAGACTATCACATCCCCAAGCAGGGTATATTGAGGCTGAAGGTCATGGGGAGAGGAAGGAGATGGGGCAGAGGAAGAATCTGGCTATTCAGATCTGGTCACCAAACACGGCTAAATCCATTTCAAGCAACGTTTCAATTCTGAATGGTGGTCTTTCACCAGGGCTATACTGAGAGTATCTTCCACTCTGGAACATGCCGCTAATATACTACATACTATTTAAATTAATTAATTGTGAAATAACACAAATTCATCAAATAAAATTTATTTGCGCACGCCGGGATTCGATCCCGCCACCTTCGGATTGTGAAGGCCGTCAAGGTATGAGGGGTTGTTTCAAATCTGGGAGTCTATGTGTCCAGGAGTGACGGACGTATGAATCCATCCCTCCCACTGTGGTGCAAGGCGATGGTTCGAGAGAGTCCGGTTGGAGTTTAAAAGGTCTCCCTCAACCTGTCTCTCCCAATTAGGCCCACTGCGCAATAGGTGGACAAACGCATACGCCACCAAGACCTAGACAAAACATAGCAAACCACTCGAAGTGACCTATCCAGGGGTGTTAGCTATCCAATAATCGATTTTTATGGAAATACTAAAGTGGGCAATTACTATGAGCAAGTGGGCAACCACTGTATATTTAGCTTAATTTTGTGGTCATATAAAAAAAACGTAATTTAGTATGGTGTTATTAATGTAATCGATGGAAGGATTTGGTTGATTATGAATTAAATATTAACAATAAAAGTCAAAATTTCCTTAAACTTTTAAAGACGAACACGTTAAAAAATTTGCAATACCCTGGTATTTCAAATTCTCACACATATGCGTCATGTATAGATGGCGCTCGTCTTTTAGGCACGCGATCAGTTGTCACGTATACACGACGCTCGTTTAAAAAGGGTTAAGCGGGTAAAATTACCTATTTTACCCCTATTTTTAACATATGACACATTATAAGACAATGTACATATACAAATACATACAGGATATTATGTATGAAAAAAAAAAATTACTATTTTACTATTGTTTGTCGGGAATGTTATTTGAAGGAAGAAAATAGGGTATGAGAAGGAAAAAGGAAGATTGTGAGAGCTCCGCATTTCAAATCTAGTCGCCGAAAACGGCTAAAGCCATTTCAAGTGACGTTTGAATGAATGCTAGGGAACAGATTTTAAAGTAAATGCATATTTTTATGTATGTACAGTAGTGTGTATGAATGTGAATGAAATAAGGAGAGACCATCAAGAAGGATGTGTGGGGCGGTTTGTCCTCTCTGCGTACCCCTGCGGTGTACTGGCAATGAGGATGAAGGAAATATGGAGCAGAAGAAGATGCACAGGAGGAAGTAGAGAGAAGGAGATGGGGAAGAGGAAGGATGGAAAGAAGACAAAAATTAATCTCGAGTCTGGTACAGGCCAATTTTTCAGTCACGGCCCGTTTGTCCGATAAACGCCGGCGTGTATACAAGAACGTCCCTAAATATACAACTAGAAAATAACACACTCTGCCTAAACAGTGTTTGGTCACTTAGAAACGCTTGATTGTGAGCAGTTGTTTTCTGTCATGCTTTACAAGATTAATAAAAAAACTCATGTCTTATCTGTACAGAGCCACGACTAAAAAAAATTGACCCATATTATTATTACCACTAAAATAAGTGGATTGCTGACGTGTTTGTGTGCCCAAACTAAGCTCAAATTTCCCTCACAACCGGAAAAATTAATCAAACTAAACATTTAACCCCTCAGGTCAATTTGTTCGCTTTTACTAAATCCAAACGCTGTTAGAAAGAGAGAAAACATCACCCTTTATATTCAAATCTAAAAGTCAACCAAAAAATAATTCAAATTTACACCTTTATAAAACGAATATTACTTTGAAAATTATTTTTAAATGAAACGACAAAAAATGAGTTGTTAATAATACATTTGCATAATAAAATATGTATTTTTTTTTTAAATTTATTTTCATTATCAGTAACTTTAGTAAAAAAAAAAAAAATTGCATTAACCTCTTATTAGGCGCATGCGCAAAAAAAATATGTTTGTCTGCGATTTTGACCCTTCCATGTACAGAATTTGTATGAAGAACAAGGTCAGAATCGCTTGCGCCAACATTTCCCCATAAGATGGGTAAAAATTTCATTCACTTTGCAACCCCAGAATATTTTTAAATGATTTTATCTGTGGCATCAAAATGTCAAATTTGCCGCGATTCTTTCTGTCGAGGTCGATGCGTATTACTTGATGATAACATCGTAAAACCTATCAATTTACGTAATTAACGCAAGTAATGTTGTTTTGGTACATAGTTTATTGTTCTAGGAATGTGTTTCGGTCAATAAAATGTACGATAGCTCAAAATTAATCCACAAAACATTCAATTCAAAATTCAAAGTGGTGCTTTTTTAGTGAATTTTCGTGAAAGGGCCTGGCATTTAACAGGTTAATTTATTTTTATTATCAGTAATTTTAGCAAAAAAAAAAACATTACATTAAAAAAAATTTATATTACAATTTATTTCGAATTATAAAATTTCAAAGCGTATGTCATCGCCTTTCAAAAACAGTATTTAATTTTCGGAGGCATTCAGAATTCTACCATTTATTTGGATTTTATTGTAAAGTGGAAATTTTTTTTTTCCGACAAAACAGGTAAGAGGCCTGAGAGGTAAAAATATGTAAGTTATTTAATAAATGGATAATTGAAATGTTTTAAATTATTGTAAATTTGGGATATCAATTGTATTTAAAATCAGTGTGGTTTTCACTAGAAAGGGTGATCTATTTATTACGGAGCATGTATGTATGTTTGTGTGTTTGTGAGTTAGTAAAGTGATAGTCTCTCTGTGCAGGCAGTCTTGGAAATGTCAACTATAGTCCAGGGGAGCTTATTCTCCCTTCAATCTGCGACTAAACTCTTCTTGTTGCAGCTCTTTCCACTCCTTTTTGGCCTTCATGCGTTTCAGTTGGCCGTCCCTGAAAATACAAAAAAATAAAACAAATTAACCCCTCCGCAACGTAAGCAGATATATGCGTTAAAAATACGACAGCAGTCAAGTACAATAAGCGTGTTTACACGTCAGCGCGTGTGTCTCCATAGAAACCGTTATAACTCCGTTATTGTTTTGGTTACATCCGTAAAATAAAAAGTGAAAGGTCGATAGTGAATCATGCTGCACATCTCTATTCAAGTTGTCCATAGAAATACATAAAAAGAACATTCTGTCAGACGCGCAGTCTGACACATAATTTATCCCGCCAAATTTCCTACGGGCGCCCGACATTGTTAATTTCTATTAAATACTTTTATATGAAATGATAAAAAAGTGAGGTGACAAAAGTGTTTATTACACATTTATACAATAGAATAAGTATTGTTGTTTACTTAATCTGTGATTTTAGTACCGTTTTCACATAAAAACATCACGTGAGTCATTTTCACATTTTTTTAATGTTTGCACTAAAAATTTTAATATTTACAAATATTAATATTTATTTGTAATATAATAATTCGAAAGCTTATTTTGTAACCTTTTTTAAACAGTTTTTACTATTCGGCTACGTTCAGAAATGTTTCATTTATAGAGCTTTAATTGTGAAGCGGTAATAATACAAAGTTTTCGTAAAATGTCATTTCGTTAACCTGTAATCGGCCGGACACGCTCATTTGCGCGCAGCTTTTGCGCATGCGCGAAAAAAATATTTCGAAATAAAAAAGTTTGTCTGCGATTTTGACCCTTCTATGTACAGAATTTGTATGAAAACAAGGTCAGAATCGCTTGCGCCAACATCATTGATGATATAGCCACTAGTTTCATTCACCTGACAACACCAGATTATTTTTAAATGATTTTTATCTGTGGAATCGAAATGTCATTTTTGGCACAAATTGAAGCTGTCAATATTGACGCGTGTTCCTCGACTAAAACATCATAAAACCTATTAATTTACGTAATTAACGCAAGTAATGTTGTTTTGGTACATAGTTTATTGTTCTAGGAACGTGTTTCAGTCAATGAAATATACGATAGCTCAAAATTAATCAACAAAACATTTAATTCAAAATTCAAAATCGTGTTTTGTTACGAAATTTCCGTATTTTTCCTGGAATTTGCGGCCTTTGACAGGTTAAAGACATTAAAAGTGCATATTGGCGATTTTCTGAGGGGTTAAATTATTATTCCACTGGAGCGCTTTTTGCCACAAAACGGCACTATTTAAAATATCTCGGATTGCTTTGCTGCCAATTTCGGCAAATAAAGAAAAAAAAAACTATAAAAACCACTAACTTCAAAGATGTGGTTTTTTCCTTGATAAAGTTTACCAGGATATTCTTAAGACTACTCACCAGACTAGATCCACGAGGCCGCCTTGCCTCGCTATGACCGCTTTTACCCTGTTGGCGAACTCGATGGCGGACTCATTGCCACGCCGCTGCATGGGAGGCAGGTACCACACGTCGCACACGATCGCCCACGAGGTCATCATCATGTACAGGTACTGCATCATAGAGTAGCGCGATGAATTCCAAAATGCGTCGCCAAACTTTGGGTCATATCTGCAATAATAATAATTATTATTATTATCATAAAATATTTGTAAAAAGCATTAACTTTGTGGCTCGCCATAATCTACAAAAATAAAAATTAATCACATAAATGTATAAACCCTCATAACTTCCGAACGACTTTACCTATTTCATTCAAAATTTGAGGATTTGATGTGTGCATGCCCGCGAAGGTTTCTATTAGTACTGTTTTAAAATATAACTTGCCGTTGGAAACAATAGTTATATTATTTCAACGTCCAACGCTGTTGAAAATAATTAGCGCCAACAGTTGAAATATAATACCTACATGCGAATATTATTCAACGCAGTCAACGATTCAACTGCCTAATAAATAAAAAGGGTTAAGAATTTGTACTTCGTGAACAACATTACTCGATATTTTAAATGGTCTTTTGGTTATGTACGTACCTACTGCACGTTTTTTTTTTTCCCATCCAATACGGCTGATACGCAGCGCCATGGAACAATCAAATTTATCAACGACAAGCAAAAAAATAACCTATTGATAATTGTCTCTAACAGCTATGTTTTGTACCTATTGTTTTCAACGGTGTTGGAATGATTAAGTCAAAAGGGTCAAGAGATCACACTTCGTGAACGATATTATACCCAATTACACAAGGTCTTTTGGTAATGTACATACCTACTGCACGTTTTATTTTATTTTCCCATCCAATAGTTGCGTCAACGTCGACGTTATTTTCAACAGTTGAAAATTGCCAACGATAACGACGTTGGCGTTGGATAGAATTATCGTCAACGCCCAGTACTAGTTTCTATATATATACTGGTGAGCTCTGGAATTATGAAATTTGTATAAAAAAATTGCAATAGGTGGCACGCGAGCTGTTTAAATTCTGAATGTACCGGGGGACTGAATGAATGGAATGCGTGAAGGGGGAGGGGAACTCGGGAGGGGAGGTTCGCGGGAGGGATGGGGGACGGGGGAAGCAGGCGAGGGGAGTGGGTGGGAATGCGTGGGGAAGGGGTCGCAGGTGAGAAAGGGGAGGCGGAAGGGGAACGTGACGAATGAGAAAGGACACGCAGGGAGAAACAATTTCTTTATTAAGTGGCATAGCAAAGCATACCGGGAACTCGCTGTAATAATATAAATGTAGCGACCGATCGATTTGATTTATATTCAAATTAACAGATGGCGGTGTGAGTTAAAATTTTGGGTAACCATCCGGTAGATAGCGTCGTGTTTCGTTAGCCACAGCAACGCATGGCCGGCTCAGCTAGTTTACAATAAAAACATAAATTAGTTAGACCACTTTTATTTTATTTTATTCACACTCTACCGGTTTTGGAAGCACCCTTCCTTCGTCTCGAGAATATTAGAACTAATCTACGATACAGAATATAGCAAAAACCTGCAGAGCGGGGATTTTTGCGGCTAGTTTTTTTACTATTGTAAAAGAAATCCAACTTACTTTAAAAATAGTACTTACTTTATTGCGACGGGGTAGATGGTTCCCCCCACTTCGAAACTGCCTTTCTTGAACTGCATGACGGAGGTATTGTTGATGCAGGTACCCTCAGGGAAGATGAGGATAGGCGGGTTGTTTGGATCCCCCACGTGCTCACGCAGTCTGCAAATTAAAATTACTTTATATTGCGCAACTTTTTTCTAGCACCCCACCCACTATCTATGACATCCATGTTTAAAAGTCTATTTATTCAGTTTTCGGAACAACATAGGACCCATAGAAATCGTTGTATCTCCCTTACTATCATAGTGAGAAATATGACATAAACAGTGTTAGAAAGAAAAAAAAAACATGCTTTATATTCAAATACAAAATCTAACCACAAAGGAAGTAAGATGTATACCTTTGTGAAACCAAAGTTTTGAGTCTCTATTTGAAATAAATTTATGAAATTTTGGGAATTTTTTATTAACCCATTAGCCACAGAATTAATGAGCAAAAAAATTGGCTATCACCACTGAATTAATTTTGTACCAAAAATTGAAAACCTGCATTGGTGTACTAAATCTATTGTAACTTTTAAACCATATATTCAAATGAATTAATATGCTTAAATTTATTTAGATATTCGATTAAGGTAAAGAAAAACATTAAAATAAATTTAAAAAAATATATTAAAATATGTGTACATAAGGATACAAATATAACCTTCTCTTTTTTCGTAAGTTTTTTTCCACATTTTTATTCAAAAAGTTACAAAAAAATATAATATTCATAAATCGAACAATAATAATTTTTATTTTTTACATATGTACATGTTCCCTCCGAAAATCGCGAATATTCACTTCCAATGTCTCAAACGAAATGTAAGTTTTATGAAAACTTTGTATTATTACTGCTTCATAATTAAAGCTCTATAAATGAAACATTTCTGAACGTAGCCGAATAGTAAAAACTGTTTTAGAAAGGTTACAAAATAAGATTTCAAATTGTTATATTACAAATAAATATTAACATTTGTAAATATTAAAATTTAGAATGCAAACATTAAAAAAATGTTAAAATGACTCACGTGATGTTTTTATGTGAAAACGGTACTAAAATCACACATTATGTAAACAACAATACTTATTCTATTGTATAAATGTATAATAAACACTTTTGTCACCTCACTTATTTATCATTTCATACAAAATATTTGATAAAAATTAACAAAATTCAGCGGCCCGTAGGCGATTTGGCGGGAAAAATACACGCCAACCGTGTGACTGACAGATTAGGTCTTTTTACGTATTTCCATGGACAACTTGAATAGAGATGTGCAACATGATTCACTATCGACCTTTTACTTTTTGTTATAGGGATGTCACTAAAACAATAACGGAGTTAGAACGATTTCTATGGAGACACACGCGTTGACGTGAAAACACGCTTATTGTACTTGACTGCTATTGTCATTTTAACGTGTATATCTGCTTACGACGTTGCTGACCGGGTAAACTAATAACTAATAAAATAATTTGGTATGATAGTCCTCAAAGCAATCAGGGATGTTCAGAGTCACTACCAAAAGCTTAGAACCACTCGCAATTTTGAAGAAATTAAATGGCGGCTGGCTGCGTACAAAACTTGGAAGACAAATATCAGAGAAAAAACATATGAAACATTTTATTTACAATTCTACGAAATGAATTATTAATTACCTACAGAATGTACGGCAATTAAAATTTTATTAAAAAATGTCATTGTTGAGCTCATTTTCGGTTTTTTGGCGGACCTACTCTAGCCCGTCAGCGTGCCGGAGTTTGTGGTTAAGCACCTGAGTTGCACACCCGGCAGGCTGCCGGGGTTTGTGGCCAATGGGTTAATTATTTTTACATTTAAATTTTAAATTTTTTAAAAAGAAAGACAAACATTCCCGCGTTACGAATAACCCAACAATGTTTGAAAATCTCCTACTACCACCACAGAAAGCCGAAAATGTTGCTTGTGTTGTGATGGAGGACTTAGCCAGCCGAGGAATTGAACACGCGACGCCCGGATGGGATCCAAGCGCTATGCCCACTCAACCACTGACCGGTCCTTGGAACCAGTACATGGAACCAGTACATGGAACGACAATGAAAAAAGACGTGTCAATAACGTTTATCTAACAAAATATGTATGCCTGTTTATTTTTTTTATTATCGGTAATTTTAGTAAACAACATAAGGTAAGGCATTTTTTTGTTTGCATTAAAAAATTTTATATTTCAAAAATTATTTGTTTATTTTGATTTATAAAATTTGAAAGCGTATTTCATCACCTTTCAAAAGCAATTTTTAATTTTCAGATATGTGTAGAAATATTCCATTTATGTGGATTTTATTGCAACGCGGAAATATTTTGACCCTCCGACAAAACATGGTCGAGACCGTTTTAAATAATTAAGCAGTTATTTATAAGTCTCATTCTAGGTTTACCTGTTAGTGACGGCGTTCCTGTCTTTCACCTCGGAGCGCTCAAACCAAATGTGCGGCGATGCCCTCGCCAGCGCCCTCTGCAGCAGGCCTAGGAACCCGCCGTGACGCTGACCAATCTGCGCACATAAGTATGTCATCTTAACATGTGTTATAAACCATCATTTAAGAATTGTTTAAAGACACTAATAAACTCTTTTAAAAGTGATTGCAAATTTTACTGTCGTTATTATTAATCATTAAAAATATATGAATACGGCATAACTGCCCGGGCACAGTGGGACTGTGGCATGTTCTAAAATTGTAGCTGCTCTCAGTATCGCCCCGGTGAAAGTTCGCCATTTGAAATTGAAATGGGTTTAGTTGCGTTTAGTGATCAGATCTGAATGGCAAGGCACTTCCCAACCATGCTCTTCCCATCATGCTCTCACCACATTTGCAATTGCAGTGAGGAAAGTGGATAAAAAATTGACTAACTATCTTGTTGCTAAACATAGCTAAAATCATTTCAAGCAATGATTCAAATCAAAATTTTGCTCATTCGCTGGAGAGTGAGTAGATTTGAATATTTTGGTATTTTTTTTTACATTTACTCCACACAGGAGGTCGTGAGGAAAATAATTTCTCTCAGGGCCTTTTTCACCTTTGGTTGATGCTGAGTGGAGGGCCTTTTTGAAGAGAAAGTGAACATGAGTCTTGAAGTGATCCTTTTGTAGGAGAAAGGAAACACCGAGGCCGCCAAATCTTTCCATAGCCGAGCTGTTGAATTCAAGAACGAGTCTAGAAGCGACCCATTCTCATGTCACTAATCAACCGTGTACATATGTCGGGCACGTGTTTGGTGTGTTTCCCGACTATGCACCGGTGCCGAATGGATCATAGACACTAGTTCCTCGGAGCAACTTTCATTTTAATATCGGTAGAAAAGGACAGCATACCTACGCTTGTGCTCTAAAAATTGCAATCCGCTTGTTAAGATAGGGTGATCTATCAAATGGACTTCCCGTTTCTGCATTGAGTCAAGAGTTTTTTCCAGGTATTTTGGGGCTCCAGAACAGAGGTGGCTGCCAAATTCAATCGCGGGGTGAACTTACGATTTGTACAGGGTTAGCAGTTATGTACTATTTAAGTATCTGTGGGTCCTGTGCAGTTCGCCCAGCTTCTGAGAGGCTAATTTAACTCTGGCTTCGATGGAGCCCCCGTACCTGAGCTGGTCACTTAGGGTTACACCAAGCATATCAATGAAAGGCTTATTGGGAAGATTGATTCCGTTGAGGGAGACTTAATGCTTACTATAACCATAGCTAGTCTCCCACCAGGGCGATACTGAGAGCATCTTCAAATCAATAATTTAAGTTATGACTGTTATAACAAAATAAAATTAAGAAAAGAAAAAAACTAAAAGTTTTGCTGTGTTGGGATTGTTGGGAATCAAACATTAAATCGTGAGCTAATTTTTTAATACATAATACATAGATTGTCCAGTTGATTAATCAGACATCTCCGAAAAATTGTAAATTACGAGGGTGGTCTGAAAAGTTTCGGACCTGAACGTGAAGATGGCAGCACTCATCAATAAAAGCTAGTGAATGTAGTTGTGCATCTTTTGACAGTTACTCACCAAAGTTTTGGCCATTTCGGACGCGCAGTTTTAAGTTGACAGTCGTTTGAGTGAGTCGATGTGTGTGTTTTTGTGACAATGGAAAAAATTGAGTATCGAGCTGTTATTAAATTTTTGATTTTTTGCGCAGTTTTTAGATAAAGGAACAAAAAGAAGTCACTTAGGGCTAGATCTGGTGAGTAAGGCGGATGGTCAAGCAGTTCGAACCGTAATTTGTGGATTTTTGCCATGGCAACCGCTGAGGTGTGAGACGGCGCGTTGTCTTGGTGAAACAGGATTTTTGGTCTAACGTGAGCAAACGCGGCACCCAACGCGCGGACAGCTTTCTCATGTCTAAATCTTGATTTAATCTGTGACAGACACGTTCTTTGGACATTTTCATAACCTCTGCTATCTCTCTCACTTTAATTCGGCGGTCATCTAACACTATTTGGTGAAGTTTAGCAATGTTGTGCCTTTCAAAAACAAAAATTTAATAACAGCTCGATACAATTTTTTTTCCATTTTCACAAAAACACACACATCGACTCACTCAAACGACTGTCAACTAAAAGCTGCTCGTCCAAAATGGCCGAAACTTTGGTGAGTAACTGTCAAAAGATGCACAACTACATTCACTATCTTTTATTGATGAGTGCTGCCATCTTCATGTTCAGGTGGGAAACTTTTCAGACCGCTCTCGTAGTGTTGAGTACGCATTTATATGTGTTAGTGTCCCCTCTATCTGGTACAATACTCAGATTCTTCTTAAACACCTCCAACATCTATTATAATGCACTAAAACTTGTAATAGTGAATTAAGCAAAATTTTGATGTTTTCTGGGTCACTAGTAGGATATTTCAAATTGTCATACTAATTTACCGGACCGTTATGCTTTCCGGTGTTATTTTATACCATATTTAATACGTAAAACACATTTTAATAATATTTGATTTATGAAGAGCCGAATTTGAATCTTGCTTTCCTCGTTATGTCAAAACTTTGTATTTTGAGATGTTTGACTAATCAACTGAATGATCGATATTTTTATAAGAAAAAAAAAATTATACTACTAAATTAAGTAAGCTATATTTTTTTTAAGTAAGCCAAGATTAATTCATAAATAAAGCCATGCGCTGTTAAAAAACATAAAGCAAAAAAAATATTAATTCTTGCACACAAATACCATCACCAATAAAATATAATTATTATTTTTTTAATTTATAAACTAACGTTTAGACAAGATTTTTATGCATAGCACAAAGGGTAACAATTATTATAAGCAATAATTGTCAGCCTGAAACACTCATTTACATTGAAAAATCTTCCGAGAAAAGATACTTGCCGCCAACGGGACTTGAACCCGTGTCCTTCTGATTGCCGGTCGGATGCTCTGACCACTGAGCTATGGGGGCTTATCAAATACCCGCCAAATAATTCAATATATACTAGTGTTATATAAAATATAATTCATTGTAAAAAAATTGAAAACAGAAAAAATTATACAAAATAGAATGTTTTCAAAAATATGTACATATATCGTTTAACAATGTTAACTTTGCAGTCAGGCAACTAACTATCTCGCTGTTTCCCTGCAGGGGTAGGCCAAACAACTCGGTCTTGGCACACACTCCTTGCTTCGTTCACATTCATACATCGTCTCATACATGCTCTTCTATTATTCTGACACTTCACATGGCCCGACTCAAGCATCTGATTAACTTGGTCGTGCCATGTCTTCCTCGGGCGTCCCCGACTTCTACCATTCGCATTTGCGTCATATATTCTCCTTACACTCCTTTCCTCATTCATTCTTAATCTTACTCATTATGCTTACATCAGCCTTGCATTCTTCGCGGATCTCCACATTTCTCACACGTTTGTACATGGTTTTACCACACATACGCCTCAGGGATCTCATTTCTACAGCATTCAGTCTACTTTCATCCTTCCTCTGCCAGTTCCATGCCTCACTGCCATACATCAGGGAAGGTACCAGCACTCCATTATGGACGGCTAGCTTCGCTTCTTTGGACAGTTTTTTGTTGGCGCCAACGGCGTTCAGTCCTCCATCAATAGAGTTGCCTGCATTTACCCTTCTTTCGACATCTCTGTGAGCCTTCCCATCTCTCGTAAACATACTTCCCAAGTACACAAACTCATCCACCTGCTCCAAATACTCATCATTCAGGTCAAATATTAAAATTAATTAACCCTTAAATTCTATTTGTTTGCTTTTGGGAACAACTCGTACAGGTCTCATAGAAATCGTTGTATCTCCCTTACCATCATAGTGAGAAATCATTATCATTACATAGTATGAAATGAAGTCGCTCAAAATGTATGTGCGCGTAGATCTTTTAAACTACGCAATGGATGTTCATGCGGTTTTCACCAATAGATTGAGTGATTCAAGAGGAAGGTTTATATGTATAATACATGCTTGTTATAGTAGAGAAAAGCCGAGAAATTCAAATATTGAATTCAGGCAGCGGGCAGCTGTTTTATACAGGTTGGGTAATGGAGTTGTGTTTCGTTAGCCATAGCAACGTGTGGCCGGGTCTGCCAGTATGATATAAACGGTGTTAGAAAGAGAAAAGATCACGCTTTATATTCAAATACACAAACTAACCACAAAAGAAATAAAATGTACACCTTTACGAAATCAAAATTTCGAATCGCATTTTGAAAAAAATTTATGTTACTTAATTTTTTTATATTGAACGACAAAAAAGTGAGATGAAAATAATGTTTGTAATACATACACCCAATTAATATGAATATTTTTTAGAAAAAAATCTTTAGATTCACCTTAACCCCTCTGGCCTCGACCGTATTTTGCAAGTAGTTCAGAATATTTCCACTTTGCAATAAAATCCAAATAAATATTTTGTGAATGTATCCAAAAACTAAAAATTGTTTTTAGAAGGTGATAAAACACACTTTCCAATTTCACCATTAGTAATAAACATATAATTTTTGAAATATAAAAATTTTGCATGCAAATATAAAAAAAGTTTTAAAAATCGTTCACCTTATGTTTTTTCTAACTAAAATTAATGATAACGAAAAATAAATAAACACATATTTTATTAGACAAATGTATTATAGACATTATATCACCTCTCTTTTTTATTGTTTCATGTAAAAATAATTTTTTTTAAATTCACAAAGTTTTATAATTTTTTTTCAAATGGCGGTTGGAAAGTTTGGTTTCATAACATTTAATTATTATATAATAGCTTTTTCCCGCAGCTTCGCGGTATTAGAGGGTTCCCACTCTGCCTCGTCCACCTCCCCCCCCTCCCGCATTCCATACATTAATTCCCGGTACATTCAGTTTTCAAACTGCTCGCGTGCCACCTATTGTAATTTTTTATACAAATTTCATAATGCCAGAGCTCACCAGTAGTTTTATACAAATTATCCAATTTGGTGCAATTGTTCGGAAGTTATGCGCCCACACACAATTCGGTGATTCATTTTTAGAGATTTATAGATATTAACTACGATGCCAACATCGTTTCAAAATAGCTCGATTTTGTTAGGGACAGAAAACATATGATAAATAATTTCATAACGCCAGAGCTTACCAATATATACAGCCTATATTACTCGCAAATAATGTAGCTTTCTATTATTGAAAAAAAAATTTAAAGTCCATTCAGTATTTTTTGCATGAAAGAGTAACAAACATACATACATCTATACAAACTTTCGCCCTTATAATATTAGTAAGATAATGTACATTTGATTATTTTGTGGTTAACTTTTAGTTGTTTTCTCTTTCCAATACGGTTTAAATCATATTTCTTACTATGATAGTAAGGAAGACAACAATTACTCTGAGACCTATATGAGTTGTTCCGAAAACCGAACAAATTAATCTGAGGGGAGGTAAGTTTTTTTTAAAAGAAAAACGTCAATGAAAACATATCTAGTGCACAGTGAATGAGATTTTACATATGCATTAAATAATTCAAATAATAAAAATTAATATAAAATAAATAATAAACCTATACCGTGGTGAAAAAGCAAATTAAATATTCCTGCTTAACAAAATACATGCACAATCAAAAAATCTACATTTATTACAAATATCAAACTTCAGACAAAGCTAGTTCAAACTACGAGAGGTTAGGTTAGGTTAGGTTGTAAGTTCTCAGTCCATCGTAGGTTAGGTTTGTTAAAGTTGAGTAAAGTAGTTTATTGTAGGTTAGATTCAGTATGGTTTTCTGTTTGTTTTTTTACTATTTACTATGTCTACGATAAATAAGGTTAGGTTATGTTCTATCTGTGATAAGTTAGGTTCGTTTAGGTTTCATCTGTGATAAGTTAGGTTCGTTTAGGTTCCATCTGTGATAAGTTAGGTTCGTTTAGGTTCCATCTGTGATAGGTGAGGTAATGTTTATGATAGGTTAGGCAAGGTTTCTTCTGTGACAAATTAGGATAGGTTAGGTTCCGTCTGTGGTAGACTAGGTGAGGTAAGGTTCTGTCTGTGATAAGTTAGGTTAGGTTTCATCTGTGATAGGTAAGGTAAGGTTCCGTCTGTGATAAGTTAGGTTAGGTTCCATCTGTAATAGGCCAGGTAAGGTAAGGTTCCATCTGTGATAAGTTAGGTTAAGTTAGGTTTCGTCCATGATAAGTTAGATTACGTAAGGTACAAATATGATACATTAGGTTTTGTCTGCGATAGGTTAGATACGGTTCTGTGAAAGTTCGGTTGGGTTAGGTTCTGTATACAATAATTTAAGTTATACAATAATTTTGTATACAATAATTTAAGTTAAGTTAGTTTCCGTCAGCTACAAGTGATGTTAGGTTAGGTTGCGTCTGCCACAAATCAGGTTAGATTTTGTTCTGTGAAAGTTCAGTTATTTCAAGTTCAGTCAGTAATAAGTCAGGTAGGGTTAGGTTAGGTTCTGCCAGTGATAAGTTAGGTTCTGTCTGCGATAGGTTAGTTTGGGTTCCGTCTGCGACAGGTGAGGTTACGTTTGCGATAGGCGTCCATGTTAGACTAGGTAAGGTAAGGTTCTATCTGTGGTAAGTTAGGTTAGGTTAAAATATGAAAGGATAGGTTTGTCTGCGATAGGTTAGATACGGTTCTGTGAAAGTTCGGTTGGGTTAGGTTCTGTCTAAAATTATGTTAGCTTCCGTCTACTATAACTAAGGTTAGGTTAGGTTCTGACTACAATAATTTAAGTTGAGTTAGTTTCCGTCTGCTACAAGAGATGTTAGGTTAGGTTACTCTGCCACAAGTCAAGTTAGGTTTTGTTCTGTAAAAGTTCGGTTATGTCAGGTCCAGTCGGCAAAAAGTCAGGTGAGGTTACGCTATCCACAAGCTCAGACGGCAGACGACAGAACGGACCAGCGAGTAGCTGTTGTCGCACATGAGCATCAGCACGTCGATGGGCGAGGTGTGGTTGGCCACGCAGATGCCCCGCTGCGGCGGAGTGCCCTTGTATGTGATGACGGCCGACAGCGAGCGGCTCAGCAACGAGAAGCAGGCGGCGCTCAAGCGGCGGTTCAGGGAGCGCCGGCCCGCCCCCTCCGGCAGACAGCCCACGGCCGCCGTGCACGCCGTCAGCAGCAACACCTGGCCACACAAATGCCACCACTGCCCGTTGAGTACCTTCCTTCTTGCACACACAAACAACTTGTCACACTGACATACACAAGCACCACATACGTTCAAGCAATGACATAAATGAATATGGATTGTCTCAGAACAGATATTGTCTAGTGAAGCAAGTGGCAATCTTAAATTTAGGAGGCCGCCCATTTATTGGATAACCAACACCTCTGCCATAGGTTATCCCAAATAGTTTGCTATGTTTGGTGACTTAGCAGGGGTGCCCTGGTTCATTGGGTGAAGTTTGTCCGGTCTTGGAGTGGATGCACCTACCCACCAGCTGCGTGGCAGGCCAGATCGATAGATTGGTTGAGGGAGACCTTTTGACCACTCCAGCAAGACTCCCTCCACTCAAAATAATTCCCCTCGGGGCCAATGTCATCTTTGGGGATGCTGTGCGGAAGGGGACTTTTTAGGAAAGGAAGGAAATCTGGGTCAGTGCATCAAGGAATGACGGACGTATGAATCCATCCTTCCCATTGCGGTGCAATGCAATGTTCCGAGAGAGTATGGCAAAGGGACTCACTCAACCATTCTCTTCCGATCCGGCCAGCCATGCAGCTGATGGGCAGACGCATCCGTTGCCAAGCCCCGGTCAAACCTCACCCCCATGAACCTGGGCACCCCTGCTAAGTCATCAAATGTAGAGAACCACTCGGTGTGACTTGTGGCAGAAGTATTGGTTATCCAATAAATGGTTCCCGGTGCGATGGTACCCATACCCGCCTCCAAAATTGAAAGGGGAGTACCTCTCAAATTACAGTGTGAGGGTTGGATTCATGCATTCGTCACTCCTGAACACATTGACTTCCAGATTCCTACCCACCCCTCATACCTTTTTGCTTCCCAGAACTTCTTCTCCTTTCTTTCCAAGGTGACATAGCCCCTGAGGAAATTTTTTCCTCAGGGCCTCTTCCCATTATATAAATATTTGTTGGATAAATATAACATTGTCACTTCTCTCAGTATATCCATTCAAATTATAATCCAACAAACAACATCAAGTCACATAAAATAAATTGAAATTACATCACATCACATAACAAATATATAAACATGCTATCATCATTCATAATCCTATTCTGTAATTCAGTAAATTTTCATCACGAAAAAATGTAATGTCATCACATCATCTCTCAAACCTTCAGGTATGGTACAAAATAATCCTTCATCACATCATATAAATTGATAGTACATCACATCATAAAAATAAACATTAAACATGACATCGCGTCATCTCTCAAACCGCATGGTATGAAATAATCCAATATGGAACACCACATCACTTAAATTGATATTTTACATCACAAAATATAAATTGATAGTACATCACATCATGTATACAAACATGCCATCGCATCATCTCTCAAACCGTCCTGTATTTTATGAAATAATCCAATACAGAACACCACGCCACTTAAATTAATATTTTACATCACAAAATATAAATTGATAGTACATCACATCATGTATATAAACATGCCATCGCATCATCTCTCAAACCGTCGGCATGGTATGAAATATTCCAATTTTACATCACTAAATATAAATTGATAGTACATCACATCATGTATATAAACATGCCATCGCACCATCTCTTAAACTGTCCGGTATTTTATGAAATAATCCAACATCGAACATAACAAAATAATATAAATTGATAGTACATCACATAGTATAAATAAACATGCCATCAGATCATCTCTCAAATCGTCCGGTGTCATATAAAATAACCCAAACGTCACATTGTATAAACTGATAGTACATCACATCATATAAATAAATATTTAACATGCCATCGCACCGTCCTTCAATCATAATGTATGAATTGATAGTACATCACATCATAATGTATGAATTGATGGTACATCACATCATAATGTATGAATTGATAGTACATCACATCATAATGTATGAATTGATAGTACATCACATCATAATGTATGAATTGATAGTACATCACATCATAATGTATGAATTGATAGTACATCACATCGTTGAAATAAACTGTAAATAAAGGGCCATATTTAACCATCAAACCAATACATTTTACGATGCTGCCAATACACCTGGAACCATAAAGGAATTCCTCTCAAAATGCTATCCACCAATATTAATGATATAATTAATATTATCCGAAAGCAAGCTGAAATAAAGCTGAGATAATTTTTGATGAATGAAAAGTACATTTAATATCTTCGCCTTAGTCACAAGATGCATGATGATACGATGAATTGTGTTGGGAAGGAATGAAGAGCGTGTGGCAAGGTTACGTCCATTGTAACTCAACTAATGACAAGCATGTTTCAATTGGAACTGAGCTAATGACAAGGGAATGTCAATTGGAACTGAGCTAATGAAAAGGGAATGTCAATTGGAACTGAGCTAATGACAAAAATATGTCAATTGAAACTGAGCTATTGACAAGTATGTGTTCATTGGTACTAAGCTAATGACAATTATTGGAACTGAGTTAATGACAATTATTGGAACTGAGCTAATGACAAGTATGGGTTCATTGAAACTGGGCTAGTGACAAGAATGTGTTCACTGGAACTGGGCTAATGACAAGTATGTGTGAATTGGAACTGAGCTAAAGACAAGGGTGTGTCAAAAAGAACTATGCTTATGACAAGAATGTGTCAATTGAAACTGAGCTAACGACAAGGTTCTGTCAATTGAAATTGAGCTAATGACAGGTAAACTCATTAATTGAAACTGACATGTTAACAAGGAATGTGTTCATTGAAACTGATCTGTTAAGAAGGTCATTGAAACAGATCTGTTAACAAGGATGTGTTCATTGAAACGGAGCTAATGCCAAGAATATGTTCATTGAAACTGAGCTGTTAACAAGTTTGTGTTCATTGAAACAGAGCTAATGCCAAGAATATGTTCATTGAAATTGAGCTGTTAACAAGGATATGTTCATTGAAACTAAGCAGTAAATATGGATGTGTTCATTGAAACTGATCAGTTAACAAGGATGTGTTCATTGAAACTGAGCAGTTAACAAGGGTGTGTCCATTGAAACTGAGCAGTCAAGGATGTGTTCATTGAAAATGAGCTGTAAACAAGGATGTGTTCATTGAAACTGATCTAATGACAAGGAAACATGCATTGGAACCAAACTACTGTCAAGTACTTGTCATTTGGAACTGAGATAATAACAGGTGAACTTTAATTGAAACTGAGCTGCTAACAAGGATGTGTTCATTAAAACTGATCTACAAACGCATTGTCATTAGTTTCTGTTACAAGTATGACGCTGTTCGACACACAGATCAGCACCAACTTCGCTTGCGGGAGAGAAATGCGACAGACCAGCGGGGCACTGTTAATTAGTGACAGGCATGTATGAAGTTTGACCCGCAACTGCTACAATACAATGAGCACCAGTCCATCATCAGGCCTTCTGTACCAGACTGAAGCAGTTCTCCGTGGAGAGCATGATGACATCGATGGGGCTGGTGTGATTGGCCACGCAGCACCCCTCGTTTTTGGGCTTGTACTCGTCCATGTGGAAGGTGATGACGCAGCTCAGCGAGCGGGCCAGTATCCTGAAGGAGTACTTGTAGAATGAGGAGTTGACGCGGCGCTTGAACCGGCTCTCCGGCAGCTGGCCGAGGATGAGGGATCCAATCACCATGGAAAACACCTGTTTCAGTCAGCGGACATTGTGAGTGGATGGCAAAAACCTTAGGTTGAAGTGTTTCAATCTATCGTCACATTTGACATCATCACATTAATATTGTCACATTTGACATTGTCACTTTTGAAATCGTAACATAAGACCTCATCACATTAGACATCATCAATTTGACCTTGTAACATTCGACACCATCACATTAGACTTAGTCACTTTTGACATCGTCTCATTTGACATGGTAACATTTGATATTGTCACATTGGAAATTGTCACTTTTCATATCATAACATAAGACCCCGTCACATTAAACCTTCTCATTTGACAACATCAATTAGACATTGTAATATTTGACACTGTCACATTTGACATTGTCACTTTTGACATTGTCTCATTTGTAATGACATGGTAACATTTGATTTGTCACATTGGACATCGTCACTTTTCATATCGTAACATAAGACCTTGTCACATTAAACCTTCTCATTTGAAATTGTAACATTTGACATCGTCACTTTTCAAATCGTAACATAAGACTTCATCCACATTAGATCTTCTCATTTGACATTATAACATTTGACACCGTAACATTTGACATCGTCACTTTTGACATTGTCTCATTTTACATGGTCTCATCTGACATCGTCACAATTCTATGATTAGACCAATTTAGTTTTTTTAACTTTAAAATGTTCCCCGTTATTCGCCAATTCTAGGCCTGTTTCAGCATTTGAACGAATTGTCATCAGCTGACAAGCATAAGGGTCATGTTACACTTGATCACAAATTATTCAAAACAGGCCTAGAAACGTCGGTAACGCAAGTAAATTTTGCACAATTTTTGCACAATTAAATCACACACCTACACACCCACAATTGGGAATGCTGTAGTCATTGGCTCCAAAAGGTTAGGAGCAATTGGGACTCGCTACTGAGATAAAAAAAATAACAATTATATCTGAAAGAAAAAATATTATTATTGTTACTATATATATACAAATATATGTGCGTAATTAACTCACCCCGATGAAGCATATAAGTATCCTCAGAGGCAGTAGAAAGCAGTATCGGACAAAGAAGCCCATCATCCATATTACTGTCAAACGCCATGACACAAATTCGTACCGTCTGGAAAAAAAAAGTCAGATTATGTCTAACTAATTAGATATCTATTATTAAACACTGTAATTGCAGGGTATCATACCGTGGGCATGATTATTTGACTCGCAATTGCAGGATGTCATAACGTGGGCACGATTATTCCACACTGCAATTGCAGGATGTCATAACGTGGGCACGATTATTTCACACTCGCAATTGCAGGATGTCATAACGTGGGCACGATTATTCCACACTGCAATTGCAGGATGTCATAACGTGAGCACGATTATTTCACACTGCAATTGCAGGATGTCATAACGTGGGCACGATTATTCCACACTGCAATTGCAGGATGTCATAACGTGGGCACGATTATTCCACACTGCAATTGCAGGATGTCATAACGTGGGCACGATTATTCCACACTGCAATTGCAGGATGTCATAACGTGGGCATGATTATTTGACTCGCAATTGCAGATTGTCATAACGTGGGCACGATTATTCCACACTGCAATTGCAGGATGTCATAACGTGGGCACGATTATTCCACACTGCAATTGCAGGATGTCATAACGTGGGCACGATTATTCAACACTGCAATTGCAGGATGTCATAACGTGGGCACGATTATTCCACACTGCAATTGCAGGATGTCATTACGTGGGCACGATTATTCCACACTGCAATTGCAGGATGTCATAACATGGGCACGATTATTTCACACTGCAATTGTAGGATGTCATAACGTGGGCACGATTATTCCACACTGCAATTGCAGGATGTCGTAACGTGGGCACGATTATTTCACACTGCAATTGCAGGATGTCATAACGTGGGCACGATTATTCCACACTGCAATTGCAGGATGTCATAACGTGGGCATGATTATTCCACACTGCAATTGCAGGATGTCATAACGTGGGCACGATTATTCCACACTGCAATTGCAGGATGTCATAACGTGGGCACGATTATTTCACACTGCAATTGCAGGATGTCATAACGTGGGCACGATTATTCCACACTGCAATTGCAGGATGTCATAACGTGGGCACGATTATTCCACACTGCAATTGCAGGATGTCATAACGTGAGCACGATTATTTCACACTGCAATTGCAGGATGTCATAACGTGGGCACGATTATTCCACACTGCAATTGCAGGATGTCATAACGTGGGCACGATTATTCCACACTGCAATTGCACGATGTCATAACGTGGGCACGATTATTCCACACTGCAATTGCAGGATGTCATAACGTGGGCATGATTATTTGACTCGCAATTGCAGATTGTCATAACGTGGGCACGATTATTCCACACTGCAATTGCAGGATGTCATAACGTGGGCACGATTATTCCACACTGCAATTGCAGGATGTCATAACGTGGGCACGATTATTCAACACTGCAATTGCAGGATGTCATAACGTGGGCACGATTATTCCACACTGCAATTGCACGATGTCATAACGTGGGCACGATTATTCCACACTGCAATTGCAGGATGTCATAACGTGGGCATGATTATTTGACTCGCAATTGCAGATTGTCATAACGTGGGCACGATTATTCCACACTGCAATTGCAGGATGTCATAACGTGGGCACGATTATTCCACACTGCAATTGCAGGATGTCATAACGTGGGCACGATTATTCAACACTGCAATTGCAGGATGTCATAACGTGGGCACGATTATTCCACACTGCAATTGCAGGATGTCATTACGTGGGCACGATTATTCCACACTGCAATTGCAGGATGTCATAACATGGGCACGATTATTTCACACTGCAATTGTAGGATGTCATAACGTGGGCACGATTATTCCACACTGCAATTGCAGGATGTCGTAACGTGGGCACGATTATTCCACACTGCAATTGCAGGATGTCATAACGTGGGCACGATTATTCCACACTGCAATTGCAGGATGTCATAACGTGGGCATGATTATTCCACACTGCAATTGCAGGATGTCATAACGTGGGCACGATTATTCCACACTGCAATTGCAGGATGTCATAACGTGGGCACGATTATTTCACACTGCAATTGCAGGATGTCATAACGTGGGCACGATTATTCCACACTGCAATTGCAGGATGTCATAACGTGGGCACGATTATTCCACACTGCAATTGCAGTATGTCATAACGTGGGCACGATTATTCCACACTGCAATTGCAGGATGTCATAACGTGAGTACGATTATTCCACACTGCAATTGCAGGGCATCATTCTGTGGATACGATTATTCGACATTGCGATTGCAGGGTATCACACCATGGGCATGGGCACGATTATCCACTGGGTATCACACGATAGGTACGATTATTTGATACTACAATCGCAGGGTATCACTCTGTGCACAAGTATTCGACCCTGCAATTGCAGGGTATCTGCAGGGTATCATACAGTGGGTGAGATTATTCAACATTGCAATTGCAAGATATACCATGCGCACGATTATTCAACAGGGTATCATATTCAATTGCAGGGTATCATACCGTGCGCATGAGTATTCGATACAGCAATTGCAGGCTATCGTACCGCAAGCACTATTATTCAACACTAAAATTGCAGGGTATCACACCATACACATGAGTATACGACACTGCAAATGCAAGGTATCATACATTCGACATGGCAATTATTGCAGGGTATCAATCATTTGAAATAAATTTATATTGAACATTGTCGTTAAAAAGAATTTTAAGTTTAATATTTGTAACTAAGTCACCTGTTAGTCCTAGTGAGCAGGTTCCAGCTTCTCAATTCCTCTGCCTCGAAGACGGAAGTGACCTGATCCTCAATGATGGACTCCACCCCTGCCTTGACATAGTAGAAGCACGAGGACAGGTCAAAGTCCAGGTTGGTGGGGGTCACCGGATTGCTCTCCTAAACCACACAACATAATCATGTTCAAATGTTTTTTTTAATGAGAGTACCTGATGAAAATTCTGCATGATGAAAACCTGGCATTAAACCAAGGCGCATCTTCCAAGTTAATGTTAGGTTTAACAGAAGAATAGAAAGAACATAACTAGTACTTCTGTGAACAGTATATCTCGCACCCAAAAAAGTAGGTTTCTAATTTTCTCTTCTATATATATAAAAATCAAATTTATACGAGTATATGAGTTGTCTATGCATTGCCAAACCATTCATCCAATTGCAATGAAACTTTGGGGATTTGCTTTGCGCATGCCCGCGTTAGTTTCTATATGTAATAGTGAGTTCTGGCATCATAAAATTATCCGTTGCTAACCATTCACCCGATTGCAATGAAACTTTGGGGATTTGATGTGTGCATGCCCGCGATGATTTCTACATATAATAGTGAGCTCTGGAATTATGAAATTTGTATAAAAAATTGCAATAGATAGTACACGAGGTGTTTGAAAACTGAATGTAACTGGATTGAATGTATGGAATGCGGGAGGGGAACTCGATAGGGGGTTCGCGGGACGTGAAAGCGGAGTGGGAATGAGTAGGAGAAGGGGATGTGGGAAAGGAGGGGAAAGCGGAAGGGGAACAGGACGAATGGGAAAGGACACGCAGGGAGCTCTTTGCATAGGCGTCTGCAGCTCTTCAGCGAACAAACTTTGACTAGATTAGCATCAGTGTTATTACGTAGTGCGAGTCTGTTTATGGATACATTTAAATGGGCAGAAGTGTGTTATGGTAAGAATGTAGATAACACAAAGCAAATCGTAATTATCGTTCCATCACATTTACCACAGTACGATTAACAACGTGTCCGGAAACTCGTAGTACAAGCGGGAAATTGGTGAATCTACATCACTTAGAGAACCCAAAAAACTTATTTTTTTCGATCTGAGCATTTCGATTTTAATATATATTTTTTTCTATTTTTCCATTTTTTCGGCAACTAAAGGGTTAAAAAAAACTTTTGAGCCCGGTTTACCCTTCGATGCATTTTATAAGAATTACACAGCTGAAATCAACCCCCTAGTGAAGAATTTTTTAAAATTTTACCAAAAAAATTCCAACTTCGTACCCGATTTACTCGAAAACGAAAGCTCAAATCAAAAAAATTATAAGTATCACAAATCGACTCCGAATGTGATGTAGATTTACCAGTTTCCCGCTTGTACTACGAGTTTCCGGACACCGTGTATAGCTCTCTGATATATTTGTTATCCTGTTTTTTTTAAAAAATGGCTCTTCTCACTTGACAAACTGCCGACCCCTGACCTAGACAAACCCAGGCATCCTGCTAAGTATCACCAAACAAGGCAAGGGTGTTAATAATCCAATAAAAGGTTCCCGGGGCAGCGGTACCCATATCCGCCCGCAATTTGAATATCAGTTGTTTAAAATTTAAAGCAAACTTATTAGTAAGTCCCTTAGGGTTTTACGATTGTATTAATTTTATTAAAGTCCGTATAATTTTACCTCCAGAGGAGTGACGGCTATCTCGTCACCACTTGCCACCCCATCTACGGTAGATTCGCCGGCGACAGGGACAACTTTGGCCGCGTCGTCGGCGTCGACACCAGCAGCGGGCGCCACCAGCCGGCTCGAGGAGTTGCTGGCGAGCAGCGGCGGCTTGGCGACGCCGTTGAACAGGTGGCTGGGTCGATCCTGCGAGGGATCGAGCGCCAGTAAGTTCTCGCGCTGGATTACGAGACCACCTGGAAACATACAAATAATATTTTTTTTATTAGAACAACTCTCTTTTTATAACTTTTGAAGGTTATTCCCATCAATGTAATATTTCATCTAAGAAGATAACACTAATAATATAAACGAAAATATGAAACACAAAAAGATATCTGTCGTGACTGGGATACGAAGCCAGAACCTCTCGTCTAACCGGGACGTGTACTTTTACCAATTCAGCCATTGCCCCTTTCCGTCAAACCGTCATAATTGTCTATCTCATATTTAAAAATTTTAGAATTAACAATATTATCTTCAACTATTTTTTCCATATAAGTTTGTAGTATTATTTTTCTAACTTTGTAGTATTGAATATTTTTTATTTATTTTGTCTGTTTTGATTTTTTCTGTAGAAAATGTAGATGGTTTTATCAGGATAACCTTAATTATCAATCTTTTTAGTGACTTTTGAGTAAATTTAAAATAAAATCATTTGTTCCTCCCCAGCCTTTAAAACCGTATGGTAATATAGATTGAACAATTACATAGTACCTACTTGAAGTCTTGTAAATATATAAATACATTTCCTAATTTTTTTTTCAGTTGAATTGTTAAGAGTGTGTTATAGGGGCAGAATGGTTATTTTCTGAAAAACGGCTCTCTAAAACGGCTTAATACTACCTTTCAAGTGTCATTCTCGGACCTGATATTTTTTGTTACCAAATAATGGACCTTTATTTTTCAATCTGCTTATTTTTTTTTGTAATTGATGTAGGCATTCGACCATGAAAAATAAAAACATTGATACACCATACATCCCATTTTTTAAACTTAAATCTATGATTGTCGCATTAATAATGATTTTACACAATATTTTTAATTTAAAATATGTACATAATACATACATCTGTAGAAGTACGGCCTCTTATTATCGTTATGATATATGTGGATATTAACAATTAAATAAATACTTCATTTTACACCAAATTCTAACACACTCCAGAGCTTACAAGAGTACACCACAGTAAGTAAAACTAATAGACTCACCGTCCTGCTGCTGCGCATCACCCCAGCCTCCACCTTCATCTTCACTGGACTCCACCCTCTTGAGTTTCTTAGCAACTTCAATGTGTTGGCGGCCATACTGCAAAACAAATAAAAATCTAATTAATTCACATTAGCTTACGCACAGATCTTCTTCCCGTTGTTCTTCACTATGTTGGGGATGCTCTTCACTATTCATGTTGGGGACGTTCTTCACTATTCGTATTGGAGACTTTCTTCACTATTCGTATTGGGGACGTTTTTCACTATTCGTATCGAGTACGTTTTTCATTTTTCCTAGAAATATTTCACCCAGATCGGAAGAGAAAAAAAATGGACAAAAATGACAAATTTTTATCTAATTATTGGATTTTTTGTCCTTTAGAGCAGTCCAAACATTGTTCTGGCGTGGCCCGGTAATTTTCACACTGCCCCTTCGTGACCCACTTAATACTTTTAAATCCAAGCTGGTTCCATTAGGTAAAATAATACACATTTATTAATAGTAAAAATGTTTTTTACATATTTTGGTATCGCCTATTTAGTCACTAAATTTTAGTGCGAAGTATGGAGCTGCTGCTTAATTGTTACTAAAGAATCCAAGTTCGCGGAAAATGACGAAAGTTTTATCCTAAGGTCTGGTTCCACTTCAAGCCGCTTTCTATATTTATTTTTAACCCTAGAACCGTACCCATCATAGACCATACACTAACAGTACCCAGGGGTACTGGAGTACCCTGTTAAATAAAACATCGTTTTTACACGAGAAAAAACATTTATTCAAAATTAACTTACATAGACTGTTATGGCACTTATTTCAGTCTTACATAATACAATAAGGCTTAATTAAAAGTAACTTTTCTTAACAATTTGGCAAATCTTTGTTTGGTGCTCTAAACATATGAAACGTTTACATTTCTGACATTGAGTGCGTGACTTACGATCTTTTGACCTTGGACAAAATGAACATCTTCCAGATTTTGATTCTGAAGGGGGTTGGAGCATAATAAGACCGCTTTTTTCCTAATATTCCGCCAATACTTTCTTGGAGATGCATCGGCAAAGTTTTGTATAAAAATCGATCCTCCAAGTGAGGTTTTATAAAGTCAAAAGCTAAAGTCTTCAGATAAGTTCGTCTATCTTCCAATTCATCCCCAAGAACTACATCTTCTTCATCATCAGCATCCAGAAGAAGGCGTTGAATTTCATCTTGCGATAGATTTTGACGTAAAGCCATTTAAAAAAAAAGAATTATTTAAGTTACACGCAACTAAATGCAAAATACCTAAATATAATAAATAATTTAACAAATTTTTTCCAAAACAAAGTTATGTGTAAGGTTATTATGCAAATAAAAATAACATTCAAATAAAGAATCACGTATCAAATAGCACAATAACATGCTTTATTTCGCAAAAACATTAAAATCATAGTAATGAAAATAATTACCTTAACCGTACCCAGGGGTACTGGAGCGCCCCACGCACGTTTTGCCACGACCACACACTAGCAGGACTCCCGCTCGACTGATGCTTCGAAGCGACTCCCCCCCACTTGCAAATATGCGGCGGCGCGAAAAGATCCGTTGTGAAACGAAAAAGTTATCGCAAATTTTCAAATTTTTTTAAAATTTGTACCCCAGGGTACGGTTCTAGGGTTAAGGTAAACTAGTGTTGAAAATCCTGTTTCACATTTATAAGTTGTGACAAAAGGCATTAAAAAGGTTATTGCTTGATGAGCTAATTTTGTGTATTCTTGACGACAAGATAACCAAAAATCTATCAATGGTCTTAGTCTTGTATAATATATCCTTGAGTGATGTGTCAGTTGACAGTTCAATTAACGAGTCGACATCTGAATCTGGCAATTCGTGGCAAATTAGTTTCGGAATCATGTAAATGGGTTTCTTGTCCAAGCTTGGTTGCTGTCGATTGGAGGAAAATATTCTTGAAGATTCCTCTCCAGTCCTAATAAATGTTCTTTAATTTGAGTTAAGATGTCTTGTGGCAATGTAATCACGTTGTACTCTTTTTGCATTTCGCATTACTAAATGCTTTGAAGTTCCCTGTTTCCGCGCGTTGTGCCCACACATTAAGCTTTTTTTCATGCAGCTTCCACCTTTTCTCAAAACAAGGCGGGAATGTTGCGACCCGGTATTTTATTTTGATGGCCCGGTACCGGTTCGCGACCCGGCAAATGGGAAACCCTGCTTTAGAGCATTTCAAATTTCCGCCATAGATATTTATCATTTGGGAAAATTGTGATTGTACCTATTGCCAGAATTAAATTTAATATCAAATTTTTGCTATATCTTTCATAAAAATATATCTCATATCTCTTTAATAAAAATATTAAGATACCTTTTCAAAAATTTCCATCAATAAATTTATGTTTAAACAAACATTATTTAATGACAGAGCTTAATTTCTTATCTATATATAGCAACAATGCAAGAACACATGGAAAGATTAAGCGGATCAAGTAGATATTCCGAGTCGGGCCATGTCAAGAGTCAAGAGCCACAAATAATGTAAATATTTATTTATTTGTAACAAATACAGCTTATATAATACAAAGATCAATAAACATTTGAAGTTAATGAAGGCCAAAAAGGTTTCTCATGACCTGTTTGGACTTTAGTTGATCAACTCAGTTCAAGTTTCAGTTTTAGTTGATCAACTTTTATTTTATCTCTACATATTATAAATTAAAGTCCTCCGCCGCGTCTATCCGTTCGTGATAAAATCAAAAACTACTGAAAGGATTTTCATGCGGTTTTCACCAACAGATTCATGAGGAAGGTTTAACCCCTCCGAATTTTCGCGAATATTCGCTTATGTTGTCTCTACCGAAATAACATTTTACGAAAACTTTGTGTTATTACCGCTTCACAATTAAAGCTCTATAAATGAAACATTTCTGAACGTAGCCGAATAGTAAAAACTGTTTTAGAAAGGTTAAAAAATAATCTTTCGAATTATTTTATCACAAATAAATATTAACATTTGTAAATATTAAAATTTAGAATGAAAACATTAAAGAAATGTAAAAATGACTCACGTGATGTTTTTATGTGAAAACGGTACTAAAATCACAGATTACGTAACAACTTATTCTATTGTGTAAATGTATAATAAACACTTTTGTCACCTCACTTTTTTATCGTTTCATATAAAAATATTTAATAAAAATTAACAATGTAGCGCGCGATCGAGCCGCCCGTAGGAAATTTGGCAGTTAAAATTATGTGTCAGATTGCGCGAGTGACAGAATATTCTTGTTATGTATTTCTATGGACAACTTGAATAGGGATGTACAGCTTGTTCCACTATCGACCTTTTACTTTTTGTTTTAGGGATGTCACTAAAAGAATAACGGAGTTAGAACGGTTTTTATGGAGACACACGCATTGACATATAAACACGCTTATTGTACTTGACTGCTGTCGTATTTCTAACGCATATATCTGCTTACGTTGCTGACCGGTTAAGTACATAATTTGTCAAGGTTTTGTGTAACTTGGTTGAAATATAAAATTATAATTAAATAAGTATATGTTTGCGATGATACTTTGGGGATTTGATGTGTGCATGCTCGCGATGGTTTCTATACATAATAGTGAGCTCTGGCATCATGAAATTATGCATTGCTAAACCATTCATCCGATTGAGACGAAACTTTGGGAATTTGATGTGTGCATGCCTGCGATGGTTTCTATACATAATAGCGAGCTCTGGCATCATGAAATTATGCATTGCTAAACCATTCATCCGATTGCGACGAAACTTTGGGGATTTGATGTGCGCATGCTCGCGATGGTTTCTATACATAATAGTGAGCTCTGGCATCATGAAATTATGCATTGCTAAACCATTCATCCGATTGAGACGAAACTTTGGGAATTTGATGTGTGCATGCCTGCGATGGTTTCTATACATAATAGCGAGCTCTGGCATCATGAAATTATGCATTGCTAAACCATTCATCCGATTGCGACGAAACTTTGGGAATTTGATGTGCGCATGCTCGCGATGGTTTCTATACATAATAGTGATTTCTGGCATCATGAAATTATGCATTGCTAAACCATTCATCCGATTGAGACGAAACTTTGGGAATTTGATGTGTGCATGCCTGCGATGGTTTCTATACATAATAGCGAGCTCTGGCATCATGAAATTATGCATTGCTAAACCATTCATCCGATTGCGACGAAACTTTGGGAATTTGATGTGCGCATGCTCGCGATGGTTTCTATACATAATAGTGATTTCTGGCATCATGAAATTATGCATTCATCCGATTGCGATGAAACTTTGGGGATTTGATGTGCGCATGCCCGCAATGGTTTCTATATATAATAGTGATTTCTGTCATCATGAAATTATGCATTGCTAAACCATTCATCCGATTGCGACGAAACTTTGGAGATTTGATGTGCGCATGCCTGCGATGGTTTTTATGTATAATAGTGATTTCTGGCATCATGAAATTATTCATTGCCAAACCATTCACCCGATCACATTTTTTGACTAAATATTAGTACACAATAGAACCTATATGACCATTCCGTAATTTTTCACGAGTCTGAGCTAGTAGTTCATATTAGAAAGAACCAATTACACCGAACAGAAAATCCCTAGAAGTATGATCTATACTGATTTGAAAGAAAACTGATGTCTCTAATTTACATAAGAATTTTCAACCCTAGGTCCCAGACATGTCAATGAAATTAATATCTGCCCAAGAAATAAATTTTTGAATAATTTGAAGTAAGAAAAATTTGACCTCACTTTGGACACATGAAAACTCCCAGAAGACGCTTCTATCTGCTTATTTCTTCAGTGCGCCTATAAGACATTGATGGCGGACGTAAATGTGGATAAGGGCGAAGTTCGCATGAATTATTGTTGATTCAATGTAATTTTTCTCTATCTCTGGGCTCTTTTGTAAAGGTCGCAGTCATTTATGTCATTAAAAACTCTGCACATGTTTTACATAAACATTGGAAAAAAACATACAGTAAATACATAATATAATATTCCAAAAAGATTCATAAAAGGCAAATTCTCTTAACCCCTCCGAAAATCGCCATTTAAGCCCTTAAAACTGTCTCAAACGAAATGACATTTTACGAAAACTTTTTGTTATTACCGCTTCACAATTAAAGCTCTGTAAATGAAACATTTCTGAACGTAGCCGAATAGTAAAAACTGTTTAAGAAAGGTTACAAAATAGGCTTTCAAATTATTATATTACAAATAAATATAAGCATTTGTAAATATTAAAATTTAGAACGGAAACATTAAAAATAGGTAAAAATGACTCACTTGATGTTTTTATGTGAAAACGGTACTAAAATCACAGATTATGTAAACAACAATACTTATTCTATTGTATAAATGTCTAATGAACACTTTTATCACCTCACTTTTTTATCATTTCATATAAAAATATTTAATAAAAATTAAAAATGTCGAGCGCGGTAAATATTCGTGTCAACTATGCAACTGACAGCATATTCCTTTTATGTATTTCTTGATGTACAGCTTGATCGACTATCGACCTTTTACTTTTTGTTTTAGAACTAAAACAATTACGGAGTTAGAACGATTTCTATGGAGACACACGCGTTGACGTATAAACACGCTTATTGTACTTGACTGCTATCGTATTTCTAACGCATATATCTGCTTAAGTTGCGGAGGGGTTAACTCTCAAATCAACAAATCGTCACTTTGTTAAACAGGGTTTTAACTTTATATGTGGTGTCTTCTTATTCTACTTTCTTCGTTCATTCGCTCTACATGGCCATTCCACATTTCTCACACGATCGTATTTGGTTTTAAATACATATGCCTCAGGGATCTCATTTCAACAGCATTCAGTCTGCTTTCATCCTTCCTCTGCCAGTTCCATGCCTCTCTGCCATACATCAGGGTAGGTACCAGCACTCCATTGTGGACTGCGAGCTTCGCTTCTTTTGACAGTTTTTTATTAGCCCCAACGGTATTCAGTCCTCCAAAAGTCAATTGACGGTTTGGCCAAATCCAGGTAAAGCTTGGAGTAGGGTACATCTAGATTATTGTGGGCCCCTAGCGGGGAAGATGTTCCTCGTGGTTTGTGACTCATTCTCGAAGTGGTTAGACATCGAGGTGCAGAAGGCAGATTCAACTCATACGATTATGGAATTGAGGAAAATTTTTTCTAATTTTGGCAACCCTGAGTTAATTGTATCTGACAATGGCTCAGTTTTTACAAGTGAGGAATTTAGAGGTTTCTTAAAGGAGAACAATATTAAACTTATGACTTCTCCGGTGAAACACCCCCAGTCAAATGGATTGGCAGAAAATGCAGTAAAAATTTCGAAAATGTTCCTCAAGAAACTGTTAATAAACGGTAAATTCCCACTAGATTTTAATGTCAAGCTGTTGAATTTTTTAATGGACTATAGAAATTCTTTCCATTGTTCGACAGGTATTGAACCAGCGGTTCTGTTATTAAGAAGAAGGCTGCGTTCTACGTTCGACAGTTTATTGCCAGTGAAAAATGGAAAAGACTTTTCGGAAAAAGTCAAGGAAGCTAACGTTAACATTTCTAAAGCTCAATCGGATCAAGTTAGGTTTTACAGAGGGGTAAAAACCAGGGTTTTTAAAGTTGGACAAAAATGTTTAACAAAAGATTATCGTCATGATAATAAAGTCGTTTGGGCTAAGGGTGTAGTCTCTAGAAAGCTAGGTAAAAAAGTTTATATTATTAAAATAGGAAACACTGATGTGACATGGAAGAGATATGTGGACCAAATGAGGGAAATGTCAGTGAGCTGGAAGGAAGATGGCAATATTGCGCAGCATCCCGCGTCTGAAATTTTGAGGAACGAGCCTCATGAGTTAGAGACTTCGACCTTGTTGCGTGGATTGACTGGATTTTCTCCTGATTCCAGGTTGGCGGGGGAGGAAGTGGTGTCGGAGCAGGCACGGCAACAGAGACCATGGTCGGGAAGACTGCGTTCAAGTCGCAAGGCACCCACAACTTCCAGAGGAGACGGGACGACTTGACCCAGTCACCGCGGTTGAATTATGTGTATCTTAAAATTATATTTATGAAGTATTATAATTTATGTTAATTGTTATTTAAGTGTGAAATATTTTAATAAGTAGCTACAGAGTTGAAGGAGGGAGAGATGTAGTGTTGGTAATATGTTATTCTGTCGGGTAGGTTCGGAAATACCGAACCTAGCCGAAGCGACCTACATCGGTACGATATAATAGCGAGTGGAGATCTCGCGCGGCCTCTTTCTCGTCAGACGGCTTACAGCCAACATTGTACTATTATATTCTATTAAACAGTTTCCGTGTATCAAAGTACTATGTGTTTTAAATATTAAACCTTGAAAACATCCTAGAGGAATACTGGAGATAAAGGGCCCAGTATTGCCTGCAAATATTGGACATTACATGGAGTTACCTGCTTTTACTCTTCTTTCAATATCTCTATCAGCCTTCCCATCTCTCGTAAGCATACTACCCAGATACACAAACTCATCCACCTGCTCCAAGTATTCATAATTCACAATTATATTGCACACTGTTTTTGTACTCTCTCTTTCAAACACCATGACTTTAGACTTACTTACATTCATCATTAAATATAAAAAAATGAATGTTTTTTTGTTTGTCCCTTATGCTTTACTAAACCATTAAAAACCTTTACTAAACTGTGATTTGATTTGTGCATGCCCGCGATGGTTTCTATATATAATGGTGAGCACTAACCTTATGAAATTATTTCCTATACTTTCATCAGATTGCATTGAAACTTTGTCGAGTTGTTGTGCGCACACCCACGAAGGTTTCTATATACAACGGTGAGCTCTAACGTTATGAAACTATTTCCTATACCATTCATCCCATTGCGATGAAACTTTGGTGAGATATTATGCGCACACCTGCAAATGTTTTTATTTATAAAAATCAGCTCGGGCATTATGAAATTTGTATAAAACTATCGCAATATGTGGCGTGAGAGTCGTTTGAAAAATGTGTGTATTTAATACCGGTCAGTGGTTGAGTGGGCATAGCACTTGGGTCCCACCCGGGCGTCGCTTGTTCGATTCCTCGGCTGGCTAAGTCCTCCATCACAACACAAGCAACATTTTCGGCTTTCTGTGGTGGTAGTAGGAGATTTTCAAACATTGTTGGGTTATTCGTAACCCGGGAATGTTTGTCTTTCTTTTTAAAATAAAAAAATACAGTTTAGCAGAGAGGGGAGGGAGGCAGAAGGGGAACGAGAATGAATGGGAAAGGACATTCAGGAAGAAATCATTTCTTTATTTAAATGGCATTGCAACGCATGCCGGGAACTCACTAGTATGACACAAAATTTCCCACACCAATGTCATCTGTCTATCTATCTGTCTGTTCGTGATAAATTCAAAAACTACTGAACGGATTTTCATGCGGTTTTCACCAATAGATAAGAGTGATTCATGAGAAAAGGTTTAGGTATATAATTTTATCAAGGTTTTGTGTAAATTGGTTGAAATATATATTATATATAAACTAATGTCTGTATGTGGTGAACAAGCGGGCGGTGTAAATTTCATTTGTATGCAAATTAACAGATGGCGGTGGTTATTAAGGTTGGGTAACCATTCAGTAGAAGGCGTTGTGTTTCGTTAGCCACAGCAACGCAACGGGTCAGCTAGTTTTTTTTATAAAAAGTTATTTATTTTAAAAGTTCAAAATTAAAGTCACCCTATTTTACAGTACCAGATGAGAAGGAAATCAATCTGGATTTCATTTGTATGCAAATTAACAGATGGCGGTGGTTATTAAGGTTGGGTAACCATCCAGTAGAGGGCGTTGTGTTTCGTTAGCCACAGTAACACAACGGGGCAGCTAGTTTTTTTATAAAAAGTTATTTATTTTCAAAGTTCAAAATTACAAGTCACCCTATTTTACAGTACCAGATGAGAAGGAAATCGATCTGGAATTTTCTGTTTACCGTGATTTCGGTGTCAATGTATCGAATGGGTGCAATCACGTTATGTTAATTAGTTTAATCAATATCTCACATTATCAACATCACTGGGTCTAGGTTAGATTGTATTTAATTACATATATATAAATCCTTGTTTTCTGACCTATTGAGATTATCATAAAATACAGACTGACTAAGCAATCAAGACTGTTCTTACACGCTCTTTTCAATGTGAAAACTTCTTTAAACAACATTTTATACGAGTGCTGTCCAAAAAATAAGGTCTCCAAGGTGCAGCGGTCGCGAGGAATGATTCTACGCGAGATCCGGTAACAATTGCTTGTAACCTGGTTTCACTACGCCAAATCCCCACCACGCTGCACTCTCTGCGACACTTAAGTCTCGACGTGGCAGCCATTCGCGGTGAAGCTTCCACTCGCCGCACCCGCCAGGTATGAGTTACGCTCTGTAATTCGTTTTTAAACTTTGCTTCGGCGAATCTAAATGACGCCACTGACGGGTTTGTTTCTTTGTCTCTGGTGTCGTGTAGTGTATCCAGGTCTCGTCCCCAGTCACAATAGTATCCAAGAATTCTTCACCATTGATGTCGTAGCACTCAAGGAATTCGCGGGCTGCTTCAACCCATTGTTGTTTATGATCTTTGGTGAACATTTTGGGACTCATCTTGGGCAGACTTTGTGGTCTCCCAAATGTTCTGTCAAAATCTTGTTAATAGTGGTCTTACTGACATCAGGGATCATGTCACAGATCCCCCGAACCGTCGGAAATTTTTTCGTAACACTTTTAAATTTTCTACATCATTTGTGCACGTTTTCGCACTCACACACTGTTTTCTGTATACTTCAAGTAGCTGAGAATGAATTTTTACCGGAATTTTGTTTTTTGCAGAGTGTAATTTACACCTGGCGGGTGCGGCGAGCGGAAGCTCTATCACGAACGGCTGCCACGCCGAGACTAAGTATCGCAAAGAGAGTGCAGAGTGGTGGGGATTTGACGTAGGGAACCAGGCTACAAGACATTGCTGCCGGATCTCGCATAAAATCATTCCTCGCGACCGCAGTTGAAGACCTTATTTTACTAACAGCCCTCGTACACTAATAAGTATATAAAATATATATACACTTATAATTATATAAGATATACAGTCCATTTGATAGCAAAATTAATGGAGGACTGAACGCTGTTGGCGCTAACCAAACTGCCGTCCATAATGGAGTACTAATACCTACCCTGATGTATGGCAGTGGGGCATGGAACTGGCAGAAGGATGAAAGTAGACTGAATGCTGTAGAAATGAGATCCCTGAGGTGAATGTGTGCTAAAACGATGTAAGTGTAATGAGTAAGATTAAGAAAGAGACGCTTCGATGGTTTGAGCATGTAGAGCGAATGAAAGGAGTGTAAGGAGAATATATGACGCAAATGTCAATGGTAGAAGAAGTCGAGGATGCCCAAGAAAGATATGGCACAATAGTCAGGCCATGTCAAGAGTCAGAATAATAGAAGAGCATTTATGAGTCGATTTATGAATGTAAACGAAGCAAGTCCGTCCTCTCTGCCTACCCCTGGAGGGAAACGACGTTATGATCGGTTAGTTAGATTGCTTATCAAATGGACTGTAATCAATAATTTTGAATTTAACCCGTCAAGTCTATTTGTTCAGTTTTCGGAACAACTCATACAGGTCTCATAGAAATCGTTGTCTCCCTTACTATCATAGTTAGAAATGTGATATAAATGGTGTTAGGCTGGGATTAGACTCGTAAATTTTTTCCTGTAAATCGCTCTTGCAAGCGATTTATGGCCAAATTACCAATGTAAACGAGACCAAAAGTCACTTAATGTAATTTATAGCAAGTTACAGAACTAATTCTTTCAGAAGTTTTTTGACAGGTCTAATCGCGCCCGCGCTAATTTCCAGCCTTCTTACAGCTTATAAAATCAGTTTGATAAGCTAATAGACTTACCGCAAGAAATAGTTCCGAAATGCGCCGCGCACCGTTGCGAAATGTCAAAAATTAAAAGACAATTGTCTTCATAGGATTTTTTTCCTACAAAACTAGTATTTATTTCCACTTATTTAAGTTTTCTGGAAAATGAGCATCCTTCTAGTCAATTATCGGTCCAATCCTTTCCAATCTTAATGTTTCTGTTTTTAACATTTACATGCTTGAAATTTTGAATTTGAAGTCGGTTGCTGTCAGCAGATGTCAGGTAGCTGTCATTCGGATGAAACGAAATTAATTGCCGCGGTTAGTATATTTATGATTGCCGCCTTTGACGGCACAAAAGTCCATGGAGAATTGTTTAATTAAAGCCAAAATCTATTTCAATACTTTATTTGGGCCTTTTCGTCTTTATTGACAAAATCGCGAAATTTTGACAGTAGCAGGTCGTTGTTGACAGGAAGCCATCTTACCGCAAATAAATTTACAGATGTAAACGGTCGCATGAGCATTTACACAGGTTGAACTTCCGTGATCATTAATTACCAAAAGTCGGATGCATATGTGAACACTCCTGTGAGTGACCTGTCAAAATCTTATGTAATCCGTAAATTTTAATTACGAGTCTAACCCCAGCCTTATGGGCTCTCCACACGACACTGCATGTAGTGACTGCGGCAGTGACTGCAGAGAGCGTGGAGCTGAGCAAACTAGCGCCGTCTCGTTTGTTAAAGGGCCGCTAGAACAAGACAGCCTACACATGACACTGCATGTAGTGACTGCGGCAGTGACTGCAGAGAGCGTGGAGCTGAGCAAACTAGCGCTGTCTCGTTTGTTAAAGGGCCGCTAGAACAAGACAGCCTACACATGACACTGCATGTAGTGACTGCGGCAGTGACTGCAGAGAGCGTGGAGCTGAGCAAACTAGCGCCGTCTCGTTTGTTAAAGGGCCGCTAGAACGAGACAGCCTACACACGACACTGCATGTAGTGACTGCGGCAGTGACTGCAGAGAGCGTGGAGCTGAGCAAACTAGCGCCGTCTCGTTTGTTAAAGGGCCGCTAGAACGAGACAGCCTACACACGACACTGCATGTAGTGACTGCGGCAGTGACTGCAGAGAGCGTGGAGCTGAGCAAACTAGCGCCGTCTCGTTTGTTAAAGGGCCGCTAGAACGAGACAGCCTACACATGACACTGCATGTAGTGACTGCGGCAGTGACTGCAGAGAGCGTGGAGCTGAGCAAACTAGCGCCGTCTCGTTTGTTAAAGGGCCGCTAGAACAAGACAGCCTACACATGACACTGCATGTAGTGACTGCGGCAGTGACTGCAGAGAGCGTGGAGCTGAGCAAACTAGCGCCGTCTCGTTTGTTAAAGGGCCGCTAGAACGAGACAGCCTACACATGACACTGCATGTAGTGACTGCGGCAGTGACTGCAGAGAGCGTGGAGCTGAGCAAACTAGCGCCGTCTCGTTTGTTAAAGGGCCGCTAGAACAAGACAGCCTACACATGACACTGCATGTAGTGACTGCGGCAGTGACTGCAGAGAGCGTGGAGCTGAGCAAACTAGCGCCGTCTCGTTTGTTAAAGGGCCGCTAGAACAAGACAGCCTACACATGACACTGCATGTAGTGACTGCGGCAGTGACTGCAGAGAGCGTGGAGCTGAGCAAACTAGCGCCGTCTCGTTTGTTAAAGGGCCGCTAGAACGAGACAGCCTACACACGACACTGCATGTAGTGACTGCGGCAGTGACTGCAGAGAGCGTGGAGCTGAGCAAACTAGCGCCGTCTCGTTTGTTAAAGGGCCGCTAGAACGAGACAGCGGTAGTTCGCTCAACTCCACCCTCTTTGCAGTCACTGCCGCAGTCACTACATGCAGTGTCATGTGTAGGCCGCTTTAGAATGAGAAGACACCACGCTTTACATTCAAATATAAAAATTAACCACAAAAGAAGTAAAATGTTGACCTTTATGAAATCAAAATTTCAAATCGCAATTTGAAATAAATTTATGAAACCTTGGGAATTTTTTATAAATTATTTTTCCAAGGAACGATAAAAAAGTGAGGTAAAAATGACGTTTGTAATACATTTGTCTAATAAAATGTGATTTTTTTTTTTTTTTCGTTATTAGTAATTTTAGTTTTAAATTTTTTTTATGATTGCATGAAAAATAATATACAGTAGAAGTCCGATAATCCGGCACATTCCGGACCGGCTCGGTGCCGGATTATCGAAAATTCCGGTCTATCAAATGTCAATGTATGTACACGTACTGTAAAACATATTTCATTTAGATTTAAAAAAGTCACGAATGGCTTTTCGTTTCTCTCCTTTTGAACTCTTAAGGTTAAGTTTTGAAAACATGGTCACTGTACAGTTACAACGAAAATCACTTTTTTTATAAACAGTTTGAAAAGTTACGTTTACTGCGATGCAAACAAAACAACAATGCATAAAAAAATGGCGAAGACACTTCGAATTTGTTGTGACAGCTGAGACTAGCTGACCGCTAATTGTTTCCGAACAATACCGAGCGCTTCCGGATGATCCCGAACTATCCCGAAAACTTCCGAATAGCTCCGATGCCGGACTATCGGGCATTCCGGACTGGTGGATGCCGGACTAATAGACTTCTACTGTACTTCAAAAATTACATGTTTATTTCGATTTATATAATTTGAAAGCGTATTTTATCGCCTTTCAAAAACAGTTTTTAGTTTTCGGATATGTTCAGAAATATTCCTTTTTTTTTTTTTTTTTACAGTGAATACCGCACAAGAATCTCAACTGCTCCCTTCTCGAGCCAGTGAGACTATGGCATCCCCAATTGGGGTATGTTGTGAGGCTGAGGGTAGTGGGGAGGGGAAGGAGGTGGGGAAGAGGAAGGTTGGGAAGTACCTGGCTATTCAGATCTGGTCACCAAACACGGCTAAAGCCATTTTCAAGCAACGTTTCAATTCTGAATGGTGGTCTTACACCAGGGCGATACTGATAGTATCTTCCACTCTGGAACATGCCGCAAATATACTATATATTATTTTAAATGAATTAATTGTGAAATAACACAAATTAATCAAATAAAATTTATTTGCGCATGTCGGGTTCGAACCCGCGACCTCCGGATTGTGAGTCAAGAGTCTTACCCACTGGACTACGGAGGTCGTCAATGGATTTTATTGCAAAACGGAAATATTTCGACGTTCCTATAAAATAGGCTTGAGTGGTTAAGTTACAATAAGCAATAATGAATTTAATTTTTTGATATCCTGAATTCATTTTTATGCAAGGAAACCTATCCACCATCATCATTTCATTATACTTTTTTTTACACGGTATCACGTGAAATATGGCCACTGTGTAAAGGAGAGTTCAGTGTATAATCTGTTTGTATCAATAATCTACCTGGAGCTAGTGTCATGAGCGTGTTCACGTTATCAGTGAAGAGGTGTTGGCTGTCGGCCTTTGCCCCCGCCAAATGAACTCCACTCTAATCCAAGTCCAACAGTATAAACATTACTCAACATAATTACGATTGCGATGAAAGATTTAGAGGATTTGCAACTAATTAAAAAAACAACTTATATTTTTTATTTGAATTTTCACATGTAGCAAACACTTTGTGGGTACACATAAAAAAAAGTGTACAAAAGTGTGCATCCCGCTAAAACTCAGAAACGGGTCCCGGTACGAACAAAGGAGTTATATGGTGTGGTAGCCCTCTATCCCCCATTCATGAAGAAGGTTCCTGTATTTACCTGATGAGCGTGCTTTTGAAGATATAAGGGCTGGAAGTTTCGCCCTCTAGACATTTCTAGAACAGTCCAGAACATTCAAGAGCATTCTAGAGCATTCTAGAACATCCCAAAACATTCTTGAATGCTGTGAAATGTTCGTGAATTGGGAATCGGGAACATTATCGTGGAACATTCCAAAACACTCTCGAATGTTGTCCAGCTAGTATTTAACCCCTCCGCAACGTAAGCAGATATAAGCGTTAGAAATAGGACAGCAGTCAAGTACAATAAGCGTGTTTATACGTCAGCGCGTGTGTTTCCATAGAAATCGTTATAACTCCGTTATTGTTTTAGTTACATCCCTAAACCAAAAAGTAAAAGGTCGATAGTAGAAGCTGTACATTTCTATCAAGTTGTCTATAGAAATACATAACAGGAATCAGCTGTCAGTCGCGTAGTTGACAAAAATATTTTCCCGCGCAAATTTACTACCGGCGGCTCGTCCGCGTCCGCGCTCGACATTTTTAATTTTTATTAAATATTTTTATATGAAATGATAAAAAAGTGAGGTGACAAAAGTGTTTATTACACATATTATATACAATAGAATAAGTATTGTTGTTTACATAATCTGTGATTTTAGTACCGTTTTCACGTAAAAAACATCATGTGAGTCATTTTTACCTATTTTTAATGTTTGGGTTCTAAATTTTAATATTTACAAATCGTAATATTTATTTGTAATATAATTAATCCGAAAGTTTATTTTGTAACCTTTCTAAAACAGTTTTTACTATTCGGCTACGTACAGAAATGTTTCATTTATAGAGCTTTAATTGTGAAGCGGTAATAACACAAAGTTTTCGTAAAATTTCATTTTGTTTGAGACATCTCAAGTGCATATTCGCTAAAATTCAGAGGGGTTAATAAAACACGACTAGTTTAAAATGGTTCCATGACTGTAATTTAATAAAATATTAAATACATATTTTTTTTACAGAACATTCAAGAATATATTCACAACATTCCAAAACATCCCGTAACATTCTGGAATGTTGTGGAATGTTCAGGAATAGGGAATCGGGAATTCGACCGGTCAGTGACTGGGTGGGCATTGCATTTGGGTTCCATCCGGAATTCGCGTGTTTGATTCCTCGGCTGGCTAAGTCCATCACGACACAAGCAACATTTTCCGCTTACTGTGGTCGTAGTAGTAGATTTTCAAACTTTCTTTAAAAAAAATAAAATGTTTTAAAAATTAAAAAAAATCATTGTGGAACATTCTAGGACACTCCCGAATGTTGTGTAACATTGTGGATCGTTCAAAGCCTTTTTTGTAAGGGTGGAGTTACCCATTGGTAGGGGTACATAAAGCAAGATCCGTCGTAGGTTCGACCATCAATTCAATCTCATATCAACTCCCTGAGCGAAGCCGGGTACCCCAGCTAATAATAGAAAGCTAGTCAAATTTTTTTTAATGAATAATGACCTTCTAACTTAAATAACTGCATATTTTTTTTTTTAGAGTTAGTTTTAATAGTTAAAATAATTGTCAAAGTTTTAATTTTTGTAATGAATCGTGTGACGCCATCACTCCTGAAAAGTTATTTTTATTTTCAACAGGTGTTGTCATTTTGTATGATAATTATAAAGAAGAAAGATGAAACTGTTCAATAAGTTCAAACATTATTTAGGTGGAATTATTTATTTATTATATTATTATATTTTTCAATATTATTACGGGAGTGTGGTATAGAAATTGTTTGAAATTATTATTTTTTTAGCTTTTAAAATCAATATTATCTCAAACGAAGCATCACTTACACACTGCACAAATAAGATACTTCGCCGATCAGCTGATCGATGGCGGCCATTTTGATTTGGAAGTTTGCAGTAGAAGAGAGTCGTTCGCGAACGAGTCGGCTAAGTGACCCGGATCTTCATACGGATCCGTAAGATCCGGTTCTGTAAGACCGATCTTCAAAGCTACGGACACACTTGCTCGCGGATCTTTGCGAACGAGTGAGCGGGTAGCAATTGCTACTAGGTAGCATGCTCTTTGGCTTCTAATGAGCAAGTGTGTCCGTAGCTTAATTCAATTGAGCCGATTCACTGAACCGGATCTTTTCATTGAACGAGACCTAGTGAAGTGGCTTGTTCAACTGAGCCGCTTTGCCCGTCTCCAGGTAGCATTATGATGTAGCATATTATACAATTTTTTCGTACAGTTTAAAGTTTTTCAATATTTTAAATAATAGAGATAAACTAATAGAGATACCTCTATTTTTGATACTGAATTATTTAGGCTTAAATATTGTTTCAATAAACACAATAACTAAATCTCTATAAACAGTATGAAATAACAAATAACATGAAATGTTGTTAATACTGATGGCTTGTGTCATACCTACATAATCAAAGATTTCAATACAATGACTGGTGACGCGTGACGTCAGCACTTCTTCTTCTTCTTCAATGGCGCTACAGCCCATTTCGAGCCTTGGCCTCCTTTAAAATAAGCCTCCACCGCCCTCTGTCCTCAGCCGTCGTCTTCCAATCTGCAACATGGAGTAATCCTCTTGCATCCTTCCTGACATCATCTTCCACATCTCAGTCTAGGTCTGCCCGCCTTTCGTTTACCTCCCGGGTGTCCTGTCAGAACCTTCTTCGGCACTCTTGAGCTTGGCATTCGGTGCACATGTCCGGCCCATCTTAATCTTTGGAGCCTTAAATGGGTGGAGAGTCTGGGAGCTTGGTAAATGTCATGGAGCTCATTATTGTGGCGGATTCTCCAGGCGGCCTCTCCTTCTCGCACCGCTCCTAAGATTCTTCGAAGTACCTTTCTTTCGAAGATGTCCAGCTGTTCCGCTGACTTTGCTGTCAGTGTTCCCGCCTCACATCCATAGGCCAAGACCGTTCTAATAATTGTTTTATATAAGGTTATTTTGGTTTTCCTATGGACGTTTCGGGATTTGACAGTCAGCACTAACCACTCAATAATACCAACTTCATAGTGTGTTTTGATGAGACGTTTAAAAATGCACTATTTAATAATTTTTTAAGAACTCTACGTTTAATATTATGAAATAAAACTTATATATTCAGAATCAGCGTTCATTGGTCTATATGAACATATTTTTTTAAAGCCTTAATATTTTTCGCTGGAGTTCCTTATTGCAATACAATAACATTTTTAAATTCCACTTTATTATATTTCTTTAACCAACCGGTTTTGGTTTGAACCAAATGGGGGATCATAAATTTTTAAAAATAAAATTCAGAGTATTTAAAGGAAGAGTAGAAGAGGGAGAGAGGAACATCAACTTTGGTGGGGGGCGAGGGGGAGGTACCTAAGAAGGAGGTGGTAAAAGTAGGTGTGGAGAAGGGAATTAAAATGGGGCTCGTTGACTATTATAATTGTTGAACAAACCCATTAACCTCTGACAGGCCGGAGACGCGCCGGCGCGCGCGTCATATGCGCATGCGCAAGAAAATAATTAAAATATTTGAATAATACATCCGACAAAAAACTTTTGGTCCACGATTTTGGCCCTTCTATGTACACAATTTGTATGGAGAACAGTGTCAGAATCGCTTGCGCTGTCATTACTCTCGGAGACGCTACAAGTTTCATTCACCTAGTCACCCTGGAATATTTTAAAAACGATTTCTTCTATGACAATCGGCTGTCAGAATTTGTCGCGAATTTAACGGTCGCAATTAATGGGTGTATCGCGAATAAAACGATCATAAAACCTATTAATTTACGTAATAAATGCAAGTAATGTGGTTTTAGTAGATAGCTTATTGTGTTGTGAACGTGTTTCAGTTAATAAAATATACAATAGCTCAAAATTTATCAACAAAACATTCAATTCAAAATTCAAAGTTGTGGTTTTTTAGTGTTTTTTTGCGAAGTTCCGCGAATTTCCGCTAAATGTCACGGCCTTTGACCGGTTAAACACCCCTGATGAAGGTTCAGGTCGAACTGAAACCGGTTGGTTAAAGATGCGAACGGTGATCGAGGCAAACGGTAATCGATGCGAACGGTCAGGCCTTTACGCACGCTTGAAGTTGAGAGGGAGATTTATTAATTTATTTATGCCATAGATCACCCCAAGGTCGTAGTTCACCCCAAGGTTGTAGGTCACCCCAAGGTCATAGGTCACCCCCAAGGTCGTAGGTCACCCCAAGGTCATAGGTCACCCCAAGGTCGTAGGTCAAATCAAAGTCGTAGGTCACCCCAAGGTCGTATTGTAATACGCAAAGTATTTAATAAAACCAGATAAACATCAAGAATCTGTTTATTCCCGTATTCATATTTGGGAGGTGGGTATGGGTACCGCCCCGGGAACCATTTATTGGATAACCAACACCCTTGCCACAGGTCACCCCAAGTGGTTTGCTACGTTTGGTGACTTAGCAGGAGTGCCTGGGTTCGTAGGGTGAGGTTTATCTAGGTCTTGGTGGCGGATACGTTTGCCCAACCACTGCGTGGCGGGCTGGATCGGAGGAGACTGATTAAGGGAGGTCTTTTGACCTCTCTAGCCGGACTCTCCCGACCCATCTTGCACCGCAGTGTGAGGAATAGATGCGTATGTCAAGAAGTAATCTCCATCAAAGGTGAATCGGAGAACCTGTTAGTGTGTCTATAAAACTACCCAACACTACAGTATTGCAGTGTCCATCATCAGGGCAGTTGTGAAATCAAAGATTGTGGTGAAGTGTGTAGATGCGATACCGTGTTGCCACCTCCAATCCTCAATGAGCCGGTATTACAGTAATAATAATAATAATAATAATCTTTATTCAATGAAATAACAACAAAATTATAACTAAAAAAATTACAAGCTCAATGTAGTTTACAAATAGATTACATCAATCAGTACAGAAAAATTAACAAACAGAAAGTAACGTAAGAAAGGTTACACAGGAGTAGTATAGTTATACAGTATTTTTAGTTGTGCATAGCCTGCCTCACTAGGTGAACCTGTATTGAGGCAGAATTTTTGTTAATTGTTTCTCTCAATTTTTTATAAATGTGTAAAGTAGGTTTCCATACAGCAAAAACTTTATTTTAGTTAACATTATTGTTTGCATATACCTACACAATTCATAAACTGCAAGGTTATTACTACAATAACAACTGTCAATGACTGGGCGTTTGGGTGAGGGCACCAGTATAGGCTCGATCATTAAAATGTATCCATATTTTAACATATTTTTTAAACTCTCTCTGTGTTTGACTCAGTTTGATGTTTTCTGGGAGAATGTTGAATATTTTTGTGGCAAAGTATCTAAAGCTAGTATAATTTAAAAATTGTTTTCTTCGTTTAGTTTTGGTGTGGCCGACAATTAACGTATTCAGAGAACTATTGAAATCGTAGCCGGCAACACGGTATCGCATCGACACACATAAGCACACGCTTTACCACAATCTTCCATTACGCATCTGCTGTGATGATGGACAATGTAAAGTTGTCCGAAATGTTGGCTAAAGAAGGAGGTACCGCAACATGACATAATAACCCAAAAATTAATCAATGAGACTTTTTTTAATGAATACCGCACAAGAGTCCCAACTGCTCCCAACCTGGCTATTCAGATCTGGGCACCAAAAACGGCTAAAGCCATTTCAAGCAACGTTTCAATTCTGAATGGTGGTCTTACACCAGGGCGATACTGAGAGTATCTTCCACTCTGGAACGTGCTGCAAATATACTATACTAGCTGACCCGGCCACGCGTTGCTGTGGCTAATAAAACACAACGTCATCTACTGGATGGTTATCCAACCTTTATAACCACCGCCGTCTTTGAGTTTATCGCAAAGAGACAGGACAGATGCCGCGGAGGATTTTAATTTATAATACGTAGAGATGGTGTGAAAGATTATAATAATGTGTATGAAATGCTTGGGGTAACTAACGTATTTAAATTAATAGGGATTAATACTGTATCCGTATAAATAACTTTTCAATTACCGCAATGTACGTGACCATTTTTTTAGAAGATAGAATGGGTATAGTAAGCTATCCGTAAAAGATAGATATATGCCTTCGCGGACTTTTTATCCCACCATGCATTGTTTTGTTATATCCCAAAAGGATTAGGCAGCGTTTTCGATGAAAGCTACCAGGCGGCTTGACTTTTTCCGACACTTCTAACAATTATCATTATGTTTCAACCAATTTACACAAATCCTTGACAAAATACATACCTAAACCTTCCTCACGAAACACTCTATCTATTGATGAAAACCGCATGAAAATCCGTTCAGTAGTTTTTGAGTTAATCGCGAACAGACAGACAGACAGACAGACGACGCGGGGAACTTTAATTTATAATATGTAGAGATATTATTTTTTAAATGAATAAATTGTGAAATAATGCAAATTAATCAAATAAAATTCATTTACCATGTCGGGATTCGATCCCGTGACCTTTGGATTGCGAGTCAAGAGCCTTACCGCAGAACTACGCCGGCCGTAGGACTATGACTGTATTCTTCTTCACGAATCTTCATCCTCAACTTGTAAAACATCATTTCCTGATAAAGCCAGTCATAACAAAATAATATTTTCTTTTCATTACTTATCTCCCTTGTCTTATCAATTATTTAAAAATATTAATCACCGGGAATGATCGCATCAACTACAATATATATATTGGAAATATGCAATACAAAAGCGTGGCTTACTAAAATACATTAGTAAATTAACCCATTTAATCACAGGAGACCATATTTGTCCCAACGCACATAGATCTGATATAAAACTGTAACTCCATTACTATCATAGTTAGAAATATGTTCTAATTGGTGTTAGAAAGGAAAAACACCATGCTTTATATTCCAATCTAAAAAATAGCCACCAAAAAAGTAAAATGTACACTTTTATGTACACAAAGTTTTGAATCGTAAATTGAAAAAAAAGTTTGAAACTTCGGGAATTTAAAAAAAATTATTTTTACATAGAGCGACAAAAAAGTGAGGTTACAATATGTGTTTGTTATACATTTGTGTAATAAAATATGTATGTGTTTTTATTTTTTTTATTATCAGTAACTTTAGTTAGAAAAAACGTAAGGTGAGCCATTTTGAAAACTTTTTATGTTTGTATGCAAAAATTAATGTTTTTTTCGAATTCTATAATTTGAAAGCGTATTTCATCATCATTCTAAAACAGTTTTTGGTTTTTGAATGTGCTCAGAAATATTGCATTTTATTTATTTATTTATTAACGCCCTTTTTCGGGGCTTGTACATATGAATAGTAAGAAATATACAGTATTTATTGTACATAACTGAACTGCCTTCATAACAATATTTTATATTTTTATATGATAAATTGAAGATGTCCACTGACTTGGTGTAATTGATTGTTTAATATATTTTATTGTAAAGCGAAAATATTTTGACCATCTGAAAAAACTGCCCAATTTTTTTATTGTACCAATAATTACCAATAATGAATATTGTATAAAAGTAAAATTTTAAGTAACCCCCGACACAAAAAAGGACTGTTGACCTTGAAACGATTGAACAGATTTTCATGAATTGTAGCTAAGAACCATCTCGATCACGTCAGGTTTCAAACAAAAAACACCGCATCATAATCGGTCCATTCGTTTAGGAGCTACGATGCCACAGACACACAGACGGCGGTAAAATTTACAACACACGTAAAAACGAACTGCAACAAAACTATCTGTGTTTTTTACATTATCTCGACACAGGATCTGTCTGTTCCGGTTCCACGCCAACTCAGAATCTAGTCAACTCAACACTTCTTCGAAAAGTCATTTTCGTCATTAAGTTTTCAGAACAACTCATACAGAAGAGTGATTCTATATCTTTTGTGGGATCGTTGTGAGATAACGGACGTGATCCCCCGTCAGATTTGTGAGATTTTTACATATTTACTGTCACATGTTTTTGTTCAGATCGTTTAAAACACGAATTCTTGCCAAGTATGCATGATTATTTATTCATTTAATGTACGTTGTACATAGAAAAAGCAAATAAATTACACAAAACTGACAGGAGATCACGTCCGTTATCTCATTACGATCTCACAAAAGATATATAATTGCTCTTCAGAAAATAAATAGAAAATAAAAAAATCGTTGTCTCCCTTGCTATTAGTGAGAAATCTGTATAAATAAAAATGAATCGCCGAAATGCATGTACGCGCATAACTTCCGAACGACTGCACCAAATTGGGAAAACTCTTTTTTTGTTGTGTTCGTTATTGTCAGGACAAGGTTTGTATAAAACTACTGGTGAGCTCTGGCATGAAATTTGTATCAAAAAATTGCAATAGGTGAATGTATGGAATGCGGGGGGGAGGGGTACTCGGGTAAGGGAAGGGGAACCAGATAGGGGGTAGGGGAACCTGGGAGGGGGAGGGGAACTCAGGAGTAGGGTTCGTGGGAAGGGGGGAGTGGAGTGGGGAGAGGGAAGGTGGAGGAGGCGGAGTGGGAACGCGAGAGGGGAAGGGGACGAGGGAGAGGAGGGTGAGGCGGAAGAGGAACGGGACGAATGGGAAAGGACACGCATGGAGAAACAATTTCTTTATTAAATGGCATAGCAACGCATGCCGGGTACCAGCTTTATGATATAAACCGAGTTAGAAAGAGAAAACACAACGCTTTATATTCAAATATAAAAGTTAACCACAAAAAGTAAAATGTAGACCTTCAAAAAACTAATGTTTCGGACTGCAATTTCAAAAATATTTTTTTTTTTATATAAGCAAACCCTCTTTTTATAACTTTTGAAGTTTATTCCCATCAATGTAATATATAATTGAAGAAGAATATAACAATAGAACGAGATGGGATGCGCACATCAAATGCCCAAATTTTCACCGCAATCGAATTAATTGATAGCAATGCATAATTTCATGACTTCAGAGCTCACTATTGTATATATAGAGGGCTGTCCATAAAATAAGGTCTCCAAGGTGCTGCGGTCGTGAGGAACAATTTACGCGAGATCTGATGACACTGGCGTGTAGCCTGGTCCCCTTACGCCAAATCCCCACCACGCTGCACTCCCGGTGATACTTAGTCTCAGCGTGGCAGCCGTTCCAGATGGAGTGTCCGCTCGCCACATCCGCCAGGTGTGAATTACTCTCAATATTAAGTTTTTTTGTGCAAAGAACGAAACCCCGGTAGAGATTCATTCTCAGCTACTTGAAGTGTAGGGAAAACAGTGTATGAGTGCCAAAACGTGCACAAATGGTGCAGAGAATTTAAAAACGTGCCGGACGGTCATCAGTTTCAGACGAAAAAATTGCTAAAGTAGAAAAAAAATTATTGCAGATCGACGGGTGACAGTTCGGGAGCTCTGCGATATGATCTCTGATGTCAGTAAGACCACTCGCTATTGACAAGATTTTTACCAGAACATTTTTGGAGACCTCAAGGTCTATCCCAAAATGCTCACCGAGGTTCACAAATAACAACGAAGCAGCCCGCGAATTCCTTGAGTGCTACGACATCGATGGCGAAGAATTCTTGGACTCATTTGTGACCGGAGACAAGACTCGAATATACTACAAGACACCAGAGACAAAGGAACAATCCCAGTGGCGTTATTCAGATTCGCCGAAGCAAATATTAAACACGAATTACAGAACTTAACTCACACCTGGCGGGTGCGGCGAGTGGAAGCTCCATCGCGAACGGCTACCACACTGAGACTAAGCGTCACAGAGGGTGCATCGTGGTGGGGATTTGGCAAGGGGAAACCAGGCTACACGCCAGTGTTAAAAGATTGCGCGTAAAATCGTTTTTCGCGACTGCAGCACCTTGGAGACCTTATTTTACGTACAACCCTAGTATGTGTCTCATATTAATTTTTATTTAGAATTTTCGACATATCTGTGAAATTTGTGCTTTAAAAATTGAGTATTAACGCTGTGCATTAGTTATTTCAATTGATAAGAAAATTTATCATAGTTACTCCACGTTATCAGAGATTAAGATATAAATAATAATGGTTTCAAATGGAGTTCAATTTTTTAGCAATATCAAATGAAAATATTACATAATCAATATCCTACTAATATTACAAAGGCCAAAGTTTGTATGGATGTATAAGTATGGATGTTTGTCACTCTTTCACACAATAAATACTTTTTTTTATTTTTTTTTATTATTTAATAAATGTTTACATGATAGGTACATTGTTGGTATTTTTTGACTACCACACTAGGCTATTGCCCGTGTTGTGGTAGTCATACATGACATATTATTTTATATAAACAGATTAAAAAAATATGAGAAGAGGAAAGAAAAAATAACATATTTAGGGATAAATAAAACTAAAAACAGATAAAAATAAAGATATAACAATTAAAAGTAAGCTAAGAAATAAAGAATAAAAAGATAATTTTAAGAAGATTGAAATAAACTCTGGTAAGTATTATTATTCTTGAGATAAAAATAGAAATAAAAATAGAAATAAATAAAATAAATAAATAAATACATGTAGGATTACAAAAGATTTTTTAAATATTTATATTGAGGGATCAGTAGGATTTATAGGTTCAATTAGGAATTCCACAGAGCCGAACCCTCTGATATGAAAATATCTGGAGTCGGTGAATTATTTTCCCATCTGGTCTCTGGTAGGTTGACATGTTGTTCTTGTATTGTTTTGTAATTATAATACATATAGTGCAATTGCATAACGTGGATTGACCAGATGATCATTTGGGAAGTGTGTGAAAGGGTTTAGTTTTTCCTGTGGGGAAAATTAAACCCGGACATTTAAATCTGGTGCGTAAATAAATATTGGTAAGTATTCTTCTGCACGAGAGTACATGTTTGTATTCGCTTTTGATATTCTTTCTCTGAAAGAAGTTGGAAAGAGTGTTAGAGAAAGTAAATGTTTTTGATTTAAAATAAAACAATAACTTTGTAAACACCACTTTTATTTTTATACTTTATGCCGACCGGGTTTCACTACAACCGTAGCTTCATCAGGGCAGTATAATACTCTGAGTGAATGAGTATTATACTGCCATATTGGTTATCCGACAGTATTTTGTTATCTTCGAGGAATTTGCAGAGTCTACGTTTCACCGCTTATATGAAATACATACTGAATGGAATTTAAAAATTCTTTCACTAATAAAAAGCTACATTATTTGCGAGTAATATAGGCTGTATATGTATATATTGGTAAGCTCTGGTGTAATGAATAATCTCTGGCGTTATGAAATTATTTATCATATATTTTCTGTCCCTAACAAAATCGAGTTATTGCAAACGTCAGAAGAAAAGCAAAACAAACGGTTGCCATGGAAATTTTTCTTAATTAAGTTACATATTTTTAAAATTATTCAAATTTTCAGTTTTTTTTAAATTAGGTTGGCGTCGTAGTTAATACCTCTAAAAATGAATCGCCCAAATGTGTGTGCGCGCATAACTTCCGAACGATTACACCTAATTGGATAATTATTTTTTTTGTTTAAAACTACTGGTGAGCTCTGGCATTATGAAATTTGTTGAGCTAGTTACATTTTTTTTTTTTACATTAACTCCACACAGGAGGCCCTGAGGGAAATAATTTCCCTCAGGGCCTATGTCATCTGGGATTCTGTGTGGAGGATCTTTTTGAGGTGAGGAAGGAATGAACATTGGTCTTGAAGAGACCCATGTTGTAGGAAGGAAGTAATACAAAGGCCGGCAAATCGTTCCACAGCCAAGCTGTTGAACACAAGAACGAGTCGAAGAAACGACCCGTTCTCATATGACAATGTCAACCGTGTACAAATGTTTGGCACGTGTTTCCCGACTATGCACCGGTGCCGAAGGGATCAATGACGCTAGTTCCTCGGAGCATCTTCCATTGTAATACCGGTAGAACAAGGATAGCATTCCCACCCGACGCCTGTATATATATGGTGTGGTAGCTCTCTATCCCCCATCCATGAAGAAGGTTCTCGTTTTTACCTGAAGGGAGTGCTTTTGTAGATGTAAGAGCTGGAAGTTTCACCCTCTATACATTTTATAGAACAGTCCAGAACTCGAGAGTATTCGAGAGCATTCCACAACATTACAGAACATTCTGGAATGTATTGGAATGTTCGGGAATAGGGAATCGGGAACATCATTGTGGAACATTCCAGAACACTAGAATATTGTGGAATGTTCTGGAACATTGTGGACCATTTAAAGCCTTTTTTTATATGGGTGGGGCATGCATTAATTAAGTGAGCTCAAAAGGGGAGGGGGGTCCAGCAAAATCTCACGTCTACTTGAAAAGAATGTACGAAGTGGCCCAAATTTATCTCACCCTCGGGGGAGGGTCTAGATTGGAAGAAAAACTGCTCACGTAATTAATGTATTTTTTTTTATTTTAGTGACTATATAAAATAATTTTACATACAAAATAAAATGGTGAAATTAAGTATAAAATAATGTATTTCTTAGTCCTCCTCACTAGGGGGTCCTGTGCCGAGGCGGACTAAAGTTATTTAACCCCTCCGCAACGTAAGCAGATATAAGCATTAAAAATAGGACAGCAATCAAGTACAATAAGCGTGTTTATACGTCAGCGCGTATGTTTCCATAGAAATCGTTATAACTCCGTTATTGTTTTAGTTACATCCCTAAAACAAAAAGTCAAAGGTCGATAGTAGATCAAGCTGCACATTTCTATCAAGTTGTCTATGGAAATACATAACAGGAATCAGCTGTCAATCGTGTAGTTGACAAAAATATTTACCCGCGCAAATTTGCTACCGGCAGCTCCACCGCGTTCCACATTTTAAATTTTTATTAAATATTTTTATATGAAATGATAAAAAAGTGAGGTGACAAAAGTGTTTATTATACATATATACAATAGAATAAGTATTGTTGTTTGCAAAATCTGTGATTTTAGTACCGTTTTCACATAAAAACATCACGTGAGTCATTTTTACCTATTTTTAATGTTTGCGTTCTAAATTTTAATATTTACAAATGCTAATATTTATTTGTAATATAATAATTTGAAAGCCTATTTTGTAACCTTTCTAAAACAGTTTTTACTATTCGGCTACATTCAGAAATATAGAGCTTTAATTGTGAAGCGGTTATAACTAAAAGTTTTCGTAAAATGTCATTTCGTTTAAGACACCAAAAGCTAATATTCTCGAAAATTCGGAGGGGTTAAATATAGTTTATTTGTCTTCTAAAGTCGTTTTTAGTGACTTCATTAGGGTTTTTTCATTGACATCTTTCAGCCATATTTTTATTCTTGATTTGTATTCATTAGGATTTTTTATTAGTTTTATCTCTTGGGGAAGGATATTATGGAGTTTGGTGCAAAGTATGTGTAGTTTCTTTGTGCGAATGTGGTTTTATAACTTGATATATTTTTTATATCATTTTTATTCGATCTAGTGTTATGCATACACGGTCTAGTAGAGGATTCATTATTTTTGAAGAGCTTCAATAATAGTTTTTTGGCATATAACGTGCCCCCTAGGGGTATATAAAGCAATAGCCGTCGTGGGTTCGAACATCAGTTCAATCTCATATCAACTCCTTGAGCGAAGCCGGGTACCGCTAGTAAAATTAATTAAATAAAGAGGTGAGATTGGGTGTGAAATTGAGTAATCTGAAAGTATATTGCCTGTTATACAGGGCCGGATTAACCATGTCGGGGCCCCTAGGCAACGCACGTCTCGGGGCCCCCCTTACCAATGGCGGACTACCGGGGGTGGAGGGGGGGCGGGGGAGTTGAAGGGGCCTCCAAACGCCTCCTTGTTCCTTTGATCAAATCCTTAACAAAACTTTAAGGGGGGGGCTAGGTTTTAAAACTTTATTTTTTATTTTTTCTGAATGTAAAACACGTCAGTATATTGAGTATTGTGTCAAAATTTCAAATAAATCGGAGCAAAACTAACGAAGGTATAGCGTTTCAAGCGACCGGCCCTCATGCTCGATTCAAGTATAAAAAATTGTAAATCGGTTTTCTCGCAAACAATATTTCTGAAGTTTGTGAACATCATAACTATCACAACTCAATGACCGATGCGGTGTTTTTTTTTTACCATTTTATAATAACAAATTCACCGAAATTTTTTAGCAAAAATCGCGTTTTTCACTTCAAAATGCTGCCAAAAATAAAAAAATCGAAAAAAAAAACTCCCTCTGACTACCTAGGAAAACATATTACGTTATTTGGTGATGCAAGTCGAATGTATAGTTTTTTAAATATGTTGTCAACCAGGTTGAAAAACGTGTTAAAAAACTTTCAAGAAAAACGCTTTCAAAGTTTTGCTGAGGATAATTCAACATGTTTAAAACGGTTTCATATAAAATGCTGTATCTCCCATCAATTTCCTCAAATGGTGAGAGCATTAAAATTACATCAACTTCACTAAGGGGGGGGGGGGGGGGGGGGGGTTCATTCAACTTTGCCGCCCGGGGCTTCTGACGGGTTTAGTCCGCCACTGCACTTTACCCTTCTCTAACTTCCAAATTTTTTTTTCTTTTTACTACCAAAACGTAATTTTATTCATAATTAATTAGTTCTTTTACTACCTTACAAAAGGTATGCCATCACCCCATAAAGAAAACGAATAGAATACAATAAAATACAATAACCCTTTATTGCACATAAAAGGACACATACATATGTAGAAACAAAAATATATATTGTTAAAAAAATTATTACAAAGAGCCGTCTTGTCACTAAAGTGATCTCTTCCAGACAACCTTTCCCAAAGAATTTTAGCAAGCAGATAGGTAGTGCATACTGAAGCTTGTACAACATTTATATTTAAAACATATAATTAGAAATAAAACAAAACAAATGCCAATATAAACCACACACGGCACCTTCAATCACTTCAGATACTAAGTAGGTAATGTTGCAACAAAAAGAAGGAAAGAAAAGTAAAATACAACTATGATTATATATTTGTTTTAATTATAGAGAATTTATTTAGCTAATTATTATAATAATTTGTTGTTTTCTTTAATGCGTGAACCTAATGTTAATTAACCTGTAAATGTTACTAATAAAAAAAATGAAAACATCTTGAAAACCGACTTTTTCCGAAACTTCGTTGCTCACTAATTGAAGCAAGTCAGTTTTTCTCGGGACGCGGGGCCCCTAGCCGATGCGGGGCCCCTAGGCAGTTGCCTACTCTGCCTTAGGGATAATCCGGTACTGCTGTTATATGCTGACGATGCAATGCTGATTTAAAACGGTATGTGTTTCTGAGTTGGTTTCTTTCTGAGTTGGCATGGAACCGATTATACTATGTGTCATTTGCACTCACCCTCCACTTATTAAAATCAAGTCAGTTACCAAAATCCAAAAAATTGAAAGCTAAAACTTTTTTTGAGCCGCAAAAAATCTTCAATTGGGCCGAATGCGTCTCGTGGGCCGAAGGTTGGACGTGCCTGATCTACAGTCTCTCTCTGCAGTATCAAGGATTAACCAGGTATATTTGAAGAATGAGTTAATGATGAATGTAAATAAGTCTAAAGTCATGGTGTTTGAGAGAGAGAGTACGAAAACAGTGTGCTATATAGTTATGAATGATGAATACTTGGAGCAGGTGGATGAGTTTGTGTATCTGGGTAGTATGTTTATGAGAGATGGGAAGGCTGATAGAGATATTGAAAGAAGGGTAAATGCAGAACGTAGTTGGTGAAACATAACATGTTCGTATAAAATGTAACTTTGCGGCAGAGCAGAGACCAGGGCTCAGGATAGTGGGCCAAGTAGTTATCTGTCATGTAGGTAGGGTTTTCAGTCAAATAAAAGAAGATGAACTTTATAAAAATGTATTGAATCCAAACCAAAAAGCAACATGGAAGTGTACAAACTTCATACCAAGGTAACAAAAGGAAATATAAAAAAAAACACATACCAGATGGACTCCTAATGGACACGCTAAACTAACTATACGGAAATAACCCCGGTAGACGAACGCGATCTTGCTTCGCAATGAGAGAACACGAGACGGGACGGGAACTCCAGTCTTCCCATATGGGAACGGCGCGGAATCCAGAGCACCAAGGTCGTCCTTCTAATTGGGCAGGAGGCCGCTATACCTCCAAGGAGCGCATTCAGCCACGGGCCATCTCGACGAACTCCAATCAAAAGGCACGTGGCCCCCAACAGTATCCAAGTCTGGCGTATTACGGTTAGCAGACCGTGACTTTGCGACGCGGGGTCGTGAAGGCATATTATAGTAGCCAACACCAGGACCAATTCACTTCACGATTCTTTTTCCAGAAATAATTCCACAAAACGGCCAACCAGCCACATCGGAAAAAAGTGGGACTTTCACATCATCCACTATAAATGACTCGTACACGAACCTCGCGTGTTACGTAAAAACACCCCGCGTTCTTTTAGGTTTAAAAATCGACTTAGATTCTCATGATAAAATCCAATAAAACACTTTTCCAGTGAGTGACCAATTCACGCACAGCTAGCCCATAGCTGCCCGGGAGGAAGTGACCATAAACAAAAGAGCTCCTGTCTTTTCAAAAAAATTACCAGTCTCAAAAAAAACACCATAGACAAAAAAAAACAAATAGGCAAGAACTGCACTAGTCACATAATATTTATGTGACATTGGAGCTAACAAAAAATTGTCCAAAGAAGCGAAGCTGGCAGTCCACAATGGAGTGCTGGTACCTACCCTGAAGTATGGCAGTGATGTATGGAACTGGCAGAGGAAGGATAAAATTAGACAGATTGTAGTAGAAATGAGATCCCTGAGGCGTAAGTGTGGTAAAACCATGTATGATTGTGTGAAAAATGTGGATATTTGCAAAGAATGCAAGGCTGGTGAAAGCTCAATGAGTAAGATTGAGAAAGGAATACTCCGATGGTTTGGACATACAGAGCTAATGAACGAAGAAAGGAGTGTAAGGAGAATATAGGACGCAAATGTGATCAATAGCAGAAATCAGGGGCGCCCGAGGAAGACATGGCATGATCAAGTGAACCAAATTACTTAAATCGAGCTATGTAAAGAGTCAGAATAACAGAAAGTTATGTATGAGAGGACTTACGAATGTGAATGAAACTGTGAACTCGGCACTAACATCTATCTATTTACATAAAGAAGAGTGTCTGTGGATTTCATTTTAAAAGCCTACGTAGCTCAGTGGTTAAAGAGCAGCTGACCGGATATCAGAGGGACGCGGGTTCGAGTCCCGTCGGCGGCATGTATCTTTACTCGGGAGATTTTTTCAATGTAGATGAGTGTTTCAGGCTGATAATTATTGCTTATAATAATTGTTGCCCTTTGTGCTATACATAAAAATCTTGTCTTAAACATTAGTTTATCAATTAAAAAAAATAATAATTGAAATTTTGGACCCTTGACATTCAAAATAAGAGGAAAATAAACAAAAAATTTAACAAAACAAAAAAACAACTTAAAAAAATGCACTAAAAAGTAAAAAAATAATTTCATATTCTGCTACAACTTCATAATCAACTTACTTTTTCTACTCATCAATATGTAGGTACGAATGTTACTTTTGGAGTCGGTGTCAGTCAAGGTAGGTTTGTAACTACATACATAGTTATAGGTGAGATGTGCTTGTGTCGCACAAGCGACTTGCTGACACCGACCCCAAAAATAAAAATCGTACCTACATATTGATGATTAGAAAAAGTAAGTTGATTATGAAGTTGTAGCAGAATACGAAATTATTTTTTTACTTTTTAGTGCATTTTTTAAGTCGTTTTTTTCTTTTGATAAAATTTTTGTTTATTTTTCGATTTTTAGTGAATCTGAAGTACACTAAATAATTTTTCTGAATATGGGAAAACCTACTAAAAGTGCTGCTCATATGAGACAGACATAATTTGACCATAACGTCAAATTAAGAGATTCCACCGAGTTTCGTTAATTTGTCATGGATCCGATAATCAGAACCTAACCAAACTCTCATCAAATTACCCTTGAAGTACATCCTTTCCAATAAAAAAAGAATCATCGAAATCGGTTGGTGTGATATTGAGTAATTCGTCCATTTGTCGCGCACATACTTAATGCAAATTTAAGACTTATATGGTTTTCTCATGGATGCCATTGTCGGATCTGGACCAAATTAAAATGGGACCACACGGGAAGCACCAGCTTTCAAATAAAAAAAAGAATCATCAATATCGGTTCACCCAGTCAAAAGTTCTGAGGTAACAAACATAAAAAAATAAAAAATACAGTCGAATTGAGAACCTCCTCCTTTTTGAAGTCGTTTAATTAATCTAACTAATTAATTAATTAATTAATTTCGAAAAACTGTGTAAAGCCCTGGCAAAGCCGGACACTTCAACTAGTCAATTATATTTGTCTAATAAGTCAAGGACTAACAAAACAACAGTATTGCGGTGTGCTTTAGAAAAAAAAACTTGTTTATATTTACAGTGAAGTCTATAAAGTCTATAAATATCATTTCCAACATATTCTGTTCAAACAGCTGAAAATTTGTTCAAACAAAGGTATCAATGTTCAAAGTGCAGATCTTGGTCAAATTTCCATAATCTACGTACTTCTTAATATCTACAAATGATTTAAATAGCATATTTGTTTCACTAAAAAAAACAACTATTTACGTCGGGAAGATGAAAAAACTGCATTAAGAGGGTATTTCCAGAGAAAACCAGAATTATGTCATTTTTAAATCAGATTTTAGATGTATTGACTCTTTTCCACATAAAATTATAAATGGATTTCAAAAGATTGTTCTTTTATCTAGCATTCGCATGTTTTACATTTTGAGAAAAAATGTTTATTTTTAGTATAATAAGGTTATGGCTGTAGGATGCACCCAACAAATCCCAACTCTCTCATGTGGAAACCGAAATTTCGAAACGGTACCAAGATTCACATACCTAGGCTCCCTGATAACATACGACAATAATATCACAGAGGAGATCCAGAAGCGCATAGTGAACGCAAATCGCTGTTATTTCCACCTACAAAACCAATCAAAGTCCAGACTGCTGTCCAGAAACACAAAGATATTAGTGTACAAAACACTTATCAGACCAGTACTTACATACGCAGCTGAGACTTGGGTACTAACTAAGAGGAATGAGCGAGCACTGGACGTTTTTGAAAGAAAAATTTTGAGGCGCATCTTCGGACCGGTTCTAGAAAATGGATTTTGCCGCAGACGTTATAACAATGAGCTCTATACTTTGTTTAAGGAGCTAAACGTCGCAAAATTTATAAAATTGGGAAGACTTCGGTGGCTGGGTCATGTGGAGAGAATGAGCGAGCATCAAGCACCAAAGTCCCTGCTGAACTCAAGACCAATAGGGCGAAGGAGCCTGGGAAGACCAAGACTAAGATGGAGCGACAACATCTTCAAAGACATATCTATCTTGGAGCTTCCAAACTGGAGAGAGCTGGCACAAAACCGAGATGATTGGAGGAAGACTCTTGAGGAGGCCAAGACCCACCAGGGGTTGTAGAGCCAATAGTGATGATGATGATGATGATAATAAGGTTATACCATAGGTCGTTGGCAGATTTGTTAAATTTTCCAAAAAGATTTTGTATTATACAACACACATTTCAAATCATATAATCATGCAGTAAAATAAATCAATACGTTATCTGGGTATCTCATGTTTTAGAATTTTAATTTTAGTTTAAATAAAATCATTAAATAAAAATGATCATCCAGGTAACAGTTACTTATGTGAATTCCGCAAGAAAATGTTAAAAAATGCGCAAATGCGAATTGATTACTAGTAAGTTTGCATTTTGTATACTTATTTTTTATTCCCATAAAAATGAATAATTTTTTCACTGAAGAATTAGATGAATCTCTTAATATTGCGGAACATACTTGTCACACTTTAAATGATTGTAATAACATTGTAGATAAATTACCAAATTCATTCTCAATATTACATCTAAATATCAGATCAATGAAACGAAATTTTAATGAATTCTTACTTTCAATTAATTTACTAAATCATAAACCGGACGTTATAGTGTTAACTGAAGCGTTCACCAACTATTACAATAAATTTTGTATACCTAATTATAGCTATTTTATGACACACTTTCCTATTAATCGAAATAGTGGTATTGTTGTATTTGTTAAATCCTGTTATTCAAACATCACAGTGGAAGAAGTACCTATGCAGCGAGTTAATTGCTTAGATATTATTGTAACTGTAAATAAAGTATGTTTTAACATTATCGCAATTTACCGAACGCACGGATCAAATGAATATATATTCATGGATGAATTAAGAAGCATTATTTTAACAAAAAAAAATAAACAGAACATAACACTGATTGGCGATTTTAACTTGGATGTTTCTAACGAAAATAATAACAAAATAAAAACTGAATTTATCAATCTTATGACAGAAATGAATTTTAAATTATGTATAAAAAATTATACTAGAGAAATTACGGGTCAACGTCCATCATGTATTGATCACATTTGGTGCAACACTAAAAATACTGACAAACTCCTTACGATAATATTAAAAAATAATATTACTGATCATCACACTTGCATCTCTATACAACAACTTAATATTAATAAACACAAAATTTTAGAAAGCAATAATTTTACAAAAAAGTCACTCAACCATAATAAATTAAATATAAAAATAAGTGCGGAAACGTGGAAACCCGTATTAGAATCTACATGTGCTGAAACATGCGCAAATATTTTTAATAATATTCTTTACAATTATATTACAGCATCGACTGATATTAAAACTATACACATTAAAGCAAAATTCAAAAAAATAAAACCATGGATTTCACATGGCTTAGTCGTGTCTATTAGAAAAAAAGAAGAATTATATCGCCTGATAAAGAAATTTCCCTCAGATAAAAAAATATTTACATTCTACAAAAAATATAGGAACAAATTAACCTCTTTAATAAAAATAACTAAAGAAAACTATTACAAAAATGAAATTGACCTGGCTAAACAAAATGTAAAACACGTTTGGAAAACAATAAATGAAATAAATAGTAGAAAAAACAAAAAAACTATAATAAAAAAAATTTATATTGGAAAACACTCTGTTGACGCCATAAGGGAACCAACAAAATGTGCTAATGCCTTTAATAAATATTTTGCTAAAGTCGGACAAAATTTAGCTACACGGATCGATGAAAATTATAAAGTAGATAATTTCGAGAAGGATTGTCTTAAACAAAATAACCTGTCAGCTTTCCAGCCAGTAACAACAAATGACATAAAAAATATTATTAATGAATTAAAAGGTGGATCTGCACCAGGATTTGATGGAGTTACAGTAGAAATATTGAAAAAATACAACAATTTTTTAAGCATTCCAATTGCACACATTATAAATATTAGTTTAAATAGTGGAATATTTCCTTCCATTTATAAAAAATCTATCGTAACACCCATTTTCAAATCAGGCAGCCCTGAAGAAATATCAAACTATCGACCTATATCTCTTGTCTCAAACATTGCAAAAATTTTTGAAAAGATCGTAAAAAAGCAACTCATGTACTACATTGATAATAAAAAAATTCTTAGTCCTAGCCAATTTGGATTTAGAGAGAAACTAAGTACTCATGACGCTATTGCTGAACTCTCCTCAACTATATACAACGCATTAGATAAAAAAAACAAATGCCTTGGCATTTTCATTGATTTACGCAAGGCTTTTGATAGTATCTCCCACACAAAACTAATTAATAAATTAAATGATATCGGTATTATTGGTAAGGTTAGGTATTGGCTGAAAAGTTATCTAACTCAAAGAAATCAAAAAGTAAAATTAAATAACTCACTAAGTGTAGATGAAACTTTAGAATTTGGAATTCCCCAGGGGACTGTTATTGGACCAATTTTATTTATAATATACGTAAACCAAATGTTTAAATTATCACTTAATGGTAAACTTATATCCTTTGCTGACGACACTGCAATAATTATCGAAAAAAAGACGTGGAACGATATTACCAATGCAGCCAATCAAGACATGAAGGTTTTAAAAAATTGGTTCGATAACAATTTACTATCACTCAACACAGAAAAAACTTATTACATTCCATTCTCTCTACAAGAAGATGTGCCAAATAATTTAATTAACATAATAATTCATTCCAAAAATTGTGCAAATGACGGTACATGTAATACGGACTGCGCTAAGCTGAATCATAAATCTAATGTAAAATATCTTGGAATCTTAATAGACAAAAATGTTAAATGGAAAGATCATATCAATCTCACTGTGGAAAGAATAAGAAAACTTATCTATGTTTTCTATAACATACGAAATATTTTAAACAAGAAAACTATCAAAATTGTCTATTATGCATTAATTCAGTCTTTATTACAGTACGGCATTATTGGGTGGGGAGGGGCCTTTAAGGCTTCCTTACAGCCCATAATTATAATTCAAAGAATAATTATAAAAACCATTCTTAGGAAACCATACGACTACCCTACTATACAGATATTTCGGGAATTTAATGTACCATCTATTACAGAATTGTATAAGAGAAACGCCTTATGCCAAATTTATAAAGAATATTTTATTCAAAAAGTTCACCCCTCAGATAGCATAAGCAATAGATTTAAAACTAATGGCTTAATAGCCATCCCTATGCTTAGAACGACCACGGCTCAGCACCACTATTTGTATTTAGGTGTAAGATGGTACAATATATTATTATCCAATAAAAAAATTAATATAACAGATACACTGAAATATGAATTATTCAAAAAACAAATTAAGTCCCTTAAATTGGATAATGACATATTGTACCCTTAATGTTTACCCTTTATGTAATTAATTAATTTACCATTACTTAAACAGCAATATTTAGTATTTAAAAAAATTGTATTGATATTGTCTAAATTGTCTAAATTGTGTACCTACCTAAGATATTTATTTCATTAGTTCTTTGAAAATTGTTTACATAATGAACATTATTATAATTTTTTTGCATGTAAAATACTCCTCCCATAAACACGAACTCCTAGAGCTCAACTTATGGAGTAGTAGAATAAAACATGAATTATTTTGTAATCTTGCATATATTATCATTGTAATGTATAAACAAAAATCTTGAAATAAATAAATAAAAAAAAAAAAAAAAAAAATATATACGTACATGTGTTTCTTGACGAAAATTGGTCCGTTTGTGTATTTATTTGCGCACTTACAAACTAATATATTTCAGATTTTTTTAACATTCTTATTTAACTTACACATCATTGAAAAATGATAAATACTTATAATCAAAAAACACTTACAAAAAGTACATTATTTTAATAGTTTTATCATCACGCCTTTCAGCATTTTGGATGTAGGTATAAATTAAAGCAAATTTGGAATGAAATAAAATCGATATTGAGTTATAATTTTAAAAAGCTGGTACGGAGAATAATTAATCTTTCTAATTGTAACCTACCTGCATGATCGTAAGAACAACTTTCGACGAAATGTGGATTTTCGGCTGCTGGCTGGTTAAACACTCTTAAACTTCTGATTTAGTCTGATAGTATTGGCGTCTGTACATTTAAAATCTAAGAACTTCAAATAAAATCATCTTTGTATGTGATGTTTTAATCCCTCAGGCCTCGTCCATATTTTGCCGGAGGGTATAATGAGATATCATGTGTATTTATTTTTCGTGATAATATTCTGAAAATTTCATAATACTTTGTACTAAAAAAAATACACATTATTTTAGGGGGGGGGGGGGGGGGGGGGGGGGGTTAGTCTAAAACCTCACCACATATCACCAGGGGGGGGGGGGGTTAAAAAGTTGCTAAAAAACGTCACGTGATTTGGATGACCCCTTTACAATAAAATCCAAATAAATGGAATATTTCTGAACATAAACGAAAACTAAAAACTGTTTTGGAAAGGTGATAAAATACGCTTTCAAATTTTATAAATCGAAATAAATATTCAATTTTTTAAACATACAAATTTTGCATGCAAACAGAAAAGTTTTTAAAAAAGCTGATCTTAAATTTTTTCTAACTAAAATAACTAATATGAAAAAAAAACACATATTTTGTTAGACAAATGTATGATCACCTCACTTTTTTGTCGTTCTATGTAAAAAGTAAATAATAAAAAATTCCAAAAATTTCATTAATTTTTAAAGTTTATGAAATTTTGGTTTTATAAAAGTCTACATATTGCAAGAAAAACTTTGGTTTTGGTGGACAGATGTGGTAACCTAACGTCAAAAAATTCCAATCGGGTGACTGACAGCGCCAAATGGTGGCCGGTCCTTAAACTTTTTAATTAAGGTGATATTTCATAATAAGTCTCCATTCCTAAATTCTCCAGTCTTTAAAAATAAAAATCAACTCTACTTTTGCCACTAATCTTCTCATAAATGTAATTTTAACAATAATAGAGGTAGCAAATGTAAAATCATGCAAATTCCAGTGTTTTAAATACAGTGTCTTTTGCGTGAATAGTCGTATCTTCTCCAACCATAAACTTTCTAATAAAGTGTGTTTAAGAGTTTGAGCCTAAGAAATAAGAATAAATTGTACAGCGCCCTTGAGGTGATTTTTCACAAAAACAGTGCTCTACAAATTATCCAATTATTATTATTTCCCGAATACCTATTCTGACAAGTGTCACATTATAATAACAAGATTTAACATGGTGACAACTCTAATAAATAAATGTTGATGACAATTCGAAGACTTAACGTCGAACAATGTTATATACAAAAACATACAAATAATTCCATGTCTAATAACGTTAACTACAAAAAACATGCCAATACTAAATATTGGTATGTCTTTTTGTGGATAAGGTTGTTGACTTTAACCCCTCAGGCCTCGGGCATATTCTGTCAGAAGGTCGAAATATTTTCGCTTTGCAATAAAATCCAAATAAATGGAATATTTCTTTTCTATCCGAGAACTAAAAACTCTTTTAGAAAGGTGATGAAATACACTTTTAGGTAAATATTTCCCTATCGAGTCCACGCTAAAAACACAATTTTAAAAATTAAAACAAATCGTACTAGGTAGATAATGGTTAGTAATAAGTAATTCAGTAACCGGAATTGAAAAATATTGCATTTTAATTTTTTTTTTATTTGAAAAACGCGTAATGTCATTTTTCAAGGACCGCCATGTTAATTACGACGATGAAATACACATTTTTAAAAGAAAAAATCACTTTCTGTCAGTTAGACAATAATAAGAACGAATTGAAATCTTCGGAAATGATAAATAATGCGTATTAATCATTATTTTCGGTTTCATAAACACGAAAAATCATGCGAGACGTTTGCCGTCGTAATTAACAACATGGCGTTTCTAGAGAAATGACGTTTCGCATTTTTAAAGATAACAAAATAACCATTAGAATGGAATATTTTTCAATTCCGGTTAGTGAATTACTTACTACCTAGTACAATATGTTTTAATTTTTTAAAGTGTGTTTTGAGCGTGGACGCGATAGGGAAATATTTACCCAGTCCGTTTGATAGCTTCTCCCGTCTTAACAGACAGATTGCAATCTTTAAAGCACATGCGTCAGGTATGAATGCTATCCTTGTTGTACTGGTATTACAATGGAAGATGCTCCGAGGAACTAGCGTCATTGATCCCTTCGGCACGGTGAATAGTTAGGAAACACGCCAAATGCATGCCCAACATATGTACACGGTTGACATTTGTCACATAGAACGGGTCGCTTCTTCGACTCGTTCTTGTGTTCAACAGCTCGGCTGTGGAACGATTTGAACGATTTCCTCCTTCCTACAAAATGGGTCTCTTCAAGACCAATATTCATTACTTCCACTCCTCAAATAAGACCCTCTACAGCATCCCAGATGACATAGGCCCTGAGGGAAATTATTTTCCTCATGGCCTCTGTGTGGAGTTAATGTAAAAAAAATACACTCTATGTTATGTGTTGTTCCCAAAAGCAAACAAATTAGCCCGAGGGGTTAAGCCCTCGAATTATTGTTGTTTTTTTGTAAATAATGTTATTCGAATTTAAGACCTAGAATAATTATTTGTATGTTTTTTGTTCATAATGTTGTTTGACTAGACTTGAAAAAATTTACCAAATATGAATACAAATGCATATTTTTTCATCCATTGATCGGGATTTTCGTCCAATCACATTACAATAGACCCATTATCTTAATATATAAAAATTAACGTTTCATTGTTTGTCCCTTATGTTTTCTTTCCTAAACCATTCATCATAAATTTGATGTGTGCATGCCTGCGATGGTTTCAGTACATAATAGTGAACTCCGGCATTATGAAATTGTTTCCTACACTATTCATCCGATTGCGATGAAACTAAGATGATTTGATGTATGCATGCCTGCGATGGTTTCAGTACATAATAGTGAACTCCGGCATTATGAAATTGTTTCCTACACTATTCATCCGATTGCGATGAAACTAAGATGATTTGATGTATGCATGCCTGCGATGGTTTCAGTACATAATAGTGAACTCCGGCATTATGAAATTGTTTCCTACACTATTCATCCGATTGCGATGAAACTTAGACAATTTGATGTGTGCATGCCTGCGATGGTTTCTGTACATAATAGTGAACTCCGGCATTATGAAATTGTTTCCTACACTATTCATCCGATTGCGATGAAACTAAGATGATTTGATGTATGCATGCCTGCGATGGTTTCAGTACATAATAGTGAACTCCGGCATTATGAAATTGTTTCCTACACTATTCATCCGATTGCGATGAAACTTAGACAATTTGATGTGTGCATGCCTGCGATGGTTTCTGTATATAATAGTGAACTCCGGCATTATGAAATTGTTTCCTACACTATTCATCTGATTGCGATGAAACTAAGATGATTTGATGTATGCATGCCTGCGATGGTTTCAGTACATAATAGTAAACTCCGGCATTATGAAATTGTTTCCTACACTATTCATCCGATTGCGATGAAACTTAGACAATTTGATGTGTGCATGCCTGCGATGGTTTCTGTATATAATAGTGAACTCCGGCATTATGAAATTGTTTCCTACACTATTCATCCGATTGCGATGAAACTAAGATGATTTGATGTATGCATGCCTGCGATGGTTTAAGTACATAATAGTGAACTCCGGCATTATGAAATTGTTTCCTACACTATTCATCCGATTGCGATGAAACTTAGACAATTTGATGTGTGCATGCCTGCGATGGTTTCTGTGAAACTCCGGCATTATGAAATTGTTTCCTACACTATTCATCCGATTGCGATGAAACTTTGGTGATTTGTTGTGCACGTGCTCGCGAAGGTTTCTATATATATATATAATGGTAGGTATACTCTGGTGTTTTGAAATTTTGTATAAAAATTTTACAATAGGTGGCGCGCGAGTTGTTTGAAGAATGTGTGTAATGGTCATTGTCTCCCATCAATATTATAAGAAGCAAGTGAGAATGCTCATTATTTTCTAACAATCCAAGATGACATGGATACGATCTCTGCCTGAGAATACTTTATCTTTTCTTTTCATTTATAAAGACTTGACTCGAGTATCGATTCACTTGATCCTGCCATGCCTTGCTGGGAATAAGGATGAATATCACACTACTTCAAGATCCACTGAACCGCAGATTCCTACCCATCCCTCAATACTGTTTTCCTTTCCAGAACTTTCTCTCCGTCCTTTCCCAAAAATACCCTCCACACAGGATCCCCAAAGATTTTTTTTTACATAAGCTCCACACAGGAGGCCCTAAGGAAAATAATTCCACTATGCTGTGTGGGGGGTCTTTTTAGGGGAAGGAAGGAGAGGAGTTTTGTAAAGGAAAAAGCATGAGGGGTGGGTAGGAATCTGGGGTCAGTGTGTCCAGGAGTGACAGACTAATGAATCCATCCCTTCCACTGTATTCCAAGGCAATATTCGGAGGGTCGTGCTGAAGAGGTCAAAAGATCTCCCTCAACCAGTCTCTCCCGATCCGACCTGCCACGCTGTTGGTGGGCAGACACATCAGCCGCCAAGATCCGGACAAACCTCACCCCACCTATGGCAGAGGTGTTGGTTATCCAATAAATGGTTCCCAGGGCGGCGGTACCCATACCCGCCTCCCAAATTGAAAGATGACATGGGCCCTGAGAGAACATATTTTTCTCAAGGCCTCCTACCATGTTGAACTAATGTAAAATCCTATTTCACTCACATTCATATGCATTGTCTTCTCCTACATAAGATTCATTTACACTGACAAACTATTTGATTCACTTAATCTTGCCATGCCTTCTTTTATTATTAGCACACAAGATTTATTTATAAAATGATACACTTATCATTTTGAAATCTTAAAATGCAATTTTAAAATTTCTGAAAGCCGAAAACATAACCTAAAAACAAACGTCAATTCGAGTCGCAATATACAAAATAAGCCGAAACAAGTAATACATATTACGTCTTATGATGAAACAGAGATAAAACGTGTATTTAATATCGTGTAAAACACTTGAAACGGGTACAAAATACAATCGTTCATATTAAAAATAGGGGTAAATATCGGTTCGGACTGGCCACGCTTATTACGAATAATTTTTAGAAAAAAACTTTAGATTCGCCTTAATTACTATTAAAGGAAACTTTTTGGCTTTGGGGCGGCGGAAAATAATGCATTTTAATTTTCAATTGCATAAAACCAAAATTCGCTTCGCGAACCGACCCAGCGAAATTCCGCGGCCGTAAATGTCACTGTTATGTTGGTATCCTTGATAAATTAGCAAGAGCTCATACGACTGTAGCCGACTTCGTGGGATAAGGCGCGTAATTATGAAATTTGTCTAGCGGGCTTGTTTGTGTAACATGGTTTGTGATACAAAAGAATGTGCCCCTTTATAACGCCTACTCGCGTCAAGGCAAGAAAAACATCCCAGTTTTCAATTAGTTCAGCGGCTACGCTAGGTTTGTGTAACATGGTTTGTGATTCGCGGTATTTCATGTAGGTATCCCATGAAGTCGGCTACAGTCCATAACAGTGACAGCTACGGCCGCGGATTTTCGCTGCGTCGGTTCGCGAAGTGAATTTTGGTTTTATGCAATTGAAAATTAAAATGCATTATTTTCCGCCGCCCCAAAGCCAAAAAGTTTCCTTTTATAGTAATTAAAGCGAATCTAAAGTTTTTTTCTAAAAATTATTCGTAATAAGCGTGGCCAGTCCGAACCGATAATTACCAAAATAGGTTATAATTTCAAGCGTCAAGTGACTCATTTACCGTCACTTCAAAATATTGAAAGTAATTTTTAACACGAAGTATAATAAAATGTTGCTATTTTTAATTAAAACTCCGTTGAAAAGTTTGTGAGTGTGGGGGAGTTAGAAAACGAGAGTCGGGAAGTACCTTGCTATCCAGACCTGGTCAAAATACGGATAGACTCATTCAAATCCATAAATTGTCTCCTTATATGTGATCTAAAAAATTTATAAATTTACATGTGTTATGTATTTTAGGTACGAAATACATAGTCAAAATGATGTAGTAATTAAAACTTACATTAAATGTTCCATATTAACTAATGTATGTGTAAATATTAAATGGGTTCTGTCATGTCTGTCACAAATATGAAATTTTGGACACGAAATTCGATATACTACGACAAAAGACGTTGTTTGTTGTTTTGAATAAAACTTACATTAAAATTCTGAAATAGAACATAATGAATTAATATTATTACAGCCTAAAATAAGATTGAAAATTACGTTTTAAAATATCAAAGAGTAGCAATACAACTATGTCAAAATTAATAATATAATATTGTACAATGTATGTTCGTTCTACTTGTGATATTTTATTATTATTATTTTGACATATTGTATGGGATGCATGGATGAATTATGGTTGTTGTTTTTAATGAAAACTAACCTCGAATAGTTTGAGTAATATGTTGACGTAGAGCCTGCGAACTCCTAGAGATTTTCCAATGGAGGCGAGGAATATCACGCACAATATAAACAACAGAAAAGGAGTGAAAAGGAGCGTCCAGAGAACGGACGCAGCCGTCGCTATAACCGACATTGTGAAACTGACAGAAATTTATTTGTTGCACGTAGTGATGGGATTGTTGGGTGTTTCGATTATTATTAATGATATTCGAAGATTGCAAAAGAAATTATCTATTTAAAATTTTAAAATAAATATAAGTATATCTTAAATGTATAGGAGATCACAAAAGAAAATTGTACGGCTGAAAAAGACAAAGAAAACTGTAATAATTCCATCAATACTGGAAACAAGCTGGGAATAAACATTAATTTGAATCACACAGCACAAATGTTCCATATGTAAAAAGAAAACTTGAAATGGAAATGAAAGGGGTTATTTTTTTATATAAACCGCAAATATTTTTGATAATTTTAAATAGTATCAAATAAATTCAATTCGTGTTACCAAATAAATGTGTATCAAATAAATTTAATTCGGTTTACGCACCAAACTCGACACCCTAAGAAGAAATAATATTCTTACATTGAAGAACGTTGTGTACTGTCTAACAGAAACCTGGCTTTATGATAAAATATCTTCCCCTGAATAAAACCAAATTCACCAACCGTTCATGACAACGTGTTTTGAAGTAAAACTTTTTTACGCATGCTCGACTTGGGGGGTAAGCTGGTGAATGCGTTACAAAAAGTGGCGATTGTTACGAAAAATGTCATGCGAATGGTAATCGATGCGAACGGTGATCGATTGCTAAGCGAACGGTCGGGCCTTTACGCACGCTTGACTTGAGGAGTGATAAAGATAAGGATAAGGAAGGTCACCTCCAGGCCGTAGGTCACCCCAAGGTTGTAGGTCACCCCAAGGTCGTGGATCACCCCAAGGTCATAGGTCACCCCAAGGTCGTAGGTCACTCCATGGTCATATTTCACCCTAATGTCATACATCACCTCGTTCACTACGTTTGGTAACTTAGCAGGGATACCTGTGTTGATTGGGCGAGGTTTGTCTTGTAGTTTTACTTCAGTCGTGTGATAATAATAATAATAATGATTCTTTATTCCAGGATGTGTGGAGGAGAGTGCAATCGCACACGTCCCATATAGTTATACATATTTATTTATTTACACCGTAAAGAAAAAAGAACATAAATAGAAAAAAAAATAATAACAAAAATAAATAATCCATTATTATGCAGGACGTGGTTTTGAGTGCGCTCGGGCCCATCGCTCACTTAGGAGTGGCGCTTGGTGCTGGAAGGCTGCGATCACCAATGTGTTGTCGAAGGCCATTAGCCGAATCCTGGCTCCAGTCTCATCACTCAGCACAGTAGTTTTTTATTATTATTTCCCCGTTCATGACTTTTCATCCCAAATGAGTGTTCTAGCCAGCATTTTTTAATTCTTAAAACAACAGCTCTATGTACCAACTTATTTTATTAAAAGTTACCGAAATAAAATTGTAAAAGGCCGATCAACATCTAATATGGTCGGACTTTCAATTACTTTTCAAGCTCGCCTAGAGATATTTACATTCGTCAGATCTCTCTCAGGTAGCTCTAGCACTGATACCATTACTAAAATTCCAGTCGTGGGATATTGCACAATTGTATTTTAAATTTTGTCCTCATCACTATCCGCGAGAATGTCGTATGTTTTTAGGCGCCGTTAATATGCCCGCAAACCGTCAAACAGGGTAAATTCACGGCGCCTTTTGCGCCAATGAAACACGACTTTTGAAGATAACTCTGCTTATAATTGGTCCAATTTAGTAAAGATGGCGGCCGACTTTAGACTTTTAACAGGTGTCCGGCGTGCTTAGATAGCTGTGTTGCCAATATATGAAAAAGAATATTTTAAAATTATTTCGATTGAATTTCGAGAAATTATTATTTTACTCGATCGAAAATGTGTGCTGCGCTTCAGACGAATATTTTTGAACATGTATAAATTTGTTTTTAGTACTTATAATTGCAAATAAAATCATGCTAATGCATCATCGCCAGTCAACTTTGAACAGCCATCGAAACCTCGGAGGAAATATATGCAATCTGTAATGAATAGGTTAGTCATGTAGTTTCAATATCCTTCAATAGATCCCTCCACACAGCATCCCAGATGACATAGGCCCTGAGGGAAATTATTTTCCTCAGGGCCTCCTGTGTGGAGTTAATGTAAAAAAAAAGATGCCGTTAGTGTAGTAAGTCATCCAAAATTTTATGGTATCTCAACAGATGTCAGTTTGGGGGCGTTCAAGTATTACGTAACGCAATTTTTGAAGATTTTTGACCCCCCCTCCCCCCCATGTAACGCGCCGTAACGTTTTTCCGTACCCCCCCCCCCCTAAACGTTACGTAACGCCCAAGTGACAATTTTTACCTGAAAGTCATAATTAAGGTACTGGAAAGTCGCTTATACCTTTTTTCTTGTTTTAATCACGTTTGCGGTAATAAATAAAACAAGAGATTTCGAGAACGAAAAGGATTGCCAAGTTGAAAGATCTAAATTCCTTACTTTTTATCTAAATAAAGAAAAACATAAAAACATGTTACGTAACGCGTTGTTCAAACCCCCCCTCCGTAACGTTTTACAATACCCCCCCTCCCCCCCCCAAGTGCGTTACGTAATACTTGAACAGCTCCTTTAGTACCATCTATCATCGTTCGTGTGTAATGTTGAACAGTTACGATGATAGCCAAAGGCATCTAATGGTAGGACAGACACCATCAGTCTGGCAATTCGAATAACAAGCCTACTACAGTAAGGACTTCTAGTTCAATTTAATATATCCTCTGCCATAGGTCACCCCAAGTCGTTCGCTACGTTTGGTGATTTAGCAGGGGTGCCTGGGTTCATGGGGTGAGGTTTGTCTAGGTCTTGGAGGCGGATGACCAGGGCATACTGAACTCCAGATTCCTACCCACCCCTCAAACCCTTTTCCTTCCCAGAACTTTCCTCTCCTTAAAAAAAACCCTCCACACAACATCCCCAAAGATGACATAGGCCCCGAGGGAAATTATTTTCCTCAGGGCCTCCTGTGTAGAGCTCATGTAAAAAAATATTCATTGTTAACTTTACGAAAATGTAAATTAATCAACTTGTAATCACAATGAACTTATTTGGAAGTTTCCCAACATATTGCATTTTTATGTGAATACCGCACGAGAGTCCCGACTGCTCTCAACCATCTGGAGCCAGCGAGACCATGACATCTCCAATTGGGTATGTTGTGAGGCTGAAGGTAGTGGGGAGAAGAGGAAGGTGGGGAGTACCTTACTATTACGTTTTGGGAGGTAGGTATGGGTACCGCCGCCCCGGAAACCATTTATTGGACAACCAACACCTCTGCCATAGGTCACCCAAAGTGGTTCGCTACGTTTCATGACTTAACAGGGGTGCCCGGGTTCATGGGGTGAGGTTTGTCTAGATTTTGGCGGCGGATACGTCTGCCCACCAACTGCGTGGCGGGCCGGATCGGGAGAGACCGGTTAAGGGAGACTTTTTGACCTCTCCAGCAGGACTTTCTTGGAACATCGCCTTGCACCACGGTTGGAGGGATGGATTCGTACATTCGTCACTCCTGGACACACCGATACCTTTTTCCTTCCCAGAACTTCCTCTCCTAAAAAGATCCTCCACACAGCATCCACAAAGATGACATAGGCCCTGAGGGAAATTATCTTCCTGCGTGGAGCAGATGTAAAAAAAAATATTGAGAAATGAAAAAAATACAAACCTCTTTTTATAGGTATCACAAAATTTATTTATCGAAAATACATCGTTTTTATTTACAGGATTTACTATTCTAAAATACTAATTTCTACTAAAATCTATAATACTCAAAAACTACAAATTAAACTTATGGTATAACATATCGGGGTATCATTAATTTTATTTTGATCAAATTAATACGTTATATTATTAAAACTTAAAGAAATATAATACGACTGCTAATTTATCATATTTTGAAATATTCCCTTGATGTTACGTCAATTCGCATTCCCACAATTACACTGCCATTTTTCAAAAATCGGCTCCTAGGCCCTAGGCCAAATAATTGAATAGTTTTCAAGAAAGTCGAGAAGATGAAGGTTGGGAAAGCACCTGGATATTCAGATCTGGTCACTAAAAATGACTAAAAGTCATTTCAAGCAATGTTTGGATTCTGAATGGTGGTACCGCCGCCCCGGGAACCATTTACTGTATAACCAACACCCCTGCCAAAAGTCGCTCTAAGTGGTTCACTACGTTTGGTGATTTAAAAGGGGTTTGTCTAGGTCTTGACGGCGGATGCGCCTGCCTTACTGCGTGGTGGGCCGGATCGGGAGAGACTGATTGAAGAGACCTTTTGACCTCTATAGCCGGACTCGCACGACCCATTGCCTTGCACAGCATTGGGAGGGATGGATTCATACATTCGTCACTCCCGGAAACGTAACCTCAGATTCCTACCCACATACCTTTTTATTTCTCAGAACTTCTCTCCTTCCTTTCCATAAAAGGACCTTCCACACAGCATCCCCAAAGATGAGGAAAATTAGCCCTGAGGGAAATTATTTTCCTCAGAGACCCTTGTGTGGAGCTAATGTAAAAAAAGGGTGATACAGAGTATTTGCGTATAACCCTGGAGACTTATGGCGTTCTATTTGTAAGAGTGCGATTTGTTATTTTTAAAAAAAATTTCACTAATACGTAAAATTAAAAATTCACATCGTAATACAAAGTATATTAAAAGCATACAATGTTTATAAACTTAAACATACATATTCATGTTATTCTTATAAAATAATACTTTGAAAATACGTATACGACATGTCAAAAGAGAAAAACTGGCCCGATCAAGTAAACCCATTAGGAAAACTTAACTAAATGTCACACCCATTCAATACAGATTTACTAAGTTATGTTTAAAGATGACCAAAATGTTTTTTGTATCCATAATATAATTTTTTTTATGTGCATACTGCACAAGTATCGATGTCTACGGCATAACCATCCGGGGAATGTTGTAAGGCGGAAGACAGTGGGAAGGAGAAGGAGATGGGGAAGAGAAAGATGGGGAAGAACCTGAATATTCGAAGGGCGTTTCTGTATCATTTGTGATAGCTTAAAACTTAGTTAAATCGGCCGTATATAACACATTTTGACAGTTTTCTTAAATGGGGTATTCCGTATAGCGCTAACGAGCTAAATACTGCGCTTGTGTTAAGGCACCAACTCAAGTAGTTATAATCCTCGTGAGATGTCGGTCATGGAATTTTTTTAAAGTAGGATTACAATCCATTCAACACACAACAGGCATAGACAAGCCATTGAAAGCCATAGAAAATTACAGAAATTTGACAGCTGATGAAGGACGCCTTCCGATATCCAACAGATTTTGCCTTTTTGTCATGTAACGCTGTCTTAACACAAAAGATACAAAATCACCCTTCCAATCTGGACACAAAACATGGCTAAAGCCACGTTTCAAGCAGCTTTTCGGTTCTAAACTATGATCTTTCAACAGGGCGATACTGAGAGTATCTTCAAAATCTACAGTAAAACTGCACATATAAGTTCATCAACCTTAACTTGGGAAGCATAAAAATTGTAATTTAAAAAAAATTTATTACATTTAGATGTGCATCTATAAATATTACTGATTTGAAAGAAAACAGACGTCTCTGAAAATTTATTTTCCTTCTGCTTCCCAGAGAGGTCGACGAAAACCCTAGAAAGAATTTTGATTAAAAAAAATGTTTGATACATTTCACCTAAAGTAAGGTCAAATTGACCTTACTTTAGGCACACAGATACGTCCAAAACACACTTCTATCGATTATGAATGTATATAATGCAATGTATCTAAATGAAAGTGAAAAAAATTATGCCAAAATTATACAATATATACATACATCAATTTAAATATATTTTATAGTTTTTTTACATCAAAATATTTTTAATAAGGCAATATATTGTTCTATGAATCATTAATATTGTATACACGGTATAAAAATTTAAAAATACTAACAAAAATACTTATGTACTTTTAGCAGAAATTTCTGAGCTCCATAGTTCATGATGGAAATGGTGTTGAGAAATTTAGATGAAAAAGAACTGAAATTGGATATTCTGAGTCAAAAATAGTTCCAAGGCTAGCTTTACACTCGTAAGTAAAATTTACGGCTTATGTAAGTATTTGACAAGTAACTCACAGGATCGTTTACATAATGCATCCGACTTATGGTAATTAATGCTCACGAAAGTTGTTCGGAAGTACTAATTCTTACGGAAAGCGTCTCAACTTATCAAACTGATTTGATAAGCTGTGAGAAGGATGGAAGTTCGCGCTAACGCGATTAGACCTATCAAAATACTTACGTAAAATCAACTTCTGTAACTTGCTATAAATTACGGTAAGTGACTTTTGGTGTCATTTGCATTGGTAATCGTAGTAATGGTTATCAATCACTCACGAGAGCGACTTACGGGAAAAAACTTACATGTGTAAAGGCAACCCAACGATAATAATACATAAATAAAAAAGTGCAATTTTCTTGACGCCAGAGCTCACCGTTTGAGAGTTTTTTTGCTGTTTAACTGATTCAAAGTTAAGATTCTAATTGCTGACCTTCCACTTACCCAGGATCTCTATTCTTACGGGGTCAAACTCCTTAACCAACTCTTCCATTGGGATCTCTTATTTTTTAAGTCATTTTTGTGAATCTCATATTTCAAATTCAGAATTAACAATTTTTTTTTACATTTACACACAGGAGGTCCTGAGGAAAATAATTTCCCTCAGGGCCTATATCATCTTAGAAGCTGTGTGGAGGGTCTTTTTGAGGAGAGGAAGGAATGAACATTGGTCTTGAAGAGATCCATGTTGTAGGAAAGAGGAAACACGGAGGCTGGCAAATCGTTCCACAGCCGAGCTGTTGAACTCAAAAACGAGTCATAGAAGCGACTCGTTCTCATGTGACAAAAATCAACCAAAAGTGTAGATATGTTTAGCGCGCGTTTGGCGTGTTTCCCGACTATGCACCGGTGCCGAGGGAATCAACGACGCAAGTTCCACGGAGCATCTTCCTTTGAAATATCGGTAGAACAAGGATAACATTCCCATGTGACGCCTGTGCTCTAAAGATTGCAATCAGTTCGTTAAGATGGGAGAATATATCAAAACAATATCATCTTCTACTAATTTAAAAAAAAAATTGGATGCTTCTTTTTTTTAAATTATCACAAACTTCTAGAAAATTGGTTCGTAACCTAGATAGTGTCTCGGATAATCCAACTTTATTTATATGCAACACCTAATGACCCTTTCACATTTAAATTTTACACCTGTTGACAAATGGCCGAGTGTTTTAAGACGTTTGTCCTGATAAGACAAGAGATCCTGAGTTCCCTTTTTATTTTTCTCTGTATTGTTCTTTTTCATATTTTTGTTAGATATATTCTTCTTCAATGATGGTTTAGATTGATGGGTATTATCTTCAAAATGTAATTGTTTTATCAATTTGAATTCATTTATTTTTATTGTAAGTATAATATATCAAAAATTAACTAACATCTATCTACATTAATTTGTTAATATTTTTTTAACAATATTGTAAGTGTGACACTAACAGTAAAAAGTGCACTTTTGGTGCTAGGATTGTTTGGAATATCGATTATGTTTTACGAGGATGGGAATGAACAACATTGAGAAAGGGAAAACATATATGGTTTGCACATGTAGAGCAGTAGGACTGAAACGAAGATGGTGTAAAACCACGATGAACGCATGCAAAAATTTTAATGTTTGGGATTGGGTGCAAAAATGAGTATTCTAAAAACATATTGCCTGTTGTACGCTGATTTATAACACTATGGAAGATGTACAGTCTCTCGTCTCTAGGGTTAACTGATTATGTATGAAGAACGAGTTAATGATGAATGAAAGTAAGTCTAAAGTCATGGCGTATGAAATAGAGAGTGTACGAAAACAGTGCGCAATATAGTTGTGAATTATGAATACTTGGAGCAGGTGGTTGAATTTGTGAATGTTTACGAGAGATGGGAAGGCTGATAGAGATATTGAAAGAGTGGTAAATGCAGGTAACTCTATTAATGGAGGAATGAACGCAGTTGGCACTAATAAAAAATTGTCAAAAGAAGCGAGGTTTGCCGTCCACGATGGAGTGCTGACACCAATTCTGATTCACGGCAGTGAGGCATGGAACTGGCAGGAGGAACAAGGTAAACTGAATGCAGTCAAAATGAGATCTCTGAGTCGCGTGTGTGGTAAAACCATTTACGAAAAATGACAAATAAATACACAATGTGTAATTGAATACTTTCTTTATTTCAAATGATAGAGGAATTCTATGTTATTGACGATAAATTTTTTATTTAGCAAAGGAATTTTACCAAATTACGCTCACATTATAACACTGCGTTTCCTGGTTTACACAGGTTTTCAGAAGGATCAAAAAACCATTTAGTTTATTATACAGGGTGTTAAGGGACGTACTTGACTTACTTTAACCAGTGATTCCTGACATTATTTGGAGTAAAAAATGTAAATGAAATTTTGGTCTCCGGTGACTTTTTTTGACGACTTTTTTTTTTTTTTTCAAAATTTTTTTCTTCAAAATCAAACAAAAAAAAATTTCTTCCGCACATCGTCACTGGTCACTCAGCCGGGTGTCTGACGAACCCCTTACCCCGCCTCCAACTGTTCAACAACTACCATTTTTTTATGTTTTTGTAGAAAAAATAAATAAAAAAAACATCTAAAATGTCACCGGAGACCAAAATTTCATTTACATTTTTTACTCCAAATAATGTCAGGAATCACTGGTTAAAGTAAGTCAAGTACGTCCCTTAACACCCTGTATAAAAATAGCACATCTTTAAAAAAAAAGTCTATTAGTATGATTTACTCCATTAAAAAATGAAATAACTGAAGAAATCAATTCAACAAGAAAATACATAAATCCAATTAAACAGGAAAAAATTCCATTCAACTAAAGAAGTAATTTCTCCAGCTCCATTCAATTAGGGAAGAATTCTATTCAAGTAGGGAAGGATTGTATTCAAGTAGGGAAGGATTGTATTCAATGTGAACAAAATTATATTCAAGTGTAGAACAAATCTAACAAGAGAAGAAATTTATCCAGGTTGGAATATGTTAGGTTAAAAGAATTTTATTCAAGTAGGGAAGAATTGTATTCAGTGTGGAATAATTCCGTTTAAGTATGGAAGAACTGTATTCAGTGTTGTATAATTCGGTTTAGGTAGAAAAGAATTGTATTAAATGTAGAACAGTTTGGTTCAAATGGGGAAGAGTTGTTTCAGTGTGTAATAATTCGGTTAAAGTAGGGAAAAATTGAATTCAGTGTGGAAAAATTCGGTGAAAGTATAATAATTCGGTTCAATTAGGGAACAATCATATTCAGTGAGGAATACTTGAGGGAAGAATTGAATTTAGTGTGGAAAAATTCAGTTCAAGTAAGGAAGAATTGTATTCAGTGTGGAATAATCCTATTGAAATAGGGAAGAATTATATTCAGTGTGTAATAATCCCATTCAAGTAGGGAAGAATTGTATTCAGTGTGGAATAATATTATTCAAGTAGGGAAGAATTGTATTCAGTGTGGAATAATCCTATTGAAGTAAGGAAGAATTGGATTCAGTGTGGAATAATCCTACTGAAGTAGGGAAGAATTGTATTCAGTGTGGAAGTTTTGGCCATTTTGGAGGACAAGTATGGGTACCGCTATCCCGGAAACCAATTATTAGATAACCAACACCTCTGCCATAAGTCACCCCAAACGGCAAGCATTGTTTGGTGACTTAGCAGGGGTGCCCAGATTCATGGATGCATTGGGAGAGGCCGGTTGAGGGAGACCCTTTCACCTCTCCAGCAGGACTCTCTCGACCTATCGCCTTACACCGCTATGTGAGAGATGGATTCATATTATGCTTCAGAGATTCATTCCTGGGTACCGTGACTCCCAGATTCCCACCCATGCCTCATACCCTTGCTCCTTCCCAGAACCGCCTCTCATTAATTTCTTTAAAAGACCGCCCACACAGCATCTCATCTTATCTCATGAGGGAAGCTATTTTCCCCAGTAGAGCTAATGTAAAAAAAAAATTCATTAAAAAATGAACAAACTTTTCTCAAATCTGGAATACATAATTGCATTCGAATAGGAAAGAAGTTAGAAAATTACAAAAAATCACATTTTCAAAAAGGATTTGCTAACCGCTATATTAAATGTCTATAAAATACGATAAGGCATTGAATTCTAAAGGTAAAATTGCTACTTCTATGATATTATAAACTATATTTTGCATAATACATGTTCGCATAAAAAAAAATTGTATGTCATATAATACTGGTAGAATATTAAAAAATGGATACAAAATGATTGCAATACAAATGCGTAAAAAGTAATTAACAATTTTCTGTACCCGGGAAGCATACGGATGCAAGTACAAAAAGGTAAATGTTCAGGAGAGCCAAAAAACTATTTTTTCTGTAACTTGAGTCAAACAAAAACACGGACTTGAGTCATTCTGCTTCAAAATGCAATGGAATACATATTTTGTAATGAAATGTGGTTTATTGTGTTTGAAAATTGTTTACTTCCATAGAAAGCGTAGTAATGTTAGAGGCAGAAAGATGCAAATGGATTTGAGTCAAAATACTCAAAATGCAACTAAATCATAAAGATGTAAGTCCGTGTACATTTTTCTGCTTCTAAGATAGTTGTTGCATCCGTATACATTATTGAAAATCCAATTTTTCTTCATGATATGACTTGTATCTTTCTGCCACTGATAAACACGATAATTTACTTCAAGTCTGCATAAAAAACTCATTTCTTCAAATTTTGGACATGCATCCGTATGCTTCTCGGGTACAGAAATAATCCCTAGAAATGCTAAATATACAGCTTTGAAAGAAAACAGTTGTCGCCAGTTTATGAAAGATTTTTTACTCCTCGGCCCCAGACATGTTGATGAAATTGAATATATCGACAATCAAGAATTTTAGTTTTGCAGTTTCAAAAAAACCAAAGAATTTTTTTTTTTTTTTAAACAGTTTTAACCTCTTATTTGCCGGAGACGCGCGGGCTTGCGCGTATTGTGCGCATGCGCGAGAAAAAAATTTGAACAAAACATGTTTGTCTGCGATTTCGGCCCTTCTATGTACAGAATTTGTATGAAGAACAAGGTCAGAATCGCTTGCGCCAACATTACCCCATATGATGGGTAAAAATTTCTTTCACCTTGCAACCCCAGAATATTTTTAAACGATTTTATCTGTGGTATGAAAATGTCAAATTTGCCGCGAATTTTATCTGTCAAGGTTGGTAAAACATTGTAAAACCTATTAATTTACGTAATTAACGCAAGTAATGTTGTTTTGATACATATTTTATTGTTCTAGGAACGTGTTTCAGTCAATAAAATATACGATAGCTCAAAATTAATACACAAAACATTCAATTCAAAATTCAAAGTGGTGCTTTTTTAGTGAAATTTCGTGAATTTTAAATTTAGTGAAATTTCGCGAAATGGCGGGGCCACCCAGAGGTTAAAGTTTTATTTATACATTTTTACTGTTTTCGAAATCAAGAAATATAGTGCTGTTTCGATATTTTGCATTTCATTTCATTTCGGCCTCCGCGGTCGAGGGGTAAAACTCTTCGAAATATAAAAAGTGGGAATCAACTCTACTACCAGTCTTAGAGCTTGCCTTTTAACCACTGGAGTTACAGCGCAATTTAAAACTTTTTCTCCGATTGCGCAAGATTTTTGTGGTGACCGTTTTGCATATTTTCCGTCCACATTAAAAAATCATATCTGCGAATTTTAGTATGGACACATACAAACTGATTATAGTTCTATATAGCCAATGAATTCACCTATCTTTTGTTGATTATCACATATTCGTAGGATTTATAAAAAAAATATAATAAAATCGCAAACTTCTACTTAATTACAGTACAATCTCACTAATCCGGCATTTCAATAGACCGAAACGTCCAATAATCCGGCACCCTCCGCCCGCGCTTCCCTCGCCCCTCTACGCCTATGGGAGGCATCTACTAATATCTACAGGAATTCCAAAAACTGAAAAAATCGGACCAATATCTATGAGAACCAAAGTGCGTACGAATATCTACAGCTCAAACTGCTGACTAATATCTATGAGAACCGAAGTGTGTTCGAATATCTACAGCTCTAACTGCTGACTAATATCTATGAGAACCAAAGTGTGGACGAATATCTACAGCACTGGCAGAGGTTGGACTTGCAATTATGTATAGCATATTGGAATAACGTAATATTGCATATGCAGTTTAAAAAACTTAATTTATGTATGCATGTAAAAATCCCTAATATCGGACTATTGGACACATTTAGCTGATTATTAAGGATTTGGGTTTTTGTTTTAACAGCTTTCTTTATTTCGAGTGCTTCTAAATTATTTAGTCTGTTACCATGGAAATGTCAGTTAGGTTAGGTTGTGGTGCCGTGTATTTCTCGTAAACAGCAAAATAAGTAATATTATGCCAAAATTTCATGTACGTACTTTAAACGTTTAAGCCTTTACGTAATTAATTATTACGTAATTGAAGTAATTTATGCTTTCCCGTACAACCTCTTGCTCAGCTGCCCTCTGTAGATATTAGTCCAACCTAAGCTTCATAGATATTAGTCACCACTGGGACCGTCAGAGATATTCGTCCGACCTTAGCTCTGTAGATATAAGTCCTCACTCTGAAGTTCATAGATATTTGTCTAACATATGAGCTGTAGATAATCGTCCGACATACAGGCTGTAGATATTAGTATCTGGAGTCGCTCTCCCCACTGGCAAGACCATTGACAATTAGTTAGTTCTGCAAGCTGGGAGATAGAATCTATGCTGTCGGTGACGGAGATAACCACCGGGAAAGAAATGAATGCTCTCCATGATTGTCGAGTGTTCAAACCATCCACGAATCAGTCCGAAGAAATGTGTCGCAATGAGCACATCCCTTCTGACCGGTAGATGGTTTATACCGAACATGCCCAAGAGAAAGTGGGTAGGGTAGCCATACTACGTCAGGTAGAAAAATCTCAGAAATTTGTTGGGGGAAGCCAAAACTTAGTCAACGCTAAATGACGGAAACGGGAAATGCAAACAAATTTATAAAAATAAAAAAAAATTAAAATTATTGCACTTGTAATAATGTCAAAAATTTACATTTCGATAGATCGGAAGAAAAATGTCACAAGTCAAAAAAACATGATTTTTTTACATTAGCTACACATAGAAGTCATCTTTCATCTTATGCATTGTCATTGTTGGGGATGATGTGTGGAGGGTCTTTTTAGGCTGAGGAAAGAGAGAAACTTGCTTGTGAAAAACTTTTTTTTTACATTAGCTCCACACAGGAGGCCCTGAGGAAAATTATTTCCCTCAGGACCTATGTCATCTTGGGCGATGATGTGCAGATGGTCTTTTTAAGGAGGTTATGGGAAGAAAAAGGTATGAGGGGTGGGTAGGAATCTGGGTGCAAGTGTGTCCAGGAGTGACGGACGTATGAATCAATCCCTCCCGCTGCGGTGCAAGGCGATGGGTCGAGAGAGTCTGTCTGGAAAGGTCAAAAGGCCTCCCTCAACAAATCTCTCTCGATCCGGCCCGTCGTGCAGCAGGTGGGCAGACGCATTCGCCGCCAAGAGCTGGACAAACCTCACCCCATGAACCCGGGCACCCCTGCTAAGTCACGAAACGATAGCGATCCACTTGGGGTGACCTGTGATAGACCTTGGGGTGATTTATAAACATATCAACGATATATTTTTAAGTTTATCACAAAAAATCGCAAGTTCGCCCCACGGCTGAATTTGGCAGCCACCTCTGGTCTGGAGCCCCAAAATACCTGAAAAAAACTGTCGATTCTGTGCAGAAACGGACGGTCCGTTTGATAGATTCTCCCACTTTAACAAACGGATTGCAATCTGAGCAAAGGCGTCGGTTGGAATGCTATCTTTGTTCTACCAGTATTTAAATGGAAGATGCTCCGAGGAACTAGCGTCATTGATACTTTCTGCACCGGCGCATAGTCGGGAAACATGCCAAACGCGCACTTCGCATATTACACGGTTGACATTAGTCACATGAAAACGAGTCGTTACTTCGATTCGTTCTTGAGTTCAACAGTTCTACGGAACAATTTGCCGGCCTCTGTGTTTCCTCCTTCCTACAACTTGAGTCTCTTCAAGACTATTGTTCATTCCTTCTTCTCCTCAAAAAGATCTTTCACACAGATGACATAGGGCCTGAGGGAAATTATTTTACTCAGGGCCTCCTGTGTGAAGTTAATGTACAAAAAAAAACTAATCTAATTTAACTTTTGTTTCTAAAAACAAATACATTTTGACATTTTTTTTCCGAAGTTGCGTTATGTAATTTATAAGAGAGGTTGTTTTCTACGAAAAATTAAATAAATGTAAAAATATTCAAAGGAAAGCTTAAATTAAAAAAAATATATATGTGTAATATTTTTCTAGTTATAGCTATTTAATTTACATAAGACACTAATCCATCATACAAAGTGAAAATGAATTAAAAAAATGATGAAAATAAATTATTATCAATTGACTTTACATTACTGTAATGGTGTACCGATATACAGTGAAACCCTCTAAGAAGTTTTCCAAGGGACCGGAAAAAACAAACTTCTTGCAGGAAAACCTTATATGTGGGAAAATTTGGGCCAATATCGGGCCGAGGGACCGAAAAAAACCAAACTTCTTAAGCCACGAAACATCTTAACCTGTAATCGGCCGGAAACGCGGGGATGGGCGCGCTTAATGCGCATGCGCGAAAAAAATATGTTTGTCCGCGATTTTGACCCTTCTATGTACAGAATTTGTATGAAGGACAAGGTCAGAATCGCTTGCGCCAACATTTACCCAGGATCTAGGCAAAAATTTCATTCACCTGGCAACCCCAGAATATTTTTAAATGATTTTATCTGTGGCATCAAAATGTCAAATTTGCCGTGATTCTTTCTGTCAAAGTCCGATGCGTGTTACTTGACGAAAACATCGTAAAACCTATCAAAATTCGAAGTCGTGCTTTGTTAGGAAATTTCCGTGTTTTTCCTGGCCTTTGACGGGTTAAGTCTGTTTTTTCATGTTTCTGGGAAAACTTCTTAACACTGGAGCGATTTTTGCCATATATTGGTGCCATTTTAAATGTCTCCGATTGCTTTCCGGATAAAAAAAAGCCCATTATCTCTTGATTTAGCAAAAATTAAAAAATATATATTTGTAGCTCCCACATTTAATATTTTGGACTTAGAACGAAGCTATTGAAATGCTTTATCTAATATGACCGTAGATTTTGCAAATCCGAACTTCGTAGACTATTTTAGAACGATGTTTAAAATATATTTTCACGCAGAATTTTTGATCAGCAGTTTACGGTTAAAATTAAGTCCTTTTTCCATATATATGCACCTTTCACTATCAAGTATACCACAGACAGCATACAGAAATCGAAAATATTCTATGTTGACTCAAATAAGAACCTCTCACGGCAGTTTCAAAGTAACAAACACGCAGGATTCACGCGGTTATAAGCTTTACGATTTTTTTTTATAAATCCTACAAATATGAGATAAACGGTAAAACACAGGTTAATTAATTGACTATATAGCACTATAGTCAATTAATGTAATAAGTTTTTATGTCTCCATGTTAAAATTCGAAGGAAATTTCGAGCAATCGAGGCAAATTTATTTATTTCGCTTGGTTGCTCCAGTAGTTAAGAGGGTACTGATATTGAAAAGCATGGATTCTGTTCATATTCATTGGAGATCTGAAGCCAAGGTGGGTGACCACAGCAAGGGACGGGTCACACATCAGAGTTGAATCTTGGCAAATAATTAATACTGTAGACAATAAACGTGGTCACACAACTCCCCCCTAGTGCAACATTATTTGTTCTCAACCTCACGGGTAATAGGGTGTGTCAATTATTTCAAGTTTTGAATTCAGAAACGCCTGATATCTCAAAAGTTGCGTCTTACAAAGAAAACGAGAACTGTATTATTGGCTCGCTAAAATGAATTGAAAATCAGAAAAAAACTTAAACACGCATTTTTAAATTACAGTAAAATTATTTTTTTTTCAATAATTTATCCTTTTATTGTTTGTTTATTAAAAACTGCGTATAGCTGACAAAAATTAATAAAAAAAAACAAGTTTATGAATACAAGTAAGTCTACAAAAATACTGATTTTATCAGTATTAGCATATCATATGCTTTTAAAAAAATATATTTTTTTTGCATTCTTTGTACTGCAGTTACTGAATAAAATTAAGTTTGCTATAAAATATAAAATACGTATGCTTTCTTTTATTTTTTTTCCAAATAATGAAATATATATTTTTTCAAAACTTTCGGCTATTTTAGCGAGCCAATATGGAACACCAATTTAATTTATTTTTATGTTTTCGAATAGCTACAGATCACACGCAACTTTTGAGACCACAGGCGTTTAAAAATAAGGCAATTTTTTTTCTCTCTCTATGTAGAGCGACAACCTAACGGGCAGGTCTATCGTTTCTCATGCCCACGATACAAACTAAAAATTGATAATAATGATGTGTGTGTGATGCTGGGTGCTGATTGGAGATCGGCGGCTACCTGTCGCCCCAGGTGTGGAACCAGCTCTTGCCGAGAGTCCCGAGGTACGGATGGTGACGGGTCTTGTGACGCGCCAGATTGACGGCGTCCGCAGCGGCTGAGGTGCACGACGGCTCGGGACACGGTAGCAGGCCAGACTTGTTGCGGTGCTCGTTGATGTGCTGGGAGAGGTCGCGCTTCAGCAAGAACACCTGTAATCGAAAAAGCAATGTGAGATATAAATAAAAAAGAGAAAAAAAAATTACAAGTGTGCTTCACATGCGGTAGAAGTGAAACCTTGAGTAAACTAAAGTAGATAAGAGTGGGGAGGCTATGAAGCACCGCACAAAGAGGAGACTGATTATTCTATCTTATTCTCTAGCAGGCTAAATTCTACAAATGCTCCTCATAGATTGGAGACTTTTGTAGCGCGTTTCAGAAAGTAAATCCATGTGAAGCATAAATCGCGGGTATTCATCATACATTCTCATATAAAGATGCCTTAGAAATACAGTAGAATCGGGGTATAATGATCATCAAGGGACAGGCGATACTTTGTCGTACTAAGCGGACGACGCACAAAATGGCCGGATAATTTAAGCTTGATTTTACATGAGAAACACCAAACTTCTTTGCGAGGGTTGCATTTGATTCACCGGCTTCTAAACGGTTATATAGCACTCTTCAATTGAAAAACACTTTGGCTTTATGGAACTCAATGTGTGGATCTTTTAACCTAGTAACAACAGATGATAAACACTGACTGAGTGCTAATAAGGAGAGGTGTTAGCGCGCGGGGAATATCTGGGAGGTTATTGGTGGCGTAGGTTTTGAAAACAAAACATTGAACCGGAAGAATTATCATTAAAATAGGTGGCTTTAACCTCTAATTTGCCGGAGACGCGCGGGCGCACGCGTATTATGCGCATGCGCAAGAAAATAATTCGAAAATTTGAATAAATTTTTCGACCAAAAACTTTTTGTCTGCAATTTTGGCCCTTCTATGTACAGAATTTGTATGAAGAACAGGGTCAGAATCGCTTGCGCCAACATTACTCCATGAGACGCGTAAAAATTTCATTCACCTTGCAACACCAGAATATTTTTAAACAATTTTATCTGTGACATAGAAATGTCATTTTTGCCGCGAATTTTAGCAGCCGCGAATTTATGAGTGTTCCTCGACTAAAACATCGTAAAACGTATTAATTTACGTAATAAATGCAAGTAATGTTGTTTTGGTACATAGTTTATTGTTCTAGGAATGTGTTTTTCAGTCAATAAAATATACAATAGCTCTAAATTAATCCACAAAACATTCAATTCAAAATTCAAAGTGGTGCTTTTTTAGTGAATTTTCGTGAAATGGCCTTTGACCGGTTAAGCAGTTGGTCGCTTAAAACGGACTCGTACTAACAATATATGTTTTACTAGTACCTAACTATGAAATCTAACTTGAGTTTACATTGTCATTGCTAAAAACGGTAAGCCGTTATAAGCAAAGTCGTTATGTATTTCCGAATTCTGCTTTACATAAAGATATGTACCAGTTCGCAGCATTCGCACGGATAGCAGCAGCTCAGATCCTCGACTCCGTGCTTGGTGCTCTTGTGGGCCTGCACGCCCTTGGCGCACTTGAAGCCCTTGCGGCAGATGTCGCAGCTAAAGGGCAGGGACCCCCCGCGTTCCACGCCGCGCCGCTTCTTACGCCGCACCTTGAAGTCCTTGGGGAAGGGTACGTCGGGGTAGTAGTCGTCCGGGTGGAGCTCCACGGTGAGGCGCGACGCGGCCGCCAGGGAGAGAATCGATGAGGACGCCACTAAAATTAAAGATTTTAAAAAAAAGTTTTATAACAGAAATATACAATATGGTATTACAGGCTGGGGAGGAAAATATTATAATGTTATTTTAAATCCATTCAAAATCGTTCAAAGATTGATAATTGAGGTTATCCTGAAAAAAAACATCTACATTTTCTACTGAAAAAATCTTTTCAAAATTCAATGCACGTACAAAAGACAAACTACATAAAAAAAATATTCAATACTACAAACTTTCTAAGAAATGCAGCTAAATAATTTACAATTCAATATATCAGAATATTATTAAAATTAATAAAACAACAGAATATTAACCTCTAATTTGCCGGAGACGCGCGCATGCGCGAGAAAATAATTCGAAAATTTGAATAAAATTATCGACAGCGGAACAGCTGGACATCTTCGAAAGAAAGGTACTTCGAAGAATCTTAGGAGCGATGCGAGAGGGAGAGACATGGAGAATCCGCCATAATAATGAGCTCTATGATATTTACCAAGCTCCCAGACTCTCCACCCATTTAAGGCTCCAAAGATTAAGATGGGCCGGACATGTGCACCGAATGCCAAGCACACGAGTACCGAAGAAGGTTCTGACAGGACACCCGGGAGGGCAGATTGGAAGACGATGGCCGAGGACAGAGGGCGGTGGAGGCTTATTTTGAAGGAGGCCAAGGCTCGAAATGGGCTGTAGCGCCATTGAAGAAGATTAAAATTTCAAAATTTAATACCAAATACATTAAAAATACCTATCTCTGTCTAGATATAACTTATTTCAACAACCTCTCGTTAAATTTAAAAATAATCATGAAGTTCAACCTAAAACGAAAAATTACCTGAAACTCCTGCAAGAGTTCATAACATACAGTATTATTACCCTTGCGTCTGCTTTTCACAATACTCTATTCACAAATAGATACGAACGCAAGTGCTGCCATCTATCATCAAACACTATTAATTATGTAATCTATTTAGATATGCCTAATATAATATGTTGCAGTGAGTTTTTTTGATGTTATATTAGTACGGATAAATTACAAAACTCGCGTATAGATAGCGCCACTTTCATCTGCGTTTCGCACACGAATAATTCTAACAATTTATTGGATAACCAACACCTCTGCCATAGGTCACCCCAAGTGGTTCGCTACGTTTGGTGATTTAGCAGGGGTGCCCGGGTTCATAGGGTGAGGTTTGTCTAGGTCTTGGAGGCGGATGACCAAGACACACTGAACCCCAGATTCCTATCCACCCCTTAAACCCTTTTCCTTCCCAGAACTCTCCTCTCCTTCTTTTCCTTAAAAAAAAATCGCTCCTCACAGCATCCCCAAAGATGACATAGGCCCCGAGGGAAATTATTTTCCTCAGGGCCTCCTGTGTGGAGCTCATGTAAAAAAAAAAAAAAAACAACCTGATTTATATCAAAAATTTGCTTAGGTCGGATACTCTGGTTTCCCTTGAAAGAGTGTCGGTAGTACTTAGTTATGTATCACGCGGCTGTATATTACATATGACGTCATTGCCGTCCCGGTTACTTTGCCCCGGTGACTAGCTATCGCTGGATGATAGTGGATCCGAGGAACGGGCTATTTTCAGTTCCTATTGGATGTATAAAATGGTCACCAGCACTAGCTGGACGAAGCCGAAGCAAAAGCCGCCCGCAGGGCCTAGCAGTAAAAACCTGCGGAGCGGGTTTATAACTGCTAGTCCATTATTATAACATCTTCAAAATTTTCAAATCTATCATTGATAAATCTACAGTTATTCTTACTAATCTGTTTGTTATTATTTGCCACATTTTAATATTTATTTAAGAGTCCGGCTGAAGAAGTAAAATGTCTATCCACCAGTCTCTCCCGATTCGGCCCGCCACACAGTAGCTGGGCAAACACATGTGCCGCCAAGACCAACCAGTAAACAAACAACTCAACCACCAAACGTAGGGAACCACTTGGGGTAATCTGTAGTGACCGACCGAAGGTTCGGTTCGGTTTCGGCAAGTTTTGGCAAATAAATCTAGTTTCGGCATCAGTTTCGGTTTCGGCAGATTTTCTGCCGAACCTTCGGCCGCACTGAAACTCTGCAAAAGATCTCAATAAATGGTCAATTTTTAGTCTTAAGAATGTTGTGATTGTAAACGCAATTTAAATTAAAATACTCAATTAATGAGGTCCTACCTTTACAATGCACATACAGTTTGGCAAATAAGTGTAGAAATTAAATAAATTGGAACTAAACGTGTTCATTACTATGGCAACACCGAATTATATGACGTTTCCTATGGCTGTCATGTTATCGCATGTTACGGTTGATTTATTGTCTTAAATCTGAGTAGAAAATCGCTGATTTGATAATATTTTTATTCATTGTTTGCCTGAATTTAATTAAAATTAACTAAACCATTACATAGTGATGCAAGAGGGGTTATATTCTGCGTTGATGGAGGGGAAAAGGCAGATGGAAAATATCAAACACCGGGAAAACGGAAAATGGGCATAATAATAATAAAATATGTAATAGCATAAGTGCTGATGATTGGAAAAATTGTTGCAAACACGTGATGAAAATTGAGACAGAATATTATGCACGAGGCAGTACTATATATGATGATATCGATGAACTGCGTTTAGATGAAGATAAAGATACGGAGGAAGAAGAATCACACGAGGAAGAAGACAATAATTACATGTCGGGTGTTGAATTAACCTCTGACAGGCCGGAGACACGCCGGCGCGCGCGTCACATGCGCATGCGCGAGAAAATAATTCAAATATTTGAATAATATTTCCGACAAAAAACTTTTGGTCTGCGATTTTGGCCCTTCTATGTACACAATTTGTATGAAGAACAGTGTCAGAATCGCATGCGCCATCATTACTCTCGGAGACGCTACAAGTTTCATTCACCTTGCAACCCTGGAATATTTTTAAAACGATTTCTTCTATGACAATCGGCTGTCAGAATTTGCCGCGAATTTAACGGTCGCAATAAATGCGTGTATCGCGAATAAAACAACATAAAACCTATTAATTTACGTAATAAATGCAAGTAATGTGGTTTTTGTAGATAGTTTATTGTGTTGTGAACGTGTTTCAGTTAATAAAATATACAATAGCTCAAAATTTATCAACAAAACATTCAATTCAAAGTTCAAAATGGTGCTTTTTTAGTGTTTTTTTGTGAATTTTCGTGAAATGGCCTGGCCTCTCAGAGGTTAATAGACTTAAATTTTTAAGTATCTACATTTTTATATCGAAATAAACGCCCACTTAAAACTTGTTTTGTTTTATTTTACTGCTATTAAATTACAGTTTTTTGTGCAAAATTTTTGAAAATACAAATACGCTACGAAATATGCATTTTGGCAGAAGTGTTTTTTAAAACATACATTCATTGTCTTATGAGCCATCTTGGTGTTGCCATTTAAAACTAGAAAACGATTGCAGCGCCATCATTTATTTTCTACACTTAATTGCCAAACTGTAAGTGTTGATTATTGACAAATTTTTGTTCCAAGCAGTAGTTAACATGTTTGTTAACTTTTAGTAAAAAAAAAGAAGTTTTTTTCACAAACTTCAATTATTGCTTTTTTATTTCATTTAACACGTGTTAACTGTTTGTATACCTAAGTGTAAAAAATAAGCCAAACTTCAGTAAACATTAGATTTTTAACAAGTCTAAAATAGTTTCGGTTTTGGCCGAAACTGAGACAGCTACCAAAGATTCGGTTTCGGTAGAAAGTCCTGTTTCGGTCGGACACTAGTAATCTGTGGCAGCGGTGTTGGTTTTTTTTTTTTTTATTAGAAAGAAAAAGTTATACTATTAATACTTATTTGTTATACTTAGTTATATTATTAACAGGAAATCAAATAAAATAAAATATTACACAAAAAAGAAAAGACCCAATAAACTACTTTTAACCCCTCCGCAACGTAAGCAAATATAAGCGGTAGAAATAGGACGGCAGTCAAGTACAATAAGCGTGTTTATAAGTCGTGTTTATAGCGCGTGTGTTTCCGTAGAAATAGTTCTAACTCCGTTATTGTTTTAGTTACATCCCTAAAACAAAAAGTAAAAGGTCGATAGTACATCAAGCTGTACATCCCTATCAAGTTGTCAATAGAAATACAACAGGAATCAGCTGTCAGTCGCGTAATTGTCAAAAATATTTACCTGCTCAAATTGACTACCGGCGGCTCCACTGCGCTCCACATTTTAATTTTTTATTAAATATTTTTATATGAAATGATAAAAAACTGAAGTGACAAAAGTGTTTAATACACATATATACAATAGAATAAGTATTGTTGTTTACATAATCTATGATTTTAGTACCGCTTTCGCATAAAAACATCACGTGAGTCATTTTTACCCTTTTTTTAATGTTTGCGTTCTAAATTTTAATATTTACAAATGCTTATATTTATTTGTAATATAATAATTTGAAAGCTTATTTTGTAACCTTTCTAAAACAGTTTTTACTATTCGGCTACGTTCATAAATGTTTCATTTATAGAGCTTTAATTGTGAAGCGGTAATAACAAAAAGTTTTCGTAAAATGTCATTTCGTTAGAAACAGTTAAAGTGCTTAAATGGCGATTTCCTGATGGGTTAAGTAGTTTGTAAATGGGTGCTTTGACTTTGAAGTTTAAAAAATAAAACTTATTATGCAGTTAGACATTTTTTGTGTTACTACAAAAAGTGTTAACACAAACTATTTCTTTCGGCGAGCCAATTTTTCAATATAATATTTGTTTTTACATTATTTGTGCATTTTTTAATTTTAGCAGGTAACATATTTAAGCAAGTAGGTATCATGTAATTCAGCGTTCTTTGTCCATATTTGTTTAAGTGCTTAGGTATGATTAGTCCTTCATTTAACGTAAATCGATAATCGATATACAAATAATCGTTATCCAATAAACATATCCCGGAGGGGCATTACCCATACAGCCTCCCATAAAATACACTTAAAAATATAATAAAACATAACCACAAACCTTGCGCTGCTTGTTTCTGCTGAAATTCCTTTTCCGAAGAATCTGCATCATCATCCAACTTTATTCTCTTTGTATATTTTCTTTTCACGCGTCCATTTTCATCACACCCGTTGGCTTTCTCGTTCAATATCATGGCAAGATCGCTTTCCACAAAATTCTCCGTCCCGCCATTATCGCTGACCTTCGTGATAACGAGAGAACCCTTATTAAATTGCATCCCGCATTTTTCCCATGTCTCGATAGGAATACCGCGCTTGAATTTGTTTTTAGATCCCTTTTTACGGCCACGTTTCTTCGGTGTTTCTGTAACGATGCCATTATGCTTGTACGAGATCCCGTTTTCAAACGAGTTCTGATAGGAACGCTGGTTGCTTTCATACGCTTGGGCTATATGATTCAATTGATACGATTGCGGTTTCTGTGGCTGCGTTTTATAACTGCTCTGTTCGTACGCTTTTTGATACGAATTCTGAGTTTTTTCGAAGGCACGCTGATACGATGTGTTTGTAGGTTTCTCGTAGCGTTTGTCGTCGATTTTCGTGATGGTCAGAGAGCTTCCGAATGCGGGGATTTTGTGGACGGTCAGTCCGCCGATGTTTGGGGTTATGGTGAGGGAGGATGGGTAGCTGGTTGCATAGGAAGAACTGGATGAACTCGAAGAGTCGGAATGGTATCCATTGCCGTTGTACGCCGTGAGCGGGTCGTTGGATATAGAGGCGAACGGGTCGGTCAGGGGGTCCATGGAATCATCGTCGCCCAGCATCTGGAATAAAAATTCAGACATAATTTTAATAATTAATTTTAAACAAGATCTTGATTTTCCCAACAATTTCTTTATTTATTTATTTTTTTTGCATTAGCTCCACGCAAGGCGAAAGGTTGGGTCAGGCTAGAAAGATCAAAAGGCCTCCCTCAACTAGTCTCTCGCCATCCGGACCGCCACGCAACAGGTGGGCAGACCCATCCACCGCCAAGACCTGCACAAACCTCGCCCCACGAACCCGGGCACACCTGCTAAGTCACCAAACGTAGCGAACCACTTGGGGTGACCTACGGCAGAGATGTTGGTTATGGTATTATAAATGGTTCCCAGAGCGGCGGTACGTATACCTGCCCCCCAAATTGTAAACATATCACCTTCATATATTTGAAGTGAAAACTTTGTGATGTGAAACTCAATGAAACGAAAAAGCGACACTAAAAAGAGACAAACACGGACATCTATAAGATTTAGTCTATGAGAGAATGACATAGTTTAATTGGTCTCTTCCTTGCGCAGTGCTTCGAAGCCTATCGGTATCCTCTTTGTGCGGCACTTTGTAGCCTTCCCACTCTTGTCTCCTTTAGTTTTCTGAAGGTTTCACTTCTACCGCGTGTGAATTGTACAATCTGATTTTTTTTCTTTGTCATGGTTTCAATAAGATGGTTATAACAACTACAGATTAGGCGTCCCATATTTAATTTCGATCCAAAAATAACACCACCTTACAAGTAATTTCATAATACAACTACCAATATTTGTTTTGCGAAGAAGAAATTTAACATTTAGATTGAAATAATTTGTGCATGTTTAGATTGAAATGGAACCTTACGGTAAACAGCACACCATACATGTTTAAAGATAGCGTAAAAACATGGAAAATTTTAAGCATTGAAAAAAAAAAGGAACTTTACATCGTTTATCATCTCTCACAATGTAAATAGTTATTTCTTGGGTAAATATGCAGTTAGTCCACCTCACGGATAACACGGAACGTTCGTGTTGTCAAAGTTTGATGCACAGATAATACGGAATGTTCCTTTTTTAACTAATAGACAATCAAATATGACATTTGTCGGAAGTACCAATCATACTTTTAAAAAACATCCCAGGTTTTGAATGGTTTGTTTGGCTACGCAGGGTTTGTCTAGCGGCTAGCGGGTTTGTGTGATTATTTAAATACATTTCTTTCCATGTTCTACTGTTATAAATACTGGTACAAACTTCTCAATGATGCATTCACTTTGTTTTATGCAAAAATATTTTTTCTATGATTGGCAGCATTGATGAAATGCTAAAATAAAAACGATGAATAAACATGGCGTTACCGCGCTAGTCAATTAATTTTAACAAAATTAAAATGTTAAATGCATATATTTTACATGTTTTTTGGTCTCCCCCGACATAAATACTCACTTTTCGTAATAATAAAGCTAAATCTAACTGTTTGGATAAAAAGTTTTCCGTATCAACGAGTAAGCGGTCTAATGCATAAATAATATTTCTTGTAGTAATTAAGTTGAAACAAAGCATTATTTTAAATAATAAAATAAAATATATTGAAATTATACCATATGGAAATTATACCATAGATTTTAAAGAATGGCTAGAGATAAAAAATAGGTAATTTTTTGGGATTGGTGTCCATGGCTATTACGAATAATTTTTAGAAAAAAACTTTAGATTCGCCTTAATCACTATAAAAGGAAACTTATTGCATCACGGCTGGCGGAAAATAATGTGTTTTAATTTTCAATGTCGTTAAATAAAATTTCAGTTCGCGAACCGATCTACGATAGCCCGCCCGCTGCCGCCTGCCATTCTGTCACTGTTATGTTGTTGGTATCCCTGACCTCACACAAACGAGAACTAAATACGATTGTAGCCGACTTCGTGGGATACATGATGGGCGCGTAATTAGGCTACGTCTGCACAGGCAGGTGGCTGGCTTAGCGCCTAGAGCCTAGTGGCAAAAAACCAACACGTTGGATTACCTGGATACACGCTAAGCGGCCATGGACACCAATCCCAAAAAATTACTGGAATATGGAAATTTTACCATAGATTTTAAAGAATGGCTAGAGATGAAAAATACAAGTAGTAACAAAAAAAAATCTTGTCTACAAGTCCAAAAGACAGCATGATTCTCACCCTATAAATTGCACCATTGTGAGGGATTTAAAAAATCTAAACTAACCTCAAAAAATTATAAATGCGTAATTTTTTTTTGAGTAGTCAGAGAGGATGGAGAGCCAAACAATTCTGGATCAGCACAAACTCCTTGCTTTATTCAGATTCATACATACGCTTTTGTTATTCCGATTTTTGATACAAAGTATTTGAATCACTCTGTAGTGTTTTCATCGAGCGTCCCCGACTTCTTTCACCGTTCACTTTTTATATTAGCGACTACCGAAAACAAAAACTATTAACAATCAACAAAATATCAAATCAGCCCGGCGTTGTGAGGTTATGCGAATGACATAAACCGAAATAACGGTGCATTGTGACGAAAAAATGGTTAAAAATTAATTCAATTACGTTTGGGACAAAGCCGAAAGAATTCGGTAATTACACGAGCTCACCGCTAAAATATTATTTCAGACAAAAAACTATCGCCAAATGCACGCGGATTTACGGACACGTTTAAAAGAAAATTTGCATATTATTGAGGTTAAAAGATGGCTTTATGTTTTGGGGTTGTAAAAAGTTAATAATATTTCAGTTTTCATTGTTAATTCATACCTTGAAGGGAGACGAAACAACGCCAACTTCTGTAATGGACAACAAATGTTGTAAACTGTCAATGCTTTTTCGATGCAAAGTTTGATTTGGTCGGTAATGTAGATTTCTCTAATGGTAATAGTGTGCTTTGTGTACAAAATGTCGGTAATGCAGTTATTATGAAGAATAAGTGGGTAATAAATGTAGAAGTCTCTAATGGTACTTCATGGTCCATTCAAGAAAAAGTTGTTACTGCTGTGTTATAGATGGCGCTAACGGTAATTTATTTATTTTCTACAAAAAGTGAACACTGCACTCGATAAAAATATAAATGAAAACAGTGATCCACAAAGAGCGGCCCGCGAAGTAAAACCCAAAATTAATTTATTGGTTTGACCGTGGGCTAAAAAAAAATAAGCGAATATTGTTTCTGGAAGCATGGAAGTAATTTGGGACGCGATTATGATACCGCCGCGGTTATAGGTAGGGCTGCCATCCGTCCGGGTTTCCCCGGATTTGTCCTAGTTTAGAGGGCGTCCGGGGAGCGTCCGGGCGGGGTTTCATTTGATGTCCGGGTTTAAAAAAAAAATTTAAGTCTTAAAATTTAAAGTCAAACGTACACGTTTGCACTGAGGAAGGAACGGTCGTTCTGAACCCGGTCGGCTTTAAACAAATATAAAAGTTGTTCAAACAAAGTAACATTGTTTAATTTATCTTTAATTAAAATTAAATTCAATTTCCAAGAATACAGCTGCATTGATTTTTACAAATTCCTTTTAAAAGGGGAAGATATTCTAAAAGCTATCGGAAAGAGTGATAAATACAAAAAAAAAAACTGAAAAGTAAAAAAGGCGAGAGGATGAGGAAAAGGCTTTAATAGCTAGATAATCAAATAATGTACTTTTGAGTGCAATAATTTCTTTTCATTTTTGTTGTTAAAGTTATGATTGTTTTTATTACGTAAAAGAAAATTACAATGGCTGTTGATTAAATTTTTAAAGTGATATAAATGAGTATAGTTTTTGGTTATTTTATGCTTAAAAAATTAATAATGTAACTTACATTACAGTTAGTCTAAACTTTAAAAAGTTTCAGTTTCGTTGCTTAAGATTTAAGAAGACTGAATTTAGTTCATATTATGTTAGGAGATATTTTGTTGTTTAAATGGCTGCTGATAAAAATTTAAAGATAAAATTATTATTGAGTTAAAGAGTTACCTCAAAAATTGTAAGACTGAATACTAAAATGGTCTCAGTACTTTTAAGATTTTTGTCTAAAAATTTAATTGAATTTTGTTAGGCTTAATATTTTAGTAAGGTTTTGTTTTAATGACAGAGTATATTAATAATTTGTGTTTTATTTTAAGAATAAAAAAATTCTAACTGATTATTAAAACAATTTGTAACAAACTGTAATAAGATTCTGTTTTGTTAAGTACATTTATAAGGATGATAAAAGATGACTAAATTTAATTTGAAAATAAATAAAAAGGTGATTTATGACATTTTCAACTGTTTTTTATTACACTATGTTTAAAAAAACCTGTTGAGATGTCCGGGTTCTGGGCTCTAAAATCCGGGGTTTTCACGAGTCTTGTCCTGGTTGCCAAATTTAAGATATGGCAACCCTAGTTATAGGTATATATATACATATATATATATTATATCTACATAATAACCCCTCTGTCATAGTTACACCCCAAGTAGTTCGCTATCTTTGGTGACTTAGCGGGGGTGCCCGGGTTCAAGGGGGTGAGGTTTGTCGAAATTTTGGCGGCGAATGCGTTTGTCCACCTACTGCTTGGGGTGCCGGATCTGGAGACTGGTTTAGGGTGGTCACATTAACCCCCCAGATTCCTACCCACCCCTCACACCTTTTTCCTTCCCAGAACTTCCTCTCCCTAAAACGACTCTCCACACAGCATCCCTAAAGATGACATGGGCCCAGAGGGATTTATTTCCCTCAGGGCCTCCTGTGTGGAGTTAACGTAAAAAACTAATAATAATTATGAAAAATATTTTGCATTTAGTAGCAATCCTTTGGATTTCCGGGTGCTGTGATCAAAATATTTTACGGATTCCGATATACATATACCGATTATTTTTTGGGTCAGTATGCCGTGCAGCAATAACAAAAAACCAAATTTAATTAGAATAATACTTTTTTTTACCGTTAAAATTTCGAATCATTCGGATTCTGTTCTGTTTTACAATATGTATACATAATGTTTCGCGACAAACTTGTATTTTTCAATACCTATTAGAAATCAGCCGCCAAAATTACAAGCATATTTTTTTAATGGAAAAACCTAGTAGCCGGGATATTTGAACAATAGGTATTTTACCAAACTGTTGTGTCACTGTCGTCCTTACTCTTCCGAATACTGAACGAAAGGACAACCGTGCCAAAGACTGATAATCTCTACATATTATAATTTTTCGAAGAAAACTTCTTTGGAAAGGTTTTCACTTTGTGATGACATTATTTATTTTAAGAAAAGACAAACAACTTTGTTTACATCACTTTTATTTGTACACAATCTACATGTTTCGTGAACGATGTTCACATCATCAGGATCAAATGTATATTAAACTTAAAAATTAAACATATATCACTATCATGTGAAATAAATATTATAAATTAAAGTCCCCCGCGTCGTCTGTCTGTTCGCGATAAACTCGAAAACTACTGAACTGATTTTCATGCGGTTTTCACCAATAGATAGAGTGTTTCGTGAGGAAGGTTTAGGTATGTAATTTGTCAAGGATTTGTGTAAATTGGTTGAAACATAACGATAATTGTTACAAGTGTCGGAAAAAGTCAAGCCGCCTGGTAGCTTTTATCGAAAACCCAGCCTAATCCTTTTGGGATATAACAAAACAATGCATGGTGGGATATTCCTCTTTTATAGATCTAAAAAAAAGTCCGCGAAGGCATATATCTATCTTTTACGGATAGCTTACTATACCTATTCTATCTTCTAAAAAAATGGTCACGTGCATTGCGGTAATTGAAAAGTTATTTAGACGGATACAGTATTAATCCTTATTAACTTAAATACATTAAATACCCCAAGAATTTCATACACATTATTATACCTAATCTTTCACACCATCTCTACGTATTATAAATTAAAGTCATCCGCGGCATCTGTCTATCTCTTCGCGATAAACTCAAAGGCGGCGGTGGTTATAAAGGTTGGATAACCATCCAGTAGATGACGTTGTTTTTTTTAGCCACAGCAACACGTGTCCGGGTCAGCTAGTACCTAAATAAAATCAGCAAAATCAAGGTTTTCGATTCCTCACTAATCTCCTTCAAAAAGAGGACCGATTTTTAATACATATATTTCTTTACTTTATTATTTCACTAATTTCCTCTCTGGATTTTGTCAATACTGCAAATACTTTAATATAGATATTGACCACTAGCGGACTAGCGTGTTGGTATGTTTTGCTTTTTATTGATAAAGTTACTTCTTAGGAGTAGAGATGCTACGAATAGTGATTTTGCCGAATACCGAATATCCGGCTAGGCTCTCGGCCGAAGCGCCGAATATTCAACGACATTTATGGCCGTTATACACGATATCTTTTTCAGCCCGATTCCAATTAGACACAAAAGTCAACATTTTTCGCTCTACGCGATCCCTATTTTCATATCTACGATTTCAATTGTCATCGTCATCACTGCAAACAACACATGAACCATGGTGTTTGCTGTGATGCCAACTGAAATCGTAGATATGAAAATAGAGACGAAAATAGCGATCGCGTATAGCGAAAAATGTTGACCTTTGTGTCTAATTGGAAACGGGCTGAAAAAAGATGTGGTGTGTAACCATTAATACATACATATGCTATTAGTACAGGTTCCGACCTGCATCATTGAAGTGCGTGTGTATGAAACAAATGACGAGCTCAGTATCAAAGTGAGACATGCGCCACTTTTTCTAAAATGCACATTTTGATTGATTATGGTAGTACGTCTGATAATCTAACTGAATAACTGAGAGAATCTATCGAAAACGGACAATTAATACAAGAAATCGCATGTTAAAGTTTGCACTTTGTTTCAAAAGCGGACACTTACAACTCATGTTTGCAACCAACTCGGACATTCAATACAAAAACCAACAAAAACGTTACAAAAAGTGTCTGGCGGCTGTTATTTTGACAGTCAAGCACCAACCGCCGAATGTGATCGTGGGTTAACAGTTTTAGGCTGAAATTTGAGGTTTGTTGAAGTTTTCCAGCACCCAATTCACCAAAATATGATAAAATGGAGATCACTAATGCTTGTAAGCGCGTAACCAACTCCGAAAATTGGAAATGAGCAAAAGAAAAGCCGGTAAAGTAAGTCAATTTACCCACAATACTAATTCAAATCTGTGCTCATTTCAATGAAGTTTTCTTATAAAAATACGATGATTAGAACCTCGAATCCTACGTATATGAGACTAATAAACCCATTTTGATGAATATAATTAAAATTAGAATTGAAAAAATAGCAATATATTGAATAACTAAATATTGAGTTTAAGGCACTTATTTTGCGTTTACACCGGAGTTGGTTTATTATTATCACAAAGTGAGTAATTTTATTTGTAACAATTTATTATTACGTTATTAATAAAAAATAAACTTCATAAAAATGAACTTGAATAGCCTTTTCTTTCATATTATGGACCTTCGATCTTTGTAAGACTTTGTTTCAAAAGCGGACACTTGCAGGCTCATGTGTTTCAAAAACGGACAATTGTTCGTTTTAGTATCAAAAGCGGACATAGTCATTTTTAAATTTAATAATAAAATAGAGTATTAAATTATAGAATGTTATGTATGGCTTGTGATTCTTTATGCGCAAGGATAATGCAGGTAGAAAAAAATTCAGATATTTCATACCAGCATATTCGAAACAAGAAACTCACACCCGTATTCAGAGTCGATCCTTTGGTTCAAGGAGCCTTCCTTTCCTCTAAGGAACGCCGTTTTGTTTTCAGAGACACATCTAAGGTCGGTGTGACGTCACTAAATAAGGTAGCTACCTTCCTTAAGATTTACAAAATTTTTGTATTCAGAGACGTCACTACGTAAGTCTCTACGACACGGCGCATGCGCATTCTTGCTTACTTTGATTTTTAGCTGTCAAAAGTCAAGGTTGGTGGTAAGGGTACCTTTAAACTTGCCAAGTCGGTGGTTTGTTCCCAATTGTTACTGTCGTAAACATAAAACAGTGGAGATGGATGTTATGCAAATGGATAATGAGTTTCTCGATTATGTCGTTGATCCATATCATACACGTGACGACATTGGCACGGGCGCTATGGGCAGCGTACGGCGATATTTACGCGATTTTGAAAATCCCTTTACAGTGACTGCCAATTTAAGGATCGTTATCGGTTGGAGAAAACAACTGTAATGCTTGTATTAATTCCTGTATTATTTCCAAATTACTCTTTAGTAAATAATAGAGGCTTGCCCATACCTCCTGTTAATCAGGTAGCTATCGCGCTGCGATTCTACACTACTGGTAATTATCAGGTAAATATGTACGTCTTTTTACTAGATATCTATTGTAAAATTCTGTTCTACTTTTGTGAAACTAAAATATTGCACTTTGTGAAAAGCTATGATGAAACTTGTTCTTTACATTATGTCAATACTAAATGAAAACATGAATGAAAAATTAACCAGATGCCCTTAGATGTATAATATATCTAGATCATCTTGTAATTATTTCCATTAACTATCTACATATATAATATATATGATTCCAGATTGTTGCGGGAGATCTTCACAAGCTGAGTCAACCAACCTCCAGCAGAGTGGTGCAAAAGATTTCCTCCGGATTGGCGCAACGGTTAACGGAATTTATTTATTTTCCTCAACGGCCCGAGGAATACGCTGAAAATCGAAAACTCTTTTATTCAAGAGCGCAATTTCCAGAAGTCGTCGGGTGCATAGATTGTACACACATTGCCATCAAGAGCCCAAGCCAAACAATAGGGGAATCTTTTCGCAACAGGAAAGGATGGTTCTCTTTGAATGTGCAAGCTGTTTCAGGTCCACGTTTGGAATTTTTGGACATCGTTGCCAGGTGGCCTGGTTCTACCCACGATTCCAGGATATTTCAAAACAGCACGTGCCGCCTAAAATTCAAGGAGAAAAGAATTACAGGCATTCTTCTCGGGGACAGCGGATATGGCCAGACGAATTATATGTTCACATCAGTGTTAAATCCTGCCAATGAAGCGCAGGAAAAATATAATAAGGCCCAAATTTTCTCACGGAATGTAGTCGAAAGATTATTTGGTGTATGGAAGAGGAGATTTCCTTGTCCGAGGAGGAAATTAGAAAATAAATTATCTAATACTACAAACATTATAGTTGCGTGTCCCATTTTGCATAACCTGTGTATATCTTCAAACGACCAGCATTTTGGGCGGTTTGAGGGTATAAATATACCTGTCAATTCGGTGGTACAGTCTGCTTCAGGCAGAACAATAAGAGATGCGTTTATCCAAAGACATTTTACGTGACATGTAAAGAACTTTGAAAGGTCACCATATATAATGAATAATGACATCATATTTTTGTAATATGTAATGAACTGTGAAAGGACACAATCTCTAACGTAATGAATAGTGAAGTCATATATTTTTGTAATGTGTAGTAATTGTGCTGTGTAATGGACTGTGAAAGGACATCATATCTAATGTAATGAATAGTGAAGTCATATTTTTGTAATATGTTATAATTGTGCTGTGTATTGAATTATGAACAGGCACAAGGATTTATCTTAAATATATACCTATGTATGTATAAATAATGTGTGTATCAAGGTAGTGTGAAACTCTGTCCATAATTAAAGAAATAACAGAATGGAAAATAAATAAAACATCTATTGGAGATTAATATTTTTTTTATTCAAGACTATTCGCCAGAGCTTTTTCTAGTTCTGCCTTTGCTTTTTTTAATTTGTAGTTCTAGAAGCTCGTTCTGCAGGCGGCTCCTTTCACCTGCTCCAGGGCAGTCTCCCTCTGTGCCCGGGCACTTGGCAGTCTCCAACCTTACTACGTGGATTTCTTCATCGTAAATAATTAAATTTCTATTTCTTCGGCAACGCACTTCGGCCTCGTCCCGAACCACCTGCCCACTAGATACTAGATGGTACCAAGTCTGAAACAACACAAAATTACAAGCCAATTAGTCAATAATGTAATTTATTTTTTTTTCCATTAACTCCACACAGGAGGCTCTGAGGAAAATAACTTCCCTCAGGGCCTATGTCATCTTTGAAGATGCTGTGTGGAGGGTCTTTTTGAGGAAAGAAAGGAGTGAACACGGGTCTTGAAGAGACCCATGTTGTAGGAGGGAGGAAACACAGAGGCCGGCAAATCGTTCCACAGCCGAGCCGTTGAACTCAAGAACGAGTCATAGAAACGACCCGTTCTCATGTGACTAATGTCAACCGTGTACAAATGTTGGGCGCGTGTTTGGCGTGTTTCCCGACTATGCACCGGTGCCGAGGGGATAAATGACGCTTGTTCCTCGGAGCATCTTCCATTGTAATACCGGTAGAACAAGGACAGCATTCCCACCTGACGCCTGTGCTCTAAAGATTGCAGTCTGTCTGTTAAGATGGGAGAATCTATCAAACGGACCGCCCATTTCTGCACAGAGTCAAGGGTTTTTCAATAACAGGTTCAGGCCACTATGTGCCCGATGACTCTGAGATGTTTAGGTTTTCCAAGGAGAGGTTGTGTTTAGCATCTCTGTCACATGAGACGCTTATGGCGGAGAGCGTTAAGCTCTGCTCTCCAAAATTATATCCAATGGAAGACGCTCCGAGGAACTAGCGTCATCGATCCCCTCGGCACAGGTGCATTATCGGGAAACACGCGCCCAATGTATGTACACGAATGACATTTGTCATCAACAGCTCGGCTCTGGAACGATTTGCCGGCCTCTGTGTTTCCTCCCTCCTACAACATCAAGACTTCCTACCTCTTCAAGACCCATCTTCACTCCTTCCTTAAAAAGACCCCCCACACAGCATCTTCAACAGGGCTGCTCTTTAGGGTGGAGAACGAGAGGTTAAACTAAAGCTCTCCGAGCATTGTTTGACCCTATGAAGGGAATTGCAAGTATTCAAGTGCAAGATAAGTGCAAATAGAGATGTAAACATAGTCACCTCTTTCTTGGGAATAATACGTCTTGTCTTCGTCTTGAGCTGGGGGGTTGAACTTTCCTCCGGTGTTCTTGTTATATCTGAAAATTAATAACACTTTTTACAATATTTCTATCTCAAATATTAAGATTTAGCATGACAACTGATGAAATTATGTTCACACAACAATTTGTATTGAGTTCCTATAGAGAAATGCGAATGCTACCATCTAAATATAAATAAATACTCCACATTCATTTAAATTTAAAATTGCAAAGAATCAATTACATTATCAAAAACTAACCAAACACCGGCACTTCCATCGACTGGTCAGCCCATTTCCGTCGACTGGTCAGCCCATGGCATGCTGAATACAACAGACGTGCTGACAGCGGTATCTGAAACATAAACAATACTTTGAATAAGAAATAATGCCAACGTTAAATAAACAAGTAGCCAAAATATTTCGCATAACTTTTTTAAACTAACCATCATATGTATTACAAATAGAGTGATCGCTGTCGTTGCAGAAGCTCAAGTCTGTATCGGTGGCCAAATCCGGTATGCCGTCAACGGGATGGTGCTCATTGGAGACACTTGGCAACAGCCCGCCCCCTCCAGTCTTCAACTTGCTCCTCTTCTCCTCGCAGAGCTCCATCTTCCTTTTTGTTTTTAAGTTGTCTCAACATTTCTTGAGCTGCGCTTGGTTCCTCTAAAATGAATTCAAGATAGTATTATAATAGTATTAAGGAGTCTGAACAATAGAAGAGTATGTATGTGAATGAAGAAGAGTAACCCTGAGGGGAAACGGCGTGATGGCTAGTTAAAATTTAAATTACAAACGATACAAACCTTTTGATTATCGCCGATTGAATTAAACTCATTGTCAACTTGGCCCACGCGTTTTTTCTTTTCACCAAGCTGCAGATGATTCGTCGAAATGCTGGCTACCGCGGGGTTGTTGTTATTTCTTGATCAAATCTAATAAGCACTGTTTTTCGCTTGGCGTAATCATAATCCGTGAATTCATTTTAAAACGAGATGCGTAGCGCTAGAACTTTGACAGGCCAACGACGCATAAATAAACAAAACTGACAGATGCCTGATAAATCCATGGATACGAACATAGAAAAACACACAAATTGTCCCGAAACGGGGCATGTTGTTTCCGTAGAAGCAGAACATCGGCAAGTTTCGGATGACGTCACACATTTATTTCGGCGTAGACAAAAGGTGTCTACCTTAGGAAAGGAAGCTCAAAGTGTGGACTCTGAATAGAAGCGTTAAAGGTAAGGACGGTTCTTACCTTTGCTAAGGTAAGGCCGACACTTGACTTAGACAAATTTAAGGATCGACTCTGAATACGGGTGTCACTCTATTGAAAAGTAATCCAAATGGCTTATGTCCCACTTTGATACTGAGCTCCTCAAATATGCAACTATGTATTTTTTGCAAGGATGCTACGTCTAGGGAAATTTCCCTAGATCTAGGGGAGAAGAATATTTTTTAGGGAAAAGGGAAATCAGGACAAAATCTAGGGAAATTTCGAACTCTGGCAAATTTTTTATTACGTGCGACAATATTACTGGTATATATGTATATATAAATATATATTTTTTTTTGAATTCCCATGAATCTTAATTATTGTTCATGTACTTACATGCAATGTTATTTTTAACACTGACAACTCAAAATGATATGATGTATTTAAAAAGATAAATGGGACCTCTGAAAAAATTGTGTTCTAAGTTCCGTTTAATCGGTGATTGCGGTTGATTTTTATTGTGCAAAGAGTTTTTTATTTGGAATTCAGTTTCTAATTCAGTGGTGAGTGTATTTGTACTTTTAAATTATTATTTCACGTAGCAAAAGGTGTTTTATTTGGAAAAGCACAGTATTATAAGTAGGTACATTTACCAAATTCCGATATCTTTCCGATTAATCAATAATATTAATTAACATATAACAGTATTAGTGTTACACAATCAGGTGGCTACGTAGGTAATTGCGTAAATGTGAAATTCTAGGGAAATTTCACCACGAAATCTAGGGAAATAATATTTTTTGGCAGAACATCCCCGATTTTTTGTTTCATTTGCGACATTGAACTAATACCATTTGTGAGTAGGTCGTGTCACAGCCAGGGTTGCCAGGTGTTCGGTATTGTACCGAACCGTTCGGTATTTTACCACCGTGTTCGGTGTTCGGTATGACAAAATACCGAAGTATGGGCGGTTCGGTATTTTTTCTGATTATTTTTTCTCCCTGATAAGCGATTCAACTATCAGATTTGTCGCAATCGGCAATCGATGTTGCGTAGCATCCTTACTTAGTTTGTGCGATGTTGCCGCTTCGTGCACGCGCTCACTGTTTTCAAGCCATTTCGCGGATTAGTGTTACACGCTAGGTGAATGTACTTGCGTAAATGTGATTATTCGAAATAATTTGACCCCGCTTACATTGTTTCAAAGTCCAACAACCCCCCTCCCCGGGGACGCGGGTTTTGCCAAGGTACCACCGTGAAATCTAGGGAAATTTCACCTCGAATTTTTTTTTTGCTCATTGTTCGGTATATTTTTGGAAAAGACCTGGCAACCCTGGTCACAGCACGCATTATTTGCATTATTGTTACATCAATTTGTGTTACTTGCAGTGTGTTACACGTCTGTTTGTTCGCGAAAAGTTTTAGGTACTAAATTGAACCATTTAATGAAAAATCACATATTTGGGAATATTATAAAATTTGTAGTGAAAACAATACCTAAATATTAAATTAATATGCATTTTTTCATGATTTGGTATTGGTTCGCAATATTCGACCGAATAACGAATAGTAAAAAAAGTAGCCGAATAGGCCGAATCAGTAGCGTAGCGAGGGGGGGGGGGACCACCCCGGGTGCCACCCGAGGGGGGGTGACACTCGGACGTGGATAAAAAACTTACGAAAGTGCAAAATTGCCACAAAAAATATTTTACCCTTAAACACGCTGACTGTTATTTTTAGCACTACGGCTCGTTTGGTCGGGGATTCCAGAATTTTATTTTTTTATTTTTTTTCGTTCCTAGTTCGAAGTGTTGCTCAGTCGGGTATTTCCCTGAAATATTCCTTGTGTCATTCTAATTTCTTAATGTTATTTTTATTGTAAACGTAAACTCGTGAAGTGAATTGTTATCTATTAACTGACTTGAATTAGTGAAAAAGTTGTTATTCTATTAGCGTTTTTATTAGTGCTTAAAGATCATTTATAAAAAAAAGGTATGTGGATTTGATAGTTCACTTCTCTAATAGACACAAAACTTGAATGCAACTATACCAGAATCGATCGATAACTGATTGAAGAAAAATGATCGAACATCTGTATGATTTTTTTCTGTATGATATTGTTTTGTGTACATGAATAAATACAAGGAATAATAAGTAATTTGTAGGTTTTCAGAAAACTTTTTTTATGAATTCGAAATATGCATTTTGAGTATGTTGACGCAGCGCTATTTACACCGATTACCAAGTCAACTGCCGACAGTATTTACACCAAACTATTATACAATGGGGTAGTTTCGCAAACTAAGGTAATTCGCCTACCAAATGTAAGAGCACCCTCAGATTTCGATCAGTTGTCGATTCTTTGGATAGGAGATCACCTTAGCATTACTAGCGCTGTAAATCATAATACCTAAATTATGTTATCCAATAAAAGGTTGGGTATTATCCAAAATCTAGTTTGAGCTACTAAAAATAAAGATTAAAAAACTAAAAATTTTGGAGCGTACGGTGTGCAACTCAAATTTTAAGCACATCTCAACACTGGTATTAAGATTGAATCTGTACTCGGTACCTCGTTTTAATTAAAACTACACCCATAATATGAAAATGGTTTTCGTCCGATATTTGAAGCACATAGTCTGAAACTTTCATATCTTGCAACTCGGGAAATATCTTGCAATAAGAACTCGGGAATGGTTTCCTTCGAAATGGGTCCGCAGATGAACAGAGTTACAAATCCGCTCGTGCGGTGATCTTCTCGCGTATGTGACGCATGTTCGGGGCGATGCCTGGAACGTTTCGGTGAGACCCAAACGGTTGCACTGGACATTTCCAAGGCCTTTGACCGGGTTTGGCATCGAGGACTTGTCAACAAACTGCTTTCTTACGGACTTTCCGCATCCTTGTGTACGTGGATTGCCGACTTCTTGAGGGAGAGGTCGATTCAGATGGTAGCCGATGGTTTCACCTCTTCCTCACACTCGATACATGCTGGCGTTCCACAGGGATCGGTTCTGTCTCCGACTTTGTTTTTGTTGCACATCAACGACCTTTTGTCATGTGCACCAATTCATTGTTATGCGGTGGACAGTACAGTTCATGGTAGCTTTTTGTTTGACAAGCCCCCAAAGGGCTCACAAACCCCAACAGCTCGTAGGGCTTTGAAGCAAAGAATGGACGGTCACCTCGAGAGTGTTTTCTCTTGGGGTAAAAATAATCTCGTTGAATTTATTGTTTCAAAGACCCAATCTTGTCTGATTACGTCTAAAATTATATTATATTAAATTAAAAATTATATTAAACTCAGTAGAAACAATAAATGATCTAGGTATTATTTTTAACTCAAAACTTACATTTATTAGCCATATAAATAATATTATTAATAGAGCAATGAAGATTTTAGGATTTATTATTAGAATAACCAAACAATTTTGTAACATTGATACTATTCGCATTTTATACATAACGCTAGTGAGAAGCATTTTAGAATATAATTCTACGATTTGGGCTCCACATTACAATATCCATATTCAAGCGATTGAAAAAGTCCAGCATAGATTCCTTAGGTATATTAATTTTAAATTAGGTATTCCAAGAGAATCCGTGGACTATAATTTGTTATTAAACTGGACTAATCTCGTAAATTTATCAGATCGCAGAAAAATCTGTGATCTATTAATATTATATAAAATAATTCACTCGGTCCTGGATACCCCTGATTTAATAGAACTAATACGATTTCATTGCCCTGGTCGCGCTAACAATAGACTGACTCTACCGTATTACTATAATAACACACATACATTATCACATTATTACTCACCAATCAGTCGATTACACATTGTGGGAAATGAATATGCTAACATCGGCGACATTTATTTCTTAAAATTAGCGCATGTTGAAATGAAATGATGATATTTCTCATTGTTCTTTTTTGTTATTTATTGTTGTGATACACAAAATAATTGTAGGTTATTTTAAAGTTTAAAACTACTATTATGTAATGATATTATTTTTCTTACTTTTGTACTCTATTATATGTTTATTTATAAAAGGCAGTATAGTCGTTTATGTATTTAAAATAAAAGGGATCGAAATGAAAATCTAGTCTATTTCAACGGAAGCAACTTCCGTTAAAATAGACTATCTTTTTTCTATTGCGGCCTCATTTTGTTTCAATTTATATATCACTTGTGACGAGTATTCTCCCAATAAAAATCATTTTCATAAATTGACTTAACTTCTCTCGGAAAAATAATATTTACACACGGAACAGTCAACTTCTCAGATTTTTGCGGCACATGGCATGCAACTCAAATGCAAAACTTCATTCAGTTCACAGTGAATCGGCAACTTGTTATTTAATTTATCGTAACATTCTGTACACAAAACTGATTTAAATTAAATCTTTTATTTTTAATTTTTAACTTTATGAGTGAAACCTCAAATTGTAATATTTAAATAAATGAAGACAATATAAGCAAAACTCAATCGAAAATCTGGAAACAGAAAAATCAGAAAAACATATTGCAATATGTTTTTCTGATTTTTCTGTTTCCAGATTTTCGATTGAGTTTTGCTTATATTGTCTTCATTTATTTAAATAAATTAAATCTGTATGCGGCGCATTAAAAATACACTCAGAATTTTGAAAATGGTTTCTCTTTGATTTTGGCAGCACATACCTAGTCTGTAACTAGAATTTCATTACTGCACTTCGAATAAGAGAATGTTTTTCTTTCGAAATGTATAAGCAAATGAATCCACAACTGGAATTTTACATTCTGATCACAGAACGGGTTTAGATTAAATCTGTATGCGGTCAATTAAAACTTCACTCAGAAAATGAATATGTTTTTTATTTATTTATTCTGTCAGTACATAAAGAGTCTGCAACTAGAATTTTATAAGAGCACTCGAATAAGAGAACGTTTTTCTTTGAAATGTGTCAGCAGATGAATCCACAACTCGAATTTTATATTGAGAATACAAAACTGGTTTAACTTAAATCTGTAAAATAGTTTTTTTATTCTGGCAGCACATGCACAGTCTGCAACAGAAATTTTATAACTGCACTTCGAACAAGAGAATGTTTTCCTTCGAAATGTGTAGCAGATGAATCCACAACTCGAATTTTATATTGAGAACACAAAACTGGTTTAAATTAAATCTGTGAAAATAGTTTTTTTATTCTGGCAGCACATGCACAGTCTGCAACAGAAATTTTATAACTGCACTTCGAACAAGAGAATGTTTTCCTTCGAAATGTGTAAGCAGATGAATCCACAACAGGAATTTTACATTTTGAACACAAAACTGGTTTAAATTAAATCTGTGTGCGGCGAATTAAGACCACACTCAGAACATGAAAATGGTCTCTCTTTGATTCTGGCAGCACATACATGGTCTGCAACTTGAATTTTACGACTGCACTTGAAATAATAGACTGTTTGCCTTCAAAATATTACAACAGAAATTTTACATTATGAACTGGATTAAATTTAAATCTGTGTGCGACGAATTAAAACCACACTCAGATGAAAATGATTTTTCTTTATTCTGACAGCACATACATAGTCTGCTACTAGAATTTTATAACTGCACATCGAATAAGAGAATGTTTTCCTTCTAAATGTGTCAGCAGATGAATCCACACCTGGAATTTTACATTCTGATCACATAACTGGTTTTAAATTAAGAGTGAATCTATTCACCGCACTAATCATTTATTCATAAATTTCGCATCGCCTTCAAGTTACTACTCGGACTGACTGACTCATAAATAAACCAAACACACTAAAAACTAGAACGATAACTTTGGGCTTTTAAAGGGGGCAATTTTTGACAATATTTCACGATGAATATGCAATTATTTGACATTTTTTCTATGAGGATTTGTGACGTTACACACCACAGATGAGGAAATAGTAAACAGCAAAAAAGGCGCGACCATTGACAATATAAGTTACAAATAAATAATAAACAAAAAGGAAAAATGGGAGGTCTTATTAATTGAGGACAACTAAAACAAAAACTGTGAATAGATCTTTTTACATCGGCAAATTTTTCTCGAGATCGACTAAAGCACTCGCGATCGACCGTTTGGGCACACCTGGTGTACTGTGTGCATAAATGATTAAAGATGAGGACTTACACCTTTACTATTTCACAATTGAAATTTTATCGTTAGACTCAGAACACAAAACTGGTTTTAACTTAAATATGGGTTGTTAAAATGATGTTTTCATGCCAGCAAATGATTTTCTTCAGAATTTTGCAGCATATTAGAATTGAAGACTCCACTCAGAACTCTGTTATTTGTAGCTCTCTTTAATGGGGGGGGGGGGGGTGACACCACGTTTTCCGCCCCGGGTGCCACCCATGCTAGCTACGCCACTGGGCCGAATACCGAATAGTACCCGAATATTCGTGGCATCTCTGATTAGGATACTCCAAAAATCATAAATATTGCCTGACTTGAATGCCATTATCAGATGCTCAGTATACAAACTTGACAATGTATTTTGAAGTGAACACTTATTTAGCACCGTTGTGATTTGAAACTCGATGAAACGAAAAAACGACACTGAAAAGAAATAAACACATACATCTGTAGTATTTAGCCTGCGAGAGAATGAGATAAGTAGTATAATCGGTCTCCTCTTTGTGCGGTACTTTGTAGCCTCCCCACTCTTGTCTACTTTAGTTTTCTGAAGGTTTCACTTCCACCGCGCGTGAACTGCACCCATATGTATATATTTTCTTTTAATACCTACAGTTGGCAAAACAAATCTTTAAAATTGGCCTAGTTTTGGAGGAGAAAAATGGGGAATACAAAATCACAACTTTGACTAGGTATTATAAGCCTGAGGTGCCATTGTCCCCATCGTTCAGTATTCTAAGGTGGGGGGGGGGGGGGGGGAGGACGGCGACAGTGACAGGCAGTGGTTTATCTTTGGTATGAGTGCGAATATGCAATATTAGCCTGTTTTTCTGTATACGCATAGCTACAGTAAGAGCATGGAAATGGTTTTTTCTTTGGTATGAGGTACGAGTGCGAATATGCAAAATTAAGCCTGTTTTCTGTATACGCATAGCTACAGTAAGAGCATGGAAATGGTTTTTTCTTTGGTATGAGGTACGAGTGCGAATATGCAAAATTAAGCATGTTTTTCTGTATACGCATAGGTACAGTAAGAGCATGGAAATGGTTTCTTCTTTGGTATGAGGTACGAGTGCGAATATGCAAAATTGAGCCTGTTTTTCTGTATATGCATAGCTACAGTAAGAGCATGGAAATGGTTTTTCTATGGTATGAGTGCAAATATGCAAAATTGCCGGTTTTTCTGTTACGTAAACGCATAGCTACAGTAAGAGCGTGGAAATGGTTTATCTTCGGTATGATTGCGAATATGCAAAATTAAGCCTGTTTTTCAGGCTTAATTTTGCATATTGCTGCTACAGTTCTTACTGTAACGCTCTTTCGTGGAAATGGTTTTTTCTTTGGTATGAGTGCGAATATGCAAAATTAAACCTGTTTTATGTGTACGCATAGCTACAGTAAGAGCACGGAAATGGTTTTTCTTTAGTATGAGTACGAATGTGTATAGTAAAGGCGAAAAAAAATATAATTATCAGACCCATAAAAACTCCTGAAAACTCCTCGAAAAACTCCTACTTACATTTTTTTGGATTATGGTTTTATTGTATACCGATAAATTCTTTACAATACGATGTAAAACATTTAAATATTTTTGCCTGAGCGTCGACTAAATAAAATATAAGTAAAATTTTCAAAATTCTAAGTAACCCCCGACACAAAAAGAGCTGATGACATTGAAACGCCTGAACAGATTTTTATTAATTGTATTTAAGAACCATCTCGATCACATCAGCTTTCAAATAAATAAAATAATAAAAACGCATTGTAATCGGTCATTCGTTTAGGAGCTACGATGCCACAGACAGACACGTCAAACTTATAACACCTCTGCTTTTGAAAAAATCAAAACAGGTTTTTGGTGTTAAGCGGGAATTTAAGCCTTATCACCATACACACGTTGAATCTTATTGTAAGCGACCTGATCCAAATTTTACGCGACGTGGTGCATAATTTAATTGGTGCCATAGACATCAGAATGAATAGACCAGAAGATACAGATGAGGGGTAAAACCAAACTATGGGGGGCGAAGAGAGGAAAGTTACTGTGATTCGTTAAAAAATCAATCTGATAGTGTATAGGCATCTCGCATTATAATATCACCATTTAGTTCTTAAAAGCAAAATCTGTTTTGAATGAATAGACCTTTTTACATGGGAGCGCGAATTGCTTGCCACGTTAATAACATATTTGCTAAGGCCAAATGCTTGCCCCGAAAACATTCGCCCCAATTCACATAGCAATATTTTGTTGCCGTGTTTAGTTAAGACACTTTTACAAATGTTTCATAATTTAATTAATTACCCCTGTAACCAGCGACGAGGACACTGGAGAACCGCCCACATTCGCTATGTCCATATAATATGTACCTATAATGTATAGCGCAAGCTGCCGTTTTTGGCGTGTTATTTCGTAAAACGTATGGACATTAGTTCCGCGCTGGTCACTACAAGAATGATGACGTCACATATTTTAGATTCTCTCCCCTCCCCATGGAGCGAGCTGGCGCCAAGGCGGAGCTATAGCCGGTTCCATGGGGAGGGGGAAATATCACGTTTTTATCACTTAGGGCAGGTCCAGATATATTCATATGTCCGTGATTGGTGCATATTTTCGTGAATCTGAATATCTACAGTAAGAACATGGAATGGTTTTATTTACTTTTCTTAGGTTTAGCTTTAGTTCATATAATAAGCCCCAACGAAGCTTGAGCTAATCGAAAACCGATCGGCTATTAAATATAAATTTTAAAAAGTGATGTATTTTTTTCATTTAATATTTTTCTTTAATCTTCATTTAATGGAAAAGTAAAGACCGATAGTTTTACAGCGCAGTTCACTGTGAGACTTTTCTGCGCGGCGGCCTGAAGTGGCGCGAGACTCGGTCACTCCGAAGTGTGCGTATGGGAGACGCTAATATATATTTTTCGCACCCCAAAGTATTTGCTTCCTTCGATAAAATGATTATTTACTACTACATTATTAACTTTTTTTTTTTACTTGTTTATTTTCATAAAACTTACTGTTTTTACATATTACCCTATAAATATGTGTAACTATACGAGACGGTGGGATTGCACTATCCTCCCATCCTGAAATAAAACATTAATATTATTTACCCTTTGTCATTTTTTACATTCACGCTAGAGGCCCACGAGGAAAGTAATTTGTCAGGGCCTATGACATCTTTAGGGATGCTTGTAAGGGATCTTTTTAAGAAAGGAAGCTCTGGGAAGGAAAAATGTATAAAGGGTGGGTATAAACCTGGAGGTGTGTGTTCCAGGAGTTATGAACGTACGAATCCATCCCTTCCGCTGCGGTGCAAAACGATGGGTCGAGAGAGACCAGCTGCAGAGGTCAAAAGGTCTTCCTTAACCGGCCTCACCCGATCCGGGACGCAGCTCGTGGGCAGGCGCATCCGCCACCAATATATGAACACACCTCACCCGATGAACCCGGTCACCTCAACTACTTTCCACTTGGAGTAACCCACTGGCGGTGGTGCCCATATCAACAGTCATTTTTTTTTTACTTAATGGTGTGCGTTTACAAACGTTAAGTAGTTATATAATTTAGTAAAGAAAACATCATTTTTAATAAAATATATGTCACATTTATTTTCGTAGATCATAATTATTGTGGCTTTTGTGCAAATATTTATGCAGTCACAGTGAAAACACTAAGTACCTACCATGGGCGTACCTAGGATTTGATTTAGGGTGGGGAAAAAATTACTGAACCTGAAACCAAAAATGTGAAACAAAAGAAACAGATTCAATCGCATCTAGGAATTGAACCCTTGACCTCTTCCTTACCGGGGAAGTGCTCTGATCACTGAGCTAATTCGACAATACCAATGTACGTCAATTTTTAACTGTATCATAGTCCAGACAGACCGACCACCATACACATTCTGGCTGGTACTGCCAGATGACGAGAGAGAGAAAAAGATATATCCCGCGAGAGAGGTATCCTATCCGATGACCCGACACAAGTGTTCTTCATATCACAAAACTTGTTTTCATTATCTTTTCTTGCAGATGCTTGCAGAATACGCAAGATGCCATTACCCTGCGAGCAGCCGCTTTTTATGTTCATCTGTTATCTTTTTTAATTAGTATCCCTGACTGGTTTTATATTATTCGCATTTTGTATATTATGTAAGTACTTGCATACTGCTTGATAACACCGTATGCAGGGACACTGGGGGTCTAGATTCGTTTAAACTTAAATGTAAATTCGTTCTTTCAAAAAAATTAGAGTCCTTGCGAGAGTCTTGAAGGAGTAACCATCTGTTACTTATACCAGGGCGGGTAAGTGGTGGATAACCTCCAATGTATCATAGTTCAACTGAAAGCTACTAACATTGTCTTTGTTTTTTAAACGCATATTTTCATTTGAGAGTGGCTAATATTGTCTTCAATGATTAACTATTACAATTTGAGGTTTTAATGTTAAGCTATTCCAAAAATAAAATTATGAATATATATTTAGGAATAAAAATAATACTATTTTATCACATACTTTTAAAACACTAAATAAAAATAATTCGAATTCTATTTACATTTCTAGTCTCTATATTTAATTTTAGTAAATATATAAAAACACATAGTAAATATATCTATTTTTATCGGCATTCGATTCATGTTTGTATATTATTTGCCATTTCTTAGAATGCGCTTCATAGCTCTGTTCGGAATGACTTAGTAAAATTCATGCTAGTTTGAGAAAATTGTCTACCCACTGCGCTATTTCAGCCGGAATGTGGAATGGTACTGAGACGCGGCCGTCGAACAAACAAAAGTGGCAGACGGGGACAATTGCAACATATGTATAAGTTCATACGACAAATGTTTGGATTTGACCTCATTACATGAATGCACGAGATTATTTCGTGAATAGTTGCAAACAGATCATAAAAAGGTTACTATCCAGCATGGATAAGAATACGACCTTTCTTTAGTGAGCGTGAATAACTTCAGTATGAAAATCAATGCGATTTTTTTCTAGAATGTGTAAGCATATGCCGTTTTAAAGTTGCCTTTTGGGAACACACATAACTGCAGTAAGAACACGCAAAAGGTTTTTCTCCAGTATGGGTAAGCATGTGATGTTTTATACTTAACTTTTGAGAACATGAATAGGTGCAGTAAGAACATGCAAAAGGTTTTTCTCCAGTATGGGTAAGCATGTGACGTTTTAAATTAGCATTTTTAGAAGATGAATAGCTGCAGTATTGAATAGAACATGAAAACGGTTTTTCTCCAGTATGCGTAAGCATGTGTAGTTTTAAGCTTTCTTTTCGAGAGCAAACGTAGCTACAGTAGGAACATGAATAAGGTTTTTCTCCAGTATGTGTAAGAATGTGAAGTTTGAAAGTTCCCTTTCGGGAACTTGAATAGTTGCAGTCGGAACAAGAAAAGGGTTTTTCTCCAGTATGAGTAACCATGTGATTTTTTAAAGTTCCCTTTCGAGAACTCGAATAAGTGCAGACGGAACACGAAAAAGGTTTTTCTCCAGTATGGGTGCGCAAGTGCAACGTTAATGCCAACTTGCGTGAGCAGGAATAGTTGCAATGGGAACATGAATGTATTTTATTTCCAGGATGGGTCTTCAATTTTGTTATTAAGTCTGAAAAATATGGCATATAAAGCTCAGTAAGTAGATATCATAGATTAAGAAAACTGAAAATTATTCAAATGAAATCCGAAAAACACAAATCGATTTTACCTGTGGATTGGGTAATGTTTTCAGAGTGCGCTAAGCATTCTTTTTTAACATCTGGTAGGACTACGTCTACTTCTATGTAAGGAATTACTCCATCTTCTTCTCGGGGTCCTGGTTCTGCCTTGATGGGAACTGTCTCCATATAAATGCTACCTGGAATTTAAAAAAAAACAAACGACCATTCATTGGAATGTCAAGAAATGCTATATACTCTATAAAAATTAGTATCGTCGGTGCGATTGTTGTGATTACTTATTGATATTGCAACAACTCCGCCATAGGTCACCAAAAGAGGTTCGCTACGTCTGGTGAGCAGGGGAATAAGATCTTAATTATTAAAGAATACATAAAGTGGTAGAAAAAACATGTATTAAACATGCAGGATAGATAATGTGAAATTAAACTGTGTGTAGATACACGGTTTAATTTCATAAATGTAATAAATTTTCATATCATAAGATAATGATCGAGGATAAACATGATTAAAAAAAAAAAGAAAAACAACATAATGCGAATGAGAAAATAACACACAGCAGGGGTAGAGGGTTCGTAATTAACAATTTGTTTTAATTTTTTCTATTGCACATTTAGTAAATTGACCTGAGAGCAAATGGAAAATATTAACGTCTGAAAAGATATTATTGTATTTTGTGCATGTCCTTCTGAGAAATAAATATTGTGTGTAGATTGTTTTTGAGTGTGGTATGTGGAAAAGTTGGTTTATCATTTCGTATTTGACAGTTGAAATTAATGTTTTCTAGAAGAAAATTGTCGCAAACAACATTATTCGAAATAAAAAATTCTAGTCGGATATAAAGTGGATCCGCGGTAATCCGGCCCCTAGCTAATCCGGCGCCCCCTGTAATCCGACACATCAGGATCAGAATATTATTCAGTTTGTCAAGCAAGATTACAAGAAAAACCTACATCTGAGAGCCGTATCTAAGGACCAGCCTACGGAAAAAAATGTTAAAAGAACTCTACATGAAAGATTTGATTTTTGCTCCATGTCAATCTTCGGAAGTAATCGAGCAAGTTGCTGCAGAAGCACAGATTACTTCGGGAGATTTGGTGTATATGTAGTTTGATTCGTATCTAGTTCAAATAGATTCTTTGATTTGTAATAGAGAACTCCAGTCCAATTTTTTTATTTTTTTTAATGAATAAAGACCTTCAAACTTAAATAACTGCATTTTTATTTTTATTGTTAGTTTTAATAGTTAAAATAATTGTCAAAGTTTTAATTTTTAAAGACTCCCAGAAACGCACCGTATCTATGGTGGTCTTCACCCACCCATAGTTTTTTACTCTTTAAGTTGTCATTTTGAATCAGTGATGTCATGTCGAGGGAAATTTCCCTAGATCTAGGGGAGAAAAATATTTTTTAGGGATAAGGGAAATCAGGACAAAATCTAGGGAAATTTCGAACTCTGGCAAAATTTTTATTACATATGACAATATTACTGGTAATATTTATATATATATACGTATATATATTTTTTGGAATTCCTATGAATCTTAATTATTGTTCATGTACTTACATGCAATGTTATTTTTAACACTGACAACTCAAAATGATATTATGGAACGTACCGTCTTCAAAATACCACGCTTGGTACAAGTGAGCGGCGGGTTGCTTATGATTTTTATTTTGCAAAGTGTTTTTTTTTTTAATTTGGAATTCAGTTTCTAATTCAGTGGTGAGTGTATTCGTACTTTTAAATTATTACTTCACGTAGCAAAAAGTGTTTTATTTGGAAAATCACGGTATTATTAGTATATTTACCAAGTTCCGATATCTTTCCAATTAATTATCATATTAATTAACATATAACAGGATTAGTGTTACACAATCGGGTGGCTACGTAGGTAATTGCGTAAATGTGAAATTTCACTTCGAAATCTAGGGAAATAATTTTCTTGGGCTGAGCATCCCTGATTTTGAATTTAAGAAAATGGCGGAATAAAATGAATATAGGATGACTCAATGACTTTTGTGTGAGAAATTGAGGCGTTTTTATTTAAGATTAACTGCTTTTAATATAGAAAAACATTGGTAAAATGTCCACATTTCACCGCTACTGTTATTGTATTTAATCAAAGTGCAATATAAAAACAATAAATCATCTCTTTCATTGCAAATACATGTGACATCGTGTTTTGTGTCAGGCGTTACTTTGTAGATACATTGTTTTATGTATAATACATACAGAAACACTGGTATTTATAATACACTGATCATGACGAGTGTGTAACAACTTGTATAAAAAGCCCTATACTAAAAACAATTTGAAAATACATAACAAAATGTCAAAATAGGACGACTTTAACCTCAAATAGACAAAATTTATTGCAGATTGTCCGCAAATATAGCCCTTTTCGTTAATTGTTGAGGGCCTAAATTATATTTCAATAAACACAATAACTATTATTTATCTAAATCTCTATAAACAGTATGAAAATAAACCAAACACACGAAATGTTGAATTGCATAGGTACGTGTGCACTTCAAGTCATTTCAAATGTCAACACACTATCACCAGGTGACAGGTTAAGTGTGACGTCACAGTTAACCATTTCAGTAATGCCAACTTAACGCTGTGTTTTGAAAGAGGTTTAAAAATGCACTTTTTAATATTTTTTTAAAAACTCTGCGTTTAATATTATGAAATAAAACTTATATATTCAGAATCAGCGTTTCTTGGTCTATATGAACATATTTTTTTAAAGCCATAATATTTTTCACTGGAGTTCCTTATTTGTCGGATCACAAGATACTTATTAAAAAAAATCCGGACTATGGAGGGTCTTAGGCAGTACTCTATAATCCGACAAATTCGACATTCCGACATCGCCCTGCAAAACGTTTGTCGGATTACCGCGGGTCCACCGTATTTCTTCTACCTTCTAGAGTTGATAATTATGGAATGCTAATTAGTCTTTAAGATAATTGCAATATGGTATTATTGGCTGGGAAGGAACATATGACAATATTTTAAATCCCCTCAAAATTGTTCAAAGGTTGATAATTAAGGTAATCTTAAAAAAACCGTCTAAATTTCCTACTGAAATTCTGTTTTCAATATTCAATGTGCCTATAATAGACAAAATCTATAAAAAATATTCAATTCTTCAAATTTACAAAGAAATACAGTTAAATACTCGTAACTTCCAATACATCAGCAAGATACCAGAAAACTATTAAAAGAACTATTAAAAATTCCTAAATTTAATACTAAGCACATCCAAAATTCCTATCTTTATCTGGGCATAATCTATTATAACAACATCCCATTAAAATTAAAAACCATCGAAAATATGCAGGAATTTAAGCCCAAATTAAAAAATTACCTGAAACTGCTATAAAAGTCCCAAATATGTTTACTTTGTATCTTAAAGTCTGCTATTTTATAAATCATTTATTCCTTCTTTTTTCTTTCATTTCTTAGTTTCTAAATCTCTGAGTCTACTATTGTATAAATCTTGCGTTCTTTCTTACGTATCCTTTACTTACTTATTACAATAATTTTTGTTACTAACTTACATGATTCTTCCATTTATAATGATTTTTTAATTTATATTATGATTTTTTTAAACTCTTCAGGATTTTTATTTTTAAATTATACAAGATTTTTTAACCTTCTTATTATTTACAATAGCCGTTATTACTAACTTACACGATCATTAATTTACTAATTGAGCTAGAACTCCCTCACCAAACACAAGAGCATTGTCTCTTTATGGTGAGGAAAGGCAATTTTTTTTATTTTTTGTTAACCTTATGTAACTATGTAACTGTTGTAACTTCATATGTATTTTTAATAAACATTGCCAATAAAAAAAAAAAGATATTCAGAATGATTAAAAGTCTAAGTGTTTCAAAAATTTTTCTGAATTGCTTTTGACCTTTTAATGTTCATTTTTGGGATTCCACATCACTGATTCAAATTCTAATATTGAGCGAACAAAAGAGACATTTAGAATTTTAATTACGTTTAGTGATCTAATAGTTTAGTCACTCTTACGATGTATCCTCCTTGTAATCCCATACTACAAACATTCCGTTTTTACGTTCGGGAAAACCATGGAACTATGATATCAATAATCTTAGGGAAAAACGATTTCTACATCCGTTTACGGAAACTCACCTGCGTTTTCTGCTTGGGACCGTTCCGTCTTGATGGGTTTATTTTCTGGGTTCGGAAGATCCATGGCACTGTTATGATATCGTCCTGCTATTCTAAAGCAACTGGTCTCCGCTAAAAATAAAGTAGATCTGTAGTAAGGCATTTGAATAACCACAAATAAACTTCAAATAGATCACGATTAAAAAACACTTAACCTCTTGGCGATTAAAATATATTTTAAAACCATATTTTTACATTAGCTCAACACAGGAGGCCCGGAGAAAAATAATTCGCCTTAGAGCTGCATTTCTAAGAAAGGAAGAAGGGGACATTTGGGAAAGGAAAAAACGAGTGTGCTTTAGACCACACGACTGAAGTAAAACTTCAAGACAAACCTCGTCCAATGAACCCAGATATAGTAAGCAATACGGGGCCGCCACTTCTTGCGACACATCTAGCGGACCCTGTTTGCATGAGATGCTCAGCCATACGCTTAATTGTTCGTGCACACGTGCAGAACGGCGACGAAATTCACGCTACTTTAAAACAATAGACCAAAAATTGGTCAAAATAAACAGTGACAATAATTCCGCATTCTTCAGGAGTGTATCGCTCCGTTTCTTTTTGCATAAATAAAACACACCACACACTTGTTTTCAACGAATTTTCTATCTATCTACAACACAAATGTCAAAGCACAACGACGTTTAACGCCAACAATTATGGCACATTCACCATATCACATTACTCTGTATATGTCCCACCTTGTATAAAGCGAAGAGCAGCGTCAAATCCAAAGTGTTGAAGAAACGTCACCAGAAAAGAAGAAGCGTTTGAATGAAAATAATGCTCAAACTACTCTTAGTTTTGAGCAAAATTACTACGTGGCAACGATCTGCAGTGAATGAAGCATAAATAAATGGAATGAAGCACAAATAAACGGAAACACCTACGAACAAAGCAAAAGAGATACCCATAAATAATATACCCATCCTGGAGATACCGAAAAGGCGAAAATTGAAATATCCATAGACAATGAACAATTTCAGAAATTAATCAGAAAAGTAAGCACCTCACTGTAATCCTTTTTTGTCTGATTTATTTAATTAGGTACCTACACACTCACTTATGCAAAATGTAGAAAAATTATTTTCTGGAGTTATGGGAGAATTTCTTCTTCCTCATCTCTTGGACCCGAGGAAAGTTATTTTTTTATTTACGTTTTTATTGGGTTCTACAAATAATTGAAGTTGATAACATGAAAAAAGAGTTTATTTCACATTTTGTCCTATTATTCAAAAGAGAAGTAAAAATGATAGATTTAAGTATTATAGAACATTTAATGAAGTACCGGTGTTTCCTTATTTAAATTTCCACTAAAAAGATTTATCCTTCAAAACACAAAAATATGTTTTTTTCCCCTGAAACGTCATACGGCGATAACGAATGTTAGAAGGAACGCGCTAATATTACAAAAAACGTTAATAATTAAGCGAAAATCGTAAAAATCTATCTTCTATCTATTTATCTATCTTCTATCTTCTTCTTATATCTTCTTCTTCTTATATCCTCTATCTAGGTATATATCACCAAATTGGATAATTCTTTTTTTGTTGTGTTCGTTATTGTCAGGACAAGGTTTGTTTAAAACTACTGGTGAGCTCTGGCATTATGAAATTTGTATAAAAAATGCAATAGGTGGCACGCGAGCCGTTTGAAAACTGAATGTACCGGGACTGAATGTACGGAATGCAGCAGGGGGGTGGGGAACTCGGGTAGGGGGTTCGCGGGAGAGAGGAAGGGGGAATGGAGTGGGGAGGGTGAAGGTGGAGGAGGCGGAGTGGGATGTGGTAGAGGAAGGGGAACGGGACGAATGGGAAAGGACACGCAGAGAGAAACAATTTCTTTATTAAATGTCACAGCAACGCATGCCGGGAATCAGCTAGTATTTAATAAAACAAGTCTCGTTTAAAATCGAACAAAAATCTCCTGGCAAATGTCATATGTAGCATTTAAAGAAACATTGCGAATTTTTTCAAACCCAAAACAACTTAACCAAAGAATTATATGTGTTTTTATTTATTTTCATACGAAAAAAGAAAGTGTGGCTAATGGCAGTTTTGAGTTTGAGCATAGATTCACTATAGTTTTGATGCAGAAAAGGTTATCAACTCATATTTCAGGCAAAGACGTTATATACTGTAGATGCGCCGTAGAAATCTCAAAGTGGGAAGCCAAAAGCAAGTCTCGATTTCTAGTACTTGAGTACTCAACGTGGGTGGTTTGATATATTTATGTACTAAACTGTCACTCGTCGAGTAAGGTCGTGTCTTACCAGTAGGAAAATTGCACTTAAAAAGCGAAAATGTTTCCATTACACGGCAAACAGTAGTAAAAGTGAAGAAATAACATTTAATTTATACATACCTACACACAAATTACTTATTATTATCGATTATTCTAAGCAATACAATTAATTTTCATGTTCCCCGTCCAATAATTTTTTGTGTCATTAGAGAAAAACACACATTCTTTGATTGTCTTATGGTACGGCCACACTGAGGCCAACTTCCAACTTCAAACTTTCGGACGATTGTGTAGAGGGGTAGTTCGTGCGTTGGAAGTTCGAGTTGGAAGTTTGGCTTCTGTGTGGATGTAGAATATCTTTTTAATACATGAATAACTTTTGAATTAAGAAATTACTGAAAACCGCTGAAAACAAAAGAGTGTTGCTTACTTGCCATATTATTTTGCAAGTATGTGAGACTATGGCGAGTCTATTTATACAACGTCATTGATTTCAGGCAGTAGCTCCTCCCACACGTAGAGTTCGGAGCGACCGAGCCCCGCGCCACTTCAGGCCGCCGCGCAGAAAAGTAAAATACCGATAGTAAGATAACGGTTTACAGCGCAGTTCACTGTGAGACTTTTTTGCGCGGCGCAAAATGGGGTGAATGACCCCGAGAGTTGGCATCAAATCAGTGGTTGCAATTGCATCAAATCTTTTTCGATTTTTAGTTTCGTATAGACATGTTAATAAAAATAACTGAATTTTTTTTTTCGAAAAGTCACATATATTTAGTACAAAAATATAAAATTGAAAAATATAAGATAAATTAAATTAGTCATAATGCTCACTTCATTTCGCAAGCTATTTATTAACAGTTATTCACAGAATAGATCGTCTTAATCGTCTTGTGACAATATACTATCGTCATCACTACTTTGTTCAACTACCGAATCATGTACTGTAGTCGTATTAGGGTCCGGTATCTTTAGCATTTGCAGTACATCTTTTGGAATTGTTTTCACTGTCCTTTTGTTTATTTTTCGAGTTTTAGACCGCAATATCATAGTTTTTTGACGTTTTATACGCTCAGATGAGATAATATCAAACGACAGCGTGGGTTGAACTCTTTTTGTTTTTACTATTTCTGGTAAGGATTTGCAATTCTTAGATGTAATAGTCCTTTCAAGCCATTATTTATTATTAAAGTCTTTACTTTCAAATCATTATTTATTATTGTTTCTGCGATACTTCATCCATCTGAGTTTCAATTAACAACAAAAAACAACTATTTTATTAAAAAAGTTCTTTTTGATTCAGGTGACAATGTGTATCTAAGAGATATTTTTTCAGGAATTTTACTTTATCATCAAATTTCTTAACGCTAGAGATTCATGTGATAATGTGTGTCTAAGAGATATTTTTTCAGGAATTTTACTTTATCATCAAATTTCTTAAGGCTAGAGATTCATGTGATAATGTGTGTCTAAGAGATATTTTTTCAGGAATTTTACTTTATCATCAAATTTCTTAACGCTAGAGTTCTTCATAATTATTTTTTCAGAACTTCAGAAATTGCATCTAAAACAAAACACACTGATTATAAGACTAGATCCGTTTTTCATGAAAACTGATAGTCCTCGCTTTCAGGTACAATAATTAATAAAATAGTATACAAAAGCAATTTTTTACAATTTATTCTAGTAGCTAAGATACTAAAGTATACAAAACAAATTATAATATGACGGAATCTAGTGGAATTTTTACTATTTGCCTTCGACATTTTATATATTCGCAAAAAAATATTTCAGACGAGATACTTTTTCAAGAATTTTACTTTATCATCACATTTCTTAATGCCACAGTTCTTTATATGATTATATGTGTTACAATTGATTATATGTAACTTGAATCTCGTACGAACCACTTCAGAAATTGCAACTAAAACTAAACATATTGATTATAAGACTAGAACCGTTTTTCACGAAAACTGATAGTCCTCACTTGCAGGTGTTGTAATTAATAAAATGGTACATAAAAGCAACTTCTTACAATTTAGTCTCGTAGATAAGATACTAAAGTATACAAAAAAAATAAATACGACGAAATCTAGTGGAACTTTTAACTATTTGCCTCGATATTTAATATAATCACAAAAAAATATTTCACCCAAATAGGTGTTTGTTTTAATTAAAAATTTTGACATGTCGTGAAAGGTTTTCAACAACTACTATAAAATAATAAAAGTACACACCACTAGACATCGTATTCATCTTGAATTGGATCTTAACACTTTGTAGATTTCACTTTATTTAAATTTGAAACGTATTGAAATTTACGCGACTGCAAAAACTGACACGGTCACCCGCACAAAGTTCAAGTTCAAACTGTTTCCGTCAGTATTGCGATAAGGGCGACACGCTTCGGGGGAATTATGAAAAATTTTATTAACTTCAAAACTAACATAGGTACTTGTTTCATTGTAAAGAACATTTGACTTTCTGATTTTCTGCCAACGTGGTTCATAGAGCTGCCCCATTGTGCGGCGGCCTGAAGTGGCGCGGGACTCGGTCGCTCCGAACTCTCTAATGGATGGTTGGCCCGTATAACTTCAAACGTTTGGACGATTGTGTAGAGGGGTGGTGCGTGCGTTGGAAGTTCGAGTTGGAAGGTTGGAGTTCGAGTTGATCGGCGATGGCTGGTTCGTGCGAGTTGGCCCAACACATCAGTCAGCGCAATAATATTCTCAATAAAAATATTTATACCACTCTCCCGTAATAATTTACGGGAGAGTGGTATAAATATTGTTTGAAATTATTATTCTTTTAGCTTTACGAATCGAAAACAATATTACGGAAATCGAATCATCGCCTGCACAATTGTGCGGCAAGGGCAGAATCAGCTGTCCGAAGTCCGCTATTTTGGAGTTCGGAATTATCGGAATTCAAAGTTGGAGGATTGGCCGCAGCCACCACACGATCGGCCAACCTTCGAACTCCGAACTAATCTAGATTTTACACGATATCTTTTTTCAGCCCGATTCCCGTATAGAGACCAAAGACAAAATTTTTCGCTTTACGCGATCGCTATTTTCATCTTTATTTTTATATCTACGATTTTAATTGGCATCACAGCAAACAACGTGTGAATCATGAACACGTGAACCATGTTAGCTCGGAGTTGGAAGGTCTGCTTCAGTCTGGATGTATTAAACGCGCATTAAGCGCATTAAGCGCGTTTAATCAGCCAGCGGCCGAAAATCCACATTTCATCGAAAGTCATTCTTACGATCATGCAGGGCGGTTACACGAGAAAGATTAATTATTCTCCGTACCAGCATGGTACAAACTTTTAAAATTACAACTCAATATCGATTTTATTTCATTCCAAATTTGCTTTAATTTATACATACATCCAAAAGTGCTGCTTTCAGCACTTTTGGCGTGATGATAAAACTATTAAAATTATGTACTTTTTGTAATTTTAATAAATTAATACTTTGTAAGTAATACAAATTCCTTTTTGAACATTTAACAAATCTGCCAACGACCTATGGTATAA